>OX424564.1:38684908-40123081 GCA_949152475.1 Terebella lapidaria
GTCTGGACAAGGGAGCCCCGTAGAGAATATACGACTCTACCATACAGTAGATACAGCTATGGGTATAGAGTAGAAATAAAAGAACTACGACAACACATCGATTATATAGGGACGCCTGTTGTTGTAATCCCCCCGCAGGCAAGCTATCGTCTAGATAGATACAAGAAAGTAATGATCGTGGCATAAGAATGCCAATGAACAATGACAGCCACATGTACATATGACAGTGTGGCCCCCTCGCCCGTCCATCACCTGTTGTTTGGTGCTAGTATCGACGTGTCGCTGGGGTCCGGCGCTTGTTGCCACGCCCAAGCTCCAGTAACCCAAAGGCCCTCACAAATCGATGGCAGCTCGGCCTGGGGCATACAAGCCAGACACAACGAGTTATAGTATCACTTACACACCGGACAAAGGCATCAATGGTCAGCGATCAAATCGCCACTCACGTCTGCCACACTTGCAAGCTTGAGAAATCACAACGATTACACAACAACTACGGTAGCTCATATAGTGCCACTTAACTTAAAAAAAAAATCAATTATTTTTGTTTCTAAATCTTGGGAGTTACCCAGTAAATTAAAGCAGGACAATTTAATAATAATGGGAATAATTAATGAAAGCCAGGAAAGGATTATTAGAACCTGGAATAAATTATTCATTCCCGGTTTGAATAGTTTTTTCCCAGTTTTAAATATCTTTTTCTTGAGTTTAATATTTTTTCGCGCTTGGAATTTATTCCCGATTTGAATAATTTATTCCCGGTGTTTAATAATTTATTCCAGGTTTTATTAATTCTTTCCCGGTTTAAATCATTGAAAAATTCCTGAGAATTAGAAAACAAAATACCTTAAATAAGAGAACAAGGCAAAACAGTATAAACCTAGAATAAATTATCAAAACAGGGAATGAATTTTTTATTCCTGATTATTTCCCCGTTTTAATTATTTATTTCCCGGTTTTAATATTTTTCCCCAGGTTGAATAGTGTATTCCTGGTGTAAATAATTTTTTCCCGGTGTTGAATGATTCATATCCAGTTCAAATTATTGGGAAATCACCAAGGTTCACCAAGAAAGACAAATTAATTGAACTAAATAAAAAGGTTGGATGGCACTGAATAACTCAGGTGATATTGGAAACATGTCACAGAACATGTCACAGAACAGAATAACTCAATCTGAATTTGACAACACAATCCTGATACTGAGTGTGACACAACACAATCCTGATACTGAATGTGACACAACACAATCCTGATACTGAATGTGACACAACACAATCCTGAACCTGAATGTGACACAACACAATCCTGATACTGAATGTGACACAACACAATCCTGATACTGAATGTGACAACACAATCCTGATACTGAATGTGACACAACACAATCCCGATACTGAATGTGACACAACACAATCCCGATACTGAATGTGACAACACAATCCTGACACTGAATGTGACAACACAATCCTGATACTGAATGTGACACAACACAGTCCTGATACTGAATGTGACACAAAACAATCCTGATACTGAATGTGACACAACACAATCCTGATACCGAATGTGACAACACAATCCTGATACTGAATCAGACATAAAACAATCGTGGTTCAGAATACATGTATGATACAATACAATAGACCTATAGCTCATTTCATGCTGAAGATGACGATAATCGCCGGCGAATGTGTCGCACAATAACTGTCGGTTGTCAAGGATTACGCGAAGATGTGACTGTGCTGAATGATCTTTCTGTTTACCGGGAGACATCAATAAACGAAAGCCGCTATTCAGGAGCGGAGTCCGCCTCGGGTATAATCACACTCCAACCCGGTACTATGAGGGCGCGGTTTCTCTAGCTGGTTCCACCAGAACATATAGCATTCGTACCATCATGCTCTCATTCATAATCGCTCATAGTTCTGTGACTAACAACGATTGTTAGATTTTCAGGTGCCCAGCAGTACAAATAACTTGCCCGTGTATCTACATTCATTTGATATTTCTGAGAACAGGGAATCTGCTGTAGACGGATGAAATGGAATACTTATTCCAGCGACAGTCCCATAACGACTTTATTTTATCAATCCACGACAATCGATCAACATCTAATAATAGTAAAATGGGATTATAGCCTAGTAAATTTGGGGGAAGGTTGATTGGAGAAAAGCAGTATTTAAAACTCACCGCCGGTCGCAGGCTGGTGCTATATTGCCGCTTTGTTTTTATTTATAACAAAAGCAGTTGACCGAGCTATATCTGTTTACTTATAATTTCACAGGTGAGAACAGAGTACACGTTATATTAACCACTTATTGACTTGGATAGTGTCTATCTCCAGACATAAGATAACTACGTTTATCATCGTATTGCTGAAAATGCGCGATCCTGATTGGTCAATTCCCCGACAATACCACGCCGTATTTGTAGAGTTGTGACGCAACCCCATGATATGTTCTGTATCGTGGGCTTCAGGTGGGTAATATATACGGACGTTTTGGAAAGCTCCATATAATCCAATGATAAAATTGTTACCATGGACTTCAGACCCCAATACGGCATGATATCTGCCTTCAGTCAGCATATCCCACTCGGCCTGCGGCCTCGTGGTATATGGTGACTTCAGGCAGATATCACGCCGTATTGGGGTCTGAAGCCCATCATAACTTATAGTATTCAGGTCATAGGGATGTTACTAATTAAGCACAGTCGATATTCAGCAGTTTTGCTCTCTTATTCCAAAAGTAGTGAATGACATCGCTGAGTCCATAGCAAATTAGCAGCCATGAGTGTCATGTATATAACTAGAGAACAATTGCCCATGGAGAGCCCATGATGCGGCAATCGATGAACGAGATCGATCAAATGAGAAGTATACACGTAATAATAATTCGCTAGAGATCTATATTGAATACGTGTATATCTACATAATACACTATAGGTTGTGGAACATCTGCATTCTATCAGTGTACAGTGTAGGATTCCTATGCGCCGACAATGGGATATATATAAATGACTACAGATGGTATCATAAATTCCCTTACTGTTGCACAAAACGCGCTATATTTTCTTTTCTCGAGATACATAAATTTCGTGTTAGCAATGATAATTTCACGATATCCTGGAAAGTTTGTCACCAAATCGACACCTTGTGGAGTCCTTGAGTGTGCAGATCAGGTGTCGGGATTGTTCGGATAACCTGTCGGACTCTATCACTGCGGGGGGTCCCTCAGCATAGGCTACTCGACCCATACGACACTGGCGCTCGGTCAATACAAATGAATCACTACTTATTGGGAAACCTGGCAAAACAATGACTCGATGGCATTGTTGTTTGTGAACTGAGAGAGACATCCAACTTCCACGTGTGTTTGTAATTAGTGGTCACCATGGCAACAGGACCAGAAGCAACATACTTTATTGCTTGTCGATATTGTAATAAGACCTTCTCATCAAATAGAGATATATATACGTGACAACACACGGATAAATATAAAAACATATCACAACAGAAGAGCGTAGCATACCTGTCCCATTTGTACACCTGTTATACATGTATGTACGAGGCTTAACATGGAGGAAACATGTGCAGCCGCCCCACCCGGAATACAACACCCACTGATGCAAACAAATCTGCGTCTTGTATAAATGTGCGTTAATAGTAGAGCCTATTTGAATGAGATTTTCAAAACGACATGTTCAACGGGATGTAGTGAAGATGAGTAATGTTACCGTTGTGAAAGAAATAATCAATACTTTATTATCATGCATCTTATATTGGGAATGAGTGCACCAGTAACTTTGTTGCTCTTGTTGGTGTGCCAGTTTCCCATCGTACAAACTCGGTTTATTCACAACTGTCAAACGCAATATGGATTTTGTGACTGTTATATATAACAACTTATCATATAAAATAATTGATCTCAAATCTACATCAGTAGAAAAAAAAATCAATGACCTGATGAAGACAAATTGATTTAAAATCCACACAAACAGAAACTCCTTTATGAAGAGAATATATCTGTCCATATGATTGTGGCCCATGATCACTGTCATTTTGGTTTTCTGTGCCACAACAGTGAAGGTTTGGTGGCCAGAGGAGTCCAACAGACGGCAGAGCTTCCTATATTTGACATCGGTATCGAACGAGGACTTCCAAATACTCGGACACTTTACAAGCCCCCTGTCGTACAACATCACAGGCCGCGCCGTGAACCCTGCCCGCCTCACAGCCCCAGCGCTCTCCTTGGGATCAAGCACGAAGCACATCCACTGGACAGCTCCCGCTCCTGGACATAGATGCCTGTACTTCGTGTAAGAATATTTTATTCACTACCTTTTCCTTTTCTCCAAGTTTGATTACCCTCCAATATAAAACACAACATGCTAGAATAACCAGTGTTCGGTTATTGCAAAACAATTACATTATCATATGAAAAAACTCTAACTATTAAATACGAATCAATTTATCGACAGCACAACTGTCAGTACCTTCCGTGTCGCCCACCAAATGAGTCATATATTCATTTGTGTGTACTTGCAGTTTGTATGAGGTACCGGATCCCGAGAGCTCGATGACAACCGTGCGATTCGTGGAGTCGCTCTGCCAGAGGCAAGGTTCGTAACCAACCACTCACTCAATCTCTGCAATAAAACCCCATTCACATAGTTGCAAATATATGGGCAATATAACTTTGTACGTTTAATTCAATATGAATTTCGTGGCGATTCACGGCAAATAACAACCGTTCGTGAACGGCGGGGATAGTTTCTTGAAATACGAACTAAATAGAATCATTACGTTCCATATGGTGCCGAATTAATTCAAGAATTGATACAAACAACAACGGATTGATACGAATGAGTGAAAGGCGAATCGACTAACAAACGAGAATGGATCGCCATTCGTATTAATCTGCCTGCTTGAATTGCCACTGTGTGACTGGTGTTTAAACTGGGAGGCGGTTGTTGTGCTAAAAATGATTACCAAATCTTTTATCCAAGCTTGCGTCAATTAAATTTACGCCAACATCTTATTCATTTTCATGGTTGGTAAATATATACATCACATACCATTACGTGTCGAAATTTATTGCACTATAAAATTTTATGATATAATCATCTTACAAAATTTCGAGATATTATTTAAAAAAAACGTGTTTCAGACCTTGAGTACTGTAGCATAAAGCTATTGATAATC
This sequence comes from Terebella lapidaria, assembly GCA_949152475.1. Classification (NCBI taxonomy): domain Eukaryota; kingdom Metazoa; phylum Annelida; class Polychaeta; order Terebellida; family Terebellidae; genus Terebella; species Terebella lapidaria. The sequence goes on from OX424564.1 coordinate 38,690,112, forward strand.
ACCCGCCCACAGTTTGTTCTGCTAGCCTATCCCGGCTTAGCCGGAAACAATTTGTCATCATCCGTGGACTAATCGTGCATAAAGTGCTGAAATAAACCAAATATAGGTGTGCCTGGAGCACTAATACGTGTCGCCAACAACTTGGTCTAATAGAACTTTAAATGTCTTGAGCAGTATAAAGGAGTGTATGAAGAGGTCAAAAGTGATGTATGTCCCTCAAGTTGACATTCCAAGAACAAACACTCGATCAAAATCAACTAGAAATACCAATAGAGTTCAGTACGAGTTGCGATATCTCATTGACGTGTAAATAATTAACCATGACAATTCACGAGAAACGACACCCTCTATTCAACACGCCGTCTGTCGTCGTTGTTGCCATGGAAATGAGTTTGTGCCAATTGCAATCACTTCACCTGAAAAAAAAAAGGCATCTATATCGAGAATCACTTCACCTTCCACTCAACACAGGTGTAAATTATATGAACAATGCAATGGGACCCGTCGACCTGGTTGTGATTGCAAACAACAGTCCTCCTACGAAACGTGTGTAGAGTTATACAATGCAAACTGTCCTGGTTATATAGGTCATGCAATCAACCACTTAGTCAAATACATGTAGAACAAGACCGACATAGCTCATTAATTAGCGTACTGAACTGATATAGTAAGCAAATATCGGTAATATGGTCAGTAACATTTAAGGGAAAATCAATTTAACATGTTTAGTCAGTTTTCGTTATATCAAAATGTCGTATATTAAACGTGGCTGCAAACGTACAAAAATGTAGCAAAACATAGCAGTTCATTTAGAAAAAAAACGTGGCCACAAGCACGGCAAAATTGATTTGTAGACTACCGAGAAGAGCATAGCTATAAATGAACCATCTATATTAATACCTCTTATTTTATTCAGCTGTAAACAATAATGGTTAAACATCAGTCAGGCACAGATGCGGCTATTGTTACAAATCCCGTGCTGTATGGTTTTTGTGCACCATTAGTGGCAGGTGTGGCCAGATATTGCACGACATATACTAGCACTGCACGATCACCATATATATAAATATATACTCAAAACAGGGTGTGTAAGTGAAGCTCAATCTGCGTGCCCTGGGAGCGTGTTGACATCATGAAATCAGGGTGTATGGTCGGCCTGTGGTAAATATTTCTGTGAACGATCAGTAGCAAACGTATTAGCCCATCGCTGACACTTTTTGCGCCCAAATTGGCCTGTTTAGGACACGTGGCTTGTGAATGCTATACAACACCGAGTTTTCCACGAAAGACGAAGAAATCACACCAACTTAATGGAAAAATGTGTCACGCCGAACCTATTGTTTTTCAGATTGATCAAATAAATATTCTAACGAGCTAAACTAGTATAAGTATATGAAATATCCACTTTAACATATAATTTCACAGGGGCGGATCCAGGAATTTGAAAAGAGGGGGTCCAACATTATACGGCGTGGGGTCTGGGGCCCGCTCAAGGGCCCCAGAAGCCAGAGCCTTTGTTCTGTCCTGTGGTAGCTTCCTGGTATCTCCTGGGTGTGGATCCCACATCTTGCCCCTGGTATATTTGTAAAAAAAGTTGTGAGTGAAGCGAGCCTGTCCCAGTATGGGTCTGGGGCCCGCTCTAGAGACCCTGAAGCCAGAGTCTTATTTATGAATTGAGGTAAGTTGATGTCATCTCCTGGGTATAAATTTCATTTGAATACCCATTGATCGCCATACTTTCATAATAAATGCAAAAACTAGAAACGAAGCGAACCTGTCTCAGCTTGGGGGGGGGGGGGGGGGGGATCTCGGGCCTGCTGAAGGGCCCAGAAATCAGAGCCCTTTTTATGTTCTGAATCATCTGAATTAAATCTAGTTTTGTGGCCCCCTCCTGGGAATAAATTGCACTCGAAAATTCATCTTTGATCATGTTCTGGAAACTTTGGTAGAAAGTAGAAGCGAAGCTACTCATTTTGGCCGGGGTCTGGGGCCCAGAAGTCATAACCCTTTTTATGTACTAAACTTATTTTGTGGCCTTCTCCTGGGAATAAATTGCACTCAAAAATTCATCGATGACCATGTTCTGGAAAGTTTGTCAAAAATGTACATGTACATGTAGAAGGGAAGCTACACATTTGGGCCGGGGGTCCTGTGGCCCGCCCAAAGGCCCCAGAAGTCATAGCCTTCCTTATATTCCGAACTAGTTTTGTGGCCTTTCCTGGGAACGGATGATGACCATGTTTTGGAAAGTTTGTAAAAATGTGCAAGAGAAGCTGGACATTTGGGCCGGGGGTCTGGAGCCCATTGAAATGCCCCAAAAATCATAGCCTTTTCATTTTCTGAATTAAGGTAGTCCGCTCCAGACAGTGAGGGAAGGGGGTCAAAGGGTTTTTTAAAATGAATACCTGTATCAACATAATCTAGAGCTTCAAAATGATATATTTTATAGAGCTGTTCAGCATCCTAAAACTGAAAAGAAAATAGGGGGTCACCGTATCCGTTCTCATGGAAAACACGATGCAAGATGTGAATATGGACCAAAAAATGTGCAAAAATGCCAGAATTTATGTCATTTTAGGTAAATATGTCTGATTTTGATCGAATATGTAGAAGAAACGAGCACGGTGACACCCTATTTTCTTTTCCGTATTAGGATGCTGATCATTTACTCTATAAAATAATGTCATTTTGAAGAGATAATATTCAAGAAGTGACCTTTAAATTTTGACTCTCTGTTACCTCCATGTTTGTAGCGGACTACGTTAATTTAGTGGCTCTCCTTGGTATATATTGCACTTAAAAATTCATTGATGACTATGTCCTGGAATCTGCACATTTGGGTGTGGGGTCCGGGGCCCGCTGAAGGACCCCAGAAGCCAGACCCCTTTTTATGTCCCGTGGTAGCTTCCCAGTCTCTCCTGAGTATACATTTCGAACAAACTCACATGGTATTTCGACATCATTTTTTTCAGACAGGAAGGCTGAACCCGCCTAATATGTACATGTATTTTTTTTCTCGGAAAGGGGGGGGTCCTGACCCCAGTAACCCCCCCTCTAAATCCGCTACTGAATTTCAGTAACCATGGTAACCGGTACTATGAAAACGGAAGGCACTGGATCCTTCTCCAGAATACATTTAACTGATGCGGTGGTGACAACATAACAATATCACATGTTACGTTAATGCTGGTTTCACTGATAAAGTCTATAAAGGGCCACAATAAAAATTAGTTGAGGGAAAAATATTGATTATTGGGCTCAATAAGGAGCAGTCTCTGTCCAGTAGAGATTTTATGGTTTTAGTAACAAGGATACTGAACAAGCTACACGTAGCATTTTATTTTGCTAGTGAAGACTATTATTGAGCAAAAAAAAAAAAAAAAAAAAAGTAAAAAGTTATGGCAAGGAACATTCCTTATTGAAAACAAGGGAAAGGTTCTGTCCAATATATTTCGAGATTTTATGGCTGTGATAATAATTAGGTAATCAACAAACTTTGTTATGTGTTTAGTGGTATTTCTGCATACAATAAAAGAGTTCTGAAACATTTATTACGGACATTGATAAAAGACACTGACTGGGGATTAATGACATTTTGTCCGTAGTGAATGCATTTTGGACGACATGGATGATAGGGCAACAGGGGGATACACCCTCGCAGTCGTAGAGAACCGGAAAGGTCTAGTTTACATACCTTCTATGCAGTGTCGTAGCCAGGATGTGATGAACCTCTGTGCAACACAGATACCACAAATATAGGCCAAACACGTACTCATGAAATCGATCAGGAAAACAGGGAAACAAAATCACGCCCATTCCGTGGAGATTTTAAGTCGAATTTAAAAAAAAATCAATGTTGAGCTGGCGCGAGTTGTGTGAGCTCCTTGCTACGTGAATTACATGTATGTTGCAGGTTGCTATCGTTACATGACGTCACTGAGGGGACAGGTGGAATCACCGGGTTACCCGGCCAGGTACCCTGACAGTGCTTACTGCACGACAGTCATCCAGCTACCCAGGCCATTCCGCGTGCACATCCAGGTAAGCCTACCCCCTAGGCCTATCTCCAGAACTTAAACGTACAGCTCACCACTCAAAATATATGTAGAGTCTACGTGTCTATCGCTGAGCATTACATCTCAGAGTTTGTCTGTCGCTACAGTTCCAGACGTTTGACGTCGAGGAAGCGTACGAGGGCGCGTGTCTTGATTACGTCAACGTCAGCTCCAGCGAGAACGCCATAACATCACAGCAGCTGTGCGGCCAACACACCAGCGCTCAACTCAAAAACCTTTCATTCGTCTCGGACGGAAACTGTCTCGTTCTCAAGTTCGTCTCGGACATCAAAATCAGCGGGAGGGGATTTTCTGCGATATATTATGCAGTGCTACCATCTGGTGACACACCGGGTAACCATATATATATATAGGGGCTACCCATGTATAGGCTACTGATAGATAAATCTGCCGTCAAAAATGTCTTGAATCGTCAATTAGGGACCTAGACCACTTAATCGCAGGAAATAACTATGACTCCATTTTGTTTTATTTCAGAATGTGATGAGATGCTCAATGAAACTGGGAAAATAGTACGGAGTCCACATTATCCAGATGTATATTTACCTAATTTACACTGTACTGTTACATTGACTGCAGAGGGGGGATCGGGAATTTTTATACAGTTCACACATTTCGACTTGCGAACCAACCGGCAGGGAGAGTGTACAGACTACGTAGCTATATATGAAGACAAACTAGTGGACAACAGTGATATGTCAACCGACTCGTCGGAAGAGTCCAATATACCTCACGATGGCGTCATCACTTTATGTGATTCGAAAACTGATCAGGTATTTATTATAATTGAAAACTACTCAAATACTACTTTAGAATGGTTACTTGGAATAGCGTACATTCAGTTAGAGACTTAAACACATTCACAAGAGGAATCCAAACATACATCGAGAACGCGCGGGTATTAAAAGCTCTGGGGCGTATTTTCTTGGTAGCAGAACGTTACACCCCGGTAGACGCCAGTACCGATACGGTAGTACCGGGATGTATCGTGTGGCTACTGGTGTCACACCAGGGGCGGATCCAGTATTTCGGGGCAGGGAGGGGGGGGGGAAGGGGGGTCATCTGAATCAAGCGAAGCGAGTCCTTTGCGGCTTGGTGTCTGGGCCCTTGAGCAATGCTTTTTCTTGTGGTTCTCTAGCCTCTGCTATGTAAAATACCCATTGATGCATCTGCCTAAAAAAAAATTGTAAACAAATGTTGAAGCGAAGCAATCACGTTTCGCCGGGAGTCTAGGGCCTGCTCAAGTGCGTTCATGGGGTTCTCGATACTATAACGAACCATATACTGTAGCTGTTTTTGCACACCGTGTCCAGGAGCTGTTGGATCTGGTGTATGAGACGAGCAGTCCGAGTGTGACGCTTGTGTTCCACACGGACCACCTGGGGCAGGGCACCGGGTTCTATGCACACTACGCCACGCTACGGCCCTCGCACAACCGCACTGTCCACGAGAGACAAGGCACACTAGCCAGCGACAACCACCCGCGCGCCTACTTCACCCGCCAGGACTACCACGTCACCATCGACCTCTCCCAGCAGCCATGGCTGGTGGTACAGCTCCAGTTCCAGCATCTCGACACTCACATCGACTACGGGACCTACGGAGTGGACGCCCAGTGCGTCAAGGACTTTGTTGAGATAAACGACGGACAGTCCCTGACAAGACGGTGCGGCCGCTGGAGCGGGCGTGAATACTTGCTCAAGTTCCAGTCCGTGGGGCCGGTGCTGAGCTTGCGGTTCGTGTCGGACGACAAGGACGTTGGCTCTGGCTTCCTGGCCACATGGCAGGCAGTGGTCAACAACACGGCGGCGATCCCTTGCGAGGCTGGCTGGTTGGCGACAGGAGACCACTGCTACCAGGTGCGAGATGACCGACTGACGTGGAGCCAGGCCGGACGAGAGTGTCGGGGGCTAGGGGGACACCTCGCCACCGTCCGCTCTGGTCAAGACCAGGATGTCCTTAACGCTGCAATCAGGTGAACAGTGTGCACCCTCCAAACATAGGGGAGATAAAACATACTTTTAAGGAGTGGTCAAGGTGAAGGATGCACGCATCCTCTTTATGGACACCTAGAAATATGAACACATATCCCTGAATTGTTTGGTCGAAATTAATTACCCATACCTGTATTTGTTGTGGGTGTATGACAGGGGACAGGAGAACAGGACAGAGGGGTATTGGATTGGGGCGAGTGACAGACTGTACGAGACAGACTACATCTGGGAGAACGGGGAACTCGTCACATACACCGGTAAGTACACGACAGTCACTCTCTTATCTCTCCGGATCGAATATTATTATATCGCCAGATTACAAATAAACTAAAGATGCTGAGCCTACATTCTGACGATTCTTTCTGTCGGCTACAGAAGGGTGGTTCCCCGGCTGGGCGCAGTTTTCCGGCTTCAACCGTCAGCCGAATGATGACGGTTTGAGCGACCAGGACTGTGTGGAGCTCAGAGACTACTTCCCTTTCCCGTCCAAGGGCGGGGCCCGCACCGAGCGTCTGTACTGGAACGACATCAGCTGTGACACACGCAATGGCTTCGTGTGCCAACGTCTCAAGTCCGGGCGTAAGTGTCGTGCAAGTGTAACTGGCATATATCTATCTGCCAGGGGTAAACCACTGCGGTAATCGGCGTCTAATGTACTGAAGACGAGTATTTCGTATTAGTCTCGATCTACTTGCAGTTCTTCCGTCACTGCCCCACGAGTTTACCGACTGCTCAACGACCCTGGTGCTGAGTGAGGCAGATCCCGAGAGGGTGGTCAGCTCGCCCGGCTACCCCAGTCCATACGACCCCAATCTGGCCTGCCAGGTCACCATCAAGGCGCCCCCCGGCTACCTGCTCGAGGTCCGCTTCCAGACCTTCCATCTCGAGCCGCACCCAAAGTAAGCCACGACAGACTCGCATTCAACTCTGAATCACGATTCCACTCTCAAAAAGCAACGAATAACGAATCATGGCACACAAATATATATATATATGTTTGGATTCCCTGTTGCCGGTAATTCTTATTCGAAAGATCGAGGAGCACTTATGTGTAGGCTATTCGTGTTTCTTCCTCCAAATTACAGATATTCCACAGAATCGCCAGAGTATCCAATTATATAAATTGTCTTCAAATATCCGTAATACTAGTACATGTATAGTGTTAGCCCTTGAAAATAGCAATTGCATATGCAAAATTGTCTCAGCGACTCTGCATCCTCGTGTTTACTATGTTAGATGCTTGCATATAGGCCAGAAAACACATTTCCGCATTTCCTGAGATTGTTGTTGATTGTTCGACCCAAATATTCTATTGACACAGTATTTGCTACAAAGGGTAAAGTGTCCTCACCCGGGGTCGTGGGTCACTGTCCATGTAAGTAAAAGTACATCTGAGTGACCATGGTAACACGTGTCACGTTATGCAGGTGTTTGTACGACTACGTGTGGCTGGAGACTGTACCAAGCGCCGTCCTCGAACCCAGACTGTGCGGGGACTGGACCAACAGCACCAAGCTACTCCGCCACGTGTCCTCGGGCCCTGTCCTCAACTTCCACTTCACCTCGGACCACTCCCGGGCCTTCCCGGGCTTCAAGGCAGTCGTCCGTATCCTCAAAGGTGACAAGCCACAGTGAATAGTTAACCATTAAACGACATTTTGAAATGTTTTTCTTGAAAGGTCGTTGCCTAATTTGTTCACATACCTCACATACAATGTAAGATGTTAACATGAAAACAGAGCGCACTGATGTACTGTTTGTCTGAGTTTGTGTTGTGGTTGTATGGCAAGCTGTGTCTGTATTTGAATGTTCTTGTATACCTCTCCGTAGAGAGTACCCTGTGTGCTGGTGGGGAGAACTGGCTGTACTACGGCAGAGCCCGGCGCTGTTACCACGTACACAGGAGCGCGGACCTGAGCTGGTGGGACGTGTCAGGGTACTGTGTCAGTGTGGGCGCCCGCCCTGCCTCCCCAACCACCCCCCGGGCCGGCGCATTCCTCCAAACACGACTCCACACAGGTGAGACCCCCCAATTACCGGCCCTGTCGTTATGTAAGGCTCCTCCTGACCTTGGACGATATTATTGATTCATATGATTTACCTCGCGAGTGTTAGTAAGTGTTTTCCTGGTTAGCCTGTTCAGTATAGAGGTCTGCATATGGTAATTATGATTGTCACTTGAGGCCAGAGTTCAAGTGATTCATACATCTGGCCTCGAGTGATCCGTACGACCCCGACACCATCCATGATCTAGTGTGATTAGGCCTACAACGTTACTGTCACCATCTTTGCATTTCTGGCGAAATTTACACAGATCTGTGCGTGGTTTATGGTGCTGTATAGTCGGATTGTGCCAGATATATCATGCTGACTACTTGTATAGAACCCAGATAGGTTGTGCCGCTTATTCTTCTGTAGGCCTACATCATACATGCATGTGTGGGTTATTGTATAATGTACGGAACTTTCGCTTGTCGTCGGCCGATGTGGTGACCCCGCTAGTTTTCACCAATATTTCAGCCGCCGATGAGGGCAAACGGAACGGAGTTATGGGGATTTCTTAGGGGGAATAAAGCTGAAAACGCCCCACAACCACAGTTTAAGCCAAACGTGCGGTCTTATGGGGATTTTTTCTGGACTTATGGGGAAAGTTAAGATAGGAAATTTAACATTGGGTCCGCCCGTAACGCCCATCCGTTCACCCGTCCGGCTATTCAGGCATCTTTTCCATATCTTTCGAGTGGCTATGAAACCACCGGCCATTGCCCACCGTGACAGGCCAATATGTCAAGAAAAACCGGCCAACCAATGATGACCTACCGAAGACAACAAGATATCCTACCGATACCTGCTCAGTAACTGTCTGATATGTACAAACCGGCCGATTGCCTGAAAGCAGAAATACATAGGTCTTATGTATTTCTGCTGAAAGGCACCTTCCGGCCATTCACCAGCGCACGGCAGGATACCCTGCGATGATCGCCTACCACACATTATTGGTAGGAAGCTTAAAAATTCGGTTGTTTTCCCACTGGTCGCCGCAAGAATGCCTCCACCTTGCGATGCCTCCACCGACGTCCATACGATGTCCGATTGTTGCCAAATGGCCACGGATGATCCTCAGGCGCTCGGTGGGTGACCGGCCGAAATGGCCAATTTTCAGCCTTTTCGGGCATCGTGTCCTCATCGGCGGATGCATCCGTGCAAATGTGACTGAGGCATTATTGGGCGCACCTCAGGTGATGTATAATAATTAGCGAAAGTTCGACCGTGGGACATTGGCTGCACAGACAGAACAATATTACATTTATTGTACTCCAGACACTATTGTGTTTGTCGGCGTGGGTACATGTATGTCAATAAGAATTTAGCAGGTGCAAGACGGATCAGTTGGTATGTTTGCAGTGGACGGGTGGTTTCAAGGATGAAACATGGTAAGGATGTGTCATTACCATGTACATGTACGGCTGTAATCAGATTGTTGTTGATCTTGTTACATACGTTACACGTACACACAACTAATGCCCCATAATAATATTCCTTCACTTGGATTAGATCTATGCCATTTGATCCATCTTGCACATTTTCGAGCAGCATAATGTTCTCGTGAAAAGATGCCGTACTATCGTACTCAACAAACTAGCGCACTCAATAAACTATCGTACTCAACAAACTAGCGCACTCAATAAACTATCGTACTCAACAAACTACCGCACTCAATAAACTATCGTACTCAACAAACTACCGCACTCAATAATCTATCGTACTCAACAAACTACCGCACTCAATAAACTATCGTACTCAACAAACTACCGCACTCAACGAACTAGCGCACTCAACATTGATACTGTAACTACAAACAGCAGAAATACAGATACACGCACCTCGCCACTTTGCAGATATTCTGTGAAAATGTGCATGAATGTTGAGTGAGATACTGGTGAATTGGCAGCATACAATCTAATTCTAATCAGCTTGAGAAATTAGGGGGGTATGGTTATGTTTTGCTGAATATCTGCAGTAAATCTTAATCAATAGGTATATATATTATACTACAATATTCTGTTTTGAATCAGGCAATTTATGAAAGTATCAAGGTCCAGATGCATTGTCGCAATTTTAAGAATTGTAAATTTAAGCGAATAGTGAATAATGAAACTGCAGTCAAATTTTGGTCAAAAACTTGAGTTTGCGGTGATTTATTCAAAATTTGCTCTGTTTAAGTTAAATCAAGCTAAGTTGATGTAGAAATTGAAGATGGTCAGGCTGATACCAAACATGACCACTTTGAAGCGTTACGGAGGACATGGTGTGATATTATGTAAATTTCCAAGTGTTCGGAAATCTCAATTCCATCGCAATGAAAAAAGTGTCAAAAATACATATCCACATCAGTTTTATAGTGCCACCATGTATTTTTTTTTTACTGAACACGAGGATCCACTCGAGGCAACTATCATATACATGTAACTATATACAAACTACCAACCCAGAACGGCTACCATACCAAAATAATTCCATAGTTACCACCAGTTAACTTGAAAAACTTGGTTTTATGTTGCCACCTCAGATGGTACCAATATGTAAAAATTCGGACCGTGTCCCAAGGAATACATGTAATGATGGGTGCGGCCGGAGCTCCGAGTTATTGTGGTAAATGTAGAGGGCTACAGTCCAAAGCTAATTCTCATATTTTATAATGATTAATGTGTAAGGTTCATTGACCCTTCCGGTGACACCTACATCGTACTGTCTGCCTTTAGACACATGTTTAGTTTGCCCCCATTTCCACGCTTTTCGATACAAGCTCGCAGTACGCAGCTCGCAGCTCGCGGTTCGTAATCGAAATTCCATACTATACCACAAGAAAGCGTACGGCTAGCAATTAAGTGGTGTTGTTCTGTGTGTAAGAAAAGTAATAGACCAGCCAGGCAGTATGATTATATTAGATAGACTCCATCACCGGTGACAAACCATTGTACATGGAGCAATTAACCTATCGCCAAACCAGTTTGTCCGAGTCTTTTTACGTCATTTTCGACACATTCTGCAAAACGTTATTATTGGCCAAAGAGAAGTTTGCCGACGTAATATGTGAAGCTCGGACAACTTTTCGACGTTTTGGCGATAGGTCAATTGACCTTACGACGGAAAAATAGGCCACGCCCACTTTTGACGTTTTCAGAATACTCCGTCAAGAACACGTGGAAATCTCCCGCCAAATCTAGGAATGTCAACAGCCGAATACACGAATATTGCTCATATTCCTAGATCTACTGATTTTTCTATTATTTTTTCTTCTTGTTGTAAATACCAATCTCATGTCAGATGCAATATTATCACCTTTTCTCCGCAGCAGTAGGTTATATTTATATAAACCAAGAGAATTCGTCCGACTATCAGTGCACGGAAGGGGAGCAGTGGGTTGCAACACATACCACAAGTACATATATCCCAGGTGGAGACCGTGACAGATCTATCCAGCAGGGAACACTCATGCTTGCTGGAATACATTGCTGACATCGTCCTATATCTTGACCTTTGAACTGGCATTCATTGACAGATAGAAACAGATTAATGCGGAGGAGCAAGACCGTCACGGTCTTTGGGAGGAGTGATTCCGCACGTGCTGACCGCTACAGGACGTTCACGTGTCCAGATATAGGTTTGTGCAACTAATCAATACTTGACAGCCGTGGGCGTGGTTGTGGGCAGGACGATTTTTGTTACATTGTATCTATCTGACTGAATGATTGTCCACGATGGACAAACAGTATGCGTCCTGGATCAATTCACAAAAATCATAAATATGAAATCATGTATTTGCTCTGTGCATCGTGGTGAAGGTTGACCAAACGCTGCAACTGCAAATGTCACATATAATTTAAAATGATAACATTTGCACAAATAACATACCGGGTAACATTTTCGGGATGATGTATTTAAGTATCTTCACTATACTCTCGGTGACCTAGCTATAATATGTTGTTATACACAAGTTATTCACCGTCGCTTCGAGACTGATATCAAAGGAGTCTGGCTGCACGGGATTATCATTTATTGCTTATGAATAAATGTCGCCCGTCTTGTTTACTTGTAATATTTGAAATTTACTGCTTATTTATTCCAAATACAAAATGTTGTTATGATTGACTAGTATTCAAATGTCTGGGGTTTTTTTATTATTGTTATTGTCAGTGTTACTCTCATCCTTACCGCTGTCTGCTGGTGGACTGCTGGGTTTATTACGGTTGTGAAAGTAATGTTTTTGCACATTTTGCACACACAAAAAATAAAATAAAAATTATTCTATTCTGGTTAATTCTTTATCAATCCGGTATATTTTGTTTACATAAATTCATTACTGAGTTCCATACGAATTGGCAAGAAGTTTAATATAGGCATATTATATCATTCAAAATGACTCGATCGGCAAGTTCAAACCGAGTCCAAAAGCTACATGTAACAGGCGTTTGCCTATCTATTTCTGATGAACATAAAATACCTGTAACCTCTAAGATTTACATTGCACCAAAGTTATTATTATGGTACATCATGTGAGCATGTTGTGTGTCAAGTAGTATTACAATATCTATCGAAGATTGAAAAGGACAGTGTAGATCGCTCAAGTTTCACTGTGGTACAGGGCGCGGGTGTAGTGTAGGCCCTAATGGGGGTTCTGGTGATACCGATACGTATACGAGCATGTGCACGTGTGTACTCTATACATTAGTAGATCAACTAAGAATGTAGGGTGTGTAGTGTTTTTCCACTGTGTTGTTCCCGTCTGGTGTATTGACATCATCGACTTTCAACCGGGAGTTTGGTCTGCCACACATGAGACTTGCTGTACCGTCGGCACATGTGTAATTCACACAGTCCGGATACAGCGTGTCCGACTTGCACGCAATCCCTTGTGCATGGATTCACTATCATCACACAGCTATTAACAAAGCTTTAAGAATATGAGAGGAGTGTGGTCTGAACATGTGTGCTCACTGGTATGTCATCATACATGATTTATGACGGACCAAAATCCAGAGTGACAACTAGCACACGTGGCTGCTGAAAATGACGTTCTCTGATTGGCTAAAGCGTCATTGACGTAAAAAATGATTGACAGCTTCGTAAGGTCAAAAACTGTCGTACTTGAAGTAGAACCGTACCCGGCCACCTCGAAGTCTCGAACCTCTTCGGTCCGGAACTCGCTCTACATAGGTGCTTCATATGCTGTTAATAAGGTACAAATTCTCGCCAAAGACCTTGGCCACTATAGATAATGACAATATACACAATTGACCGTGTTGAATTACCCACTGAGACCAGGAAAGTTGATCCAGATGTCCCAGCGTTGTCTTGTGAAGACAGGATCTACATGTTCATGATGAATTCAGTATTTTTCCGCCCCACTTGTGGCACCCGCTATGAAGGTTTATTATGAATGAATCATATCTACAGCCAGGCGAGACGCGACAACATGCATTTAGCTTTTAAACGGTGATGCCGTCTATTAAGATTCCTACATCATAACATGTAGGCTTAACACACGATGCTGCATACACATCGATGTACATTGTACGGGATAATTCCTGTTGCTTGTCAAGTCCGAGTTTGGGTGCAGCAGGAATCGATAGAGAGTTGATGCGGAACTCTTGGTCCTTTTATCCTCCTCTTAAACATTGTGGAGTATCCTGACAATAATTTATTAAAGTCGGACAAAAAAGCATGTGCTCGCGGCGAAGTTCTTCCTACTTCAGAATTATCCATCACAGACTTATCATCTTAGAGTAAACAACCACCATACTAAAGCAAGTAATCATTGATTAGTATAAACTCGGCAGTTTTAATGATCTTAGGGTCAGTATTGTCCCTGCGAACTTGACTTCTCACTTTAAAAGAGTCGAATCTAGCTATTTGCGTAGAATGTATGGAACGCTTCACAGATCGGAGTGGACTTATTATCTATGTGACGTTCGACAGTTCATCATGCATACGTGTACTTTGCTCCAGTGTTGATCGACTTTGTACACTCTGTAAGGACAGGTTGAGCCGCGAGAACATGCGTACTTGTTAGCCCCTGGCACAATGAGGGTTGCTGCATTTGAATTATCTGCAAGCAGACTTATATTTTTTAACACACTGTTGAAAACCAGTTAGCCACACGGAAACGACTTACGGTAGTCCAAGTTTCCAGTGCTAACTGGGAGTAATAAGGGTGTTTTTCTGTGCTTGCATAAGCTCCTGGAGAGCCCCTGAACCTCCCGGAGAGCCCTTGTTATGGTTAGTAACAAGACTGTCTAACCATAGAGATGTGGCCGTCCAAGTTGAGATAAACTTGACCGATCAAAGATGCTATTTTCACTCGTGGTTACTGACGAGGCCCCAGTTTTCAAGCTAGTGGAATCTGGCTTATGGACGTTACACTAAAGTCGGTGTCGTGTCAATTCGATCTTCACTGAGATTATTCGATATTTCAAATTGTTCACTTTCTTCTCTGGGATGTTTTTGCTATGAAATTTATAATAATTGATGACAAGGTATTTTGAGTATTAAGAAGCACACAGTATTTCGCTGGGAAGTGTAACTTGGTAGCTTTCCATTTTTTTTTGGTATATTCAGACATGCTTGTTGTGGTTTTATCTCATTGAATTGCGCTGTGGCTTTTGTTTGTCTGAAACACATAAAATCATGGTTTACACCATAAAATACAGAGCTTATGAGCAGCAAAACTACAGGTGAAGACAGAGAACAACGTTGTATAAATGATAAACAGACCACTTGCTGTATTGTCGATGTCACACACCTAATGGATTGCATTTGCATAAAACCGACTGTCATGCCACAAAATGGATTAGTTTCGCGTCCTGTTATGGTTTGTAATTTCTTGTGACTAGTGTTGCGACTGAGCGACAAAAGGACATAAACTCCCGACCAGATCATATGAAGAATAATGATGGTACAATTACCCAGTGTCTACCGCCCTGTGACGTGTATGTACATGTATGGTGAGCACCCGTGACACGACAATCAAGTTGTCTCTGATCTGCACTGTAACTGAGCCCATAATGTATCCGTGTTATAGGGGGTCCTGACCTCTGGCTGTCCGGCTACTATGACAACAGTGGGGCACTCTGGCGCTGGGGGGACGGGGAACCGCTCAACCACACAGGTAACATCATCAGTTTTTCATGTGACCATACTCCTTACTGGATAACGATTTCGTCGTCCATAAACCTATGTACTTATAACACTGTTCTGTTCTGTCCCTTGTGGTCGGGCAGACTGGTTGTCAGGGTTACCGCCGGCCCCTGGGTCTGGGCAGTGGTGTCTGGCCCTGAGAGCCCCTACACAGCAGACACAATCGGGCTGGGTCTCCCTACCTTGCTCCTCACGGCACGGTGCCATCTGCGAGACAAACACCCAGGGTACGTGCTACATAAGTTGTACGAACAACAATAGAAACAACAACAACAACGATAATAGCAATAATAATAATTTTTGCATGATGCAGAGAAAGTAACTACGAGCTTGAATTCCACCAACGGCACGCTGCAATACCCAGAGGACTCGGTTGCCATGGAAACTTACCCGGACAACATGGACCTGATCTGGATCATCACGGCTCCCGCCAATCACAGACTGCTTCTACAGGTCACCCAGCTTGCTTGATGCAAGATACGTCAACACCTTGTGCAAAAACACCCTTCTGATGGTCCTTTTCCTCAATGTGTAAATAAATCTGCTTGTATTTTATCCCACCACGCCACAGGTGGAGAGAGTGGACCTTGAGTCCCAGCAGACCTGTCGCTATGACTACCTCGAGGTGGTGGACACCCTGCAGCAGAACGCCTCGGACAGCACGCGGCGGTTTTGTGGTCAGCTGCAAGACGCGGAGGAGTGGGACTTGTCCGGCAACCAGGCGGACATCCTTTTCCACTCAGACTATGACGTCAGTGGGCGGGGGTTTCTCCTTCGATGGCGAGCTGTTGAGATTACAGACGTCTACGAACTTTCCGGATCGACTGGACATATTGAAAGCTTCAACTACCCGTCCCAGTACTTCAGTAACTTGGACTACACGATTGTGATCGCGGTTGCTGACGATTCTAGGGTCCTGTTGACGATCGCGGACCTGGATTTGTATGGGAGTGATGCTGACAGCTTGGACTGCGCCGACTATCTAGATGTCGCTCTAGATGATGTGCGACACACGCGCCTGTGTCCAGAGCAGAACAGTTTAGCCGGCTGGCAGAGAACTGTTGTTTCTTATGAAAATCGTCTGGTTGTTAGAGTCCACTCAAACCAATATGGAGCGGGCAGAGGATTCTCTGCAAAATATGTCGCAGGTAGGTCTACAATTGGGCTTAACATTTTGAAATAAAACAAAGTTGTGGAGAATGGAACCTGAATGTGGCTTGAAACCAGACAGTTTCCCACGTACAGTCAAACCTCCATGAACACCTCCGGTCAGTGAACAACTCCAGTTAGTAAACACTTTCTCTCGGACCCAAATGAATCTTTTAACAATGGTGGGCTCTTCCGATCAGTGAGCTCCTCCATATAGTGCACATTTTTGCAATGTATTGGACACAGTTGAGTTTATTACTCCAGTTCCTGCATCCTACCATACCGTGAACCAGGAGATACTTGTAGAAATGAACCAGGTCTTGCGACTGACTTCCATGAACTACCCGCACCCACAACCAGATAAACTGACTGTGGAGTGTCAGATCCGCGCCGAGATGGGATCCAATATCCAGGTCCGGATGTTACAAGAACAATTGACACTAACGTTGCTTGATATGCTACTAATATGCTTTTTTGGTCTGTGGCTCTCTGATTTAGTGTTGTCTTCCAATTCCAGGTTCAGTTCGCCAACAGAGACCTGGCAGAGAACCAATGTATGCACGTCAGTGACCGACAGACCAACACATCTGTTGTCCGGTCCGTGTCCCGTGCCGTGATCAGGGACCGGCACGTGCCGTGGTTCAACCAGAGTGTCCGAGTGTACAGCGTGGCAGCCTGCAACCACACCTCCCCAAGTGACTCTCACAGACACCTCTCCTACCTTAACTACCTCACTGTCACCTTCAACTCAGGCTCTGATGCCGCCTTCGCTGCAGATGTCACCAGTGTGATAGGTGTGTTCATCTCATGGCTTGTAAGACTACATGATGAATGTAAACTTACATTTTCAAACATCAATAATGAAACCTGTACTGACTGTACCCAGCTGATTGTTTGCAGATGGCGAGTTCCTGAACAAGACGAAACAGGATTTGGATATTAGTTTGGATACGTGCAAGCCGTCTCCATGTTACCATGGCAGCATGTGTGTCCGGGATAGCGGCAGTCTCGAGTGTCAATGTACTGGACACTATACAGGTCTCTGTCAAGCAGGACACTAAGATGTTGGAATATCCGACTGAATTGACCATTTGATAGCATTGCAATAATAAAGATATCCTTTTTCGGTGTGGCAATAATGTTCTGTAGCCAGTGTATGTGAGGTAGAATGTTTGTGTTGCAGGGCTGCTATGTGCCTGGACGTACTGTGACAAGGATGACCTGTGTCAGAATGCCGGCGAGTGTACCAACACGGAGCAGTCGTACAACTGTACGTGCGGCCGGCTGTTTGCAGGCCGGCACTGTGAGGTTGACCTGGCGGCGTGTGCACTCCAGTCCTGTGCTGCTCGCGGCGCCTGCAGTGTGCAGCCAGACTGGAGCGTCGTGTGCGAGTGTGACGCTGGCTGGACAGGTCAGTGCCCAGTGTTGGGTGCTTTGGGTCTAGCTCTCAGCGTGTTTATCATGGTCACTGTCTGATTTTGTTGTGCATCTTCCTTACAGGCCACAACTGTGCCACACAGTTGACGGTGACGAGGAACCAGTCACTGACCTCTCGCCTGCTGGGAGAACCCTTCTGGATCGGGATCATTGTGGTGGTTGGCGTGTTGCTCATTACTGGCCTTGTGGTGTTCATCAGAAAAAAATGTCTCCACCGCTGGGATTGCTCCTGTATAGAGCGCCTTCTCAAGCGCAGCCCGACTAGCGTCCACGAAAGCTCTGTTGAACAGCAGATCCCACGATATGGTGGGTGACTAAATGATGAATAATTTGGTGAACTTTCTGCTCGTATAATCGGACTATTTGTTACAGTCCATGTAATATGAATACAATTAAATTTGTTGTGTTTCCACGGAAACCAAGGACAAACCGGGATGCAATGCATGTGCTTACCTAACTCTACGTGTTTGCATACTTCAGAATTCTCAGCCACTTGATGAATAGTTTCTGTGCTGTTTTCACCGATAGTCACTTCAGAGTACTATTGGCCTTCAGGTTACGGTCTGACGTCTGAGAGTCAGACTCCACTACCCAGTGTACGGAGCATGGACGGTAACGGCACCAAGGTCTCTACACCTACCAGTAACGCCCTGAGCCGCGTCATCCTGGCAACCACACACATCGCCTGTCCAGACATCAAGGTAGAAGGACTCCCAGAAATGCAATGTAATATTAGGTGCTAAATCAGAGCAATGAACAGAAGTGATAGTTCAGAAGGTTATTCATTGAGTGCTCTGTTACAGATCGAGCATTTCGAGCCGGATGTGGAGAGTCAAGCTGACACCCTTCCCCGTGATCACGCACCACTGCAGCGAACCAGCGAGTTCAACACTCTGCAGGTACCCGAGCCTTCCAACACAACCTCCCTGGCCTCGGACAGCGACAGCGACTACGGCACTCAGTCTGAATACTTCCAGTCGCTCAATGCCAATCAGGCGTCACTCCAGTTCAGTAGTGATGCGGGACAAGTACAGAGAACCCACTCCTTGAGGGTGGCTACTGACAAGCGAACCTCGTACAGCAACAGGCGCAGTGTCAGCTATCAATCACAAGACACTACTGAAGTTCAAATTGAGGCTTTCCACCAGTACACACCTGAGTACCTAGAGGATCACCTAGGAGATCCTTTCGAGAAATCTCAAACTGATGCTACAGTATACCCATCTCCAAATGACGAACACTATAAAGACAAAGATTCACTTCAAGTTAGCGAGTCTCTCTCTTCTGGTTTCGACAATGAACTGAATGAATATGAGCACGCTTCATATCGTCGAATGAACAGTGCCAGAAGAAGAGAAGATTTCATCAACTCTGTGCGGAGTGGACGGATGGGATCTTACCAGCCCGAGTCTCATTTCTCCAGCTCCAGTATGTGTCGGTCATGCGGCTCTGCCTGCTCTCTCCCGGGCTGGGTCTCCACAAGCAGGGTGGAGGATGACCGCTCCTCCCGCCAGTCACACAGGCGCCATATGTCAGGCTCTTGCACCTCCTTAGACAACAGGAGCGACAAGTCTGTAAGTCACTCACGCAAGCGTGGCTCTCGCAGTAACCACAGACGACATCGCATGGACTCCACACTGGATGTGCTGCGTCGCTCCACGTCCAAGTCTAGTGATCCTGGGTCAGAACCTCATGAACCACATCATCACAGACGTTCATACAGCAGCAATTCACGACACCGAAGCTACCATCACTCCAGTTCCAGTGAGCACTCACACAGGGAGAAGCGACATTCACACAAACATCACAGACGCCGACACGACAGCGGAGAGGTTGCCCAGGCGGACAATCACCTCAGCAGTCAGCGACACCACAAACGCACACGCAGCCAGAAAGCACGATCAACCGACAGCCATTTCCTCCGAGTGAGTGAACTCCTGGCAAAAGAGACTGAAAATGCGAAAATGCATCACCGCAAGTTGGCACAGACCCACTCTGATGGAAGTTTGGCCGTTTCCATGAATGGCACACGTTCGAAGACTCCTAGATGTGTTATTTCAAGGTCGGCTAGCACAGATACTCTTGATGAGGATAAGATGCACGGAACTAGCCAATCCCGTGGTCAGATAAATCCTACACATGTATTTAAAATTCCATATGTAAAATCCTCATCAATTGATATTGTCGAGCCTGTTCGAGTTCCATCTAAACATGATGGACGAAAACACAGGCAATATTTAACGGTTCCAAATGCGTTGAACTTCCGTGGAGAGCCGTGTGATAGCAACAGTCGTTCTCTGGACATGGGCGTTCAGTTGTCTGGAGATGGGCTCCCCACAACCTACCGCCACAGCCACAGTGACTCTGATATTGCTGGCAAGACTGCCGCGGATACTATGGATGAAGATAACATCAAGTTTGGGATGGCAGCCAGAAGAGACAGTTTCCTCAATATACCACACGTTGTTGACGTTCATCCTAAAGAGTATGTGGGAGAGGAGCAAATTTCGAGTAGCACGATGAAAAGACTGCCAACGCCAGATTTCAACCCTCTGGCCAGTGCGGCTGATGGTATGGACGAGACTTCATATCTGACTGTTAACAGTATCACTGATGCGGAAAATACAGCACTGGTTCCGTGGACCTCAAGCTCGGACATTGATCAGCACGAAACCAGCTTCTTTGTACCAGAGGACACAGAAAACCGAACCAAACACCCACTCCAGGACTCGGCCTACGAGAGCAGGAAGGAGTCTACGGAGAAATGTAGCTCGCGTTCTAACTCCAACACCGTCAGCCCAACCTACAGTCACGGGGGCCTCACCAAGGAGCAAGATCAGTTCAACATGTACAAAGCGGTTCCGAACCGGTATGTTCATTTCATTCATTCATATCGATACATCAGCATTACAAATATGCTCATCAAAAATAAGTGAACGACAAAAGTTTCAAAAGCCTGGTTGTAAAATACTCGATGGTTCTGAAGGGTTGAAGACCGGCGAGTCAAGAATCAGCTGGAGCTGGCGGCCCGGAAGCTGGCAGCGATGTCAGACGACCTATCCTTGGATGAAGCTGCCATGTTGAGTCTGGACCAGGCACGAGATGCGCTACCCACACAACATGACAACTCCAGCCCACACGAAAACAATGCAATGCAAGTTTATAGTAATGCACTGCCGTATAATGTACATGTCCTTATCAACCTTTTGTCAGTTGATACCGGTAATACAGGTCTAGTTCTATTTGCAGGTCGTCAGTGTATAGCTCCTCGCCAACTGCATTGGCCGTCAAATCACGAAGGGTATTTCCTAGTCGCATGCTGAGCATCATAGTAGATGATGAGAGTGAACCGAGCACGGAATCCCCGCCGATCCTTCGACTTCCTGCCGGCTCGGAGACCAGCGCTCCGCCCCCGACCACCAGCCCAGACCTCGACCAGCACGAGATGCATGTCTTGCAGGAGACGGGATCTGGGCACTGGACGCCAAGTCAGCAGGCTAGAGACTCCGAGGTCTAGTCAGAGACTACGAGGTCTAGTTAGAGACTCCGAGGTCTAGTCAGAGACTCTTGAGGTCTAGTCAGAGACTCCGAGGTCTAGTCAGAGACTCTTAGGTCTAGCCAGAGACTCCGAGGTCTAGTCCCTGTATGCGACTTTGAATTGAACATTGACTCTTCATCAAAGTGCACTTTAGCTCCATACCATTGTGATACCGTTTTCTTCTTGTGATAATGGGGTGCCTACACCAGATCTGATCGTAGTTTCTGTAGCAGATTCTTTTGTGCATTACGAACTTCATTCCTACCAAATTGTAGCTCAACAGATTGTGCATGATAATGGAATTGTTTTATTAAATTATTTAAAAAACGGTCCATGAACCGCTAATCAAAACGTGACTCAATATTCTTTGCCTGTGTCACTCATTACACTTTACACACTTTTACACAAATACAAAGAAGGACCCTCAAAAGGCCCTTATACAAGACGGGATAAATACAAGCGCACGTCACATTCAGAGTGAATCTTTGATCATTGTGCTGGAAGACGATTTCGGATTTACATTTGTGCTGTGATTACATGGAAACCTCTACAAAGGATAACGATAATAGTAATAATAAGAATAACGACACAGTCCATTTATCCAATCCTGATGTCCCTCCAATATCAGACGAAATCTTGAAAGTTAAATCACCATATGAAGGTGATGTTCCGGAAAAAGTGACAAATTAGTGACCAATAGTGACCAAATAACAATAATATATTTTTTAAAATGACACACACACATACACAAATTGATATGTTCTATGCACACAGTGGTCCTGTCGACCTTCCTCGATCAGCTTCCTGGAGTTTGAACTCGAAAAGTCGGTCCTGAAGTCTCATCATATCGACACTGGCACTGATGAGCTTCAATGATCTGGAAGTCAAATAAAACAGATCTTGTTGATTAGTGTGGCAGTACAATAAAATCTTGACATGGTTTACCTGGGCATCCTGCTTCCTGCTAGCTCCTGTTGTTTGGTGTGATTTGGTAATACAATAAAGTCTTGACTCTTGACATGGTTTACCTGGGCATCCTGCTTCCTGCTAGCTCCTGTTGTTTGGTGTGATTTGGTAATACAATAAAGTCTTGACTCTTGACATGGTTTACCTGGGCATCCTGCTTCCTACTAGCTCTTGTTGATTGGTGTGATTTTGGTTATACCGTATTGGTTCTAACTAGACGTCAAGGCCTAAAGGCCTTGGAGGCATTTCAGGGTGAAGCATGAAAAAAAACAAGATGCTGACTCAGCAAAAACATGATGAAGCTCCCAATGAGACCTATAAGACATTTGTGCAATTACATGTACGTGAAGGATAAACTTGATACCTCTAAGACAAGTCCGAAAATAACGTCCGTTTCGCTCTACGACGCACTGTTTCCGAGATATCGACAAAAGCAAAAAATGCCAACTCAGCAAAAAAATTCAAGGTCAAAGTTCATCCCTAATACCCTTAAGACATGTTTGTCTAGGGCGACGAATCCGAAAATAACGTCCTTTTCGCTCTACGATGCATCGTTTCCGAGATATCGATGAAAACGAAAAATGCCGACTTAGCGAAAAATTCAATGTCAAGGTCTAAGGTCATCCATAACACCTCTCAGATATGTTTGTCTAGGGGACGAGTCCGAAAATAACGTCCGTTTCGCTCTACGATGCACCGTTTCCGAGATTTCAACGAAAACGAAAAATGCTGACTCAGCGAAAAAATTTAAGGTCAAGATCAAGGACGACGAGTCCGAAAATAATTTCTGTTTCGCTCTACGACACACCGTTTACGAGATATCGACGAAAATCGAAAAATGCCGACTCATCGAAAAAATTTAAGGTCAAGATCAAAGGTCACCCTAATACCCTTAAGACATGTTTGTCTAGGATGACGAGTCCGAAAATAAAGTCCGTTTCGCTCTACGACGCACCGTTTCCGAGATATGCATGAGAGCCTCAAGGATGACTCAGCTAAAATTATTTCGAGCCCTAGGTCAAAGGTCGTTTGACGAATAGGCCTCAAAACCGCTAGGATTCTTCCCTGGTGATATATGAGCCTCCATGCAAAGTTCCACAGTCATTGCCATAATACTTTTTGAGTTATCGTGCGTAAACCAGAAACATTGATTTCATCCTCATGGACCCCGGAGCCGGCTCAAAAACAATAGGCTTCTTCCCCACAACATTTCTGACCAGCAGTGAAAATTTGGCAAAGATACACCGAGGTAAACTGAAATTTTTTTTTTGACAAAACCTAATAATAGCACGACGAGCCAAAGCAAAACCTTCTGCAGAAGCGCGCAAAAATGAGGTGTAATTTGAGGTCAAATTCAAGAAAATCACTGATTAATATAGCCTTCAATCCTCTTTGTTATGATTCAAATAACATAAATATGTGGTTAGGAACACTCCATTTTATTAGAAAAATATGGAGTGAATTATAAGGTCATAAAAATCGAACATTTTTTTTTTTGGGGGGGGGGGGGGGGGAGGGGGCCGCTCTACTATTAGGGCAAGTGCCACTATTTTTTTTAAGGACCAATACGGTACAATAAAGTCTTAACATGGTTCACCTGAGCATCCTGCTTCTGTTGATTAGTGTAATTTGGTAATACAATAAAGTCTTGACTTGGTTCACCTGGGCATCTTGCTTCCTGCTCCTGTTCTGTTAGTCAATCTGCTTGTCGAATTTCCAACCTGAGTCTCTCTTACGTCGGGCAGTACATTGAAGCAGTGGGCTATCTCACCACAGGATCACTCCAAGCATGCTAGGCATGTTATTCCTAGTTACCGTAATCAGAAGCTCGGTCTTCCTGCATAACCATATTTACAAACAGGATGATAGTCGATAACTTCGACGAGTTGGACGACGTAGCACATAAATAGCAGTGGTGTCAGATGTGACACCCTTCGCGACTTCTGCATATATTCAATTACTTAAAGTTGGAATCAATTTTAAAATCAGCCAAATTTAGCATTCTTGTTTGTCACGCAAACTTGAAAGTACATCTCGAGATAGTCGGGAATATATATAGGAAATACGCACAGTTCGACAACGGATGTGGATAGAGAATGATCGGCCTGACTACATTGCCGGTTGCCACAGTATCTTGACAAATACCAATGACGTCATGAGGCTGTGTGTAGAACTCACCCTCAAGACGGGCCGCTTTGAGGAAAAAATTGATGCGAGATTGACTGGCCCGAGTTTGAATCTTGATATGGTAACTCAATTTTGGCACGTAATGTACACATTTTTCGACCCAAATTTTCACGATTTATCATTCTATAGACGAAACAATGCTACTGCGGAATAAAGACATTTTGTCAATTCTAAAAGTGATAATAGCTTCAATTTTGAAGATCTGCCACCGAAAATAATTTTGCAAATCATGTTTCTCTTCATGTCTATTTTGATCACAAACATACACTGTCATTCAAATAGAATAGACGTGTCACATGTCCACGGAGTTATGGATTCCTCAGGCTCTGCAAGTCATCTGCATGCGTAGGGAGTAGCTGAGGTGCAGAGCTAGAGGCTCTCCTGCACAAGGGTTTCTCTGCAGCCGGTTCATCACCGACTCAGGATGCGTTGCTCCACTCGTCTGTCCGTCTGCATCTACATGTACCTCTGCGTCTACGTCAGGGGACAGGATGTCGCGGAAGTCGTGTCCCTTTGCAGTTGCAGAGCCAGTCTTCACACGCATAGACCCTGTTCTCTGCCCGTCAGTGCGTACTTACGTCTACTCCACCTGTGCGGCTATACAAGTGGAGGTGAGATCTTTGCCATGGGCTGGGAAGCGATAAGGAATTCACGATATTTTAGGGCCTGGGACCCTTCCCATGTACATTCCCACATATATAAACCAAGTGGAGTGTCAGTTACCTCCTCTGCATGCCAGAGAGTCATCAGTGTGGAGGTTGCAGAGTCTGCAATCCGCCCTGTCTACTACGTAGTAGTATACTTCTTCTTCGAACTCTCGAGTAGTTCATGTGCCTTGTCCCGACAGCGCTGCCTGAGTGCTGTAGACCGTACAGGCTCGCTCTTATAAACGTCATCCGCCTATACCATCTCCTCCAAAGACACATACATAGTCGTGAATCTGCACGCAAGTGCCATACGTTTGTGTTTTTTGCCGTGGTCGATCTGTACATAATAATCTTGTAGTTGTCAGTGACTACCTTTACCAATTCTTCCATGGGTCTTTGTGGAATAATGGCGTCAAAGATATGGCTCGAGTTATATCTGGAGGTGACACAGACTGATAGCGTTTCCAGAATGCTGTTCGACAATGTCCATTAGGCTAAGTGATGGATTTCTGGGAAATGTTCTTGGTTTCTATTCTAGTTTGCAGTTAAGCTCGTATGCATGATGTTTGCCAGGAATAGGGCGAGCAGAGCCCTATTCCTGGCAAGCATGATGTGTGGGTGAATCACTGTACTTTGTTCTTGAATGCCAGAATATTAAAAAATATTGAGGTCTGCTGTTGCCGAATTCGCGAATCCTACCTCCCTACTCTGAAACCAACAGTTGGTGTGGTCAGATGCCACCGATTGAATATCCTGCACACCCCAGACTTGCTAGTGTCCTCTCGATCGTCTTCCTGGTCGTCAACCTCGGGTGAGAATTTTTATGATTGAGGGATATCGTAGAACCTGCGGGACATTTGTAAGAAATCTGTCATGGCTATTTGACACACATGTTAATGGCTGTTCCCATAATCCTGGTGTGTAACCCACGTCACTCAGTGCTACTTTATAGGCCATTAATAGTCTGCTTTCCTGCAGGAGAAAAAATGTCCTTGAAATGATCTTTGCTAACATTAGCGTCTACAGGAATGCAAGAACGTCAGTAGCGGTCCACTTAACCTTCAATGCCCTCTTGTATCCGGCATTGGCGTTCGTTTTAGTGATCATATCTCATACACACTTGACATGGTGTAGAACCAAGCAACTGCCTTGCATTAGACCCACACAAATTCTAGCGGTTGAGCAGTGACTGTTGTACCACATGTTCAGTAAAATAACTTCAGTCGCACCATTCCACTGAATATTCCATGTCTGAGAAGCAAACGGCAGTGTAAACCTAATGTAAACCTTACATAAAAAAATATTATTTCAATTTCCAGCCTTCATAACACTGACAGGTGATCGTCTATCACTGTTACCTTGGATACAATATAATATGAAATGAGTAATCCCATCAAATATGCGCATGTGTCGGCTCCTAGCTCATCTTGTTGCATAGCAATCATGCTGCTATATTGTCGTCTGCATGTAACTTTGAGATAACTGACATCCTGGAGTCCTGCACTGTTTTAACGATGTGCTGTTCTGGGGCACCATTTGCATATACCTCGCTGTTCCATATTTTCGCGCATGCATTGTATGGTATTCATTTTTGTTGGTCATCTTGTTTGCATTTCAATTTCGTCCTTGATTGCCTGAATCCATAGCCGATTCTTTTCTTTTGCCACAATTTTCTGTGTTTTGTCTTCCTCCTATTTGGGTCCAATCTAGTTTGCCTGATACCACCAACGTGTGAGATTGGAGCAGAAGTAGCTCATTGCCAGCTTCATCCAAATCATCTGAAAAAAATAGCCCAAGGGCTGAAATACATGTAGGTTACCGGACAATTTCGGTTTTCGGTATTGCAGGTGACATAATTATGACCTTGAGATTTACCAGTCAAGGTCGTCTTTGTGGACTTCAATATCACCATTAGGTGTGCTACATATGACTTTATATACGTATATGTTCATGATGCTATCATGATGCTAACATATAAGCTATATTAACATACTGATCGGTCGAAAGGGACGGTGTGCCGAGTCTTTATAATACAATTACAGTTAAATTTAGAAATTTTGTAAAACGACACACTGAGTGATCAAAAGTGGTAGTACCTCTAGGAAAGGTTGCCGGTTGCCCTCGCCAACCACCCAAAACTCCCTGAAACACGACGGGAGCCTCGCATGGTGGAACCAGAAGGAAGCAAGGTGAGCGGCACCCGAAAGTTACAGACTGTACTGAAATGCTCCAAAATTTTTAATGAACCCTTTATCCTGCGGGTATGAGACGCCGGTTGCCTTCGCCAACCGGCGTCTCATACCCGCAGGGGATCCGAGGCAGGGTGGACATACCCGCGGACAGCCGACTTCCACCGCCAAGAAGACAGCTACAAAGCCAACGCAATTTGCTGCATTGACACCAGTTTCCGCATACTTACCCGGCCGGCCAGAGCGGAGACGTACGTACAGACGGATATCCACAAATGCCTACACTCACACATACATATCTCCGGATGACCAGCGCATGGGCCACGCGATTGGTGAAACACTCACCCCACAAAAGCTGGCCACGCCAGACCCCACGGGATCCAGTGCAGCAGCAGCAGACGAAGTGTGAGTTGCACAACATAAATGCGCAAATAACTGGAGATTAATTAAAATTTTGATCAGGCGCCCACTAGCAACCACAATGTACAATAAAGCCACAGAGCAATGTACCGTTCATATCCAGATCAAATAAATTGACTACCGGAGCGTGGATTCAATAGATTTAGATGAATCGCTGACCGGTCCATAACCTCAATGGTTAGGGGAAGAACCCTTCACGCCGGCGCCCAATCCAGAGAATCCCGAAGATGATGAAATCAATAGCCGGCGGTCATCCGGAACTGCCCGTGAACGGAGTCCAGATCCAGACAATCACCATGACATGGAATATTGATCTTATCTGATGGTGTGATAGGGATTAAAAATAACAAAGTATGCTGCTCAAATAGAATACGACCCCCTTCTTAGAGGGAGGGCTGGGGATTCGGTCATTTCGGCCGGACTGCGTTATGTAACATGCAATCCGGATGAAAATGAGCGTCATCTGCTGCCGCGGCTGGCACGCACATACGGACTTAACAGCCGGTCCATTGAAATAATGGTAAAATGGTTTCCTGCTACTAGAAACCTTAAACTACTTCAAATAAGTATATCACCAAAAACGTCCGGAGCACCAGACAGGTCCCACGGACGAACCGCGAACATCAATCCACACACTGGACACTATCCCCGCGTCCAAAGCCAGTTCCCCATAACCATGGGAAGGCCATAACCGTAAAATCCCAGCTTCAGTCTGGCCATATAAGAGGCTGTTCCTGGACCATTGGGCGTCTGGCAAATCCATAGAAGTGTTCCACCCAACGTAGGATAGGGCAGATGCGCTGTGGCAGCGCAAGTACGCGCTGTGGCGGCGCAAGTATGTCCAGAGACCTCCCACCAGACAATCACCACAAAAGCAGTGACCAGGGCGTTAAGTCGTCCGCATCCTCATGATAGATAGATAGATGGATAGATGGATACCACACACGCATCCGCATGGGTGGAATGTTATTCCCACCTATATCGCGACAGCGCACGCGGTTTCCGGCGTGGCCGTTGCCCATCCGCATGTCCAGGAGGTTCTTGGAGTACCTGCAGATCGCCGCAAACGGGTTGAAAGTCGTCCAGACCTCCATCTGACCAATCAGACGGATCCAGAAGACCCAGCATACAGCATATACGCTCGTCCGGCGTCCACGGATCTGTCCAGATATGTCTGGAAGAGGAACATCATCTGGTTCGACATCTTGGATGAGTGGATCCATGACGAGCGGCCCCTCGTACTTATTCAGGCAAATCAGACGGATCCAGAAGACCCACCATACAGCATATATGCTCGTCCGGCGTCCGCGGATCTGTTCAGACATGTCTGAAAGAGGAACATCATCTGATCCAGCATCTTGGATGAGCGGATCCATGATGAGCGGGCCCTCGTACTTCTTCAGGATGTCGATATGGACCACCAGAACCCTATCCGGTAGTCCACCTCTGTCACCTGCTTCAGTACGGTGAATGGACCGATCCACGGCCTTGCAAACTTGTTGCCCTGTTTGGCCGGTGGATGGTAATAGTGAACCTATGATGGTAATAACTACTGCACCTCCTTGTCAATGACCTCCTGGTGCATGACAGCTGCTCGTCATAGACTCTGTTTAATCGGGCGCTAGTCCAACCGCACCTCCAGGACTCATGAACACATCTGCATAGTGCCGAAGCAATTTGCAGAGAGCATGTCGCTGATCTTCATCCAACCGGTCCTTCGGAACACAACATTCCAAATGCGGAAACGGGGTCGTCAGCGATGATCCAGCTAGACGCAGCAAATGTGCAGATGACTGCTACACTCCTGCGGCACAGTACAACCAGAGCGTCGGTGGGATTCACCACAAGAATAGGCATCGCACGAGCGTTGGACTTGAACAGAGCCCCATCTAGTGCGAGTCCCGTATCTCGGGCAAAATTACTCACAGGTAGTACTATACACAGACGACCATCGAGAGATGTCCACGGGTGGTACGTTCGGGCCTCGACGATCATCTCGCGGTAGGACGGCACGATGGTGGTGTGCCACCAGGAGTTGGAATGAATGGGTCGGACCCGCCTGGAAGAGATAATGGGTGTTTCCTCCTATCCGGAGTTCACCGGAACTGAAGTCTGTGATCACCAAGTGTATCCGTAAAAGTTCATTCCAATGATCCCGGTTGCTCTGATATCTGCGATGATCGCCTCTGTTTTTGAAACCACGCTTCGAAGAGCTTGTAACTGCCAGGATCCTGCAACTCCATGCTGCGGAAAGCGAGTTCACACTTGTACGTCCCCGTGACGACGAGAGACCTCTGAGCCGGAATCTACAAGGAACCAGACCGGCTCCCGCCCAAAAGGCAAGGACAGGTACCAGCATGGGTCCCTAACCAGCGCGCACGTCGAATGACCGCAATCACCTGAGGCACTGTGTTCAGTCCTCGTTGTCTGACTCAGCTGCAGAGGAGCTGGACGTATCCTCAAGGACCACTCATGTAGGAGTTTTATCTATTGGAGGATCGTCCGGCTTGTCAGCGGGTGGGGCAGGTTCAGGTGCCACACGGCAACTGTCCCCGGACGCAGTGTTGGTCGTCACCACGTCTGGTTTCATTTTCCCTCATGCAAGGGTTATTGCCATTGTCCCAGAGTACCTGGGCGAAAGGAAGTGTTCCTCCGGTGGGGCTCAGGCAAGCTGCCTTTGAAACCACAAGCCTGAAAGTTTTCCAGCAACTCCGGACACTGCAACCAGAAGTGGCCCTGTTTTCCGCAGAAGTAGCAGGGTCGGTAGATGTTTGGTCCGGATCATCTGCGGGGTGCTGAAATCTTACTATTCCAGGTCATACTCATCCAAGGACGAACATGACGCAGCGGCGGGCGTCACTGGGGGTGACGTAGGCGCACCAACCCACTGAGAATTTGGATTCTGCGCCGGTTCTCGGCGAGCTGGAAACACCCAAGGAGCCACCTCAGCCACCTCAGTGAGGCGGCCTACCTTGGTACAGCCGAGGCCGGAGCCAGAGGCATCTGTCTGGATCTGACAGCTGCCTCTATCGCAAGTGCTGATTCAATCATCATCATCACCCGCTGACAAATGGCCTCCTGCATCGACCGTTTTACATGGGCGGCCAGGGTGTATGTGGTACGGCTGCCTAATCATAAACTGGTCGATCAGCATCGGTTCGAACATATATATGACTTCATAACATAATCCAAACCTCTCGGTGCAAGCGTTCAGGCCTCAGAGGCCAATTTACACATTCTATTTCAGACATTTAGCACTCAAAGTCATCCAAGGTCAAGGTCAAGGACATCATTAGTTATGACATTTAGGACTCCCTTTATACTCGTAATGCAAACATAATGTATATCTACACACAATCCACATGTAGAGGCAAGTTCGGGCATTTTTTACCCAAAACTCTAAGCTCTATCTTCATGCTTTCTAGGAGTACAGCAGTGGTAGCTCAAATTATGAAAGAAAAACGTGCCGAAAATTCAATATTGATTTTCAAAAGGTGAATTTTTTCGCCTAGAAATGACCCAAAATGGAAAGTTATGTGATTTGAGTACAAAACAAGTTTTTTAACGACTCCTCAAAAACTCAAAATGGCCGCCATGCATAGACCAGAGATTCAAAGGCAACAAAAATTATACACGTCACAAAGGGATGTAAGGTAATTTTGCCGGTCCCTGTAGCACAGTGATCAAGCTGCAGGATTCAAAGCTGGGATGTTGTGAGTATTAATCCCATCGGTGACCGAGGGATTTGTCATGGCCGATCCCCACCCAGGATGGGTGTGCTGTTCACTCAATGGGATGGCTGACCACTCAGCCGTGAGTTACTCACCTACGAGTACAATATTGGGAGACTTTCTGGTGGTATGAATCAGAATGGGGCTGATTACACCATAGGGTCTGCAGGTGCTTTGTTAATCGGGCTTCGTTGACACCAGGATAGATTCATGGTCTGGTAGGGACACCCCCATGCCAGGTCCATGAACGGTATGATAGGAAGCGTGTGACATAGCCTTGTCATGCAGTCCCAAACTGGAATGGAACTCCACAGTTGTATATATATATCACACCCCATAATTAAGTTGCAGAGCATATACACAAAAATGTGTTCGCCCAACAAAAATATTTTTAAACAATGGAATCGGGAACATAAATTAGAAAAAAAATTCGGACGAATTGAGAAAATGGCTGTCAAAAGTCTAAAATTGGCTGTTTTTCATCAAATGGCCACCCTTTTGAAAAAAATGGGTAAATAAAAAAAACTAAAAAACCGTTCCTGAAAATATTATTAAGTATTTTTGTGCAAAACTTCCGAACGTTTCGACCGTAAACTTTAGAGCTAAAAACGTGGACGACAGAGGGATTGAAAAAAGACACAAAGCCATGCCAAAAAGTTAGCGGACCATAGAGCCAGTAACCTAAAAATGCTGTCTCAGCAAAACAATTCAGGTCAAAGTTCATCCCAAATACCCTTCAGACATGTTAAGGTACGTTTCGCTCTACGACGCCATGTTTCCGAGATACATAAGAATCCTCAAGGAAGAATCAGAAAAAAAGATCTTTCGCGCTCTAGGTCAAAAGTCGTCTGATGGGTTGATCCGAGAACCAATAAGATTCATTCCCCGTAGCATATATTCCTGCATGCAAAGTTCTGCAGCCAAGTTCCAAAATTAACCTTGATTTCGTCCTCACGGACCCTGGAGAGGGTTAAAAAACAAAATAATTTTTCCACTTTTTGAGTTATCGTCCAGAAACAATGGACCTCATTGACCTCGGAGGGGGTTGAAAACAACAGAATTTTCCATTTTTCGAGATATTGTCCAGAAACCAAAATAAGAAGTTCCAAAATAAACCTTGATTCCGACCTCACGGACCTGGGAGAGGGCTCAAAAACAAAATAATTTTTCCACATATTATTTTTGAGCAGTTGTGTAATTTGGCAAGGATACATCAAGGCAAACTAAAGTTTTCATCTGGAAACCAAAACCGTGGAAGACAAAGAAAAAATGCTAAAAGTATGACTATGGACATCTTGGTAAGGACTGGTGTTTCAGTTCTGGTAGTTTACTCACGAGCTGTTGTCATTACTGTGCATCAGCACAACACAGGTCTGTGTCTCAATTGACACCATTTCGGTACATTTTTCCAGACCGGATGAACACTGCCATGTGTCAACTTGTTGACTTCTATCATGTCTTCCTTTACTTCCTGTGTGCTAGGGTAGTTAGGCCAAGTATTTTAACACTTTCTTCATGTCAATGTCGACATACCTGGTGGTAGCTTTGTAGCCCTTCTTTGCTCATTTTCTAATGCTATTTTGTCTCTTTTTTCCTGTGTGGATTCAAAATGGATATTCAAGATGGCTTCCCAAAATTGCCACATATAAGGGGACAAACATTTTTGCATCCAGATATTTTTGTAGGTCCTTCGTATCAGTGCAGACATGCTCGTTGCTTCGTTGATTTTTTTTTATTAATGTACTCAAATTTCAACTGGGTGTCGATTATTATATCAATGTACTTTTCTTTTGTGTATGCTAGGGTATGCTTTTCATTTTGTGTGTTGAGTGGGTACTCATGTTTCCCCTACTGCTCCCTTCCAATTTTCATATTCCGGTGAAAATTTAGCAGCCACTTATTCGACCAGTCCATGCACTTGTCCAGGTGTCCCTGATCTTTCTTACACTTTATGTTGTATATCTTGGTGTCATCGGCGAAGAGGTAGCAATGTGAAATCATATTCAGAGTTAGGTCATTGGTGTATATGAAGAATAGAATTAACTTATTCTTATTGCGCTCTGTTGCTGAGGGATGATGTAATCCAAGCATCATTTCCTGTTATTCCGTACATTTTCAGTTTCTCAATGAAACCTCTGTGTGGTACGTACCCCTGGCAGTTCGTACCCCTGGCAGCTCTGGCAGCTCAGGTTGATCTCCCGCTGACTTGTTGCTTGCTGAACATCTTATCATCTGCTCTGGTAATATACTTGTGAGTGACACTGGTTTGTAGTTTCCTGGCTGTTTTTATTACCCTTTTTCTAGATTGCTGTCATGTTTGATGTTTTCCACTCCGCTGGTACCGACTGTGTAATGACTGTGTTGTTGTATATAAGCGTGAGTGCTGGTATTAGCTCGTCTTTGCATTGCTTCAATATGATTGGTGGACTATTGCCTGGGCCTGATGATTTGTTGATGTACTCTGCTTTCGGTGATCCAAAGACGATGAAATTCGGTTCTTTCTGCTCTCTATCTTTGCCCTCATTTATTGTGCTTTATGTTGTATCTTGTGTCTTCATAAGACCCTCGTTGTTGGGGTGTGCTTCTTGTTTTATTTCTTCGATGTCCCTCTGTACTTGGTGCATTTTGGGTTCCAGTGATTCGATACTCTTTTTCATATCATCTTGGTTCTGTTGCATCTTTGAAAGGGTGGCCATTACCTTATATACTTGTCTATTGCAACCTTTACAATACCAGTGGAGTGAGGTGTATCATCTCCTGCATTTTCTACTAAGAAATTGTATACTTCTGGCAATGTTACTTGCAGTGTGAAACCAATATTCACATATTTCACAGTCCAGCAGCTTGGTCACCTCTTTCAGTGGCTTAGAGCAGTTGTAGCACTGGTGTTTGAGGGTCTGCCTCTCTTTTGCGAGTCCGACGTTTTGTTTGTGCAACAGTTATGTTTGTTATACTAGTTCTGTTGTAGACACAGATCTTGACATGATTGATCAGCAGCTTTTGAGCCGCCAACCCACAGGTCAACTTGTTCAGTATCGTCATATTCAGCTGTCATAGCAGCTGTCAGGTCGCTTGGCTGATGTCTCGGTTCAATAATCTGCATGCAGGTCAGCAGCTTTGAGTCGCTTACCCTTCAGTCTGCAGGTCAGCAGCTTTGAGTCGCCTACCCTTCAGTCTGCAAGTTAGCAGCTTTGAGTCGCCTACCCTTCAGTCTGCAGGTTAGCAGCTTTGAGTCGCCTACCCTTCAGTCTGCAAGTTAGCAGCTTTGAGTCGCCTACCCTTCAGTCTGCAGGTTAGCAGCCTTGCGTCGCCTACCCTTCAGTCTGCAGGTTAGCAGCTTTGAGTCGCCTACCCTTCAGTCTGCAGGTTAGCAGCTTTGAGTCGCTTACCCTTCAGTCTGCAGGTTAGCAGCCTTGCGTCGCCTACCCTTCAGTCTGCAGGTTAGCAGCCTTGCGTCGCCTACCCTTCAGTCTGCAAGTTAGCAGCTTTGAGTCGCCTACCCTTCAGTCTGCAGGTTAGCAGCTTTGAGTCACCTACCCTTCAGTCTGCAAGTTAGCAGCTTTGAGTCGCCTACCCTTCAGTCTGCAGGTTAGCAGCTTTGAGTCGCCTACCCTTCAGTCTGCAAGTTAGCAGCTTTGAGTCGCCTACCCTTCAGTCTGCAGGTTAGCAGCTTTGAGTCGCCTACCCTTCAGTCTGCAGGTTAGCAGCCTTGCGTCGCCTACCCTTCAGTCTGCAGGTTAGCAGCTTTGAGTCGCCTACCCTTCAGTCTGCAGGTTAGCAGCCTTGCGTCGCCTACCCTTCAGTCTGCAAGTTAGCAGCTTTGAGTCGCCTACCCTTCAGTCTGCAGGTTAGCAGCTTTGAGTCGCATACCCTTCAGTTTGTAGGTTAGCAGTTTTGAGTTGTTTATTTTTCAGTCTGCAAGTCAGCAGCTTTGAGTCGCCTACCCTTCAGTCTGCAGGTTAGCAGCTTTGAGTCGCCTACCCTTCAGTCTGCAGGTTAGCAGCTTTGAGTCGCCTACCCTTCAGTCTGCAAGTCAGCAGCTTTGAGTCGCCTACCCTTCAGTCTGCAGGTTAGCAGCTTTGAGTCGCCTACCCTTCAGTTTGTAGGTTAGCAGTTTTGAGTTGTTTATTTTTCAGTCTGCAAGTCAGCAGCCTTGAGTCGCCTACCCTTCAGTCTGCAGGTTAGCAGCTTTGAGTCGCCTACCCTTCAGTTTGTAGGTTAGCAGTTTTGAGTTGTTTATTTTTCAGTCTGCAAGTCAGCAGCTTTGAGTCGCCTACCCTTCAGTCTGCAGGTCAGCAGCTTTGAGTCGCCTACCCTTCAGTCTGCAAGTCAGCAGCTTTGAGTCGCCTACCCTTCAGTCTGCAAGTCAGCAGCTTTGAGTCGCCTACCCTTCAGTTTGCAGTTCAGCTGCTCGAGTCGCCTACCCTTCAGTCTGCAAGTCAGCAGCTTTGAGTCGCCTACCCTTCAGTTTGCAGTTCAGCTGCTCGAGTCGCCTACCCTTCAGTCTGCAAGTCAGCAGCTTTGAGTCGCCTACCCTTCAGTCTGCAAGTCAGCAGCTTTGAGTCGCCTACCCTTCAGTTTGCAGTTCAGCTGCTCGAGTCGCCTACCCTTCAGTCTGCAAGTCAGCAGCTTTGAGTCGCCTACCCTTCAGTCTGCAGGTTAGCAGCCTCGAGTCGCCTACCCTTCAGTCTGCAGGTCAGCAGCCTTGCGTCGCCTACCCTTCAGTCTGCAAGTCAGCAGCTTTGAGTCGCCTACTCTTCAGTCTGCAAGTCAGCAGCTTTGAGTCGCCTACCCTTCAGTTTGCAGTTCAGCTGCTCGAGTCGCCTACCCTTCAGTCTGCAAGTCAGCAGCTTTGAGTCGCCTACTCTTCAGTCTGCAAGTCAGCAGCTTTGAGTCGCCTACCCTTCAGTCTGCAGGTTAGCAGCCTTGCGTCGCCTACCCTTCAGTCTGCAAGTCAGCAGCTTTGAGTCGCCTACTCTTCAGTCTGCAAGTCAGCAGCTTTGAGTCGCCTACCCTTCAGTCTGCAGGTTAGCAGCTTTGAGTCGCCTACCCTTCAGTTTGCAGTTCAGCTGCTCAAGTCGCCTACCCTTCAGTCTGCAAGTCAGCAGCTTTGAGTCGCCTACCCTTCAGTCTGCAGGTTAGCAGCCTTGCGTCGCCTACTCTTCAGTCTGCAAGTCAGCAGCTTCGAGTCACCTACCCTTCAGTCTGCAGGTTAGCAGCCTTGCGTCGCCTACTCTTCAGTCTGCAAGTCAGCAGCTTCGAGTCTGCAAGTCTGCAAGTTAGCAGCTTTGAGTCGCCGACCCTTCAGTCTGCAGGTTAGCAGCTTTGAGTCGCATACCCTTCAGTTTGTAGGTTAGCAGTTTTGAGTTGTTTATTTTTCAGTCTGCAAGTCAGCAGCTTTGAGTCGCCTACCCTTCAGTCTGCAGGTTAGCAGCTTTGAGTCGCCTACCCTTCAGTCTGCAGGTTAGCAGCTTTGAGTCGCCTACCCTTCAGTCTGCAAGTCAGCAGCTTTGAGTCGCCTACCCTTCAGTCTGCAGGTTAGCAGCTTTGAGTCGCCTACCCTTCAGTTTGTAGGTTAGCAGTTTTGAGTTGTTTATTTTTCAGTCTGCAAGTCAGCAGCCTTGAGTCGCCTACCCTTCAGTCTGCAGGTTAGCAGCTTTGAGTCGCCTACCCTTCAGTCTGCAAGTCAGCAGCTTTGAGTCGCCTACCCTTCAGTCTGCAGGTCAGCAGCTTTGAGTCGCCTACCCTTCAGTTTGTAGGTTAGCAGTTTTGAGTTGTTTATTTTTCAGTCTGCAAGTCAGCATCTTTGAGTCGCCTACCCTTCAGTCTGCAGGTCAGCAGCTTTGAGTCGCCTACCCTTCAGTCTGCAAGTCAGCAGCTTTGAGTCGCCTACCCTTCAGTCTGCAAGTCAGCAGCTTTGAGTCGCCTACCCTTCAGTTTGCAGTTCAGCTGCTCGAGTCGCCTACCCTTCAGTCTGCAAGTCAGCAGCTTTGAGTCGCCTACCCTTCAGTTTGCAGTTCAGCTGCTCGAGTCGCCTACCCTTCAGTCTGCAAGTCAGCAGCTTTGAGTCGCCTACCCTTCAGTCTGCAAGTCAGCAGCTTTGAGTCGCCTACCCTTCAGTTTGCAGTTCAGCTGCTCGAGTCGCCTACCCTTCAGTCTGCAAGTCAGCAGCTTTGAGTCGCCTACCCTTCAGTCTGCAGGTTAGCAGCCTCGAGTCGCCTACCCTTCAGTCTGCAGGTCAGCAGCCTTGCGTCGCCTACCCTTCAGTCTGCAAGTCAGCAGCTTTGAGTCGCCTACTCTTCAGTCTGCAAGTCAGCAGCTTTGAGTCGCCTACCCTTCAGTTTGCAGTTCAGCTGCTCGAGTCGCCTACCCTTCAGTCTGCAAGTCAGCAGCTTTGAGTCGCCTACTCTTCAGTCTGCAAGTCAGCAGCTTTGAGTCGCCTACCCTTCAGTCTGCAGGTTAGCAGCCTTGCGTCGCCTACCCTTCAGTCTGCAAGTCAGCAGCCTTGCGTCGCCTACTCTTCAGTCTGCAAGTCAGCAGCTTCGAGTCACCTACCCTTCAGTCTGCAGGTTAGCAGCCTTGCGTCGCCTACTCTTCAGTCTGCAAGTCAGCAGCTTCGAGTCACCTACCCTTCAGTCTGCAGGTTAGCAGCCTTGCGTCGCCTACTCTTCAGTCTGCAAGTCAGCAGCTTTCGAGTCACCTACCCTTCAGTCTGCAAGTTAGCAGCATTGAGTCGCCTACCCTTCAGTCTGCAGGTTAGCAGCCTTGCGTCGCCTACTCTTCAGTCTGCAGGTTAGCAGCCTTGAGTCGCCTACCCTTCAGTCTGCAGGTTAGCAGCCTTGCGTCGCCTACTCTTCAGTCTGCAGGTTAGCAGCCTTGAGTCGCCTACCCTTCAGCCTGCAGGTTAGCAGCCTTGCGTCGCCTACTCTTCAGTCTGCAGGTTAGCAGCATTGCGTCGCCTACTCTTCAGTCTGCAGGTTAGCAGCCTTGAGTCACCTACCCTTCAGTCTGCAAGTTAGCAGCATTGAGT
This sequence comes from Terebella lapidaria, assembly GCA_949152475.1. Taxonomy (NCBI): domain Eukaryota; kingdom Metazoa; phylum Annelida; class Polychaeta; order Terebellida; family Terebellidae; genus Terebella; species Terebella lapidaria. The sequence goes on from OX424564.1 coordinate 38,728,674, forward strand.
CGCCTACCCTTCAGTCTGCAAGTCAGCAGCTTTTGGGCCGTCTACCTTTCAGGCCAGTTTCGTTATATTCTTCAGCAGCTTTCAGGTCACTTGTCTGATGTCATGAGTCAACCAGTGAGAAGGTCAGCAGCTTTAGAACCGCCTACCTTTGATAGTTGTGTTCTGCCTCCCTTAAAGTGGTGTTCAGTCTCACTGTCCAAATCGCTGTTAGATTCTGAAGTATTGATATTCGTGTCTGCTGTCTTCACTGTGTTGTTAGTATGTTATTTATGTTCAGAATATTTGCTACATGCATGCCTTTATTAATCGTTCCAAAAATGTGTTTTTCAGGTGATCATCTGGTTGGATGCCATCTACTGAATTCGAGTGTGACAGCTTACTGATATGTTTGATGTAACTTTTCTTAGTTCGAAGATTTTTTCCTGTAGTTTTGAAAAGTTCTGTGTGGAGATGACTGAGCTTTTGGAGCTGTGTGGAGATGACTGAGATTTTCTGCTGACTTTTCTCGGATGTATGTTATTTATGTTCTGAATATTTGCTTCTAGTATCTTTTGGTGCCCTTCCATTTACTCCCCTGTTCGTGTCTATTGACTGCCTCAATTAAAGACCTTGGGGTGCCTTTTGCAGATTAGCTGGATAAATATTTTAGTTATCAATAGTTCCAGTTTCTCTTTCCTGTATAGCTATGTACCTTATGTAGATCTATATCCATAGAAGGTTATCATTCAATCATTCGAAGGGCAATATCGATGGTGGAGGTGTCTGCTGCTATATTAGGGGTGATATACCATATCGCGTGTGGACATATCTCTACGGCCCTGAATTGGAAATACTTTGGAATACAATGCGACCAAAAGGATGCCAAGATGTTTCTCACACATTACGATACCTTGAGGATAGTTTATCATCCTCCAGTCGGCATTGCCATACCCGGAAAAGACAGGCCCATGTTGAACCACATTCAAGACTGTCTTAATACTATAATGAGAAATCACCGAAACACTGGGATTCCTCTTCTTTGTGATTTCAACCGACTCAACCGATGCAGAGATCAAAAGATTGAAACAGATTGTGACCTCAGCAACACATGGGGGCGATAGTCTGAACTGTGTTTATACAAACATCAGCGAACTTTCCAACACCCAAGTGGTCGATCCTGGTCTTGGTTTATCAAAACATGGAATACATGTAGTTTTGTATCGGCATGATGTCTCCCAAACCAAATAAAAAGCTGACCAAATTAACATTCATGTTAATAACAAAATTAGAAAATTAGCCCAAAGGCTAAGACAGGTTACCGGACATTTTGGTTTGGCCATGGCAGCATTGGCAGGTAACAGACCTTGAGATTTACCAATGAAGGTTCGCAGTGTGAACACATGACCTTGAGATTTACCAATCAAGGTCATCCGTGTGAACTTCGATGTCACCATTACATGTATGTGTGCGGCATTTGATATTCTATATGTTCACAATACAAAGATATATCTGGGTGTCAGACATTTGGCACTCAAGGTCATCTGACGTCAAGTTCAAGGTCATCATTAGTTGTGCCATATATGTCTTCCTATTATGTTCATAATGCAAACATGAGCTCTGTCTGCAAGCATTTCTTCTATGGAGTCAAAGTCCAAATTTTTTTTCAACGGGTGAACATTTTTTTTGCCTAGAAATGGCTCAAAATGGATAGTAATGCGATTTTGGGCGATTTTTTCGCCGACTCGTCAAAAATTCAAAATGGCCGCAACACGGAGATCGGCGATTCAACGGCAACAAAACTTATACACATCATAAAGTTACATGAGGGGAATCTTTTGAAACAAAAATCTCAAAACTGATCGAATTGGAGAAAAGACAAACAAGGTGCAAATTTGGGCATTTTTCGACCCAAAAATGGCTGTTTTGATCTTTCAAGGTCATCCAAGGTCAAATTCAAGGTCACCACACAAGTCGCCATATATGACTTCCCATTTGAAAGTGCCAATTTCTAAGCTCTATCTTCATGCGTTCTAGGAGTACAGTCCAGGCAGCTCCCATTATGAAGGAAAAAAGTGCCGAAAAAGATCCAAATTTTTCTCCAAGGGTGAAAATGTTTTTTTTGTCTAGAAATGCCCTAAAATGGATAGTAATGCGATTCGGGCCGAAAAAAATTTACTTTTCGTCGACTCGTCGAAAATTCAAAATGGCCGCCATATACAGACCGGCGATTCAAAGGCAACCAAACTTATACACATCACAGAGGTACATAAGGAGAATCTTTTGAAACAAAAATCTCACATCTGATCAGACAGTTTTTGAGAAAATGGCCGCCAAAGTTCAAAATTGACCATTTTTCGACGAAAACGGCCGCCATTTTGAAAATAAATAAAAAATTAAAAAAACAAAAAAATGCCCCCTTCTCGAATTATTTCAAGGTATCTTTTCTCGAATTTTAAGAAAGATTGGACCGTAAACTTTAAAGATAAAAATGTGGATGGACGACGACGGCAATGACGACTACGGACGGACGGACGGACGCCGGACTCAACGCCATGGCAATAGGTTATCGGACCATAGGTCCAGGCTAAGAAAGGTTACCGGACAATCTATATTTTAGATTTTAGCCTTTTGTCCCATGACCTTGAAAATAAGGTCATTGGTCAATTCAAGGTCACGAGAATATTCAGCATATATCATTTCTAGTACATCCATGATTGATTCCTAAGCTGTAAAGTCGATAAAAAGTGAGATATTAGCCATTTATGATCTGACTTTGAAAGTGAGGTCAAAGGTGAAGTTCAAAGTCATGAGAATATTCAACATCTTTCATTTCCATTGTGTTCGCAATTGATTCCTAAGCTGTAAAGTCGATGATAAGCGAGACATTAGCAATTTTTGTGCTCTGACCTTGAAAAGGTCAAAGGTCAAATTCAAGGTCATCAGAATTTCCGGCATATATCATTTCCTATATGTCCACAATTGATTCCTGAGCTGTAAAGTCGATAATAAGCGAGATATTAGCCATTTTGTCCTGTGACCTTGAAAATGAGGTCAAAGGTCAAATTCAAGGTCACAAGAATATTCAGCATATATCATTCCCTATATGTTCATAATTGATTCCTAAGCTGTAAAGTCGATAATAAGCGAGATATTAGCCATTTTGTGCTCTGACCTTGAAACCGAGGCCAGAGGTAAACTTCAAGGTCATAAGAATATTTGGCATATAACATTTCCTATATGTCCACAATTGATTCCTAGTCTCTAATCTCAATATTAAGTGAGATATTGGGCCTAATGTGTCCCATTATAAAGCATAGGAGAATTTCACATGGGAAAGTCCCATTTGGACCGTGTTTGGGCCCAGAATGGCTCACTTCAAGGGATTCAAGGGCAACGAAATTTATACATGTCATAGGGGTACATATGAGGAGTGTTATGCATCGAAAAGAAAAAAAGTTACTGAACAGATTTTGAGAAAACGACCGTCAAATTCCAAAATTGGCCATTTTTCGACGAGAACGGCCGCCATTTCGAAAACATAGGGCCGTAGGGCTCTGCGCTTACTGGACCCAAGACAGTTATATATAAGCTTAAGGCAATGTCCTGAAGTCATGAGAATAATTGCACATCATTCACGCCTAAAACTTGCTCTACGTGAGTCGATCGTGTTAGGGCCTAATATACAATATGAAACTAGAACGGAACTGACTAGTACTGTCAAAGATATTCTTTGCTTTTGTATCGGTTTCAGTTTATTGAGGTAAAAGGTCAAATTCATGTCCTCAATTGATGCCCAAGCTGTAAAGTCGATAATAAGCAAGATATTAGCAATTTTGTGCTCTGACCTTGAAAACAAGGTCAAAGGTCAAGTTCAAGGTCATCAAAATATTCGGCATACGTCATTTCCTATATGTTCACAATTGATTCCTAAGCTGTAAAGTAGATAATAAACGAGATATTAGCCATTTTGTGCTCTGACCTTGAAAATGAGGTCAAAGGTCAAATTCACGGTGATCAGAATATTCGGCATATATCATTTCCTATATGTCCACAATGGATTCCTAAGCTGTAAAGTCGATAATGAGCGAGATATTAGCCATTTTGTGCTGTGACCTTGAAAATTAGGTCGAAGGTCAAATGCAAGGTCACGAGAAATAATGTGTATGTATAATTTCCTATATGTGCACAATTGTTTGCTATTGTCTAATCCCAATAGTAAGTGAGATATTAGGAGAAATTTGTCCACATTATAAAGCATAGGCTAATTTAACATGTGAAAGTCTATCTGGGACCGGTCGAAAAAATCAAAATGGCTGCCACACGCAGACCGACGATTCAAGGGCAACGAAACTTATACACAACACAGAGGTATATCAGGGGAATCTTTTGAAATAAAATCTCAAATCTGATCGAACAGTTTTTGAGAAAATGGCCGCCAAATACTAGGTACCCTTAAAAGTGGGGTATATCTTGCTTTTTCTGGCTATTGAACCGAGCTGGTTGGCCTTGCACACGAACAGTTTCAAAACCGGACATTGTCGGGCATGAAAATCAGCTGTTTCAAGGGAGTACCCTCGGAAATCGAGCTGTAGCCAAAAACCCAATCATTAAACCTATATTTTCCTTATCATAGTGAGGTGAAGGAAATGAATTATCTACCTTGACATATTGGCCGCTAATGCTACAGTCCCACTGTCCTGTCTGAGACCTGGACGACTCCTGGATTTTTTGACCCGGTTTGGGCTGGTCGAGACCCGGTCGAGGGTGGAAAAAGTATGCCTGGTTCAGACCCAGTTCAGAACCGGCAGAGAACCAGTGTGGCTGGACGAGACCCGGTGAAGCCCGGTTCGTGATCCAGGAATCCACCCGGGGCATAAGGTTATGATTTTTCTGAGGAGTTTAGAATCGGGGCAGTTTAATATTATTTTCAATGGGAGATGGAGCTACTGGTATGGGGCCAACATGTCATTCTCAGATGGATAGTTAAGCCTAGTACAGTAGAAGTCATAATGTGGATCTTGAGAAAATTATTTTTGTTCATTTCAAATTGTGTCAAATTGGCAATTTTCTGCACTTACATGACCACCAAATGGCCAAAAGCGATTCAGCCACAAAAAATTTAAATCGTTCCAGATATTGGCTAAATGTATGTTCTAGCAAATTCGTAGAAAAGTCATAAAGTCAAAATACCGACGGCGGACGAGAAATTACGACAATGGCTAGTCGCATAACTGTATCACATTCACATGGCTATTTAAACACATCATAAGTTATATACCATAGTCTTCATCGATCGATGTTGTGGCAGCTATGTTTCACAATTGGAAGGAATGGGTGTCCAAAGTGCAGAGTTATAAAGAATAACTCTAAACGAACCCTCGGTGATAACCTCCTTTCACCAGTCATTACTTATGATCATAGATCTATATTCTATGTCTATGAAATAATGTTGCATTTTTAGTGTTAGCTTCCAACATATTCTGTCTATAACTTACGTACGATAACTTGGATAATGTCTTCAAAACACACCGTCTCTCACATTTACCTTTCGTATAGGGCTACAGACCGGAAGGTCCGTTGTGTCGTGGCGCCAGTGAAAATCAGATGAAAGTGTTCGAGTAAGGAGGACCGCCTTTTAATGCGACATAAAATCGGCCGCTTAGATCATTAAATCAAATACACTGAATTCATCAGTTGTTCATTGGGTTCATTACAAAGAAACTTGTGAATTTGTTACCATGACGATGACTGGAGAGTATGTCTGGCTTCTTGTCGTCCTTGGATACATGTCCGTTATTGCTGAAGGGCGACCCAACTTCATCATCATGCTTATGGATGATGTGGGTGTTGATCAATTTACTTTATAGGTTACCGGAAACATTACCGTATTATCGGTGGAATAAATACGGGGACACAAGAAAAAATATTTTAAAAAAGTATAATAGAATCTATCATTGGTCCTAACAGACGACCGGCACTCGACCATGCAAGACTTACAATAGATTCACTCTACGACGCACTGTTTCCGAGATATTGCCCAAAACTATCATCGCACTAGGTAAAGTTACTTCACTCTGGGGGTCGGGCACAGTCGCTTGTTACAGGGTGGGGGGGGGGGGGGGGGGTATCATCATGTAAAAAAAAAGAATTTTTTTTTACATGGTGATACCCCCCCCCCCCCCACCCTGTAACAAGCGACTGTGGGGTCGGGCCATCCACCCCAGAGTGAAGTAACTTTACCTATCATTGCACGTGAAAATATACAAAATTTAAGAGACATTTGTGAGAAATCATTGATATAAAAACTTTATTATAACTATTAAGTAATAAGGACAGTTATGAAGGGAGGAACATATACTGTATAGCATTTTTTTTTGCAAAAGAGAGGATGCTCTTTCATAGGGCACATGCTTCTATTAGGACCAATATGGTTTGTAAAAATAATATAGACCTATACATTTATGGTCAAACCCACATGTAGCTCTACAAGATTTATTTCATCATATTCTATCATATTATACGTTGTGATTGAAATAACAGCTGCATAAGTGCTTGAAGTTTTAAAACTAGTTAAAAAAATAAGGTTCAAAGTTTACCCATACTGTAGGAAGGGCATGCTGAAAAATAATAAGACCCCGGCCCCATTGAATTGATTCACTGGTAGGCCTAGATCTAGAATCAATGTCAAAGAAATGAAATCAGAATTTTCAAGAATATAAAGCTTCGATTTTCGAAATCTTAAGTATCAAACTTTATTAATGTTTATCTTGCCTACCGGTACATAAGATGGGTTGGGGAGATCTGGGTGTGTTTGGAGAACCCTCCAAGGAGACCCCTCACCTGGATCAGATGGCCACAGAGGGAATGGTACTCACAGACTTCTACTCAGCCAACCCCCTGTGCTCACCGTGTGAGTGTAGATCTCTAGTGGTGGGAATGATATAGCATTACGGTGGGAGGTATTATGTAATTGTCTCTCAGTCCTTTTGACATACCAACTCAATGCTGTGTCAGGTTTATTATAAAATGTGCTATATTTATTGTTTCAGCTCGTGCTGCCTTGCTGACCGGTCGCCTGCCCATTAGAAATGGTTTCTATACTACGAATGCTCATGCAAGGAATGGTAACTGCTTTCTTTAATATATATCATATCCATCTGAAATTTGCCTGATTTATTTCTTGTACAAGATGGTCTTTCATTGGGTGAAGAATAAAGACAGACATTCATATATCATGATCAAATACCCATGGTATTATTAGTAGTAGAGGTTTATATGTTGATTGACGTAACATAGGCAAAATGTACAAATTCACAAATATGTAAGAAAGATATATTATTTTATTGGTTTGAACATATTTATGTAGATTACCAACAAGCAGAAATGCTTACAATTGGTTCTCTTACATACGAGTGGTTCTCCTGAAATTTGCATTAAATTAATATTATATTAATAACATATATATATTATATTATTAACATGTCAGGGAAAAATATTTCACTTCTCGCAGTTCATTTTCATAAGGAAAACTGAGCAAAGTTAACATGTTAAAAATCTCAGTGGTTCTATCATTGTGCTAAACAACTAAGCCATGTTTTTCATCTTGACTGGCGTGTCCACACGGGCAAATTCTCTGATCAATAATTTGTTGCATTCATACTTGAGGCTATTTTTAGCGTACACACCGCAGTATATAATGGGAGGTATTCCTGATGAAGAAATTCTCCTTCCTGAGCTTCTTCACAAGTCCGGATACACGAACAAAATCATTGGAAAGTGGTGAGTATTATACATAACATTTGTGTATTATCAGTAAGAAAAAACTACACGTAGCTGCACTATTCATCAAGATGTTCTACATGTATATATTGACTCTGAAATATTGATATATTGACTCTGAAAAATAAGATTATCCGTACCTTGGTTGATACATCTACACATCGATTTATCAGCGATTTGCACATGTACTGTGGAAAGTTATTGTTTACATCTGAGCAATACACCTCGCTCCCTTCCAGGCACCTCGGACACCGGCCCCAATACTTGCCTCTCCGCCATGGCTTCCACCAGTGGTTTGGTGCACCCAACTGTCATTTCGGTCCATACAACGACAAAAACACACCCAACATCCCAGTGTACAAAGATGCAGACATGGTCGGTCGGTGAGCTTCTAGGATGGATGGGTTGTTATAAAACAATTATCCTGCAGTAATCCAGTATATTTTACATCTCATTTAACTAGAGAGTTTTATTTATTGGGAGTATTGGAAACAAGTACATGTAAGAGTTAATAAATGCAATAAATTATAAAATTTTTAAACAATATATCTTACTCTGTTATGGTGTTGACATGTACATGTATTAATTTGATTTCAGGTTGTACGAGGAGTTTAAGATTGATGGTGCCACTGGTGAATCCAACCTGACTCAGCTATACATTGAGGTGGACACTGAGGCACTTCTGCATGTTCTAGTATCCACTGAAGCTTGTATCTACCATTGTGTATAACTTTTATCTCTCTGTCTGTACGCCAGGAGGCTGTTGAGTTTATCGAGCAACAGGCGCAGAAAAAAGAGGAGTTTTTCTTGTACTGGGCAGTGGACGCCACACACGGACCTCTCTATGCATCCAAAAAGTTCCTAGACTCCAGTCGCAGGGGTCTGTGAGTGTCACATATCGTCCTCATACAGACCCCTGCAATTTATTGTTACTGTAAATAATATGATGTACACATACATCATACATACAGTGTTGTATTTTACAGCTATGGCGATGCAGTACGTGAGTTGGACTTTGGGGTCGGTGTCATACTGGACAAGCTGAAATCACTGGGGATTGCAGACAACACATTTGTCTTCTTCAGTTCTGATAATGGAGCAGCAACTTACGCGAAAACTGAGGGTGAGTATTTTCTATTGAGTAAATTACATGTAAGCCTTGCACTAGCAGGGATTCCACGACTTTTGCGCCTGTATTTTGTGCTTAACCCTGAATGTTTGTGTTCCAGGTGGCAGCAATGGACCATTCCTCTGTGGCAAGGAGACAACGTTTGAGGGTGGCATGCGGGAGCCAGCAATTGCCTGGTGGCCAGGCCACATCACAGCAGGCCAGGTGGGCAGTCTGATGGACATGTTCTTTACTGGTCTGTTTGACAGGTGTCAACCCAGCTGGGCAGTTTCATGGACCTGTTCTTCACTGAAGTGTTGTTTTTGACAGGTGTCAACACAGCTGGGTAGTTTGATGGACCTGTTCTCTACACTTCTAGACCTGGCTGGAGTGAACACCCCGAGCGATCGGACAATCGACGGGATCAGTCTCAAATCAACACTCTTAGATGGAGCCACAATGCAACGGTCAGATACAGTACTAGTTTGATTATCAGCAACAAAAGAGAGTTTATGTATTTCTGCTATCATCATGATCATGTACCTCATAATTGCAGGCCAATATTTTACTACCGTGGCAATGAGATGATGGCTGTCCGGCATGGAATATACAAAGCACACTATTGGACATGGGTGAACTCACAACAGTCTTTCCTTGTACAGGTTGGTGACCATGGTAACCAAACTAACCATAACATACTTTCAATACATCTCTGATATCACTAATGATAAGAATTCCAAGATGGTTCGAAAAGTAAATCCACCATTTGGTCTTCCAAACTAATATTCGAACATACGTTTGTATGAGTATTTGCTTGACACAGGTATAGTATATCTGCCTTTCCATACTGTGCCACATAGACACATGTTTATTTTTCTAGAAAATTGACTATTGTCCAGGCCAGAGTGTGGAAAATGTCACAACACATGACCAGGTCGACCACACAGCACAGCCGCTATTATTCCACCTCGGGCGTGACCCTGGCGAGAAATATCTTATCAGGTCTGTAAAATATCTCATCAAGTCAATATCAGTTTTCATGGTGAATTATCTCATTAGTCCAGTATCAGTGGTCATGGTGAAATATCTCATTAGTCCAGTATCAGTCGTCATGGTGAAATATTTCATTAGTCCAGTATCAGTCATGTTGAAATATCTCATTAGTCCAGTATCAGTCATCATGTTGAAATATCTCATTAGTCCAGTATCAGTGGTCATGGTGAAATATCTCATTAGTCCAGTATCAGTCATCATGGTGAAATATCTCATTAGTCCAGTATCAGTCATGTTGAAATATCTCATTAGTCCAGTATCAGTGGTCATGGTGAAATATCTCATTAGTCCAGTATCAGTCGTCATGGTGAAATATTTCATCAGGTCAATATCAGTCATCATGTTGAAATATCTCATTAGTCCCGTATCAGTGGTCATGGTGAAATATCTCATTAGTCCAGTATCAGTCGTCATGGTGAAATATTTCATCAGGTCAATATCAGTCATCATGGTGAAATATCTCATTAGTCCAGTATCAGTCATGTTGAAATATATCATTAGTCCAGTATCAGTCATCATGGTGAAATATCTCATTAGTCCAGTATCAGTCATGTTGAAATATCTCATTAGTCCAGTATCAGTGGTCATGGTGAAATATCTCATTAGTCCAGTATTAGTCGTCATGGTGAAATATTTCATCAGGTCAATATCAGTCATCATGGTGAAATATCTCATTAGTCCAGTATCAGACGTCATGTTGAAATATCTCATTAGTCCAGTATCAGTCATCATGTTGAAATATCTCATTAGTCCAGTATCAGTCGTCATGGTGAAATATCTCATTAGTATCAGTCATCATGGTGAAATATCTCATTAGTCCAGTATCAGACGTCATGATGAATTATCTCATTAGTCCAGTATTAGTCGTCATGGTGAAATATCTCATTAGTCCTGTATCAGTCGTCATGGTGAAATATTTCATCAGGTCAATATCAGTCATCATGATGAATTATCTCATTAGTCCAGTATTAGTCGTCATGGTGAAATATCTCATTAGTCCAGTATCAGTCGTCATGTTGAAATATCTCATTAGTCCAGTATCAGTCATCATGGTGAAATATCTCATTAGTCCAGTATCAGACGTCATGATGAATTATCTCATTAGTCCAGTATTAGTCGTCATGGTGAAATATCTCATTAGTCCAGTATCAGTCGTCATGTTGAAATATCTCATTAGTCCAGTATCAGTCATCATGGTGAAATATCTCATTAGTCCAGTATCAGACGTCATAGTGAAATATCTCATAAGGTCAGCATCAATATCATTAGGTCAGTATCAGTCGTTATGGTGAAATATCATATCAACAGCCAAAAGGCTACTGAGTTGATATGATACTCAGTAGCCTTTTGGCTACTAAAAATCAACTCAGTAGCCGTTTGGCTTGTGATCAGTTACTTATGTACTTGTCATATATCTATTCCATGGGGTTTGTTTCGGATTTCTAAATTATTGTCATAGGTTGTTGGGCAGTTGTATACTAATTCCATCAGGTGTACAGTAGAAACAACTACATTAACCACACTGTCTGCCCCTGATGACGCCAGGGTGTCTTTTTTCCAGTCATATGGTGAAATATATTATTATGTCAGTATCAGTCGTACTGTGAAATATCTCATTATGTCAATATCAGTCATACGGTGAAATATCTCATTATGTCAATATCAGTCGTATGGTGAAATATATCATTAGGTCAGTATCAGTCGTCATGGTGAAATATCTCATTATGTCAGTATCCTAAAATATGCTCTTGGCCAGGTTTTAAGATGATTGAATAAATCATGCTGATCTGTCTATATTTTCCAAGACCTAACAGCGATGAATACAGAAGAGTTATGCCGACCATTCAACAAATTGTGGCAGAGCACAAATCAAAACTGAAACCAGGAAAACCACAGCTCAACTGGTGTGACAACTCTGTACAAGTAAATATTGAATCCTCACACTCGTCCTTCTATCAGTCTTGCTTCTTGAAAACATCCTTTAAATTTCTTGTTCTTTTTCATCAATGTATTCCATTGTTGCCCCGTCAGAACTGGGCACCTGCTGGCTGTGACAAACTCAACAAATGCTTGAAAGGACCTGAGCCCAAACCTCACCTCTGCTACTGGGACCACTGATTGTGCCAGTTTCATAGCCACAACAGCAATTGCTGTCCTGTGACGTGCCTTCTACATGTAGTTCAAAGACTATGGAATTGGTACAGAGTTGAGCATTGTGTGTAAAGCAAGAGATTACTATTTTGTATGTGTCATATATTTGAAACTTTTACATCGTACACATTCAACATAACCCAATACTTTATCTCTTTCCATTCCATATGACATCGAGTTGTAAATATTGGAAACTAGTCCAATGTATCAATATACTGAGTACATGTATAACAGCAAAATTTTGGGACAACTAAATCATGTATATCTTCAAATGTACCAGGTATATATTATTACGTTTTTCATAATATGTTTACAGAAACCTGTGATTTCTATGATTCCAATCAGAGTATTTACTATCTACATTGTGAGTATATGAGAATTTTATTAAAATTATTATAATATGTTTAATAACTTCTCTTGGAATTTTTCATTTTTATACATCAATGGAGCAAACATGAAATGTACCAATATTTGTGGGGATTTTTGACATTAGAGCGTTGGGGGCGAAGCCCCCAACTCTCTACATGTCTATGTGCTGACTTTTTTTATGGAGGTTTCATACCAACCTATCGACGCCCGTTTTGGCATGTAATCCTTTGTACACCTACTTCAAATAAGGATTTTCTTCGTCCTTGACATAAAATCTCTCGATTTGATGGCAAGCTTTGAATATTCCACAGATATATAATGCATGAATCGATGTGTTAGGTTTGAGAAAATTACGCAAAATGGTCAGCTCGTCTGAAAAACGTCAAAATGGCGGAGCCGATGGAAATTCACGTTCCCAGAATGCAATGCAAACTTTACCGCAATGACGCGTACTTTGGAACGAACAATTTTCTGTGCAGCATTTTGTGCATGCATGTACATGTAACTTTGCGTTTGGCCTTTTCTTGGCGTTATGAAGTAAACACAACGATTCGTCTGCATGTGTTATCTATATCATGATATCAGATGCAGATATTCCTCATAGTTCCCAATATTTTAAGTATATTTTATCGAGCTTCAATATCATTTAATCAGGCGTATCTGTTTCATTGAGTTCAAAATAAATGTTTACTTATTAGGAATATGATTGAAGTACGATTATGTGTTTCATCATAATATAGGGAATGAATTGGAATCATGTGGGGCATGATATGGTTCAGTTTTCTTTTTTTTGCAGGTGGGAGGGGGGGGGGGGGGGGGTTGCGTTGTGTAAGATACATTTAGCTGTCGTGGTGCTGATGATGTGCTCGAGCTCTAATGTCATCTCCCGCAGTTAGCTGCATTTTCTTGTTTATGCAGTTTCGTACCTCAGACTGTTTTGCGAAAACCATTTATGATTTTATGTCCTTGCTCTATCAACTAGACGTCAAAGCCTAAAGATGGCTCGGGGCATTTCGTGTGAAGCTCTATTCCTACCTACAGTAACATATACCTACAGTACCGATTTTCGCAAAACCTCACCAAAGTGCTAGCACGCTGAACCTGGCATTTAGCACGTACTAGCCCAACTAGCCTGACCTAGCATCGTGCGATTTGATGCTAGCATTGTGTATGCGAGCATTGCACGATGATTCTTGGCACTGTGGCACACAAAAAGCATTTCGCATTTTTGTGTGAAGGCCATTATATGCTCGCATATGCTTGCAAACACATGGTCGAGTGGTTTATAGACAGGCTGTATCATGTAGATCGTATGGGAAAATGCAGTGTTCAAGTTCAGTTCATATTAAAGTCTGTATTTGCGTCCGCCGCCTGATGCGATGGCATCGCGCCCACTGGTCGCACCATGCAAGTTGATGCTAGCATCAAGACACGCGTAATCGCACGGCCTAGCATTCAGCATGTAGCATTCGCATGGCTAGTAAGGATTTATGTCCACACTTTGACCTCTATAATAAACACTCTTGGGTAATCTTACCTGGCTTTCAAAAAAGAGGGTAATAATGCCATTAAATTTTTTCAAACTCTCTTAAACTGGTCGTTCTATGCCTCTCAGACAGCAGTCATTAAGGCATTTCAGCAGAAATGCCTTTATGGTTTTGTCAAAAAAAAAATTTTTCTTTTTTTTTTTTCTTTTTTTTTTTTTTTCTTTCACTTTTTGGTTTCCGCACGATAACTTTAGTTTGCCTCGATGTATCTTCGCCAAATTTTCACCGCTGGTCAGAAATGTTGGGTAGAAGAAGCCTATTGTTTTTGAGCCGGCTCCGGGGTCCGTGAGGTCCGTGAGGATGAAATCAATGTTTCTGGTTTCCGCACGATAACTCAAAAAGTATTATGACAATGACTGTGGAACTTTGCATGGAGGTTCATATATCACCAGGGAAGAAGCCTTTTGATTTTGAGCCCGATCCGTCAAACGACCTTTGATCTAGGGCTCGAAATAATTTTAGCTGAGTCATCCTTGAGGCTCTCGTGCATATCTCGGAAACGGTGCATCGTAGAGCGAAACGGAGGTTATTTTCGGACTCGTCACCCTAGACAAACATGTCTCAAGGGTATTATGGATGACCTTTGACCTTGACCTTAAATATTTTCGCTGAGTCGGCATTTTTCGTTTTCGTCGATATCTCGGAAACGGTGCGTCGTAGAGCGAAACGGACGCTGAGTCAGCATTTTTCGTGTTCGTCGATATCTCAGAAACAGTGCGTCGTAGAGCGAAACGGAGGTTATTTTCGGACTCGTCACCCTAGACAAACATGTCTCAAGGGTGTTATGGATGACCTTTGACCTTGACCCTAAATTTTTTCGCTGAGTCGGCATTTTTCGTTTTCGTCGATATCTCGGAAACGGTGCGTCGTAGAGCGAAACGGACGTTATTTTCGGACTCATCATTCTAGACAAACATGTCTAAGGGGTATTAAGGATGACCTTCGACCTTGACCTTAAATTTTTTCGCTGAGTCAGCATTTTTCGTTTTCGTCGATATCTCGGAAATGGTGCATCGTAGAGCGAAACGGACGTTATTTTCGGACTCATCGCCCTAGACAAACATGTCTTAAGGGTATTAGGGATGACCTTTGACCTTGACCTTAATTTTTTTCGCTGAGTCGGCATTTTTCGCTTTCGTCGATATCTCGGAAACGGTGCGTCATAGAGCAAAACGGACGTTATTTTCGGACTCGTGGCCCTAGACAAACAAGTCTTAAGGGTATTATGGATGACCTTTGACCTTGACCTTAAATTTGTTTTCGCTGAGTCGGCATTTTTTGTTTTCGTCGATATCTCGGAAACGGTGCATCATAGAGCGAAACGGAGGTTATTTTTGGACTCATCACCCTAGACAAGCATGTCTAAGGGGTATTATGGATGACGGACGTTATTTTCGGACTCGTGGCCCTAGACAAACATGTCTCACGGGGGTATTAGGGATGACCTTTATGCTTGACCCGAAAGTTTTTCGCTGAGTCGGCATTTTTCGTTTTCATCGATATCTCGGAAACCGTGTATCGTAGAGCGAAACGGACATTATTTTCGGACTCGTCGCCCTAGACAAACATGTCTTAAGGGTATTAGGGATGACCTTTGACCTTGGCCTTAATTTTTTTCGCTGAGTTGGCATTTTTCGTTTTCATCGATATCTCAGAAACGGTGTGACCTAGAGGAAAACAGACATCAGGGGTATTGACATCAGGGCTTGATACAGGGGTATCAAGTTTGTCCTTCACATACATGTAATTGCACAAATGTCTTATAGGTCTCATTGGGAGCTTCATCATGTTTTTGCTGAGTCAGCATTTTGTTTTTTTCATGCTTCTCCCTGAAATGCCTCCAAGGCCTTTAGGCCTTGACGTCTAGTTCATAAAGGTTTCTTGACGAAACCGGACTGCAGCAGTGGTCTCTGAGAAATGTTTCTTGACGAAACTGTTCTCCCGGAACGGCCATTAGGCCTACCTTTGTCCCTGTTTTTGACAGCAGACAGAGGATCTTACTTCAGGCTTTCATTTTGGAGTTTCTTCTTTTCTCCACGAATTTCCTTGGAGTTTACAGTCTACTTTAGCGTACTGTGTGCTGCTACAGTAGTTTAGATTAGTTTTGTAGAGTTTCTCTTGGGGGAATTGGTAAAACCTCCACGGTTACTGTACTTTCCCCTATTATCGCCCATTTTTTCGTCTGTATTGCATGTTGTATTTACATATGAAGTGCGCGGGCTGTAAGCAATTCCTTCCTAAATGGGAGCTACACCATAATTGTTGGTTGTGTCGGGAGGTTTGTCGACCAACAGCTTGCTGTGGAATGTGTGCCTCGTGGTCTGTCGACGATTGATCGGATTATTTGAACGGACTTCGTCAGGTTCAGCAAGAGCGTATGGCAAAGCCCCTCCCTACTCCCCCTACCCCTTCTGCTAGTTCTAGTTCGAAGTCGCGGTACAAGCAGGCGGTACAGAAGCGGGAAGATCAGGATCTTCGTTTGCTTCGTATGATTACTGTTGTAAGTAACGATTTGTCTTTGTCTTACAGCTTCCCGGGGACCGATGCGTCGGTTCCCGGAACCGTTACTACTCCAGTAGTACGTCAAGTTTTTCACCCAGGCCTACAGGCACGGTGTTTAACTCTCACCCTTTTCCTCTGAACTCCGTCCAGTTGTTGTCTCCGGGGGCCAATAACCGGAAGATCAACTCTGGCGTCTCGGCTTGTGAACGGCACGTTGGCGGTGTAGCGGTTACTGCAGTTTCCGGGGTCCGTGTAACTGCCTGGGGTTGTGGCTCTGGTTTTCGGTCTTCGTCCTTGGTTGCTTCGGCTTCCAGGGCTTCGGAGCCGAGTTCCAGGCCACGGGGCTCGGCCTCTGTTGCCTGTACTACAGGCTTAGGTCGCCCTGCATTTCCTGGGAACCATGTGTTGGTTCCCGGGAGCCGGCTCATGGTTCCCAGGTCCCGGTTCCCCGGGATCCCTTGTGGGGCTTCCAGGGCCCAGGTGCCGGTTTCTAAAGGTAGCGTCCCCAAGCCCTTTGGTTTCACTCAGTCGGGCGTCAGTGTTGGTCGTTACCCACTGTCCCCTAGGGTGATTGTTAGACAGCCGGCATTCCGGCCTGGGTTTAAAGCTCGGGTACTGCTTTTTCCTCCTTGTCGAAGAAATCAGTTTCCTTTGTGCTTACCCCTTCTTTCTTTCCGCAGGTGGTGAAGGATTTCGAGCAAGGCGGTGTCTGTCTCTCCCAACCGCGTTCTTCCGTTGGCCTCTACCTCGGCTCCTGCTCAGAACTCGTCCTCGGTGCTGGCGGTCGCTAAGCCTCCGGGCTCTAAGGCGTCAGTGGCGTCCACCCTCTATCATTTGGCTGCGGAGGAGACTCCTAGTCCTATCCTGGACAGTTATTTGTCTAAGGATGAGTTTAGGTTGGAGATGAATACTATGCGCCAGGATTTTTTGGGTCGTCTGGAAGCACTGTTTGCTCATCAAGGCCTCAAGGTCCCAGCCGTCCAGCGTCTCCCTGTTTCTCAGCCTCCGCGGCCTTCTCCTGCGCCTTCGGTCTCTGGCTCAGAGGACCTCCCTTTCGTTGCGGAGCAGGACGGGATAGTTCCTTTGTTGGATCCCGTCCCTGGCTCTTCGGGTTTGGTGGTTTCTAAGAGGCCTAGGGACGATGACGTTATGTCGGTGGTCGGGGAAGACGAGTCTAAGTTAGACTTTGTCAGGCGCCTGGCGGGTGATGATTGGCTTCAGGAGCAGGTTTCCACATCCCCTCCTCCGGCAAAGAGGGCGCGTTCATTCACGGAGCGGGAGCTTCAACAGCCTCGTGTACCCCGGGATGCTTTGCGTTTTCCGTTGGCTCCTGGAGTTAGGAACACTCTTTCTGGGAAACCAGCCGAGTGTGCCAAGCGTGGTCGCTTTCCTGTCGGAACCTATCTTCCGCGTCCAAAGGTCCAGGATTTCTATTCATCCTCTGCTTTGGAGTCGGAGCCAGCCAAGTTACAGGAGCAGGACGTCCTCTCGGCCCCGAAGTCGGTGTCTTTGCCTTGGTCGCAGCTGTCTGACCTGCAGTCTGTCGTGCGTTTGGGCATCACCATGGATTCAGCCATGGGCTGGTTGACCCTCGCGATTTCCAGGTCGTTAACAGCATGCCACAATCAGGTTCTGAACAACGAGCGTCTCGATCGGGCGGATCTGGCTCAGGCTCTGCACGGGACCATAGGTTTGGTTCAGTCCGTCGGGAAGGCCGTCGCGGACAAGGTGGCTGTGGACTCTCACCTTTGGTGGAACTCCGAGTTGTGGAGACGGGACGCCATTCTGGGTAAATTCCCGTTCAAGGTCTCGGAGCAGATGGTCTCCCGGCTTAGGCTTCACCCTGTTCTGCCCGAGGAGGGTCAAGCTTCACCTTTTCTGTTGAGGAGCTGGAGGCCCATGAGGAGCTGGAGGCCCTAGGGTCACGCCAGGAGGAGCGCGAAAGGGCCAAGGCTACGTCTGATGCGTCTGTGGCCCAGTCTCAGGCTCTGGAGCGTTGGACCAAGATGCTGGCCCAGCAACAGCAGCGGAAGCGCCCTCAGTCCCAGCAGTCGGGGGCTGCCGCGTCCGCTAAAGGGAGGGGCAAGGCCGTTGACTTGCCCTTTTGGGAAGGCCCCTGCTGGCTCCCAGCGAGGGCACTCGGGACGAGGAGGCCGTGGCCGCGGCAAGTTGTCAAGCTCATCCAAGTCCGCAGGGGCGAAGAAATCAGGTTTGTTCCTCGCTCTCCCTTCCGGCCCCTCAACGGGGGGTCGAGTGTCCAGGTCAACTAGGCTCCGTCAGTATTTTCACTACAGACGAACCTGTCGGCGCGCGACTAAGTGGTTTCTGGCCTCGTTGGCGGGAGCTGGGAGCCAGTCCCTGGATAGTTTCGACTCTGCGTCGGGGGTTCGGATTCAAGTTTGTGAAGTTCCCACCATTGACGCTCGCTCCAAGGGTTTTTTCCCTTCCGCACGATGCCGAGAGGCGTCAGGTGTTGTTAGACGAAATTTCGGCCATGATCGAAAAATTTGCGGTAGAACTGGTTTCGGATCATTCCCCCGGGTTTTACAGCATTCTTTTCGTCGCCCCCAAAGCGTCAGGAGGTTGGAGGCCGGTGATCGATTTGTGGGCTCTCAATCGCTTCCTTCACATCCCGACCTTCACCATGGAGAGACTCCCGAAGTGGTGAGGGCTGCCATGCCTCTCAATGCGTGGGTAGTTACCATCGATCTCAAGGATGCGTACTCCCACGTGCCCATGAGGCGGTCAATCCGGAAGTTTCTCAGGTCTTTTTTCGCGGGCAGGTTTGACAGTTTCGCGCTTTGCCTTTCGGCCTGTGAACCACCCCGTGGATTTTCACCATGTGCGTCAGGGAACTGCAGGTCCTGGCCCATCGCAATGGCATCGTCCTGTTTCAGTACCTGGACGATTGGCTGATCCGTCACCAGTGTCCGCGGACGCTGGTTCGACAGGCTCAGTGGGTGGTGGATATGTGCCACTCCATGGGCTTCAAGATCAACCCAAAAAAGTCAGACTTATCTCCTCGGCAAGACTTCGTCTTTCTGGGCTATCGATTTCGGACTATCTCCGGATCTGTTATCCCAACCGAGTAGCATCACTTAAAGTTATCCGAGCAATCCCGAGGGTTTCTGGATCACGTTCCGCAACCAGCCTCCAGGTGGCAGTCTCTCATCAGTTCCCTAGCATCTACGGAAAAAATGGTTCCGATGGGCCGCCTGCACATGCACTCTCTTCAGCATCAGCTTCATGCGAATTGGTCGCAAGCAACTGGGGACATGGCACAGTTGGTGCTGTTGTCCGACCAGGTGGTTCGGGTCTTGCCCCCAAAGCGTCAGGTCTTGCCCCCAAAGCTTGCACTGGTGGTTGGACCCGGTAAATTTCTACCGCGGGTCTCCTTTCCGGCAGCCGCCTCCCTCCAGGCATCTGTTTATGGACGCCAGTTTGGAGGGTTGGGGAGCCCATTGAGATTCGAACGAGGTCTCGGGTCTGTGGTCTCCGTCTCAGCGGGACGACCATATCAATGTTTGATATGAGATGAGGGCCGTCTTCCTCACCTTACAGCACTGGGAATGCCACTTTTGCGGGCACATGGTGTCGTTGGCGTACGACAATTCCACGGTCGTGGCGTATGACAACAAGCAAGGGCGTACAAAGTCCGTTACTCTTTGCCAGTTGACCGTGGATCTGTTGCTCTGGTGTCGCGAGCATCAGATCCTTCTCCGTGCGCATCATATCCCAGGGCACATGAATGTGCTAGCCGATCGGTTGTCGTGCCGGGGTCAGACTCAGCCTATGGAGTGGTCTCTGTCCCCAATGGTGTTTCTTGCAATCTGCGACCATTGGGGCACGCCCATGATCGATCTGTTTGCCACGAGGTGGAACGCCAAGCTGCCCTTGTTCATCTCCCCGATCCCGGACGAGCAGGCCTTGGAGGTCGATGACTTGTCAGCGGACTGGGGGGAGATGTTTCTATATGCCTATCCTCCGGCGGTGTTGATGGAGAAGGTTCTGGCCAAATTCAAGTCACATCAAGCCAGAATGGTTCTCTTTGCTCCGCTGCTCCCTCAGAAGCCTTGGTTTCCGGACCTTCTGGATCTGTTGGTGGACAGCCCGGTGCCGTTGCCGGACCGTCAAGATCTGCTCAAGTAGCCCTGGTCCGACGTCTTTCATCAAGCTCCAACCACGCTGAGGCTTCACGTGTGGCTCTTGTCGAGCCATGTTTCCGAAAGAAGGGCTTTTCTAGGGAGGTGTGAGCGAGGATCGCCCGAACAAATCGACGATCTTCTTTGGCAGTGTATGAGGCCAAATGGACTAGATTCTGTTCTTGGTGTTGTGGCCGGATTAGTCCGTTCAGGGTCACTGCCCCTCTGATCTCCGAGTTCCTGCTCGAGAAGTTCAATGAGGGTTTGGCCCCTTCGACTCTCGCAGGTTACAGGACTGCCATTGCTAAAACCATTAAGCCTAAATCGGGAGTGGATTTTGGCCAAGATCCCAGTCTGCGTTGTTGAATAGCTTTGCTATCGAGAGACCTAAAACCAGGAATCCCGTTCCGTCTTGGGATCTATCGCTCGTTCTAAATTGTTTACTCTCAGATCCCTTTGAGCCATTGAAGCGAGCGTCTTTGAAGTTCTTAATGTTAAAGACTGTCTCCCTCTTGGCCCTCGCTTCGGGGAAGAGACGTAGTGTGCTCCATGCTCTCGACTTTTCCAAAGTGCAGTGGAAGGAGGATGACTCTGCTGTCAGGCTTCGAGTCATCCCCTCCTTTTTGGCTAAGACTCAGTTAGCTCAGACCCCGTCTATATCCTTTAGTATCCTGTTCCTTACCTCTTCGTTGGGGCCGGGCTTAGAGGAAGAAGCGAAATTGTGTCCCGTTAGAGCCCTTCGCATTTACGTGCGCCGCACGAAGGAGCTTCATGTGGGGAAACGTCTCTAGTTCGTTGCCTTTAAAAAGAATATCCAGAAAGATATTCGGGCAGCAACGATCTCTTCCTGGGTCAAAAAGTGTGTTCTTTTCTGCTACGAAAAATCTCAAACGCAAACGTCGAGCTCCTTCCGTGTGAAAGCACATGATGTGCGGGCTTTAGCGTCGTCACTCGCTTTCATGAATAATGTTGCATTGTCCGATGTCATGCAGGCCTGTTCGTGGGCCTCTAACAATACCTTTGTTTCCTTCTACTGCTGGGAACTGACGTGGCAGGATGAGGACAGCTACCACCTAGGACCCGTGGTAGCCGCGTAGAGTACGGTCCGTCTGTAGATATGCAGCACTTGTACATACACACTTCAACGGTCGGACAGGTCGATTTGTCCCTCTTTTTTACGTTGTCCCGCCGCCAGCAAGACAACTGCGGGGGAACCTTCTCGACGAATCCACTCTCTTACCCAGGTAATATTCTGTTGTAGTTTATGAATTTACTCGCACGTGCTATTAAACCTCTGGGCTAATTACTCGTCCGGGTTTAAACACCTAGCTTGTAAATACTCGCGGGTGAGAACTTCTTTCAACTAATTAAAAGAACCATAAATTCTCTAAACTCAGAAATACTTCGTTCTATGCCTCAATGATGTTTCCTTAGGGGGTTGGGTTAGCCCTCCTCCTGTGGTTATTCTGAGATAACCCAAGAGTGTTTGTTACTGAGGTCAAAGTGTGGACATAAATAGGAAGTTTTAACCTGTTAAAACCAGTATTTATTACACACTTACCTCTATAATAAACACGGTTATTTTCCCTCCCGCCTCCCCAGCCTAACTTCTGGGGGACAAAGTAATGGCGGTTCCGGGGAACAGTTTCGTCAAGAAACATTTCTCAGAGACCATTGCTGCAGTCAGGTTTCGTCAAGAAATCTTTATGAATGACTGCTGTCTGAGGGTTATAGAACGACCAGTTTAAGAGAGTTTGCCATTAAAAAATTTAATGGCATTATTACCCTCTTTTTTGAAAGCCAGGTAAGATTACCCAAGAGTGTTTATTATAGAGGTGTGTAATAAATACTGGTTTTAACAGGTTAAAACTTCCTTTTTGTGAAATCGGTACTGTAAGAGACCTTGTCTAGAACCATGATGACTCTGAAAACGTCCGTGTTCGAGGTTTAAGTGATATACCCCTTAGGCATTTTTGCATAGAACGTCCGTTCTGCTTTATGACACATCGTTTCTGAGATAACGACGAAAATGAAGAATGCTGAATTAGCAGAAAAATTCAGGGCAAGGTCAGAGTTCATCCCTGATACCCCTTAGACATGTTTATCTAGGGCAATGAGTCTGAAAATAAAGCCTGTTTTGCTCTACGATGCACCGTTTCGGAGATATTGAAGATATTGAATCGGAGAAAAGAAATTCAACAGCAGGGGTCATCTCCACCCAATATCACCGCTAGACTGGTTTGTCTAGGCCGAAAGTGAGCTGAATTTCGATCTACGACACACTGTTTCTGAGATATGGCCACACGGAAGTGCCGAGTCGGGGAAAAAAATTTGACACCAGGGTTCGTCTCGACCCAAGATACCCCCTAGACCGGGTCTTCTAGTGCCAGGAGGCCAAAATTAAGCTCTGTATCGCTCTACAATGCACCGTTTTCAAGATACGGCCAAACAGGAAGTGCCCAATCGGAGAAAAAGAATTAGACACCAGGGATCGTCTCGACCCAAGATACTCCCCAGCCTAGTGCCACGAGGCCGAAATTAGGATCCTTTCGCTCTACGATGCTTCCAAGATACGACCAAACAGGAGCAAGCTGAAGTTGGCTCCCAGTTACCGTTTACTTATTTGACCGCAAAATTGGCATACTGTGAATCGCGGTCTGTCTCATCGATCGTTGGGTTTATTTTAACGGGCTTACAGGTACCCAAGACCCCTTTGTGCCGGGCACAGACCCCACTAACATCTTCCATAGGGTCAATACATGTAGGGATCGTTTGGAAGTGGTCATATGGTGGCACAAAGGGGATGGCATATGCCAATATGCCCAAAACCAAGAAAACTGAGAAAATTAGCCCAAGGGCCAAGATAGGTTACCGGACAATTTTAGTTTCAAGCATTGTAGGTGACATATGATTTTGAGATTTACCAGTCAAGGTCATCTTTGTGAATTTCAATGTCTCCATTAGGCATACTGCATTTGACTTCATATATGTTCATAATACAAACATATAAGCTTTATCAACAAGTATTTCATTTGTAGAGGTCATTTTAAGATTTTGAGATTTGCCCTTCAAGGTCGTTTAAGGTCAAATTCAAGGTCACCAAAAGATGTGCCATTTATACATGACTTCTTATAGGCTTATGCACAATCCTAACCTGTATGTGCAGAAGTTTAAGCTTCAGAGGCCACTTTCAAGATTTCAAGCCAGACATTTAGCACTCGAGGTCATCCAAGGTCAAAATCAAGGTCATCATTAGTTGTTCCATATATGACTTTCTATATGTTCATAATGCAAACTGAAGCTCTATCTACATGCATTGCATCTGCAGAGGCAGATTTGGGCATTTTTTTTACCCAAAAATGACTGTTTTGACCTTTCAAGGTCATCCAAGGTCAAACTCAAGGTCACCACACAAGTCACCATATATGACTTCCCATTTGAAAGTGCCAATATCTAAGCTCTATCTTCAAGCGCTCTATGAGTACAGTCCGAGCAGCTCCCATTATCAAGGAAAAAAGTGCCGAAAATTGTTTTTCAAAGGGTGAAAAAAAATTTGTTTCCATAGAAATGGCCCAAAATGGATAGTAACGCGATTTGGGGCAAAGAAAATCAGTCAAAAATTCAAAATGGCCGCCACACGGAGACCGGCGATTCAAGGGCAACAAAACTTATACACATCATAAAGGTACATAAGGGGAATCTTTTGAAACAAAAATCTCAAAACTGATCAGACAGTTTCTGAGAAAAGCTTACCAGGTGCAAATTTGAGCATTTTTCGACCCAAAAATGGCTGTTTTGACGTTTCAAGGTCATCCAAGGTCAAATTCAAGGTCGCCATACAAGTCGCCATATATGACTTCCCATTTGAAAGTGCCAATATCTAAGCTCTATCTTCAAGCGTTCTATGAGTACAGTCCGGGCAGCTCCCATTATGAAGGAAAAAAGCGATTCAATCAAAAAAATTTTAAAAACCTTTTTAGATATTGGCCTAAGGTATGTTCTGAAAAATTTATGGAGAAATTCATCATGCCAAAAAAAAGTTACAGATCCGGACGGATGACGGACGACAGACGACGGACGACAGACGACGGACGGACGACGGACGAAAACCACGATAATAGCTTATCGGCCCAAAGGGCCGGTAAGCTAAAAACGAACAAATAACTGCCTCTCAGGTGCCCAAGACCTCTTTGTTATTGGCACAAAACCAATTAGTAATGTCAAAATTGTTATTTTTCAACTCATTATGGAATGGGTTCTCACATACATTTACTGCTGTAGGTCCCCCGAATATTGTAGATGTCCATAATGCTATATTCAGTGTTTGATGCAGTATTTTTATTTATACAATATATGCAATCCTAAAAAGACTAGACTGCACTTTTCAGTTATTACTTAGACTCAGGCGATTCAGGCCAACAATTTCGCTGTTACAATTTATGTACACTTCGGGATCATATACCATCAGTGCGCCTTACATCTTGAAACATTGTTCGTGTTGTATTCAGAAGTGAGTCTTCACGAATGTGTCGTGTATATACCGACTGCATTCGTTTAAAGTGTATAATATATTTACTAACAACAGGCTATGTGTACTCCATGTATAACTAGACGCTTCCGGTCGCCTACGACCGCTTGGGTATATCCCCCGTAGCCCTATCATCTCTGTTGCCCCAAATATATCACTGTCAAGTGTGAAAAACTAGAGCAAGGGCTAAAAAAGATTACCAGAGAAATGTTAAATCTCAAGTCACAACTGTTTTCTTTTCCCCACCAAAATTGCTGCACTGATTTTCCGAGGTTATTGAAGGTCGAATTCAAAATCACCACTGAAATCTCTTTATATGAATTTCCATTTGACATGTTTGATAAAATAATGAAAATACAGATAGATCAATCTTTTCACCTATTCATATTTCAACTCAGAATATTTTACGAACTTGCTTCCAAGTTGAAATTCAAAGTAAATTTGACCAAAAATGCATTTCAAGATGACGAAATTGGAGCCAGATTGAACTTCTTACTATAAGTTATATTTCGACTCATAATACATGTATGTGCCAAACATGGTTCAAAGTTGAAATTCAAAGTAAAAATTAATCAAAACTGCATTTCAAGATGACAAAATTGGAGCCAGATCAAACTTTTCGTCATGAGTTATATTTTAACTCATAATACCTGCCCAACTTGATTTCAAGTTGAAATTCAAACTAAAAGTTGACCAAAACTGCATTTCAAGATGATGAAATTGGAGCCAGATCAAACTTTTCACCATGAGTTATATTTCAACTCATAATATGTGCCAAACTTGGTATTAAGTTGAAATTCAATGTAAAAGTTGACCAAAACTGCATTTCAAGATGACGAAATTGGAGCCAGATAGAACTTTTCGTCATGAGTTATATTTTAACTCATAATATGTGCCAAGCTTGGTTTCAAGTTGAAATTCAAGCTAAAAGTTTACCGAAACTGCATTTCAAGATGAAGAAATTGGAGCCAGATCGAACTTTTCATCATAAGTTATATTTTAACTCATAATATGTGCCAAACTTGGTTTCAAGTTGAAATTCAAACTAAAAATTGACCAAAACTGCATTTCAAGATGACGAAAAAGGAGCCAGATCGAACTTTTCACCATAAGTTATATTTTGACTTATAATATGTGCCAAACATGCTTTCAAGTTGATATTCAAAGTAAAAGTTGACCAAAACTGCATTTCAAGATGAAGAAATTGGAGCCAGATCGAATTTCTCACCATAAGTTATATTTTAACTCATAATTCGTGCCAAACATGATCTCAAGTTGAAATTCAAAGTGAAAGTTGATCAATGTTTTCATAAAAAGCTATTGTGATAAATAATAGACTTAACTAGCAAAAAATAATGTTAACTTATTTGGTCACAGCCATAAAATCTCTACTGGACAAAGCCTTCACCTTGTTGAGCCCAATAATAAATATTTCTTGTCTTAACTATTTTCATTGTGGTCAATAATAGACTTAACATGTAAAAATAAAGTTAACTTATTCACCCAGAAATTTCTACCGGACAAAACCTTAACCTTGTTGAGCTCAATAATAATTGTTTCTCATCTTAACTATTTTTATTGAGGTCAATAATAGACTTAACTAGCAAAAAAAATGTTAACTTATTTGGTTACAGACATAAAATATCTTCTGGACAGAATCTTTACCTTGTTGAGCCCAACAATAAATATTTCTTGTCTTAACTATTTTTATTGTGGTCAATAATAGACTAAACTAGTAAAAATAATGTTAACTTATTCAGTACACCCATGAAATCTGTACTGGACATACTTTCACCTTGTTGAGCTTAATAATAAATATTTCTCATCTTAACTATTTTTATTGTGGTCAATAATAGACTTAACGATTTTTATTGTGGTCAATAATAGACTTAACTAGTGAAAATAATGTTAACTTATTCGGTTACACCAATGAAATTTGTACTGGACAAAACATTTACCTTGTTGAGGTTAATAATAAATATTTCTTGTCTTAACGATTTTTATTGTGGTCAATAATAGACTTAACTATTAAAAATAATGTTAACTTATTCAGTTACACCCATGAAATCTGTACTGGACAAAACCTTTACCTTGTTGAGCTTAATAATAAACGTTTCTCGTCTTAACTATTTTTATTGTGGACAATAATAGACTTAACTAGTAAAACTAATGTTAACTTATTCAGTAATAGTGCCCTGTTTTCACTGAAAACTTCAGTTCTCCATTCTGAACAAGAAACCAGTGTCATTACCTTCCATTGTACAGGCTATTGGAATGATCGTATATGTCAAAATGGATATTTCAAAATTCTGTAATAAGTTAGGCTGTTAACATATTAATATTTATATGATCATTCTAAAAAAACGATTGGTTTCGTGTGACAGCCCTTCCCAACAACACCTCCAAATATTATCGAGATTCGTCAAAAATTGCCATCTGTAGAGCGTTCACAAGCCATGTGTCTCAAACAGGCTGTTTTCAATGCAAAATGTGTCCCCAAACGACCAATTCAGTTGCCACGGCAACCAAAATCGATTGGTGTTGGGATCTTACCATAATATATGTGCCTGCAAAAAATAATGGTGATCGGGTGAGAATTGCGGCCTGTAGCGCGTTCACAAGCCATGTGTCTCAAACAAGCTGTTTTCAATGCAAAATGTGTCCCCAAACGACCAATTCAGTTGCCACGGCAACCAAAATCGATTGGTGTCGGGATCTTACCATTATATATGTGCCTGCAAAAAATAATGGTGATCGGGTGAGAATTGCGGCCTGTAGCGCGTTCACAAGAAAATCTCTGCGGACGCGGACGCGGACGACGAAGCCAAATCCATAGTATCCGCCGAACTTTGTTCGGGGGATACATTAATATTATCCAATTGATAAAGATATTTCGGTAGATATTTTTTTGAGGGTATAATGCACACATACCATTCATATAAGTGCGGAGGTTCAAGGCCTGACCTCCGCACTGCCCTTGGAGAAGAGGATCACCCCAGTCGTCGATGCGGAGGACCCTCTGGAGCCGCGGAGCCACGGCGCCGACGAAACAACTGGAAGCCGAGTGGAGACTCCACAAGTGTGTCGGACCTCTCTACCTCCGGAGTCGCGGAGGAAAGATGGGTTGGGTACTCTGCGGAGGGGCTCAAGACTCTGCAGAGCTCTGACCCGGACCTCCGCCATATACTCGATTGGAAGACGGCGGCTGACGAGAGACTGGAATGGACAGACGTGAGGACTAAGAGCCACGCAGTGAAGGCCTACTGGCAGCAGTAAGTGCAGCTGGTTGTGAGGGACGGACTCCTTTTCCGCCGTGTGCAGGTGGACTGGCAGAAGGAGCCCCTACTCCAGCTCATCATACCCTACAGTGTGCGGAAGGCAGTCCTGAAGTCCATGATCGGCCTCTTGGGGGACGTCTAGACTGGTGCGGAGCCTGCCCGAGGTGCAGGAAGCCACGGCCAGGGCCCCGGCATCAGCCCATGGGTAACACACCGGTGGGTGACCGTCTAGAGAGGGTGGCGATGGACGTGCTGGAGATCGGCGTGATCTCAAAGAGGGGACAGGGTAGGTTCTCTACATCACAGACTGTTTTACTCGATGGACGGAGGCCTACGCGATGCCTGACCATAGGGTGCAGATGGTAGCGGACGTGTTCCTCACGGAATTTGTGTGTAGATGGAGAGTTCGGGCCCGCGTTATCTCAGATATGGGTCGAGAATTCGAATCCGGCCTCTTCCGGGAGCTAGCCACGATATTGGGCAGCGAAAAGATCCATGCTAGCCCATACCACCCACAATCCATGATTTAACCGGTCGCTCCTCCAGATGTTATCTGCGGTCATTAATGACCACCATGACGACTGGGATGACTGGTTACCATATATGACATCTGCGTACCGGGCGTCTGTGCAAGACAGTATGGGCTACACGCCGAATCGGATGATGACGGGCAGGGACCACACCTCTCGATCTGATGTACCGGACGGACCCTGAGGGGAGGGAGGAGGCACCGCCTGCATGCTCGCACGAGTATTTGGAGTGGGTGAGGGAAGCCACTGCCATCGCTCACGAGGACGCCCATGCTCATATGAAGGCGGCTACAGTACGGCAGAAGAAAAACCACAATTTGAAGGTGGCACAGAGACGGTTTCCAGTTGGTACCTGGGCGCTGTACTGGTATCTACCGGAGGCTCGACCGAAGCTCGGGTTGGGCTGGACAGGACCTTACCTGGTCGTGGACGCCCAACTGGGCTGGCGTGCTAAGATCCAGAAGTCCCTGACGGACGTGCTGAAGGAGGTCCATATTGATCTTAAGATGTGCCCGTACACTCCAGAACAGGCTCCTTATGAGGTCAAAGGTCAAATTCAAGGTCCCGAAAATATTCAGTATATATCATTTCCTCTATGTCCACAATTGCTTCCTAATAAGCTGTAAAGTTGATAATAAGCGAGATATTAGCCATTTTGTACTCTGAATTTGAAAATGAGGTCAAACGTCGAATTCAAGGTGATAGCAATATTCAGCATATATCATTTCCTATATGTTCATAATTGATTCCTAAGCTGTAAAGTCAATAATAAGTGAGATATTAGCCATTTTGTCCTGTGACCTTGAAAATGAGGTCAAAGGTCAAGTTCAAGGTCACGAGAATATTTAGCATATATCATTTCCTATATGTCCACAATTGATTCCTAGTCTCTAATCTCAATATTAAGTAAGATATTAGGCATAAAGTGTCCCATTATAAAGCATAGGAGAATTTAACATGGGAAATTGCCATTTGGGACCTGTCGAAAAATCAAAATGGCCGCCACGCGCAGACCGTCGATTCGAAGCCAACAAAACTTATATACACCCAGAGGTATATGAGGGGAATCTTGTGAAACAAAAATCTCAAAACTGTTTGAATGGCTGTATTTTAAAGTTCAAAATTGGGCATTTTTCAACGAAAATGGCTGCCATTTCGAGGAAAATGCAAAGTTCAAAAATCGAAAAAAAACCTTTCCTGGGAACATTTTTAGTTATTTTTGTGCAAAATTTCAGAAAGATTCGACCGTAAACATTAAAGATAACAAGGGCCACTGGCCTCATAGGAAGAGCTTTGAAAAAGTTTGCACAGAACTAGTTAAAAAACCTTCGAATACTGTATCCTATTCGGTACATTATGTTGTGGCCATATGGTAACTGTACATGTAGCCCATGATATAATACCAGCTGGCCAATCATTTGCTTATTGTTGATTGTTACCATTATTAAGGTACTGTTCCCATCTACTCTCTTCTCCCAAACTAGATGTTCTCCAGTTGCTGACGACTCTTAGAGTGTATCTCCCGTAGCCCTATCATCCACCCCCCCCCCCAAAAAAAAAAACTAGACGCTTCCGGTCGCCTACGACCGCTTGGGTGTATCCCCCGTAGCCCTATCATCTCTGTTGCCCCAAATATATTACTGATAATTGTGAAAATGTACAATCTTAAGCCACAACTTAAGTTTTTTTTCACCAAAATTGCTGCATTGATCTCTCAATAATATTGAAGGTCGAATTCAAGATCACCACTGAACTAACTGCATATGAATTTCCATTTCGACATGTTCGATAAAATAACGAAATTGGAGCCAGATCAAACTTTTCACCTCAAGTTATATTTCAACTCGGAATATTTGACAAACTTGGTTCCAAGTTGAAATGCAAAGTAAAAATTGACCAAAACTGCATTTCAAGATGACGAAAAGATCGAACTTTTCACCATACATGTAAGTTAAATTATTTTTGATTTCAAGCTGAAATTCAAAGTAAAACTGCATTTTAGGATAAAGATATTGGAGCCAGATCGAACTTTTCACCATAATTTATTTTTGAACTCATAATATGTGCCAAACCTGGTTTCAAGCTGAAATTCAAAGTAAAAGTTGACCAAAACTGCATTTCAGGATGACGAAATTGGAGCCAGATCAAACTTTTGACCAAAAGTTAAATTTTAACTCATAATATGTGCCAAACATGGTTTCAAATTGAAATTCACAGTAAAAGTTGACCAAAACTGCATTTCAAGATGACGAAATTGGAGCCAGATCGATGTTTTCCCAAAAAGCTCTATTTTCACCCCAAATATGTTCTAAATTAGGTTCGAATGCGAAATTGCAACTACCTGGTTGAGCTCAATGATAAATGTTTTTCGTCTTGATTATATTTGTTGTGGTCAATATTACACTTAACTAGCAAAAAAATAATGTTAACATATTTGGTTACAGCCATGAAATCTGTAGTGGACAAAACCTTTAACTTGTTGAGCCCAATGATAAATATGTCTTGTTTTAACTATCTTTATGGTCAATAATGGACTTAATAAGTAAAAATAATGTTAACTCATTCGGTTACACCCAGAAATCTTTACTGGACAAATCCTTTAACTTGTTGAGCTCAATAATAAATGTTTCTCGTCTTGACTATTTTTATTGAGGTCAATAATAGACTTAACTAGCAAAAATAATGTTAACTTATTCAGTTACAGCCATAAAATCTCTACAGGACAGAACCTCTACCTTGCTGAGCCCGATAATAAATATTTCTTGTCTTAACTATTTTTATTGTGGTCAATAACAGACTTAACTAGTTCAAATAATGTTCAACTTATTCGGTTACACCCATGAAATCTATACTGGACAAAACCATCAACTTGTTGAGCTTAATAATGAATGTTTCTCATTTTAACTATTTTTATTGTGGTCAATAATAGACTTAACTAATCAAACTTACGTTAACTTATTCGATAATATTGTTCTGTTTTCACCGAAAACATCAGTTCTCCATTCTGAACAAGAACGCAGTGCCATTTGCTTTCACAGGACAGGGTATTGGAGTGATCACAGATGTCAAAGTGGGTATTTCAATGGTCGTAATAAGTTAGTCCATTAACTAATTAATATTTATTTGATCATTCTGAAAAACAATAGGTTTCGTGTGACGGTCTTTCTCATCGACCCTGTGCGATTTCATCATCATTCTTTGAAAACTCCCACTCGTAGAGTGTTCACAAGCCATGTTTGTTAAACAGGCTAATTTGAGCACAAAATGTGTCGCCAATCGGCCAATTTAGTTGCTGTGGCAACCAAAATCGAATGGTGTCGGGATCTCACCATAAGATGTGTCTGTATAAAAAATTATAAGAATCGGTTAAGATTTGCAACCCGTAGAGCGTTCACAAGAAAATCTCTACGGCGGACGCGGCGGCGCGACGGAGACAAATCCATAGTATCCGCCGAACTTCGTTCGGGGGATACAACTATTAATAGATTCAACTAGCAAAAATCGACTTATTTTCATAACATGACCATAACTACTACAAGCATCACATTTCTATTTACCAGAATCTTTATCTTGAACCCAATAGTCAATGTTTCATGTCCTAACTATTTTTTTATTGTGGTCAATAGGCCCTAATACACTCAACTAGTAAAGTTAATGTTGACCTATTCGGTCACAGTCATGAAATATGTAGTGGACAGAACCTTTACCTTTAATACCTAAATTTACTGTGGTCAATAATAGACCTAATTAGTATTTACCCATCGGTTTATTTTTTATCTCCATCAGTGTTCATGTTTTATGTCTTATACAATGAAGCTAATAAATTTAATGAGTTCCCCAATAACAGTGGTGTAGCAATCACAGGCCTATCTGATCATATGTGACATTCAACAGATAGCACTCTTGCAGCATGCAGTAGGCCCCTACAGGAAAGTTGTGCGGTTCATTAGGCCATTCCTGTCTAATTTTCTGTTTCTCGTCCCCGCGCGCCTAGCTTTTCACAAAATTTCGAGAAAAAACAAACAGCTAAAAAGTCGTGGAAACAAATGCGATTTTGACACACAAGATTTCGCCAATCTTTGTAACACTTAGCAATCGTGGGCCCGCAGCACCACTATCCGACCACTGAGTGTCTATACAATGAAAAACCTTAGATTTGCTCAAATAACATTTGGAATAAACGGTTCTTCCCATGAATAAGGCTCTGAAATAAAATATGGAAACATTGGACCTTATCAGATGCTTAAAGAACACTCCAATATCATTTGCATTCAGAGGTTCATTGTCAGGTATATCGTTTTTAGGTTACCGAACCTTTGGTCCGATAACCTATTGGCATGGCGTTGCGTCCGTCGTTCGTCCGTCCGTCTGTCCGGCGTTAACATTTTTATCTTTAAAGTTAACGATCAAATCTTTCTGAAATTTTGCACAAAAATGCCTAAAAATATTTTGAGAAGGAGGTATTTTTTTGTTTTTTGATTTTCGCATTTTTTTCAAAATGGCGGCCGTTTTTGTCGAAAAACACTCAATTTTGGACTTTGACGGCCATTTTCTCAAAAACTGTCTGATCAGTTTTGAGTTTTTGGTTTCAAAAGATTCCCCTCATATACCTCTGTGATATGTATAAGTTTGGTTGCCCTAAATTCGCCGGTTTCTGTGTGGCGGCCATTTTGAATTTTTGGCGGGTCGGCGAAAAAATTTTTTTTCGCCCCAAATCGCATTACTATCCATTTTCGGCCATTTC
Source organism: Terebella lapidaria (assembly GCA_949152475.1). Lineage (NCBI taxonomy): Eukaryota > Metazoa > Annelida > Polychaeta > Terebellida > Terebellidae > Terebella > Terebella lapidaria. The sequence continues at coordinate 38,762,384 of OX424564.1, forward strand.
TAGGGCAAAAAAATTGGGAAAATTTTCGGCACTTTTTTCCTTCATAATGGGAGCTGTCCGGACTGTACTCATAGAACGCTTGAAGATAGAGCTTAGAAATTGGCACTTTCAAATGGGAAGTCATATATGGCGACTTGTGTGGTGACCTTGAATTTGACCTTGGATGACCTTGAAAGGTCAAAACAGCCATTTTTGGGTCGAAAAACGCTCATATTTGCACCTGGTCTGTATTTTCTCAAAAACTGTCTGATCAGTTTTGAGATTTTTGCTCAAAAAGATTCCTCTTATATACCTCTGTGACGTGTATAAGTTTTGTTGCCCTTGAATCGTCGATCTCAGTGTGGCGGCCATTTTGAATTTTTGACGAGTCGGTGAAAAAATTTTTTTTCGCCACAAATCGCATTACTATCCATTGTGGGCCATTTCTAGGCAAAAAAAAATTTTCACCCTTTGAAAAAAATTTTGGACTTGGAAAATTTTCGGCACTTTTTTCCTTCATAATGGGAGCTGTCAGGACTGTACTCATAGAACGCTTGAAGATAGAGCTTAGAAATTGGCACTTTCAAATGGGAAGTCATATATGGCGAATTGTGTGGTGACCTTGAATTTGACCTTCGATGACCTTGAAAGGTCAAAACAGCCATTTTGGGGTCAAAAAATGCCCAGATTTGCCTCTGTAGATGAAATGCTTGCAGATAGAGCTCATGTTTGCATTATGAACATATAGGAAGACATATATGGCACAACTAATGATGACCTTGAACTTGACGTCAGATGACCTTGAGTGCCAAATGTCTGACTTGGAATGTGTAAATTGACCTGAGCGACATATAGAATATCAAATGCCACACACATACATGTAATGGTTACATCGAAGTTCATACGCATGACCTTGATTGGTAAATGCCAAGGTCATATGTTTACACTGCGAACCTTGATTGGTAAATCTCAAGGTCTGTTACCTGCCAATGCTGCCATGGCCAAACCAAAATTGTCCGGTAACCTATCTTAGCCTTTGGGCTAATTTTTATTTGAGGATTCGTTTGCTTTTTCCGCACTTCCTCCTAGCTTCTAATTTTCCAAAGGACGAGAAACAAAAAATTAATCAGGAGTGGCCATACCAACTTGTGTGATATGCTGTATCAATTGTCCATACATACCATTTATTGGTTGGCACAGTTGACCACTACCGTTCATACTGCATGCTGTATTTCGGGATGGTAACAGTAGCACCCCCGCCCCAAATACAATTACTGCGCGAACTATGTCAAGGCTGTGTATCTATTATACAGTGCGATAGCATGTTACAAATAATACTAACTGTCAATGATGTTTGTTAGAAAGAAGACTATGACTATAACCAATTTCGGATACAATACATTTTGTACACTGAACACTGATTGGCAATGAAATGTATAAATAATTGTCTCATCGCAAATCATAGTTGATGAGCTTCTCTGCAAAGCGAAGCCTAAAACCTAACAAATATTGCCCAACAATAGTAATCCCGTTGGATTACAACTCAACCCTGTTGATTTGTAATCCGACAGGAGAACATGTGGAAATTTCTCAATTGTGATGTACATTCTGTTATGAATCTGTGTGCGATACTTTATGTAAACACGTCAATTGACATGACGAATATATCGTGTTTATTTATCTCAATTTTGCAGATAGAGTTAGGCAATATGATGGTTTATGCATAATATTCTAATGATATCTGCTGTTGACAAGCAGTGTGGGCGATATGCATTCACCAGGAGTGCAGCGTGGTGTTGCAGCCCAGAGTATCGTGAGTTGAACTGGACTATACCACATGGCGACAGGCGAGTTTTATATCGACCGGCGGCACTGTGTGAGCGGAGCTCTTTGGAGCGAACGCTGAGGGCAGCCGAAACTAGCCGATGGTACTTCGGAAATGTTCGGTATATAGTAATGTCACGGGTGCAGTACCGCCTGGACACATGCGGTACATGTGCCGACATATATTTTTTTAAATCTCCCTGGTCTCCTTAAATACCATTAGTCCAGCTTTAAGGTTGCTTATCACTGAGGATCCATGCCTCGTCAGCAGAATTCTGGTATTTTTTATTTGGGCTACAGCTCTGCATGTTGGCAATGGATTTCGCTGAAAATTGTGTAGGTTCTATACATGACCACAATACTTGTCCAACTGCCAAATCATACAACTCCTGAACGTTATACAACGCCAATTAAATGTAACTTAATAGGAAACAGACAGCGCTTTAGGGTGCAGTTTCTTTACTTTAGATTACTTCTCATAGAACAATAACCTAATGCCTGTGTTGGGGTTTACCTCAACACTTGGTGGTAGTTTGTGGACGAACAGCTGCCCGCAAAATAGCATGTTATTTATAAGCTTGAAAATGATGGGTAGGTTATTGGTCATGGATATGTGCATTCGTTGTAGTTAAGAAACTACACCATTTAATGTTTCGTGTACGCAACAGGAGTTACATTTGTTCCAGCAACATTCAACTCTATTTAAATACTAATTACCCTCGCCCCGATAGGGGCAGAGGCATATCTCAAACAAGGGCCACTGGCCTCAAAGGAAGAGCTTCGAAAATGTTTGCACAGAACTATTTAAAAACCCTTGAATATTGTATTTGATTTGGTACATATATGTTGTGGCCATATTGTAACTCTACTGGGCAGAATCTATACCTTGTTGGGCCAATAAATTTGTCATGTAACTATTTTCTTGTCATGTAACTATTTTTATTGTGGTCAATAATAGACTTAACTAGTAAAACTAATGATAACCTATTCGGTTAGTCATGACTGGATAGAACTTTTTAGGGCCCGAGTGAGTCGGAAATTTCCGAACCGGGTAGCTGTGTCGTCTGACCCGACCCGTCCAAATATATAGCAAAATTTGAATGATAACTGAAGCAATTTGTAACACGTAAACGCCAGACATTGATCTTTGACACATATTATTTGTTTCGTCAGTAATTACCAGTATTTTCAAGTTTGAGAAAGATCACAATGTCATGACCTCATAAAACTATCGTTTTTTTTCCTGATGATTTCCTTGTCATTCTTGTGATTTTACTAGTGTTTATCACAAATATTCAAAACTATATCTTTATTTGTTCTCAAATACGAGTAACAAAATTCCGATCCAGGTAATTGTATGACCCGCCCCGAATTTGGGTACCTGTCGACTCGTCTGGGCCCCAGAACCTTTACATTGTTGAACCCAATAATAAATGTTTCTTGTAATAATTATTTTTATTGTGGCCAATAAGACTTAATCAATAAAACTAATGTTACTTATTCCGTTACAGCCATGAAATCTCTACAAGTCAGAAGCTTTACCTTGTTGAACACGTTTAAAAATCACCCGACTATTTTTGGGACCAATGTGTAAGATTTTCAAGGTTCTGATTATGTTTTTCTGATTTAGGAGGCACAATGTTTTTTTAGCTTTATTCTTAGATTTAAATTTCTTTATGGATTTTTTTTCAGTGTTTTGATTTGTACTGCAGAGACATTTCAGTAACTTGTCTGCATTTCCAATAATTCATGACATGTATGAAAGCTTTTTTCATCAATGCGATCATGTTTCTCCTTGCCCAAATGTTGGTTTGAAGATCAGCGTACATGTTGTGTCAGTGTGCAGTGTGTAGTGTCAGCTGCCAAATACTGAAGTAGCCCAGGCACACCCCCCACCCCGAATCGCCGCTCGTGTGACTGCTATCAAAATCAGCACTGACAATTCTCGTCGGCAATATGAAACTATCATAAACATGATAAAAGTGCTAGATCTAGTATCCATTTGTTTCTGCTTATTTTAGGAGGAAACTAAGTTTTTTCCCGTGTAAAAGCTCCGCAAATCTGCCAAGTTTTGTTTGTTTGTTTCCGACTGTTCCTTTTAGTCAAATCTCGTTGAAATCTCGCTTCACTTCAATGGCATTTTTAATTAAATTCCCCCATAAACAAGCTTTCGGTGGTGATATTTTTATGAAGTATTACCAGTGAAGTAGGAAAGAGTCATAGAAAAGACCATTTATTTGGGTCGTAACAAGTATTTCCACAAATACCGCACTCAGTTGGGAGTTCTATGGTTGGACGATCTCTTGGCGGCTGGCATTTTGACCTTGACCCTGCAGCAATTTTTTGGGGCAGTACGCTAATTGGCGGGACTCGCTCACGTGATCATTTGCATATCATTATATCCACGTGTATTTCATAAACATGTGGGTGTGTCCGTCAAGACAGCTTCCCGATTGGACAATTCAGTGACTCTCTGGCTGGCGGGCTGACTGCCGTGACTGCTTATCGGGGCCACACGAGAATTGAATTTGCCCACTGGAATATGGAATACCACCACTAACACATAATTATTATGTTGCCGTATCAACTTGTCTTTCATTGTTGCAATACCATACTGTATCTATATATTGTGCGGAATGTATATCCAAAACTTTGAGTGCATATGATTGCAAGAAAGCACTGTTCCAGTGGAGATCAAAACGGGAGTGGTGATGGGTATGAAACGGTGACATACAAAAAAAAAAACGGTCGGAACACACGTCTCCTGGGATTATTATCGCTAATAACTTATTACATTAACCATGATTAGGTACACGGGCGTCATTTTCCTGCCAACGGGCCCCGGGCCCTCCCAATTAGCCACAGTTGAATAGCCTGTTGTGGTTCCAAGTGGCACTTTCAAGAATGTAAACAAAAGAAAAAATTCAAAAATCCAAAAAAAACCAACATCATAGAGGAAGAGCCCTGCTCTTCCTAAAAAGAATGGTCCGATCAACATGAAACTTATAGGGATGAAGCGGTATCTCAGTGGCTCGGTCCTCCTCAAATCTGGTCAAAATCGGACAAAAACTGTTGCCATGGTAACGGAAAATGTAAAAATCAATAATTGACCATAACTCCGGTTCTATTCAAGATAAATTTTTCTAACTAATTTTGTATTTTTTTATGGTCAATTCCTGATCATCTGATATATGGCCCGTGGTCGTACGACCAAAACTCTCCATTATCGCCCGATATCGAAAAATTGGGGGTCACGGTTTCAATTTTTTTTGGCCAGCGACGTTTCAGTGCAAATGTCTGCGCTCATAACTCAAAGGCAAACGACCCGATCGATTTGAAATTTATAGAACTAGAGTGCTATGATGGTGGCTCAGACCCTTCAAAATCGGATGAAAACGGTTGCCATGGCAACGGAAAAAAAGAAAATCACATAATTGGCTCTAACTCCGGTTCTATTTGATATTAATTTTTCCAACTATTTTTGTATTTTTCTTTGGCCAATTCCCGATCGTTTGGTGTACGACCGATGGTCGTACGACGAAAACTCTCCATTATCGCCGGATGTCGAAAAATTGGGGGTCACGATTTCGGTTATTTTTGGCCAGCGACGTTTCAGTGCAAATGTCTGCGCTCATAACTCAAAGGCAAACGGTTCGATAGATTTGAAATTTATAGGGCTGGAGTGCTATGGTAATGGCTCAGTCCCTTTCAAATTTTGCCAAAATCGGGTGAAAACGGTTGCCATGGCAACTGAAAAAATAAAATCACATAATTGACTATAACTCCGGTTCTAATCAATATTAAATGTTCAACCTATTTTTGTATTTTTCTTTGGCCAATTCCCAATCGTATGGCGTACAACCGATGGTCTTAAGACCAAAACTCTCAATTATCGCCTAATTTTAGTGACTAAATCTGAAGGGCGAGGGTCTGCAATCTCTGATTGTCTCGTTTATTAATGGAATCGTCAATCACTTATTTGCGTCACATTCATAGATATATGCAGAATACATGTATATATTCCAAATTTCATGTAAGTTTGTTACGAAACGACCGAGATATGAACCAAAATTGCACATGGTATTAAACCATTGAAATTAACAGAATGTCAGCGATACGCAATCTTAAGGTATCTCTTCCCAAATTTTCAGAAAGATTGGACTGTAAACATGGTAAACTTTAAAGATAAAAATGTAGATGGACGGACGGACAGACGGACGTGCACTATCTTAACTCTCCTCATATGTCATGAAACATAGCACCAAGGGTGCTGCAGCTTACCGGCAATCATGCGAATACATTGATTTTCCAACATATAAATTGTTACACTGATGTTAAAATCTATTGTTAAAACATGTTCGTGAATGTTGCTAAAAAAATTTCTGTATGGACTATAACACGGAATCAAGTTACATCTTGAAAGATTTATTTCGTTAATGACATATTTTCACAGACCGTCAATTCAAAGGCTACAAAACTTATACACATCACAAAGGTACTTAAGGGGAGATTTATATATGATTTTGAGGAAACCTGTCTAAATAGATTTTGAGAAAATGGCCACCAAAGACAAAATTCATTGGTTTTTTTCGACAAAAAAGGTCGTTTTGACCTTTCAAGGTCATTGAAGATCAAATTCAAGGTCACCACTCAAACCGCAATATATGATTTCCCATTTGAATGTGCTAATACTTAGGCTCTATCTTGAAGTGTTCTATGAGTTTACTCCGCAAAACTCACATTATGAAGGAAACAGTCCCAAAAAAATTTTCAATGGGCAAAAAGAAATCTTTTTTTTTTTTGCTGGAAATGGCTCAAAACGAATAGTGACTTGATTTGGGACAAATTTGCCGACTCGTCAAAAAATCAAAATGGCCGCCACACGCAGACCAGCGATTCAAGGGCAACGAAACTTATACATGTCATAGAGGTACATAAGAGGAATGTTTTGAAACAAAAATCTCAAAACTGATCAGACAGTTTTTGAAAAAATGGCCACCAAAGTCCAAAATTGGCAATTTTTCCTCAAAAATGGCCGCCAAATCGACAAAAATGATTCGAAAAAAAATTTTAAAAACGTTTTTAGATATTGGCCTAAGGTACATGTTCTAACAAAGTTTTGGGGAAATTCATCATGCCAAAAAAAAGTTACAGACCCGGACGCACGACAGACGAAAAACCACGATAATAGGGCCGGTAAGCTAAAAATTCCACTATTGGCCTAAAACATGGTTAGGGGCTTTTTTCAGCTTTTCCCCTAAACCCTCTGTGTTAGCCCAGACGGACAACGGATGCAAGAAGATGGCAACAGGTTATCGAACCATAGGTCTGTTAACCTGGAATGCTGACTCATCGAAACAATTTCCAGGTATGCATACATTTTTAGTGACAGTATGTGATATTACAGGACAATTGTAACATGTGTAAATACACAAAGAATTCATTCCAGAGATACATTGTATCAATAATGGAAAATGGTTTTCAGTGAAATACTCTGAACACATCACCATACAATACATGTTGCACATGGTTAAGTAGAAATAGAGTACAGGGTTTCTCACTTTGAAGCATACCACACAGAAACACAAACATTGTCCACTAGATTATTGCTAGTCTGAATCCGAGTCCATCCCAGCTCTCCGTCGATCAAACTGAAAGCAAGATACACGAATATAGATAAGGTGGAATAAACTTTTCAAAACGTGTTCACACCAGATTTTTCGCATGTATGAAAATTCTATTGTTCTCTAAAATGTTCTGTTCTCCTTTTGTATTTCTGAGTGGGTATATATTTTGAGCTGGTTGTGTTCAGAGTTAGTTAGTTATTGTTGGTTGAATGTAGAGGACAGACAGTGTTACGTTGAAGTATTATCATCTGAGTTGGACACTAACCATGCTAACTGGATTGTGATTGGATTTGACATCTAATTGGATATTACCGGGACATTGAAGATTCTGAAGTTTACATTCTGCTGCTACGGGATATCATGGATATAGGCCTATTGACAGTCGGACACAGATACAAATTTGGTAATTGTTATGAAGTACCAAAATATGACAGTTTAACATCGTTTAGGCATGTAATAGGATTCACACAAAAAGGAAATGGCAAAAATGCATGAACATTTTGTGATATTTTAGCAATTACCTATTTTGGTAACTTCAGTCCAATTTTCTTGTTCAGATGCCTGCTGTGAATTCCATGCTATGTATTCCACGTCAATTTATACTTTTCACGTCAGACATGTAGCACTCAAGGTCATCCAGGGTCAAGCTCAAGATCATCATTAGTTGTTCCATATACATGATATATGACTTCCTTTATGTTCATAACGCAAGTTTTGTAAATGTTTATTTCAACTGTTTTTTTTGTAATGTTTACCTTAACTTCTACCTTGACAGAAGTTTTTTTGTAAATGTTTACTTTGACGGACGTTTTGTAATAGTTTACCTTGACGAAGGGTTTGTAAATGTTTACCTTGATGGACCTTTTGTAAATGTTTACCTTCACGGAAGTTTTGTAAATGTTTATTTCAACTGTTTTTGTAATGTTTACCTAGACGTAAGTTTTGTAAATGTTTACCTTGACGGAAGTTTTGTAAATGTAAACCTTGACGAAAGTTTTGTAAATGTTTACCTTGACGGACGTTTTGTAAATGTTTAACGTGACGAAAGTTTTGTAAATGTTTATCTTGGCGGAAGTTTTGTAAATGTTTACCTTGATGGAAGTTTCGTAAATGTTTACCTTGACGAAAGTTTTGTAAATGTTTACCTTGATGAAAGTTTTGTAAATGTTTATCTTGACGGAAGATTTGTGAATGTTTACCTTGATGGAAGTTTTGTAAATGTTTATTTCAACTAATTTTTGTAATGTTTACCTTGATGGAAGTTTTGTAAATGTTTACCTTGACAGAAGTTTTGTAAATGTTTACCTTGATGGATGTCTTGTTTATGTTTACCTTGAGAAAGTGTTGTAAATTTTCACCTTGACGGAAGTTTTGTAAATGTTTACCTTGATGAAGTTTTGTAAATGATTACCTTGACGAAAGTTTTGTAAATGTTTACCTTGACGGAAGTTTTGTAAATGTTTACCTTGATGAAGTTTTGTAAATGATTACCTTGACGAAAGTTTTGTAAATGTTTACCTTGATGAAGTTTTGTAAATGATTACCTTGACTAAAGTTTTGTAAATGTTTACTTTGACGGAAGTTTTGTAAATGTTTACCTTGACGGAAGTTTTTTAAATGTTCACCTTGACGGACGTTTTGGGAATGTTTACTTTGACGGAATTTTTGTAAATGTCTATTTCAACTGTTTCTTGCAATGTTTACCTTGACGGGAGTTTTGTAAATGTTTACCTTGACGGATGTTTTGTAAATGTTTACCTTTAATGTAGATTTTGTAAATGTATACCCTGACGGAAGTTTTGTAATTGTTTATCTTGACAAAAGTTTTGTAAATGTTTACCTTGATGGAAGTTTTGTAAATGTTTACCTTGATGGAAGTTTTGTAAATGTTTACCTTGACGAAAGTTTTGTAAATGTTTACCTTGACGGAAATTTCGCAAATGTTTACTTTGATGGAAGTTTTGTAAATATTTACTTCAACTGTTTTTTATAATGTTTACCTTGACAGAAGTAGCTTTCTGTGTCTGAGTTGATACGCGCTCAAGTAAAGATTTCAACTGCTCCTCTCCCAACTGTAAATGAACACTTTATATTAAGTTTAGACAGTTCTGTTTAATAAATCGATTCAATTCCAAGTTGTAGGTAATAAGCAGACCTTGGATTGTATCTGGCCTGACTGTGCCATCTGAATGAGCATTCCTTCCACCATCTTAGCCTTGTCTGGCTTGGTCAGGGCTATCGTGTTCACTGCAATAACAAATTTATGCCAATGACCAGGACATTACTTCCAGTACACTCAGAGGATTCTGGGCCCAAGACACTTGTGCTACTTGTTTTTTTATTTTCAACTAGACACTGTCCAATCACTGATGACCGCTTACAACGGCTGTTGTACAGTACCATGTACTGGTATGTAATCTGTAGCTTACAGCGGGCTCTTGCTTGCTGGTCAAGGACTTGACTCAGGATGCTGTTTTTCATCTGTTGTTGCTGCTGTTGTCTTTCCTCCTGCTCCTGAGAGTCTGGTTGCCCCGGTGCCTGGTAACCATGGCAACAAATAACTGTTATATCTATACCCTTCCAGGCTTCAGAACAGTTCATTGCGAGAAAAATTTGTTTGAAAATGGAATAAGGACTAGAAAAGTTTACTGGAATAATGTACAGTGTTAGATATCAAGCCTTTTTTTAAAAGAAAATCTAGACGTCAAGGCCTGAAGATGCCTTGGGGCATTTCGTGTGAGCTCTATTCCTACCTAACAGAGACCTTGTCTAGAACCATGATGAATATGAAACTGTCTGTGGTCAAAGTTTAACTGACATACCCCACCCTTCCTGTAGAACGTCCGTTCTGCTTTATGACACACTACCGGGTATTTCTGAGATATCGACAAGAATGAAGAATGCCAAATTAGCAGGAAAATTCAAGTCAAGGTCGGAGTTCATCCTTGATACCCTTTAGACATGTTTGTCTAGGGCGACAAGTCCAAAAACGAAGTCCGTTTCGCTCTATGGCGCACCGTTTCCGAGATATTGACGAAAACAGAAAATGCTGACTTGGCAACAAAAATTTGTGTCAAGATCAAAGTTCATCCATAATACCCCTTTCATCCATAATACATGTTTGTCTATGGCAACGAGTCAAAAAATAACGTCCTTTTCGCTCTATGAACGAAAACGTCCTTTTCGCGATATCGACGAAAACGAAAAATGTTGACTCGGCAAAAAAAACTCGGGTCAAGGTCAAAGTTCATCCATAATACCCCTCAGATATGTTTGTCTTGGGCGACAAGTCCAAAAATGACGTCCGTTTCGCTCTACGGCACACCGTTTCCGAGATATCGATGAAAACGAAAAATGCCGACTTGGCAAAAAATTTTGGGTGAAGGTGAAAGTTCATCCATAATACCCCTTAGACATGTTTGTCTAGGGCGACGAGTCCGAATCTGTTTCACTCTACGACGTACCCTTTCTGAGATATGCAGGAAACATCAACGATGAATCAGCAAAAAATTGTTTTGACCTCTAGGTCGAAGGTCGTTTGATGGATTGATCCCAAAATCAATAGGGTTCTTCCCTGGTGGTATATGAACCTTCATGCAGAGTTCTGCATCTATTGCCTGAATAATTTTCAAGTTATCGTCTGGAAACCAAAAACCTTGATTTCATCGTCACGGACCTCGGAGCCGGCTCAAAAAGAATAGGGTTATTCCACATATCATTTCTGACTAGTGGTGAAAATTTGACATGGATCCATTAAGGCAACCTAAAGTTATCGTCCGGAAACCAAAACGGCAGAAGAAGAAAAAAAATTCGAGGTTACCGGAGAAATGTTCAGTTTTAAACCATAATATTTTTCATCATAATTGTCATATTGACCTTTCATGGTCATTGAAGGTGAAATTTAAGATTACCAATGACACTGCAATATGATTTCCCATTTGATACTGCCAATATTTAAGGTCTATCTTGAAGTGTTTTACGAGTTTACTCCATACAGCTCCCAAACGTGAGTTCGGAAAAGGTTTTCCAGGTTAGGTCAGTGGAATTGGCCGGGTCAGGGTCAAGTGCTATAAACATAGCCAATCCAGTCACTGTCACCAACACTTTCGCTTGTACAATAATAAATACTTTGTTTAATCATAGACCTGTCTGCTTTAGGTCTATGGTTTAATTGAGTTCACCGCGTTAGTTTGAACATGGTGTGTACGGTTTTGTTTATATCACTTGTACAAAATAATAAATTGTAAGACGTTCACCGCGTCACGTTTGAACATGGTGTACATGTATACGAACGTTTTGTTTATACCACTTGACCTGACCTAGAAACATTTCCGAACTGGCTGATCATGAAGGGAAAATGAGGTCAAAGGTCAAATTCAAGGTCATAACAATATTCATCATATATTATTTCATGTATGAATATGTTCACAATTGATTCCCAAGCCGTTAAGTTGTTAACAAACAAGATATTAGCCATTTTGTGCTCCGATCTTGAAAATAAGGTCAAAGGTCAAGTTCAAGGTCATGAGAATACTCAGCATATATAATTTTCTCCATGTACACAACCTATTCCCAAACTGTAGAGTCAATAATAAACAAGATATTAGTCATTTTGTGCTCTGATCTTGATTCCTGAGCTGTAAAGTCGATAATAAGCAAGATATTAGCCATTTTGTGCTCTGACCTTGAAAATGAGGTCAAAGGTCAAATTCAAGGTCACAAGAATATTCAGTATATATCACTTCCTATATGTCCACAATTGATTCCTAAGCTGTAAAGTCGATATTAAAGCTGCTGACTTCGAATGTATGCAATATTTTTTTCAAAACTAAATTTTTGTGCAATACATCTAATGCCAGCTAACAAAAGGTGTGCTCAATGATTTTGACCATTACAATTGTCTGAGTTGTTTATTCATCCGTTTCATTACACATTTTGTACCGGTTTTGTATATAAACAATCGAAAGCGTATCCATCGAACCCGAATGTGAACAAATGCTCAAATCGCACCTGAAAGTCCACATCGAGTACATTTTCCAGTTCGTATGTGCATACATAGTGTAGTTATGAGAAAATAATCAGTAATAGTCCATGATGTACGTGAAATTGTCAGTCCATCTTGCAGTCCTATGCTTTGTTTACATCTGCGTGTGATGGATACATTTCCTCTATTTACGCGAGAACCGCCTGTTCAAATGAGCAAAATTTCCCACAGGACTGGTTATAGTCATTACATTTGATGTGAGTATGTCTCATTCAGTTGATTTAGCATGTTTAATTTGAAATATAGTTTTAAAAAAATATTGACTGGATTCGAAGGCAGCTGCTATAAGTGAGATATTAGCCATTTTGTACTTTGACCTTGAAAATTAGGTCAAAGGTCAAATTCAAGGTCATCAAAATATTCAGACTATATCATTTCCTATATACACAATTAATTCCTAAGCTCGATTATAAGTGAGATATAAGCTATTTTGTGCTCTGACCTTGAAAATCAGGTCGAAGGTCAAATTCAAGGTCATGACAATAATCAGCATATATCAATTCCTATTTGTCCACAATTGATTCCTAGTCTCTAATCTCAATTTTAGGTGAGATATTAGGCATAATGTGTCCAATTATAAAGCATACATGTAGGAGTATTTAACATGGAAGTGCCATTTGGGACCAGTTGAGAAAATGAAAACGGCCGCCACACACAGACTGGCGATTCAGGGGGCAATGAAACTTATACACGTCAGAGGTATATGAGGATAATCTTTTGAAACAAAAATCTCAAAACTGTCTGAAGAGTTTTTGAGAAAATGGCCGCCAAAGTCAGAAATCGGCAGTTTTTCATCGAAAATGGCCGCCATTTTGAAATAAATGCGAAAATCAAAAAACAAAAAAAATACCCCTTTTCCAAAATATTTTTAGGCATTTTTGTGCAAAATTTCAGAAAGATTCACCTGTAAACTTTAAAGATAAAATGTGGACGGACGACGACGACACCGACGACGGACAAAACGCCATGCCAATAGGTTATCGGACCATAGGTCCGGTAACCTAAAAAAAAATTCTGCTAAAACCATAAGGGCATTTCTGCCAAAATGCCTTAATGAATGTGCTGAAATAAATATGTGTTCGAACAAAGTTAGAAGTTGAACAATTGTGAAAAATATACAAGAGCAGTAAGAACAGATTCGTATAGATCATGATAGATTCGTAACAGTCCAATTTCAATTATTTTCCAAGGATTATCTCACATTAAACGTTTTTAATACAAACTAGACGTCAAGGCCTAAAGATGCCTTGGAGGCATTTCGGTGTGATGAATAATTTATAATACTAGATATCGACGAAAATGAAAAATGTCGACAAATTTCGGGTCAAGGTCAAAGTTCATCCATAATACCCGCTAGACATGTTTGTCTAGGGCGACGAGTCCGAAAATACCATCCGTTTCGCTCTACGACGCACCGTTTCCGAGATATCGACGAAAACAAAAACTGCCGACTCGGCAAAAAAATTTCGGGTCAAGGTCAAAGTTCATCCATAATACCCCTTAGACATGTTTGTCTAGGGCGACGAGTCCGAAAATAACGTCCGTTTCGCTGTACGACGCACCGTTTCCGAGATAACGACGAAAACGAAAAATGCCGACTCGGCAAAAAAATTTCGGGTCCAGGTCAAAGTTCATCAATAATACCCCTTAGACATGTTTGTTTAGTGCGACGAGTCCGAAAATAACGTCCGTTTCGCTCTACGACGCACCGTTTCCGAGATATCGACGAAAACGAAAAATGCCGACTCGGCAAAAAAATTTCGGGTCAAGGTCAAAGTTCATCCATAATTCCCTGTAGACATGTTTGTCTAGTGCGACGAGTCCGAAAATAACGTCCGTTTCGCTCTACGACACACCGTTTCCGAGATATCGACGAAAACGAAAAATGCCGACTCGGCAAAAAAATTTCGGGTCAAGGTCAAAGTTCATCCATAATTCCCTGTAGACATGTTTGTCTAGTGCGACGAGTCCGAAAATAACGTCCGTTTCGCTCTACGACGCACCGTTTCCGAGATATCGATGAAAACGAAAAATGCCGACTCGGCAAAAAAATTTCGGGTCAAGGTCAAAGTTCATCCATAATACCTCTTAGACATGTTTGTCTAGTGCGACGAGTCCGAAAATAACGTCCGTTTCGCTCTACGACGCACGGTTTCCGAGATATCGACGAAAACGAAAAATGCCGACTCGGCAAAAAAATTTCGGGTCAAGGTCAAAGTTCATCCATAATACCCCTTAGACATGTTTGTCTAGTGCGACGAGTCCGAAAATAACGTCCGTTTCGCTCTACGACGCACCGTTTCCGAGATATCGATGAAAACAAAAATTGCCGACTCGGCAAAAAAATTTCGGGTCAAGGTCAAAGTTCATCCATAATACCCCTTAGACATGTTTGTCTAGTGCGACGAGTCCGAAAATAACGTCCGTTTCACTCTACGACGCACCGTTTCCGAGATATCGACGAAAACGAAAAATGCCGACTCGGCAAAAAAATTTCGGGTCAAGGTCAAAGTTCATCCATAATACCCCTTAGACATGTTTGTCTAGTGCGACGAGTCCGAAAATAACGTCCGTTTCGCTCTACGACGCACCGTTTCCGAGATATGCAGGATGAATCAAGGATGACTCAGCAAAAAATTATTTCGACCTCTAGGTCAAAGGTCGTTTGAGGTATCGATCCCAAAATCAATAGGGTTCTTCCCTGGTGATATATAAACCTCCGTGCAAAATTCTGCAACTATTGCCTGAATATTTTTTGAGTTATCGTCCGGAAACCAAGTTCCTCGATTTCATCCTCACGGACCTCACGGACCTCGGAGCCGGATCAAAAAAAAAAGTACACCCTAGAGATGTTTGTCTAGGGCGACGAGTCCGAAAATAACGTCCGTTTCGCTCTACGACGCACGGTTTCCGAGATATGCAGGAAGCCTCAAGGATGAATCAGCAAAAAATTATTTTGACCTCTAGGTCAAAGGTCGTTTGACGGATCGATCCCAAAATCAATAGGGTTCTTCCCTGGTGGCATATGAACCTCCATGCAGAGTTCTGCAACTATTGCATAAATATTTTTCCAGTTATCGTCCGGAAACCAAGTCTTAAAATTAGCCTTGATTTCATCCTCACGGACCTCACGGACCTCCGATCCGGCTCAAAAAGAATAGGGTTCTTCCTCATATCATTTCTGACTTGCGGTGAAAATTTGACAAGGATCCGTCAAGGCAATCTAAAGTTATCGTCCGGAAACCAAAAGTGGCGGAAGAAGAAAAAAAAGAAAAAAAAAAAAAAAAAAAAAAAAAAAAAAATTCTGCTAAAACCATAAAGGCATTTCTGCCGAAATGCCTTAATGAGATGTAGTCAACTCTTTTATGCCATTCACTACGTGCCCGGGGGAATGCTGTTATCATGGTTTCAAACAGATAGATGTACAGCCAAAGACACTTTTTCCTTCCCTCACCTTAATGTCTTTCAATTGTGAAAACCTTTAAATTTCTACGAGTGTGTGATAAGAGTTCTGGATCGATACATAAAGTGGGTTGATGGTTATCAAGATTTATTCCCAAGTTCATGAGTTTGAAAAATGTTATCATACAAATCTTTCATTAGATTTATTGTTCATAAACTGAAATGTATATTTTAAAAATGTTTAAAAACATAGCACCAAGGGTGCTGTAGCTTACCGGCTATCATGAGAATTGCACAGTATTAATTTTTTAATATTCACAGACTGTCCATTCAAAGGCAACCAATCTTTTACACATCACAAAAGTACATAGGGAGAATCTTGAGGTAAATTGTCTGAATAGATTTTGAGAAAAGGGCCACCAATGACGAAATTCATCGTTTTTTTCGACAAAAAAGATCGTTTTTGACCTTCCAAGGTCATTGAAGGTCAAACTCAATGTCACCACTCAAACCGCAATATATGATTTCCCATTTGAATGTGCCAATACTTAGGCTCTAACTTGAAGTGTTCGATGAGTATACTCCGCACAGCTCCCATTATGAAGGAAAAATTGGGTGAAATTTTACAAGTCCAAACAATTTTTGAATGGTCAAAAAAATATATATTTTTTTTTTGCTGGAAATGGCTCAAAACGAATAGTGACTTGATCATGTTGATCATGTTGATTTGGGACAAAATTATTTTTTTCGCTAAAGGGCCGGTAAGCTAACTTAGACCCAAAGATACCCTCTAGACTAGTCTGCCTAGTGCCAGGAGGCCGGAATTGAGCTCCATTTCCGCTCTCTGACGCACCGTTTTCGAGATACGGCCAAACAGGAAGTGCCGAGTGGGCAAAAGAAAAAATCAGCACCAGGGGTCGTCTCGACCCAAGATACCCCCTAGACTAGTCTGTCTAGTGCCAGGAGGCCGAAATTGAACTCCATTTCGCTCTACGACGCACCGTTTTTTTCGAGATACGGCCTTGTGTAGTCCTTATCTATATGTAGTCTTTATGTGTAGTCCTAATACTACACATAAATTGATGCCAAGACGGTAAATTGGCTCCAGTATCCTTTCCATTCCTGAAATTGTGTTCATCCAAACATACATATTTATATCTGTCAAAATATCTTTAGTAGGTGACTGAAAGATGCGCAAATTGCTTTGTTTCATGGCAGAGAATATTAGTTTTGTCATTTGATATGACATACAGCTAAATTATGGCTTCAACTGAACAAGAAAATACATGGCCAAATTAGGGACTTTGTGCTCTACTGTCGGCCAATGTTACATCAAGATTTAAGACACTCCTCTCAGAATCCTTAGGAAATCCTGTTTCATCACTCGGCATATATTTCGATTTATTGAAAGATATGACCCAAAAAGTGGCCAAGTTAAGACTGACAGCTTGTAGGCTGGCTGCCCTAAGTTAAGGCCACACAACACCAATGATATTGCGTCATATCCGTTACAGTCAGAGAATTCTCTATTTTGAAATCATGGAATCAGATGGTGGGGGATATTTTGCTATGGCTGGTTGTTGACCCAAGCTGGTTGGCATTGCACATGAACAGTTTCAAGACCACAGCACGCACAGAACGGCTCAGATGGCGAACGATATATATGGGTTGTCAGGCACGCTCAGAATTCGAGCTGTAGCAAAAAATCCAATTTATCAACATATATTTTCCTTTCTATAATTAGCATGACAACACTTTGCTAGGCGGCGCGCGCAAGCAGTTTTTCGCAGGAGCAAAAAAAGTGAAGCTCGTTGAACAAGGTTTGGGTGGGGTCATGTTACGGTCATTTTTGACCAATCATAAAGTCTTTTACATAGAATATTTGGTATGTATGGAAAGGTTAGACATCGGCCTAGGTGACAAGAGCCCTCGTTTTGAGATCTGACCCAATTTCAGAGGTGAAAGTTCAGCTCAAAGTTTTTTTTCACTCCAAAAAACAAGTTAAAACTTCTTGTCGCCGATCATACATGGTTTAATTTGTGAATTAATGTTTTTCCTTTTATAATATAACTATATTTCAATCATAAACCCCCGTACTGCTTGGGAAATTGCTTCAAAATGAAGGGCCTGTCGTGTTTCATCTGCACTTCCGCCATCTGTTCAGTATTGGTTGGCACTTGAAGCCCCTATTATCGCCCATGTAAATAAGCCCATGTAAACAAACCGGGAAATAATTATTTAAACCTGGAAATAAATGTCCAAACCCGGAATTAAATACTGAAACCCGGAATTAAGTATTAAAACCGGGAATTAAATGCTAAAACCGGGAAATAAATATTCAAACCGGGAAATAAGTATTAAAACCGGGAAATAAATGTTCAAACCTGGAATTAAGCATTTAAACCTGGAATTAAATATTCAAACCCGGAATTAAGTGTTAAAACCGGGAATTAAATATTCAAACCGGGAAATAAATATTTAAACCTGGAAATAAAATGTTCAAACCGGGAAATAAATATTAAAACACGGAATTAAATATTCAAACCGGGAAATAAATATTAAAACCCGGAATTAAACATTTATAACCGGGAAATAAATATTAAAACCGGAAATTAAATATTAGAACCTGGCAATAAATGTTTCTGGGCTTTAATAATTATTTCCCAGTTTTAATACTTAATTCCGGGTTTTAATATTTAATTCCCGGTTTAAATACTTAATTCTGGGTTTGAACATTTAATTCCAGGTTTGAATATTTAATTCCCAGTTTGGACATTTATTTCCAGGTTCAAATATTTTTTTCCCGGTTTGAACATTTAATTCCAGGTTTAAATACTTAATTCCCGGTTTTAATATTTAATTCCGAGTTTTAAATATTTATTTCCCAGTTTCTCTGGTTTTTCCCAGGGAGTAAATTATTCTTCAGAAAAAAATTTAAATCATAAATAAATAAAAATTGAATGTCCCTAATAAGCTTCCCTATATCATCACGTTTTGTTTGGGTGTAAACAGCGAGTTTCACTTTTTTGGACTTTTCCCTAATTTTTTGTCTTCAGAAGGACCTGACGGTACCCTTTTTTGAACATGTTGAAATGCTCTAGCACCTCTGCATCAATACCTATGGTCAATTTTGTTACATATTTGTTTTCCTGAAGCTCCAAGCTTTCTTTTGGTGTATTGTATGACCATGTAGACCCAATATTTCAGAAAGGTGTTGTCATGCTACTATAATGAGATGAGGAAATGAATTGGCTAGCGTTGTATAATAAGCTGCTAAGGTTCATCTTGTTCTGGGACGGAGCTATAGAGACTTGAATTTGGGCTTTTTATCATTGTTTTGTATGGCCGAAGGAAATAGTGAAATCTACGGAAGCTCATATTCGCCACATAGAGGACCGCAAATTTTTAATTACAGTGTAATAACGCTGTAATACAGCGTTATAACGCTCTAAT
The DNA here is from genome assembly GCA_949152475.1 of Terebella lapidaria. Taxonomy (NCBI): domain Eukaryota; kingdom Metazoa; phylum Annelida; class Polychaeta; order Terebellida; family Terebellidae; genus Terebella; species Terebella lapidaria. Next base: position 38,781,713 of record OX424564.1, read on the forward strand.
TTAGAGCGTTATAACGCTCTATTTTAGAGCGTTATTACGCTCTAAATTAAACCGTTCACCTTCCTAGCATATTTCCATTATCGTGATTTGTAATAAACATATCTAGATCAGAATAATTTTGAGATTTCACTACAAATGATTGAGCTGAGGAACTAGCAGGTCCGATGATGTCTCTGGCAGTGTAAATTACAGCGTTATAACGCTCTAATTTACAGCGTAATTACACTCTAATTAGAGCGTTATTACGCTGTAATAGAGCGTTATAACGCTGTAATTAGAGCGTAATGACGCTGTAAATTAGAGCGTTATAACGCTGTAATTTACAGCGTTATAACGCTCTATTACAGCGTAATAACGCTGTAATTAGAGCGTAATTACGCTGTAATTAGAGCGTAATTACGCTGTAAATTACAGCGTTATAACGCTCTAATACAGCGTAATAACGCTGTAATTAGAGCGTAATAACGCTGTAATTAGAGCGTTATTACGCTGTAAATTAGAGCGTTATAACGCTGTAATTTACAGCGTAATAACGCCTAAATTACAGCGTAATAACGCTGTAATTAGAGCGTAATTACGCTGTAAATTAAAGCGTAATTACGCTATAAATTAGAGCGTTATAACGCTGTAATAGAGCGTAATAACGCTGTAAATTAGAGCGTTATTACGCTGTAAATTAAAGCGTTATTACGCTGTAAATTAGAGCGTTATTACGCTGTATTCCAGCGTTATAACGCTGTAAAGAAAAAAGTGCATTCCTCCATCTGGCGAATATGAGCCACCGTAGAAATCTGTCCTTAGATGATCTATTCACACATTATCGCTCAGGTGTTGGACCTATGTTACGGCACTATACACAATAATACAGATGGGTTTGGGTCAATATTCAGGTTCTTTACCCCCATTTGTTGCTGTAATTCTGCCATTCGCTTGGCTCGAATCGCTTCAAGTTCATCGTCCGCCATTGTCGATTGCTAAAAAAGTCCAGAAACATTTATTTATGGAACGTGTATGGAACAACTAAATCCATGACATGCCCGGTCACAACCGACATGGTTTTTCTTCGCAATTCACGGACCATGTCAATTGCAGGATTTGATTTTGATTCGAATTGATTTGTTTCGACACAATTAAACCATACAGATACAGCTCAAATAAATCCCTGAATCAACATATGGGCAAATTATAGTAATTAAATTAGCCATTCAACTTCAATGTTAAATTTCACACCACACGTGAAATTTGCAAGTTTGAACAGAATTTGGCATGTTGTTCGATGTTCACACTGCACAGTACTTTGTAAAAATGATATTAGAATACACCTGTACGATTCTTCTAACTCAAAAACTTTCCCCATATTACATTTTTTTAGCGGAATAAAAGATCATGAAAGCCCCAAATTTGCTTGAATTCCTGTGATCCGATTAGTGCCCAACATTTAACATTGGGGTAGATTGCCCAAAACTTTTTCAGTTTTCAAGATAGAAGTCTAAAATTTGGTTAAATAAATATGGTTTTGTGCCAAACGGAAGCATAAAAAATTTCAAATTGATCCGACCATCATAAAAGAGTTATCGTCAAAAATCATATGAGGTTTTGTGTTGAAAAACTTGAGTATCAAGACCCGTCAAGCCTCAGGATCGACGACTTCCAATCGGGGGCCCGGGAGGGAGACTGTGCTGATTCAGGGCTCGTCCCTGTGATTACCAGTTTCTCGCGCTGGGATGGTGTGACACAGGCTCTGGCTATACCGTCGGGCTGTCCAGGTTCTATCCCTGTGGCAGTGCCGTCGGCGAGGCCGGCCAGCAACATGCCCACGTGTACGGTTTCCTTGGTGCCGCTTCCATGGCATCTCGATCAGTCTCTACACACGGCTACATCACCATAACTGATGTATAATGTATGTTGTATATCTATGATGTGTTTGAAGGCCGGATTCGTCCGGACGGACTGTTACCTGGTTGTAGTTTTAGTAATTACCGACGCCTGCCACGAGTGCCACGTGCATCCTGTGCGCTGCGGGCGCCGAATGTTACATTGGTGCCGTGACCAGGATAGTCCGACGGTGTTCTATCGCAGCTAACCGTCACAGTGTCTAGCCCTGTTCTCCTCTGGGACAAGTAGACAAAAATAAAGAATATGGCAGATCAAACAGACAAAGATAATGACTCCCAGCGCAATCGCTCACACTCACAGAGTCAACTATGAACGCACCCGTTTTGGCTGATATCTTGAATACACTCCCAAATTTCAACAAAAGCCAACCACGTTCATCTAAAGGTGGCGGAATTGGCGTCTTATTTAATAGAAACTTCTGCGTTACTGTCAATCGTACTGGTGAATACGCATCATTCGAGCATCTTGATTTGACTTTGTCAATAGGCTGTGATGCACTCCGCCTGGTAACAGTGTACCACCCTCCCAAACAAACTAAACACGGACGTCCAATCAGTGTGTTTTTGGATGACTTTTCTAACATGCTTGAACACCTGGTGATAGCTCCTGTTGATCTCATGGTTGTGGGTGATTTTAATCTCCACATGGACAATAACGCTAACCCTGATGCAGCCAAGTTCCTCGAGTTGATACAGTCTGCTAATTTGTCTCAACTAGTGTCCTTCCCAACTCATAAAGGTGGACACTGTCTCGCCCTTATGATCACCAGGAGATCGGACTCATTACTCGTTGGTGAAGTTCATCCTGTGTTTGATCTTTTGTCTGATCATTATGAAGTATCATGTTGTCTGTCGTTGTGCAAGCCCGTGCAATGCACTAAGACTATGACCTCCAGAAATATCAAGATGATCTCTGTTCCATCCTTCATGGAGTACGTTACCAATATCGCTTGGCCACATGGGGATCCCAATCCTGACTTGCTTGTGGATGCCTACAACGAATGTCTCCGTGGTGTTCTCGACGTCCATGCCCCACTCGTTACACGTACTATCAAGGTAAAACCGTCGGCGCCTTGGATTGGTTCTGACTTGATACATGCGAAAGCACATCACAGGACCCTCGAACGAAAATGGAGGAAGTCCAGACTGCAAGTTGACCATGACATTTACTGGCTGTCTGTGCAAACTACAAACACATGATAAATGAAGCTAAAAAGCAATATCATCGCAAGATGATATTGGAGTGTTCCGAACATAAACTGTTTCATGAGGTCGACCAGTTGATTTCAGGCTCCAAGGAACGTGTTCTACCACACGGCATTATTCATTCGGATCTCTGTCAACAGTTCTGTGATTTCTTTCATGACAAAATTGAGAAAATCAGGCTTGAGCTTGATGACTTTGTGTCAGAAGCCTGCACTGCCTTTGACTTTGCGCTTGACCGACAGACTTCTTTAGACAGTTTCATTCCCATTTCTAGTGATGAAACACTCAAGCTTATCATGGATTCGTCGACCAAATCGAGTCTCCTCGATCCGGTCCCAACGTCACTGCTGAAGCAAGTCACTCACGTCGTACACTCATGGGTATGTGAAATCATAAACGCATCCATATCGACTGGAGTTGTGCCGTCAAGCTTCACACAAGCTCTTGTGACGTCTCTCATCAAGAAGCCAAGTCTTGCACCAGACTGCCTGCAAAATTATCGTCCAATCTCCAAAAAAGGTTGATGTGATGCTCGTTTTGCTCGACCTGAGCGCAGCATTTGATACCATTCACCACAGCATTCTTCATCAACGTCTACATCTCATGTTTGGAATAAATGGGTGTGCTCTGGATTGGATACGAACATACCTCTCTGAAAGATCCCAACGTGTCTCATTGGGCGTGGAGGTTTCTGAGCCACATACTATTAAATATGGCGTTCCCCAAGGAAGTGTTCTGGGGCCTTTACTGCTCTCACTCTACATGGCACCTTTGGGGAATCTCATCCAGTCATACAACATCCAATACATGATGTATGCAGATGACACACAACTCTATCTTGCACTGGACAAATGTCACGCTCATTATTCACTTTCTACTCTGGAATCGTGTGTTCATGACATCAAACAGTGGATGACATGTAATAAGCTTCGCCTTAATGACACAAAAACTGAAGCTGTCCAGTTCTACTCAAAGCATCTGTCTCCTGACGTGGTTCCGGATATCAGCATTGGTGAATCTACTGTACCAGTATCCAGCACAGTTAAGGACCTAGGAGTGTATTTTGATGCAACTCTGTCCATGTCTTGCCATGTCAGTGCCGTGATATCTGCTGGATCGCTTGCTTTACGGAAGATAGGCAAAATCCGTAAATATCTGGACTGTAAAACCACAGAAAGGCTTGTCCACGCGTTTATCTCCAGTCGTCAGCAATAGTCTTCCTAGGATTCCTAAACAACAACTCATGCGCCTTCAGCGTCTACAAAATACAGTCGCCTGACTTGTCAAGGGTACAAAGCGGCGTGAGCACATTTCCCCTGTCCTCGAAAAGTTACACTGGCTGCCAGTGGAGAAAAGGATCATTTTAAAAATCTCCTTGCTGACATACAAGTCTCTCCACGGCCAGGGACCGGACTACCTCGGTGAACTTCTTACCGATAAACCGATAAACTCCTGCTGATTGAGCCAAAATTTAGGCCGTAATTACGGTGTCTGCCCTGTTAAATTGAAACGCAGTAACTGCATGAAGCTAAAACTTGAGAAAAGCCCATTAACTTCAAGTTGGTGCTATTTTTGTTTTAATTATTGTACGAAATATATGTTAATGTCTATAAACATGTCTTTGGTGTACTTATGTATGAGATTAAACAGAATTGCATTTTCGCTTATCACGTGACCTCTGTGTCAGTTACTGCGTTTCAATCTAACATAACGTGACCTCTGTGTCAGTTACTGCGTTTCAATCTAACAATAATGCGGTTTTAATTTGTAATCAAGATTGCAGTAGCTGTTGTTGAACTTGTTTTTAACGGGAAAATTTAATAAGAATAATACACCGTTACCCTCCCTATCATTATTATCTTAATAGGTTACCGACCCAAGGATCCGAAATATTAGGTTACCGAACCACAGCCCCATGAAATTAGGTTACCAACCCCAAGGTGCGATATCACCATGGCATTGCATTCGTCTGTATCATGTGTATGCGGCCATCCAACTATAGTGTTATGTTTTCTTATAAGTCCAATCATCATTACATTTTACAGATAGTAGTCATCATTTATTATTTATTAGGTTACCGACCAAAGGACCCCAAATATTAGGTTACCGGACCACAGCCCCTTGAAATTAGGTTAGCAACCCAAAGGTGCGATATCACCATGGCATTGCATTCGTCTGTATGCGGCCATCCAACTATAGTGCTATATCTTCTTATAAGTCCAATCATCGTTATATTTTACAGATAATAGTCATCATTTATTATTTATTAGGTTACCGACCAAAGGACACGAAATATCAGGTTACCGTTTCACAGCCCATATTAATGAACCAACATAAATTACCGTGGCATTGTATCGGCTCATATGCGGCAGTCCAACTAGTTTCATATTTCTTGTTAAATCATCATTACAGTTTGCACAAAAAGATTTATCATTTATCATTTATTATTTATCGGGTTACCGAACCAAGGTCCCAATAATTGAATTACCGGACCACAGCCCATATTAGGTCACTGACTCAAAGGTCCGATATTACCGTTGCATTGCATGCGGCCATCCAACTAGTATATATTATTCTTATAAGTCGAATCATCCCTATATTTTGCACAAAATAATCTTTCTTATCCTTTTGTTACCGTCTCATTTACCAAACATATAAGGTTACCTGACCACAACCCCATATAAGGTCACCGACTCAAAAGTCTGATATTTCTGTTGTGCTGATGCTGATTATTATCCGGTAGCTGTTCTCGGCGCTTGGGTGGTTTTTGAATTACTATTACTTGAAATAATATGAATCAAAGGTTTCAGTTGTCATGATGACCATTACATTTTCGGCCTTGGGCGATGATGAGGAATGTTGACCATATGACCATCGATCTTAGAGCAAATGGAATGGAATTGACCATAGAAAAATACAAAATTAACAGGAAAATGAATCATGAATATAGGCAGAGTATTATAATAGAGTATTATTCGATTTTGTTCTTTTCTCTGACCTTGACCTTGTGATTCAATATTTAGTTGTAAAATTCCACAGTATTATTTCCATTATCAAGGCATGGCTTCTGAACAAAAACGATTTTTAAACACGGGCTTTACAATGTGGTCTCGAATCTCAGAACACTCAAACATCGTAAAATACTGACCCACCCCACCCCCACCCCCAAATTTTCGGCCTCGGTCGATAATGGGGAGTTTTGGTCTTAGGACCATCAGTTGTAAACCATACGATAAGGAATTGGCCATAGCAAATACAAAAATAGTTTGAAACAATAATAATTATTGATTTAAATCTGAGTTATAGCAATTTATGTGACTTTCACTTTTTCGGTTGCCCTGGCAACCAGTTTGTGTTGATTTTGCCAAAATTAAGAAAGTCCGAGCCACAGCCATAGTGCTTAATCTTCATAACTTTTCAAGTCAATCGGACCATTTGTTGTTGATAAACAGAAAGACTCAAATGCAATGCCCTTTTCCCCCTATCAGGGCGAGTGTAATCAATGGGGCGGTTGAGAGAGCCACGCGTCTGTCTTCGTTTCAAATTCGGTACTGCACCCGCCTCTCGCTTCAAATTATGCTGCTTCGTTTTAGTGCAACTATATTAATAAAACGTGTCAATTTCTGCTGTAGACATATTTACCTAGCGTGGGCTATATTCTGGTATCGATCAGAAGCCATTCTTTGTTTGTTTCCAACTAAAAACATCATTGACAAAATATACCAAAATGGCTGTCAAACGGTTGTAACTTTTGAACAGATAGTGATAATGACATACCGTAAAGACCATTTTGCTCATATCAAGAGATCTTTCATAGAAGTTCACATCATATTTACACTTCACTAACACTTTAATGCCTTGGACGTTAGCGTTGAGGTGCTTCTTCTTTATGAATATTTATCAAAATACTACTGCATGCATGAAAAACTATAGTGAAACATGACTGATCATATATACTTTTACAATAGGCCTACTGTAACAGTGTTTCAATTTTCAACCTAAAACTCTGACCCCACTGGTTGTCGCGGTTATAGGGCAATTGTGTGTGTGTGTTGGGGGTGGGGGGTGGGGGGAGGAGTTCCGTGCGGGGTGACAAAATATACGAGATCGTATCACTCGTGTATCTCTATTGAATTTGGCATGTGTCAGTCAATATATTCGATGATAGCCGATCGGATACATTTCAAAATATTTGGTCGCTTTATATTGAATGCAGACATGTCCACCATGCCAACTTATTGTTAACTTACTCTTCTTCAGCACCAGGCTAAGAATAGGATTGGCTCTTGAAAACCTTTCAAGATGATACGCAAGGTTGATGTAGATTCAAATTCGCGCATACGGATGCAGTAATTGCAGCCTCGTTCCCATCGTAACTGTATTGCGGTGTTAAATTGAAACGCAGTATCGTGAGTTACTGCGTTTCAATTTAACACGGTACAGTTACTGCAAATCCTCCGTCAGTTACGGCATTTTGAGTATCCAGATGGAGCAGTTATGGACGGAATTGGTAAAAACGGTTAATTGGGGAGATAAATAATGACCGAAAAATGAGTTTAGGAAGAAAAAATAAATTTCAAAAAATTTCAGTTACTGCGTTTCAATTTAACACGGCATTTACACACGGCCAACATGCGTTCGTCAGCACAGCACCTCGCGTCTGGAACAAACTACCTCTCCATGTCAGGCAAAGCTCCACAACAGCCACTTTCAAGAATAGACTCAAAACCTATCTGTCTGGACTCTAAATCTTGTCAATTCTAGTCAATCTCGGCAACTCTAGTTTAAATCTTGGCAATTCTAGTCAAACTCGTTAAATCTAATCTAGTCAACATAATTGTTTTTATTTATTCTCATCATTATTTTATCTCACATTCAATGTCTGTTTATCAATGTGTCTTATTGTACAGCATTTTGAGAGCATGTGTCAATGTTTTAGAAAGTGCTTTATAAAAAATAAATTATTATTATTATTATTATAACTGGGAGCTAACCCAGGATGAATCCGGTCATCCGGGAGGGCACCCGGAAGACCTGCAAGACCGCCATCGGTCTGCAGGGACGTCCCCGGCGTCCTCGGCTCTGTCCTCGGACGAGTTGAACCCTGCGGGGGTTGCAGCAAGTGCTGCTGCAGGATGTCTCATCCAGCGTTTCAGGCGCCATGGTCGGGTTCGGGGACATGCCTCCCTCAGTCCAGCATGCCGCGCTTTTCGGTTCTTTCCCTCCGACACCTTTGGATGCGAGGATGCGAGTACCAGTGACTGCACAGACGCCCGGACATCTGGATAGCCTATACCGCCTTCCCCAGTCTGCCAGGTCGATCCCTTTCCGGACCCCCGGTCTGGTTGATGGAGACCTTCGACCGGCTATCCGAGGAGCCGTGGAGCAGCTCAACAATTCGCTTGATGAGCTGGCCCCCATGGCCGCTATGACCGCGACCGGTCACCCCACCAAACTCGATCAGATCGTAGGATGCGCTCGCCATCTCCTAGACATCAGTCCTTCATGGAGCAGCTATCCGAGAGAGAGCGGCAGCTGATTCAAATCACGCTTGATGAGAATAAGGGCAGTCCAGCAGCTGCGGCGAGCATGATCCCTACGGTCGCCCCCACATCAGTGGTGACTGGTCCGTCGACCTCATCACTGGTTCATTCGAGCCCGCAGGTACCGGATACCATTGTATTGGGGCCCACACCTGTGTAGCGGCTCGGAGGGACCACGCTGGCCACCGCTCCCACTGTTCCGGCAGTGGGAGCCCATGCTACGTGGTCTTATCCTACTCCGTACAGTGCTCTGAGAGCAAGCTGGCAACCGGTGGCTCCAGCCCCGAGCTATGCCGGCAACCCCGCATCGCCTGTGTCCTACCCAGTAGGACTCGCGGGGGCTCCTACCGCACTGAGTCAGTATTTGCAGGGTCCTCCCTGCCAGCAGCGCTGAGTAATCCGGCCCTAGCACCCATGACCTACGGATCCCATGGTGTAGATCTTAGTGCGGGCCGGGCTGATACTTGGGCTGCTCCTTTCTACACCACAGGTTCTTGGTCTGAAACAGACACCTGCGAGCGCTCCTTGCGTGACCAGAAGCCGGACCAGTCCTTGTGGCGCAAGCGGTTTAACGGTAATGCTGATCTGGAGGACTACCTCCTTCAGCTCCGGCGAGCCGCCTTATACGAGGGATGGAACCAGACCGAGGCGGGACATATCCTCTAGGGTAGCCTGTAGGGCAAGGCTGTTTGCCGCCGGGGGATGCGACGTTCGACGAGGTCGCAGAGCAACTTCACCTGTTGTTCACCCCGATGACAAACAAGCAGGTGCACGAGAAGTTCAAGGCTCGTGTCCGCTTGCCTAATGAGGAGGCGACCAACCATGCGTTCAACCTGCGCATGCTCGGCCACCGAGCCTACCCAGAAGTACCGGCGAGTAGATTCATGCCGATGCTCATCGACCAGTTCATTGAGGGGCAACCTTACCAGATATTGTACGGCCTGGCCACTCATGAAAAGCGGTCGATGGAGGAGGCTATCAACACTACGTTGGCGATAGAGGCAGCTGTTTACTCTAAACAGATGCCTCCAGCTCCGGCTCCGGCTGCGGTTGTCCCTTCGCCGGTGTCCGTGCCTTCTCCTGCTCAAGCATTGCAGGTGGTTCCGTGGACACACCCGGTCAGCCGGGAACCCATCCAGGTCGATGAGTATGATTTCAACGCTGCAGTACTGGTTGCGCACTGCGCTGGGATCGCATCTCCAGGGCCCCTTGACTGCTTTGCTTTCACCTCCGGACCTAATGCCAACCGACCCTGCTACTTCTGCGGAAAACAGGGTCACTTCTGGCTACAGTGTCCGGAGTTGCTGGAACGTCTGCGGGCCAGTGGCTTCCAATACAGGTTACCGGAAGCCCTCCAGAGATACTCAAACTTCAGCTCTGGTCCTCCTGGCCAGAGGCGGCGACCCCCTACCCCCGCCCCCCCCCCATGAGGGAAACTGAAACCAGACTTGGTGGCGACCAACCCTACGTCCGGGGACAGTTGTACAGAGGCACCTGCAGCTACCCCACCCGCTGACGGGCCGGACGACTCTCAAGTAGATAAAACTCCTCTGGGAGTGGCCCTTGAGGATGTGTCTGGCTCCTCCGCAGCTGAGGCAGATAACGAGGACTCTGTATCGAAACCCAGTGTGCCGGGTGACCCCGGTCATCCGATGTGCACATTGGTGAGGGACCCTTGCTCATACCTGCCCCTACCAATTGGGCGGGAGCCGGTGCGGTTCCTGGTTGACTCCGGTTCAAAGGTTATCCTCGTCGCCACTGGGCCACTTTCCGCAGCATGGAGCTGCGGGATCTTGGCAGTTACAAGCTCTACGGAGCGTGTAACAACAGCGTGTAACGGCCTGATCGACCTCCCGGTTAAACTGGGAGGTATCACCTACACTACAGAGGTGATCGTCGTGGATATCGGGGCACCTGGGATCATTGGAATGAACTTTTTTCACCGGGTCATTGCGGACTTCTGTTCCAGCGAACTCCGGATTGGAGGAGACACCCAATATATCTTCCGGCAGCGTCCGTCCTGTTCATCTCAACTCCGGGCGGTGCGTACTACAGTAGTGCCGTCCTTAAGATAGATGATCATCGAGGCCAGAGCGCGCCACCCGCGCATGATCCTCGATGATGGCCCTTGCTTAGTACAACCTGTGAGTGATTTTGCCCGGGATATGGGGCTCACGTTCGGAGGGACTTTGGTGAAGTCCGATACGCGCACAATGCCCATTCTCGTGGTGAAGCCCACTGACGCTCCAGTTGTACTGTGCCGCGGGGGCGTAGCAGCCAGGGTTATTCCTGACGATCCTGTTTGCCGCATCTCCTGCATGCAAGCAGCCGCCGGGGATAATCCGTTCACCCTGCCAGATCATTTGGAATGTCGCGTTCCGAAGGACTGGCTGGACAAAGATCAGTGTCCAGCTCTCCGCAAGCTGCTCCGGCAGTATGCGGATGTGTTCATGAGTCCTGGCAGTGCAGATGTAGATGTAACAGATGTAGCCAGACACCGCATTGACCTCCTGGACAAGCGTCCTATCAAACAACGTCTACGGCAAGCAGCCAGAGTGCACCAAGAGGTCATCGACCAGGAGGTGCAGAAGATGCTCGAGCTAGACATCATCGAATCCAGTGATAGCCCTTGGGCCAGTCCTGTGGTTATGGTGAAAAAGAAGGATGACTCATGGAGGTTCTGCATGGATTATCGTAAACTTAACGATGCCACACGGAAGGACTCATACCCTCTTCCTGAAATTGAAGACACCTTCGATGCCCTCGCTGGGTCACACTACTGCTGTGCTCTGGATCTGGCGTCCGGGTATTGGCAGGTCGAGATGGACGAGGATGATTAGGTGAAAACTGCCTTTGTCACCAAGAATGGGCTCTACCAATTCAAGGTAATGCCGTTCGGGCTCTGCAACGCACCCGCGACGTTCGAGCGCCTCATGAAGATGGTACTCACAAGGATTCCTCTGGAAGCGATGTATGGTCTACATCCACGATGTCATCGTGTACGGCCGGAGGCTTTGCGGAGATCGTGCGCCCCCTTACTATCCTCACAGATAAGGGCGCAGATTTTGTCTGGGAGGCTTCCCAGGAGGTTGCTTTTGCAGACCTCTGGAAGGCCCTGGTGGCAGCACCTGTGCTCCGGCACCCTCTTCCCGATCGTGAGTTCATTTTGGACATGGACGCGAGCAACTTCGCGCTCGGCGGTGTCCTCTCAAGATGGACATGGATGGACAGGAGCGTGTGGTGGTTTATGCGAGTGTGGCTCTCAGCCACTCTCAAACAAACTACTGCACGACCCACCGAGAGCTTCTGGCGGTTGTTACTATGACCAAGGGCATCCGGCATTACTTGTTGGGGCGGCATTTTCGGCTGTGGACTGACCACAGTTCACTCCGATGGCCGCTCAACTACAGTGAGGCCGATGGCTTGGTGGCCCGGTGGCTCGTCAAATTCCAGGAGTATGACATGAAAATTGAGCACCGTGCCGGTATATTGCATGGCAAAGCCTACGGCTTGTCGCATTGACACAAGTGCAAGACTCCTAACTTCGCCAGAATGACACCACTCCAGCGTGGTGAGGATTCCTCATCAGACTTGGACCTGGACCTTCAAGGGAGACCGCAGGCCGCCGATCCCTTCACAAACACAGCGGCCCGAGCCACAGGAGCCCACCCCTGCACACGTACTCGCCGTTACAGGCGCTGGCGCCCCGCGTTCGTACCGGAGGTGCGGCCCAGCTCTAGTGAGTCTTCCTCGAGTCCGGTGGTATACTCCTCGTGGGTCCCGTAAGTGTCCTCGGGCGAGTCTGAGCGGCAGTTGCCCCCTGTGGTAATGGCTGCTGGTACGCAGCTGGATGTAACGGATGAGGAACGACCTACCTAGGCCTCTACTCTCCGACACAGCTGGCTGCTAAGCAACGAGCTGACAGTGCTCTAGCTCCGGTCATAAAGACCCTCGAGGCTGCACAGAAACCTTCCAAGGCTGAGTGGAAGACCTACAGGGAGGAGACACAAGCCTTGTTCTCCCAGTGGGAATGCCTCACTCTCCGGGAAGGCCTACTGTGCTGGCGCTATGTGCCAACGAGCCCACTACCACCTATTTGGCAGTTGGTGCTTCCGGTGGAGCTGCCCAAAGAAGTACTCCATCAGCTGCATGACATCCGGGTGACCGGCCATCTAGGCATCCGGAGGACCATCCATCGGCTCAACAGCACTTTCACTGGCCTGGTAGCGGCTTGGACGTGCAGTGGTGGTGCACGGCTTGCCCTTGGTGTCAAGCTCAGAAAGGAATTCCGGCTCCTGGCCGCCACCCCTTAACCACGGTTAAGGTGGTGTGCCTTTTGACCGGATCACTTTGGATATTCTGGATACTCACTCCGCGTGGGTACCAGTACATCCTGGTGATCTCAAACTATTTCACCAAGTACACTGACACATACCTGCTGCGCCGCCAGACTGCGGACGAGGTAGCTCGCTTGCTGGTGAATAGATGGGTGGTTCACCGTGGTGTACCTGATCAGGTACACTCGGATCAGGGCACACAATTTGAAAGCAAGGGAGCACCAAGATCCGGACCACCCCTTACAGGCCAGAGTCTGATGGACAGGTCGAGCGGTTCAACAGATCGATCTTGAACATGCTGTCGGCCTTCGTAAATGATCGTGCAAACGACTGGGACGACCACCTCCCGTATGTCTTAATGGCGTACGGGTTGTCGGGCCACTCCTCTACCGGGGTGACGCCATACGCGATGTTATGTCTGCCCATGGATAGATAGATAGATAGATTATACTGACGTAACCCTGTAAGGGAACTTGCCTTACCACCATCCGACCAACTTTGGTCCGTGATATATTGGTGGCGCGTCACCGCAGTGCAGCGCCTGGCATATTTTTGGTTCCCGTGTATGTATGTAGTGTATGGACGGGATTTTCTGGTGTACTGCATTGATGGGTATTTGTAGCGCGGCCCATGACAGATCCGGGTATGCCTAGTGATCTAGGTTTCTGCCCCTTCACCACCGCCGATACAGCAGCAGTCTACACCGAGTGCAGCAGTCTACAATGTATCACCTGGTCACCATATTAGTGTCCGCTCCAGGCCGATGGACTGAGAAGTGAGGGTAACCCTTGATCCGCTGAGTGAATTTTGATCGCCGAGAGTGAGGCTCAAACCCGCCAACGACAAACATTGAATTCCCTTCAGCAGCGGGCTAACGACTTAGCGCGTTGCGCCACAGCCATCATGTATCCAACTGCGGCGGAAACCGATGCAGTGCCCCAGTGCGGTCCTGAGTACCTGGAGTGGGTTCGTCGCGCTATGGCGAACGCCCACGACTTTGCATGAACGCGCCTGGATAAGTCTGCTATCCAGCAGAAGCGTGGCTGTGACGCCCATGCTAAGGGTAGGCCCGCTTTTGCAGATGGCGACAAGGTGCGCTATTACTATCCACCGGCCAAACAGGGCAACGAATTTGCAAGGCCATGATTAGGACCGTTTACCATACTGAAGCAGGTGACGGAAGTGGACTACCGGATATGTCGGGATTCCGATCCGGACAGAGTACTTTGTCGTTTCTAATCCCTTTCATATCATTGGATAAGGTCAATATGCCACGCTATGGTGATTGTCTGTGTATGGACTCAGTCCGCGGGCAGATCTGGACGACCGCCGGTTACTGATTTCATCATGTTTGGGATTTCTTAGATTGGGCGCCGGCATGAAGGGTTCGCCCCCAAACCATTGAGGTTATGGACCTGCCGGCATCTCGTCCCAATCTACAGAATCCACGTTCCGGTAGTCAAATTATTGCCTCTGGGTTGAACGGTGCATTGCTCCATGACCTTGTTGTACGTTGGGGTTGCTAGTGGGCGCGTCATGAACGCCCACAGGGTGCTCAATTGTCTGCAGGGCTACTATCATGGGCATACGCATTCGCCTTGTAAGCATAATTTCGTCTATGGTTTTATTTATTTTCCATGCTATAATTTTGAGTGGATTATTTAAACAAGTATGCGCTAATTCAGTGGAAACTCTATTTCTTCCTCATTTGATCATGCATTGAGATAAGATTAGTGATATATTTCCTTCCTGGTGCAATGGAGAGTTAGAAATCGGGAGATTTCTGCTTTCGAAAGAGGGGTGTCAGAAGCCAGTGTGCCGTGATCAATGAAAAGTAAGCAAACGGTGGTGAATTTATTTTCATCGCTGTTTGAGTGGTGGTAAATTTTTTTGATCGCTGCTGATGGATTGACATAATCATCCACAAGTAGATCGACTTCTGATACATTGTATATGATCTCTATCCTGCTGGGATGATTAATCTAACGTCATTGCCCGCCGGTGCGGCAGCTAAAAGCTAATGACTTTTATTAATTAATGTATGTGATTATGGGATCCCCCGGGATGGCCTGTATATAGGCCACCTGTATACAAGGCATGTAAGTAGTCACCAGGGGGGAGATGCGTGTTTAGGCAAGTGCCAGTACAGAAAACCTTATTCGTTTGTTGTACTGCATCGATCGATGCTATAAATGGACGTTTCCAAGGAGATGTGTTATACAACCACTGCGTGTGCAGCATTGCTGCCAATATCTCTGCTGTATAGGCTATGTAGCCAGCGTTAGCTGGTCATTCGAGAGATTGGCACTGGTGGAGACAGATCTGCGGATCTTGACTCCTAGTGCTTCAAGCGACTAGAGCGCTTGAATAATTGAAATGTCTGATGGAGAAAGGCAGGGGAGGTTTCACTCGGATCATGACCGCGAGGTTACGTCCGGGGATGAGTCTTTTGAGAGCGATCCGCCGCGTTCGGGACGCGATCACCCAAAGGATGATGGCCGCACGTCTCTGAAGGGGGTGAAGATACGGATCTTGCGAGATCCGGCTCCGATGGCAACGTCGTAAGCGATACGGGTTCGTACGAATCCGACTCCGATGGTAACACTGTGAGTGTTATCAGCCAGATTGGCCACGTCGTTGGCAATGTGAACGACCGCGCCACAGCATAGGTGGCGGCCGAAAAATGTCTACATCCAGACACTCTTCCAAGCAAGGATCAGTTCATGGACGTTGACACTGGGGGTCCCCTTGCTGTTGAGCTCGAGCTACACCCACGAGAGAAGTTGCCTGCATCTTTTCTTGTGGATGAGGAATCTCGTCCGGACACTGTGTCCGGCGAGAATCCCACGGGTTCTGCAGCTCCGGGATCGGGTCAGTCTGCTGATAAGACTTCCGCGTCCTGGTAAGATCAGGTTGATGCAGAGCAATCTGCGTCCCACACCGGTCCGGACAACCAGGAAGTCGGCCCGGACACGCCAGCCACATCCGAGACTAGCTTTGTCACGCCGGTCTCTAGGCGCACGCGTGGCCGGGCCAAGATGGTCACGAAAGTGGTGATGCAGAAGCAGCAGGAAGCTCAGCGTGAGTTTGAAGCTGCTGACCGCGAGCGGTCTCAGTCCATGTCGGACGCCAGGGTATGGATCCCACTGGGAAGAAGCGCCGCAAGTGCTCGAAGGCCTCAGCCTCACGCCAGCGGCAAGCTTCCCCTGGCTCCGGACCGCAACCCTGAGGCGCCAATGTGCCAGACTCCTCGTGGAGTGGTGCAGGCGGCACCCCCAAACACGCCGGGAGTGCTAAGGTGCCAAATCCTTCGGGAGGCGTCGCGCGCTTCTGAAGGGTCCAGCCAGGGATCGAGGTGTCCCCACCCATGGTCGCCCGTCCGGGTGCCCCAGGGATCTCCCTCCGGCAAATCCGCTCCCAGTGGAGAGAAAGTCGACTCGGCGCCCCAGCCCTCCGGACAACCCAAGCTATCAGATCATGATCTGTGGCTTGTGAAGCTCCGGAAAGAGGCCCGGGCGATGGGACAGGATAGCCTGTCCGACGAGGCACTGTTGACTGACTGAGCGAACCTTCAGAAGGAGAGGAGTTCTCGCCTCCGGGTTGCAGCCGCCGTCTAAAAGGCTGCGGGCCGAGATTGGCCCCGAACTGCTGGGTGTACGCCAGGGAGATTTGTTATGCATGCCATACGCCAATCTGTTTGCGGAGGTGGAGATGAGAGGGCTGCCGCCGCTGACAGAGCAAGGGATACGCTGTCCCTTCTGTCCGGCGACCTTGGACGGGTATGAGGAATCCACGATGCCCTCAGTTACGATCGGTGGTATCCCACCATCGATCATCTGAACCGACATTTGAGCGGGTATCATTACCCCTGGGTGAAGCTATTCATTTGCCGCAGGTGCTCCGGCGCGGTACCGTGCTGAGGCCTCCTGGACGGCATGCCGCATGGCGCACCAGGGCCTCATGGAGGGTACCAGGTGGAGCTTGGAGAGTTATCGGACTCTCGCAGTTGACCGCGAGCACAAGGGCTTTGAAGAAAGGAAGGCCTTTGCTCGAGCTGGGGAGACCGAAAAATGGTCCACCTCCGAAGAGATGACCGCCGAAGTACAGTGACTACGGGCTGAGAACGAGGAACTGAAATGCCACCTTCGCGAAGTGGAAGCTGCTCAGACTCGTCTGCAGCAGGGCGTAGATGACTCTAGGTCGTCCGCCCTCATGCAAGACGCTGTACGGTTGTCGGATGATGCACTGGAACAGGGGATCTACCCCATATTAGTCCGGATATGGGGAGAGCACATGCCTGAAGCCCTGCGCATCCAGGATCGGATTGATATGTAAACCGAAGTTGCAAAGATTGGTGCAGCATATCTTCCGGCCTCCTTCCTGGCTGCTCCGCCGCGGCCCGATCGGCGCCGCCGCACGGCATTCCACGTCTGCCCCTCCAGCAGGTCGAGATTGCACTCCCTGCCCTGGCCCAGGGAGGGTGAGGAGGGTCAGGGCTAGCGTAGCGGCGTGTCAGAGTCGCTTCTGGCGGCTCCGCCATACCCCGGGCCCTCATTGGTCTGAGGCGCCGGTCGGTTGACTACATGTAAATGTCAGGTCGTGGGAATGGTTTTGTGTTTTAACATGTATTGACTACATGTAACTGTCAGGTCGTGGAAACGGTTTTGTGTTTTAACATGTATTGACTACATGTAACTGTCAGGTGATGGGAACGGTTTTGTGTTTTAACACGTATTGACTACATGTAACTGTCAGGTGATGGGAACGGTTTTGTGTTTTAACACGTATTGACTACATGTAACTGTCAAGTCATGGGAAATGTTTAGTGTTTTAACACATATTATTGACTACATGTAAATGTCAGGTCATGGGAAATGTTTTGTATTTTAACATGTATTGACTACATGTAAATGTCATGTCATGGGAGATGTTTAGTGTTTTAACACGTATTGACTACATGTACATGTCAGGTCCTGGGAAATGTTTTGTGTTTTAACATGTATTGACTACATGTAACTGTCAGGTCATGGGAAATGTTTAGTGTAAGTATCAATCTATTACCACCAATACAGCCAAATTTTGATGATTCCAATAACAAACGTAAAACACAACATTTTGCAATAGAAACAAAGCCCGAACAAATACTTTATCAAAAGACACACTGGCGTCATCAGGGGCAGACAGTGTGGTAAGTGTAGTTGTTTCTATTGTACACCTGATGGAATTAGTATACACCTGCCCAACAACCATGAAAATAATTCAGAAATCCGAATCAAACCTCATGGAATAGATATATGACAAGTACATAAGTACCTAATCACAAGCCAAAAGGCTACTGAGTTGATGGTTTTGTGTTTCAACACGTATTGACTACATTTAACTGTCAGGTCATGGGAACGGCTTTGTGTTTTAACATGTATTGACTATATGTTAATTTCAGCTCATGGGAGATGTTAGATAGATGTACATGTGGAACTAGATAGATAGATGGGGAGATCGTTTATTGGATCCAATGATACATGTAACAAGAAAACTTGTTGTGCACAAGACTAGACAGAGTGTTTTAACATGTATTGACTACATATAACTGTTAGGTCATGGGAACGGTTTTGTGTTTACACGTATTGACTGCGTGTAACTGTTAGGTCATGGGAGCTGTTTCGTTTTTTTAAACATAATTGACTACATGCATTTGTCTGGTCACGGAAGCTATTTTGTTTTTAACGTGTATTCAGCAGGGGGAGTTGAGTTTTCTGCTGCTTGACGTCTGATTTCCGTCTTCTCGCTCGCTGACGCAGTAGAATCACGAAGCCAGATGTCCCAGCCAACACCTCGAGACATCCACATGTAATGTAGGATAGGTTGAATGAGCCAGTTACATCGAACACCAAACCTAAAAGAACCAAAATCACATCACAACTTTTGTAGCATTTAATACATTCAATAGCAGTTAACATTTGTGATATTTCATTACAGTATTAGTGGTATGTATTCATTTTCTGACCTAGTAGGGGCATTGACACAAGAGATATGATGCCGAGCCAGGCTTGCAGCCAGCCTAGAGTCTGTGGCAATCTGTCCAAACCAAACAGCTTCATTGCGACTGTGGAGATCAAACACTCGCCAGAACCTGCAACACAATACACTGTGAAACTACAGGTATAGAATGTACAACACACTCGCCAGAACCTGTAAAACAATACACTGTAAAACTACAGGTACAGAATGTACAACACACTCGTCAGAACCTGTAACACAATACACTGTAAAACTACAGGTACAGAATGTACAACACACTTGCCAGAACCTGTAACACAATACACTGTGAAACTACAGGTACAGAATGTACAACACACTCGCCAGAACCTGTAACACAATACACTGTAAAACTACAGGTACAGAATGTACAACACACTCGCCAGAACCTGTAACACAATACACTGTAAAACTACAGGTACAGAATGTACAACACACTCGCCAGAACCTGTAACACAATACACTGTAAAACCACAGGTACAGAATGTACAACACACTCGCCAGAACCTGTAACACAATACACTGTAAAACTACAGGTACAGAATGTACAACACACTCGTCAGAACCTGTAACACAATACACTGTAAAACTACAGGTACAGAATGTACAACACTCGTCAGAACCTGTAACACAATACACTGTAAAACTACAGGTACAGAATGTACAACACACTCGCCAGAACCTGTAACACAATACACTGTAAAACTACAGGTACAGAATGTACAACACTCGTCAGAACCTGTAACACAATACACTGTAAAACTACAGGTACAGAATGTACAACACACTCGCCAGAACCTGTAACACAATACACTGTAAAACCACAGGTACAGAATGAACAACACACTCGCCAGAACCTGTAAAACAATACACTGTAAAACTACAGGTACAGAATGTACAACACACTCGCCAGAACCTGTAACACAATACACTGTGAAACCACAGGTACAGAATCTACAACATACTCGCCAGAACCTGTAACACAATACACTGTAAAACTACAGGTACAGAATGTACAACACACCCACCAGAACCTGTAAAACAATACACTGTAAAACTACAGGTACAGAATGTACAACACACTCGTCAGAACCTGTAACACAATACACTGTGAAACTACAGGTACAGAATGTACAACACACTTGCCAGAACCTGTAAAACAATACACTGTAAAACTACAGGTACAGAATGTACAACACACTCGTCAGAACCTGTAACACAATACACTGAAAAATTACAGGTACAGAATGTACAACACACTCGCCAGAACCTGTAAAACAATACACTGTAAAACTACAGGTACAGAATGTACAACACACTCGCCAGAACCTGTAACAGGATACACTGTAAAACCACAGGTACAGAATGTACAACACACTCGTCAGAACCTGTAACACAATACACTGTAAAACTACAGGTACAGAATCTACAACAGACTCGCCAGAACCTGTAACACAATACACTGTAAAACCACAGGTACAGAATCTACAACACACTCGCCAGAACCTGTAACACAATACACTGTAAAACTACAGGTACAGAATGTACACCACACTCGTCAGAACCTGTAACACAATACACTGTAAAACTACAGGTACAGAATGTACAACACACTCGCCTGAACCTGTAAAACAATACACTGTAAAACTACAGGTACAGAATGTACAACACACTCGCCAGAACCTGTAACACAATACACTGTAAAACCACAGGTACAGGATGTACAACACACTCGTCAGAACCTGTAACACAATACACTGTAAAACTACAGGTACAGAATGTACAACACACTCGCCAGAACCTGTAACATAATACACTGTAAAACTACAGGTATAGAATGTACAACACACTCGCCAGAACCTGTAACACAATACACTGTAAAACTACAGGTACAGAATGTACAACACACTCGCCAGAACCTGTAACACAATACACTGTAAAACTACAGGTACACAATGTACAACACACTCGTCAGAACCTGTAACACAATACACTGTAAAACCACAAGTACAGAATGTACAACACACTCGTCAGAACCTGTAACAAAATACACTGTAAAACCACAGGTACAGAATCTACAACACACTCGCCAGAACCTGTAACACAATACACTGTGAAACTACAGGTACAGAATGTACAACACACTCGCCAGAACCTGTAACACAATACACTGTGAAACTACAGGTACAGAATGTACAACACACTCGCCAGAACCTGTAACACAATACACTGTAAAACTACAGGTACAGAATGTACAACACACCGACCAAAAACCTGTAACACAATACACTGTAAAACCTCAAGTACAGAATGTACAACACACTGGCCAGAACCTGTAACACAATACACTGTAAAACCACAGGTACAGAATGTACAACACACTCGCCAGAACCTGTAACACAATACACTGAAAAATTAGCCCAAAGGCTAAGAAAGGTTACCGGACAATTTTGGTTTGGCCATGGCAGCATTGGCAGGTAACAGGTAACAGACCTTGAGATTGACCAATCAAGGTACACAGTGTAAACATATGACCTTGAGATTTACCAATCAAGGTCATCCGTGTGAACTTCGATGTCACCTTTACATGCATGTGTGCGACATTTAATATTCTATATGTTCATAATACAAAGATATATCTGGGTGGAATTGTTTAGGCCGCTCAGGTCAATTTACACATTCTGAGTCAGACATTTGGCACTCAAGGTGATCTGACGTCAAGTTCAAGGTCATCATTAATTGTGCCATATATGTATTCCTATATGTTCATAATGCAAACATGAGCTCTATCTGCAAGCATTTCATCCATAGAGGCAAATCTGGGCATTTTTTTACCCCAAAATGGCTGTTTTGACCTTTCAAGGTCATCGAAGGTCAAATTCAAGGTCACCACACAAGTCGCCATATATGACTTTCCATTTGAAAGTGCCAATTTCTAAGCTCTATCTTCAGGCGTTCTAGGAGTACAGTCTTGACAGCTCCAATAATGAAGGAAAAAAGTGCCGAAAATTGTCTAAGTCCAGTTTTTGGTAAAGGGTGAAAATTTTTTTTTGCCTAGAAATGGTCCACAATGGATAGTAATGCGATTTGGGGCGAAAATTTTTTTTTTCGCCGACTCGTCAAAAACTCAAAATGGCCGCCACACGGAGATCGGCGCTTCAAGGGCAACAAAACTTATACACATCATAAAGGTACATAAGGGGAATCTTTTGAAACAAAAATCTCAAAACTGATCAGACAGTTTTCGAGATATGACAGACAAGGTGCAAATTTGGGCATTTTTCGACCCAAAAATGGCTGTTTTGACCTTTCAAGGTCATCCAAGGTCAAATTCAAGGTCACCACACAAGTCGCCATATATGACTTTCCATTTGAAAGTGCCAATTTCTAAGCTCTATCTTCAGGCGTTCTAGGAGTACAGTCCTGGCAGCTCCCATTATGAAGGAAAAAAGTGCCGAAAATTTTCGAAGTCCAAAATTTTTTTCAAAGGGTGAAAAAAATTTTTTTGTCTAGAAATGGCCCAAAATGGATAGTAATGTGATTTGGGCCGGAAATTTTTTTTTTTCGTCAACCCTTCGAAAATTCAAAATGGCCGCCATACGCAGACCGGCGATTCAAGGGCAACCAAACTTATACACATCACAGAGGTACATTAGAGGAATCTTTTGAAACAAAAATCTCAAATCTGATCAGACAGTTTTTGAGAAAACGACCGTCAAAGTCCAAAATTAGCTGTTTTTCGTCAAAAATGGCCGCCATTTTGAAAATAATCCGAAAATCAAAAAACTAAAAAAAACCTCCCTCTCCAAATATTTTTAAGCATTTTTGTGCAAAATTTCAGGAAGATTCGATCATAAGCTTTAAAGATATGAATGTTGACGGACGCCGGACGCCGGACGACGGACGACGACGACGGACGCAACGCCACGGCAATAGGTTATCGGACCAAAGGTCCGGTAACCTAAAAAAATTAGCCCAAGGGCTAAGAAAGGTTACCGGACAATATACATTTTAGATATTAGCCTTTTGTCCAGTGACCTTGAAAATGAAGTCACTCATAAATAAATTCAAGGCCATGAAATTTTCAACAAATATATCACTTCTAGTATGTCCACAATAAATTCCTAAGCTGTAAAGTCGACAATAAGTGAGACATTAGCCATTCTGTGATGTGACCTTGAAAATGAGGTCAAAGTTCAAGTTCAAGGTCATGAAAATATTCAGTATACAATATCATTCCTCTATATTCGCAATTGATTCCTATGCTGTAAATGTAAGTACCAATCTATTACCACCAATACAATCAGATTTTGATGATGCCAATAAGAAACGTAAAATACTACATTTTGCAATAGAAACAAACAAAGCCCGACCAAATAGTTTATCCAAAGACACACTGGCGTCTTCAGGGGCAGACAATGTGTTAAATGTAGTTGTTTCTACTGTACACCAGATGGAATTAGTATACAACTGCCCAACAACCTATGAAAATAATTTAGAAATCCGAATCTAACCCCATGGAATAGATACATGACAAGTACAAAAGTACCCAATCACAAGCCCGAAGGCTACTGAGTTGATGGTATCCTCGGGGACAGATTTAACGTCCGCCAGCAGTGACACCGACTCAGTGGTATAAATGTAAGTATCAATCTGTTACCACCAATACAATCAAATTTTGATGATGCCAATAAGAAACGTAAAATACAACATTTTGCAATAGAAACAAAGCCCGACCAAATAGTTTATCCAAAGCCACACTGGCGTCATCAGGAGCAGATGTAAAGATGATAATAAGCGACATATTAGCCATTTTCTTCTCTGACCTTGAAAATGCGATCAAAGGTCAAATTCTAGATCACCAAAATATTCAGCATATATCATTTCCTATATGTTCACAATGGATTCCTAAGCTGTAAAGTCGATAATAAGCGAGATATTAGCCATTTTGTCCTGTGACATTGAAAATGAGGTCAAAGGTCAAATTCAAGGTCACGAGAATATTCAGCATATATCATTTCCTATATGTCCACAATTGAGTCTCTAATCTCAATATTAAGTGAGATATTAGGCTTAATGTGTCCCATTATAAAGCATAGGAAAATTTAACATGGGAAAGTCACATCTGGGCCGAGTTTGGGCCCAAAATGGCCCACTTCGAGTGATTCAAGCGCAACGAAATTTATACATGTCACAGAAGTACATATGAGGAGTGTTATGCATCAATAAGAAAAAAAGTTACTGAACAGATTTTGAGAAAACGACCATCAAAGTCCAAAATTAGCCATATTCGACGAGAACGGCCGCTATGACCTTGAAACCAAGGTCAGAGGTCAAATTCAAGGTCACGAGAATATTCAGCATATATCATTTCCTATATGTCCACAATTGATTCCTAGTCTCTAATCTCAATATTAAGTGAGATATTAGGATTAATGTGTCCCATTATAAAGCATAGGAGAATTTAACATGGGAAAGTCCCATTTGGGCCGAGTTTGGGCCCAAAATGGCCCACTTCGAGCGATTCAAGGGCAACGAAATTTATACATGTCACAGGGGTACATATGAGGAGTGTTATGCATCAATAAGAAAATTAGCCCAAAGGCTAAGATAGGTTACCGGACAATTTTGGTTTGGCCATGGCAGCATTGGCAGGTAACAGACCTTGAGATTTACCAATCAAGGTTCGCAGTGTAAACATATGACCTTGGGATTTACCAATCAAGGTCATCCGTATGAACTTCGATGTAACCATTACATGTATGTGTGCGGCATTTGATATTCTATATGTTGGGTGGAATCGTTTAGGCCGCTCAGGTCAATTTACACATTCCAAGTCAGACATTTGGCACTCAAGGTCATCTGACGTCAAGTTCAAGGCCATCATTAGTTGTGCCATATATGTCTTTCTATATTTTCATAATGCAAACATGAGCTCTATCTGCAAGCATTTCATCTACAAAGGCAAATCTGGGCATTTTTTGACCCCAAAATGGCTGTTTTGACCTTTCAAGGTCATCCAAGGTCAAATTCAAGGTCACCACACAAGTCGCCATATATGACTTCCCATTTGAAAGTGCCAATTTCTAAGCTCTATCTTCAAGCGTTCTATGAGTACAGTCCTGACAGCTCCCATTATGAAGGAAAAAAGTGCCGAAAATTTTCTAAGTCCAAAATTTTTTTCAAAGGATGAAAATTTTTTTTGCCTAGAAATGGCCCAAAATGGATAGTAATGTTATTTGGGGCGAAAAAAATTTTTTTCGCCGACTCGTCAAAAATTCAAAATGGCCGCCACACTGAGATCGGCGATTCAAGGGCAACAAAACTTATACACGTCACAGAGGTATATAAGAGGAACCTTTTTAAGCAAAAATCTCAAAACTGATCAGAGAGTTTTTGAGAAAATACAGACCAGGTGCAAATTTTAGCGTTTTTCGACCCAAAAATGGCTGTTTTGACCTTTCAAGGTCATCCAAGGTCAAATTCAAGGTCACCACACAAGTCGCCATATATGACTTCCCATTTGAAAGTGCCAATTTCTAAGCTCTATCTTCAAGCGTTCTATGAGTACAGCCCGGACAGCTCCCATTATGAAGGGAAAAAGTGCCGAAAATTTTCTAAGTCCAAAATTTTTTTCAAAGGGTGAAAAAAATTTTTTGCCCTAGAAATGGCCCAAAATGGATAGTAATGCGATTTGGGGCGAAAATTTTTTTTTTCGCCGACCCGCCAAAAATTCAAAATGGCCGCCACACGGAAACCGGCAGATTTAGGGCAACCAAACTTATACATATCACAGAGGTATATGAGGGGAATCTTTTGAAACCAAAAACTCAAAACTGATCAGACAGTTTTTGAGAAAATGGCCGTCAAAGTCCAAAATTGAGCGTTTTTCGACAAAAACGGCCGCCATTTTGAAAAAAAATGCGAAAATCAAAAAACAAAAAAATACCTCCTTCTCAAAATATTTTTAGGCATTTTTGTGCAAAATTTCAGAAAGATTCGATCGTTAACTTTAAAGATAAAAATGTTAACGCCGGACGGACGGACGGACGGACGGACGACGGACGCAACGCCATGCCAATAGGTTATCGGACCAAAGGTCCGGTAACCTAATTACAGGTACAGAATGTACAACACACCGACCAAAAACCTGTAACACAATACACTGTAAAACTACAGGTACAGAATGTACAACACACTGGCCAGAACCTGTAACATAATACACTGTAAAACTACAGGTACAGAATCTACAACACACTCGCCAGAACCTGTAACACAATACACCGTAAAACTACAGGTACAGAATGTACAACACACTGGCCAGAACCTGTAACATAATACACTGTAAAACTACAGGTACAGAATCTACAACACACTCGCCAGAACCTGTAACACAATACACTGTAAAACCACAGGTACAGAATGTACAACACACTCGTCAGAACCTGTAACACAATACACTGTAAAACTACAGGTACACAATGTACAACACACTCGTCAGAACCTGTAACACAATACACTGTAAAACCACAGGTACAGAATGTACAACACACTCGCCAGAACCTGTAACACAATACACTGTAAAACCACAGGTACAGAATGTACAACACACTCGTCAGAACCTGTAACATAATACACTGTAAAACTACAGGTACAGAATGTACAACACACTCGTCAGAACCTGTAACACAATACACTGTAAAACTACAGGTACACAATGTACAACACACTCATTAGAACCTGTAACACAATACACTGTAAAACTACAGGTACAGAATGTACAACACACTCGCCAGAACCTGTAAAACAATACACTGTAAAACCACAGGTACAGAATGTACAACACACTGGTTAAGTTTAGGGATTGTATCTGCACCATAATCTGAGTACATGTACAACGAAATCACAACACAGATACAGTGCTGCCTATGTACAGTATTAGGATTTAGCAGAATTTTAATTGAGTACATTTGGAATTTCCCAGTGAATTTTATGAGCAAATAGTTCCATGCAGCTTAGATTTGAGACTGACATCTCGACAAGACACACTTAGAAAAATTAGCCTAAAGGCTAAGATAAGTTACCGGACAATTTGGGTTTGGCCATGGCAGCATTGGCAGGTAACAGATCTTGAGATTTACCAATCAAGGTTCGCAGTGTGAACATATGACCTTGAGATTTACCAATCAAGGTCATCCCTGTGAACTTCGATGTCACCATTACATGTATGTGTGCGGCATTTGATATTCTATATGTTCATAATACAAAGATTTATCTGGGTGAAATCGTTTAGGCCGCTCAGGTCAATTTACACATTCTGAGTCAGACATTTGGCACTCAAGGTGATCTGACGTCAAATTCAAGGTCATCATTAGTTGTGCCATATATGTCTTCCTATATGTTCATAATGCAAACATACATGTAAGCTCTATCTGCAAGCATTTCATCTATAGAGGCAAATCTGGGCAATTTTTTGACTCCAAAATGGCTGTTTTGACCTTTCAAGATCATCGAAGGTCAAATTCAAGGTCACCACACAAATCACCATATATGACTTCCCATTTGAAAGTGCCAATTTCTAAGCTCTATCACTCAAGCGTTCTATGAGTACAGTCCTGACAGCTCCCATTATGAAGGAAAAAAATTCCAAAATTTTTTTCAAAGGGTGAAAATTTTTTTTGGCCAAGAAATGGCCCAAAATGGATAGTAATGCGATTTGGAGCAAAAGAAAATTTTTCCGCTGACTCGTCAAAAATTCAAAATGCAGACACGCAGACCAGCGATTCAAGATTCAAACTTATACATATCACAGAGATATATAAGGGGAATCTTTTGGGACCAAAACTCAAAACTGATCAGACAGTTTTTGAGAAAATGGCTGTCAAATTCCAAAATTGAGCATTTTTCGACAAAAACGGCAGCCATTTTGAAAAAAAAATGAAAATCAAAAAACTAAAAAATATCTCTTTCTCAAAACATTTTTAGGCATTTTTGTGCAAAATTTCGTAAAGATTTGATCGTAAACTTTAAAGATAAAAAATGTTAACGCCGGACAAAGGATGGCTGGACGGACGACGGACGCAACGCCATGCCAATAGGTTATCGGACCAAAGGTCTGGTAACCTAAAAATAGTTACTGATACTGACCGAGGAATGCTCCAAAGACAAGGTGACTGATGAGATGTCCCAGGAAGCCGGTGGTGGCACAGACAGTCAGGACGACCACGATTCCTCCCAGCGACACAGCCAGGCTGTACATCAGCAGCCAGTTAGCTCCAGTAATATTGGCAGCCAGTCCACTCAGGTTCCTGAACACTGAAGATGCAATCCCAATCGCTGTGACGAGGAATGCAGCCTGCAGCTTGTTCACGCCATAGAACACGGCCCTCGCTACCGAGAACTTGTACATTGCCAGAATCGCTGGCATGGCCATGGTCTTGATGGAGAGGAAAAGTGCAAAGTCTGGATCCTTGAAAGCCTGTACGGACAGAGTGCGGCGAAGGTGTAGGGTGATCTGACGGAGCATGTCAGTACATCGCTGGCCACAGCTCTGTTCGCAGCCTGTGTCTGTCTTAGACACTGGTGAATGTGATATAGGGCACATCAACGCAGCACAAACTATCACCTGGACATTCAGACCGCTGGCCATGATCAGGCCTCCTCTCCATCCATATGAAGAAATCAATAGTCTGTGGATTGGCCCAAAGACAAGGGTACCCAGACTGAGGCCCGATGATGCGATTCCTGCAGCGAGAGCTCGCCGCCGTGTGAAATACTGCTGAACGATCATACTGGCAGGCACATAAACCATCCCCACACCAAAACCTGCTCAACAAAGGTACGCGGCAAGTGTTAAAAAAATTTATGTCCAGACGATAGACGACGAACACAATGCAATGCAAAAAGGTTATCGGACAATATATGTTTGATATTTTAGATGTTAGCCAGGTCACTGGTTAAATTCAAGGTCAAGAGAATATTCAGCATATATAATATTAAGCATATATCATGTCCACGGTTGATTGCTAAGCTGTAAATTCAATAAACAGAGAGATATTAGCAATTTTGTCCTGTGGCCTTGAAAATGAAGGGAAGGTCGAATACAAGGTCACCAGAATATTTGGCGTATAACACTTCCTATATGTCCTTCATTCATTCCCACATTATGAAGTCAATAAGTGAGTTACCGTTATTAGCCATTTTGTCCTGTCACCTTGAAAATCAGGTCAACATGGTCAAAGGGAACTTGAAAATAAGGTCATTGGTCAAGTCGAGGTCATGAGAATATTCAGCATATATCATTTGGAGTTTGACCACAATTGATTCCTAAGCTGTAAAGTTGATAATAAGTGAGATATTAGCCATCTGTGATCTGACCTTGAAAATGAGGTCAAAAATCAAGTTCAAGGTCATGAGAATATTCAGCATATATCATTTCCTGCTCGCAGTTGATTCCTAAGCTGTAAAGTCGATAATTTGAAAGTGCCAATATCTAAGTTCAAGCGTACTATGAGTACAGTCTGGCAGCTCCCATTATGAAGGAAAAAAGTGCCGAAAATTTTCTAAGTCCAAAATTTTTTTCAAAGGGTGAAAATTTTTTTTTGCCTAGAAATGGCCCAAAATGGATAGTAATGTGATTTGGGGCGAAAATTTTTTTTTTTGCCGACTCGTCAAAAATTCAAAATGGCCGCCACACGGAGATCGGCGATTCAAGGGCAACAAAACTTATACACATCATAAAGGTACATATAAGGGGAATCTTTTGAAACAAAAATCTCAAAACTGATCAGACAGTTTTCGAGATAAGACAAATTTGGGCATTTTTCGACCCAAAAATGCCTGTTTTGACCTTTTGAGGTCATCCAAGGTCAATTTCAAGGTCACCACACAAGTCACCACACAAGTCACAAGTCTCTGCTAGATTCAAGGCCATGAATTTGTCAACAAATATATCACTTCTAGTATGTCCACAATATATTCCTAAGCTGTAAAGTCGATAATAAGTGAGATATTAGCCATTCTGTGATGTGACCTTGAAAATGAGGTCAAAGTTCAAGTTCAAGGTCATGAAAATATTCAGCATATATCATTTCCTCTATATTCGCAATTGATTCTTAAGCTGTAAACATGGTAAAGTTGATTATAAGCGACATATTAGCCATTTTGTTCTCTGACCTTGAAAATGGGATCAAAGGTCAAATTCTAGATCACCAGAATATTCAACATACATCATTCAGGGTTGAAAACCCAATTATTTGGTGCATTTAAATCAATGTTAAATTGGGCAAGTTCGGATCTGCATTTCACCTTTCCAAAAAAAAATTAGGGCTTAGCGGTTGATAGGGTATGACAGTATAATTATAGTCCTTTAAGGAAATCTTCGTCACTATAGAGCATGATAGTACCAATTTTTCATAAAATTTTGTTTTGTTCTCTGACCTTGAAAATGGGATCAAAGGTCAAATTCTAGATCACCAGAATATTCAACATACATCATTCAGGGTTTAAAACCCAATTATTTGGTGCATTTAAATGAATGTTAAATTGGGCAAGTTAGGATCTGCATTTCACCTTTTCAAAAAAAATTAGGGCTTTGCGGTTGATAGGGTATGACAGTATAATTATAGTCTATACTAATAACAACAAACTCGTAGTAATTGCTATTAGGCAAGCTTTATAGAATAGGGTATGACAGTATAATTATAGTCCTTTAAGAAAATCTTCGTCACTATAGAGCATGATAGTACCAATTTTTCATAAAACGACGCTGAACAGGACCCCTGTCAATTTAGTCCGTTTTCAGATCGCAATTGCCCGAATCCCGGGGAATACCATACATACAGCAAAACCTACAGTACTGATTTCGCAAAACCTCACTAGCCATGCGAATGCTACATGCTAAATGCTAGGCCATGCGATTACGTGCGACTTGATGCTAGCATCAAATCGCATGGTGCGACCAGTGGGCGCGATGCCATCGCATCAGGCGGCCGTCTTAGTTGAACAGGCGAGCATTGTCTGGCACAGATGCGCGCATCCTTTATTTCGGATGCAAATACTGACTTTAATATGAACTGAAATGAAACACTGCATTTTCCCATACGATCTACATGATACAGACTGTTTATAAACCACTCGACCATGTGTTTGCGAGCATATGCGAGCATATAATGGCCTTCACAAAAAATGCGAAATGCGAAATGCTTTTAGTGCACCACAGTGCCAAGAAGCAATGCTAGCATCGAGGGATGCTCGCATACACAATGCTAGCATCAAATCGCATGATGCTACGTCAGGCGAAGTTGGGCGAACACGTGCTAAATGCCAGGTGTCCCATGCTGGCATTTTGGTGAGGTTTTGCGAAATCAGTACTGTATCTCTACTCCAAATCCCGGGGAATACCATCGGGATTTTTGTTTTCCCAAAACTAGACTTACACACACGCAAAATAAACTACATGTAGCACGTGAATCAATATCGCTGCACGTGGTCTCCCTAGGCAACCATACATCTGGCGACATGACATCACTTAAAACGGAATCCTCAATGTGTGAGGCATCCCCAGATTTATTCCTGGCTTCTACCCTTCAGGGCTCCCGGTAGGATTTTTTCGAAGGAGTACCGTACCCCATGGGTCAAATTACAAGGGGTAAATTTTGAAATGAAGGGGTAATTTTCAAACATTGGCCCAAGAGACCTGTAGCTTACCGGCTAGCCAATAGGTGATAGGTAACTTCAAGGTTACAACTAGACATAAAAGCCTATAAGCTTTGTGGCATCCCCCAATTTGTTCTTATCATTTCAAATGGTCATACTGGACTGAGAAAAATTAGCCCAATGGGCTAGAAAGGTTACCGGAGAAATATACAGAGTTAAGCCGAGAAAGTTGAAGGTCAAATTCAAGGTGACCACTGAAATCGCCATATCTCTAACCTTGAAAATGGGATCAAAGGTTAAATTCTAGATCACCAAACTATTCAGCATACATCATTTCCTATATGTTCACTATGGACCCCTAAGCTGTAAATTTGATAATAAGCGAGATATAAGCCATTTTGTAATCTGACTTTGAAAATAAAATGACTGACCTTGAAATTTAGGTCAAAGGTCAAATTCAATATCATTAAAATATTCAGAATATATCATTTCCTATATGTTCACAATTGATTCCTAAGCTGTCAAGTCGATAATAAGCGAGATATTAGCCATTTTGTCCTGTTGACCTTGAAAATGAGGTCAAAAGTCAAATTCAAGGTCACTAGAATATTCAGCATATATCATTTCCTATATGTTCACAATTGATTCCTAAGCTGTAAAGGCGCTAATAAGCAAGATATTGGCCATTTTGTCCTGTGACCTTGAAAATGAGGTCAAAGGTCAAATTCAAGGTCATGAGAATATTCAGCATACAGTGGTCCCCCTCAGATAAGACCCCCCTCAAGAAAGACTTTCCCCTCTGTAAAGACTTTTTCTTGTGGCGCTAGAATGACTTTAACATGTGAATGAACCCCTCTAATAAGACATCCCCTTAGATAAGACCTTAATTTTGTGGCAGAAGGGTAGGTCTCATCTGAGGGGGACCACTGTATATCATTTCCTATATGTTCACAATCGATTCCTAAGCTGTAAAGTTGCTAACAAGCAAGATATTGGCCATTTTGTCCTGTGACCTTGAAAATGAGGTCAAAGCTCAAATTCAAGGCCACGAGAATATTCAGCATATATCATTTCCTATATGTTCACAATTGATTCCTAAGCTGTAAAGTCGATAATAAGCGAGATATTAGCAATTTTGTCCTGCGACCTTGGAAATCAGGTCAAAGGTCAAATTCAAGGTCACGAAAATATTCAGCATATATCATTTCCTATATGTTCACAATTGATTCCTAAACTGTAAAGTCGATAATAAGCGAGATATTAGCCATTTTGTCATGTGACCTTGAAAATGAGGTCAGAGGTCAAATTCAAGGTCACGAGATTATTCAGCATATATCATTTCCTATATGTCCACAATTGATTCCTAGTCTCTAATCTCAATATTAGGTGAGATATTAGGCATAATGTGTCCCATTATAAAGCATAGGAAAATTTAACATGGGAAAGTCCCATTTGGGACCTGTCAAGAAAATGAAAATGGCCGCGGACCGGCGATTCAGGGGCAACGAAACTTATACACATCACAGAGGTATATGAGGGGAATCTTTTGAAATAAAAATCTCAAAACTGTCTGAACAGTTTTTGAGAAAATGGCCGCCAAAGTCAGAAATTGGTCGTTTTTCGTCGAAAGTGGCCGCCATTTTGAAGAAAACGCAAAAATCAAAAAACTAAAAAATACCCCCTTTTTGAATTATTTTTAGGCATTTTTGTGCACAATTTCAGAAAGATTCACTTGTAAACTTTAAAGATAAAAATGTGGACGGATGACGCAGACGACGCCGACGGACGACGGACGCAACGCCAACCTATGGTCCGATAACCTAAAAAAGTTACTGAACAGATTTTGAGAAAACATCCGCCAAAGTCCAAAATCAGCCATTTTTCGTCGAAAACGGCCGCCATTTTGAAAAAAATGCAAAAATAAAAAAACTAAAAAATACCTCCTTTTTGAATTTTTTCAAGCATTTTTGTGCAAAATTTCAGAAAAATTCACCCGTAAACAAGAGATAAAAATGTGAATGGACAACGGACGCCGGACGACGAACGGACGACGGACGCAATGTCACGGCAATAGGTTATCGGACCAAAGGTGCAGATCGGCAATTCAAGGGCAACCAAACTCATACTCATGGCAAAAGTGCATCAAATTCAAGGTCATCAAAATGTATACATGTACATGTATATATAAACATAGACGTAACTGTTTGGCTATCCGTGACACAAGAAACTCTCTCATATGTGTTCCTGATTGTACGTAACTATACAGGTAATCAAGATACGTAAATCTATGGAGATTCATGACACTGAAGAATGGAAACCAACCTTTGATGACGCTGAAGGTCAGAAGAAGAACATAGAAGTTGGTTGTGAATGCACTGAGGAAGGTACCCAAGGCATAGATCAGCAGGCCCACAATACAGACAGGTCGGGAGCCATACAGAGACACAAAGGCACTCGATGGCAGACCTGCAAACAGAGCACGGTAAACATGGTAATGTACAACATTGAGGAAGGTGAACAAGGCATAGATCAGCAGGCCCACAATACAGACAGGTCGGGAGCCATACAGAGACACAAAGGCACTCGATGGCAGACCTGCAAACAGAGCATGGTAAACATGGTAATGTACAACATTGAGGAAGGTGAACAAGGCATAGATCTGCAGATCCACAATACAGACAGGTCGGGAGCCATACAGAGACACAAAGGCACTCGATGGCAGACCTGCAAACAGAGCACGGTAAACATGGTAATGTACAACACTGAGGTAGGTGAACAAGGCATAGATCAGCAGGCCCACAATACAGACAGGTCGGGAGCCATACAGAGACACAAAGGCACTCGATGGCAGACCTGCAAACAGAGCATGGTAAACATGGTAATGTACAACACTGAGGTAGGTGAACAAGGCATAGATCAGCAGGCCCACAATACAGACAGGTCGGGAGCCATACAGAGACACAAAGGCACTCGATGGCAGACCTGCAAACAGAGCACGGTAAACATGGTAATGTACAACACTGAGGAAGGTACCCAAGGCATAGATCAGCAGGCCCACAATACAGACAGGTCGGGAGCCATACAGAGACACAAAGGCACTCGATGGCAGACCTGCAAACAGAGCACGGTAAACATGGTAATGTACAACACTGAGGTAGGTGAACAAGGCATAGATCAGCAGGCCCACAATACAGACAGGTCGGGAGCCATACAGAGACACAAAGGCACTCGATGGCAGACCTGCAAACAGAGCATGGTAAACATGGTAATGAACAACACTGAGGTAGGTGAACAAGGCATAGATCAGCAGGCCCACAATACAGACAGGTCGGGAGCCATACAGAGACACAAAGGCACTCGATGGCAGACCTGCAAACAGAGCATGGTAAACATGGTAATGTACAACACTGAGGTAGGTGAACAAGGCATAGATCAGCAGGCCCACAATACAGACAGGTCGGGAGCCATACAGAGACACAAAGGCACTCGATGGCAGACCTGCAAACAGAGCACGGTAAACATGGTAATGTACAACACTGAGGAAGGTACCCAAGGCATAGATCAGCAGGCCCACAATACAGACAGGTCGGGAGCCATACAGAGACACAAAGGCACTCGATGGCAGACCTGCAAACAGAGCACGGTAAACATGGTAATGTACAACACTGAGGAAGGTACCCAAGGCATAGATCAGCAGGCCCACAATACAGACAGGTCGGGAGCCATACAGAGACACAAAGGCACTCGATGGCAGACCTGAAAACAGAGCATGGTAAACATGTAATGTACAACACTGAGGAAGGTACCCAAGGCATAGATCAGCAGGCCCACAATACAGACAGGTCGGGAGCCATACAGAGACACAAAGGCACTCGATGGCAGACCTGAAAACAGAGCATGGTAAACATGGTAATGTACAACACTGAGGAAGGTACCCAAGGCATAGATCAGCAGGCCCACAATACAGACAGGTCGGGAGCCATTCAGAGACACAAAGGCACTCGATGGCAGACCTGAAAACAGAGCATGGTAAACATGGTAATGTACAACACTGAGGAAGGTACCCAAGGCATAGATCAGCAGGCCCACAATACAGACAGGTCGGGAGCCATACAGAGACACAAAGGCACTCGATGGCAGACCTGCAAACAGAGCATGGTAAACATGGTAATGTACAACACTGAGTAAGGTGAACAAGGCATAGATCAGCAGATCCACAATACAGACAGGTCGGGAGCCATACAGAGACACAAAGGCACTCGATGGCAGACCTGAAAACAGAGCATGGTAAACATGGTAATGTACAACACTGAGGAAGGTGAACAAGGCATAGATCAGCAGGCCCACAATACAGACAGGTCGGGAGCCATACAGAGACACAAAGGCACTCGATGGCAGACCTGAAAACAGAGCATGATAAAAATGGTAATGTACAACATTGGGGAAGGTACCCAAGGCATAGATCAGCAGGCCCACAATACAGACAGGTCGGGAGCCATACAGAGACACAAAGGCACTCGATGGCAGACCTGAAAACAGAGCATGATAAAAATGGTAATGTACAACACTGAGGTAGGTGAACAAGGCATAGATCAGCAGGCCCACAATACAGACAGGTCGGGAGCCATACAGAGACACAAAGGCACTCGATGGCAGACCTGAAAACAGAGCATGGTAAACATGGTAATGTACAACACTGAGGAAGGTGAACAAGGCATAGATCAGCAGGCCCACAATACAGACAGGTCGGGAGCCATACAGAGACACAAAGGCACTCGATGGCAGACCTGAAAACAGAGCATGGTAAACATTGTAATGTACAACACTGAGGTAGGTGAACAAGGCATAGATCAGCAGGCCCACAATACAGACAGGTCGGGAGCCATACAGAGACACAAAGGCACTCGATGGCAGACCTGAAAACAGAGCATGGTAAACATGGTAATGTACAACACTGAGTAAGGTGAACAAGGCATAGATCAGCAGGCCCACAATACAGACAGGTCGGGAGCCATACAGAGACACAAAGGCACTCGATGGCAGACCTGCAAACAGAGCACGGTAAACATGGTAATGTACAACATTGAGGAAGGTGAACAAGGCATAGATCTGCAGATCCACAATACAGACAGGTCGGGAGCCATACAGAGACACAAAGGCACTCGATGGCAGACCTGAAAACAGAGCATGGTAAACATGGTAATGTACAACACTGAGTAAGGTGAACAAGGCATAGATCAGCAGGCCCACAATACAGACAGGTCGGGAGCCATACAGAGACACAAAGGCACTCGATGGCAGACCTGCAAACAGAGCACGGTAAACATGGTAATGTACAACACTGAGGTAGGTGAACAAGGCATAGATCAGCAGGCCCACAATACAGACAGGTCGGGAGCCATACAGAGACACAAAGGCACTCGATGGCAGACCTGCAAACAGAGCATGGTAAACATGGTAATGTACAACACTGAGGAAGGTGAACAAGGCATAGATCAGCAGGCCCACAATACAGACAGGTCGGGAGCCATACAGAGACACAAAGGCACTCGATGGCAGACCTGCAAACAGAGCATGGTAAACATGGTAATGTACAACACTGAGGAAGGTACCCAAGGCATAGATCAGCAGGCCCACAATACAGACAGGTCGGGAGCCATACAGAGACACAAAGGCACTCGATGGCAGACCTGAAAACAGAGCATGGTAAACATTGTAATGTACAACACTGAGGTAGGTGAACAAGGCATAGATCAGCAGGCCCACAATACAGACAGGTCGGGAGCCATACAGAGACACAAAGGCACTCGATGGCAGACCTGCAACCAGAGCACGGTAAACATGGTAATGTACAACACTGAGTAAGGTGAACAAGGCATAGATCAGCAGACCCACAATACAGACAGGTCGGGAGCCATACAGAGACACAAAGGCACTCGATGGCAGACCTGCAAACAGAGCATGGTAAACATGGTAATGTACAACACTGAGGAAGGTGAACAAGGCATAGATCAGCAGACCCACAATACAGACAGGTCGGGAGCCATACAGAGACACAAAGGCACTCGATGGCAGACCTGAAAACAGAGCATGGTAAACATGGTAATGTACAACACTGAGGAAGGTGAACAAGGCATAGATCAGCAGACCCACAATACAGACAGGTCGGGAGCCATACAGAGACACAAAGGCACTCGATGGCAGACCTGCAAACAGAGCATGATAAAAATGGTAATGTACAACACTGAAGAAGGTGAACAAGGCATAGATCAGCAGACCCACAATACAGACAGGTCGGGAGCCATACAGAGACACAAAGGCACTCGATGGCAGACCTGCAAACAGAGCACGGTAAACATGGTAATGTACAACACTGAGTAAGGTGAACAAGGCATAGATCAGCAGACCCACAATACAGACAGGTCGGGAGCCATACAGAGACACAAAGGCACTCGATGGCAGACCTGCAAACAGAGCATGATAAAAATGGTAATGTACAACACTGAAGAAGGTGAACAAGGCATAGATCAGCAGACCCATAATACAGACAGGTCGGGAGCCATACAGAGACACAAAGGCACTCGATGGCAGACCTGAAAACAGAGCATGGTAAACATGGTAATGTACAACATTGAGGAAGGTGAACAAGGCATAGATCAGCAGACCCACAATACAGACAGGTCGGGAGTCATACAGAGACACAAAGGCACTCGATGGCAGACCTGAAAACAGAGCATGGTAAACATGGTAATGTACAACATTGAGGAAGGTGAACAAGGCATAGATCAGCAGATCCACAATACAGACAGGTCGGGAGTCATACAGAGACACAAAGGCACTCGATGGCAGACCTGAAAACAGAGCATGGTAAACATGGTAATGTACAACTCAAATGCACAAAAAACACTTCTCTATATAAACATTGAGACTCGAGACTGACCACAAAGTTGAGTGATGCCTGCATCCACAGAACCGATGATCCCGACGTAAGCCTGGGGCATGTCAAAAACCTCAGCAAACTCTGTGTTGTAAACAGAGAACATGACCCAGCTGGAGCCGTATGACATGAAGATGAACAAGGCACAAATTACGATGACCCAGCCATAGCCGCCGTCTGGGGATGTGGCACGTGTTTCACTTGGCTCAGGGTCCCTGGCATCCGTGGTCAGTTCAGTCCTGGTGGAAGCATGCTGTCTGTGTGTTAGGTCACTGTCACCATTAGCCAGAGACAGATGACTAGAATACATCACAAACGGGGCATCATAAACTTGTAAACTGCTGTGTGTTGTATCATGATCAGTGACACTATCATCAGGATGAGTCTTCATGTGTGGCTCCTGCACAACCTCACAACTGCAGTCCAGTGTCCCAGACTGTGCTTGCTCACATGATTCCAGTGTCCGAGGGTTTGCGTTTTGTACCACAGTCTCGGGTTGGCACTCCCTCTGTATTTCCAGGCCTGACCCAGACTCAGCATTGCTGTAAGCCTGATCTTGATCCTCAAGTTGTATCATCACGGCCGTTATCAGCTCAGCATCGACTTCAGATATCAACCTGTCAAACACAGAAAAAAGGGTCATCATCAATTAGTAGCAGCTCAGATTTTTAAGTTCTGTGCCACATCGAAATGTCTATAAGTACCAAAAATCCTCAATCAAGATCATACAGAAGGTCACTTGAATGCCAGCCTTGCCAAATGGCCGACACACCTTGGCTGTGCAGTAGTCCGTTTTGAGCATATTGAAATGCTAGCAGCATCTGCACCATTTACACTGTGCTCCCCTGACTGTGCCAGAAAAATGTGAGCATTATTTTGGCGTGTATCCACTGTCTGTAAAGTGTGCTTGTGTCTGTTTTGTGCACTTTAAATGTGCACTTCGTGTTGATGCAGATATCACCCATAGGGATTCTGTAAAAATATCATTTTCCACCCCCAGTAAGAATCCCTGACTCACGCAATCCCTTAACAGTATATCCAGCAGCACACTCGATAGCGTATGAGAATGCGTAATTATGCACATCTTATGTCATTTCACGCAAAGATTTATATGTGAGTAGCTATGCATCGGGAAAATAACAAAGGAATATCCATGAAACTTTGTGGCATGGCATGGCATGGCATGGCATGGCATGGTAGTTGTGACGAGCCCGGCATAAAGCCTTGGTTATCTGCCCTGTCCCGTGTCTACGGGGCTCACCCTTCGGGGAGCGGCACTGAAACAATAAACACTCCTAGTAACTTTTAAGCTAACCTTACCCTTACCTTACTAATTACTTGGATCCCACCCTACTCAATATATTTTTGCCAAATGTTTTCGCCACTGAAAAGTGAAAACAAACTTTGTGCCTACGTCATCAAAAGCGGTGCACAAGACCATACATGCAGCGTGACCTGGCGAATCAAACAAATTCAGTATGCTATATTCGCTTGGTGAGGCCTCATTCGCGATACTTTTTGGAGGAAACCCATCATCATGATCATGAATGACAGACAACATTGTCGGTGTGTTTGTACGAAAAACAGCCGAGCTCCCGAAATCTGTTTCACTTTCATTTGTTCAGTAGTATATTTTCTTCTGTGAATAAACTTGTCAAACCACTTAATAAGGCGTCCATGTAATACTTCATTGACCTGGCTGTAGCTTATTCTGTGACATGGACATGGTGTACTGACGCCACATGTGTGTTCTAATGCTCTATTCCCTTTTATTTGTATTACAAAATTCTACATGAATTTCAGAATCTACCCCTCTTTTTTCTAAGCCAAGGGGTACTGCAAAAATTTACCCATAAATTTCCCCCCCATTTACCCCCATTTTTTCTAGACCATGGGGTATGGTACTCCTTTCCGAAAATTCCTACAGAGTGCTCTGAGTATATAGAAGTGACTCGCAGTCAGTTCAAGAAAAAAAGTTTTGAAGAATCGACGGTTGCACTTTAACTTAATATGCCATAGGAATGCTGGTGGAATATTATGCTAAAAATTGTCATGCATGTACATTTCCCTCAAGTAGATAAACAGCTAGGATATATGAAGCACATATACTCTTATAATTTTACAAAATTTGATTCTTGAATTATCACTGGAGAATGATCAAATGAAAGAGGTCGTAGCTTTTCAATGAGGACGGTTTCATATTTCGTTTTTGTTATTTGCTCGACAAACCAGAGTGCGAGATGGGTTTTGCCCACCCTTGGTGTGCGGTGGTGAGATGAGCAGTAGAGGGCGAGAAGGAATCATACGGTCTGGGGGGGGGGGGGGGGGGGTATATATCATCATGTGTACATATACCTCTTTCTTCCTGTCCCAGCCCAAGCGACGCGGAGCTTGCATGGGCTGTTCCTGTCCCTGACAAATTTATGGGGAATGACATGGCCTGTGCCGTGCTGTTTTTTAATGCAAGGAATGTGCAACATAAACATTTCAATGCCGTGGACGCGTAGTAGGGCTTCAACGAGTACTCGGCTAACCGGTTACGGTTCCGTTACAGAGTGTAACCGGTTACTGATTTTGTGACCGGCTAATCGTTAACGTATTTTGCACCCTCGTAATTCAGCCTAAAACACTTCACATCAGTTAAATTTGCCCCAAACACGCTGAAGTGATTGATGAAGTGAAGTGATTTATCACTCTCCAATCCAAATAGAATGTATATTCATCATAATATTGCATATTTTCAAGTGAAAATTACGTCTAATGTCGAGTTTTAGGCGGCATTTTGACCAGACACAGAGATTTGATAAAAAAATTTAACTGCGAAAAAAATTGGTGTTACTTTGGACAATATTCAGCTATATATGTTTGGATGAGTAACCGGTTACGGTTCGGTTACAAGCTAACGAGTAACCAGTCACAAAATTTTGTACTCTTTGGAGTCCTAACGCGTAGCCTACATTCTTTGCAAGAGCGCGTTCCGATCTACCAACGTGATGACCGTGTTGCAGCTCAACCCCAGGGAGCCGCCGTCGCATTCTACATTCAGCTAGGCTATTTGGCTAAAGCACACTAGGAAAGAAACATGAATGAATGTTACCTATCTCCATGTTCATTGTGTTTCATCCATTCTCACCCGTTTGCATGTGTTATCTCCGTTTATCATAACCAGATAACATCATCTGTTCCCGCATCAGCTGATCATGCTGGTCTTGTTGTTGTTTTGGTGAAGCGTGACAGATAGGGGCCGTGACCAAGTGTGACGCAGATATGTGGCGTAGCAAATCCTGTGGCATGCACTAGGCACAATGTTTATGATCATGATAAAGGGTGTTTGAAGCGGTATAATTTTAAAGATATTCCAGATGAATTTATGGCGTCTGACATGTGGCGAAGTAATGTTGTAAAAACAATCAGTAATATCGAAAGATGTCTTGTTACACACCAATATAATATTGATACCTTGTATGAGAATATTTGTAACATGTTCCATAATGAAATGGATAAATTTCTCACATGTAGGTAATATCCAACGCAAAGTTTTCAAAGCACAAAAACCATTTTGGAACAGAACTTTAAAGGTTTTATGGAAAAGAATGAAAAAGGCACAGAGGACATTTCTAAAATTTAATGGAAATAGACAACAGCGGAATGAACTGAGACAGGAATATCTTAGGTGTAGAAAATATTTTGATACTTAAGGAACTTGTGGTGCTATATACGTGCGTGGTATGTGACTGAATGAGACACAGTACGGAGCTATTACACGTTTATTAGCCAGAGTTCCCACTGTGCCTTATGACCGTGACTGGTGGATTATATTTCTCTAGACTACAGTGGAGCCATCTGTGTGGCGTTGTTATAAACACTAACACTACATCTCCCCTTTTAAATTCTTAGGCCAATAGACATCATGTGCATGCATATTATATGTTTGATTATATGTTTGAATACATGATAACATATACATATAAAGGCCAAGGGTGGACTACCTTGCCTTGAACACACAGGGTGTTATTCTGACCCTTAGAATTCACAAATCCAGCCTCTCCAGATGGTGGCCTGGAAGCTCGTCCAGATCTTGTGACTGTTGCACG
The DNA here is from genome assembly GCA_949152475.1 of Terebella lapidaria. Lineage (NCBI taxonomy): Eukaryota > Metazoa > Annelida > Polychaeta > Terebellida > Terebellidae > Terebella > Terebella lapidaria. The sequence goes on from OX424564.1 coordinate 38,824,418, forward strand.
TGCGTCACCATGCTCAGATTGCGTGCTCATTGTCATTGGTTGTTCAGCACGCTGTGGCTGTTTGATGATGTGTCTCTGGTTCCGTCTCAGTGTGCCAGTGTGTGTCTCCACTTTATAAATACGACCTTGGCTTGTCACTTGGTGTTTTCATCACTGTGCCCTTGGTCTTTTGATCTGTTATCCACACCTCGTCCCCCTCCTTCAAGTTTTCTCTGTCCTGAACTGTGTGGCGATGGTCGAAATTTTCGTTTTGGCGCATTTTCAATTGTTGTTCTTTGAAAGCCACGCTTAGTGATTCTGGCCATCTGGGTGTCAATTGGCGCGGATGCATGGGAACAGAGGATCTGAGTTTGCGTCCCATGAGCAGTTCTGCTGGGCTGTATCCATTTTGTAGGGGAGTTGATCTGTAGGCGAGCAATGACTTGTAGGGATCTTCAGCCCTTTTTCAACAGATGCTTGATGGTTTGTACGGCTCTATCTGCTTCTCCATTGCTCTGTGGATATCGTGGACTGCTTGTTGTGTGGGTGAAGCCACAGTTCTCTGCGAATCTTGCAAACTCATTGGAGATGTACTGTGGTCCGTTGTCTGTGATCACAGTTTCGGGAATGCCGTGTCTCGCAAATATGGACTTGATATGTTGTATGATGACGGTTGATGTTGTTGATTTTCCCAATTTAGCGATTTCTATGAATCTCGAGTAGTAGTCCACCATGAGCAAGTATCTGTTTTGCTTCCACTCGAACAGGTCGGAAGCTACTTTTTGCCATGGTCTGGTCGGCAGTGGCGTTGGCATGAGAGGCTGTGCTGGCACGTGTCTCTCTTCTGCAGCTTGCACAGTTTTCGACCAAATCTCCCAGTTGCTTGCTAATCCCTGGCCACCAAACTGATGATTTCGCTCTTTCCCGGCATTTGACTATGCCCTGGTGACCATCATGGATATTGTCCAGGATATCTAGTCTCATGTTGGATGGAATGACGAGACGGTTACCCCTCAATAGCATGCCTTGCTCTACTGTTTGCTCTGATGCGAACGGGTAGAATTGTCGCACCAATCCGCCTAAATGATCCTTTGCAGGCCATCCATCAATGCAGTAGTACATCACCTCGCGACACACCTCGTCTACTTCTAAGTTGTGTTTGATCTCCTGCAGTCTCCTCTCTGTAGCAGGTAGACTCATCATCACTGCATCTGCATACGCCTTCACTTCTTCTTGGAAGTCACACACATCAGATGTTTCACGATGTTCCACAGGTGCCCGAGAGAGGGCATCTGCAGTGTGCAGATCTTTGCTTCGCACGTGTGAGATAGTGTGTGCAAATCTCATCAACCTGAGTCGGAAGCGTTGTACTCGTAGAGGCAGCTCATCGAGATTTTTGCTTCCAAGCAGTGGCACCAGTGTCTTGTGGTCAGTTTCTATATGAAACTTTATGCCAGTCAGGAAATCTTCAAATCGTTCGCACGCCCATGTGACAGCTAGCGCCTCCTTCTCAATTTGTGCATAACGCTGTTCTGTTGCTGTCATGGATCTTGATGCGAATGCAATTGGTCTCCATTGACTTGCTGTTCTGGACTTTTGCATTACGACTGCTCCCAGCCCGTAGGATGAGGCGTCTGCTGAGACTCTTGTCTCCTTGTTTGGATCATAGAGTGCTAGCACTGGACATGTGCTCAAGTCCTTCTTGATGCTCAGAAAGGCGGTTTGTTGGGCACTACCCCAGTACCACTCGCTTTTCTTGCTCAGCAGGTCTCTGAGAGGTTTGGTCTTGTCTGCCAGCTGGTCTGTGAACTTCCCTAGCTGATTTGCCATGCCCAGGAACCTACGCACTCCAGACACATCTGTTGGGGCATCCATTTCGAGTATGGGCTTTATACGCTCCTTGTCCATGGATATACCGTTAGCATCTATGTTGTGTCCAAGGAAATTGATTTTTTGCTTGGAAAATTCACACTTGTTTGCATTTAGTGTGATACCAGCTTCCTGAAGTTTCCTCAGTACTGCCATCAGACGGCGATCATGCTCTTCTTGATCAGCAGCAAACACCAGGACATCATCGATATGGATTAATACTCCTTCTGAGCCTTCTAGGATTTGTGATATCCTTTTCTGGAAGTGCTCAGAGGCTGATGATATCCCGAAGGGCAAACGGTTTGAAACGATAGCGTCCAAAGGGTGTGATGAAGGTTGTCATCAGTGAAGATTTCTCATCTAGAGGTACCTGCCAGAAGCCCGAATTTGCATCCAGTTTGGAGAAAACCTTGGCTCCGCTGAGTTGGCCTAGGGAGTGGTCTACAGCTGGAAGTTGGTGTTTCTCTCTCTGTACACTCTAATTCAATTTGCTGAGGTCAACACAAATTCTGACTTCCCCGTTGGCTTTTGGGACTACTACCATACCTGCACACCATTCTGTTGGTTCTTCTACACGGGTGATGACGCCAGTTCTCTCCATTTTCCCGAGTTCTTCCCTGACCTTCGGAAGTAGTGGAATAGCAACTCTTCTTGGAGCCGTCAAGGCAAATGGCTTGCTGTCATCTTGTAGTTTTATGGTGTAGTTGCCACTCATTTTTCCCACACCCTGGAATGATTCCGGAAATTTCTGTTGGTACTGATTGTCAACGGTATTCACCCTAACAACCACGTTTAGGGCTTCAATTGCTGGTCGACCCAATAGCGCTTCCTGTAGGCCATCTACAACGTACACTTGTTGGCGACTTGTTCTTTCACGTTGCGAGCGGCCCCATGCCTGCTTCATTGTAGAGTGACTTGGGTATGACTGTGACATCAGCGCCTGTGTCGATTTTGAATAAAGCACTTGTCTCACCAATTGTGATCTCCGCCTTCCAGCCATTTTTGTTGTGGTCGGCCACGACACCAAGGAAACTTGATGGTAATCCCTGTTCATCTGTATCGCTCGACTCGTCCTGGCACACTTCAGCGATGTTGCGCTTGAACAAGCATATGCTTGAGTAATGTCCTGTTCTGGAACAATGAAAGCATTTTTCACCTTTGGCAGGACATACCTCTCTTTTGTGTGACCTTTTGTTTCCACATCTAATGCAGCCTTTGGTGTGCTCTTGTTGCTGTTGCTGTGGTCGACTGGCTTTTTCTTGTTTTGTAACCTGACCCCTCTTTCTCCTGACTGCTGCTGTAGCGTCAATATTACCGGCTTCCTGGTCATCATTCCTCAGGAATTCTTGTTGTATTTTCACGTCTTCACTCTGTCGTGCCTGGTCCACTGCCTTCTTCAGTGTCAGATCTTTATCCAGCTGGAGTTTCTCAGCTAGCTTGTGATCTCTCACCCCCACGACGATCCTTTCATGAATCATTTCATCATGAAGCGCACCAAACTCAGCATATTCAGCGAGTGCATAGAGATCCGTTATAAAGTCGTCCACTGCTTCCCCCTCTTCTTGCTTCCTTCGATTGAACTTTGAACGTACAAAAATTTCAGGTTACGTTGGGGCATGAAGTATGCATACAATTTCTCTTTCACTGGTTTGTACTGCTTCTTTTGCTGGTCTGTGAGAGTTACGGACCACAGGATGTCATCTGCTTTATCACCCATAGCGTACACAAGAGCGTTAACTTGTTCTTCTTCTGCCTTTGTATTTAATCCAGATGCTAGACTAAACCGTTCAAACCGACGTAGCCACTTCGGCCATTCTTCTGGCTTGAAGCTGAATTTATCCGGGATTGTTAGTTGGTAAGCCATGGTGTAATGTGATATCCCTGTGAAGTGTCAGTACTTTCACACAGTGGCTGCACGACGAGTTGGACTTTGGACTCAAGTCTGGATCGGCTGGTTACTTTTTGTGTGCGTCTGACTGTGCTTCTATAGAGCTTTGTCTTATAGAGCTGTATTAATTAGCCGACAGTTAATTGATATTATCACCAATCCGACAAACGTATGTTGTACTTATTCCTTGATTGTCTGCGTTCAGTATCCAAAACTTCTGACACCATGTGGTGTTATATACGTGCGTGGTATGTGACTGAATGAGACACAGTACGGAGCTGTTAAACGTTTATTAGCCAGAGTTCCCACTGTGCCTTATGACCGTGGCTGGTATATTATATTTGTCTAGACTACAGTAAAAGACTGTTAGTTATAAACACTAACACTACAGAACTCAGGAAGGCAGAAAAAAGAATAAACAAGATAAAATTAAGGAAATTGATAAAGTGTGTACTGATAATCCACGTGAATTCTGGAATCATATTAAAAAGTTAGGTCCTAAACGTAAATCGCAAATACCAATGGTTGTAAGAATGGGCGATGTTTTGGTGAGTGATGAGGCTACTGTTTTAGAGGTTTGGAAAAATGATTTCTCAGGATTATTTGAACCAAATGATGTGATGTATGACAACAATTTTTATGATACCGCTGAGAGGTTTGTGAAAACAGGTGAAGATGATATGTCTATGGACGGCTATGTAGAAAATATGGATATTAATGGTGTGATCATATATGAGGAGATTGAAAGTACCGTTGGTAAATTAAAAAAAGCAAAAGCTCCTGGTATTGATAATATTCCCAACGAGGTGTTACAACAAGAATGTGTTATCAATTTATTGGAAAAGTTGTTAAATATGTGTTTAGATAATAGTGTAATTCCTGTCTGTGATTAACCCAATACCCAAAGGATCTACCAATGACCCCCATGATCCTTTGAATTACCGTGGTATTAGTTTACTCTCATGTGTCTCGAAAGTTTTTTCCAATATTTTGAACTCTAGAATATGTTGTTATTGTGATAGTAATGGTTTATTTGTTGATGAACAGAATGGCTTCAGAAAATCCAGATCTTGTCAAGAGCATATATTTCTACTATCATGTATTGTCAGAAACCAAATATCACAAAATAAGCCTACCTTTGTATCATTTATCGACCTCCAAAAGGCCTTTGATTCTATTGACAGAACCCTATTATTGTATCAGCGGCTGAAATATAATATCAGAGGGAAAGTTTATAACATGATTATTAAGAAGTTATACACAAATACAAAATCATGTATAAAGTTGAACTCACTATATACTGACTGGTTTGATGTTGATGGTGGTGTCAGGCAAGGCGATACTCTGTCTCCAACCTTGTTCAATATTTTTATTAATGATCTAGCCCATGATGTAAAAAATTTGAAAAAAGGTGTTGAAATAGGTACTGACAATGTGAGTATATTGTTATATGCCGACGATATGGTTCTGTTAGCAGAAAACGAGTATAGTTTGCAATGTATGTTGAATGCCTTGTATGAGTGGATGGAAAAGTGGCGGTTAAGAGTGAATATATCAAAATCTAAAGTCATCCATTTCAGACCGAAGCATATGAAATGAACCAAATATGTTTTCAAATTTGGGTTGCAAAAACTTTCAATAGCAAGTGATTATAAATACCTTGGAATTTATCTTGATGAACACCTAAATTTTGAAAAATGTACACAAATGCTGTCAGAGTCGGCAGGTCGAGCACTCGGTGGTGTTATTTCAAAATTCAAAACCCTGAAAGATGCAGGTTATGCAACATACACGGAATTATTTGAAGCTGGAGTAATTTCTATTTTAAATTATGGTTCAGAAATATGGGGTTAAATGGGAACTTTTCCAAATGTGATGTTATCTTGAATAAAGCTATGAGGTATTATTTGGGAGTACACAAATTCGCCCCAACAGCAGCTATCCAAGGGGATATGTGTTGGATTTCATTAAAATATAGAAGGTTTGTAAGTATGCTACGTTTCTGGAACAGAATGTTGAAGATTGATGACTCCAGGTTATTGAAAAGAATATTTTTGTGGGATTACAATATTCATGGTCATTGGTGTAAAAACATTTCAAGTATTGTACAATCGCTAAATCTTGATATCTATAGTTCAAAGAAAGTTTTTAATATTGACATGGCTGTTGGTATATGTAACACTCTTATGTGTAATGAATGGGAACAAAACATAAATTGTAAACCTAAGCTGAGGACATATAGACTTTATAAAAAGATATTTGGTGTAGAACCATATATTTTAAAAACATACTAGTAAATATAAGCGGTCAATTTTTGCTCAATTTCGTGCTGGCATTCTACCATCAGCTATTGAAACAGGCAGGTTTGAAAATATTAAAGACATGGATACTAATAAATACAGGAAATTGTTACCAACAGAAAGAATTTGTAAAATCTGTAAATCTGAAAATATTGAGGATGAATTTCATTTTCTTTTTGAATGCCCAGTGTATGAGGAACTAAGGAGAAGTTTTTTTTGACAAATGTTTACTGAGTAGTGATGCATGTAATGATACGAAGTGGGATACTGTAATGAATATCAACTGGAAATCTTGTTTGAATTTTACTGCAAATATATGGGAAATCCGGAAAAGAATGGTGTATAGGTAGCTAAATAATTCGTAACTCCTGCATAGTCTTAGCATTCGTGACTCCTGCATAGTCATCACACTCTCAAATAGTTTTACTGTTAACATTTTTTCTTTTTTCTTCTGTATTGTTATATCTTACATACTTATATCTTACATCTACACCGGCCACCTGTAAATACATTGTGTTCAGTCACTTGTAAGCCTGTATGATGTTTTCTGTTTACTGTCAAAAATTCCCGATGTACATGTGACTTAAATAAACAATTATTCATTCATTCATTCACTAGGCCTAATCCTATATGTGTAACGTTTCACGCCCTTGGCGGGTGTCGTAATTACTAGCCCCAAAAGTGGCTCTTCAACCTGGTGATCGATCACCAGGATGAAGAGCCACTTTTGGGGCTACGTAATTACTAGAACTACAACCAGGTAACAGTCCGTCTGGACGAATCCGGCCGTCATACATCACATCATAACACATCATAGATATACAACATACATCATACACGGTCTCCCTCCTGGCAGTGGCGGATCTAGGAATTTTATTGGGAGGAGCAGTGATCATGCAGGCTCATGTATTACGGGAGAGAGTCCTAGCCCATAGGCTGGGCGGGCCCCAGAAGCTGAAGGGGTATAGATGTTCTCTGGTTGACTCTGGGCATTTTAAGGACATCAAACATGGTCTCCAGATCTAACGACTTTTGTGTGAATTTTCTGGAGAATAAGATTGAGATTCTAAATATTGAGATTTTCACTGAGCAATCCATGACATTATATTCCATCGATGATCGAACATGTCGTCTGACACATATCTAATCCAAGTTTAAGAGTGGGAATCGCCTAGCATTTGGGAATATCTTTAATTTTGTATTGATCCATGTTAGTCTTTATAGCTTCGCCATATAAACACCAAATTGTCCCAAAAGTTGACCATAGCTACTCTTACTCTGGTCAATGAATACTTTGGCAAGAAAGTTATATTTTGTTCAATCACGCAATGAATACATACAGTTGAACGTCACTGATAGATATCAAGGTAGATCTTCAATTCATTTACATGCCTTGTGGGGAAACTTTCAGGATAGTGGGGTGACATGATATAGATCACCATGGATGATGTCCATGGATATGTAGTATTTATCGGATTTGTAAAGCAAATTTAGCAGATGTAGCGGATTTGTCGGTGAACATGGTGAAAGCATGCGGAATTTATAATATCTCACTCACTGCAGCGGTCGGTGCACATGAACGGATTACGCTGTATGCATTACAGTGACCACGACTCTGCTCAACTGCTCAAGCGAATGGCCCAAGTATCATATCCTGCGCCTTCTTCTATGTTCAATAAAGATTAAAAAGGTGCGAGACGGATTAAATGGTATGTTTTCAGTGGACGAGTAGTATTAAGGAGCAGTGTACGGTACTTGGGCCAAGCGAATTATAGTGATCTGACTTTCCTCAGGTGTTGAACTCAATGGAAATCATGCCGGCCCAAGTATCATACACTGCGCCTTAATACTACTCGTCCACTAAATGAATGCCATTTAATCCGTTTGTCACCTTTTTAGTCCTTATTGAATATAGAGGAAGGCGCAGGATATGATACTTGGGCCATCATGCCATACACTCAACTCTGAAAATTTAGCAAACAAGTCATTGTTTGTCGGCTCGTTCTTTTCATGAATGCAATAACAAATGGGGCGTACAGTTTTGAAATACGCCAGACTTTTGTCGACGTACATAGACCCACTGGAAAAAGAAGCATCTGTATGAACTTGCTTGTATAGTGTACACCATTTCTCACATTATGTGCAGTCAATTTCAGAAAAATAATTCTCGATTCGTGATCACGAATATATGAACTTATTGTTGTGCAAGTATCATCGCAATTAACAGATAGATAGATAGATAGATAGATAGATAGATAGATGTTTATTTTCCAGCACTTACAAGTATAATCAGCATAGCGTTCATCTGTACAGTGATAAAGCAATATTCAATAACACAGTGTGAATTATTATCTACATGTAACTACAAGATTAGTTTGAGGGTAAGGCTGAAAGGGCCTAAATAGCCATATGGCTGTCTTGCTATAGACCCATGTCGAATTAATTAAAAATAATATGACTAAATTTTGGCAACAAGATGAAAAAAAAACCACAAAAAAAACCCACGGGGAACAAAAAAGAAACATACGAAACATGGAAAGTACCACACAGACACACACTCACAAGGTTTGGCACACCGGGAAGGAGGAACCAGATTTATAACAAATACATGACCAAGTTCAGGACTACAAGTACTCTTATCGAAAAAAAATGAAATTCCAGAACACTATAATTTGGAAGATACTGTACCGGAGAAATTGTGGTTGATACAATGTACATGTGACATGGCATGGTATATATTTATACTCCGGCATTACAATCTATGCAATGTTTATTATCACATGTGACATTTTCCAAATATGAAGATAATATTTCGTTATTGGAGATATGTTTCAATTGAGATTTCGATGTACGTTCAATGTCCGGCGTCGCCCATTTATTCCAAATGGATGGGTAGGCATGGAGTGGCAGTCTCTCAGCAAATGCAGATTCACATCTCTGGATATAAAGATTATTTGATTGTCTCGTCAGACGTTCACTCTGTATTTCCCATTGGTATTTAAAAACTTCATTGAAGGAGACGGGAAGATTATTATTAATGAACATATGCATAAATATTCTTACCTCATGTATATATTGATCCTGAAGTTTTAGAACACTAGACTTCTTAAATAACGGATCAGTATGACTATTATATGAGGCCTTATGTACTGTCCTAATAGCTCGTTTTTGCAGAGTTGTTAATTGTTTAAGAAATAATTGTTTTGTATTTCCCCACGCCAGTATACCATAAATCAAATATGGGTGTATCATGCTATAATACAATGTTTTTAAGCTGGATATGTGTAGGAAATGTTTAGCTTGTTTTATTTGATATAGAGCTCTAGCTATTTTGTTATTTATGAAATTAATATGATATTTCCAGGTCAAGAATTCATCAATATATAATCCCAAGAACTTTGTGCTTTGTTCATTCTGACCAGAACCTATTCTTTCTAGTGGTACATTGTTTAGTTTCCAATTTGAAATCATCTAAATCACAATTTAACGTGGGTGATCGGATAACAATATATTTGGTTTTCTTAGCATTGAGAGATAATTTATTTGCACAAAACCAGGTATATAGATTATGGATTTCTTGAGAAGCTTTTGTATATAGATCATCAATATTGGGTCCAAAGACAAGTAATGATGTATCATCAGCGAAAGATAAAATGTTTGCATCTGTACATTTGACTATGTCATTTACATATATGAGATATAGTAAAGGCCCTAATATGGAGCCTTGAGGAACTCCACACAATAGTGGCTGTTGCTCAGAAATACAGTTTTCAAAATATACATATTGTTTACGATTTGTTAGGTAATCAGAGAGCCATTTTAAGGCAATTCCCCTTATCCCATAATAATGAAGCTTGGTTAATAAGATTTGATGATCTATGACATCAAAGGCTTTAGATAGATCGCAGAAAATAGACAAATTAAAATTTTTGCTTGGGTTTTCAGAACATTTCCTTAACAACTGTATAATAGGATGTATAGTTGAATGTTTCGGACGAAAACCATATTGATGTCTATAAAAAAGGTCCTTACTATTGAAAAAAGAAAATATTTTATTAAACATGACCTTTTCAAAGACTTTAGAGAAACAGGGGAGAAGACTGACTGGGCGGTAATTGTTTAATTTATTTGCCTCTGCACTTTTGTATATTGGGATCACTTTAGCTAATTTTAGTTTTTCTGGAACAGTTCCAGTTGTAAGGGAAGAATTAACGATATAAGTTAGTGGTTCAACTATGTGAGTTATCGTTTCTTTCAATATCTTAGCTGATACTTCATCGTGTCCTGAACTAGTTTTGGGCTTAAGTTTTCCTACTATATCAAGGATATGAGATTGATCAACTGGTTCGATAAAAATACTATTGGCTGTGGGGCTGGTTAGAAAGGATGAGAAATGACACTCTGTATTCGGAACAGCTTCACTTGTTTTCTTACCGATTGTAGAGAAAAATAAATTGAACTCATCTGTAATTTCTGATTTATTTGATATTTCTTTATTGTTTATAAGAAATGAGTTTGGAAATTGAGTTTTTTTGTTCTTTTTGCCCATTACAGATTGTAATATTTTCCAAGTTTGTTTGATATTGTTTTTATTCAGTTCTAGCATTTCATCATAGTAGTTCTTTTTCATTTGTCTTTTCAATCTGTTATATCAATTCACATAATTTTTGTAAGCACATATATGTTTTAAATTTTTTAGCGAATAATTTATTTTTTCTTTTTCTTGATACAAGAAGGCCATTGGAATACCATGGTTCAATTTTTATCTATTTTTTATTTTGTTTCTTTTCCACTAGTGGGGATCCTTTTTTATAAGATTCTTGGTAAAGTTCTGAAAATTTATTGTAAGCTGTGTTTGTACAGTCTATATTATATATTTCTGAGAAATCTGTGTCTTGGAGATATTGATTAAACTTGGCTATCTTGGTTGTAGTTATAACTCTTTGAAGTGTCGACGCAGACTTTTTCAATGCGAATTTATGAGGTTCAAGATAAAATACACCAAAATGGTCAGCAACATCATTTAATATTATTCCAGATTTAGCATTGTAGTTAGTAGTGTTTGTGTAGATGTGATCGATCAATGTAGCGGAATTCTCACTTATTCTGGTGGGTTTAATTATTGTTGGGATGAAACCCCTTGCAAAAATATTGTCAGTATAATTGTTAATTTTTGTATCAGAGTTGTACTTAATTAGGTCTACATTCATGTCACCCATTATAACACTTTGTTTGTTTTCATTATTTATCTGGTCCATTATATTATGCATAGTTGACATAAATAAGTCAACATCCGCTTTTGGTTGTGAGTTTGGCCTATAGATTTCTCCTACAATTACACTAGATGAATTTTTATCATTTTTTATTTCGATGAAAATAGATTCAAAAATATGATCCATGAAAATACTTAGGTCATCCCTTACTTTATAATTGATATCATCTCGAACAAACATACCTACTCCTCCTCTACAACTGAGCTTTCTATTTTTTGAAATAATAGGATGATATCCCTCTAAATTGATTCGGCAATCTTTCTTACAGTTAAAAAGTTCACTTATGCCAATGACTTGAAAAGCAAAATTATCAGTATTCAAATCATAAAGCAGTTCCCTAAATGATTCCCAATTTGATGAGAGACTGCGACAATTCAGGTGAAAATATGATGAAGAACTTAAGTTCGCTTCATTTGAAATATGAAAGTTTTCTGCATCATGATATTCACAAGAGTTCATCATCATCTGATTAGGTAAGTCCTCACTATTGTCTATATCATCATCGGCTTCCCAAATGGAGGAGAAGTTGTAATTATCATTTGTCCTGACTTGGTCAAATGTAGTGTTAATCATTAATTAGAGTATTAGTCCCCCCCAACCGCTGAAGCCAAACAAAGAATGTATAAACATGATCACCCGAGACAGACAGCAGCACATAATTTTTTACATATTTCGTAGGAAATGAAATCTTCATTTCTTTGCTTACACTTGTATCAGCTCATAGTGTTCTCGCACTACACTTAGAAAACAGGAAATCAAAAATGGTTATTACTCAAGGATTGGCACATAAATACCCTATCCGTTGAGCAGGGGATCAGACAATGATGTACTGCGCCAGCACCACATCACTGTCAGATGCCTGCCCAACAATTTGCATGACACATAGTCCTCAAGCTTTTGTATTGTCAACACATTATAAACTGTGAACTTACTTCAAATTAGTAACACAGTGATATATAAAGATTTGCACATAAGTAACCTACTAGCATCTGTTGAGCAGGGGATCAGACGGTGATGTACTGCACCAGCACCACATCACCGTCAGACGCCTGCCCAACAACACCGTCATGAGAAAGTTATACCTTGTTATCTGTTGCGTATATTCAGTTATCTATATTCAGGGGCTATCCTAGTAAATCCTCGTTTTAATATAGTATAATATACTAAACAAACACGTAGCAACAACAGACCAAATTTGAAATAGATTTGATCAGAATTCGCGGAGATATGGACAGTAACATACACCGGTATAATTTGCATGACAATGGAAATTCCTAGGCGATTCCCCAAGTTAAACCATCTATGTTCTGATCCTAAACTTTAAGACCCCAAAAAGGGAAATCGGAAGGGGGAGAAAACAAAGCAAAAGTAGAAAAGGGGGAAATGAAGGAGGGTGGAAATGGAAATGAAATCAAAACAATGGAAATGAGAGCAATATTTGTACTGAAAAAAAAAACGGTTTTTGCAGAGTGTTGGTGTCCTGATCGGAACACTGATTTTTTTCGAATATTTTTTTTTTATTTGACTTTGGCGGCGGGGGGGGGGGGGGGGGATGAGCAGTAACTCCCACCCCCCACCCTCTCCCTGGATCCGCCAGCGCCTCCTGGGCCCCCGATTGGAAGTCGTCCCTGAGGCCTGACGGGCCTCTAGCCGAAACGGGACAAGGAGCTCATGACTGAGCTCACCTGTCGTGCTCTTACTCTGGGCAACTCCGGCCACACAACATGTGGCCACAATACTTATACTAAAGTCGTGAGCATGAGAGATGACGTAAAAGCCATTTTTACAGTATAGTGGATAAGAGGATAAGAGAGGTATGTGGTGCTTCGAACACGAAGCGGCCAAAAAATAAGAAAGTGTTTAACAAAGAATCTCATGCCGCGACATTACCCCCTTCTACAATGTTGGTCCCCAACATGCTCCGCCCACGCCCAAAACTGGCAAACACGACGAAAGCATCACATGTCAGGACCGAAAGGAAGCAAGGTAAACGACACCCGGAAGTCGCGACGCAAAAGACACAGACCATAAGGGTCCATTTTGGAAGAATGGGGAACGACCCCTGGACATACTGACCATACTGAAACGCGTTCCAAAATTTTGAATAAAGCCTAATAAACAAGCTAAAATTTTGAGCGAGGTGTTCCAGAAAGGGTGATGACCTTAGGTCATCCGCCGAAAGGGACTGTGTGCCGAATCTTTGGAATATCTTTAATGTAAGTATCAATATATTACCACCAATACAGCCAAATTTTGATGATTCCAATAACAAACATAAAATACAACATTTTGCAATAGAAACAAAGCCTGACCAAATAGTTTATCAAACGACACACTGGCGTCATCAGGGGCAGACGGTGTGTTAGATGTAGTTGTTTCGACTGTACACCTGATGAAATTAGCATACAACTGCCCAACAACCTATGAAAATAATTTAGAAATCCGAAACAAACCCCATGGAATAGATAAAAGTACATACATGTAAGTACCTAATCACAAGCCAATAGGCTACTGAGTGGTTAACCTTTAAATTTAGAAAATTTTGTAAAACGACACACCGAGTGATCAAAAGTGGTAGTACCTCTAAAAAGGGGTTGCCGGTTGACTCGCCAACCGTCGCCTCGGACCAGTGAGGGCCCGAGGTAAGTCAGAGCCGCCAGAAGCGACTCCGGCACGCCGCTGCGTTGCCTCAGTGGCAGGGCTACACTAGCCTTGACCCTCCTCCATGGGCTGCTCGTCCGCGCCGTCCTTCTTGTCTGTGGACGGCTGGGACCCTCTCTCCCGGGCTGGGGCAGGGAGTGCAATATGGTGCACCGAGCTTTGCAACTTCGGTGAACATCCGATCCCGGATGCGCATGGCTTCGGGCATGCACTCTCACCATATCCGGACTAGTATGGGGTAGATCGCCCATTCTAATGCGTCATCCGACCACTGTACAGTGATTTGCGCGAGGGCGAACGACATAGAGTCATCTACGCCCTGTTGCAGACGATTCTGAGCAGCTTCGGCGTCGCGCAGGTGGCGCTTCAGCCCCTCGTTCTCAGTCCGTAGTTGCTGTACTTCGGCGGTCATCTCGTCGGATTTCAGTCTCCGCAGCTCGAGCAGAGGCCTTCCCTTCTTCAAAGGCCTTGTGCTCGCGGTCAGCTGCGAGAGTCCAATAACTCTTCAAGCTCCGCCTGGTACCTTCCATGAGGCCCTGGACAAGCGCCATGCGGCACGCTGCCCGGGAGGCCTCAGCGCGGTATCGACTGAGCCGCTCTAGAGAGTGGTCAATCTCCGCCACGAGATATTCCGTGGCACGAGTGAGCCTTCCTCTCTGGGGGTGATCCCAGGGGTACTGGTCTTGTGCACGCGCCAGCGCTCCTATTCCTGCAGTCCCCAGCTCATTGATAGCCCGAGGCACAGGCAGGTTTAGCAGCGCTCCCTCCGACGAGATGCGCTCCCGCCCTTCCCGGCGGTGGCCAGAAGCATGGTCTACGGACTCGCGGAAAGTCTCGTATGCCCAGGCGGTCTCGGAGCCGTACTGTCGGAGTTTTTCCTCCACGGGGTCCACAGCGTCTAAGGCCAGCGTGGCGGTGCTCAGCCAACAGACAGCTAAGCCGCTTGCTCCCACGGAGAAATTGGACGCAGACCTCGAGAGAGGTGCGGGCGCCCAGAATCGCTTGTTTTTGAAGGAGCCGTGCTGAGAACCTTTGGCCGGGCCCCTTGCGTCGAGCTCGAGGGAGAGGTGATGTCGGCCACCTTACGTCCCTCTAACGGTCCCGAGGGTACCGTCACTTCAAACAAGCGCAGATACGCTTCGTCCGTGAGCGCACCCGGCGACTGGCACATTTTGAACCACGTGCATCCCCACAGAACAATCCCCAACTGGTATTATTTTGTCCAGTAGGATCCACTGAATGAAATGATACATGTTAGCATTAAAAAATATAGGGAGGAACATCATGTTACAAAGTATACACATGTGTAACCCTGAATGCACTTTTCACGATTTCCGCATATTTGAAGGGGGTGTACTTGAGAAATAGCCTACTATGTCAGTTTCATGGCATGGATCATTACATGTTGTACACGATTGGAAAAGGAATTGTAAAACCATTTCAAAAACCATTTCAGTTGTGTCTTCAGATCACATATATGTGGAATATTTATTTATCGGGATATTGCCAGTCTTATTAATTTTTCATCGACAACGCTCAACATATTCCTCGAATCCCCCATATATCACATGGGATGAGTTTATCCTATGTGAACCATTCAAATTCTCCACCAACTGATGTAATTTTGTGAACTTGTCTAGCTAGAGGGTCCGCGAGGACCCCGGGGACAATTCCAATCCGGGGGCCCAGGAGGGAGGCTGCTTTGATCCGGGGGCTCATGCCCCCATGGATTGGTATTCTCCCGCCCTGGGATGATGCGTACAGGCTCTGGCAGACCGTCGGCCTATCCAGGGTTCTATCCCCGTGGTAGACCGTGGGCGAGCCGGCCAGCAACACGCCCACGTGCGTGGGTTCCAGAAGCCGCTTCCATGGCTCCCGGGCTCGTCACAGTGGGCTACATTACTATGATGATGCATTGTCTGAGTGATGTATCGGGGCCGGACTTGTTCGGCGGACTATTACCTGGTTGTAGTTAAGTAATAACGACTATTGCTGTTTCACACAATTTAGGAAGAAAATATATCTAGGCCCCTATTTCATCATAGCATGGCCACGTTGAAACCAGCAGCCATGGACATGACTACGTACAGCGATATCATATGTTAGCTCAAATTCGTAGGTGCATGCAGGAGTATTGTATTACCACACAGCTAGGAGCCCGCAAAGACTCTATAGGTCTATGTACATACGCATACACCTCTGAGTAATGGCCATGCCACATATTCACTGTAGGAACCCCCGGTCGAAGCGATCACCGTAATGCGCATTATGGTAATCAAAAAAAATTAACCCAAAGGCTAAGATAGGTTGCCGGACAATTCTTGTTTGGCCATGGCAGCATTGGCAGGTAACAGACCTTGAGATTTACCAATCAAGGTTCCCAGTGTAAACATATGACCTTGAGATTTACCAATCAAGGTCATCCGTATGAACTTCGATGTCACCATTACATGTATGTGTGCGGCATTTGATATCTCTAAGCTCTATCTTCAAGCGTTCTATGAGTACAGTCCTGACAGCTCCAATTATGAAGGAAAAAAGTGCCGAATATTTTCTAAGTCCAAAATTTTTTTCAAAGGGTGAAATATTTTCTTTGCCTAGAAATGGCCCAAAATGGATAGTAATGCGATTTGGGGCAGAAAACTATTTTTTCGCCCACTCGTCAAAAATTCAAAATGGCCGCCACACGGAGATCGGCGATTCAAGGGCAACAAAACTTATACACGTCACAGAGGTATATCTTATAAGAGGAATCTTTTTGAACAAAAATCTCAAAACTGATCACAGTTTTTGAGAAAATACAGACCAGGTGCAAATTTGAGCATTTTTCGATCCAAAAATGGCTGTTTTGACCTTTCAAGGTCATCGAAGGTCAAATTCAAGGTCACCACACAAGTCGCCATATATGACTTCCCATTTGAAAGTGCCAATTTCTAAGCTCTATCTTCAAGCGTTCTATGAGTACAGTCCGGACAGCTCCCATTATGAAGGGAAAAAGTGCCGAAAATTTTCCAAGTCCAAAATTTTTTTCAAAGGGTGAAAATTTTTTTTTGCTCTAGAAATGGCCCAAAATGGATAGTAATGCGATCTGGGGCGAAAAAATTTTTTTTCGCCGACCCGCCAAAAATTCAAAATGGCCGCCACACGAAAACCGGCAGATTTAGGGCAACCAAACTTATACATATCACAGAGGTATATGAGGGGAATCTTTTGAAACCAAAAACTCAAAACTGATCAGACAGTTTTTGAGAAAATGGCCGTCAAAGTCCAAAATTGAGCGTTTTTCGACAAAAACGGCCGCCATTTAAAAAAAAATGCGATCAAAAAACAAAAAAATACCTCCTCAAAATATTTTTAGGCATTTTTGTGTAAAATTTCATAAATATTCGATCTTTAACTTTAAAGATAAAAATTTTAACGCCGGACGGACGGACGGACGGACGGACGGACGGCTAGACGCAACACCATGCCAATAGTTATCGGACCAAAGGTCCGGTAACCTAACATGGCCTAAGGTGATTCGGTTCGAATATGAACCTCGTTCTTTGCGAGGTATCTCGGGTATATTATTGTAGTGACAGTGATAGATATATATCAGATGTTGTGATAAATACAACGGTAATGTTTCCGAAACGTGTTGTAGAGTTTGGTGCGAGTACAAAGTCGTCAACGTGCGCACAGTATTCCTGTAGAGGTAGTACAGGAAGCCTGCAAACAGCAACAACATAACCGGAGAAAATTTATGGTAAGTGGGTTAATTTTGGTTGGAAACACATCCCAAACGAGGTTTCCAGCGTAGGGGGTTTAGCAGATAGACCAACATAATGATATTCTTTTGCGTGGTGGTTTCATTTGTTGTTAATACCTTTTCCAGGCAGGTTTCCAGCGTAGGGGGTTTAACTCCTATGTCACTATAACCGATCATAACGTACGAAATAAGCGGGACCTATTTCACGATAAGGCCCGATAAAGTGTGGAATCGCTCATCTAATGTTAAATGTGATGCGTGACACAGCCAAGTATAACAGAACAATTGATACGTTTGGGTGTGAAATGGGTTGTAACGGGGTTTCCCCCTCTGTGACGTCCGGATAACACGGTTTTCTGGAAGGTGATTGAGTCTGTTTTAGTTAACCGGAGCTGGAAAGGAAAATTCCGGGGACTCTGCTGCTTGCACGGCTTGATCACGGCTAGAAGTCTCTAAGGATTGGTAGCCTGGTCTGGAATGGACCTCCAACTGTTCTCTTTCCCCGACTGCAATCTGCAACTGCACCTGAAAGTAAGAATCCGGTGGCGTTTCCGCCTCTGGATACTGCAACTGCTCTGTCGGGTCACCGTTTCCGCAACTGCTCCGTTGTTTCCCGTCTCTCTGCAACTGTAACTGCACCTGAAATGAGGAATCTAGAAGCGTCTCCGCCTCCGACTCTGCAACTTTTCCGTCAGGTACTGCCTCTGCATCCACTCCGCTACTTTTGTCTCCACTGCAACCGCGACTACACCTGAAATGGAGATTCAAGAAGCGTCTCCGCCTCTGATACTGCTACTGCTCCTGTCTCCGCAACTGCTCCGTCAGGTACCACCTCCGCAGTGGGTCCGCTGCTTCCACCTCCGTCCGTCTCCGTCTTCTTCTCCGGTGATCTGGGTTCTGGATCACACTCAGACGTCGTCACAAACTTTGTTTTAACCGACCGTTAACTTGTCTCCCTTCTTCTCCGTATTACTTTCTTTTTCCGTTTACTTTAACTTTATCATAATTTCCAAGTTCCCTAACGAACACGGAAAAAAACAACCCGGAATAAGTTTTCAGATTAATTTTTCTAAGTGTACAGTCGGAAGACATAAACTGTAATCATCTGCATGACTCAAGCCGGAGCAAGGGAGTACTCTGCTATGGGAGAAGGGTCTGCACAGGTCGACGTCAGGACACCAACTCCGCCGTTCCCGCCGAAATAAGTCGGTTAAGACAAAGTTGTAACGACGTCTTAGGGTGATCCAAGAACCCAGATCACCAAGGAAGGAGACGGAGACGGAGGTGGAATTCGAAGGAGCAACTACGGAGGTGGTACCGGACGGAGCAGTTGCAGAGACGGGAACGACGAAGCAGTATTCGGAAACGGCAACGTTCCCGGATTCTCTATTCCAGGTGCAGTCGCAGTTGCAGTAAGGCGGAAAACGACGGAGCTGTTGCAGTAAAGCGGTATCCCGACGGAGCAGTTGCAGTACCCGGAGACGGAAACGCCTCCGGATTCTTACTTTACAGGTGCAGTTGCAGATTGGCAGTCGGACAACGGTTAAGAGGTCCATTCCAGACCACGCTACCAACCTTCAGAGACTTCTAGTCGGAGTGCCACCGTACAGCAGTAGCAGTTTCCCGGAATTTTACCGTTACAGCTCCGGTTAAATAACAACTCACCCACCTCCCAAGAAAACCGGTTTATCAAGACGTCACAGAAGGGTGAAGAACCCGTTACAGTATATTTAACGTAACTACAGTATCCTATTGAGTAGTTCTCCGAATTTAGTATGCATTTGCATCACCCAACTCAACAGCCTAAAATTTACCTTGCCTGCTTTCCGCGAAATTTGCAGAAAAGCACCACCTCCAGTGACCAAATCTTCAAACTGATTGTGCACTGTGTAAAGACCATCGGTCGTACACTATACGATTGGGAATTGGCCAAGGATAACTACAAAAATAGCTTGAAAATTTAATATTTATAAGAACTGCAGTTATTGCCAATTATGTGATTTTAATTTTTTCCGTTGTCATGTCAACCGTTTTTATTCGATTTTGACAAATTTTGAAGGGAACCGAGCCACTGCCATAGCACCCCAGCCCTATAAATTATAGATCATTTGCACTGAAACGTCGCTGGCAAAAAATAACCGAAATCGTGACCCCCCCCCCTCCCCCCATTTTTTTTTTACATAGGGCGATAATGGAGAGTTTCCATCGCACGACCATCGGTCGTACACAATACGATCGGGAATTGGCCAAAGGAAAATACAAAAATAGTTGGAAAAATTAATATCAAGTAGAACTGGAGTTATAGCCATTTATAGGATTTTCATTTGTTCCGTTGCCATGGCAACCGTTATTATCCGATTTTGACAAATTTTGAGGAGGACCGAGCCACTGCCATACAGTTTCATCCCTATGAATTTAACACCGATCGGACTATTTGTTTCCGAGTTATGCGCACGGACAGACAGACCCAAAATCAATATACCTCTCCCCCTATCGGAGCGAGGGTAACAATGCTGCCGTCTGCTGTCGGTTCATGATAAGTCTCAGGTATATGTCTAATTTCTGATTCCGAAGATTGTGTGCGTCGCTTGCGCACGGTGTGGAAAGGTCGAAAGTCACTACACTTACTTATCTGGCACATGTCCAAGTACACCTGGTAGATGACACCCTCTAGATATATACCAAAGTAGCCTATAATCTTTCTTATCAGACGCGAACTTTGATATGTTGTGGAGTGAGTGGTAGTTTAGGCATATGTACTATTTTTTTGTGTTAATTCGCTAAACATTGATATACAAGAAATTGAACGATCATCTATCTATTATGATGGCGCAGCTATCGTCTGTGTCCGGGGCAGCAACTGTCGTGATTAACCTTGGCTTACTGCTGTACCTGGTGGGCTACTCTGCCCCCTACTGGCTGGTCCGGACAACTCCCCCGGCGGCACACAGCGGCGTGTGGAAAACCTGTTCCCAGACCCCTGAAAACGACACTGACTCATCGTTCATCTGCCAGGATACCAACGACTGGGTCAACGATGGTCAGTAGGAATGAAAACCGATTAAACAACAGTCAATCTCACATAGTTCTGACCAAAGCAACCATCCAAACCAACAAACTTAATCAAAATAAACTAGTCAAACAATCAACAACCAACAGGCTGGTCGATCAGATGTATAAATGGTTGTTGAATAGCCCAAATAGTTGATGGGTTGTTAAGTAAATCAGTTGGCTGGCTGTTGAGTAGATCAGACGGTTGACTGATTGTTGAGTGAATCAGATGGTTGGCTGATTGTTGAGTGGATCAGATGGTTGGCTGTTTGTTGAGTAGATCAGACGGTTGACTGGTTGTTGATTAGGTCAGATGTTTGGCTGGTTGTTGAGTAGATCAGACGGTTGACTGATTGTTGAGTAGGTCAGATGGTTGACTGGTTGTTGAGTGGATCAGATGGTTGACTGGTTGTTGAGTAGAAAAGATGGTTGACTGATTGTTGAGTAGGTCAGATGTTTGACTGGTTGTTAATTGGATCAGATGGTTGACTGGTTGTAGAGTAGATCAGATGGTTGGCTGGTTGTTGAGTAGATCAGATGGTTGACTGGTTGTTGAGTGGATCAGATGGTTGACTGGTTGTTGAGTAGATCAGATGGTTGACTGGTTGTTGAGTAGATCAGATGGTTGCTGGTTGTTGAGTAGATCAGATGGTTGACTGGTTGTTGAGTGGATCAGATGGTTGACTGGTCGGTTGGTGGATCAGATGGTTGACTGGCTGTTGAGTAGATCAGATGGTTGACCGGTTGTTGAGTAGATCAGATGTTTGACTGGTTGTTGAGTAGATCAGACGGTTGACTGGTCGGTTGGTAGATCAGATGGTTGACTGCTTGTTGAGTAGATCAGACGGTTGACTGGTCGGTTGGTAGGTCAGATGTTTGACTGGTTGTTGAGTAGATCAGATGGTTGACTGGTTGTTGAGTAGGTCAGATGGTTGACTGGTTGTTGAGTGGATCAGATGTTTGACTGGTCGGTTGGTAGGTCAGATGTTTGACTGGTTGTTGAGTAGATCAGATGGTTGACTGGTTGGGGGAGTAGATCAGACGGTTGGCTGGTTGTTGAGTAGATCAGACGGTTGACTGGTCGGTTGGTAGATCATATGGTTGATTGGTTGTTAAGTGGATCAGATGGTTGACTGGTTGTTGAGTAGATCAAACGGTTGGCTGGTTTTTGAGTGGTTGTCTGTGAATGACTGTTGGGCGGCATTAGCCATACTCCACCTGTCATGTAATTTTAGCTTCATGGTGCCACTGGGGAGAAACTTGCTCATGCGTGGACTGATTGCTACCGAGTCAAGCCAGCGATGACACTACCTATATATTAGGGCCCAATCTCACAATAATTCAGCACAACTAAGTAGCAAGTATTGAGCGAGGAAAACACAACCATGATCCTTTGTCACTGGGTGTAAACCTGATGTAGGTAACTAAGTTACCTACATCCCAAGATGGCCACGGGCAAGAACACTTCAAATTGCAATTGGTGATTACAGATGATTTACGAAGTTTTGGTTGAAGAACTGTGTATAATTACATAGTACTGGTAATATTTCTTGGCATACAATCGTCTCTGCTCGTTCATTAGGCTGGAAACGCGCGTTTAGAGTGATTGTATTTTCCGAAGAGATGTAGGTAACGGTAACGACAGGATGTAGGTAACGGTACTTAGACAAAGTTTAATGATGTAGGTAACGGTTGTTGAACATGTGCTCTGGCTGAAAATTAAAACACTGAAAATGCACTAAAAACACTAAAACACTGAATACACTGAAACCCAGATGGAATTTTGATAGGTATGCTACCTCATAACCGCCAAACTATGGATATATTTTCAAGAAGATTGAATGCAAAATAGAAAAGTTGGCCTGTCTCGAGCATAGTAAACTTCTGGTGAAATGGACAGCGGACCTGCCCCGATCATTTTCCTATTTCGTTATGTACAGACCAAACAGGCTAACTGTTTATTCACATAGAAATTACTACGAAAATTAAAACCTTGTTACACTCTTGCCAATGTTTCATCGAAATAGATCTACATGAATTATGGACGAAATAATGGCTGTTTTCATGTCTCACTTACATTGTATAGTGTTTATGCACTCCGCAGTATATAGCATATATAGCAATATCGGGGTAGTTCCTAATTCATCCATGTGTTCTACATTGAGAGGTGTGAGCGCCGTTGAGCTCAAATCGTTCGAAATTATAGCTCGAACACCAGCCCATCTAGCGAACTGTCCTCTATTGATATAACCTCACAGGATGAATGTCATTTTGAATCTTCCATGAATTTTATTGCATTCCCTCCTAATTGTGAGTAGAATTATACAGCGCTCTACATACAATGCTTTGATTGGGCTGAATTCAACGTGAGGTATACTGCAAACTTTTCATGTTTTCGAGCTAAATGTATAAAAACGTTGTAGGAGATTACTGTTTGAGTCCCAGATGAAGAACATATATGCCAAGTGATAATACGATACCATTCATCGTCGTAAAACGATGTAAACGAGTTAGAAAAATCATAGTATGCCTGTTCATCCCAAATTGCATCCTATTAATTCACTTATTGACATGCAATCTTTTCAGAGTAAATTCCACATGTGAAGATATACTTATAATACTTCCATTCCTGGTGGATGTGCACATGACCAAACATGGCAATCTGATCAGATTAATGAGATCCCGTTTTAGGCTGAAATTTAACAATGGGTAGATTGTCAACTTTTCCCATTTTCGCAATTGAACTCTGAAATTTGGTAGAAAATTGCCGCATGACTCCCATGTGAAATTTATGCCAAATTAAAATACATGTATGAAAGCATGCAGAGATATCCCCCCCCCTCCCCCCCCCCCCAAAAAAAAAAAACAAAAAAAAAACGGTGTACACGGGTTAAAATTTCAAGTATAGGCTTACTTATACACATAGTTTTACTTGCAATACCTTGCAAAAAATGTGTCAAATGCACTGTTCAATAACAAATGCTTGTCTAATAACCTCCATCTCGACATCCACCGCTGAAGTCGTCTAACCAGCTAATGTGAGAAGAAAGTAATCAGTAGTAAACCGGCGAGTATTGAATTTATCGCTCAATATATCCACCTTGTGAATAATCCGTTACCTACATCTTACCACACACGTTACCCACATCTTCTTGTTAGCGAACCTTTCCGTTACCTACATCCCTTCGAAAAAAACAATCGCTCTAAACGCACATTTCCAGCCTAATAAATGAACAACGACCCTTGTATGTCAAGAACTATAACCAGTTTTACGCAATTACACACAGTTCTTCAACCAAAGCCTGGTAAATAATCTGTAATTGCCAATGATAATTTGAAGCGTTCTATCCCGTGGCCATCTTAGGATGTAGGTAACTTAGTTACCTACTTCAGGTTTACACCCAGTGTTTGTGGAGAGTGCAAATAAATACATTTTGGCAAAAATTATTGGCAACTCGACAGAAATTATGGGTGAGAAACAGTTGTGGCGATTTTGCCCAACGATCGCGGCAGGTGTCTTTCTTAAACATTCTAGTTTTACGGCCTTTGTTTTGATTGCTTCAGCTCGAAGCGCGCGTTGCCCCGGCAACGCCCTTTAATCCTCTTATCCACTGTACTGAACACTGGCTGCTGATGTCATCTCTCGTGCTCTCGCCTCTAGCATAAATACCGAGGTCACATTCTGTGTGGCCGGAGTTGTCTCAGAGACTGAGCACGACAGGTGAGCTCTCGCCATGGGCTCCTTGTCTCTGCTTACGTAAAGGCCCGTCGGGCCTCAGGGACGACTTCCATAGGGGGCCCAGGTGGGGGAGACCGTTGCTGACTCGGGGGCTCACGCCCTGTCGATCACCGGTTTCTTCCCAATTGGGATGGTGCGACACAGGCTCTGGCAGACCGTCGGGCTGTCCAGGGTTCTATCCCTGCGGCAGTGCCGTCGGCGAGGCTGGCCAGCAACATGCCCACGTGCGCGAGTTCTGTGGTGCCGCTCCCATGGCATCTCGGGCTCCACACACGGCTACATTACCGTAACTATGTACTATGCATGTTGTATATGATGTTGTTGATGTTGGTGATGATGATGGTGATGGTGATGAGTTATGATGTGATGTATGACGGCCGGACTCGCTCCGGACGGACTGTTACCTGGTCGTGATGCCTGTAGCCCTGTACTAGGCGTCCGGACGTTACACAGTATACGCATGGACAAGCTCCACCCAAGTAAAGGTGGTAGTAGGGTGGTAAGGAAGATTTAGGAGAAATGATCTTCGTGTGAGAGAAACCTCTTCGTGTGAGCGAGTTTTCACAATACGAGTTCACGGATTTCAGTTTCTTTTTTTATATTATTAGCAAACTGGCCCAAGTAGCGCACCATACTCTGTTAATATTACTCACCGACTGAATGTACCATATTTAATCCGTCTGGCACATTTTTAAT
Organism: Terebella lapidaria; assembly: GCA_949152475.1. Lineage (NCBI taxonomy): Eukaryota > Metazoa > Annelida > Polychaeta > Terebellida > Terebellidae > Terebella > Terebella lapidaria. The sequence continues at coordinate 38,849,622 of OX424564.1, forward strand.
CTTCACTGAATTTAGAAGAAATAGTAAGCTGCGCTACATGGGCCAGCAAAGGGCGGCTTTAGTTGGAACAGCGTTTATATTTTTATGATCATTCAACCATGCAGCGATTTTGTGTTCACTAATCCTTGAATGCTTTTGTGTTCACTCAGCCGAAATTATTTGTTCCAATCTCATTTGTCCCAGTGACTGCACACACAAACTTGAGTTCTGCTATTGTGATGCTTGTTGAACTGTATGTTGATGGATTTTGCTCTTTAGCCTGGAACTCCGCTTGGATCCCTGGTTTGCGGGCTTTAACATCTTTGGGGTTAGCTGGGATTCTTGCGGCAGCGGTACTGGCTGACGTTTACGCATGCGCTAGCCACAGAACATTTGAGAACGGCCTAGCGTTCGTGACACTTTGCAGCTCCGTCAACGCTTGTCAGTATCACTTCCTGTCATTTTAACCGTTGATTCTGATAATCTTGAGATACATCCATACTAATTCGTTGCTGAATGTTTTATTCTTTAATTTTTTTCTGTCGGCAGGGTTCTTCACGATTACAGGAGTGCTGATACACGGGATTCGTAGTCACGACGATGTGTTTGAAGGTTTCCACTTGTCATGGGCGTTCGTATTGTGCTGTCTGGGTTCTACCTGTGCATTAGTGTCCACAATTTTGTTTATGCTGGAAGTGAATACACTGAATTCTCGTGCCATCCAGACCAAGCTGGGTCATGCTGGAGGCATGTTCGGTCGGAGACAATGCCGAAAGATACAGCCAGATGACTGCCAGTCCCAGAGCAGCACAAACTCAGAAATCAGCTCCTAACGACAATCAGACACAACAGAGTCACTTATACCAAGTTCTAGAGCAATTCAATTCAATAAAGTTTATTTTACATCGCATATATTCAAACTGACAAAACATATTCACATGATATGTAAGACTGTATACAATTTACAAGCTTTTTAAAATACTAGTAGATGGTGTGACATAAAACCAATATGAACAGTACACACTCAGAGATCAGATCCTAACGACAACCAGACATAACACAGTCACTTACACCCAGTCCCAGATCAGTACACACTCAGAGATCAGCTCCCAACGACAACCAGACATAGCACAGTCACTTACACCCAGTCCTAGAGCAGCACACACTCAGAGATCAGCTCCCAACGACAGCCAGACATAGCACAGTCACTTACACCCAGTCCTAGAGCAGCACACACTCAGAGATCAGATCCTAACGACAACCAGACATAACACAGTCACTTACACCCAGTCCCAGAGCAGTACACACCCAGAGATCAGATCCTAATGACAACCGGACATAACACAGTCACTTACACCCAGTCACAGAGCAGCACACACTCAGAGATCAGATCTTAACGACAACCAGACATAACACAGTCACTTACACCCAGTCCCAGAGCAGTACACACCCAGAGATCAGATCCTAACGACAACCAGACATAACACAGTCACTTACACCCAGTCCCAGAGCAGTACACACTCAGAGATCAGATCCTAACGACAACCAGACATAACACAGTCACTTACACCCAGTCCTAGAGCAGCACACACTCAGAGATCAGATCCTAACGACAACCAGACATAGCACAGTCACTTACACCCAGTCCCAGAGCAGTACACACTCAGAGATCAGCTCCTAGCGACAACCAGACATAACACAGTCACTTACACCCAGTCCCAGAGCAGTACACACTCAGAGATCAGATCCTAACGACAACCAGACATAACACAGTCACTTACACCCAGTCCTAGAGCAGCACATACTCAGAGATCAGATCCTAATGAAACCAGACATAACACAGTCACTTACACCCAGTCCTAGAGCAGTACACACTCAGAGATCAGCTCCTAACGACAGCCAGACATAACACAGACACTTACACCCAGTCCTAGAACAGTACACACTCAGAGATCAGCTCCTAACGACAACCAGACATAACACAGTCACTTACACCCAGTCCCAGAGCAGTATACACTCAGAGATCAGATCCTAACGACAACCAGACATAACACAGTCACTTACACCCAGTCCTAGAGCAGCACACACTCAGAGATCAGATCCTAACGACAACCAGACATAACACAGTCACTTACACCCAGTCCCAGAGCAGCACACACTCAGAGATCAGATCCTAACGACAACCAGACATAACACAGTCACTTACACACAGTCTCAGAACAGCACACACTCAGAGATCAGCTCCTGAAAATGCTCACTCTTTCCGGAACACCTGATTTCACCTCCTGATGGCCATTTACGGGGGTTCATGAGTTTCCCTGTCATTTTTGTTTTCTCTCACTTCGTATGCCTGATATGACTTTCTGTCCCCGGACCATGAGATTGGATAACGGACCTTGTTTTGTTTGCTCGGAATACTTAATACTGGGTATTGATTCCACGTCTACTCCTAACGACAACCAGACATAACACAGTCACTTACACCCAGTCCCAGAACAGCGCACACTCAGAGATCAGATCCTAACGACAACCAGACATAACACAGTCACTTACACCCAGTCCCAGAGCAGTACACACTCAGAGATCAGATCCTAACGACAATCAGACATAACACAGTCACTTACACCCAGTCCCAGAGCAGCACACACTCAGAGATCAGATCCTAACGACAACCAGACATAACACAGTCACTTACACCCAGTCCCAGAGCAGTACACACTCAGAGATCAGATCCTAACGACAACCAGACATAACACAGTCACTTACACCCAGTCCCAGAGCACTACACATCCAGAGATCAGATCCTAACGACAACCAGACATAACACAGTCACTTACACCCAGTCCCAGAGCACTACACATCCAGAGATCAGCTAACGACAACCAGACATAACACAGTCAATTACACCCAGTCGCAGAGCAGAACACACTCAGATATCAGCTCCTAACGACAACCAGACATAACACAGTCACTTACACCCAGTCCCAGAGCAGAACACACTCAGAGATCAGATCCTAACGACAACCAGACATAACACAGTCGCTTACACCCAGTCCCAGAGCAGTACACACTCAGAGATCAGCTCCTAACGACAACCAGACATAACACAATTACACCCAGTCCCAGAGCAGAACACACTCAGAGATCAGCTCCTAACGACATCCAGACATAACACAGTCACTTACACCCAGTCCCAGAGCAGAACACACTCAGAGATCAGATCCTAACGAGAACCAGACATAACACAGTCACTTACACCCAGTCCTAGAGCAGCACACACTCAAGAGATCAGCTCCTAACGACAACCAGACATAACACAGTCATTTACACCCAGTCCCAGAGCAGCACACACTCAGAGATCAGCTCCTAACAACAACCAGACATAACACGGTCACTTACACCCAGTCCCAGAGCAGCACACACTCAGCGATCAGATCCTAACGACAACCAGACATAACACAGTCACTTACACCCAGTCCCAGAGCAGAACACACTCAGAGATCAGCTCCTAACGACAACCAGACATAACACAGTCACACCCAGTCCCAGAACAGCGCACACTCAGAGATCAGATCCTAACGACAACCAGACATAACACAGACACTTACACCCAGTCCCAGAGCAGTACACACTCAGAGATCAGCTCCTAACGACAACCAGACATAACACAGTCACTTACACCCAGTCCCAGAACAGCACACACCCAGAGATCAGCTCCTAACGACAACCAGACATAACACAGTCACTTACACCCAGTCCTAGAGCAGAACACGCTCAGAGATCAGCTCCTAACGACAACCAGACATAACACAGTCACTTACACCCAGTCCAAGAGCAGTACACACTCAGAGATCAGCTCCTAACGACAACCAGACATAACACAGTCACTTACACCCAGTCCCAGAGCAGAACACACTCAGAGATCAGATCCTAACGACAACCAGACATAACACAGTCACTTACACCCAGTCCTAGAGCAGAACACACTCAGAGATCAGATCCTAACGACAACCAGACATAACACAGTCACTTACACCCAGTCCCAGAACAGCACACACTCAGAGATCAGCTCCTAACGACAACCAGACATAACACAGTCACTTACACCCAGTCCCAGATCAGTACACACTCAGAGATCAGCTCCCAATGACAACCAGACATAACACAGTCACTTACACCCAGTCCCAGAGCAACACACACTCAGAGATCAGCTCCTAACGACAACCAGACATAACACAGTCACTTACACCCAGTCCCAGAGCAGTACACACTCAGTGATCAGCTCCTAACGACAATCGGACATAACACAGTCACTTACACCCAGTCCCAGAGCAGTACACACTCAGAGATCAGCTCCTAACGACAACCAGGCATAACACAGTCACTTACACCCAGTCCCAGAGCAGTACACACTCAGAGATCAGCTCCTAACGACAATCGGACATAACACAGTCACTTACACCCAGTCCCAGAGCAGAACACACTCAGAGATCAGCTCCTCACAACAACCAGACATAACACGGTCACATACACCCAGTCCCAGAGCAGAACACACTCAGAGATCAGCTCCTAACGACAACCAGACATAACACAGTCACTTACACCCAGTCCCAGAGCAGTACACACTCAGAGATCAGCTCCTAACGACAATCGGACACAACACAGTCACTTACACCCAGTCCCAGAGCAGAACACACTCAGAGATCAGCTCCTAACGACAACCAGACATAACACAGTCACTTACACTCAGTCCCAGAGCAGTACACACTCAGAGATCAGATCCTAACGACAACCAGACATAACACAGTCACTTACACCCAGTCCCAGAGCAGTACACACTCAGAGATCAGATCCTAACGACAACCAGACATAACACAGTCACTTACACCCAGTCCTAGAGCAGTATACACTCAGAGATCAGATCCTAACGAAAACCAGACATAACACAGTCACTTGCACCCAGTCCCAGAGCAGCACACACTCAGAGATCAGCTCCTAACGACAACCAGACATAACACAGTCACTTACACCCAGTCCCAGAGCAGTACACACTCAGAGATCAGATCCTAACGACAACCAGACATAACACAGTCACTTACACCCAGTCCCAGAGGAGTACACACTCAGAGATCAGATCCTAACGACAACCAGACATAACACAGTCACTTGCACCCAGTCCTTGAGCAGTACACACTCAGAGATCAGATCCTAACGACAACCAGACATAACAGAGTCACTTACACCCAGTCACAGAGCAGAACACACTCAGAGATCAGATCCTAACGACAACCAGACATAACACAGTCACTTACACCCAGTCTCAGAGCAGTACACACTCAGAGATCAGATCCTAACGACAACCAGACATAGCACAGTCACTTACACCCAGTCCCAGAGCAGTACACACTCAGAGATCAGCTCCTAGCGACAACCAGACATAACACAGTCACTTACACCCAGTCCCAGAACAGCACACACTCAGAGATCAGCTCCTAACGACAACCAGACATAACACAGTCACTTACACCCAGTCCCAGAGCAGAACACACTCAGAGATCAGATCCTAACGACAACCAGACATATCACAGTCACTTACACCCAGTCCCAGAGCAGAACACACTCAGAGATCAGATCCTAACGACAACCAGACATATCACAGTCACTTACACCCAGTCCCAGAGCAGCACACACTCAGAGATCAGATCCTAACGACAACCAGACATAACACAGTCACTTACACCCAGTCCCAGAGCAGCACACACTCAGAGATCAGCTCCCAACGACAACCAGACATAACACAGTCACTTACACCCAGTCCCAGAGCAGTACACACTCAGAGATCAGATCCTAACGACAACCAGACATAACACAGTCACTTACACCCAGTCCTAGAGCAGAACACACTCAGAGATCAGATCCTAACGACAACCAGACATAACACAGTCACTTACCCCCAGTCCTAGAGCAGCACACACTCAGAGATCAGCTAACGACAACCAGACATAATACAGTCACTTACTCCCAGTCCCAGAGCAGTACACACTCAGAGATATCAAATCCTAACGACAACCAGACATGAGAGAACTTTATCGACAGTTTTGTTTAAAGCTTATTTTCCAAAGAGAAAATTCCGAAAATGAGTGAAGTGAAATATCTAATTGAAGTATATGTTGATGAGTAACATTAGGAACAACTTGGAAAAAAGCCCATTTCAATAAGTCTAATACATTTGTGTTTTCAGTATATATTTATTATAGCATATCCGCTTCCAATTTTAACTTGATTCCAATCAGAACTTTTTTTATTCCCAGTGATCACGGCAGTCAACCACTACACACTTCAAGTTTCAATAGACAATTATACCAATGGTGTAAAATTTAGGTAAATAGGATATTTTGTGTGTTCATGCTTATGAATGTCTGTGGGTTATTGACACAATCTCTCATTGTCGTATTTGGAAGAAACCCGTGGTTTAGTGCATCGTTCTATGAAAATGTGGCCCAAGTATCATACACTGCGCCTCCCTCTATATTCAATAAGGATTAAAAAGGTGCGAGACGGATTAAATGGTATGTTTTCAGTGGACGAGCAGTATTAAGGAGCAGTGTACGGTACTTGGGCCGAAAATGTTATGTGGCGATTTTGCCCAAAGATCGAGCAGAAGATTTGTTGTTAACACTATTCTTGTTTTGGCCACTTCTGTTCGAAGCTCATGAGTTGTCATGGCGACTCACGGTCCATCTCTCTATCCACTATACCGTAACAATGGTCTTACGTCATCTCTCGTGCTCACGGCTCTGGTATAAATACTGGGGCCGCGCTTTCTTAGTTTGGAGTTGTCCAGAGCAAGCGAGGCGAGAGGACGACGGGTGAGTTCACGCCATGAGCTCCTTGTCCCGTCTTGGCTAGTGGGCACGTAAGGGCCCGTAACGACTTCCAATTGCGGGCCCAGGAGGGGGACCGTGCTGATTCGTGGCAGTGCCGTCAGCGAGGCCGGCCAGCAACATGCCCACATGTACGTGGTCTGCGGTGCCGCTGCCATGGCATCTCAGGCTGTGCATACGGCTACATTGCCATTACTGATGTATAATGTATTCTGTATGTCTATGATATTATATGATGTGATGTATGACGGCCGGATTCGTCCGGACGGACTGTTACCTGTTTGTAGTTCTAGTAATTACGACGCCCACCGTGACCGTGCCTGAGCGCGGGGCGCTTGCAGCCTAGATAGCGAGCGTCAAACGTTTCAGTTAGTACAAAAAAGATGTGGCTCAGCGAGTGATAGAGATGTGAAATAGGGTGGTACAGAAAAGCAGTACAGTAGCATTGTAGCTCCTGTATTCAATGTGACAGACCGATAAAACATACTAGTACCTACTATCAATTTATGAAAGAAACAGATGATTGCAGTGGGTTTCCGTTGTCTGTAAATGTTTGGAAAAAAACTCTTGTAAAAATCACAATAAATGTTTTTGGGTAGGGAGGATTTTGGAGGGTAGGTAGGGTTATGGAAAATGTAAGAATTTTTAATTTTGGCGAAGTGCGTCACGAATGAAGAAAAAAAAAATCACCACGTTTATGGCGTTACATAACAGCATCTAGTAACTCATTACCTAGGGGTTTTATTATCATCCATGGTTATACCTGTCTGTATCAGCAAGGCACCTTTATGTTAGCATTATAGATGAATGGGAAGGTAGCTCAAATTTTCCTATCCTTAACAGAAAATTACTCTTCCTAGATTGTTTTAACGGTATAGTTTTCATGGCTTTTAGAACCTACCCATTCACCGACATACAACTACTGCATACCACCTACACTTTCGACCGTGTTACCACCCATCCAGCCCCCATACCCCGCCCCCGGTCTCCGCAACAGTCCCAACTTCTCTGTTCTGGTCGGAACCAATATCACTAGTCAATAATTACGCACATGTGTAAACTAGAACCGGTGGAGTATTGATCTGTGCTGTGCGATGAGCTGCTGAGCAGACATCATGTTTTATTTCCTAGTCATCGCTTCTGGCGCGTGGCGACAGAGATCAGGCCCGTGGGGTCAGGCCCCTGTAGATCAGGCCCGTGGGGTCAGGCCCCTGTCGACTGGGCGTCTATCACAGAATCTAGACGTGAAGCTCCCACAGCGGTAGAGGCCAACTTGTTCTATTGTTGTTATCGATCAGTGACGAGGATTATTATGATGGTTACCCGAGCAAAGATGCTTCAACCCATGCAGGAAATATGTATGTGTTATGAATAATGAACTTCCATACTATAGGCATGTTATCAGGAGTAGATCAATATCTGGAAACTTGTTGTCTAATGGGCTCGTTAATCCATGTGACAAGTGTCAGTTCTGTGCAGTTCGTTACGGATGCCTGCGCGCTAGCGTGTAGTACATCCGGCATTCAACCAGAAAGCGAGATAAAGCGAGACTATTGGCACAAATCATCTAGAGCCGATATCAACAGCATAATAATCAGTTGGTCTGTTGTGCTAATTAGGCTGGATCACCATGGACGTGGGTTCCTACCTTAGCCGCTACTTCAGAAAGTATGTTCCTGCCGCTAAACTCGAGAAGATCTCGGCGACTTTGGAGAAAGAGCTGGTCACTCGGACGGAATTTTACAACTTGCAGCTGAGGTTTGATGGATTACGGGATCGTCTGGTACGAGGAGAAACACCGGGTGAACCAAAGCCGGGAGCCAGCGATGGACCACGGCTTGGGACTCCAGACTCTGAGCGAAAGCTGCGAGCTGAGCGAGACCAGCTCCAGACACAGACTGATCGACTGCTGGAGCAGAACGCTGCCCAACTCAAGTGGATCCAGGACCAAAATCAACTGATCCGCGCCAAGATTGCGGAGGTTAGTGAGCGTGATGGAGTCAGCGATGACGAGGTCGAGCTGGCGGACACGGACGCGGAGCAAGCTGCCAAGATGGAGCTGGATCAGCTGCAGGAGTCCCTGATGTCTGCAGAGGCCGAGCTGCTGGAGGCCAATACCATCAGTGAGGAGCAACATAAAGTAGTGCTGGCCCTGCAGGTCAAGCTGCGCTGGCTTGGTGCACGAGAGGGACACCAAGTTAAGGACATAATCAATGTACGTCTGGATCGCGAGCAAGCCAAACTGGCGGATAGCCAGCACACCATCAAACGCCTGGAGGAGACTCGTGGCTCCCTGGCTCGCCAAATCAAGGTGGCCGAACAGAAAATGCTACATGTCCGGCGCCTGCAGGAGACAAAGGCCACCGCGGATCTTGCCAAACTCCGGCTCCCAGACATCAACAAAAAATGGCGCGGCAAAAAGTGTGGGCGCTGTGGCAACAAACTCTCCATGCCCGTGTACTGCTGGACTTGTAAGGACATCGTCGGTTACCACAAGTAAACCAGGCTCTACCAGCTCTTTGAACAATCCTCTCATTCCCATCCGGATCTTGTCTACCACATATATACGATGTCTCGACCCCATCATTAGTAGTATGAGGTCGCGGATTGGCTCAGCCTCGCACAGGATGAAACACATCTAACATTTCAGTTGGCTACAGTCGTAGGATATATATCTGCTGTTGGAGAACCTGCATGCTGTTACCAGCAAAAATTCCTTTAAAACCTCTATCACCCGCAATAAAATGTGTATAATTTGATATTTCCATCTCGTCCTGATTTCTCTCGAGGGTTTTACTCATCAGTTGCCAGGACATCGGCCAATCAGAGCACAGGAAAACACACTCATGGCCACACAATAATGGCAACGTGAAAGATGACTCAGAATTGCTAGAAATACACCAGGAACAGTCGAATTGCAGATTATGTAACGCTAAAAGCTTACCGACTGAATTGACTGCGGGGTAATGCCTGCGCTGTAAAGATCCGCAACTGTTGGAGGTTTGTCTGTAGCTGATAGGGATGTTTCCCGTGCGAGGTTGAGCAAATTTGTGACCGCATAATGTAAATGTTGGAGCAAGAGATTGTGGCTTCTTGAAACCAATATTGTGCCTTATTGTCAGTGAAACACGAGGATCTTTCATCATTCTTGGTATTGAAAAAGTAAATTGTGTGTGTCAATAAAGGTTCAGTGAGGGCGTGTTATAATGAAGACAATACGATGTATGCAGTGCATGCACTATGCACATGAAAAGTGTTTTTAAGGTGTGATTGCATGTAACTTACCGGTGCATGGACTGAGGCACTTTTCCATTGACTTATAATTTGAAAGTAAAGGTAACAAAATCACCAAAACAACACAATCCCCTGACCTAAAACTTGGCTAGCACACACACATATACTCATGGATGATGAACCGAGACATGGTTTCATAAATGATATCACGAAAGCTGTACAATTTGATGATTGGATAAATCATTTTATACGTTTCACCAAAACGAAGATTCGAGTGTTCTGCTTGACAAGCACTGGCTGTTGCATATATTTATTCCTTGTTGTCGTCAAAATAATGAGAATATCTAGGGCTATACTTTCTGTGAGATGAATACAATGAGCTGAACATTCATAATCCCAAACACTTCGGTGCACCCGAGTGCATATCACCTGTGAGTTTTACTAGCCGCACTAGCTATTTGCTGCACAGCACAACGCTCGCCCTGTTGTGAGTGTATTTTGTAGACTGAAAAATAGGTCGGAAAATGACACATGAAAACGATGCATTGCTTAGTAAGGAACAGAGTCTCGGTTAGTAATCTTTGATGGCTAACAATCAGAAAGGCAAAGTTTCACGTTGATTGGAAGTGTGTAAATTCGTGAATTTGTTACCTTTATATTTACATTATAAGTGAATGGACAGCTGGTCAATGCCAGGTTCATGACGATCACATGCAATCAATCCTTAAGATGCCGTGGATGAGGATTGCGGTTGTTGGGTGAATACGGTACATTATCATCGGATTGCTGCAAATGCGCGATCCTGATTGGTCAATTCGCCGACAATACCACGCCGTATTTGGAGAGCTGTGACGCAACCCCACGATATTTTCTGTATCGTGGGCTTCAGGCGAGTAATACGGAATGACGTTTTGGGGTGCTCCATATAATCCAATGATAAAATCGTTACCATGGACTTCAGACCCCAATACTGCAGGATATCTGCCTTCAGTCAGCATATCCCACTCGGCCTGCGGCCTCGTGGTATATAATGACTTCAGGCAGATATCACGCCGTATTGGGGTCTGAAGCCCATGATAACTTATAGTACAGTACAAATCAGGTTGAGGTCGAAGTTCATACCTAATACCTCTAAGCCGTATTCGCTACGGTGACAAATCCGATCACGAGTCAAATTCAAGGTCACGATTGAAATCACCATATGCGACTTTCCATTCGATCGTGCCAATATTCAAGCTCCACCTTGAAGTGTTCCAGGAGTTTATTCAAAACAGCTCCCATTATAATGGGAACTTTCATTCCAAATTTTCCAATAAGATTTTTGGCTGGAAATGACTCAAAACAGATAATGACTTAATTTTGGACCAATTTTTAGGTTACCGGACCTATGGTCCGATAACCTATTGCCATGGCGTTGCGTCCGTCGTCCGTCCGTCGTCCGGCTTCCGTCCGTCCGTCAACAATTTTATCTTTAAAGTTTACGATCAGTTTTTTCTCAAATTTTTCACAAAAATGCCTAAAAAAATTTCGAGAGGGAGGTATTTTTTTCAAAATGGCGGCCGTTTTCGTCGAAAAATGGCTAATTTTGGACTTTGACGGTCGTTTTCTCAAAATCTTATCAGTAACTTTTTTCTTATTGATGCATAGCACTCCTCATATGTACCCCTGTGACATGTATACATTTTGTTGCCCTTGAATCGCTCGAAGTGGGCCATTTTGGGCCCAAAATCGGCCCAAATGAGACTTTTCCATGTTAAATTCTCCTATGCTTTATAATTGGACACATTAAGCCTAATATATCACTTAAAATTGAGATTAGAGACTAAAAATCAATTGTGGACATATAGGAAATGATATATTCTGAATATTGTCGTGACCTTGAATGTGACCTCTGACCTCGGTTTCAAGGTCAGAGCGGCCATTTTCGTCGCAAAATGACCCATTTTGGATTCTGACGGTCGTTTTCTCAAAATCTGTTCAGTAATTTTTTTTCTTATTGATGCATAACACTCCTCATATATACCCCTGTGACATCTATAAATTTCGTTGCCATTGAATCGCTAGAAGTGGGCCATTTTGGGCCCAAACACGGCCCAAATGGGATTTTCCCATGTTAAATTCTCCTATGCTTCATAATGGGACACATTAAGCCTAATATCTCATTTAATATTGATGTTTAGAGACTAGGAATCAATTGTGGACATATAGGAAATGATATATCCCGAACATTCTGATGGCGTTGATTTTGACCTGATGATGATATATGATATATGCAGATTATTGCCATAACATTGAATTTGACCTTTGACCTCATTTTCAGGATCACAGGACAAAATGGCTAATATCTCGCTTTTTATCGACTTTACAGCTTAGCAATCAACTGTGAACATATAGAAAATGATACATTCTGAACAGTGTCATGACCTCGAACTTGACCTTTGACCTCATTTTCAAGGTCGCAGGACAAAATAGCTAATATCTCGCTTATTATCGACTTTACATCTTAGGAATCAATTATGAACATATAGGAAATGATATATGCTGAATATTGCTATGAGCTTGAATTTGACCTTTGACCTCATTTTCAAGGTCAGAGAACGAAATGGCTAATATCTCGCTTTTTATCGACTTTACAGCTTAACAATCAATTGTGGACATACTAGAAATGACATATGCCGAATATTATCATGTTCTTGAATTGACCAATGACCTTTTTTTTCAAGGTCATGGGACAAAATACTAATATCTAAAATATATATTGTCCGGTAACCTTTCTTAGCCCTTGGGCTAATTTTTATGGTCGCCATATGCTGATCAGCGGTTCAAAAACAGTGAAACTTGTATACACCACTAGGGTATATATGAGGAGTCACATGCATGCATCAATCAGTTGCTAGCTAAATTTCGAGATAGATAATCATCAAGTCTGAAAGAGACGCTTGGAGCTATCAATGTGATCGAAAGACAAATTCATGATCACCACTGGATCCTCCATATGGCTTCCCACTTTACCTTGAAAAGGTAAAAAAAGTCTTTTTGGGGCTGAGAATGCTAAAAAATAGATACTGACTTGATTTTGGACCATTTTTTTTTCTGATGACCCATCGGAAATTCAAAATGGCCGCCACACACAGGTGATTCAAAGGCAACGACGCTTATACGCACCATGAATTTCACCAGGCTCCAATCACACGATCGTATTCAAACCAGAGCGCTGTGTGATTTGCACGATCTTTATTAGGCACGAGAGTATCTCAAGGCATGAATGATGATGGCACGTTCACAGCTACCCTTTCACACTTATAAAGCCCAATATTCGATAATCCCAGTCACCAACAGTTAATCAGTTCAATAATTATTTCATCCTCAGATTCACAGCTTTCTTGAACTCCAAGTTCTCACGTCTATCCACATATATAAATTGACATTTATTAAGCGCCTTTTCTAACAAGTGCTCAAAAGCGCGATGATACAGATGATTGGACAGTACAATGATTTAAAATATGAAGGACAGTACGACCTGTGACAAAAATTACTGATAGTGGATTACGACTGATAGACTTGTGTCTTAAGAGCAGATTTAAAACTATTTACAGATTTTGATTGTTTAACTGAAGTTGGCAGGTTGTTCCACACTTTCGGTCAATACACTGAAAAGGCCCGATCGCCTACAGTTGACAGCCTAGATTATGGTACCTCCAGCATGAACTGAGCCACTAAACGGAGAGTGCGTGTTGGTTCACAGACTGTGATCATGTCACGGATATATGATGAAGCAACACTGTGGAGTGTCTTATATATGAGCAAAAGGACCTTGAAATCCACCCAGGCACTGATTGGGAGCCAATGGAGCCGACGCATGATTGTTGTGGCACTGTCTCGCATCTTAGATAGGGTGATCAACCTAGCCGCTGTGTTTTGAACAGATTGGAGTCGGGACAGTTCCTTGGCAGGTATACCACACAGCAAGCTGTTTCCGTAGTCCAGTCTTGACATGACGAGACCTTGGACTAAAGATTTGGAGGAGTCCTCAGTCAGACACTTTCGGATGCACCTGATGTTGCGAAGATTCAAGAAAGCCCACAAATAATCTTGTTTACTTGTGAGGTCATTGACATATCCGAGTCAAACAAAACTCCAAGATTACGAACAGGACCCTCCGACACAGGCACAGTTGCGTCATTGACAGCGATTGAGGAGATGCCAGGGAAAGCTCTCTGAGTCGATTGGTGGCCATCCAGGTCTGTATGTCAAAGAGACATTTTTAGGTTACCGAACCTATGGTCCGATAACCTATTGGCATGGCGTTGCGTCCGTCGTTCGTCGTCGTCCGTCGTCGTCGTCGTCCACATTTTTATCTTTTTTGTTTACGGGCGAATTTTTCTGAAATTTTGCAGAAAAATACTTAAAAGTAATTCAAGAAGGAGGTATTTTTTAGTTTTTTGATTTTCGCTTTTTCTTCAAAATGGCGGCCGTTTTCGACAAAAAATGCCTGATATTGGACTTTGGCGGCCATTTTCTCAAAATCTGTTCAGTAACTTTTTTTCTTTTTGATACATAACACTCCTCGTATGTACTTCTATGATGTCTATAAATTTCGCTGCGCTTGAATCGCTCGAAGTGGGCCATTTTGGCCCAAACTCGGCCCCAATGGGACTTTCCCATGGTAAATTCTCCTATGCTTTATAATGGGACACATTATGCCTAATATCTCACTTGATATTGAGATTAGAGACTAGGAATCAATTGTGGACACATAGGAAATGATATATGCTGAATATTCTCGTGACCTTGAATTTGACCTCTGACCTCAGTTCCAAGGTCAGAGCACAAAATGGCTTATATCTCGCTTATTATCGACTCTACAGCTTAGGAATCAATTGTGGACATATAGGAAATGATATATGCTGAATATTCTGATGACCTTGAATTTGACCTTCGAACTCATTTTCAAGGTCACAGGACAAAATGGCTAATATCTCGCTTGTTATCGACTTTACAGCTTAGCAATCAATTATGAACATACAGGAAAAGATATATGCAGATTATTGTCATGACCTTGAATTTGACCTTTGACCTCATTTTCAAGGTCACAGGACAAAATGGCTAATATCTCACTTATTATCGATTTTACAGCTTAGGAATCAATTGTGGACATATAGGAAATGATATATGCTGAATATTCTCGTGACCTTGAATTTGACCTCTGACCTCATTTTCAAGGCCCAAGGACAAACTGGCTCATATCTAGCTGCTCTATTGACTGTATGGCTTGGGAATCAATTGTGGACATGATATAGAAAATGATATACATTGAATATTTTGATGATCTTGAATTTGACCTTTGCCCCTTCATTTTCAAGGCCACAGCACAAAATTGCTAATATCTCTGATTATTGAACAGCTTAGCAATCAACTGTGGACATGATATATGCTTAATGTTATATATGCTGAATATTCTCTTGACCTTGAATTCAACCAGTGACCTGGCTAACATCTAAAATATTAAACATTGTCCGGTAACCTATCTTTGGCCCTTGGCCTAATTTTTGAGTTGGGCACATTCGACTTTGATTGTGTCAGCACATTTCGGTTTGCTGAACGAGAAACCTGTGTGTCATCAGCATAGGTATGCATCATCAGACCGTATGTAATGACTAGTTGTCGGAGTGGCGGCATGTACACCAGAAACAGTAAAGGGCCTAATACAGACCCCTGTGGCACACCGTAGGTTACTGACGTCGGCGCAGAGACGGAGTCATGTATTCGGACGAGCTGTTTACGGTTTCTCAGATACGACCTGAACCAAAGTAGTGCTGTGCCGCTGACGCCGAGGAAGTTTGGATTCTGTCCAACAGAATCTCGTGATCAACAGTGTCAAAAGCGGCACTGAGATCTAATAGCACCAATATGGATACACCATTCTTGTCTGATGCAATGACCAAGTCGTTTTGCACCTTGGTGAGAGTGGTTTCTGTGCTATGAAATGGTCTGTAGGCGGACTGAGTCGGATCGTACAGATGATGTATATCCATGTGCAGACGAAGCCTGGATGCAACAACTTTCTCCAGAACCTTTGACAAGTTGGACAGATTGCTCACAGGCCGGTAGTTTTTAAGCTGCTTACTGTCGAAGGAGGGTTTCGTTAATAATGGAAAAACCCAGGCGACTTTCATGGAATCAGAAACAGTTGCTTGTTTAAGGGATCAGTTGATAACATCTAGCATCAGCTGCAGTAGAGGTTCACAGGCTGCCTTCACCATCCAAGTCGGCATTGGGTCAAGATTTGTGACTTGGTTACAACGTCTCGAAGCTCATCAGCTGACACTGGGATCAGCTTTAGCATTAGAGCGCAAGGTGCTTGCAATGATACACCAGCTACCACAGGGCCGTCAGGAAATACTTCACGGATTTGGGTGATTTTAAAATCAAAATACTGTGCAAATCTGTTTGCTAGGTCTGTTGATGAGTGTGTGGGTAGTTTGACATGTTTATGGCGCTGCATGATATCATTCATGACGCGACTGATGGCCTTAGCGTTTTTACCACATTCAGCAAACATGTTGTAATACTGGCTATGGGCATGATCCAGCATTTGGTTGAATGCTGTGGTGGCTTCTTTGTACATGTCTTTGTGCACCGTTAGTCCAGTTCTCCTCCACCGCCATTCAGCTTTTCGCTTTTAAGTCTTGGCATGGTGAAGTTCGTCGGTGAACCATGGTTGACTGGGACGTTTTGTGATGTTTTTCACCACGATGATGAGGTCACCAGAACTGGTCATGTAGTTTTGCAAGGAAGATGAGAATTCATCAAGGAAGATGGATGGGGTCAATTTGTTCTTCTTCGAAGGTGGGGGTCTGTATATAACAACCCGCAGGCATTGTGATCCGTTCCTGAAAACGAGTTCACAGTGTTCAAAAGAAACAAAGTCAGTGTCACCTGATGCCTGTATAATGTCTGAAAGTATGAGTCGTTGGGATGAGTATGTGTATTTGGCGCACTTTCCTATGTGTGGTGTAAGTGCGGGGGCTTTATGTGCATTAAGAATGTAGGCGAGAGTTCATGAGTTCATGAGTTCATGGTAAATCTGGAGAGTCTTAAATAAGAAAAAATTAGCCCAAGGGCTAAGAAAGGTTACTGGACAATATATATTTTAGATATTAGCCATTTTGTCCCGTGACCTTGAAAATAAGGTCATTGGTCAATATTAGCCATTTTGTGATGTGACCTTGAAAATGAGGTCAAAGGTCAAAATCAAGGTCATGAAAATATTCAGCATGTATCATTTCCTCTATGTTAGCAATTGAATCCTAAGCTGTAAAGTTGATAATAAGCGAGATATTAGCCATTTGTTATCTGATATTGAAATTGAGGTCAAAGGTCAAATTCAAGATCACCAAAATATTTAGCACATATCCGCCGAAAATGGCCGCCTGATTCCAAAATCAGGTGTTTTTGTGCAAAGTTTCAGGAAGATTTGACTGTAAACTTTAAAGATAAAATGTGAACGGACGATGGACGCAACACCATGCCAATAGGTTATCGGACTATAGATCCGGTAACCTAAAATTATGACTGAAGCAGTACAACCCAGGAGAACTAGTGTGGCGATTAAAGCGTGAAAGAAGGGGAAATGACAATGAAAAGGGAGCAGGCCAACGCTGGTGGTGGAGAAGTTTACAGACGTTACCTATGTGGTAGCAGAGAGCAAGTCTTGACTTGTTCAAGCCATATAAAGGAGTGAAGCATTTCTGAAGACAGACAGGACCCTGAAGAAATCGAGAGTACTTTGAAGAAAGAAGTAGACAAACTGGAGAAGGAGTCCGATTCAGATGAAGTTAAAAACTTCAAAAGATTGAAGCAGAGGTGCTGGGTCGAAAAAAATTGTGAACCAACAAAGAAATGGAAGAAAACAGCTGAGACTCCGGTAAAACGTTAAGTTCCAGCAGGTGACCATGATTATGGTAGAGAGATTTCCAGATAAAAGACATCCTGAGGTTCCAGCCGTGATGTGGACGTCATCAACCAACTGAGGTAGAGACCAGGGGTCTACTGTGAGCCTGGGTTAGAGATCTAGTGTTTTCAGATGTCGGCTACAAGTATTTTGGCTTGGGAGAAGAAATAATTTAGAACAGAGCAGATTCAAGATACGTCAAAGTTAAGAGAAACCAGAGGTAACAAAGAAGTCGGGGGGAACAGTTCTCATCACTCTGTTCATGCCTGGCCATCCCTGCAGAAGAAGTTGTCTCAAGTTCCCTAAGTCATCAACCAAAACCTGCTGTTTAACGTCGAACGCTACAAGACAAAATATGGGCAAGAAAACTGCAAAAAAGAATCATATGAAGTTTCAGGTACAACCGAATCCGCCGAAGAATTTTTGGCTGTGCCGACAGTTTTCGGGTGAGCCGAAGAAAATTAGGTAAAATTGCCTCTCTAGCTTTCAGCTGAAGATTTGTGACGTCACGCTTGCCTCGACTAATCAGAAGCCAGTTTTCCAAACCACATGAGATTGGAGGTTTTTTTTTGTAAATTCAGCAGCACCCAAGCCTGAGAAGGCACATAAAAAAATCTCATGGGAGGTGCTACCCACACAACTTTTCGGCTCCAGAGGACCGAAGCCAGCTAAAGCAGATCGGCTGGTACAATTCGGCTGAAAAGGGATTCCGAACTCCTCACAGAAATATCATCGAGCAATAGGTGTTGCACGAGTCGAAGCTACCCCTGGCCCAGTCGTCCGGAGCATGAAAGCCATACCTTTCCCGATGATAGAGGACGAATGCCGCCTATACCCTTGGGAATCTGCCAAGTTCGACAACTTGTGGGGGAAGATCCAGCTGAGGCAGCGGCCCCCGATTCAAGGATGCAGAAGTTTCTGGGCAGAACTGAGAGATTGAGTCGGGAGAATCCCCTCAGAGTTCCAAAGACGATTCCCTGCTGAGCACCCCAGAGATTACCCCGATTAACAACCCTCGAGAAGAATCATCCTGGGTTCGGGCCATAGAGATCCAGGAGTACCGGCTGCCTATGCCACCGATTGAAGACGGCCGAACCGTCATAACCGGGAGTGGGGGCTAAAAGGCATCGTCTGAGTCATCATGGGCCGAGCTGATCGACCTTCATAATAGCTGGAGAGTGAAGTCAACCGAAGTAATAGAATTGACTGGTAGACCAGTCGGGTTGAAACAAGCTGATAACGTCTGAGGTAGCTCAGAACCCGAGCTATCAACCAAACATCCAGCCGAAGAGGAACAGATTGATAAATGAAAACGAACTCCAACCTGAATGATCATTACAACACCGCCGCATCCTCGTCCAATCGATTTGATGCATAGCAAGCTGTATCCCAGAACGGCCCAGACGAAGAGGAAGTCGGCCCAGACACACATGGTACGTCTGAGACAGGGTTTGTATCACCGGTCTCCAGACAGACGCATGGCCAGGCCAAGAGGTTGCAAGGGCGGTGCCCCAAAAGCAGCTGGAGGCGCAGCGTGCGCTCGAAGCTGCTAACCCCGGGCGACCCCAGTCCGTGCCCGGTGCAGGTGTGGACAGTTCCACTGGGAAGAAGAGGTACCGTAAGAGCTTGAAGGCCTCAGCCTAGTGCCACCGCACTTCTTCCCTTGGCTCCGGACTGAAATCTGGATGTGCCAATACGCCGGACTCCTCGCGAAGTGGTGCGGCCGGCACTTCTGTTCAGTCTGGGGCTTCTACGGTGCCAAATCCTCGGGAGGCGGTGCGAGAAGCACCTCCACGGGGTCCAGCTAGGGATCGATGGGTCCTGGTCAGCGATCACCTCCTGCAAGTCCTCTGGTCAGGCTAAACAATTTCAGTGGAACCACAGCAGGGAACGACTTGTCACAACAGTCTTCCAAGAGGCCTGGGCCTGCGGATAGGGATCTGCGGCTCAAGATGCTCCGAAAGGAGGCCCAACAGCTGGGCCAGGGATATCTGTCAGACGAAGCTCTGCTGTTTGGTTGGGCGCACGTCTCTAAGAAGAGGCGGGAGCAGTCCACCGGGCGGGCGGACAGCACACCTAACTGTGTCTGATCACAGTCCACTCCGGGGAGACAACAGCGGTCTTCCTCAGCGCAGCCACCTTCCAAAAGGTTGTGGGCCAAAATGGGTCCCTAACTGCCGGGCATGCAACAAGGCGAAATGTTCTGCGCCCATTATGCTAAGGAGTTCTACTCCCGCCGCAAACCAGGAGAAGGAGCATCGGGTGACACTCACATCACAAGACCCCATTCGTTGACGGATGTGGAGAGAGAAGGGTTGCCGGAGCCAACAGAACGCGGGATGTTCTGCCCCTTCTGTCCGCTCTCCTTGGACGGGTATGAGACCCTCATGTGGCGCTCAGTTACGATCGTCGATATTCGACTGTTGATCATCTGAATCGTCACGTGGGGGCTTATCATTACCCCTGGGTCACCGAGTGCGCTCATGGACGAAGAGTATTCGCTCTTGTTTGAGGTGATGGTACCCTTGGGCCCGTCAGAGGGATGTAAGGTGGCGGACATCACCTCTCCCTCGAGCTCAACGTCTGGGATCCGACCTAAGGTCCTTAGCGCAGCTCCCCCAAAGACAAACGATTCTGGATGCGCGCCACCTCTCTCTCGAGGTCGGTGTCCAGTTCCTCCGTGAGGACATGCGGCATGGCCGTGAGTTGGCAGAGCACTGCCATCTTGGCCATAGACACTGTCAATCCCTTGGAGGACATACTCCCTCAGCACAGTTCTGACACCGCCCGGGCATACAAGACTTTCTGTGAGGCCGCACTTCCGGCCACCAACGGGAGGGGCTGGACTAGATACCGATGGAGGCAGAGCTGATGGAACTGCCAGTGCCTCAGGCCATTAATGACATGGGGGCTGCAGGGATAGGGGTTCTGTGGCGCGCACAAATTGAGTTTCCCTGGGACCACCCCCAGCGAGGAAGGCTCACTGGTGCCGCCGAATATCTCGTGGTGGAGATGGACCGCTCTCTGAAATGGCTCACCCGGTACCGTGCCGAGGCCTCACACGTCGCATGCCACTTGACAAATAACCAGGGCCTCATGGAAGGTACCGGCGGAGGCTTGAGAGTTACCAGACTCTCGCAGCTGCTCGCAAGCACAGTGCTTCCGCAGAAGGGAAGGCCGTTGTTCGAGCTGCAGAGACCGAGAAGAATTCCATCTCCGACGAGATCACCACTGAGGTGCAGAAATTAGGAACGAGGAACTGAGGCGTCGCTTCCGCAAAGTCGAGTGTGTTCTATCCTCGCAGTGGACCGTTGGCGAGCCAGCCAACTACAGTTAACAGGTGATGATGCTATATCTTAGTGGTGTTCTACCGTCAGGCTTGCTCGGCGGACTGCTACACGGTTAACGTTCTAAAGTAATGGGGTACCTACGCCAATTGCAAATTCATTGAAGTCTTTGAGTAAAGACCCACGTTGCATTTAATGCCCTCTTCTGGGAAAACCTTCCATGCATAACAAAGTCAGCCTTGTTGACAAATTTTAGTCGCCTTACTGGTCAGCATCGACCATGTTCATGAATATTGATTAATTTTAGTCATGCATGATCAAACTGTGAAAATTGGAATGCCTTTATATGGCAACGTGGGTCTATTTACGGGAAGACACAAACAATTTGTGCCTTTCGATAATGTACCCCATTACCTACGTCCACAATGACCCACGGTGAGTGGCCTAGCCACGAGGATCCGGGATAGCGGACGTCAAACTTTATATCATATTAAACAAGTGAAATTAACTGAATGAGACATACATCAAATTAAAGGGGGGTCACACGTAAATACAGGAACTGCATCTATCAAGGGCAGATGTAAACAAAGCACAAAAGTGCAAGATGGACTGACAATACCACGCACACCACCGTATATCACTGATTATTTTCTCATAACTACACTATATATGCAGACACGAACCGGAAAATGTACTCAGCGCGGACATTTAAGGGCAATGTGGGCTTTTGTTTACAATCGGTTTTGGTGGATAACCTTCGTTTGTTCATACAAAACTGGCATAAAATGTACGTTAGAACAGATGAAAATACAACTCGGCTTGATTGTAATCGTCAAAATCATCGTGCACATATTTTGTTGTCTTGTATTAGATGTGTTGCACTTATTTTTTTTTGGAAAAAAAATAGTACATACATTCTGAGGCAGATGCTTTAAGATTGCGTATCGCTCAGGATTATTGTAAATTCAATGGTTCGACACCATACCCAATTTTGGTTCATATCTAGGCCGTTTCGTAACAAACTTACACGGAATTCCGTATATTATGCACATATCTATGAAGATGACGCTAATAAGAAATTGACGATATCCTTAATAAATTTGTAAATAACATAGAGTGCACATATCCGTGATCATTAACCTACACTTCAATTTCAAGTATCACATCGATATTCATGTAAAGTTGATGTGCGAACACGTATGTACATATGTTCATTCTGATCCACTGAAAATGTCATGTGCCGCTTGTCAGTGCATCAGCAGCATCACCTCATATTCCATATTGCACATTTCGTAACTTGTATATTTTGTATACATTATTGCATGTAAACTCGCGGCTGCAATTTCGTGTGATTATTTATTATAGTGCCTATTGGTATGTTCAACAGGAATGTGTCTAGGACAGCAAACTCTATCCATCTAACAAGATGGCGGACTAAACCCGTGATTGGTCAGAATGTGATGCAGTGCATGTGCTTCCTGTTATATGGTGTGTGGTGTGTGTCATGGATTTTGCACATATCTATTATGCTAGCAGGATTGGGTCATGTGATTATCTAGCACAATGTCGGTGAGGGGTTGTTTTGGGTTATACTACGAAAAGTTGTAAAATTGACAAAATTGACACACCAGGTGGAAAGGCCGGTGGGGGATGAAGAACTAATTGACACACCAGGTGGAAAGGCCGGTGGGGGTGAAGAACTAATTGACACACCAGGTGGAAAGGCCGGTGGGGGATGAAGAACTAATTGACACACCAGGTGGAAAGGCCGGTGGGGTGAAGAACTAATTGACACACCAGGTGGAAAGGCCGGTGTTGGGGGGAGGGGGGGGGGGGGGGGTGAAGAACTAATTGACACTCCAGGGTGGACAGGCCGGTGGGGGGTGAAGAACTAATTGACACACCAGGTGGAAAGGCCGGTGGGGGGGCTAATTGACACACCAGGTGGAAAGACCGGTGGGGGTGAAGGGCTAATTCACACACCAGGTGGACAGGCCGGTGGGGGTCAAGAACTAATTGACACTCCAGGGTGGACAGGCCGGTGGGGGTGAAGGGCTAATTGACACACCAGGTGGAAAGGCCGGTGGGGGTGAAGGGCTAATTGACACATCAGGTGGAAAGGCCAGTGGGGGTGAAGGGCTAATTGACACACCAGGTGGAAAGGCCGGTGGGGGTTGAAGGGCTAATTGACACACTAGGTGGAAAGGCCGATGGGGGTGAAGGGCTAATTGACACACCAGGTGGAGAGGCCGGTGGGGGTGAAGGGCTAATTGACACACCAGGTGGAAAGGCCAGTGGGGGGTGGCTAATTGACACACCAGGTGGAAAGGCTGGTGGAGGTGAAGGGCTAATTGACACACCAGGTGGAAAGGCCAGTGGGGGATGAAGAACTAATTAACACACCAGGCGGAAAGGCCGGTGTTGGTGAAGGGCTAATTGACACACCAGGTGGAAAGGCCGGTGGGGGGTGAAGGACTAATTGACACACCAGGTGGAAAGGCCGGTGGGGGGTGAAGGGCTACTTGACACACCAGGTGAAAAGGCTGGTGGGGGTGAAGGACTAATTGACACACCAGGTGGAAAGGCCGGTGGGGGTGAAGGGCTAATTGACACACCATGTGAAAAGTTCGGTGGGGGTGAAGGGCTCATTGACACACCAGGTAGAAAGTTCGGTGGGGTGAAGGGCTAATTGACACACCAGGTGAAAAGGCCGGTGGGGGATGAAGAACTAATTGACACACCAGGTGGAAAGGCCGGTGGGGGGGGGGGTGAAGGGCGAATTGACACATTAGGATGGAGAGGCCGGTAAGGGGGGGGGGGGGAAGGGTGTATTGACACTCCAGGGTGGAAAGGCTGGTGGGGGGGGGGAAGAGAAGTAAGAATTGACACACCAGGTGGAAAGGCCGGTGGGGGACGGGGGGGGGGGGGGGGTGGGAGAGAAGTAAGAATTGACACACCAGGTGGAAAGGCCGGTGAAGGGTGTATTAGCACACCAGGGTCGCCAGGCCAGTGGGTGGGGGGGGGGGGGTTGAAGGGCGTATTGACACACCAGGGAGGACAGGCCGGTGGAGGAGGGGGGGGGGGGGGGTGAAGGCTGTATTAGCACACCAGGGTGAACAGGCCAGTGGGGGTGAAGGGCGTATTGACACTCCAGTGTGGGAAGGCCGGTGGGGGGGGGGGGGTTGAAGGGCGTATTGACACTCCAGGGTGGAAAGGCCGGTGGGGGGGGGGGGGAGGAGAAGGGCGTATTGACACATCAGGGTGGACAGGTTGGTGGGGGGGGGGAGTGAAGGGTGTATTAGCACACACCAGGGTGGACAGACCGGTGGGGGGGGGGGGGGGGAAGGGTGTATTAGCACACCAGGGTGGACAGGCTGGTGGGGGGGGGGGGGTGAAGGGTGTATTAGCACACCAGGGTGGACAGGCTGGTGGGGGGGGGGGTGAAGGGTGTATTAGCACACCAGGGTGGACAGGCCGGTGGGCGGTGGGGTGAAGGGTGTATTAGCACACCAGGGTGGAAAGGCCGGTGGGGGGTGAGGTGAAGGGTGTATTAGCACACCAGGGTGGACAGGCCGTTGGGGGGTTGGGTGAAGGGTGTATTAGCACACACCAGGGTGGACAGGCCAGTTGGTGGGGGGGGGGGGGTGAAGGGTGTATTAGCACACCAGGGTGGACAGACCGGTGGAGGGGTGAAGGGTGTATTAGCACACCAGTGTGGACAGGCCGTTGGGGGGGGGGGGGGTGAAAGGTGTATTAGCACACCAGGGTGAACATGCCGGTGGGTGGTTGGGTAAAGGGTGTATTAGCACACACCAGGGGGGACAGACCGGTGGGGGGGGGGGGTGAAGGGTGTATTAGCACACCAGGGTAGACAGACCGGTGGGGGGGGGGGGTGAAGGGTGTATTGACATACCAGCATGGAGAGGCAGGAGGGGGGGGGTGGGGGTGGAGGGCGTATTGAAACACCAGGGTGGACAGGCCGGTGGGGAAGTGGGGACGGAGTCACACACAAGTGAGCAGGAAGGAGGAAGACTCTCGGCTAGGATGGATGACACCAGACGACGGACTGCGGAAATATTCCCGTTTCCGCCCAAACCCACCACAGTCTATGTATGGCACGCATCCGTGCATAATTCATCAGCACAGAGATAACCTGTATGCGATTTCCGCAGTTTTTACATCGAAAGGTTTTGCTTACTACTATCAAACTCCAATGAATTCAAGTGTTGTTCGTAGCCACCTAAAAACACTACAGTATCTAGAAGATAATCACAGCCCGAGTTTAATCGGTTACCGGACGACTATTTCTCATATGGTCATATGAAGTCATTCTCAGATCCAAACAAGTTCTTATCTGTTTCCCTCCATACTTATAACATGAGCATTCAGTTCAAGAGTTACAGTTCAAAGTCAGTAATATACTAACCATACCCTATGTGCTCAATCCCAGCATACAGGTCCCACTCGCACATGGCTGTTAGGATATTTTATTTTAGTTGATTGCATGAACTACAGGAAAGATTATCAGACAGATTTTGAGATTTTGGGCCAATCCATTGAGTCAAACTTTCAAAAGTCCGTGGTTGAACAGAAATGTGAACAAAGCAAATTAATGTACAAACAACACAAAAGAGTCCACTGGAATCCACCTGGGGCAAATTATGATTTTCAAAATTTTTGAAATATTTTTGAAATACTGAAGCAGTCGTAACTTCGTTGAAAATCAGCATGGAAACATAAGGCGTGTAATGCTACTAAATGTGAAGTATTTTCAATATCAAGAAATCAATTTTTTTTTCCAAAATGTTTTGAAGTGAAAATTTCAGAAATTGTCTGAATCATTGACTGTGATTTTAATAATAATTAAGGGACGTTTAACAACATGTTTGTGCATTCAAGCGGCAGTGTTTTATCTATAAGATACCTACTAATAAGTCAAGTCAAGTTTGGGACACTATCTGTACACTTCAACAAGCATCACAACAGCAGAACTTGAGGTTACGTGTGCGGCCACAGGGACAAAGGAGAGTAGAACCAGTACTCGAGGCTGAGTGAATACGAGAAAAATCAAGGATAAGTAGACACGAAACTCATTTCTTGGTTAAACAACCCTATTGATTAGTTTGATAACAATATGAAACAATGAACTCGAATCGTATTGTAACTCGAACTCGTATTGTAATAACTCTCTACTTCCCTCTCACAGAGAACAATTCTCGTAGATGGTCTTACAATACCATAATACCTGCAATACTGGTGCAGAGCTTATCCATGCGAAAATTGATTATTACTCGCATTTGTTTGTCGATTCGTCCATTATTCTTGCCAAAATGTGTTTTAGTTGCACTTTCCATAAATGACCAAGGTGTATGTTTTCTTTGTTCAATATTTGCTACTTAACTTTGTTGTAATCTGAGATTGTGACATAAAATATGGATAATGTCATCGCTGACTTAATTCGGTAGCAATAAGTCCACGCATGGACAAGCGCCTCACCAGCTCACCAGTAGTACCATGGGGTCAAAATTATACTAACAGATATAGTACGGCTAACGCCGCACAATTAGCCACACAAACTATTCTTGTTTTGTTCTGTCCATCGTACGTGCTTTATCAGAAATGGGTTTCTGTTATATGTACCAGAAATTTCTGTGCAGTTTATGTTTTCGATAATAAAAATTTGAATATTGGTGCGTAGTGTGTTGTTTTTCCGAATATTGTTGATATCGACTCAGCCACAATACAAGGCCGCTGTTCAGAACCTTCAGAATTCAGAATTTTTTATTGTAAATGTGGCGATTTTGCCCTAAGCACGCGGCAGGTGATTGTAAACATAAAAGCCATTTATGTGGCCTTTCTGTACTTGGCCTTGTTTTGACATGCTCCGTTCGAGCGTGCGTTGCCACGGCGACGTATTGTAATTTACGTTCCAGTAAACTATAACAATGGATCGATTTAACCTCGCGTGCGCCCTGCAGTTTCTGGTGTATTATATATACACTGGAAGCGACTCGTTCGAGGAGATTGTCCAAGATCGAGACTAGGACGCACACGAGGCTCGCCATGAGCTTTGTGTTCCCTGGGTCTGAGTAGTGGGCTCCTAGAGCCCTGGGGACGATTTCCGTGGGGAGGCCCGGGCTGGGAGAGACGAGTTGCTGACTCGGGGGCCTTCGGCCCTGTGGATCGCCAGCTCTCTCCCTTCCCGGGACATGTGACAGAGGCTCTGGCTAGCATGTCGGACTGTACGGGGTTCCGTCCCCGAGGCAGACCGCGGCTCGCCAGGCCCCGCCAGTTAACACCGTGGTGATGAACCAGTTTCTGAACGGTGTCCGTAGGCCTGGGAGTGTCGGGTGGGCTGTTACCTGGTTACCGTTAATGATGAAGTAGTTACCGTGTCCGCCGCGACCTCCGGTGAGCGGCCCTGCCGCGAGGATCCGGAATAGCGGATACGCGTCCGCAAGGACTCGGATGAGAGAGGACTATCCTCGAGGATCCCGAAGAGCGGACGGTAGTCAATAACTTTACATTGGTGCCGTGACCAGGATCAGTCCGACAGTGTTCCATCGCAGCCTACCGTCACAGTGTTGTAGCCTCCTTAGTCCCTGGGGATCGCCCGCTCCTCAAGGACGTCTCAAAGAATGACGAGAGCGAAAGAGAAGGCCAAAGATAAGGCCGATGAATCCAAGGGGAGGGATAAGGGTGGAAATGTCGCGGACCACACCCGGTCGCGCGACAGCCCCCGTGAGACGTCTCCGGACGACTCCGGCGGCCGGAAGGAACGCGCGGAAACCTCCGTGGACAAGACCCCGTCCGCGGAGACGACTCCGGCGTCCCTGGCTCCGTCTTCGGACGTAGAGTCGGGCCCCGCGGGGCCGCAGCAGGAGTTGCCGTCAAGGCCGGACCTTGACGTGTTAGGCGCGGTGGGTGGAGCTGGCAACGGCTCTACGCCGCGCCCGCCCGTGCCCAGAACAGATCCGTGGCAATCGGCACCCTTCCATAAGACGCCTTCGAGCGTCCGGAATCGAGCGCCGATGCATGCGGGTCCTTCTGGACGAGCGGACCAGTCATACCAGATGCCGCACCCGGCCGGGTGGGCTCCCTCGCGAGCCTCCGGCATAGGTCCTGGTCGGTCCGCACCGGGCAGTGTGGTGGATCAGCTCACCGACGCACTTGGCGAGCTGGCCCCCCTCGGGCGCTATGACCGCGCCCGGTCGCCCCATCAGGGACGATCAGACCGGCGGAACCGCTCCCCTTCTCCGCTGTCACAAGGCAACTCGGGGCCTTTGACGGAGAGGGAGAGGTGGCTGATTTCCGAGGCGCTTGTACTGTTCAAGCGGAATCAGCTGCATTCGAGCGTTGACCCGTCGGTCACCCTAAGTCCGGGGATGTCTGGGCCAGTAGCCCCTCCCCAAGTCCTGCCGAGTCCGCAGGCGCCAGTGGCCCCCGCAATGGGACCCGCGCCTGCTCCGCGGCTCGGAGGCACCACGTTGGCGACCGCGTCGACCGTTCCGACGGTTGGAGCGCAAGCCGCGTGGTCGACTTACCCTGGCACGTACAGTGTGTCGGACGGGCAGTGGCAACAGGCGGCTTCGGCCCCAAGCTTTGCCGCCCCTTCTGGAGCCTACCCAGTAGGTTCGATGGGAGCCCCGCCCGCACCTAGCCAGAGTGGGTTTTCAGCGGGAATGATCCCGGCGGCAAACGTGAGCTTCCCTGCTCCTATGTCCGCGGCGTCGATGTTTGCTCCGGCAGACTCCGCCGCAGGCGCGGGAAGCGCGCGGAACTTGCCGCAGTACACGGACGACCCCGGAGCCGGGACCGCACGTCGGGCGCGTAACAAACGCGATGACGGGCCCGACCACTCTTCGTGGCGGAAACGGTTCAACGGGGATAACGCCGACTTGGAGGACTACTTGCTCCAGGTATGGCGTACCGCCGTGTACGAAGGATGGTCCCAGCCTGAGGCTGGACACGTCCTCGCGGGGAGCCTGGAAGGGAAAGCTCTCCGCGTGATGCCGTGTCTGCCGGTAGGAACAGTGACGTTCGGCGAGGTTGCTCGTCAACTTCGCCTGCTGTTCCCGCCGACGACCAATCGGCGGCAGTCTGAACGAGAGTTCAAGGCGCGTATCCGCCAGCCGACTGAGTCCGTGACAGACTATGCGTACAGCTTACGCATACTCGGCCGGAGAGCCTTTCCGGACATGGACTCCAGACGGTTTGAGACGATGCTGATCGATCAGTTCATCGATGGCCAGCCTTACCACCTAGCGTACGGGCTGGCCACCCATGAAAAGCGATCGATGGAGGAGGCGATAGACTCCGCGCTTGCGCTTGAGATGGCTGTCCGTCCTAGACAGTTGCCTCCAGCCTCGGCTCCGGCCCCGGCTGTGCCCGCGCAGGTGGCGACTCCTCCTCCGGTCAAGGCATCGCAGGTAACCCCGTGGCAGGACCCGGTCGTCCGGGAACCCGCCAGGGAACCTACCCAGCAGTGGGTTAGTGCGCCGGCACCCTCTACAGGGGCGCCCGCACATGCGGCACCGGTCGCCGCGCCGCGCTCGCCTTCGGACGAGTGCGACATAGAGGAATACGACCTCGGCGCCGCGCAGATGATTGCGCACTGCGCCGGGCTCGAAGCTCCGGGAGCCGCAGAATGTTGCGCGTTCACCTCCGGACCAGCTCAGAACCGTCCCTGCTACTTCTGCGGAAAGCAGGGACACTTTTGGCTGAAGTGTCCGGAGTTGTTGGAACGCCTGCGGTCGCGCGGATACCAGGGAGCTCTCCCTGGCCCGCAACGGAGGAATTCCTTCCGGTCTGGTCCTCCGGGACAGCAGAATCGGAACCCGCGGCAGGGAAACTAGATCCGGACGTGGTGGCGACCAACACTGCGTCCGGGGATAGTTGTTCGGTGGCAAACGATGCCGCCCCACCCGCTGATGAGCAGGACGGACCCCAAGTGGATATGACTTCTCCGGAAGTAGTCCTTGGAGACCAGTCTAGCTCCTCCGCGGCTGAGGCGGATGGCGAGGACTCCGTGGATGAGCCCAGCACGTGCGAAAGGTATCGCCCGACCTGCGCGCTGGTGAGGGACCCCTGCTGGTACCTGCCCCTGTCCTTCGGACGGGAGCCGGTCCGGTTCCTCATAGACTCAGGCTCGGAGGTGACCCTCGTGGCCGCCGGAACGTTTAGGAAGGAGCCCGCACTCCGCAACCTCGAGTTGCGAGATCCCGGACCGTACAAGCTCTACGGAGCGGGAGACAACCGCATCCGTATCCATGGCATCATCGATCTGCCTATTACCCTTGGGGACAAGGTGTATCTGACAGAGGCGATCGTGGCGGATATCGGAGCGGCCGGGATAATTGGGATGAATTTCCTACGGGTCCACCGGGTGATTGCCAACTTTAGCGCTGGCGAGTTCCGGATGGGAGAGGACACACACTTCCTCTTCCGCTCGGGCCCGATGCATTCATTCCAGATGCGGACATCGCGCACTGTAGTAGTGCCGCCGATGAGTGAGATGATCATCGAGACGAGGCCGCGGCGTCCCCGCATGCCCCTTGATGGTCGTCCGTGTATAGTACAACCCGTGAGCAGTTTCGCCGCAGGAACTGGGCTCGTGCTGGGTGGGGCCCTGGTCATGTCCAACCCCCGCGCGATGCCCATCCTTGTGGTGAATCCTACGGATGCTCCGATTGTACTGAAGCGCGGATGCATAGCAGCTACTGCTATTCCCGCGGCTTCGAGTCGAGTCATCCCCGACGATCCGGTCTGCCGCGCTGCGTGCGCGACGGCGGCCGCCGGAGATGATCCGTTCACCCTGCCGGACCATTTGGAATCTCGGGTTCCGAAGGACCGGTTGGATGAAGAGCAGCGCCAAGCGCTCCGCAGACTGCTGCGGCAGTATGCGGATGTGTTCATGGGTCCTGATAGTGCGGTTGGCAAGACTGACGTCGCCAAGCACCGCATCGACCTCGTGGACGAGCGTCCTCTCAAGCAGCGTCTTCGTCGGGCAGCAATAGTGCACCAAGAGGTCATAGACCAGGAGGTGCAAAAGATGCTCGACTTGGACATCATCGAACCCAGTGACAGCCCTTGGGCCAGTCCGGTGGTTATGGTGAAGAAGAAGGACGGCTCGTGGAGGTTCTGCGTGGACTATCGGAAACTCAACGATGCCACGCGGAAGGACTCATATCCTCTCCCGCACATTGAGGATACCTTCGATGCCCTGGCCGGGTCGCACTATTTCTGCGCTCTGGATCTGGCCTCCGGGTATTGGCAGGTGGAGATGGAGGAGAGTGATCGGGCGAAGACTGCCTTCGTTACCAAGAACGGGCTCTACCAATTCAAGGTAATGCCGTTCGGGCTCTGTAACGCACCAGCGACGTTCGAGCGCCTCATGGAGATGGTACTCAAAGGGTTCCTCTGGAAGCGATGTATGGTCTACATCGACGATGTCGTCGTGTATGGCCGGTCGTTCGAGGATACCCTCACCAACCTTCAGATGGTGCTCCATCGCATCCGCGGAGCAGGGCTTAAATTGAAGCCAAGTAAGTGCGAACTATTCGCGCAGGAAATCCTGTACTTGGGCTTCATGGTAACGGGCACCGGAGTGAGACCAGACCCCGCAAAGGTGGCGGCCGTGCAGAAATGGCCTCCGCCATGTAACGTGGCGGACGTGAGGTCCTTCTTGGGCTTCGCAAGCTACCACCGCAGGTTTATTCGCGGCTTTGCGGAGATCGCGCGTCCCCTTACTATCCTCACGGAAAAGGGCGCCGATTTTGTTTGGTCCGCCGAGCAGGCTAACGCCTTCTCGGGACTCCGGCAGGCCTTGGTAGTGGCCCCGGTGCTGCGGCACCCTCGTCCGGACTGCGAGTTCATCCTGGACACTGACGCGAGTAACTTCGCACTCGGCGGTGTCCTCTCGCAGATCGTGGATGGGCAAGAGCGGGTAGTAGCTTATGCGAGTGTGGCCTTGAGCCGCTCTCAAATGAACTACTGCACCACTCATCGCGAGTTGCTCGCGGTGGTTACGATGACCAAGCGTTTCCGGCACTATTTGTTGGGACGCCATTTCCGCTTGCGGACTGATCATAGTTCGCTGAGATGGCTCCTCAACTATAGTGAGGCCGACGGCTTGGTGGCGCGGTGGCTCGTCAAACTCCAAGAGTATGACATGCAGATAGAGCACCGCGCTGGTAAGTTGCACGGCAACGCGGACGGCCTGTCCCGTTGTCATAAGTGCAAGAATCCGGGTTGTGCAGGGATGGCACCATTCCAGCAAGCCGCGGATTCGTCCTCAGACTCGGAATTGGACGTTCCGGGGAGACCGCAGGCCGCCGCCCCCTCTAACAACACGGCGGCCGGAGCGTCTAGGGCTCATCTCCGCGCGCGGACCCGCCGATATCGGCGAGGGCGTCCCGCATATGAAGCGGAGGTGCGGCTCAGCTCCAGCGAGTCTTCCTCGAGTCCGGCGGTGTACTCCTCGTGGGTACCCTCGTCCTCTGGAGAGTCTGAGTATGAGCGGTCCTTGCCCCCTGTGGTGATGGCCGCTGCGGCGCAGCCGGACGCGACGGATGAGGAGCCTAATTACTTGGGTGGCTACTCTCCGGCGCAGATAGCTGCGGCGCAGAGAGCTGACAGAGCTCTGGCACCGGTAATTACAGCCCTTGAGGCCGGCCAGAAGCCCTCGAAGGATGAGCGAAAGACCTACAGGGAGGAGACCTTGTCTCTAGTATCTCAGTGGGAACGACTCTCCTTGAGGGATGGCCTCTTATACCGGCGCTATGAGCCACCGACCCCACTGCCTCCAATATGGCAGTTGGTGCTTCCGGCGGAGCTGCGGAAAGAAGTACTCCACCAGTTGCATGACCTCCGGGTGACCGGTCACTTGGGAATCCGGAGGACCGTCCATAGGCTACAACAGCGCTTTCATTGGCCTGGTAGCGGCTTGGACGTGCAACGGTGGTGCGCAGCCTGCCCTCGGTGTCAAGCTCGCAAAGGAGTCCCGACTCCTGGCCGCCACCCCTTAACCACGGTTAAGGCGGGCGCGCCGTTTGATCGGATAGCTTTGGATATACTGGATACCCACCGGGTCACCCCGCGCGGTTTCCGGTACATCCTGGTGATATCCGACTATTTTACCAAGTATACCGACGCCTACCCACTGCGCCGCCAGACTGCGGACGAGGTAGCTCGGTTATTGGTGAATAGATGGGTGGTGTACCATGGGGTACCTAAACAGGTACATTCGGATCAGGGCACGCAATTTGAGAGCAACCTGTTCCGGAACCTAGCACAGATGCTAGGGAGTACCAAGGTGCGTACCACCCCCTACAGGCCCCAGTCTGATGGCCAGGTCGAACGCTTTAATCGATCGGTCCTCAACATGCTGGCGGCCTTTGTGAATGATCGTGCGAATGATTGGGATGACCACCTCCCGTATGTCTTAATGGCGTACAGGTCGTCGGTCCACTCTTCGACCGGAGTTACTCCGCACGCGATGTTGTACGGCCGGGAGTTAAATTTGCCCGTGGATATTATGTATCCAACTGCGGCAGAGACCGGCGCAGTACCCCAGTGCGGTCCGGAGTACGTGGAGTGGATTCGCCGCGCCCTGGCGAACGCCCATGATTTCGCGCGCGCGCGCCTGGACAAGTCTGCCCTCCGGCAGAAGCGAGGCTATGACGCCCATGCTAAGGGTAGGCCAGCTTTTGCGGAAGGCGACAAGGTGCGCTACTATTATCCGCCGCTTAAGCAAGGCAATAAATTTGCTAAGCCGTGGATAGGCCCGTTTACCGTACTGAAACAGGTGACAGATGTGGACTACCGGATCCGGAGGGATTCCGATCCGGACAGGGTTCTGGTTGTCCATATCGATAATCTGAAGAAGTACGAGGGCCCGCTGGTCATGGATCCGCTAATTCAAGATGCGGAACCGGATGATGCTCCCGTATGGGATCCGTCCGGTCAGCATCCGCGGACTCCGGACGAGCGTGTGCGCCGTATGGTGGGCCTCCCGGACCTCTCTGACCCGTCAGATGATGGGCTGGGTGGCTATCAGCCAGATGACGGCGATCCGCAGGTACCTCCACTCCCTCCAGTACCTGCGGATGACGGGCGGCCACGCCGGAAACCACGTGCGCCAGCCCGGTATGGGTGGGAATAACCTTCCGCCCATGCGGATGCGTCTGCGGTACCCGTCTATCATACTATGGATGGGTTTTAGGTCGTTCCGTGAGAGTCCGCACGACTTACCTCCGCGGGTGGCTACTTTGTGGCCATCTTCGGAGTTGAGGTCCGCGGAGACTTTCATGTCGTAACGCCGCCGCTCCGCATCCGCCCTCCTGTAGTTTCTAGCGCCAGGGACGTGCGGATGGCCTGTCCGCACCTTATGGACGGCTGTCCGGCGTAATCCGTACAACGGTTACGCTGGCCGGACGAATTTACTGATTCGGCCGGACGCCCCTGGTCCCGGGACAACCTCTTATATGGCCAGACTGAGGTTGGGATTTACGTCCGCTACGGGAGAAGCGTCTTCCCACGGATTTGGGGAACTGGCTCTGGACGCGGGGATAGTGTCCGCAGATGAGGACTGATGTCCGCGGTTCGTCCGCGTGACTCGTCCGGCGTCCGCGGCGCTTTAAGATGACGCACTTCGGTGTAGTTATCCCCCGTGAGCCACTACTGTAATTGCGGTTATAGTAGATTAAGGTTTCTTACGGCAGGAAACCGACTATCCATTATGATAATGGAGCGGTTGTTAAGTCCGCGTGTGCGGACCAGCCGCGGCAGCGGGTGACGCTCGTTCTCGTCCGGATCGTACCTTACAATACGCGGTCCGGCCGGAATGACCGGAACCCCGGCCTCCTTCTAAGAAGGGGGTCGTATATTACATGCGCAACACTTGTGGTGGCTTCTAATTCCAATTTCATCTTCATTGGATAAGGGCAATACGCCGTACAATGGTAGACGTCCGGCCTGGACTCCGTCCGCGGGCAGCCCCGGACGTCCGCCGGCTATTGCTTTCACCATCTTTGGGCGCCTCTAGATTGGGCGCCGGTATGAAGGGTTCGCCCCCTAACCAGTGCGGTTATGGACCATGCCGGCTCCGCGTCTAAATCTATTGGCTCCGCGCTCCGGTAGTCGTTTGAGGAGGCTCTGGGCTGGACCGGGCACCGCTCCGCGGCCGGGCAGTACGTCGGGGTTGCTAGTGGGCGCTTTGCAAACGCCCATAGGGCGCCCGATTGTCTGTCCGGACGTCATGGGTATGTCCGATCGCCCTGTAAGCGTGCCAGCGGCTATGGGGAGTGATTTTGTTTATTTTCCATCTCATTTATTATTTATGGGAGGATTATAAGCCACAAGTGTGTGCGTGTTTCCCGTGGAAATGCTATTCTTACTCATTTATCCCATATATGAGAAAGTTTAGAGATATATCTTTTCCTTTCCGGTGCAATAGAGAGTAAGAAATCGGGAGATTTCTGCTTTCGCGAGAGGGGTGTAAGGAGTTGCGCTAATCTTGACAGTGACGGATTGCTGTGATATTTGAAAAGACTGGAGAATGACGATTTATTGTTGTTTTCGTCTGACATATTCGTACAAGCCACAAGTTAGTGGTTACTGTCAATTTTATGCCCAATTTCTACCTTGCTTTGGTGATTAGTTTCACGTCATTTACCGCCAGTGCGGAAGCTTTAGCTAATGACTGATCTTAATTACTGTAGTTATTTGCGAGGTCCCCCGGGATAGAAATGCGTTTCTACCCGTATACATGGTTTGATTTGGAGTCACCGGAGGGAAATGATTGCACCCGCATGAGCTAATAGTGCATGTATTTTGGTTCGGGCGTGTGTCAGTATGACCGGGGACAGAGTTTTGCAGCGACACCGCGTGCATTGCTGCACGTGTAGTATAGCTGTCATTTGTTACATGTATATATATGTAAAAATGTCGTACCCGGATTATTTGTTAATCTCCAGATGTGTAGCACATGTGTTTTGTGCCATCCGCATTTCGTCCGCCGATGCGGCGCTGGATTCCGCGGGATCCGCGTGTCCGGTGTTCGAGATGCGGGTGATTTTGTCAGTTGTAAACTCCCCATGCGGGCCGTGCTGAAGATGTGCGGGCGGGCGGGCGGCTGCATGAAAGTGCAGACGTCCGTCCATCTGCGTGTCTGTACACAGGCCTGTGCGGGTTGCAGTATACAGATACTGGCAGTCGATGCGGCTTGCCGCGTTGGCTTTGATAGCTGTCTGCGACAGCTGTCCGCAGGTGTATGTGTGTCTGCTAGATGTACATATGTCATGCGGGCGTGCCGGAGTCGCTTCCGCGGCTCCGCCCTGCCTCAGACCCGCTCTGCGGATCTGAGGAGCCGACCGGCAGGGCGGTCGGCAACATTTTAGAGGTACTATCACTTTTGATCACTCGGTGTGTCGTTTTACAAAATTTCTAAATTTAAAGTCTAACCTTAAAGATATTCCAAAGACTCGACACACCGTCCTTTTATAATGGATGACCTTTCAAGGTCATCACACGGTTTTGGACCACCTCGGTCAAAATTTTAGCTTGTTTATTAGGATTTATTCAAAATTGCAAAGCGCGTTATAGTTTACTCCATAAGTCCGGGGGTAGTCCCCCATTCTTCCAAAAGGGACTCTTAAAGTCCTAGTGTTTGCGCCGTGACTTCCGGGCGTTGCCATCGTGCCTTCTTCCGGCCCCCGCCATGCGAAGCCTTCGTCGGGTTTCGAGCATTTTGGGCGCGGGCGGAACATGTTGGGGACCAACATTGTAAGAAGGGGGTAATGTGGCGATTTTGCCCTAAGCACGCGGCAGGTGATTGTAAACATAAAAGCCATTTATGTGGCCTTTCTGTACTTGGCCTTGTTTTGACATGCTCCGTTCGAGCGTGCGTTGCCACGGCGACGTATTGTAATTTACGTTCCAGTAAACTATAACAATGGATCGATTTAACCTCGCGTGCGCCCTGCAGTTTCTGGTGTATTATATATACACTGGAAGCGACTCGTTCGAGGAGATTGTCCAAGATCGAGACTAGGACGCACACGAGGCTCGCCATGAGCTTTGTGTTCCCTGGGTCTGAGTAGTGGGCTCCTAGAGCCCTGGGGACGATTTCCGTGGGGAGGCCCGGGCTGGGAGAGACGAGTTGCTGACTCGGGGGCCTTCGGCCCTGTGGATCGCCAGCTCTCTCCCTTCCCGGGACATGTGACAGAGGCTCTGGCTAGCATGTCGGACTGTACGGGGTTCCGTCCCCGAGGCAGACCGCGGCTCGCCAGGCCCCGCCAGTTAACACCGTGGTGATGAACCAGTTTCTGAACGGTGTCCGTAGGCCTGGGAGTGTCGGGTGGGCTGTTACCTGGTTACCGTTAATGATGAAGTAGTTACCGTGTCCGCCGCGACCTCCGGTGAGCGGCCCTGCCGCGAGGATCCGGAATAGCGGATACGCGTCCGCAAGGACTCGGATGAGAGAGGACTATCCTCGAGGATCCCGAAGAGCGGACGGTAGTCAATAACTTTACATAAAGAACAGCTGCCATTTCGAAAAAAGGGCGGAAAAAATACCTCCATCTTAAAATATTGACCAATTTCTGTGCAAAATTTCAGGAAAAAAAAACATGGTAAATAAACTTCATGGATAAAATGTCGACGGACGGCTAGACGTGGGGCGTAAATTCAAACAAGCAGAAAGGGTCTCCTGTCTGACTAAAATATTGTTTATATTATGGAATGCTTCAATTACTCCCGCGGACAACAGATGATCGATAAGGTGCCGCATTGTAGGCGAGAGCTTTCAAATCACTTACAGCTGGAGTATCAAGTGGGGAGTTGTTGGGACGGATCTGAGACAACCAGACACAGAGATAACACGTCGCCACAGACCTGTACCCAGTGGTGATACAATGATGTATTACACTATACAGGGTTCGAAATTACCCCTTGTCCACACACAGGAAGGCACAACAGGTCGGGTATAGTTCACTCCGGATAGTATCCGGTCTGACGCCACGAATTCTTGTCTTCATTTGTCTTAATCAGCATCAGTTTGTGGCGTGCTCTCGGGATTTGTCCCCAGATTGGCTGTGACAGGAGTGAGCGCCGACTGACTGAGTCAGCTAAACCTCTCGGGGTCAGAAAAGTGGACTTTAATTTGGGAAACTGCAATCAGTCACTGCCTCAGATGGAATCCATGGCCTGATCAATCCGCCATCATGGCCGACTTTAACGACAAGTAATTACCAATAAAGATAGCACTAAAGTATATACACAGGTGTGGTCCGTCAGCCACGTCCCGATCGTCTTGTTAGTCAAAACAAAAACACAACCCGAAAAAAAAACAAAAAAACGGACATGACACTGGGTATTTTTGTCGTCTAAAATAACTCATATTTTGCGTTTGGTTCTAATCTTGGGGTTTAGTTATGGATATAATTACTGAGTAGTTCACACCTAAGAAAATGTACAGAGTGCTTACCAATATCCATTTTCAATTCTGTCGTTCCTGTTTTCCGACAGAATACAATACAAGAAGAGACTTTATTCATTTGGAGACATTTTCCCTGATGAAGTTCGCACGGTGATGGTGTTTTTGACAGGGATGGTTTAGAAGGTGCCACAATGCTATCCGCTTGATGCCGGGCTGATGGCTCGGCGGGGCTGGCATTGCTGCCGGTAATATGGCGTGTGGTCGAGTTATGGGCTCGCTGGAGCGTGCCTTGCCTAGGTAACACGACACTGTTTCGTGATGTAAACCTGTCAGTACGCCATATAAACTCGTCCACTGGACACTGGACGGCAATAAAAACAGCTACAACATAGCCCTGGACAGCCCGGTTATTGTCAACTGATGACCATCAAATTGTCTTGGCCAAATCACTGCCATCCCATAGCGCGGCTATTTTATATGAACTCGGGTATGTCATATATCCAACCAGACCACGGGACCTGTATATAGAATACCACAAACGACCAGCAGACTGTATATGTAGTATATCACACCAGAGCAGCAGACTGTATATGTAGTATATCACATCAGACCAGCAGGCTGTATATGTAGTATATCTCACCAGACCACGGGACCTGTATATAGAATACCACAATAGACCAGCAGACTGTATATGTAGTATATCACACCAGACCAGCAGACTGTATATGTAGTATATCACACCAGACCAGCAGGCTGTATATGTAGTATATCACACCAGACCAGCAGGCTGTATATGTAGTATATCACACCAGACCAGCAGGCTGTATATGTAGTATATCACACCAGACCAGCAGACTGTATATGTAGTATATCACACCAGACCAGCAGACTGTATATGTAGTATATCACACCAGACCAGCAGACTGTATATGTAGTATATCACACCAGACCAGCAGAATGTATATGTAGTATATCACACCAGAACAGCAGGCTGTATATGTAGTATACCACACCAGACCAGCAGACTGTATATGTAGTATATCACACCAGACCAGCAGACTGTATATGTAGTATATCACACCAGACCAGCAGGCTGTATATGTAGTATATCACACCAGACCAGCAGGCAGTATATGTAGTATATCACACCAGACCAGCAGGCTGTATATGTAGTATACCACACCAGACCAGTAGACTGTATATGTAGTATATCACACCAGAACAGCAGGCTGTATATGTAGTATACCACACCAGACCAGTAGACTGTATATGTAGTATATCACACCAGAACAGCAGGCTGTATATGTAGTATATCACACCAGACCAGTAGACTGTATATGTAGTATATCACACCAGACCACGGGCTGTATATGTAGTATATCACACCAGACCAGCAGAATGTATATGTAGTATATCACACCAGAACAGCAGGCTGTATATGTAGTATATCACACCAGACCAGCAGACTGTATATGTAGTATACCACACCAGACCAGCAGACTGTATATGTAGTATACCACACCAGACCAGCAGACTGTATATGTAGTATATCACACCAGACCAGCAGACTGTATATGTAGTATACCACACCAGACCAGCAGACTGTATATGTAGTATACCACACCAGACCAGCAGACTGTATATGTAGTATACCACACCAGACCAGCAGACTGTATATGTAGTATACCACACCAGACCAGCAGACTGTATATGTAGTATACCACACCAGACCAGCAGGCTGTATATGTAGTATATCACACCAGACCAGCAGACTGTATATGTAGTATATCACACCAGACCAGCAGGCTGTATATGTAGTATATCACTCCAGACCAGCAGAATGTATATGTAGTATATCACACCAGACCAGTAGACTGTATATGTAGTATATCACTCCAGACCAGCAGACTGTATATGTAGTATATCACACCAGACCAGCAGACTGTATATGTAGTATATCACTCCAGACCAGCAGACTGTATATGTAGTATATCACACCAGAACAGCAGGCTGTATATCTAGTATATCACACCAAACCAGCAGACTGTATATGTAGTATATCACACCATACCAGCAGGCTGTATATGTAGTATATCACACCATACCAGCAGAATGTATATGTAGTATATCACACCAAACCAGCAGACTGTATATGTAGTATATCACACCATACCAGCAGGCTGTATATGTAGTATATCACACCATACCAGCAGACTGTATATGTAGTATACCACACCAGACCAGCAGACTGTATATGTAGTATATCACACCAGACCAGCCGACTGTATATGTAGTATATCACACCAGACCAGCAGACTGTATATGTAGTATATCACACCAGAACAGCAGGCTGTATATGTAGTATATCACACCAGACCAGCAGACTGTATATGTAGTATATCACACCAGACCAGCAGGCTCTATATGTAGTATATCACACCAGAACAGCAGGCTGTATATGTAGTATATCACACCAGACCAGCAGACTGTATATGTAGTATATCACACCAGACCAGCAGACTGTATATGTAGTATATCACACCAGAACAGCAGGCTGTATATGTAGTATATCACACCAGACCAGCAGACTGTATATGTAGTATATCACACCAGACCAGCAGGCTCTATATGTAGTATATCACACCAGACCAGCAGACTGTATATGTAGTATATCACACCAGACCAGCAGACTGTATATGTAGTATACCACACCAGACCAGCAGACTGTATATGTAGTATATCACACCATACCAGCAGGCTGTATATGTAGTATATCACACCAGACCAGCAGACTGTATATGTAGTATATCACACCATACCAGCAGACTGTATATGTAGTATATCACACCAGACCAGCAGACTGTATATGTAGTATATCACACCAGACCAGCAGACTGTATATGTAGTATATCACACCAGACCAGCAGACTGTATATGTAGTATATCACACCATACCAGCAGACTGTATATGTAGTATATCACACCAGACCAGCAGACTGTATATGTAGT
Organism: Terebella lapidaria; assembly: GCA_949152475.1. Lineage (NCBI taxonomy): Eukaryota > Metazoa > Annelida > Polychaeta > Terebellida > Terebellidae > Terebella > Terebella lapidaria. The sequence goes on from OX424564.1 coordinate 38,891,406, forward strand.
ATATCACACCAGACCAGCAGACTGTATATGTAGTATATCAAACCAGACCAGCAGGCTGTATATGTAGTATATCACACCAGACCAGCAGGCTGTATATGTAGTATACCACACCAGACCAGCAGACTGTATATGTAGTATATCACACCAGACCAGCAGACTGTATATGTAGTATATCACACCAGACCAGCAGACTGTATATGTAGTATATCACACCATACCAGCAGACTGTATATGTAGTATACCACACCAGACCAGCAGACTGTATATGTAGTATATCACACCAGACCAGCAGGCTCTATATGTAGTATATCACACCAGACCAGCAGACTGTATATGTAGTATATCACACCAGAACAGCAGACTGTATATGTAGTATATCACACCATACCAGCAGACTGTATATGTGGTATATCACACCAGAACAGCAGGCTGTATATGTAGTATATCACACCAGACCAGCAGACTGTATATGTAGTATATCACACCAGACCAGCAGGCTGTATATGTAGTATATCACACCATACCAGCAGACTGTATATGTGGTATATCACACCAGACCAGTAGACTGTATATGTAGTATATCACACCATACCAGCAGACTGTATATGTGGTATATCACACCAGACCAGCAGACTGTATATGTAGTATATCACACCATACCAGCAGACTGTATATGTAGTATATCACACCAGACCAGCAGACTGTATATGTAGTATATCACACCAGACCAGCAGACTGTATATGTAGTATATCACACCAGACCAGCAGACTGTATATGTAGTATATCACACCAGACCAGCAGACTGTATATGTAGTATATCACACCATACCAGCAGACTGTATATGTAGTATATCACACCAGACCAGCAGACTGTATATGTAGTATATCACACCAGACCAGCAGACTGTATATGTAGTATATCACACCAGACCAGCAGACTGTATATGTAGTATATCACACCAGACCAGCAGACTGTATATGTAGTATATCACACCAGACCAGCAGACTGTATATGTAGTATATCACACCAGACCAGCAGACTGTATATGTAGTATATCACACCAGACCAGCAGACTGTATATGTAGTATATCACACCATACCAGCAGACTGTATATGTGGTATATCACACCAGACCAGCAGACTGTATATGTAGTATATCACACCAGACCAGCAGACTGTATATGTAGTATATCACACCATACCAGCAGACTGTATATGTGGTATATCACACCAGACCAGCAGACTGTATATGTAGTATATCACACCAGACCAGCAGGCTGTATATGTGGTATATCACACCAGACCAGCAGACTGTATATGTAGTATACCACACCAGACCAGCAGACTGTATATGTGGTATATCACACCATACCAGCAGGCTGTATATGTGGTATATCACACCAGACCAGCAGACTGTATATGTAGTATACCACAGCAGACCAGCAGACTGTATATGTGGTATATCACACCAGACCAGCAGACTGTATATGTAGTATATCACACCATACCAGCAGGCTGTATATGTAGTATATCACACAAGACCAGTAGACTGTATATGTAGTATATCACACCAGACCAGCAGACTGTATATGTAGTATATCACACCAGACCAGCAGACTGTATATGTAGTATATCACACCAGACCAGCAGACTGTATATGTAGTATACCACACCAGACCAGCAGGCTGTATATGTAGTATATCACACCAGACCAGCAGACTGTATATGTAGTATATCACACCAGACCAGCAGACTGTATATGTAGTATATCACACCATACCAGCAGACTGTATATGTGGTATATCACACCAGACCAGCAGACTGTATATGTAGTATATCACACCAGACCAGCAGACTGTATATGTAGTATATCACACCAGACCAGCAGACTGTATATGTGGTATATCACACCAGACCAGCAGACTGTATATGTAGTATATCACACCATACCAGCAGACTGTATATGTGGTATATCACACCAGACCAGCAGACTGTATATGTAGTATATCACACCAGACCAGCAGACTGTATATGTAGTATATCACACCAGACCAGCAGACTGTATATGTAGTATATCACACCAGACCAGCAGACTGTATATGTAGTATATCACACCATACCAGCAGACTGTATATGTGGTATATCACACCAGACCAGCAGACTGTATATGTAGTATATCACACCAGACCAGCAGACTGTATATGTAGTATATCACACCAGACCAGCAGACTGTATATGTAGTATATCACACCAGACCAGCAGACTGTATATGTAGTATATCACACCATACCAGCAGACTGTATATGTGGTATATCACACCAGACCAGCAGACTGTATATGTAGTATATCACACCAGACCAGCAGGCTGTATATGTAGTATATCACACCAGACCAGCAGACTGTATATGTAGTATATCACACCAGACCAGCAGACTGTATATGTAGTATATCACACCATACCAGCAGACTGTATATGTGGTATATCACACCAGACCAGCAGACTGTATATGTAGTATATCACACCAGACCAGCAGACTGTATATGTAGTATATCACACCAGACCAGCAGACTGTATATGTAGTATATCACACCAGACCAGCAGACTGTATATGTAGTATATCACACCAGACCAGCAGACTGTATATGTAGTATATCACACCAGACCAGCAGACTGTATATGTAGTATATCACACCATACCAGCAGACTGTATATGTAGTATATCACACCATACCAGCAGACTGTATATGTGGTATATCACACCAGACCAGCAGACTGTATATGTAGTATACCACACCAGACCAGCAGACTGTATATGTAGTATATCACACCAGACCAGCAGACTGTATATGTAGTATATCACACCAGACCAGCAGACTGTATATGTAGTATATCACACCAGATCATCAGACTGTATATGTAGTATATCACACCAGACCAGCAGACTGTATATGTAGTATATCACACCAGACCAGCCGACTATATAGGTAGTATACCACACCAGACCAGCAGACTGTATATGTAGTATATCACACCAGACCAGCAGGCTGTATATGTAGTATATCACACCAGATCATCAGACTGTATATGTAGTATATCACACCAGACCAGCAGACTGTATATGTAGTATATCACACCAGACCAGCAGGCTGTATATGTAGTATATCACACCAGACCACGGGCTGTATATGTAGTATATCACACCAGACCAGCAGAATGTATATGTAGTATATCACACCAGACCAGCAGACTGTATATGTAGTATATCACACCAGACCAGCAGACTGTATATGTAGTATATCACACCAGACCAGCAGGCTGTATATGTAGTATATCACACCAGATCATCAGACTGTATATGTAGTATATCACACCATACCAGCAGGCTGTATATGTAGTATATCACACCAGACCAGCAGACTGTATATGTAGTATATCACACCAGACCAGCAGGCTGTATATGTAGTATATCACACCATACCAGCAGACTGTATATGTAGTATATCACACCATACCAGCAGGCTGTATATGTAGTATATCACACCATACCAGCAGGCTGTATATGTAGTATATCACACCAGACCAGCAGACTGTATATGTAGTATATCACACCATACAAGCAGACTGTATATGTAGTATATCACACCAGACCAGCAGGCTGTATATGTAGTATATCACACCAGACCACGGGCTGTATATGTAGTATATCACACCAGATCATCAGACTGTATATGTAGTATATCACACCAGACCAGCAGACTGTATATGTAGTATATCACACCAGACCAGCCGACTGTATATGTGGTATATCACACCATACCAGCAGGCTGTATATGTAGTATATCACACCATACCAGCAGACTGTATATGTAGTATATCACACCAGACCAGCAGACTGTATATGTAGTATATCACACCAGACCAGCAGACTGTATATGTAGTATATCACACCAGACCAGCAGACTGTATATGTAGTATATCACACCATACCAGCAGACTGTATATGTAGTATATCACACCAGACCAGCAGACTGTATATGTAGTATATCACACCAGACCAGCAGACTGTATATGTAGTATATCACACCATACCAGCAGACTGTATATGTAGTATATCACACCATACCAGCAGACTGTATATGTAGTATATCACACCAGACCAGCAGGCTGTATATGTAGTATATCACACCAGACCAGCAGACTGTATATGTAGTATATCACACCATACCAGCAGACTGTATATGTAGTATATCACACCATACCAGCAGACTGTATATGTAGTATATCACACCATACCAGCAGACTGTATATGTAGTATATCACACCATACCAGCAGACTGTATATGTAGTATATCACACCAGACCAGCAGACTGTATATGTAGTATATCACACCAGACCAGCAGACTGTGCATGTAGTATATCACACCAGACCAGCAGGCTGTATATGTAGTATATCACACCAGACCAGCAGACTGTGTATGTAGTATATCACACCAGACCAGTGGACTGTATATGTAGTATATCACTCCAGACCAGCAGGCTGTATATGTAGTATATCACACCAGACCAGCAGACTGTATATGTAGTATATCACACCATACCAGCAGACTGTATATGTGGTATATCACACCAGACCAGCAGACTGTATATGTAGTATATCACACCATACCAGCAGACTGTATATGTAGTATATCACACCAGACCAGCAGACTGTATATGTAGTATATCACACCAGACCAGCAGACTGTGCATGTAGTATATCACACCAGACCAGCAGACTGTATATGTAGTATATCACACCAGACCAGCAGACTGTGTATGTAGTATATCACACCAGACCAGTGGACTGTATATGTAGTATATCACTCCAGACCAGCAGGCTGTATATGTAGTATATCACACCAGACCAGCAGACTGTATATGTAGTATATCACACCATACCAGCAGACTGTATATGTGGTATATCACACCAGACCAGCAGACTGTATATGTAGTATATCACACCAGACCAGCAGACTGTATATGTAGTATATCACACCATACCAGCAGACTGTATATGTGGTATATCACACCAGACCAGCAGACTGTATATGTAGTATATCACACCAGACCAGCAGACTGTATATGTAGTATATCACACCATACCAGCAGACTGTATATGTAGTATATCACACCAGTCCAGTACACTGTATATGTAGTATATCACACCAGACCAGCAGGCTGTATATGTAGTATATCACACCAGACCAGCAGACTGTATATGTAGTATATCACACCATACCAGCAGACTGTATATGTAGTATATCACACCAGACCAGCCGACTGTATATGTGGTATATCACACCAGACCAGCAGACTGTATATGTAGTATATCACACCAGACCAGCAGACTGTATATGTGGTATATCACACCATACCAGCAGACTGTATATGTAGTATATCACACCAGACCAGCAGACTGTATATGTAGTATATCACACCAGACCAGCAGGCTGTATATGTAGTATATCACACCAGACCAGCAGACTGTATATGTAGTATATCACACCAGACCAGCAGACTGTATATGTAGTATATCACACCATACCAGCAGACTGTATATGTGGTATATCACACCAGACCACGGGCTGTATATGTAGTATATCACACCAGACCAGCAGACTGTATATGTAGTATATCACACCATACCAGCAGACTGTATATGTAGTATATCACACCAGACCAGCAGACTGTATATGTAGTATATCACACCAGACCAGCAGACTGTATATGTAGTATATCACACCAGACCAGCAGACTGTATATGTAGTATATCACACCAGACCAGCAGACTGTATATGTAGTATATCACACCAGACCAGCAGACTGTATATGTAGTATATCACACCAGACCAGAAGACTGTATATGTAGTATATCACACCAGACCAGAAGACTGTATATGTAGTATATCACACCAGACCAGCAGACTGTATATGTAGTATATCACACCATACCAGCAGACTGTATATGTGGTATATCACACCAGACCAGCAGACTGTATATGTAGTATATCACACCATACCAGCAGACTGTATATGTGGTATATCACACCATACCAGCAGAATGTATATGTAGTATATCACACCAGACCAGTGGACTGTATATGTAGTATATCACACCAGACCAGCAGACTGTATATGTAGTATATCACACCAGACCAGCAGAATGTATATGTAGTATATCACACCAGACCAGCAGACTGTATATGTAGTATATCACACCAGACCAGTAGACTGTATATGTAGTATATCACACCAGAACAGCAGACTGTATATGTAGTATATCACACCAGACCAGCAGGCTGTATATGTAGTATATCACACCAGACCAGCAGACTGTATATGTAGTATATCACACCAGACCAGCAGACTGTATATGTAGTATATCACACCAGACCTACAGACTGTATATGTAGTATATCACACCAGAAAAGCAGGCTGTATATGTAGTATATCACACCAGACCATCAGGCTGTATATGTAGTATATCACACCAGACCAGTAGACTGTATATGTAGTATATCACACCAGACCAGTAGACTTGTATATGTAGTATATCACACCAGACCAGCAGACTGTATATGTAGTATATCACACCAGACCAGCCGACTGTATATGTAGTATATCACACCAGACCAGCAGGCTGTATATGTAGTATATCACACCAGACCAGCAGACTGTATATGTAGTATATCACACCATACCAGCAGACTGTATATGTGGTATATCACACCAGACCAGCAGACTGTATATGTAGTATATCACACCATACCAGCAGACTGTATATGTGGTATATCACACCAGACCAGCAGGCTGTATATGTAGTATATCACACCATACCAGCAGACTGTATATGTAGTATATCACACCATACCAGCAGACTGTATATGTGGTATATCACACCAGACCAGCAGGCTGTATATGTAGTATATCACACCAGACCAGCAGACTGTATATGTGGTATATCACACCAGACCAGCAGACTGTATATGTAGTATATCACACCAGACCAGCAGGCTGTATATGTAGTATATCACACCAGACCAGCAGACTGTATATGTAGTATATCACACCATACCAGCAGACTGTATATGTGGTATATCACACCATACCAGCAGACTGTATATGTGGTATATTACACCAGACCAGCAGACTGTATATGTAGTATATCACACCATACCAGCAGACTGTATATGTGGTATATTACACCAGACCAGCAGACTGTATATGTAGTATATCACACCAGACCAGCAGACTGTATATGTAGTATATCACACCAGACCAGCAGACTGTATATGTAGTATATCACACCAGACCAGCAGACTGTATATGTAGTATATCACACCATACCAGCAGGCTGTATATGTAGTATATCACACCAGACCAGCAGACTGTATATGTAGTATATCACACCAGACCAGCCGACTGTATATGTGGTATATCACACCAGACCAGCAGACTGTATATGTAGTATATCACACCATACCAGCAGGCTGTATATGTAGTATATCACACCAGACCAGCAGACTGTATATGTAGTATATCACACCAGACCAGCAGACTGTATATGTAGTATATCACACCATACCAGCAGACTGTATATGTAGTATATCACACCAGACCAGCAGACTGTATATGTAGTATATCACACCAGACCAGCAGACTGTATATGTAGTATATCACACCAGACCAGCCGACTGTATATGTGGTATATCACACCAGACCAGCAGACTGTATATGTAGTATATCACACCAGACCAGCAGACTGTATATGTAGTATATCACACCAGACCAGCCGACTGTATATGTAGTATATCACACCATACCAGCAGGCTGTATATGTAGTATATCACACCAGACCAGCAGACTGTATATGTAGTATATCACACCAGACCAGCCGACTGTATATGTAGTATATCACACCAGACCAGCAGGCTGTATATGTAGTATATCACATCAGACCAGCAGACTGTATATGTAGTATATCACACCAGACCAGCAGACTGTGTATGTAGTATATCACACCAGACCAGTGGACTGTATATGTAGTATATCACTCCAGACCAGCAGGCTGTATATGTAGTATATCACACCAGACCAGCAGACTGTATATGTAGTATATCACACCATACCAGCAGACTGTATATGTGGTATATCACACCAGACCAGCAGACTGTATATGTAGTATATCACACCAGACCAGCAGACTGTATATGTAGTATATCACACCATACCAGCAGACTGTATATGTGGTATATCACACCAGACCAGCAGACTGTATATGTAGTATATCACACCAGACCAGCAGACTGTATATGTAGTATATCACACCATACCAGCAGACTGTATATGTAGTATATCACACCAGTCCAGTACACTGTATATGTAGTATATCACACCAGACCAGCAGGCTGTATATGTAGTATATCACACCAGACCAGCAGACTGTATATGTAGTATATCACACCATACCAGCAGACTGTATATGTAGTATATCACACCAGACCAGCCGACTGTATATGTGGTATATCACACCAGACCAGCAGACTGTATATGTAGTATATCACACCAGACCAGCAGACTGTATATGTAGTATATCACACCATACCAGCAGACTGTATATGTGGTATATCACACCAGACCACGGGCTGTATATGTAGTATATCACACCAGACCAGCAGACTGTATATGTAGTATATCACACCATACCAGCAGACTGTATATGTAGTATATCACACCAGACCAGCAGACTGTATATGTAGTATATCACACCAGACCAGCAGACTGTATATGTAGTATATCACACCAGACCAGCAGACTGTATATGTAGTATATCACACCAGACCAGCAGACTGTATATGTAGTATATCACACCAGACCAGCAGACTGTATATGTAGTATATCACACCAGACCAGAAGACTGTATATGTAGTATATCACACCAGACCAGAAGACTGTATATGTAGTATATCACACCAGACCAGCAGACTGTATATGTAGTATATCACACCATACCAGCAGACTGTATATGTAGTATATCACACCATACCAGCAGACTGTATATGTGGTATATCACACCATACCAGCAGAATGTATATGTAGTATATCACACCAGACCAGTGGACTGTATATGTAGTATATCACACCAGACCAGCAGACTGTATATGTAGTATATCACACCAGACCAGCAGAATGTATATGTAGTATATCACACCAGACCAGCAGGCTGTATATGTAGTATATCACACCAGACCAGCAGACTGTATATGTAGTATATCACACCATACCAGCAGACTGTATATGTGGTATATCACACCAGACCAGCAGACTGTATATGTAGTATATCACACCATACCAGCAGACTGTATATGTGGTATATCACACCAGACCAGCAGGCTGTATATGTAGTATATCACACCATACCAGCAGACTGTATATGTAGTATATCACACCATACCAGCAGACTGTATATGTGGTATATCACACCAGACCAGCAGGCTGTATATGTAGTATATCACACCAGACCAGCAGACTGTATATGTGGTATATCACACCAGACCAGCAGACTGTATATGTAGTATATCACACCAGACCAGCAGGCTGTATATGTAGTATATCACACCAGACCAGCAGACTGTATATGTAGTATATCACACCATACCAGCAGACTGTATATGTGGTATATCACACCATACCAGCAGACTGTATATGTGGTATATTACACCAGACCAGCAGACTGTATATGTAGTATATCACACCATACCAGCAGACTGTATATGTGGTATATTACACCAGACCAGCAGACTGTATATGTAGTATATCACACCAGACCAGCAGACTGTATATGTAGTATATCACACCAGACCAGCAGACTGTATATGTAGTATATCACACCAGACCAGCAGACTGTATATGTAGTATATCACACCATACCAGCAGACTGTATATGTAGTATATCACACCAGACCAGCCGACTGTATATGTGGTATATCACACCAGACCAGCAGACTGTATATGTAGTATATCACACCATACCAGCAGGCTGTATATGTAGTATATCACACCAGACCAGCAGACTGTATATGTAGTATATCACACCAGACCAGCAGACTGTATATGTAGTATATCACACCATACCAGCAGACTGTATATGTAGTATATCACACCAGACCAGCAGACTGTATATGTAGTATATCACACCAGACCAGCAGACTGTATATGTAGTATATCACACCAGACCAGCCGACTGTATATGTGGTATATCACACCAGACCAGCAGACTGTATATGTAGTATATCACACCAGACCAGCAGACTGTATATGTAGTATATCACACCAGACCAGCCGACTGTATATGTAGTATATCACACCATACCAGCAGGCTGTATATGTAGTATATCACACCAGACCAGCAGACTGTATATGTAGTATATCACACCAGACCAGCCGACTGTATATGTAGTATATCACACCAGACCAGCAGGCTGTATATGTAGTATATCACACCAGACCAGCAGACTGTATATGTAGTATATCACACCAGACCAGCAGACTGTATATGTAGTATATCACACCAGACCAGCCGACTGTATATGTGGTATATCACACCAGACCAGCAGACTGTATATGTAGTATATCACACCAGACCAGCAGACTGTATATGTAGTATATCACACCATACCAGCAGGCTGTATATGTAGTATATCACACCAGACCAGCAGACTGTATATGTAGTATATCACACCATACCAGCAGACTGTATATGTAGTATATCACACCATACCAGCAGGCTGTATATGTAGTATATCACACCAGACCAGCAGACTGTATATGTAGTATATCACACCAGACCAGCAGACTGTATATGTAGTATATCACACCAGACCAGCAGACTGTATATGTAGTATATCACACCATACCAGCAGGCTGTATATGTAGTATATCACACCAGACCAGCAGACTGTATATGTAGTATATCACACCAGACCAGCAGACTGTATATGTAGTATATCACACCAGACCAGCAGACTGTATATGTAGTATATCACACCATACCAGCAGACTGTATATGTAGTATATCACACCAGACCAGCAGACTGTATATGTAGTATATCACACCAGACCAGCAGACTGTATATGTAGTATATCACACCAGACCAGCAGGCTGTATATGTAGTATATCACACCAGACCAGCAGACTGTATATGTAGTATATCACACCAGACCAGCAGACTGTATATGTAGTATATCACACCAGACCAGCCGACTGTATATGTGGTATATCACACCAGACCAGCAGACTGTATATGTAGTATATCACACCAGACCAGCAGACTGTATATGTAGTATATCACACCAGACCAGCAGACTGTATATGTAGTATATCACACCAGACCAGCAGACTGTATATGTAGTATATCACACCAGACCAGCAGACTGTATATGTAGTATATCACACCAGACCAGCAGACTGTATATGTAGTATATCACACCAGACCAGCCGACTGTATATGTAGTATATCACACCAGACCAGCAGGCTGTATATGTAGTATATCACACCAGACCAGCAGACTGTATATGTAGTATATCACACCAGACCAGCAGACTGTATATGTAGTATATCACACCATACCAGCAGACTGTATATGTAGTATATCACACCAGACCAGCAGACTGTATATGTAGTATATCACACCAGACCAGCAGGCTGTATATGTAGTATATCACACCAGACCAGCAGACTGTATATGTAGTATATCACACCAGACCAGCAGACTGTATATGTAGTATATCACACCATACCAGCAGACTGTATATGTGGTATATCACACCAGACCAGCAGACTGTATATGTAGTATATCACACCATACCAGCAGGCTGTATATGTAGTATATCACACCAGACCAGCAGACTGTATATGTAGTATATCACACCAGACCAGCCGACTGTATATGTGGTATATCACACCAGACCAGCAGACTGTATATGTAGTATATCACACCATACCAGCAGGCTGTATATGTAGTATATCACACCAGACCAGCAGACTGTATATGTAGTATATCACACCAGACCAGCAGACTGTATATGTAGTATATCACACCAGAACAGCAGGCTGTATATGTAGTATATCACACCAGACCAGCAGACTGTATATGTAGTATATCACACCAGACCAGCAGGCTGTATATGTGGTATATCACACCAGACCAGCAGGCTGTATATGTAGTATATCACACCAGACCAGCAGGCTGTATATGTGGTATACCACACCAGACCAGCAGACTGTATATGTAGTATACCACACCCGACCAGCAGACTGTATATGTAGTATATCACACCAGACCAGCAGACTGTATATGTAGTATATCACACCAGACCAGCAGACTGTATATGTAGTATATCACACCAGAACAGCAGGCTGTATATGTAGTATATCACTCCAGACCAGCAGAATGTATATGTAGTATATCACACCATACCAGCAGGCTGTATATGTAGTATATCACTCCAGACCAGCAGACTGTATATGTAGTATATCACACCAGACCAGCAGGCTGTATATGTAGTATATCACACCAGACCAGCAGGCTGTATATGTAGTATATCACATCAGACCAGCAGACTGTATATGTAGTATATCACACCAGACCAGCAGACTGTATATGTAGTATATCACACCAGACCAGCATACTGTATATGTAGTATATCACACCAGACCAGTAGACTGTATATGTAGTATATCACACCAGACCAGTAGACTGTATATGTAGTATATCACACCAGACCAGTGGACTGTATATGTAGTATATCACACCAGACCAGCAGACTGTATATGTAGTATATCACTCCAGACCAGCAGAATGTATATGTAGTATATCACACCATACCAGCAGGCTGTATATGTAGTATATCACACCAGACCAGCAGGCTGTATATGTAGTATACCACACCAGACCAGCAGACTGTATATGTAGTATATCACACCATACCAGCAGACTGTATATGTAGTATATCACACCAGACCAGCAGACTGTATATGTAGTATATCACACCAGACCAGCAGACTGTATATGTAGTATATCACACCATACCAGCAGACTGTTTATGTAGTATATCACACCAGACCAGCAGACTGTATATGTAGTATATCAGACCAGACCAGCAGACTGTATATGTAGTATATCACACCAGACCAGCAGACTGTATATGTAGTATATCACACCAGACCAGCAGACTGTATATGTAGTATATCACACCAGACCAGCAGACTGTATATGTAGTATATCACACCAGACCAGTAGACTGTATATGTAGTATATCACACCAGACCAGTAGACTGTATATGTAGTATATCACACCAGACCACAGACTGTATATCTAGTATATCACACCAAACCAGCAGACTGTATATGTAGTATATCACACCAGACCAGCAGACTGTATATGTAGTATATCACACCAGACCAGCAGACTGTATATGTAGTATACCACACCAGACCAGCAGGCTGTATATGTAGTATATCACACCAGACCAGCAGACTGTATATGTAGTATATCACACCAGACCAGCAGACTGTATATGTAGTATATCACACCAGACCAGCAGACTGTATATGTAGTATATCACACCAGACCAGCAGACTGTATATGTAGTATATCACGCCAGACCAGCAGACTGTATATGTAGTATATCACACCAGACCAGCAGACTGTATATGTAGTATATCACACCAGACCAGCAGACTGTATATGTAGTATATCACACCAGACCAGCAGACTGTATATGTAGTATATCACACCAGACCAGCAGACTGTATATGTAGTATATCACACCAGACCAGCAGACTGTATATGTAGTATATCACACCAGACCAGCAGACTGTATATGTAGTATATCACACCAGACCAGCAGACTGTATATGTAGTATATCACACCAGACCAGCAGACTGTATATGTAGTATATCACACCAGACCAGCAGACTGTATATGTAGTATATCACACCATACCAGCAGACTGTATATGTAGTATATCACACCAGACCAGCAGACTGTGTATGTAGTATATCACACCAGACCAGCAGACTGTATATGTAGTATATCACACCAGACCACCAGGCTGTATATGTAGTATATCACACCATACCAGCAGACTGTATATGTAGTATACCACACCAGACCAGCAGACTGTATATGTAGTATATCACACCAGACCAGCAGACTGTATATGTGGTATATCACACCATACCAGCAGACTGTATATGTAGTACATCACACCAGACCAGCAGGCTGTATATGTAGTATATCACACCAGACCAGCAGACTGTATATGTAGTATATCACACCAGACCAGCAGACTGTATATGTAGTATACCACACCAGACCAGCCGACTGTATATGTGGTATATCACACCAGACCAGCAGGCTGTATATGTAGTATATCACACCAGACCAGCAGACTGTATATGTAGTATATCACACCAGACCAGCAGGCTGTATATGTAGTATATCACACCATACCAGCAGACTGTATATGTAGTATATCAAACCAGACCAGCAGACTGTATATGTAGTATATCACACCATACCAGCAGACTGTATATGTAGTATATCACACCATACCAGCAGACTGTATATGTAGTACATCAAACCAGACCAGCAGACTGTATATGTAGTATATCACACCATACCAGCAGACTGTATATGTAGTATATCACACCAGACCAGCAGGCTGTATATGTAGTATATCACACCATACCAGCAGGCTGTATATGTAGTATACCACACCAGACCAGCCGACTGTATATGTGGTATATCACACCAGACCAGCAGGCTGTATATGTAGTATATCACACCAGACCAGCAGACTGTATATGTGGTATATCACACCAGACCAGCAGGCTGTATATGTAGTATATCACACCAGACCAGCAGACTGTATATGTAGTATATCACACCATACCAGCAGACTGTATATGTAGTATATCACACCATACCAGCAGACTGTATATGTAGTATATCAAACCAGACCAGCAGACTGTATATGTAGTATATCACACCATACCAGCAGACTGTATATGTAGTATATCACACCAGACCAGCAGGCTGTATATGTAGTATATCACACCATACCAGCAGGCTGTATATGTAGTATACCACACCAGACCAGCCGACTGTATATGTGGTATATCACACCAGACCAGCAGACTGTATATGTGGTATATCACACCAGACCAGCAGGCTGTATATGTAGTATATCACACCAGACCAGCAGGTTGTATATGTAGTATACCACACCAGACCAGTAGACTGTATATGTAGTATATCACACCAGACCAGCAGGCTGTATATGTAGTATATCACACCAGACCAGCAGGCTGTATATGTAGTATACCACACCAGACCAGCCGACTGTATATGTGGTATATCACACCAGACCAGCAGGCTGTATATGTAGTATATCACACCAGACCAGCAGACTGTATATGTAGTATATCACACCAGACCAGCAGACTGTATATGTAGTATATCACACCAGACCAGCAGACTGTATATGTAGTATATCACACCAGACCAGCAGACTGTATATGTAGTATATCACACCAGACCAGCAGACTGTATATGTAGTATATCACACCAGACCAGTGGACTGTATATGTAGTATATCACTCCAGACCAGCAGACTGTATATGTAGTATATCACACCAGACCAGCAGGCTGTATATGTAGTATATCACACCATACCAGCAGACTGTATATGTAGTATATCACACCAGACCAGCAGACTGTATATGTAGTATATCACACCATACCAGCAGGCTGTATATGTAGTATATCACACCAGACCAGCAGACTGTATATGTAGTATATCACACCAGACCAGCAGACTGTATATGTAGTATATCACACCAGACCAGCAGGCTGTATATGTAGTATATCACACCAGACCAGCAGACTGTATATGTAGTATATCACACCAGACCAGCAGGCTGTATAAGTAGTATATCACACCAGACCAGCAGACTGTATATGTAGTATATCACACCAGACCAGCAGGCTGTATATGTAGTATATCACACCAGACCAGCAGACTGTATATGTAGTATACCACACCCGACCAGCAGACTGTATATGTAGTATATCACACCAGACCAGCAGACTGTATATGTAGTATATCACACCATACCAGCAGACTGTATATGTAGTATACCACACCCGACCAGCAGACTGTATATGTAGTATATCACACCATACCAGCAGACTGTATATGTAGTATATCACACCAGACCAGCAGACTGTATATGTAGTATATCACACCATACCAGCAGGCTGTATATGTAGTATATCACACCAGACCAGCAGACTGTATATGTAGTATATCACACCAGACCAGCAGACTGTATATGTAGTATATCACACCATACCAGCAGGCTGTATATGTAGTATATCACACCAGACCAGCAGACTGTATATGTAGTATATCACACCAGACCAGCAGACTGTATATGTAGTATATCACACCAGACCAGCAGGCTGTATATGTAGTATATCACACCAGACCAGCAGACTGTATATGTAGTATATCACACCAGACCAGCAGGCTGTATAAGTAGTATATCACACCAGACCAGCAGACTGTATATGTAGTATATCACACCAGACCAGCAGGCTGTATATGTAGTATATCACACCAGACCAGCAGACTGTATATGTAGTATACCACACCCGACCAGCAGACTGTATATGTAGTATATCACACCAGACCAGCAGACTGTATATGTAGTATATCACACCATACCAGCAGACTGTATATGTAGTATACCACACCCGACCAGCAGACTGTATATGTAGTATATCACACCAGACCAGCAGGCTGTATATGTAGTATATCACACCAGACCAGCAGACTGTATATGTAGTATATCACACCAGATCATCAGACTGTATATGTAGTATATCACACCAGACCAGCAGGCTGTATATGTAGTATATCACACCAGACCAGCAGACTGTATATGTAGTATATCACACCAGACCAGCAGACTGTATATGTAGTATATCACACCAGACCAGCAGACTGTATATGTAGTATATCACACCATACCAGCAGACTGTATATGTAGTATACCACACCCGACCAGCAGACTGTATATGTAGTATATCACACCAGACCAGCAGGCTGTATATGTAGTATATCACACCAGACCAGCAGACTGTATATGTAGTATACCACACCCGACCAGCAGACTGTATATGTAGTATATCACACCAGACCAGCAGACTGTATATGTAGTATATCACACCAGACCAGCAGGCTGTATATGTAGTATATCACACCAGACCAGCAGACTGTATATGTAGTATACCACACCCGACCAGCAGACTGTATATGTAGTATATCACACCAGACCAGCAGGCTGTATATGTAGTATATCACACCAGACCAGCAGGCTGTATATGTAGTATACCACACCAGACCAGTAGACTGTATATGTAGTATATCCCACCAGACCAGCAGACTGTATATGTAGTATATCACACCAGACCAGCAGGCTGTATATGTAGTATATCACACCAGACCAGCAGACTGTATATGTAGTATACCACACCAGACCAGCAGACTGTATATGTAGTATATCACACCAGACCAGCAGACTGTATATGTAGTATATCACACCAGACCAGCAGACTGTATATGTAGTATATCACACCAGACCAGCCGACTGTATATGTGGTATATCACACCAGACCAGCAGGCTGTATATGTAGTATATCACACCAGACCAGCAGACTGTATATGTAGTATATCACACCAGACCAGCAGACTGTATATGTAGTATACCACACCAGACCAGCAGACTGTATATGTAGTATACCACACCAGACCAGCAGACTGTATATGTAGTATATCACACCATACCAGCAGACTGTATATGTAGTATATCACACCATACCAGCAGGCTGTATATGTAGTATATCACACCATACCAGCAGACTGTATATGTAGTATACCACACCAGACCAGCAGACTGTATATGTAGTATATCACACCAGACCAACAGACTGTATATGTAGTATACCACACCAGACCAGCAGACTGTATATGTAGTATATCACACCATACCAGCAGACTGTATATGTAGTATATCACACCATACCAGCAGGCTGTATATGTAGTATATCACACCATACCAGCAGACTGTATATGTAGTATACCACACCAGACCAGCCGACTGTATATGTAGTATATCACACCATACCAGCAGGCTGTATATGTAGTATATCACACCATACCAGCAGACTGTATATGTAGTATACCACACCCGACCAGCAGACTGTATATGTAGTATATCACACCAGACCAGCAGGCTGTATATGTAGTATATCACACCAGACCAGCAGGCTGTATATGTAGTATACCACACCAGACCAGTAGACTGTATATGTAGTATATCCCACCAGACCAGTAGACTGTATATGTAGTATATCCCACCAGACCAGCAGACTGTATATGTAGTATATCACACCATACCAGCAGACTGTATATGTAGTATATCACACCAGACCAGCAGACTGTATATGTAGTATATCACACCAGACCAGCAGGCTGTATATGTAGTATACCACACCAGACCAGTAGACTGTATATGTAGTATACCACACCAGACCAGCAGACTGTATATGTAGTATATCACACCAGACCAGCAGACTGTATATGTAGTATATCACACCAGACCAGCAGACTGTATATGTAGTATATCACACCAGACCAGCCGACTGTATATGTGGTATATCACACCAGACCAGCAGGCTGTATATGTAGTATATCACACCAGACCAGCAGACTGTATATGTAGTATATCACACCATACCAGCAGACTGTATATGTAGTATATCACACCATACCAGCAGACTGTATATGTAGTATATCACACCATACCAGCAGGCTGTATATGTAGTATATCACACCATACCAGCAGACTGTATATGTAGTATATCACACCATACCAGCAGGCTGTATATGTAGTATATCACACCATACCAGCAGACTGTATATGTAGTATATCACACCATACCAGCAGGCTGTATATGTAGTATATCACACCATACCAGCAGACTGTATATGTAGTATATCACACCATACCAGCAGGCTGTATATGTAGTATATCACACCATACCAGCAGACTGTATATGTAGTATATCACACCATACCAGCAGACTGTATATGTAGTATATCACACCATACCAGCAGACTGTATATGTAGTATATCACACCAGACCAGCCGACTATATAGGTAGTATACCACACCAGACCAGCAGACTGTATATGTAGTATATCACACCAGACCAGCAGACTGTATATGTAGTATACCACACCAGACCAGCAGACTGTATATGTAGTATATCACACCATACCAGCAGACTGTATATGTAGTATATCACACCATACCAGCAGACTGTATATGTAGTATATCACACCAGACCAGCAGACTGTATATGTAGTATATCACACCAGACCAGCAGGCTGTATATGTAGTATATCACACCAGACCAGCAGACTGTATATGTAGTATATCACACCAGACCAGCAGACTGTATATGTAGTATATCACACCAGACCAGCAGGCTGTATATGTAGTATATCACACCAGACCAGCAGGCTGTATATGTAGTATATCACACCAGATCATCAGACTGTATATGTAGTATATCACACCATACCAGCAGACTGTATATGTAGTATATCACACCATACCAGCAGACTGTATATGTAGTATATCACACCATACCAGCAGACTGTATATGTAGTATATCACACCATACCAGCAGACTGTATATGTAGTATATCACACCAGACCAGCAGACTGTATATGTAGTATATCACACCAGACCAGCAGACTGTATATGTAGTATATCACACCAGACCAGTGGACTGTATATATATCACACCAGACCAGTACACTGTATATGTAGTATATCACACCAGACCAGCAGACTGTATATGTAGTATATCACACCATACCAGCAGACTGTATATGTAGTATATCACACCATACCAGCAGACTGTATATGTAGTATATCACACCAGACCAGCAGACTGTATATGTAGTATATCACACCAGACCAGCAGGCTGTATATGTAGTATATCACACCAGACCAGCAGACTGTATATGTAGTATACCACACCAGACCAGCAGACTGTATATGTAGTATATCACACCAGACCAGCAGACTGTATATGTAGTATATCACACCATACCAGCAGACTGTATATGTGGTATATCACACCAGACCAGCAGGCTGTATATGTAGTATATCACACCAGACCAGCAGACTGTATATGTAGTATACCACACCAGACCAGCAGACTGTATATGTAGTATATCACACCAGACCAGCAGACTGTATATGTAGTATATCACACCATACCAGTAGACTGTATATGTAGTATATCACACCAGAACAGCAGACTGTATATGTAGTATATCACACCATACCAGCAGACTGTATATGTAGTATATCACACCAGACCAGCAGACTGTATATGTAGTATATCACACCATACCAGTAGACTGTATATGTAGTATATCACACCAGAACAGCAGACTGTATATGTAGTATATCACACCATACCAGCAGACTGTATATGTAGTATATCACACCAGACCAGCAGACTGTATATGTAGTATATCACACCATACCAGCAGACTGTATATGTAGTATATCACACCAGACCAGCAGACTGTATATGTAGTATATCACACCATACCAGCAGACTGTATATGTGGTATATCACACCAGACCAGCAGACTGTATATGTAGTATACCACACCAGACCAGCAGACTGTATATGTAGTATATCACACCATACCAGTAGACTGTATATGTAGTATATCACACCAGAACAGCAGACTGTATATGTAGTATATCACACCATACCAGCAGACTGTATATGTAGTATATCACACCAGACCAGCAGACTGTATATGTAGTATATCACACCATACCAGCAGACTGTATATGTAGTATATCACACCAGACCAGTGGACTGTATATATATCACACCAGACCAGTACACTGTATATGTAGTATATCACACCATACCAGCAGACTGTATATGTAGTATATCACACCAGACCAGCAGACTGTATATATATCACACCAGACCAGCAGACTGTATATGTAGTATATCACACCAGACCAGCAGACTGTATATGTAGTATATCACTCCAGACCAGCAGACTGTATATGTAGTATATCACACCAGACCAGCAGACTGTATATGTAGTATATCACACCATACCAGCAGGCTGTATATGTAGTATATCACACCAGACCAGCAGACTGTATATGTAGTATATCACACCAGACCAGCAGACTGTATATGTAGTATATCACACCAGACCAGCAGACTGTATATGTAGTATATCACACCATACCAGCAGACTGTATATGTAGTATATCACACCAGACCAGTGGACTGTATATGTAGTATATCACTCCAGACCAGCAGACTGTATATGTAGTATATCACACCAGACCAGCAGACTGTATATGTAGTATATCACACCAGACCAGCAGACTGTATATGTAGTATATCACACCAGAACAGCAGGCTGTATATGTAGTATATCACACCAGACCAGCAGACTGTATATGTAGTATATCACACCATACCAGCAGACTGTATATGTAGTATATCACACCAGACCAGTGGACTGTATATGTAGTATATCACTCCAGACCAGCAGACTGTATATGTAGTATATCACACCAGACCAGTGGACTGTATATGTAGTATATCACTCCAGACCAGCAGACTGTATATGTAGTATATCACACCAGACCAGCAGGCTGTATATGTAGTATATCACACCAGACCAGCAGACTGTATATGTAGTATATCACACCAGACCAGCAGGCTGTATATGTAGTATATCACACCAGACCAGCAGACTGTATATGTAGTATATCACACCAGACCAGCAGACTGTATATGTAGTATACCACACCAGACCAGCAGGCTGTATATGTAGTATATCACACCAGACCAGCAGGCTGTATATGTAGTATATCACACCAGACCAGCAGGCTGTATATGTAGTATATCACTCCAGACCAGCAGACTGTATATGTAGTATATCACACCAGACCAGCAGACTGTATATGTAGTATACCACACCAGACCAGCAGGCTGTATATGTAGTATATCACACCAGACCAGCAGGCTGTATATGTAGTATATCACTCCAGACCAGCAGACTGTATATGTAGTATATCACACCATACCAGCAGACTGTATATGTAGTATACCACACCAGACCAGCAGACTGTATATGTAGTATATCACTCCAGACCAGCAGACTGTATATGTAGTATATCACACCATACCAGCAGACTGTATATGTAGTATATCCCTCCAGACCAGCAGACTGTATATGTAGTATATCACACCAGACCAGCAGACTGTATATGTAGTATACCACACCAGACCAGCAGACTGTATATGTAGTATATCACTCCAGACCAGCAGACTGTATATGTAGTATATCACTCCAGACCAGCAGACTGTATATGTAGTATATCACACCAGACCAGCAGACTGTATATGTAGTATATCACACCAGACCAGCAGGCTGTATATGTAGTATATCACACCATACCAGCAGACTGTATATGTAGTATATCACTCCAGACCAGCAGACTGTATATGTAGTATATCACTCCAGACCAGCAGACTGTATATGTAGTATATCACACCAGACCAGCAGACTGTATATGTAGTATATCACACCATACCAGCAGACTGTGAATGTAGTATATCACACCATACCAGCAGACTGTATATGTAGTATATCACACCAGACCAGCAGACTGTATATGTAGTATATCACACCAGACCAGCCGACTATATAGGTAGTATACCACACCAGACCAGCAGGCTGTATATGTAGTATATCACACCAGACCAGCAGACTGTATATGTAGTATACCACACCCGACCAGTAGACTGTATATGTAGTATATCACACCAGACCAGCAGACTGTATATGTAGTATATCACACCAGACCAGCAGACTGTATATGTAGTATATCACACCAGACCAGCCGACTATATAGGTAGTATACCACACCAGACCAGCAGGCTGTATATGTAGTATATCACACCAGACCAGCAGACTGTATATGTAGTATATCACACCAGAACAGCAGACTGTATAGGTAGTATACCACACCCGACCAGTAGACTGTTATGTAGTATATCACACCAGACCAGCAGACTGTATATGTAGTATATCACACCAGACCAGCAGACTGTATATGTAGTATATCACACCAGACCAGCCGACTATATAGGTAGTATACCACACCCGACCAGTAGACTGTTATGTAGTATATCACACCAGACCAGCAGACTGTATATGTAGTATATCACACCAGACCAGCAGACTGTATATGTAGTATATCACACCAGACCAGCCGACTGTATATGTAGTATACCACACCCGACCAGTAGACTGTTATGTAGTATATCACACCAGACCAGCAGACTGTATATGTAGTATATCACACCAGACCAGCAGACTGTATATGTAGTATATCACACCAGACCAGCAGGCTGTATATGTAGTATATCACACCAGACCAGCAGACTGTATATGTAGTATATCACACCAGACCAGTAGACTGTATATGTAGTATATCACACCAGAACAGCAGACTGTATATGTAGTATATCACACCAGACCAGCAGACTGTATATGTAGTATATCACACCAGAACAGCAGGCAGTATATGTAGTATACCACACCAGACCAGCAGACTGTATATGTAGTATATCACACCAGAACAGCAGACTGTATATGTAGTATATCACACCAGACCAGCAGACTGTATATGTAGTATATCACACCAGCACAGCAGACTGTATATGTAGTATATCACACCAGACCAGCAGGCTGTATATGTAGTATATCCCACCAGACCAGCAGACTGTATATGTAGTATATCACACCAGACCAGCAGGCTGTATATGTAGTATATCCCACCAGACCAGCAGACTGTATATGTAGTATATCACACCAGAACAGCAGACTGTATATGTAGTATATCACACCAGACCAGCAGACTGTATATGTAGTATATCACACCAGAACAGCAGACTGTATATGTAGTATATCACACCAGACCAGCAGACTGTATATGTAGTATATCACACCAGAACAGCAGACTGTATATGTAGTATATCACACCAGACCAGCAGGCTGTATATGTAGTATATCCCACCAGAACAGCAGACTGTATATGTAGTATATCACACCAGACCAGCAGACTGTATATGTAGTATATCACACCAGACCAGCAGACTGTATATGTAGTATATCACACCAGAACAGCAGACTGTATATATAGTATATCACACCAGACCAGCAGGCTGTATATGTAGTATATCACACCAGAACAGCAGACTGTATATGTAGTATATCACACCAGACCAGCAGACTGTATATGTAGTATATCACACCAGAACAGCAGACTGTATATGTAGTATATCACACCAGACCAGCAGACTGTATATGTAGTATATCACACCAGAACAGCAGACTGTATATGTAGTATATCACACCAGACCAGCAGACTGTATATGTAGTATATCACACCAGAACAGCAGACTGTATATGTAGTATATCACACCAGAACAGCAGACTGTATATGTAGTATATCACACCAGACCAGCAGACTGTATATGTAGTATATCACACCAGAACAGCAGACTGTATATGTAGTATATCACACCAGACCAGCAGACTGTATATGTAGTATATCACACCAGAACAGCAGACTGTATATGTAGTATATCACACCAGAACAGCAGACTGTATATGTAGTATATCACACCAGAACAGCAGACTGTATATGTAGTATATCACACCAGACCAGCAGACTGTATATGTAGTATATCACACCAGACCAGCAGGCTGTATATGTAGTATATCACACCAGAACAGCAGACTGTATATGTAGTATATCACACCAGACCAGCAGACTGTATATGTAGTATATCACACCAGACCAGCAGACTGTATATGTAGTATATCACACCAGAACAGCAGACTGTATATGTAGTATATCACACCAGACCAGCAGACTGTATATGTAGTATATCACACCAGAACAGCAGACTGTATATGTAGTATATCACACCAGACCAGCAGACTGTATATGTAGTATATCACACCAGAACAGCAGACTGTATATGTAGTATATCACACCAGACCAGCAGACTGTATATGTAGTATATCACACCAGACCAGTAGACTGTATATGTAGTATATCCCACCAGAACAGCAGACTGTATATGTAGTATATCACACCAGAACAGCAGACTGTATATGTAGTATATCACACCAGACCAGCAGGCTGTATATGTAGTATATCCCACCAGAACAGCAGACTGTATATGTAGTATATCACACCAGACCAGCAGACTGTATATGTAGTATATCACACCAGAACAGCAGACTGTATATGTAGTATATCACACCAGACCAGCAGACTGTATATGTAGTATATCACACCAGAACAGCAGACTGTATATGTAGTATATCACACCAGACCAGCAGACTGTATATGTAGTATATCACACCAGAACAGCAGACTGTATATGTAGTATATCACACCAGACCAGCAGGCTGTATATGTAGTATATCCCACCAGAACAGCAGACTGTATATGTAGTATATCACACCAGACCAGCAGACTGTATATGTAGTATATCACACCAGAACAGCAGACTGTATATGTAGTATATCACACCAGACCAGCAGGCTGTATATGTAGTATATCACACCAGAACAGCAGACTGTATATGTAGTATATCACACCAGACCAGTAGACTGTATATGTAGTATATCACACCAGACCAGCAGACTGTATATGTAGTATATCACACCAGACAAGCAGGCTGTATATGTAGTATATCACACCAGACCAGCAGACTGTATATGTAGTATATCACACCAGACCAGCAGGCTGTATATGTAGTATATCACACCAGACCAGCAGACTGTATATGTAGTATATCACACCAGAACAGCAGACTGTATATGTAGTATATCACACCAGACCAGTAGACTGTATATGTAGTATATCACACCAGAACAGCAGACTGTATATGTAGTATATCACACCAGACCAGCAGACTGTATATGTAGTATATCACACCAGACCAGCAGGCTGTATATGTAGTATATCACACCAGACCAGCAGACTGTATATGTAGTATATCACACCATACCAGCAGACTGTATATGTGGTATATCACACCAGACCAGCAGACTGTATATGTAGTATACCACACCCGACCAGTAGACTGTTATGTAGTATATCACACCATACCAGCAGACTGTATATGTAGTATATCCCACCAGACCAGCAGACTGTATATGTAGTATATCACACCAGACCAGCAGACTGTATATGTAGTATGTCACAATAGACCAGCAGACGGTATATGTAGTATATCACACCATATCACTGGCTCTTTCACATGCCATTTTCATGGTAACATAGTCACATTAAGGTGGATCGCGACACCTGAAAATTTCCATAGACTTCATTAATTTATGCTACTATAATTATCTTTGTATACATTGAGTTCTAAGTAAGAGATAAAAATGATATGTCACCATGCTGGTTTTTCTGGTATAACAGTTATGAAGAAGTATGTATTATTAGATAGATACACATGAAAACGCGTTATTTTTCCCTCTGTGTTGCTCATAAAGTAATCGTAAAGGGAGCTTTTTGCAGAGAAAAATAATCCCCACACGAATTAACTGGCAATTATTTCATTGGTCAAGAGTTATTATTGGTTTTGGGTACAAAAATCTATATGTGTAAATGCATTACAATATATAAACAGCCTTTTGACAATAACTATACGCTTCCAAGTTGTAAAAATACCAGGATTTAACTCGGAAACATTTCACTAAATTGCACAAACATCGTCGCATTGTGATAAATTGAGCCATAAAGTCAGCAATTTCAACATCGTGAAGTGAAGGGAACATCCTCGGGGTAATATAGAAAAAGAAAAAAACATAGGTCAGCATATCGGTTTTCAATGTACAGCGCGACGTGACAGTGGACTAGATTTTCAAAATATGCTGATATTCAATGAATTGATCGACACAGATATCATAAATTATATTAACTGATATATTATTATTCCAGGTGTGAAATAAATTCGAAATCAATGGATGTGAACTGATAACGATAAAAAATCTTACATACAGTAGGCCCCAAACTTCCCTGGCGACGCTTAACAACAGCACTTTCAATTTCATGAATACGAATAAACGAGTGATGGTATCATGATTGATACAGTGGCTATATCAGCAATCGTAATACCAGGGTAAGAAATGCAATCAATAACAAGACAAAATGGGTGATTGCAATGGGAAACACTATTTTGAACATAGATCTACAAAAGTCTGAAAATTAGTTGAATTGCCAATAACGTTGCCCATATAAGCTGCGGTATCAAGTTCATTAGATCTTGATAGAACGCGGATAATACACATCTTAAGGGGCTTTGAAGTTATAATTTTCTCAATATTTTTGCTCGGCAACTTTACGGTAGCTATCAAAATTTTTGTTGTTGCCATTCAAATCACATTCTGAGTTATTTGTGAGTGAAGAAGCACCGAAAATTTGTAGTAACCTAGATCCACGTCTGTATCTTTGTTCGTTTTTATGGAGATATGTCTATACGCACTGATACTTTTAGTTTGCAACCGGTAAAAATCGCGTCGCACATTTATTATTATGTATATTGCCACGGATCTATGGGACATGAATGTCCAGAATTATTATTGAACATTATTAACTTATTTATTCGCACGATTCTGGATTTTGAGAAATGCGCCATTTGGTTATAAATTGACGGTCATTCGTAGACTAATGCTATGTACACGAAACTTCAAAGGTAGGCGCCGTGTGAGTGAATTCGTGTGACGAAATACTAGTAGATTGTTTGCATAATGAATAAAGAGGATCACTTCCCCTATGATATTAACAGGCCTAGAATATAAACATGTTTTCGCTCCATGTCTACCGACGAAAATGTCCGTGTTGCCTATATCATGTTCGAAGAAACATCGGATGAATAGGCCTACAGTATACAGAAATGAACTAAACGGTCGATTTCGCATGTTCGTATATTTCGTACATGGCCACGGGAACCGCTCATGTCGATCTCTACTCGCGTCCATGCCCGCCGGTTTAAAGATAATTCGGACAGGGCCCACAGGCGCCACCCAGCGATCGATATTACGGCTATATCAAAACGTCATGACGTCAGAAAGTGGCATAAAATGATCACGTATAGTAACCAGTAATCTAACAAACTGCGCAAGCCCGGCCTAATGTAGGCTATGCCGTAAAATAAATATACAGATTTCTAAGTGAATAATACCGCGTGGTGTAGGCCTAGTCACGGTGATGAGGAGCACGGTGGCGGTAGTCGCCGTAGTCATTTGAGCATGTTAACGGTGTCACCATAATCACTTAAGCAGTACACAAACCACGTCTTGAGCGAGACCAGATTCTATAAGTTTTGTCGTGTACATTTTTGATTGCCACTATTTTGCTGAGCTGTATGAATCTAAAGTTTGATAAATAATACCCTGGAAAAAAAAATAACAGTGCATTCATGAGCAGGTGACTCGGATTGAACATGTAGGAGCACGGTGACGCTGGTGTGAGAGCCCGTGACTTTGTCGTTGGCCTATCTATGCAAGCAACGCTCTGAAGGCTTATACCGAAACGAACCTCATAGTGAGAGCACCAGGCGGCATGTTAAGCTCTCCGTTTCGAGATGCGTGCCGTGATGATTTGCGGCCCTTGAGATTGGGTAGTGTGCTTGCCACGGAGTTCAGCTAGTAATATATACTAGCACTGTAATAATATATATAATGGAAGTCCAGCAATAGAGTCACGAATTAAGGGATAAACAGATCCAGATAATCTGATAATTTTGATAAACAGATAATTCAATAATAACCCATACGAAACACTGATAAATTTTCAATAGCAGATGGTGAGCCGATGCTCCGACCCAAACACTCTTAACCATATGGGCCTATTATGTCCTAATTTGAACCAAAAAAAGATATCTGGTGCTGACGTAGGCATAATAGTTCTGATGATCACAAAAGTTCTGACACCCGCACACTATCATAACCCGGGGTGTAAAAAGTACACCCACGTGTTCGGACATCTGAGCCTGAAAAAGTGTAGGCCTATGTAGGCTTACATGTACACTCCAGAAATTCAAGTCAATGATTGCACTTGTAGATGAAAATCTACCTTGGTTTCTAACTATCACAGAAATTTGCGTTGTTAATTAATATGACACGACACAGAGATTCGTTTAGAATTAAAATTAATATTATTTTGTTGTAGTAGTTGACAATGGTGTGACTGCTGCCATAATATCGTGAAATCAATGCAAATATATACTGTTTCCGATATCGTCCTCCTCCGGGACATCGATTACTCACCATGATTGCGAAAAAACGTAAAGACGTATTCCTGGCGGTCACAAGAAATTTCCCGCCAAAATGGAGCTAATTGGTTCATTTTTCACCAATAAATTGTCAATATCTCAGAAATTAATTCGGTGACCTATATTTTTTTATTTTCTCTACACGTGTATTTTTCAAAGATGTAAATCATATAAAAAAATCAGTGAAATCTGACGACTGAATTTTTTTCTATTGCATTAAAAATGATCAAAATTTGCATTTTCCCATTCACTCCCATTATAAAATTAATACAAAGCACATGTTTGAAATCGTAACTCGAAAATCGTAACTATCGTAACTCGAAAATTAGTTCGATGACATATATATTTTTGTCCACCTACTATCCCAGTACTACTTCATGCATAAACTGACGAAGTTTCAAAAATTTCTGACGAAATTTTTGTTTTGTCCGAATTATCTTTAATCAGAGTGAAGATATGAGCTGAGTGATTTAGCTCGCCGAATGGTATAGGCTAGGCCCTATCTCGATGGATAAAATGAGCCTGAAATGGCAAATCAGAGCGTCATAAACGTAAACGTTATAACGCTTTCTGTCTACAGGATGTCGCGATCCACCTTAAAGACCTAGTAGCATGCCGATGAAAGTGTTTTTTATTTAGTCCATTATGAATAGTTATCGATGAATTCGAAAGAATTTTACAAATACGATCACTGGGTTTCGAGATATTGAATCAAATAGGCACTCCTTCCGTAAATTGCCGAAGATTTTGATCACGATTTTAGTATGGGTCACGTGGTTGGTGACGTCAGTTGAGGCAGAACTGTAAGTACATGTAGCGAGCAAGGTAAAACTGCATGTCACATATTCATTCCCGTTGTGTATGTTTGACAATTCAAGTGAACGGGTGAGATGGTGGGAATACGGCATTTCTTGTCTTGATATTTAGAATCAGTACTATTCATTCTCTCGGAAGGGAGGTTAGTTGAACTGCAAGATGTCCAGTATTTGCTGGTTTTCGCGTGTTTTCTTTCGAATCTCATGCCTTTTGGAGTGGTTTTCTATCTTTCAGCTGACCGCCCAAATTTCGCATTTTACGTTTTTGGCCAGCCATCAAAGCACATTTTGCCTCAACTGACGTCACGATTCCGGAAACTGCCGAAGCTATTTTGTTCATCGGCATCAGGAGGCGATTGTAATACTGGCTCAATATACTCGATTACATGTCGCTGTTATTAAATACCAATTACCGCGAACACCTTTTTTTATCACCAAATGTCCACAATGCCTTCATCTGAACAGGAATAAAACCATATAATGGTACCTTGCTACTATGACTTTAAACCAAATATCTATCATTCCAAGATACACTGTAAGACCTTTGATTCAAGGAATATGTAGTATGGTAACAGTCAGGTTTCGAGCCACTCAATTATGTTATGCGAATGTTTAGATACAAAATCGAAGATTAATATTTAGAGTGAAAAGCCATGGTCAATTGACCTATCGCCGAACCAATTTGTCCGAGTCTTTCTACGTCATTTCCGACGCATTCTGCAAAACGTTATCATTGGCCAAAGAGAAGTTTGCCGACGTAATATGTAATAACGTAATAACTCGGACAACTTTTTGGGGCTTTGGCGATAGGTCAATTCCATATCATCAATGATCTCAGCAGCATATTTCAACTATTTTGCATTGAACAAAATTTTGCAACCAACTCCTCAAGGCTGAACACCTATTTATTTCGTAACCAAATATCGAGTTATGGGACTAGTTTTGTTTCGTAGCAAATGACCTAGAGATTCATATTTGACCTTGAGAATTCCAGCAAGTGCGTCGACTATATTGTCTCTTTCAATCTGTCAGACATCTTCCTAATACCTAATACATTTTGAACAAGAAGAACAAGTATCCTTGTCTCCATCTTTCAATCTGTCAGACATCTTCCTAATACCTAATACATTTTGAACAAGAAGAACAAGTATCCTTGTCTCCATCTTTCAATCTGTCAGACATCTTTCTAATACCTAATACATTTTGAACAAGAAGAACAAGTATCCTTGTCTCCATCTTTCAATCTGTCAGACATCTTCCTAATACCTAATACATTTTGAACAAGAAGAACAAGTATCCTTGTCTCCATCTTTCAATCTGTCAGACATCTTTCTAATACCTAATACATTTTGAACAAGAAGAACAAGTATCCTTGTCTCCATGGGCTTTGAATTACACCATGTTTGGGCAGAGATTAAATCATGCAAACCTCGTAAGTTAAAACTCGAGCGCTGATTCCACACAATAACACATTTGTTACATACAATGTACTGGAATAACTTCTCACGAGTGCAAACCTCAGACGAGATTTAACGCGGATCAGCTGGCGGACTTTCCTTTATGGCATGGGAATGATTGATTATGGTGCATGCCGGAATTTCGAGCGTTCGTGTGACGTCATATATTGTAGTGTATGTGCCAGCGCTTGGGAAACCTGATACATCACTAATGTGCATTCGTGGTATTTCCATAATCAATCATTCAGTCTTTGTTTTTATGTACGGAATGTTATGACTGCTCCAAGTTACCAAATGTTACCATCACAAGATTTGCTGATTATATGTCCATCCTAAAAATCACAAATACGGTCTCCACAACACATCACAAATATAGTCTCCACGACATAGCACAAATACAGTCTCCACGACATAACACAAATACAGTCTCCACGACATAAGACAAATACAGTCTCCACGACATAACACAAATACAGTCTCCACGACATAGCACAAATACAGTCTCCACGACATAAGACAAATACAGTCTCCACGACGTAACACAAATACAGTCTCCACGACATAAGACAAATACAGTCTCCACGACATAACACAAATACAGTCTCCACGACATAACACAAATACGGTCTCCACGACATAACACAAATACAGTCTCCACGACATAACACAAATACAGTCTCCACGACATAACACAAATACGGTCTCCACGACATAAGACAAATACAGTCTCCACGACATAACACAAATACAGTCTCCACGACATAACACAAATACAGTCTCCACGACATAAGACAAATACAGTCTCCACGACATAACACAAATACAGTCTCCACGACATAACACAAAACGGTCTCCACGACATAACACAAATACAGTCTCGACGACATAACACAAATACGGTCTCCACGACATAACACAAATACGGTCTCCACGACATAAGACAAATACAGTCTCCACGACATAACACAAATACGGTCTCCACGACATAAGACAAATACAGTCTCCACGACATAAGACAAATACGGTCTCCACGACATAAGACAAATACAGTCTCCACGACATAAGACAAATACGGTCTGCACGACATAACACAAATACAGTCTCCACGACATAACACAAAACGGTCTCCACGACATAACACAAATACAGTCTCGACGACATAACACAAATACGGTCTCCACGACATAACACAAATACAGTCTCGACGACATAACACAAATACGGTCTCCACGACATAACACAAATACGGTCTCCACGACATAAGACAAATACAGTCTCCACGACATAACACAAATACGGTCTCCACGACATAAGACAAATACAGTCTCCACGACATAAGACAAATACGGTCTCCACGACATAAGACAAATACAGTCTCCACGACATAAGACAAATACGGTCTGCACGACATAACACAAATACAGTCTCCACGACATAACACAAATACGGTCTCCACGACATAAGACAAATACAGTCTCCACGACATAACACAAATACAGTCTCCACGACATAACACAAATATGGTCTCCACGACATAACACAAATACGGTCTCCACGACATAACACAAATACAGTCTCCACGACATAACACAAATACGGTCTCCACGACATAACACAAATACAGTCTCCACGACATAACACAAATATGGTCTCCACGACATAACACAAATACGGTCTCCACGACATAACACAAATACGGTCTCCACGACATAACACAAATATGGTCTCCACGACAAAACACAAGTACAGTCTCCACGACATAACACAAATACGGTCTCCACGACATAACACAAGTACAGTGTCCACGACATAACACAAATATGGTCTCCACGACATAACACAAATATGTTCTCCACGACAAAACACAAATACAGTCTCCACAACAGAACACAAATACGGTCTCCATGACATAACACAAATACGGTCTCCACGACATAAAACAAATACGATCTCCACGACATAATACAAATATATGATCTCCACAACAAAACACAAATACAGTCTCCACAACATAACACAAATACAGTTTCCACGACATAGCACAAATACGATCTCCACGAAATAACACAAATACGGTCTCCACGACATAAAACAAATACGGTCTCCACGACAAAATACAAATACGGTCTCCACGACATAACAACGGGAACTTTATACGTCACAATACGAATCGACAATTAGAAGCACACCCTGATTTGACTCTGTCTAGGAATAGAGAAAGTCGCTCTTCTAAATGTTGATTCTGTGATAGGAAGGTCATCAGTATTACTTGTCGTCACTCACGAAAAAGACACATTGAAAGGAATTCCTATTATTTCAGTGATCCATTCAGAATATTGTCATTGAGAAAAGCTCTATTTGCCCGTTAGCGATGTGACTTATACTTATCATTTAGGATCACGCCCGAAATGAAGTTAATCATGCACTGACCACTGCTTTGATCTACGGTCAAGCGTGTGTTGTAGACCTGATTGTCGGTATGAGACTGGGTATGAGACCGTCTGATTGAGCTCATTAATCTCCGGCGGGCAGTCGATGTGTGCTCCAATGATGGCCAAGTATCTATTGTAGCTATATCCACTAAAGCCTGGCCGCAGGGTGAGTTATACAACGGCGCGTCAGAGCCATATAGCTCTTAATTACATTACAGCACGTCATGTCCGAGCCGCAAGTCTCCTAACCACATATAATACAACATCGCTAACATTATATCCTAGTTTGACAGTTTAACATACAATGACACTAGCATTATATTTTTTTTCATAGTTTGACAGACAGCGAAGCCAACATTTTATTATATTTCGACAGTTTGACATCCAGCGACGTTATCATTTCATTTGATTTAGACAGTTTGACATATTTCGTAAATATATTCTATCTTGACAGTTTAACATACAGCGAAACTAGCATTATATCCTATATTCGACTGTATGACATACAACAACAACAACAACATCAACAACAACAACAACGACGACGACAACAACAACAAGATTATATTCTATATTTGACGGTATCACATACAACAACAACAATAACAACAACAACATTATATATTCTATTTTGACAGTTTGACATGAAGCAACACCAACATTAAATTCTATTTTGACAACTTCACATAGGGCAACTTTATCATTATATTCTCTGTTGACAGTTTTACATACAGTGATATCAACATTATATTCTACTTTGAAAGTTCGACACACAGCAACGCTTACACAACCTGAGGATCGAATTCAACCAGTGTAAAATAAGCCCCACAATGAAATGTGTTGCCATGGCGATTTAGTTACATTTATTCAATATAAAGGTTGGTTTCTATAATGTTCATTTCTTGTAATTTCTGGGACATTCATTGGCTCTACAGAAGGTTTTTTTTTCTTTTCTTGTAAGTTTTAGAAAATGAAAATTCTATTGTTCTTCAGAATTTTCTGTTATTTTCTGGTATTTCTAAATAGATATATGTATTGAGCTGGCTGTGTTTAGAGTAGTAGTTATTGTTGGTTGAACATAGAAGACAGACAGTGTTGCACTAAAATATTATCATCTGAGTTGGACAATAACTGGATTGTGATTGGATTTGACACCTAATTGGACATTACCGGGACATTGAAGATTCTGAAGTTTACATTCTGCTGCTACGGGATATAGGCCTACTAGTATTGAGTTGTTGCTGATTCTTCGTTGGATATTCAGGGATATAATCTGGAGTAATCTCTCATCGTCAACATCATCGAATCGCAGGATATCATTCGCCGAATCAACTGGAAACAGTGACATTCTGGAATCTTCTCATCATCGTGCGGACTAAAACAGGCCATTTCATATTGATATATTTATTTTGAGAATTTGTACATTTGATCTGATATTGTGTTTATCTGTCTTGCTGTTTGTGTATTCAAATTAGTCAAGTGTTTTATTGTAATGAAATTTCCAAGTTGCAAAGTCTTAATCTGTTCGTTCTTTTCCTAATAAATTACAGAACGTAACAGATTAATTGGGGGCTCGTCCGGGAATCTCTAACCATCATAAGAAAATCTACTTTACAACTTGAATTATTCTAAAATATATGTGGCGATTTTGCCCAAAGATAGCGGCAGGAGATTATTTCTAAAACTTTATTGTTTCTGGCCGCTCCATGTTCGAAGCACGAGCGTTGCATAGCCGTGGCAGTGCCGTCGGCGAGGCCGGCCAACAACTTGCCCACGTGTAGATGCTCTGCTGGGCCATGGCATCTCAGGCTGTGCATACGGCTACATTACCATTACTGATGTATAATGTATTCTGTATGTCTATGATATTATATGATGTGATGTATGACGGCCGGATTCGTCCGGACGGACTGTTACCTGTTTGTATTTCTAGTAATTACGACGCCCGCCGTGACCGTGCCTCAGCGCGGGGCGCTTAAGCCCTAGGCAGCGGGCGCCGAACGTTACACATATTATTCCGAATTAGATATTCTTGCATATAACTTTCCCTGCTTGGAAATTACCAGTCACGGCATTTACACTTGATAAGTTGTTTTATCAGTTTATTCCAAACCCCTCACAAGAGATGATCAATGGTTTGAGAAAATCACACTCACTTGAAGTGGGTAAGCATTATGGTCTGGATTTTAAACTAGTCATGCGTAAAGACCAAGTTAAAAGGATTAATGTTGAACATATGGTCGACGATGATATGTTGACAGAAGATGTATCAGAATTAGTCCCAATTGTAAGTGGTTCTGATACAGAATTTTGAGTTGAAATTTCGCCTGCAGTTAGAAAAATAAAAAAACTAAACGTAGGGAACAGGGAAAAGATACCAGACGTAGGGAACAAATAGAAGAGACAAAGCGTCTACAAATTCAATTAGAGATAAAGAAATCTGAACAAGAAAACGTTTTAGACAAATCTTCTCAATTTGATGTTACTAGACAGATACGTCTGGTTCCTCCTTTCGATGGAAAATATATTAATAAGTATTTTGACTAATTCGAGAAAATAGCTCGTAATTTGAAATGGCCTACGGAATATTGGACAACTTTGTTACAGTCTGTATTAACTGGCGAAACTCAGCAGATATTTGCTTCACTGTCAATTATGCAAAGCTATGATGACGCTACTGTCAAACAGAGAATTCTCAGTGCCTATGAGTTAGTCCCAGAAACTTACAGACAAAAATTTCGTAATTACAAAAAGTTTGATAATCAAACATATGTTGAATTCGCTCATGATAAAGAGATGACGTTGACAGATGGTGTACATCAAGTGGTGTTGATAATTTTGACAAACTTAGACAAAACAATACAATCCCCTGACCTAAAACTTGGCTAGCACACACACAAATACTCACGGATGATGAACCGAGACATGGTTTCATAAATGATATCACGAAAGCTGTGCAATTTGATGATTAGATAAATCATTCTATACGTTTCACCAAAACGAAGATTCGAGTGTTCTGCTTGACAAGCACTGGCTGTTGCATATATTTATTCCTTGTTGTCGTCAAAATAATGAGAATATCTAGGGCTATACTTTCTGTGAGATGAATACAATGAGCTGAACATTCATAATCCCAAACACCTCGGCGCACCCGAGTCCCGGGACCCGAGTGCATATCACCTGTGAGTTTTACTAGCCTCACTAGCTATTTGCTGCACAGCATAATCCTTTCGCTCGCCCTGTTGTGAGTGTATTTTGTAGACTGAGAAATAGGTCGGAAAATGACATATGAAAACGACGAATTTAACAAATTTAACATTGCTTAGTAATAAACAGAGTCTCGGTTAGTAATCCTTGATGGCTAACAATCAGAAAGGCAAAGTTTCACGTTGATTGGAAGTGTGTAAATTCATTAATTTGTTACCTTTACATTATAAGTGAATGGACAGCTGGTCAATGCCAGGTTCATGACGATCACATGCAATCAATCCTTAAATGGTATTTCGGCCTGGGATAACGCAAAGCCGTATATATTGAAATCAACGATAAAACTACAGAAACGGGCCATCAGAACAATACATAAAGCATCATACAACAATCAAACGGAACCACTTCAAGCAGTCAGGCATTCTTCGACTAAGTGATCAGTTTACGCATGAAACAAGGTTATTTATGTACCAGTTCATGAGCAAAAAGCTGCCAATTTCATTCGACCATACTTTCAATAATAATAAGGATGTTCAGACACAAGGATGTTCGACCAGACAATCAGACAAATTTCAAGTCAGGCGATTTGACTCCGTGTTTGTAGAGAGACTGCCGTTGATAAATTTTCCGAGATTCTGGAATGAATTGGCGCCTTCTTGTGTACACTCAGAATCGAAAGCTCATATAAAGAATCTATCAAAGTCAGACCTATTTTCAGCTTATTGTGGCACCGTGAAATGTAACGATCAATGCAGTATTAATGCTAACTGCAT
Source organism: Terebella lapidaria (assembly GCA_949152475.1). Lineage (NCBI taxonomy): Eukaryota > Metazoa > Annelida > Polychaeta > Terebellida > Terebellidae > Terebella > Terebella lapidaria. Next base: position 38,929,705 of record OX424564.1, read on the forward strand.
TGATTGTCAAATTTACTACAGACTCCGCTAATTTTTCCAACTATCTAGACCTGAGGTTGGAGATTGATAATGATTCTAACCTGTCAACTAGATTATATGACAAACGTGATGATTTCAATTTTTCCATAGTCAATTTCCCTTTTCTAAGCAGCAACATTCCTATGTCACCGGCATATGGTGTGTTTGTTTCTCAACTTATTCCAGAGCTAGTTGGTGTGTTTGTTTCTCAACTTATTCCAGAGCTAGTTGGTGTGTTTGTTTCTCAACTTATTCCAGAGCTAGTTGCAAATATGAGGATTTTGTCTATCGAAGTGCCCAGCTAATCTCTAAACTGCTGCGACAAGGATATGTTTTACCAAGACTTATAGCTGCGTCAAGTCAAATTTATTTCAAATTTATTTCGGACAGCTATTAAGAAATTCTATGGACGTCATCATGATCTGGTGAATAAATACAGCAAATCCATGTCTGCCATGCAACTAGATCTATTTTCGTGTTAATTTCGGGGAATTCATGACGGGTGCCACTAGTGGGGCAGGAAATGCTCACTCTTTCCGGAACACCTGATTTCACCTCCTAATGGCCATTTTTGGGGGTTCATGAGTTTCCCTGTCATTTTTGTTTTCTCTCACTTCGTATGCCTGATATGACTTTCTATCCCCGGACTACGAGATTGGATAACGGACCCTGTTTTGTTTGCTTGGAATACTTAATACTGGGTATTGATTCCACGTCTATTAGTAAGTTTTTGAATGCATTCATATACACTACTAATGATGTCAAATGTACTGTGATTATGATTCTCAAACTTGAGATATAGTGAACTATTTTACTGTGAGCATTATCTACGGTCCTATTGATATATACATACCATTTGAAATCAATGCTGCTGTCTTTTCTAAATAAAGCCACAGGTTGTATATCTATAATCCCTGTATATTCTCCTGCATTTAGTCCTTTTTCATATTCCTCGAGCAACATTTTGTATATTTTTCACAGTCTATAGGTTTTCTCCTGCTGAGGCAACAGGTTGGGTATGATATGGAATTTGTTATCATGTATATAGTTTCTGGTAAATTTTCTTATTTTAAATGTTGAACTATCCGTTTTTCTATTGACAACATTTTCAAAATATACAGCGGCGTCATATGGAAGACAGCCGAGCGGTTAATCATGCCCCCTTCAGCCTTAAACAAGTACCAAGTAAGTGTTAAACACATTCGTGGTGTTGAGAATGTGATTGCACATTCATTGTCCTGGTAGATAAATTGATGTTGCTCAATGTTACTTCTGTTATTGTTGTTGTATTGTTGTTTATTGAGTTGTGTTCTCTAAAAGTTTTCACATGTTCAAACTTTTCTTTCAAGACGGGAAGTGTTGCCATGGAGAGTTAGTGACATGCATTCAATATAGAAGTTGGTCTCTAGAATGTCCTTTTCTTGTAATTTTTAGAAAGTTCTTTTGCTCTTCAGAGAGTTCTTTTCTTTTCTTGTAATATTTAGAAAATGAAAAAGTGTATTTTTCTCTCGAAAGTTCTGTTCTGTTTTTTTTTTCTTGTATTTCTGATTGGGTATATATATTGAGCTGGCTGTGTTTAGAGTTAGTTAGTTATTGTTGGTTGAATGTAGAGGACAGACAGTGTTGCGTTGAAGTATTGTCATCTGAGTTGGACACTAACTGGATTGTGATTGGATTTGACATATAATTGGATATTACCGGGACATTGATGATTCTGCTGCTAAGGAATATAAGCCTATTGAACTCATGCTTATTCTTCGTTGGATATTTAAGGGATATATTCTCGAGTAATCTCTCGTCGTCAACATCATCGCATCGCATGATATCATTCACTGAATCAACTGAAAACAGTGACATTCTGGAATATTCTCATCACTGTGCGGACTGAAACATTAACCATCTATTCAAATAGGTTAAGTGTTTAATTGTAATAAAACTTCCAAGTTGCGAATTTTTAATCTGTTCGTTTTTTTTTCTGATAAAATACATAACGTAACCAAATGCCAGAGTCTGGAATGTGCCACGCCGTCTGTCTCTGGTACCACAAGTTTGACGTTAGAGATAAATATTCGGTCGGGTCTGGTTTATGTGTCAAAATTAACCATGCTGTCTTTAATTAATAGTTGATTTATACTTCTACCACAGAGGCGATATCTCGAACTGCTCGTGGACAAATCTGTTCTGGAGGATATCCTCAGTAAGCATTTGTGAATGACTTTGTAATGCATTTATTCAAGGCTTGTTTTAGAACACACCATCTAACCTTAATCGCACCACTTTTGATTCATATATTGTGGGGCTTTGTAATGATTCTAAACATGCTAAAAGTTATTCACTTTGGGTTTTGCATTGGTTTCATCATTTAATCTTACACCCTTGATGTTAGATTGAGATACATCTGGATACGAACACCTTTTCCTTTACTTGTTTCGTCCACTGATGCATATTCTGTATGGAAATGGATCTTTAAAAACATATAATGATGTCTTGTTACCCAGGAGCTATCAGCAAGTGACCTTGGTGAAAGTGAAGTTGTGGTATGTGTGCGCTCCATGGATCTGGTCCTTGTATGTCCTGTTACCCAGAAGATATCGGCAAGTGACCTTGGTGAGAGTGAAGTTGTGGTATGTGTGCGCTCCATGGATCTGGTCCTTGTATGTCCTGTTACCCAGGAGCTATCGGCAAGTGACCTTGGTGGAAGTGAAGTTGTGGTATGTGTGCGCTCCATGGATCTGGTCCTTGTATGTCCTGTTACCCAAGAGCTATCGGCAAGTGACCTTGGTGAAAGTGAAGTTGTGGTATGTGTGCGCTCCATGGATCTGGTCCGTGAATGTTCTGATGAAGTCACTGACGTCTATCTTCTTGCCACGTTCCAGGAAAATTTTGACAAAATCCAAACTAGCCTTGGATACTGCCGTTGCCATGGCGACTGATCTGTCAGACAAGCCGACGTTGTTGACGAGCCGACTCTCTGTGAACATGACATGCCACTGTTAAGAGCGGCACGTGGTCGCCTCGAGAGCACAGCTGACCTCCAGACCGAGCGGCTGGGAGCTGGCCTCTGCCAAGCCCCGGCGATCCGCCTCCAGGTCCACAGTCCTCATCAGCGTGCCGTCCAAGTTAGTGATGTAGCCGAGGTCGCCGCGATGGTAGCGAGGGTAGAACAGTGTTAGGTCTGGGTGTGAGGCCAATGGCACGAGGCGCTGGTGGGACTTGCCGTCCAGGTCCGACTGGTTGTAGTTGTGGCCGAGCCTCAGCTGAACAGACCCGACTCCAGCTCCTCCAGGACATCCGGTTGTTCAAATACTTAACAAATTCGCTGAAGGCTCCCATTATTCCATTTCATTATCCGTCTTTTGTGATTTATCAAAAGCATTTGATGTAATAGACCACAAAATTCTCATTTCAAAACTTAACTATTATGGGATACGAGGAATTGTTTTAAACTGGTTCATTGATTATTCAGAAAACCGCGAACAGTATGTTAATTTTGACAACCATAATTCTGAACATTTGCTTATTGCATGTGGTGCTCCTCAATAATAGTTCGAATTTATTGTTTACAACGCGGGCAACCACCAGTAGCGTGTATTGTGGGAAACCAGAGGCTTGTAATCTACAGCTTCACGTTGGGCGACAAATTTTGAATTTGGTAAGCACCGTTCAGTAGGGAAAACCTTAATCATTTTACTAACCAGGATGAAAATCCCCACTTACTGAGTGCCGGCCAAGGGCTCGAACCCCAGACCTCCCACACTGTGAGCTTCGTTGCTTCAAGAGCCACCAGTCCTATCCATTCGGCCACACAGGCAAGGGTCAATACTGGGACCACTCTTATACTTGATATATGTCAATGATGTTACACACTCCACTGATGCAACATTTTTCTCATTTGCTGAAGACATCTCTTCTCATTTCGGACACAAACACTGAAAATTTATTCAGAAATGTGAATAAAGAAGTAAATAATCTGTTCACCTGGTTTTGTGCAAACAAACTTTCTCTCAATGCCAAAAGACCAAATATATCAGAATAAGACCATCTAACAACAACGGTAATTTTGACGGATACCTAACTTCTAAAAATGACATTACACTAGAACGAATTGATAATGACAACAATGAGCAGAGTACAAAGTTTCTTGGGATACAAATTGATGGACACTTGTCGTGGAAGTATCATATAAATTACATAAATAATGAGATAGTCCGAGAACTGTACCAGATAAAGCAAGTTCAAACACGGATCAACATTATGGACAGGTTTCATTGTAATCAAATGAAAATACATAGTTTCACAAACAATAAAACCCTAAAACACATGCACAAGTGACCGTGGCAAAGATTAATTGAAGCGTGTCGTGACGGAAGGCAAGGCGACCCAAGTATCATACACTGCGCCTTCCTCTATAGGCCCATGTATCATATCCTGCGCCTTCCTCTATATTCAATGAGGATTAAAAAGGTGCGAGACGGATTAAATGGTATGTTTTCAGTGGACGAGTAGTATTAGGGAGCAGTGTACGGTACTTGGGCCCCTCTATATTCAATAAGGATTAAAAAGGTGACAGACGGATTAAATGACATTCATTTAGTGGACGAGTAGTATTAAGGGGCAGGGTATGATACTTGGGCCGGCAAGGTTACCCCCTGACCGTGAGAAGAACACCGGTCAGCGGTTAAATCGGTCTACACATGGACCAGACAAAACATATTTTGCCTAGCTCTAGCTTGAGAACATTACACTATAGTATCATACATCCCCATCTGACTTAAATGGTATTTCGGCCTGGGATAACGCAAAGCCGTATATTTTGAAATCAACGATAAAACTACAGAAACGGGCTATCAGAACAATACATAAAGCATCATACAACAATCAAACGGAACCACTTCAAGCAGTGAGGCATTCTTCGACTAAGTGATCAGTTTACGCATGAAACAAGGTTATTTATGTACCAGTTCATGAGCAAAAAGCTGCCAATTTCATTCGACCATACTTTCAATAATAATAAATATGTTCAGACACAGCATTCGACCGACTAAGGTGCGGTATTTGACTTTCACCATGGTGATCTAACCCCCCTCATTGGCTAGAGAGGCCCCTAGCACCAACTCAAATATACTATAGCTCACTAATGTGCTCGTACCGCACCTTAAACATTCGACCAGGCATTCAGACAAATGTCACGTCAGGCGATTCGACTCCGTGTTTGTAGAGAGACTGCCGTTGATAAATTTTCCGAGATTCTGGAATGAATTGGCGCCTTCTTGTGTACACTCAGAATCGAAAGCTCATATAAAGAATCTATCAAAGTCAGACCTATTTTCAGCTTATTGTGGCACCGTGAAATGTAACGATCAATGCAGTATTAATGCTAACTGCATTGATTGTCAAATTTACTACAGACTCCGCTAATTTTTCCAACTATCTAGACCTGAGGTTGGAGATTGATAATGATTCTAACCTGTCAACTAGATTATATGACAAACATGATGATTTCAATTTTTCCATAGTCAATTTCCCTTTTCTAAGCAGCAACATTCCTATGTCACCGGCATATGGTGTGTTTGTTTCTCAACTTATACGCTATTCCAGAGCTAGTTGCAAATATGAGGATTTTGTCTATCGAAGTGCCCAGCTAATCTCTAAACTGCTGCGACAAGGATATGTTTTACCAAGACTTAGCTGCGTTTAAGAAATTCTATGGACGTCATCATGATCTGGTGGATAAATACAGCAAATCCATGTCTGCCATGCAACTAGATCTATTTTCGTGTTAATTTCGGGGAATTCATGACGGGTGCCACTAGTGGGGCAGGAAATGCTAACTCTTTCCGGAACACCTGATTTCACCTCCTAATGGCCATTTTTGGGGGTTCATGAGTTTCCCTGTCATTTTTGTTTCTCTCACTTCGTATGCCTGATATGACTTTCTGTCCCCGGACTATGAGATTGGATAACGGACCCTGTTTTGTTTGCTTGGAATACTTAATACTGGGTATTGATTCCACGTCTATTAGTAAGTTTTTGAATGCATTCATTATACACTACTAATGATGTCAAATGTACTGTGATTATGATTCTCAAACTTGAGATATAGTGAACTATTTTACTGTGAGCATTATCTACGCTCCTATTGATATTTACATACCATTTGAAATCAATGCTGCTGTCTTTTCTAAATAAAGCCACAGGTTGTATATCTATAATCCCTGTATATTCTCCTGCATTTAGTCCTTTTTCATATTCCTCGAGCAACATTTTGTATATTTTTAACAGTCTATAGGTTTTCTCCTGCTGAGGCAACAGGTTGGGTATGATATGGAATTTGTTACCAAGTATATATTTTCTGGTAAGTTTTCTTACTTTAAATGTTGAACTATCCGTTTTTCTATTGACAACATTTTCAAAATATACAGCGGCGTCATATGGAAGACAGCCGAGCGGTTAATCATGACCCCTTCAGTCTTAAACAAGTACCATGTAAGTGTTAAACACATTCGTGGTGTTGAGAATGTGATTGCACATTCATTGTCCTGGTAGATAAATTGATGTTGCTCAATGTTACTTGTGTTATTGTTGTTGTATTGTTGTTTATTGAGTTGTGTTCTCTAAAAGTTTTCACATGTTCAAACTTTTCTTTCAAGACGGGAAGTGTTGCCATGGAGAGTTAGTGACATGCATTCAATATAGAAGTTGGTCTCTAGAATGTTCTTTTCTTGTAATATTTAGAAAATGAAAAGTGTATTTTTCTCTCGAAAGTTCTTTTTTTTTTCTTGTATTTCTGATTGGGTATATATATTGAGCTGGCTGTGTTTAGAGTTAGTTAGTTATTGTTGGTTGAATGTAGAGGACAGACAGTGTTACGTTGAAGTATTGTCATCTGAGTTGGACTCTAACTGGATTGTGATTGGATTTGACATCTAATTGGATATTACCGGGACATTGATGATTCTGCTGCTAAGGAATATATAGGTCTATTGAACTGATGCTTATTCTTCGTTGGATATTTAAGGGATATATATTCTGGAGTAATCTCTCATCGTCAACATCATCGCATCGCATGATATCATTCACTGAATCAACTGAAAACAGTGACATTCTGGAATATTCTCATCACTGTGCGGACTGAAACATTAACCATCTATTCAAATAGGTTAGGTATTTAATTGTAATAAAACTTCCAAGTTGCGAATTCTTAATCTGTTCGTTCTTTTTCTGATAAAATACAAAACGTAACAAATGCCAGAGTCTGGAATGTGCCACGCCGTCTGTCTCTGGTACCACAAGTTTGACGTTAGAGATAAATATTCGGTCGGGTTTGGTTTATGTGTCAAAATGAACCATACTATCTTTAATTGATAGTTGATTGATACTTTTACCACTGATGCGATATCTCGAACTGCTGGTGGACAAATCTGTTCCCGAGGATACCCTCAGTAAGCATTTGTGAATGACTTTGTAATGCATTTATTCATAAGGCTTGTTTTGGATGTAAAATTATGTGGATCACACCATATGCCCTTGATGGCACCACTTTTGGTTTATATATTGATGTGGCTTTGTAATGATTCTAAAAGTTATTCACTTTGGGTTTTGTATTGGTTTCATCATTTAATATTACACCGTTGATGTTAGGTTGAGATACATCTGGATATGAATACATTACCTTCACTTGTTTCTTCCACTGATGCATATTTTGTATGGAAATGGATCTTTAAAAACATATAATAATGTCCTGTCACCCAAGAGCTATCGGCCAGTGACCTTGGTGGAAGTGAAGTTGTGGTATGTGTGCGCTCCATGGATCTGGTCCTTGTATGTCCTGTTACCCAGGAGCTATCGGCAAGTGACATTGGTGAAAGTGAAGTTGTGGTATGTGTGCGCTCCATGGATCTGGTCCTTGTATGTCCTGATGAATTCACTGACGTCTATCTTCTTGCCACGTTCTAGGAAAGTTTTGACAAAATCCAAACTAGCCTTGGATACTGCCGTTGCCATGGCGACTGATCCGTCAGACAAGCCGACGTTGTTGACGAGCCGACTCTCTGTGAACATGACATGCCATTGTTGAGAGCGCCGCGTGGTCGCCTCGAGAGCCCAGCTGACCTCCAGACCGAGCGGCTGGGAGCTGGCCTCTGCCAAGCCCCGGAGATCCGCCTCCAGGTCTACGGTTCTCATCAGCGTGCCGTCCAAGTTAGTGACGTAGCCGAGGTCGCCGCGATGGTAGCGAGGGTAGAACAGTGTTAGGTCTGGGTGTGAGGCCAGTGGCACGAAGCGCTGGTGGGACTTGCCGTCCAGGTCCGACTGGTTGTAGTTGTGGCCGAGCCTCAGCTGAACAGACCCCACTCCAGCTCCTCCTGCTTCCAGTATACAGCTGACATGTGACAGATCCACTTCCCGCATCCACACTATCTCGTCCACACACAGTACAGTGTAACTGGATCCAATCCTTCGCAAGATCGAGGATAACTTGGTGCCGAACTCCCCCCGCTGATCCCTGACCACGACCAACTCCACATTCGGACTGTTCTGTCTGAAGGAGTCGATCACCAGTTCATACGCACTCGATATGTTGTCATCATCCGATCTCACCAGGATCCACAGTGTGTGAACATTCTTTACATTCATGGACATACTCTCCAAGAAGGCCAGGGTTTGTAGAGGACGGTTTTTGGTCATCAAGACTACATCGGTAGTAGTGGAGCTGTTATCACATACCACTGGTTGCTGTACAGTGTGTAGTGGGGTAGGAAGGGGTACATTCAGCATTCGGTCCATCCGCAAATCATCTGGTTTGAGAACTAGAATCCCAGAGAAATTATACATCTGCCAGTCTATCTGTAACTTGCAGATCTCCGACTGTAAAGCGTCTGTGTTGTTAAGTCGTGAATCAAACACAACTAGATCAGTGGCTGTGCATTCACGAAGAACCTCTGTGATGATGGAGAAGTTGGAGGTGGTCAAGCAGACGAGGGTTGGGGCGGTATGTATCTGACGGACTGTGTACAAGGACTTGACCAGGTTGTGCGGCAGAGAGTAGTGGAACCAGTAATTGTCCTGAGCCCTGTACACAGTCCGGTCAGACTCCGGGAGGATGGTCACCACCCTGTCCACGTGCATGAGCGGTAGACTCCGTGACATCACCCCCGAGACCTCGGTGCTCGGCAGCTCTATGTAAGTGCGTGTGCCGAAGTAGCTGACAAGCTCTCGTACAACCAGATCATAGCGTCCATGAGGCACAGTGTAACGGCGATACTCGCCACTCATGTCCAGAAACAACTCGGCCGAGCTGTGTATCGACCTGTTAGAAATAATGTTTGTGCTCGGATCAGATGAATTCAATGTTTCACTGGAGTCTGCTTGTTCTGTGACAGAAGGGCCAACACTCTCGCGTGAGTTCCGAAAGTGGTCACTGCACTGCTCCTCACCGAAACCACCATCAAAATTGAAACATTCGTCAGACTCCAAACTACTTTTGGGAGTGAATCGGGAGTGCGATCTGGAGTACGACATACGGAGGTCTTGGTCACGGAATATGGTGTTGAGAAAGACCGACAGCAGCACGCCTTGAGAACGCTGGTACATCGTGGGGGATCCGATGTCCTCTGCTCTGTTAAGCAGGAAGGCCTCAGGGAGAACATGGAATTTGTAGCCGGCCTGATGTAGATCCCTGCTGTAGGCACACTTGTCCCGGCCGTACCCAGCAAACAGGTTATTCATCAGCGGCGCGTCACGCTCCACCACAAAATACGGCTCCATGTTGGGCTGGTAGTGGATGGGGTACGATCTGTTGGTGTCCAGCCATTTTTGGTAGTCAACAGGGCCGTGTGACACCCCTGTGAAAGGTTCTAGATTGGAGGGGTCTGTCAGGAGCGCCTTAACTTCCTGCTTCGTGCAGGGTACTGTCATGTTTGGCACTGCGGTGTGAAACAAAGGTGCAACGAAAGCACAGTTTTGACAATCGGTCAACTGTTGCTCTGTTTCTAGAAGCCAGATGATCATCTGTTGATGGGAGAATGGGGGCAGAATGTCCACATCCAACATCATTACGTGTGTGGTGTCCACGTTAGCGAGCGCCACGTTCCTCAGGAAGTTGGAAGGATAGAGGATGTCATCAAGCCTGTTGACACGATCCTGATACACGAGGTGTATGTACATGTGACTAGTGACGTGCTGGTTGTCATGGTACCATGTCACAAGCTGTTGTAGCTCCTGGCGACACGGGTCACAGAGTAGGAGGACGGCGGCCGACACCGGACCACGCCACCTGGCAGAGAGTTCAGCGAGACGCGGCAGGCGGTCTAGGGTCAGCTGGGTGGCCACCGTGATGGACTTGGCGGCGTGGACAGGAGAACTCGCAGGCCCCAGAAAGTTTACAGTCGTCTGTCTGCGCGTCGGGAAACTGTCCATGTACAGAACACAACTGCCGGCTGAGATAGGGACAGCTGACAACACAACACCGTCAAGATAAACTTCACCAGGCAGGGTACCTTCCAAAATGAAGTGCAGCATGAATGATCGGATATCTCCATAGTAAGGTATCAGGGAACAGCATGGCTTGAAGGCCCCATCATGCACCGTAGGTTCACATACCTGACCCAGGGAAGGGGTGTGTACAAGAATACTGTTGTCTGTATACACGAGTTGACTGCGCAATGAGAGCGGCGTGTCTGGGGTGTAACCTTTCAACCAAAAGGAGAGATAGAGCTTGTTACCGTGGTGGCTGACTTCAGACAGATCCAGGTACTGGCTCAGAACCACGGCCTGGTGCCTGTTCCGGGCATGGTACGGTCCGAATACGATGGCGTGGTCACCACTGTGCGCCACCCCGGACCAGACCCGGACGACCCTTCGTGTGCCGCTGCCAAACGCCCACAAGCCCCGGCGCTCGTGTAGTAGCCACGGCGCCGGCTCCTGGTCCTCGAAGGACGGGTTTTGTATCAGGTTTGTTGTGCAGACACAGCTGACATATACTGTACACAATAGTACCAACAGTCTGAGACACACTGTATTCAATGGTACGAACAGTCTAGCACACATCCTCCACTGCCAGTTCAACATCATTCCTTAAAATCGGTCCATGGAAAGTCCATGATTGTCAAACCATCTTCGATCAATTACAAGGAATGCAATATCATTTACGTAAGAGAACACTGCGGCGATGTAACACGGCCTTGTTGACTCATCCTCAGAACGTGTAGACATTGTTATCGACTCTACAAACATGTAATTTCCTAGGACAAGCATGACTAATCCCGATCGTGTGGTGGTGGTGTCTATTGCGAGGCTCATGTGTTGTCATACGGGCGAAAGGTGAATTAACACAGCCCTGCTGTAACAATAGTCAGTCAATTGTGTGTCGATGTCTATTTACACGATCATTAAATGTACTTAAAGACCGCACACGGAAAGACCTACATAAGACCGGTCTAATCATGCTGACTCTTACCACCCACAAATGTACGTCACATAGTGAAAGTTAATGTGTTCTTAGCGACAGCGTCTAGCATATAATCTACCTGTGCCTCTCTTGGATTTATTTTTTCTCTCTGGATTCTAGTAAATTCTAGTAAGAGTTTAAGTATAGTCTGACTCATCAGTAAATTCTAGTAAGAGTTTAAATATAGTTTGACTCATCAGTAAATTTTAGTGAGAGTTTAAGTATAGTTTGACTCATCAGTAAATTTTAGTGAGAGTTTAAGTATAGTTTGACCCATCAGTAAATTTTAGTGAGAGTTTAAGTATAGTTTGACCCATCAGTAAATTTTAGTGAGAGTTTAAGTATAGTTTGACTCAGCAGTAAATTATAGTGAGATATTAAGTACAGTTTGACTAATAAGTAAATTATAGTGAAAGTTTAAGTATAATCTGACTCACCGGTAAATTCTTGTGGAAGTTTAGGTATATTCTGACTCATCGGTGAATTCTAGTGAGAGTTCAAGTATAATCTGACTCATCACTGACTTTTGGGGAGAGTTTAAAGGGTATATATCACGAAAATTGGATATTGGTTTTTCTTATGTATGTGAAAGTACTATTTGAACTGAACAAAATGGTCTTCACAGCATATTGATGGTCTTCATGATTCCTTCCATAGTTATGACACTTTAAACACATATTTTACAGAATCTGACAACAGAGTCTGACAGCTAATTAATATGCAAATGAGATGTATGACGTCATTGACAGACTGCTTTTTAATTAGGCATTTTTAATTGGAATAATTAGACCATTTGTATCCATATTTGTTCACCAAAAACCCATTTTTTATGCTTCTTAGTTCGAATAGTCAGTGATTTCAAGAAATTCGTGGTTGCCATGGCAACCAATGGTCTGGCTGGGCCCTTAGCAACCATGGTTGCTAAGGTCAATATCTAATTAAAAACAAGATATACATTTATGAAACCAATTCAGACAACAGTATAATGACAATATATTTAAGGGTTTGATCCTGGGTGTGCGGGCATTGCTGTCAGACACACGACCGAGGGCAGTCTCATGCAATGCCTAAGGCCGCAGGCCGAAGGCATTGCATGAGACTGTCCCGAGGTCGTGTGTCTGGCAGGCAATGCCCAAAATACCTAGGATCAAACACGATTATAACATGTTTTTGTCGAGACAAACAACGAAGACCGGCGATTCTACAAAAACGTCAAATTACGTTGATGAAATTTACGTCTTGACGACGGGCCATTGTAGGACCGCAAAGCCCGGGGGAAAAGTCGTTTCCCAGGCATTGCAGAGAAAACCACGTGGTTATAATATAACCACGTGGTTATTGTGTGGAAAGAGAGTTTTTCCCGGCCATTGTTGTCTGACAAACGTCATCCTCTGCAAACTAGTGTGTATAAGACAACAGTGGCCAGCCATGTTATAATGAGGAATATATCATCAAACTGTCTGAACACAACCCTTAGCAACCAATACAGGCTTGAGAAACCAGCAGTAATAGCATCCATTAACTTCCAATGGTTCTAAACGTCAGTGATTTCTCAGGCCTGTATCGGTTGCTAAGGTGTGTTTTTGAACATTTTATTGATCAGTTCCACAAAATATAGTCACTACCCTGTTATCTAAATTGGTTTGATACTTTCACATTGTGTTTTTACTTGAATACCAGCCTTAGCAACCTGGTTGCTAAGGGCCAAATCAGCCCATTGGTTGCCATGGCAGCCAAAATTGATATGCACTCACTGACTATTCCTACTGGACGATACATCTGATGAGTTTTGGTGACCCAATATGAGCTTAAATGCTTAATTGTGACATGTTAAATCGCCTAATTAAAAAGCAAATTGTCAATGACGTCACACATCTCATTTGCATACTAATAAGCTGACAGATTTTTCAAGACTATCTAGAGAAATTTGCCGGATTTTCAGTATAAAAATAGCTATAACTTTTTAACAATCGAGATATCAACATTCTGTAAAGACTGTTCTATTCAGCTCAACGAGTGGCTTCAAATAGGCTGATGTCATATTTTCGTGATATATACCCTTTAGGTATATTCTGATTCATCAATGAATTAAAGATATTTTTTTACTGGTTACACCACTTTTAGGCTGATGCCTGTCTCTTTGTCAAATCAGTGAATACCGGTGACCTGGCCTGATGGACAATGACAGGTTTGCTGTCCGTAATATACGGAAACACCGATACACCTTTACAGGTGTCGGCTCCCAGAGGAGATCGGCAAAAACAATTTCAATGTATGTGAGATAAAAGACCGCGAGAAGCTGATCATTAGCGTAGTCATGTGTCTGCGGGCACGGCCCAGGCCTGAGGCTACTCCCTGTGACGTAACTCGGGTCAAACCTGACGTATTCGTTCTTTGTGTGGTAATTACCAATAGAGGTGAGCGCACGGACTCCCCCTGCAAACCCTGCACACGAGCTGTCGGATTCCCAAGATTAGCGCCTCATGTCCCCAACTAAAAGAGATAGATAGAAATCCACAGCGAATCTCCGACTAATTGTTGGGTGTTACTGTAATGTGGATTATGCGTTGGGTGTGATGTCAGTGGAGCTGTTTATTCTCAAACGAGTGGTTAATCATAACTCCCGAGCATCGGGACTCTTCCAATTATGGATATTGATTAAGGTGGAATTTTTAGACTGACCTACGTGTGTTCAGGGTCAGGTTATTGATTACAATTAAAATTCACATACACTTCCACGTGTTTGAAATGTTGCGAACTCCGGATAAATTCAGCATGCGAAGCCTCGTACATGATTTGTAAAATTTTCAAAAAAAATCAGCACATATAGGAATAGATCCTTCGCTATGAGCACTTGACTGACACCTGTCGACAAATAGACGTCAAAATAAAGGGCCTATTTACTAAAACCTTCCTATATCACCACTTTCACATTTTTTGGAGAAACCGTGATTTTTTAATTTATTAGTACCTTGATGCTCCCTACTCCGTTCTGGCCATGTAACAAAATTACAATCGCAAATAAATGGGTTAGTGTAAAACGCAAAATGAAATGTAGAGAAAGCAACAGTCTTGTGAATTTTCGGTAGTTCAACTGACATGGGAACATGGTGGGTTGGGGGGAAGACACTCCCATCGGCAAACATGTAGCGAAGTTGTGCAGAACTGAGAAATGAATTAAAAATATTGTATTCTTGGCCAAGCGTTTAGTAAATTGTGCAATGTCAGAGACAATCGGGACCATTTGACTCGATCATTATCTCACCAAAATTAGCGTACGGGTGTCAATATTCTACAAAAAAAATAAAAAATAAAATCGGCTTTCAGGAAGTCATGCGCGCGATTCTGTGGTGATTTTTTTTTTCGCTTTGAAAAAAAGAGAGTGATGCGCGTAATAACAGAGTAATAAAATAGTACCGCTATGTTTTCAACTATTTATAAAGGGTATCAATTGTTGAGTATTGATCTAAGTAATGATCTGAACAATTCTATAAAATCATATGTGAACAATAAGGAATTACCATGATGGTGACCCCTATATCCATACATATGAAAAAATATGCACACAGGATCGTTGATATTGAAATATGAGCAACATTTCAGAGAAATATATCTTATTAAATTTAAAAACACAGATTTTATTTTTTAAAAAGGGCAAAAAAATTACCCACTTTGTAGGAACTTGACATGAAGGATACTACAGACTCCGCTAATTTTTCCAACTATCTAGACCTGAGGTTGGAGATTGATAATGATTCTAACCTGTCAACTAGATTATATGACAAATGTGATGATTTCAATTTTTCCATAGTCAATTTACCTTTTCTAAGCAACAACATTCCTATGCCAACAGCATATGGTGTGTTTGTTTCTCAATCTATACGCTATTCCAGGGCTAGTTGCAAATATGAGGACTTTGTTTATCGAAGTGCCCAGCTAGTCTCTAAACGGCTGCGACAAGGATATGTTTCACCAAGACTCGTGGCTGCCTTTAAGAAATTCTATGGACGTCATCATGATCTGGTTGATAAATACACCAAATCCATGACTGCCATGCAACTAGATCTACTTTCATGTTATCTTTGGGGAATTCATGACGGGTGCCACTAGTGGGGCAGGAAATGCTCACTCTTTCCCGAACACCTGATTTCAACTCCTGATGGCCATTTTTGGAAGTCATTAGTTTCTCTGTCATTTTTGTTTTCTCTCACTTCGTATGCCTGATATGACTTTCTGTCCCCGGACTATGAGATTGGATAACGGACCCTGTTTTGTTTGCTCGGAATACTTGATACTGGGTTTTGATTCCACGTCTATTCGAATGCACAATGTCACATTGATAAATTGTCTGGATGTCTGAGGATGATCGAACCAATTCCTTTGTTTACCTCGTGCGTACGATAACCACTAGATCTCGTCCTTACGTGTACAATATGCCTCGCGTATATTTTGTGAGAGAAAAAAAAAACAAGTTACACATAGCCTTGTGCAAAATATAATGTAGTTCAAATATGCCGTCTTCCAATGGCGCAAGCACTGAGGAGGGGAGTTTCACTATCTCTAACACTCCTCTCCCTCCCTCCCCCCCCCCCCCCCTTCTCCCATATCTACTAGAGCATTCCATGAACACCGATCGAATATAGCATCGTGTATTTGTCGAAATAAAATCCTTCAAATCCTGTTAAAACACCAAAATTATGAATTCAAATTCTGTTCAACTTCTGTTGAACCCCAAAAGGTATTTCTCATCCAGTTTTCATGTGCGTATTTTGAATGCATTTTATTCAGTGTGCTCCTGAGTAACTCACATGTACGTGACATTAAAACTGTAAGTATGCTATATAAAGAGATACTGTACAATCCGTTCGACCTTTTGAGACATCCCCTGAACCTTTCGTGCTGACTGGTGACAAGTAGGTGCCTTTGGCCTAGGCCGACCAGGGGGATTTTCGGCCGTATAAAAGGAGGGGGCGACTGGCCTACAATGTGGCATACTCAATAGACCAAGGAGGCATACACATCGTCCTCAATGTCCGTATGTAATGCATTTCATTGTGTATATCTATATTTCAGTGTTTATAGCATATTGGTTGAATGTAGGGTGTGACAATATGGGTGGCATCTCTGACGGAATATTTTGTAATCATATAACATTGATAGCGTCACCCTTGATAGTCTGTCCAATTGTACATGTACATGCTATGTTACAGGTATGCACCTATTGGCATGTACTCTAGGTTAGTAATATAGCATACAATGACTGAGCACTGCTCAACAACATATGAGTACAAAATTTACCAGGTCACAAAACCTGTTTGTATTTTGTGTACAAATATGTATGATAACTTTACTGTTGATGTGGCTACATTACAGGGATATATCTATGCACGTGAATTACTGGGAACCATACAAATTCGTCACACCAATGGATAATACGTTCATTACGGCTAGGAGGGAAATATGTAGCCCTAATTATATGAGTAATTGTGTGCACGTATGGATATTATGCAATTATACTTTGCAGTTTGTGTGTTCTCTGACATCTGTGCTGTGGGGAACATGTCAAATGATCATCGACACACACTGCAAGAATGGCTTTATACCAGTTCGCGGTTACAGCCGACTGCCTCTTGACTCTGTCGTGGGCGGCCTGACTCGCGCCAGTGCATAGACCCGCCCACATTCGAAGCAAAACAAACAACGCGTGGTTCTGTGGTTTACGTTCGGTTTATCCGTCGGGGAAGATCGTGGTCGTTATCATAATATTTTTTTTACATGGTCGTTTATCTATTTATAACATACTTAAAGCTTTAAGTCAAACGTTACTACCGGTAATTCACTGTTAGCTATTGTTTGCATATTGAGTTATACAGAAAAAGATTTGCGTCGAGCTAGAAAGGTTTGTGCCATGCTAGAAAGGTTTGTGCCATCCTGGAAAAGTTTATGTCGTGCTGAAAATATTGGCGCAGTGCTGAAGAGGTTTGTGACGTGCTAGAAGGTTTGTGCCCTGCTGAAAAGGTTTGGCCATAAACATAGAGCCAACGTGCAATACAAAGTATTTTGAGCGAACAAAACCGAGTCCTTTATCCCATCTCAGTCCAGTGTCAGGCAAACTCGATAAAATTATATGGAACTTCATGAACCTCCATTACATGGTCATGAGGAAGTCAAAATCAGGTGTTACCGGAAGAAGTCACATTTCTTGCCCCACATGTGGCACCGTCATGAATCCCAACACATTAACATGCAAAAAGTCTTGCTGCATGCTGGTGACAGACTCCATGTACTTATTAACCAGATTGTGATGATGTCCATAGAGTTTCTTGAAAGCAATTATTAGTCTTGGTAAAACATGTCCTTGTCACCGCAGTTTAGTGACTGACTAGGTCGGTAAACAAAGTGCATGAGTTGTGAGGAAAAAACACCCATATGCTTGCG
This sequence comes from Terebella lapidaria, assembly GCA_949152475.1. Classification (NCBI taxonomy): domain Eukaryota; kingdom Metazoa; phylum Annelida; class Polychaeta; order Terebellida; family Terebellidae; genus Terebella; species Terebella lapidaria. The sequence continues at coordinate 38,947,607 of OX424564.1, forward strand.
ACATAGGCATGTTGCTGCTTAGGGAAGGGGAATCGACCAAAAACAATGAAAAAAAAAGAAATCATCACGCTTGTTATACATTCAAGTTGGCAGGTATAGAAATCTCCAAATTTTTGTAAATCTTCAACCTTGATCTGAATAGTTGGTATTATCTTTAATTTCAGGTTTCGAAGGATGTATGACATCCAAAGGAAAGAATCATAACATGTAGGTATCAATATATTACCACCAATTCAACCAGATTTTGATGATGACAATTAACAAATGTAAAATAGAACATTTTGAAATAGAAACAAAGCCCGACCACAAAATTTATCCAAGGATACACTGGCGTCACCAGGGGTTGACAGTGAGTGAATGTATCGGAAAGTGAAATTAAAGCTACTAGTTTGCTTCTTAGATCCTCCTTTTTGTAGACGTTGGGTGAAATCTGATTCCCATGAGAATAAAAACAGGCCAATATAACATGTATAAGAGAGCGAACGTGTACGTCTGGAATTATACGGCTTCCTAGGGGTTTACGTCATACCGAATTGACTTAAGATTTATTGACATAACGCGAATGTGAACATGCTCCAGGAAGTGGAGCGAGCACGTGTATCAACCTAATTTATGAACATAGGCTATATAGTCCATATGGATCTAGCTACATTTGTATTTAGATTCATTTTAACCCTTGGTATTATATTAAAATTCCCATCTATGGTGAAGCTTCTTTATTTCATTAATTTGCTTATTTTTTGGGTATAGCTACGCTCCTGGTATTTCACATGTCACGTCTGTCCACGTGATCAGCACGAGGTCGCAAGAATTTGTCGTATAAAGAATATGTTTTCAACGTTTACAAAAACAACACTTTTATGAGTTTAATCTGCCTGTTCTTCTATACCTAGTTGCAACATCATGTGCTCTCTCTGATTGTAATAAAACCTGAGCCAAGGAACATATATATGATGTCTAAATAACAAATATACCTATGCGTTTGTCATGTACGTGTGGAATGGCCTGCAGACGTCGTTTTCGTGCTTGAACGCCAAGCGCCAAACGTCAAGCGTCACAGCAACACAAGATTGCGTGACGTAATACACACGCGTTTTATTCGTACGCGTACATGTATCAAATCTTAGGCACGCTAATGGTGCCCAGTTTGTACCTCATAGTTTGTGCTACAAAGGTTTGTGCCGAGTGTGAAGGTTTTGCGCCATGCTAAAAAAAAGTGCATTCCGCTAAAAACGTTTGTGCCCTGCTAGAAATATTTGCACCGTGCTAAAAAGATTTTCACCCCACCAAACAAATTTATGTTTGCGCCTGGTTAAAATGGATTGAACCGATTGTACATGGATTGTGCTTGCTAGAAATGGTTTCATGCTGAAAATAATTCTTCTCTAGGAATCTGATCTCAAAACTACTTTTATATCATTCATGAATAATGACAACATTGGGCCGCCGTAAAGATGTATCCCAGCTTCTCATGATTTGGTAACCTTCAATTTGATACTATAGGGCTGGAAAGCGGAAGTACTGATCGATGACAAATTCCAATGAATTTATTCGGACTGGGGATAAGCACCTGACGCCTCCCTATCTTTTAACATGGGGGTGCATTTAATATGGTGATTTTAAGTATAAAAACGATGTCTTTAGTGTATTATAGTATCCATACACGATGAAGATATACAAAAACTGTTGTAAAAGATAAAAATTGTCCAATTCCACAACATATCCAAGCTTCGAAGAGGCACTGAAAAAAACGGCACTTCGAATAAAGCCTTGCTCTAGCAAAATTGCCGGCAGACGGCCTATTATTCTAATGAATTTTCACACAAGTGTAACTGCTTTGTACTTTCGCTAAAGTTATTTGACACAAGACATGTTATTTCAGCAGTTATTGACGTTGTTAGAAATGGGCGATAATTGGGTTTATCCCCGGCGACGCCTTATTCACGAATATTTCATTGGAATTTATCACCGATCATACTTCCGCTTTCCAGCCCTATATGACCACAGTCGTCCAGTTCAAGGATGTGTCTACTACTGAATGTCCAGATTGGTTATTGGAAACAACACCATTGGAAGCTGAGTCCAGGAGTTTTTGTTTTGAGCATATGGGACCACGTATATGATTCGATGTTCGATTACCTTGAACTTAACCTCGAACCTAATTAACTTTAAGAACTCAGGCTGAGATTATGTGATTATATGAACTTTCATTCATAAAAACTCATTTCCTTCCCCTGATTGTTACTATATTAATCAACACATCATTCAGCAACAAATGTTGAACATAACAGAGACATTTCCTATCTATTGATTCCCTAAGAAATCTTTCCGGAACACCTGATTTCACCTCCTAATGGCCATTTTGGGGGGTTCATGAGTTTCCCTGTCATTTTTGTTTTCTCTCACTTCGTATGCCTGATATGACTTTCTGTCCCCGGACTATGAGATTGGATAACGGACCCTGTTTTGTTTGCTCGGAATACTTAATACTGGGTATTGATTCCACGTCTATGCTCATTTAAAAAAAAATCTGAGTTATAATTTACCCAATCCTAAAGTTCGTTTTCAGTGTATGGTAATCGTTGCCATTCCATGTCTATGTGGGTACCTAGCAATTTATATTTGACGATTTAATTGTTTGTACTTCAGTTGTATTCCGTAAATAAGCACATATAGTAGTTTTTAGCTGCTCGGCTCAGTGACAAACACACGAATATAGTCCCGAACTCTCTACGAACTCCAGAACAAAAGTCCTATTTATTTTGATAGCCACACGACAAGTCTGTTTGTGTGGTAAAGATGTAATGCCTCGTGACGGTTTAATACAGAGCCCAGTCTTTGAAAGTCTACACCACACGGGCCATCGAACCGACAGCTCATATAATATTCACGATCCAATCTAATATGTCTCTTTGAGAGATGTGGGTATGACTCAGATCGGCGAGATTATATGAAAGGTAATCATCTATGGAACAATGTGCCGCAGTGACAGGTTTCTAGTGATGTCACGTGCCGAGAAAATACCAAATACATGTCAAATTATTATCCAGTTCTCAGGTTTTTTTGTGGGAACTCTCAATGCTCTAAATGGGCTTTTTTCTTATAGAAGATAGGCCTACTGAATGATGCAAAATGCTAACAATGAAGTGTTAGTATAACCGAAGTGTCAGTAGGCGCCATGTTGTTACGGGTTCCTGCTTATACAGTAAATTAGCAGCAGTCTTGTGTCAGAAGATCTTATGTGCGTTATCAAGTACGACACTCTTACATCTCTACAATAGAGCCAACAACAATAGTCTCAGCGGTCCTGGTGGAACAATATCATGTCCCGGGGGCATGCACTCTCAATTCTAATTCCAGTTAACACCTTTTCAAACAGTGTTATTAACTATTGCAATGTTAGCTGGCGTCTGAGGCAATATATCGGGCATCGAGAGATGTGAATTATTCAGTGCGATGGTCTGTTTTGCTTCTTATATTCGATGTCTTCTAAACGCTGGTACGCTGGTACACTGGTACAAGCATTGTGAGGCTTATTTCATGCACCTTGCAATGCTTGTACCAGCATACCAGTGTACCAGCGCTTAGAAGACATCGTCTTATATTAACCTAATAGGCCCATAGGCCAATAGAAAATTACTTAGTATAAAAGAATGAAGTTTATGGATTTTTGGTGTTGCTCTATAAAGTTAGTTCCCAACCATATGGCAACAAAAAACGAAATGGCGTAGGCTACTGACGACCTACAATACCTCCTCCTGCCGCCAGGATTAAGGTGCTCCATCAGGCAAAGTGTTAGACAAAGGAAATCTGCAGAATGAAACCGTATAATGGAGTTATAGCTCTAAGGTGAAAGCTTTATATTCTACAATCTGTGGTAGCGCTTGGTGCATTTACGCCATTACGTAAAAGTCGCGTATAATGACTTGTTTGCGAAAATGCATAGCCTATTGTGACGTGGCACCTACTTATTGGTTTCCAATAAAACTTATATCGGTAAAAGTCACGTACTGTTCTGAATTGTTGGCGGGGTGACCAACCCAGGTTCTGTAGTCGACTCACGGAAGTTTTATCGACGTTTTTTTAGCCTTGAACACCAAAGGATACACACCTCTGGGGATTGGACCCAGTCAGCAGTCAAGCCAATCAGCTGAATATCTTAACCGAGAACGACAAGAAAATCATTTCAAGATTGATAACTAACATTACAACAGATTATTGATTTCCAATAAAGTTAGAAGGATGCACCAGGAGTGGTTATTGACCCTGCAGCTAGCCGTAACATAACTAATTCTATTGTGATGGGGTGAGGTCATGTTTCATAGCGCCAGATATATGCAGATATGTCAGTGTGTTATACTGTCTCTGTGTACGTGTGCTGTACTGTCTCTGTGTACGTGTGTTGTACTGTCTCTGTGTACGTGTGTTGTACTGTCTCTGTGTATGTGTGTTGTACTGTCTCTGTGTATGTGTGTTGTACTGTCTCTGTGTACGTGTGTTGTACTGTCTCTGTGTACGTGTGTTGTACTGTCTCTGTGTATGTGTGTTGTACTGTCTCTGTGTATGTGTGTTGTACTGTCTCTGTGTATGTGTGTTGTACTGTATCTGTGTACATGTGTTGTACTGTATCTGTGTGTGTGTGTTGTACTGTCTCTGTGTATGTGTGTTGTACTGTATCTGTGTACGTGTGTTGTACTGTATCTGTGTACATGTGTTGTACTGTCTCTGTGTACGTGTGTTGTACTGTCTCTGTGTACGTGTGTTGTACTGTCTCTGTGTACGTGTGTTGTACTGTCTCTGTGTACGTGTGTTGTACTATATCTGTGTACGTGTGTTGTGCTGTATCTGTGTACGTGTGTTGTACTGTCTCTGTGTATGTGTGTTGTACTGTCTCTGTGTACGTGTGTTATACTGTCTCTGTGTACGTGTGTTGTACTGTCTCTGTGTACGTGTGTTGTACTGTCTCTGTGTACGTGTGTTGTACTGTCTCTGTGTACATGTGTTGTACTGTCTCTGTGTACGTGTGTTGTACTGTCTCTGTGTACGTGTGTTGTACTGTCTCTGTGTACGTGTGTTGTACTGTCTCTGTGTACGTGTGTTGTACTGTCTCTGTGTACGTGTGTTGTACTGTCTCTGTGTACATGTGTTGTACTGTCTTTGTGTACGTGTGTTGTACTGTATCTGTGTACGTGTGTTGTACTGTCTCTGTGTACGTGTGTTGTACTGTCTCTGTGTATGTGTGTTGTACTGTCTCTGTGTACGTGTGTTGTACTGTATCTGTGTACGTGTGTTGTACTGTCTCTGTGTATGTGTGTTGTACTGTCTCTGTGTACGTGTGTTGTACTGTCTCTGTGTACGTGTGTTGTACTGTCTCTGTGTACGTGTGTTGTACTATATCTGTGTACGTGTGTTGTACTGTATCTGTGTACGTGTGTTGTACTGTCTCTGTGTATGTGTGTTGTACTGTCTCTGTGTACGTGTGTTGTACTGTATCTGTGTACGTGTGTTGTACTGTCTCTGTGTATGTGTGTTGTACTGTCTCTGTGTACGTGTGTTGTACTGTCTCTGTGTATGTGTGTTGTACTGTCTCTGTGTACGTGTGCTGTACTGTCTCTGTGTATGTGTGTTGTACTGTCTCTGTGTATGTGTGTTGTACTGTCTCTGTGTACGTGTGTTGTACTGTCTCTGTGTACGTGTGTTGTACTGTCTCTGTGTACGTGTGTTGTACTGTCTCTGTGTACATGTGTTGTACTGTATCTGTGTACATGTGTTGTACTGTCTCTGTGTACGTGTGTTATACTGTATCTGTGTACGTGTGTTGTACTGTATCTGTGTATGTGTGTTATACTGTCTCTGTGTACGTGTGTTGTACTGTCTCTGTGTACGTGTGTTGTACTGTCTCTGTGTACGTGTGTTGTACTGTCTCTGTGTACGTGTGTTGTACTGTCTCTGTGTACGTGTGTTGTACTGTCTCTGTGTACGTGTGTTGTACTGTCTCTGTGTACGTGTGTTGTACTGTCTCTGTGTACGTGTGTTGTACTGTCTCTGTGTACGTGTGTTGTACTGTCTCTGTGTACGTGTGTTGTACTGTCTCTGTGTACGTGTGTTGTACTGTCTCTGTGTACGTGTGTTGTACTGTCTCTGTGTACGTGTGTTATACTGTCTCTGTGTACGTGTGTTGTACTGTCTCTGTGTACGTGTGTTGTACTGTCTCTGTGTGTGTGTGTTGTACTGTCTCTGTGTACGTGTGTTGTACTCTCTCTGTGTACGTGTGTTGTACTGTCTCTGTGTATGTGTGTTGTACTGTCTCTGTGTACGTGTGTTGTACTGTCTCTGTGTATGTGTGTTGTACTGTCTCTGTGTACGTGTGTTGTACTGTCTCTGTGTACGTGTGTTATACTGTATCTGTGTACGTGTGTTGTACTGTCTCTGTGTACGTGTGTTGTACTGTCTCTGTGTATGTGTGTTGTACTGTATCTGTGTACGTGTGTTGTACTCGCTCTCTGTGTATGTGTGTTGTACTGTATCTGTGTACGTGTGTTGTACTGTCTCTGTGTATGTGTGTTGTACTGTATCTGTGTACGTGTGTTGTACTGTCTCTGTGTATGTGTGTTGTACTGTCTCTGTGTATGTGTGTTGTACTGTATCTGTGTACATGTGTTGTACTGTATCTGTGTGTGTGTGTTGTACTGTATCTGTGTACGTGTGTTGTACTGTCTCTGTGTATGTGTGTTGTACTGTATCTGTGTACGTGTGTTGTACTGTCTATGTGTACGTGTGTTGTACTGTCTCTGTGTATGTGTGTTGTACTGTCTCTGTGTATGTGTGTTGTACTGTATCTGTGTACATGTGTTGTACTGTATCTGTGTGTGTGTGTTGTACTGTATCTGTGTACGTGTGTTGTACTGTATCTTTTGGAGAGTATAAAAAATGCACTGGCACAAGATAATTGTAAGAGTAACACATAACATAAAACAGCAATAAAAATTCAATGAGCGACATTGAACAAATTTTGTTGGATTATTTAAGTTTGCTTCTGACTAAAAGTTCTTTAAGATTTTGATGCTTCTTGTAAGCTGTTGCTATTTTAATATCACCATCAGTATTTTTGTTGAGTTGTTTCATATGCTTTTTAACAATTTGGGCTGAAAGAGTACCTGTTTTTGAGAAGGGTACTATATACACCATGTCGAATTTATTTTTACTTTTGTTCAAAGGGTCATACTTTGTAAATTTTTGAACGTTGAGGCCATGAGGTTCGAAAGTGCCTAGAGTATCAATCCAACAATATTCCCTTTCAAGTCGCCATTGTTTGTTTAAAAGTTCATCACCAAGATCGGAAACCTGTTCAATTGGTAAAAGAGAAAAACATTCAATGGAAAATTCAGTTTTGCTGTGAAATTTAGATAGATGACTGTATAATGCATTTTCCTCATTGCAGCTAGTTATTGCAGCACGGTGACGATTGTTTCTGAATTTGAGTGATTTACCGGTTTCACCTACATATTGTTTTTCGCAAAGCTTACAAGTGTATAGATAAATTATATTTTCTGAGTTGCAATCCAAAGCTGAGTTGATTGAGTAGGTCTGTTCAAAAACTGATCCCGAGAAATTTTGACAATTTGGAACTAAATGACATGTCTGACATTGTCTAGAATTACAAGGTTTTGAGCCAGACGAGCTGGAAGTGGGCAATTGAAAATCAGCACCTAGTCTTTCCTCACTGTTCAAAATTCGCAATGTTTCATTCTTGATTTTGCGAAGCCAACGTTTTGAATAGTTACGTTTCGAAAGTGCCTTGAATAATATTTGACAAGCTGATTCAACATCATCTGGATATGAGCAAATTTGGAAAAATCGAAAAACTTGGGACTTGATTAGTCCTTTATAAGTGTGTTTTGGATGAAAAGAGAGCTTATGCAACAACTGATGAGTATCCGTTGGCTTGAAGAAAACTTTTGCTTCTAATGTGTTTTCTTTGCTCCTGAACAAAGTAGTATCCAAAAAATTAACTGAATCAGTACTAATTTCAGGTTTGAAGTTGATTGATGCCCTATGAGAATTGAAAATTTCGAGAAACTGGTGAAATTTGGAAATGCCATGTGGCCAAATGAGGAAAATGTCATCTAAATACCTATAATAGCAATCTGGTTTGAATGGACACTTTTGTAAAGCTTGCTTTTCAAATTCAGCCATATAAATATCTGCATAATGAGGTGCATATTTCTGACCCATGGCTGTGCCTGAAACTTGTAGGAATGTCTTACCGTCAAATTCAAAGTCATTACATTTAAGTGAAATTTCCAATAATTCTATTATACCTTTGAATAGTTCATTGTTTGCCAAAGTCGGGAATGCATTTTTAATTGCTTGGATACCTTCTTCATGATTTATATTAGTATACATACTTTCAACATCTAAAGTGATTAGTAAAGAATTTGGATCTAGTTCAAGCCCTCTAACTTTATCTAAAAAGTCATACGTGTTTTTTATATATGACGGATGCTTATTTGCTTGATCTTTTATATATGAATCAATATACATAGCTACTTTTTCAGATTCACTGCTGCAGTCCGAAACAATTGGGCGCCCTGGAGGCATTACATTTGGAATTGGCCAGGAGTCTTTGGGTTTATGAATTTTAGGTAGCATATAAAATCTTCTTTGACGAGGGCGTTCTGGTGGTAAAAGAAATTGGAATACTTTTTCAGAAAGGCATCCAGAATTGCGTAATCCTTTTAAAATTTTTGTTATTTTTGCTGAATTTTCTAGGTAAAGAGGAGTGTCAATTTCTCTGTAATGAGCTGGATTGTATAATTGACGAAAGCCTTCATTAATATAATTTTGCCTATCCATAATTACGACTGCACTACCTTTATCTGCTTTTTTAATTACCAAGTCTACGTTATTTTGTAAATTGTTTATAGTTTTATATTCCATTTTCGTTAGGTGTTTGGTTTCTGGTTGAATTTTCAAGTTTTCAATTTCCTTAGATATTGCCGAAATGCAATCTAAAACGGGCTTGTCAATCATGGAACTCGGTGGAGTCCAGGTAGATTTTGGAGTGAATTTTGATCTATTTGTGAATGAATTTGGACGGTGAGAAAAATAATTTTGAAGTTTGAGTTTTCTACCAAAATCTTGCACAGCTTGTTTAATTGGATCCAATGTTATTTTGGGTGTGGGAACAAATGTCAAACCACGATTTAGAAGAGCGATTTGTGTGTCCGAAAGTGTAAATTTGGAAAGGTTTACAACATTATTAGTCGTACTGGAGTTCGGTGGACTCTCAGAATGATTTAGTTTAAATGACTGAGCCAGAATTTCAACATTTCATTGGCCGTTTGTTCAGTCCAATGAATGTTATCTGTCTGTGTAGAAAACTTGATTGGATCCAACTGCTTAACAACTGTGAGATTGCTGAAACGTGAACTCATGTCATCCAAAGCCCTGTTAATCATATCCAAGTTGCGTTTCTCTACAGACGGAAGATTGTCTGAGTAGTTAATTTTTGGAATGAGAATTTTGGAGTGGGGGAAGATTCGGAAAGCACTGCTGAGCATATTCCTCAGCTCTGGAATTGAAGTAACACTTGGTTTGGAGCTTCGATTGTTCAGGCCTACACTTAAGATTAAGTTTTGGGGGGCATCAAATGATTTTTTACAGGCCGTGAACATCATTCTTAGATGGTTGAACAAAGCTCCAGGATAAGACACAACTTGGATATCACTGACAGGGGATTTGGTGATGCGAGAAAGGTTAGAAGAGCCAAGGATGACAGTGGAGGAGGTTAGTTTAGGAAGGGCCCAAAGAGTTTTGGGTCCTCTGATAGTGGAAGGAGAGACATGGAAAGTGGTGTTAGGAGAGTTTTTAGGAGAGACAAAGCGAGTGCGTTTGCCTTTGGGTAGAGAGGAGGGTGAGAGTTCAGGAGAAGAAGGAGAGCGCGGACGCCGTTTGGGCGTGGCACTAAGGCGGTTATCAGGAGAAGAGCGAGAGAGAGGTGGCCAATCATCAGATGATGATAGACAAGGAGGGTTAGAGAGGGTATCAAGGAGTTGGAAGCGGTTAGAAGTGGACACAGAGGGAGGGGTGTTATTTGAAGATGGAGGTGAAGAGCGAGAGGGTTTAGGATTGTTAGTAGGAGAGTTGGCACGTTTTAGGTCCATTAGGAGGCGGCCAAAGAAGTTAGAGCCTTGACCATGACGGTTAACACCCCAGTGGCTGTCAGGAACTGGATGGACAATGTGACACCCTTCAGGAAGACCCATCAGAGTGTCACGGAACAATTTGCAAGAATTAAACTTAACTTGAAGAAGTTGACGCATGATTCCATTTTTACTTTTATGCCAGAATGGGGACAGGCTAGGAATTTCACTAGCCAAACGTTTGGCCACTCCTGCATGGGGAGCCCTGAGTATCCGATTGGCTAGGTGTTGACAGTCATGGTACCGGGCTTTGTGATACTGATAGATGTGCTCAAGGCTAGGGAATCTCATACCACGATAGGATATATTACATGGGAAGAAATTACTAAGTGGGTGTTTGTGACCTTTTACCTCGCAAGTCTGAGGTTTTGATTGAGAGTTAGAATTTGGAATAGGGGAATTTGGAAGAGTAGAGGTTTTGAATTTCTGGATGGTGGAAGCCTGAAGTTTTTTGCCGAAATGAGATTTAGCCTGCTGAATGACGAGAGCTACCGAATTTGCAATGTCCGAATCTGATAAACCTAAAGAGGAAATGTGGGCCAAAAGGTTTTGAATTGAGCTCTCATAGTGTTCCACCAAATGTTTGGTCACGTTTTGTACCCAATTTTGATTAATTTTGGAGATTTTTTGTTTGATTAGGGGACCAGAACAAGCAGGTTTAATGAAGTCATCCAGGTGTTGTTGTTTTTTACTGAAAGCCCTGGTGACTTGGCCTTGAGACTGCTGGAGCATTAGTGACAGGTGGTGAAAACATTGAAGAAGAGTGTAAAAAGAACGGAAGTGAGGAGGTTTAGAAAGAGCCATGATACGTTTCAGCAAATAATTTTGAAAGTATTAAAACCAGAACGTGTTTGATTTGGATGATAAAACCAAAGGATAAAATTATGAAAAATAAAAACAATTGTATAAAATGAGAACACAACGTTTGAAGAAACCTGAATGCAAAGATATGGTCAATAATCTGACCAGTATCTAAAACACAACAAAATAATACAAAACAATATAAAAGAGGTTACTCACAATGTACTCTGCCTGTTGCACGACCGGTTTCGGAGTTGAATCCTTTGTCAAGTGCGGAAGTCTGTACTGTCTCTGTGTACGTGTGTTGTACTGTCTCTGTGTGTGTGTGTTGTACTGTATCTGTGTACGTGTGTTGTACTGTCTCTGTGTACGTGTGTTGTACTGTCTCTGTGTGCATGTGTTGTACTGTATCTGTGTACATGTGTTGTACTGTCTCTGTGTACATGTGTTGTACTGTATCTGTGTACGTGTGTTGTACTGTCTCTGTGTAGGTGTGCTGTACTGTCTCTGTGTATGTGTGTTGTACTGTATCTGTGTACGTGTGTTGTACTGTCTCTGTGTACGTGTGCTGTACTGTCTCTGTGTATGTGTGTTGTACTGTATCTGTGTACGTGTGTTATACTGTCTCTGTGTATGTGTGTTGTACTGTCTCTGTGTACGTGTGCTGTACTGTCTCTGTGTAGGTGTGCTGTACTGTCTCTGTGTATGTGTGTTGTACTGTATCTGTGTACGTGTGTTATACTGTCTCTGTGTATGTGTGTTGTACTGTCTCTGTGTATGTGTGTTGTACTGTATCTGTGTACATGTGTTGTACTGTATCTGTGTGTGTGTGTTGTACTGTATCTGTGTACATGTGTTGTACTGTATCTGTGTGTGTGTGTTGTACTGTATCTGTGTACATGTGTTGTACTGTCTCTGTGTACGTGTGCTGTACTGTCTCTGTGTATGTGTGTTGTACTGTATCTGTGTACATGTGTTGTACTGTATCTGTGTACGTGTGTTGTACTGTCTCTGTGTACGTGTGTTGTACTGTATCTGTGTGTGTGTGTTGTACTGTATCTGTGTACATGTGTTGTACTGTCTCTGTGTACGTGTGTTGTACTGTCTCTGTGTATGTGTGTTGTACTGTATCTGTGTGTGTGTGCTGTACTGTCTCTGTGTACGTGTGTTGTACTGTCTCTGTGTATGTGTGTTGTACTGTATCTGTGTGTGTGTGTTGTACTGTCTCTGTGTACGTGTGTTGTACTCTCTCTGTGTACGTGTGTTGTACTGTCTCTGTGTACATGTGTTGTACTGTATCTGTGTACGTGTGTTATACTGTCTCTGTGTACGTGTGTTGTACTGTCTCTGTGTACGTGTGTTATACTGTCTCTGTGTACGTGTGTTGTACTCTCTCTGTGTACGTGTGTTGTACTGTATCTGTGTACATGTGTTGTACTGTCTCTGTGTACATGTGTTGTACTGTATCTGTGTACGTGTGTTGTACTGTCTCTGTGTACGTGTGTTGTACTGTATCTGTGTACATGTGTTGTACTGTCTCTGTGTACATGTGTTGTACTGTATCTGTGTACGTGTGTTGTACTGTATCTGTGTACGTGTGTTGTACTCTCTCTGTGTACGTGTGTTGTACTGTATCTGTGTACATGTGTTGTACTGTCTCTGTGTACATGTGTTGTACTGTATCTGTGTACGTGTGTTGTACTCTCTCTGTGTACGTGTGTTGTACTGTATCTGTGTACATGTGTTGTACTGTCTCTGTGTACATGTGTTGTACTGTATCTGTGTACGTGTGTTGTACTGTATCTGTGTACGTGTGTTGTACTGTCTCTGTGTATGTGTGTTGTACTGTCTCTGTGTACGTGTGTTGTACTGTCTCTGTGTACGTGTGTTGTACTGTATCTGTGTACGTGTGTTGTACTGTCTCTGTGTACGTGTGTTGTACTGTATCTGTGTACGTGTGTTGTACTGTCTCTGTGTACGTGTGTTGTACTGTATCTGTGTACGTGTGTTGTACTGTCTCTGTGTACGTGTGTTGTACTGTCTCTGTGTACGTGTGTTGTACTGTATCTGTGTACGTGTGTTGTACTGTCTCTGTGTACGTGTGTTGTACTGTCTCTGTGTACGTGTGTTGTACTGTCTCTGTGTACGTGTGTTGTACTGTATCTGTGTACGTGTGTTGTACTGTCTCTGTGTACGTGTGTTGTACTGTCTCTGTGTACGTGTGTTGTACTGTCTCTGTGTACGTGTGTTGTACTGTCTCTGTGTACGTGTGTTGTACTGTCTCTGTGTATGTGTGTTGTACTGTCTCTGTGTACGTGTGTTGTACTGTCTCTGTGTACGTGTGTTGTACTGTCTCTGTGTACGTGTGTTGTACTCTCTCTGTGTACGTGTGTTGTACTGTCTCTGTGTATGTGTGTTGTACTGTCTCTGTGTACGTGTGTTGTACTGTATCTGTGTGTGTGTGTTGTACTCTCTCTGTGTACGTGTGTTGTACTGTATCTGTGTGTGTGTGTTGTACTGTCTCTGTGTGTGTGTGTTGTACTGTATCTGTGTGTGTGTGTTGTACTGTCTCTGTGTACGTGTGTTGTACTGTCTCTGTGTACGTGTGTTGTACTGTCTCTGTGTACGTGTGTTGTACTGTCTCTGTGTACGTGTGTTGTACTGTCTCTGTGTACATGTGTTGTACTGTATCTGTGTACGTGTGTTGTACTGTCTCTGTGTAGGTGTGCTGTACTGTCTCTGTGTAGGTGTGCTGTACTGTCTCTGTGTATGTTTGTTGTACTGTATCTGTGTACGTGTGTTGTACTGTCTCTGTGTAGGTGTGTTGTACTGTCTCTGTGTACGTGTGTTGTACTGTCTCTGTGTACGTGTGTTGTACAGTCTCTGTGTACGTGTGTTGTACTGTCTCTGTGTGTGTGTGTGTTGTACTGTCTCTGTGTAGGTGTGTTGTACTGTCTCTGTGTACGTGTGTTGTACTGTCTCTGTGTACGTGTGTTGTACTGTCTCTGTGTACGTGTGTTGTACTGTCTCTGTGTGTGTGTGTTGTACTGTCTCTGTGTACGTGTGTTGTACTCTCTCTGTGTACGTGTGTTGTACTGTCTCTGTGTACGTGTGTTGTACTGTCTCTGTGTACGTGTGCTGTACTGTCTCTGTGTATGTGTGTTGTACTGTCTCTGTGTACATGTGTTGTACTGTATCTGTGTACGTGTGTTGTACTGTCTCTGTGTAGGTGTGTTGTACTGTCTCTGTGTAGGTGTGCTGTACTGTCTCTGTGTATGTGTGTTGTACTGTATCTGTGTACGTGTGTTGTACTGTCTCTGTGTATGTGTGTTGTACTGTCTCTGTGTACGTGTGCTGTACTGTCTCTGTGTACGTGTGCTGTACTGTCTCTGTGTAGGTGTGTTGTACTGTCTCTGTGTACGTGTGTTGTACTGTCTCTGTGTACGTGTGTTGTACAGTCTCTGTGTACGTGTGTTGTACTGTCTCTGTGTACGTGTGTTGTACTGTCTCCGTGTGTGTGTGTTGTACTGTCTCTGTGTACGTGTGTTGTACTGTCTCTGTGTACGTGTGTTGTACTGTCTCTGTGTACGTGTGTTGTACTGTCTCTGTGTACATGTGTTGTACTGTATCTGTGTACATGTGTTGTACTGTCTCTGTGTACATGTGTTGTACTGTATCTGTGTACGTGTGTTGTACTGTCTCTGTGTAGGTGTGCTGTACTGTCTCTGTGTATGTGTGTTGTACTGTATCTGTGTACGTGTGCTGTACTGTATCTGTGTATGTGTGTTGTACTGTCTCTGTGTATGTGTGTTGTACTGTATCTGTGTACATGTGTTGTACTGTATCTGTGTGTGTGTGTTGTACTGTATCTGTGTACATGTGTTGTACTGTATCTGTGTATGTGTGTTGTACTGTATCTGTGTACATGTGTTGTACTGTATCTGTGTATGTGTGTTGTACTGTCTCTGTGTACGTGTGTTGTACTGTCTCTGTGTATGTGTGTTGTACTGTCTCTGTGTACGTGTGTTGTACTGTCTCTGTGTGTGTGTGTTGTACTGTCTCTGTGTACGTGTGCTGTACTGTCTCTGTGTACGTGTGTTGTACTCTCTCTGTGTATGTGTGTTGTACTGTATCTGTGTATGTGTGTTGTACTGTCTCTGTGTACGTGTGTTGTACTGTCTCTGCGTACGTGTGTTGTACTGTCTCTGTGTATGTGTGTTGTACTTTATCTGTGTACGTGTGTTGTACTGTCTCTGCGTACGTGTGTTGTACTCTCTCTGTGTACGTGTGTTGTACTGTCTCTGCGTACGTGTGTTGTACTGTATCTGTGTACGTGTGTTGTACTTTATCTGTGTACGTGTGTTGTACTGTATCTGTGTGTGTGTGTTGTACTGTCTCTGTGTACGTGTGTTGTACTTTCTCTGTGTACGTGTGTTGTACTGTCTCTGTGTACGTGTGTTGTACTGTATCTGTGTATGTGTGTTGTACTCTCTCTGTGTACGTGTGTTGTACTTTCTCTGTGTACGTGTGTTGTACTGTCTCTGTGTACGTGTGTTGTACTGTATCTGTGTATGTGTGTTGTACTCTCTCTGTGTACGTGTGTTGTACTTTCTCTGTGTACGTGTGTTGTACTGTCTCTGTGTACGTGTGTTGTACTGTATCTGTGTATGTGTGTTGTACTCTCTCTGTGTACGTGTGTTGTACTTTCTCTGTGTACGTGTGTTGTACTGTCTCTGTGTATGTGTGTTGTACTGTCTCTCTGTATGTGTGTTGTACTGTCTCTGTGTACGTGTGTTGTACTTTCTCTGTGTACGTGTGTTGTACTGTCTCTGTGTATGTGTGTTGTACTGTCTCTGTGTATGTGTGTTGTACTGTATCTGTGTACGTGTGTTGTACTGTATCTGTGTGTGTGTGTTGTACTGTCTCTGTGTACGTGTGTTGTACTGCCTCTGTGTACGTGTGTTGTACTGTATCTGTGTGTGTGTGTTGTACTGTCTCTGTGTACATGTGTTGTACTGTATCTGTGTATGTGTGTTGTACTGTATCTGTGTACGTGTGTTGTACTGTCTCTGTGTATGTGTGTTGTACTGTATCTGTGTACGTGTGTTGTACTGTATCTGTGTGTGTGTGTTGTACTGTCTCTGTGTACGTGTGTTGTACTGTCTCTGTGTATGTGTGTTGTACTGTCTCTGTGTACGTGTGTTGTACTGTATCTGTGTGTGTGTGTTGTACTGTCTCTGTGTACGTGTGTTGTACTGTATCTGTGTGTGTGTGTTGTACTGTCTGTGTGTGTGTGTGTTGTACTGTATCTGTGTGTGTGTGTTGTACTGTCTCTGTGTACGTGTGTTGTACTGTCTCTGTGTACGTGTGTTGTACTGTCTCTGTGTACGTGTGTTGTACTGTCTCTGTGTACGTGTGTTGTACTGTCTCTGAGTACGTGTGTTGTACTGTCTCTGTGTATGTGTGTTGTACTGTCTCTGTGTACGTGTGCTGTACTGTCTCTGTGTACGTGTGCTGTACTGTCTCTGTGTACGTGTGTTGTACTGTCTCTGTGTATGTGTGTTGTACTGTCTGTGTGTACATGTGCTGTACTGTCTCTGTGTACGTGTGTTGTACTGTATCTGTGTACGTGTGTTGTACTGTATCTGTGTACGTGTGTTGTACTGTCTCTGTGTACGTGTGCTGTACTGTCTCTGTGTACGTGTGTTGTACTGTATCTGTGTACGTGTGTTGTACTGTCTCTGTGTACGTGTGCTGTACTGTCTCTGTGTACGTGTGTTGTACTGTATCTGTGTACGTGTGTTGTACTGTCTCTGTGTACGTGTGCTGTACTGTCTCTGTGTACGTGTGTTGTACTGTCTCTGTGTACGTGTGTTGTACTGTATCTGTGTACGTGTGTTGTACTGTCTCTGTATAGGTGTGTTGTACTGTCTCTGTGTACGTGTGTTGTACTGTATCTGTGTACGTGTGTTGTACTGTCTCTGTGTAGGTGTGCTGTACTGTATCTGTGTACATGTGCTGTACTGTCTCTGTGTATGTGTGTTGTACTGTTTCTGTGTACGTGTGTTGTACTGTCTCTGTGTACGTGTGTTGTACTGTATCTGTGTACGTGTGTTGTACTGTCTCTGTGTACGTGTGTTGTACTGTCTCTGTGTACATGTGCTGTACTGTCTCTGTGTACGTGTGTTGTACTGTCTCTGTGTACGTGTGTTGTACTGTATCTGCGTATGTGTGTTGTACTGTCTCTGTGTACGTGTGCTGTACTGTCTCTGTGTACATGTGCTGTACTGTCTCTGTGTACGTGTGTTGTACTGTCTCTGTGTACGTGTGTTGTACTGTCTCTGTGTACGTGTGTTGTACTGTATCTGCGTATGTGTGTTGTACTGTCTCTGTGTACGTGTGTTGTACTGTATCTGTGTACGTGTGTTGTACTGTCTCTGTGTAGGTGTGCTGTACTGTCTCTGTGTACATGTGCTGTACTGTCTCTGTGTACGTGTGCTGTACTGTCTCTGTGTACGTGTGCTGTACTGTCTCTGTGTACGTGTGTTGTACTGTATCTGTGTACGTGTGTTGTACTGTCTCTGTGTACGTGTGCTGTACTGTCTCTGTGTACGTGTGTTGTACTGTCTCTGTGTACGTGTGTTGTACTGTATCTGTGTACGTGTGTTGTACTGTATCTGTGTACATGTGTTGTACTGTCTCTGTGTATGTGTGTTGTACTGTTTCTGTGTACGTGTGTTGTACTGTCTCTGTGTACGTGTGTTGTACTGTATCTGTGTACGTGTGTTGTACTGTCTCTCTGTACGTGTGTTGTACTGTCTCTGTGTACGTGTGTTTTACTGTATCTGTGTATGTGTGTTATACTGTCTCTGTGTATGTGTGTTGTACTGTCTCTGTGTACGTGTGCTGTACTGTCTCTGTGTACGTGTGTTGTACTGTATCTGTGTACGTGTGCTGTACTGTCTCTGTGTACGTGTGTTGTACTGTCTCTGTGTACGTGTGCTGTACTGTCTCTGTGTAGGTGTGTTGTACTGTCTCTGTGTACGTGTGCTGTACTGTATCTGTGTACGTGTGTTGTACTGTATCTGTGTATGTGTGTTGTACTGTATCTGTGTATGTGTGTTATACTGTCTCTGTGTATGTGTGTTGTACTGTATCTGTGTACGTGTGTTGTACTGTCTCTGTGTACGTGTGCTGTACTGTCTCTGTGTACGTGTGTTGTACTGTCTCTGTGTACGTGTGTTGTACTGTATCTGTGTACGTGTGTTGTACTGTCTCTGTATAGGTGTGTTGTACTGTATCTGTGTACGTGTGTTGTACTGTATCTGTGTACGTGTGTTGTACTGTCTCTGTGTACGTGTGTTGTACTGTCTCTGTGTACGTGTGTTGTACTGTCTCTGTGTACATGTGCTGTACTGTCTCTGTGTACGTGTGTTGTACTGTATCTGTGTACGTGTGTTGTACTGTATCTTTTGGAGAGAATAAAAAATGCACTGGCACAAGATAATTGTAAGAGTAACACATAACATAAAACAGCAATAAAAATTCAATGAGCGACATTGAACAAATTTTGTTGGATTATTTAAGTCTGCTTCTGACTAAAAGTTCTTTAAGGTTTTGATGCTTCTTGTAAGCTGTTGCTATTTTAATATCACCATCAGTATTTTTGTTGAGTTGTTTCATATGCTTTTTAACAATTTGGGCCGAAAGAGCACCTGTTTTTGAGAAGGGTACTATATACACCAGGTCGAATTTATTTTTACTTTTGTTCAAAGGGTCATACTTTGTAAATTTTTGAACGTTGAGGCCATGAGGTTCGAAAGTGCCTAGAGTATCAATCCAACAATATTCCCTTTCAAGTCGCCATTGTTTGTTTAAAAGTTCATCACCAAGATCGGAAACCTGTTCAATTGGTAAAAGAGAAAAACAATCGATGGAAAATTCAGTTTTGCTGTGAAATTTAGATAGATGACTGTATAATGCATTTTCCTCATTGCAGCTAGTTATTGCAGCACGGTGACGATTGTTTCTGAATTTGAGTGATTTACCGGTTTCACCTACATATTGTTTTTCGCAAAGCTTACAAGTGTATAGATAAATTATATTTTCTGAGTTGCAATCCAAAGCTGAGTTGATTGAGTAGGTCTGTTCAAAAACTGATCCCGAGAAATTTTGACAATTTGGAACTAAATGACATGTCTGACATTGTCTAGAATTACAAGGTTTTGAGCCAGACGAGCTGGAAGTGGGCAATTGAAAATCAGCACCTAGTCTTTCCTCACTGTTCAAAATTCTCAATGTTTCATTCTTGATTTTGCGAAGCCAACGTTTTGAATAGTTACGTTTCGAAAGTGCCTTGAATAATATTTGACAAGCTGATTCAACATCATCTGGATATGAGCAAATATGGAAAAATCGAAAAACTTGGGACTTGATTAGTCCTTTATAAGTGTGTTTTGGATGAAAAGAGAGCTTATGCAACAACTGATGAGTATCCGTTGGCTTGAAGAAAACTTTTGCTTCTAATGTGTTTTCTTTGCTCCTGAACAAAGTAGTATCCAAAAAATTAACTGAATCAGTACTAATTTCAGCTTTGAAGTTGATTGATGCCCTATGAGAATTGAAAATTTCGAGAAACTGGTGAAATTTGGAAATGCCATGTGGCCAAATGAGGAAAATGTCATCTAAATACCTATAATAGCAATCTGGTTTGAATGGACACTTTTGTAAAGCTTGCTTTTCAAATTCAGCCATATAAATATCTGCATAATGAGGTGCATATTTCTGACCCATGGCTGTGCCTGAAACTTGTAGGAATGTCTTACCGTCAAATTCAAAGTCATTACATTTAAGTGAAATTTCCAATAATTCTATTATACCTTTGAATAGTTCATTGTTTGCCAAAGTCGGGAATGCATTTTTAATTGCTTGGATACCTTCTTCATGATTTATATTAGTATACATACTTTCAACATCTAAAGTGATTAGTAAAGAATTTGGATCTAGTTCAAGCCCTCTAACTTTATCTAAAAAGTCATACGTGTTTTTTATATATGACGGATGCTTATTTGCTTGATCTTTTATATATGAATCAATATACATAGCTACTTTTTCAGATTCACTGCTGCAGTCCGAAACAATTGGGCGCCCTGGAGGCATTACATTTGGAATTGGCCAGGAGTCTTTGGGTTTATGAATTTTAGGTAGCATATAAAATCTTCTTTGACGAGGGCGTTCTGGTGGTAAAAGAAATTGGAATACTTTTTCAGAAAGGCATCCAGAATTGCGTAATCCTTTTAAAATTTTTGTTATTTTTGCTGAATTTTCTAGGTAAAGAGGAGTGTCAATTTCTCTGTAATGAGCTGGATTGTATAATTGACGAAAGCCTTCATTAATATAATTTTGCCTATCCATAATTACGACTGCACTACCTTTATCTGCTTTTTTAATTACCAAGTCTACGTTATTTTGTAAATTCTTTATAGTTTTATATTCCATTTTTGTTAGGTTTTTGGTTTCTGGTTGAATTTTCAAGTTTTCAATTTCCTTAGATATTGCCGAAATGCAATCTAAAACGGGCTTGTCAATCATGGAACTCGGTGGAGTCCAGGTAGATTTTGGAGTGAATTTTGATCTATTTGTGAATGAATTTGGACGGTGAGAAAAATAATTTTGAAGTTTGAGTTTTCTACCCAAATCTTGCACAGCTTGTTTAATTGGATCCAATGTTATTTTGGGTGTGGGAACAAATGTTAAACCACGATTTAGAAGAGCGATTTGTGTGTCCGAAAGTGTAAATTTGGAAAGGTTTACAACATTATTAGTCGTACTGGAGTTCGGTGGACTCTCAGAATGATTTAGTTTAAATGACTGAGCCAGAATTTCAACATTTCATTGGCCGTTTGTTCAGTCCAATGAATGTTATCTGTCTGTGTAGAAAACTTGATTGGATCCAACTGTTTAACAACTGTGAGATTGCTGAAACGTGAACTCATGTCATCCAAAGCCCTGTTAATCATATCCAAGTTGCGTTTCTCTACAGACGGAAGATTGTCTGAGTAGTTAATTTTTGGAATGAGAATTTTGGAGTGGGGGAAGATTCGGAAAGCACTGCTGAGCATATTCCTCAGTTCTGGAATTGAAGTAACACTTGGTTTGGAGCTTCGATTGTTCAGGCCTACACTTAAGATTAAGTTTTGGGGGGCATCAAATGATTTTTTACAGGCCGTGAACATCATTCTTAGATGGTTGAACAAAGCTCCAGGATAAGACACAACTTGGATATCACTGACAGGGGATTTGGTGATGCGAGAAAGGTTAGAAGAGCCGAGGATGACAGTGGAGGAGGTTAGTTTAGGAAGGGCCCAAAGAGTTTTGGGTCCTCTGATAGTGGAAGGAGAGACATGGAAAGTGGTGTTAGGAGAGTTTTTAGGAGAGACAAAGCGAGTGCGTTTGCCTTTGGGTAGAGAGGAGGGTGAGAGTTCAGGAGAAGAAGGAGAGCGCGGACGCCGTTTGGGCGTGGCACTAAGGCGGTTATCAGGAGAAGAGCGAGAGAGAGGTGGCCAATCATCAGATGATGATAGACAAGGAGGGTTAGAGAGGGTATCAAGGAGTTGGAAGCGGTTAGAAGTGGACACAGAGGGAGGGGTGTTATTTGAAGATGGAGGTGAAGAGCGAGAGGGTTTAGGATTGTTAGTAGGAGAGTTGGCACGTTTTAGGTCCATTAGGAGGCGGCCAAAGAAGTTAGAGCCTTGACCATGACGGTTAACACCCCAGTGGCTGTCAGGAACTGGATGGACAATGTGACACCCTTCAGGAAGACCCATCAGAGTGTCACGGAACAATTTGCAAGAATTAAACTTAACTTGAAGAAGTTGACGCATGATTCCATTTTTACTTTTATGCCAGAATGGGGACAGACTAGGAATTTCACTAGCCAAACGTTTGGCCACTCCTGCATGGGGAGCCCTGAGGATCCGATTGGCTAGGTGTTGACAGTCATGGTACCGGGCTTTGTGATACTGATAGATGTGCTCAAGGCTAGGGAATCTCATACCACGATAGGATATATTACATGGGAAGAAATTACTAAGTGGGTGTTTGTGACCTTTTACCTCGCAAGTCTGAGGTTTTGATTGAGAGTTAGAATTTGGAATAGGGGAATTTGGAAGAGTAGAGGTTTTGAATTTCTGGATGGTGGAAGCCTGAAGTTTTTTGCCGAAATGAGATTTAGCCTGCTGAATGACGAGAGCTACCGAATTTGCAATGTCCGAATCTGATAAACCTAAAGAGGAAATGTGGGCCAAAAGGTTTTGAATTGAGCTCTCATAGTGTTCCACCAAATGTTTGGTCACGTTTTGTACCCAATTTTGATTAATTTTGGAGATTTTTTGTTTGATTAGGGGACCAGAACAAGCAGGTTTAATGAAGTCATCCAGGTGTTGTTGTTTTTTACTGAAAGCCCTGGTGACTTGGCCTTGAGACTGCTGGAGCATTAGTGACAGGTGGTGAAAACATTGAAGAAGAGTGTAAAAAGAACGGAAGTGAGGAGGTTTAGAAAGAGCCATGATACGTTTCAGCAATTAATTTTGAAAGTATTAAAACCAGAACGTGTTTGATTTGGATGATAAAACCAAAGGATAAAATTATGAAAAATAAAAACAATTGTATAAAATGAGAACACAACGTTTGAAGAAACCTGAATGCAAAGATATGGTCAATAATCTGACCAGTATCTAAAACACAACAAAATAATACAAAACAATATAAAAGAGGTTACTCACAATGTACTCTGCCTGTTGCACGACCGGTTTCGGAGTTGAATCCTTTGTCAAGTGCGGAAGTCTAGAGAACCTACTGTGGTTGCAGTATTTATAGGAAATATTGACTTGTGCCAATGTCAATTTTGTTTGAGTAAATCAATTAACAGTTTACAAATGGTTGAGCAAATCAATTAGCAGTTTCCAGAACAGTTTGCCAAGAAGAGTGACATATGTTGAGTATAGATAATTAACAGTTAGTGAATTTAATTGTTTCTTATATGCGTATCTGACACTGAGTAAAACAATTAGCAGTTAGTTGATTGATAAACTGTCTCTGTGTACGTGTGCTGTACTGTCTCTGTGTACGTGTGTTGTACTGTATCTGTGTACGTGTGTTGTACTGTCTCTGTGTACGTGTGCTGTACTGTCTCTGTGTACGTGTGTTGTACTGTATCTGTGTACGTGTGTTGTACTGTCTCTGTGTACGTGTGCTGTACTGTCTCTGTGTACGTGTGTTGTACTGTCTCTGTGTACGTGTGTTGTACTGTATCTGTGTACGTGTGTTGTACTGTCTCTGTATAGGTGTGTTGTACTGTCTCTGTGTACGTGTGTTGTACTGTATCTGTGTACGTGTGTTGTACTGTCTCTGTGTAGGTGTGCTGTACTGTATCTGTGTACATGTGCTGTACTGTCTCTGTGTATGTGTGTTGTACTGTTTCTGTGTACGTGTGTTGTACTGTCTCTGTGTACGTGTGTTGTACTGTATCTGTGTACGTGTGTTGTACTGTCTCTGTGTACGTGTGTTGTACTGTCTCTGTGTACATGTGCTGTACTGTCTCTGTGTACGTGTGTTGTACTGTCTCTGTGTACGTGTGTTGTACTGTATCTGCGTATGTGTGTTGTACTGTCTCTGTGTACGTGTGCTGTACTGTCTCTGTGTACATGTGCTGTACTGTCTCTGTGTACGTGTGTTGTACTGTCTCTGTGTACGTGTGTTGTACTGTCTCTGTGTACGTGTGTTGTACTGTATCTGCGTATGTGTGTTGTACTGTCTCTGTGTACGTGTGTTGTACTGTATCTGTGTACGTGTGTTGTACTGTCTCTGTGTAGGTGTGCTGTACTGTCTCTGTGTACATGTGCTGTACTGTCTCTGTGTACGTGTGCTGTACTGTCTCTGTGTACGTGTGCTGTACTGTCTCTGTGTACGTGTGTTGTACTGTATCTGTGTACGTGTGTTGTACTGTCTCTGTGTACGTGTGCTGTACTGTCTCTGTGTACGTGTGTTGTACTGTCTCTGTGTACGTGTGTTGTACTGTATCTGTGTACGTGTGTTGTACTGTATCTGTGTACATGTGTTGTACTGTCTCTGTGTATGTGTGTTGTACTGTTTCTGTGTACGTGTGTTGTACTGTCTCTGTGTACGTGTGTTGTACTGTATCTGTGTACGTGTGTTGTACTGTCTCTCTGTACGTGTGTTGTACTGTCTCTGTGTACGTGTGTTTTACTGTATCTGTGTATGTGTGTTATACTGTCTCTGTGTATGTGTGTTGTACTGTCTCTGTGTACGTGTGCTGTACTGTCTCTGTGTACGTGTGTTGTACTGTATCTGTGTACGTGTGCTGTACTGTCTCTGTGTACGTGTGTTGTACTGTCTCTGTGTACGTGTGCTGTACTGTCTCTGTGTAGGTGTGTTGTACTGTCTCTGTGTACGTGTGCTGTACTGTATCTGTGTACGTGTGTTGTACTGTATCTGTGTATGTGTGTTGTACTGTATCTGTGTATGTGTGTTATACTGTCTCTGTGTATGTGTGTTGTACTGTATCTGTGTACGTGTGTTGTACTGTCTCTGTGTACGTGTGCTGTACTGTCTCTGTGTACGTGTGTTGTACTGTCTCTGTGTACGTGTGTTGTACTGTATCTGTGTACGTGTGTTGTACTGTCTCTGTATAGGTGTGTTGTACTGTATCTGTGTACGTGTGTTGTACTGTATCTGTGTACGTGTGTTGTACTGTCTCTGTGTACGTGTGTTGTACTGTCTCTGTGTACGTGTGTTGTACTGTCTCTGTGTACATGTGCTGTACTGTCTCTGTGTACGTGTGTTGTACTGTATCTGTGTACGTGTGTTGTACTGTATCTTTTGGAGAGAATAAAAAATGCACTGGCACAAGATAATTGTAAGAGTAACACATAACATAAAACAGCAATAAAAATTCAATGAGCGACATTGAACAAATTTTGTTGGATTATTTAAGTCTGCTTCTGACTAAAAGTTCTTTAAGGTTTTGATGCTTCTTGTAAGCTGTTGCTATTTTAATATCACCATCAGTATTTTTGTTGAGTTGTTTCATATGCTTTTTAACAATTTGGGCCGAAAGAGCACCTGTTTTTGAGAAGGGTACTATATACACCAGGTCGAATTTATTTTTACTTTTGTTCAAAGGGTCATACTTTGTAAATTTTTGAACGTTGAGGCCATGAGGTTCGAAAGTGCCTAGAGTATCAATCCAACAATATTCCCTTTCAAGTCGCCATTGTTTGTTTAAAAGTTCATCACCAAGATCGGAAACCTGTTCAATTGGTAAAAGAGAAAAACAATCGATGGAAAATTCAGTTTTGCTGTGAAATTTAGATAGATGACTGTATAATGCATTTTCCTCATTGCAGCTAGTTATTGCAGCACGGTGACGATTGTTTCTGAATTTGAGTGATTTACCGGTTTCACCTACATATTGTTTTTCGCAAAGCTTACAAGTGTATAGATAAATTATATTTTCTGAGTTGCAATCCAAAGCTGAGTTGATTGAGTAGGTCTGTTCAAAAACTGATCCCGAGAAATTTTGACAATTTGGAACTAAATGACATGTCTGACATTGTCTAGAATTACAAGGTTTTGAGCCAGACGAGCTGGAAGTGGGCAATTGAAAATCAGCACCTAGTCTTTCCTCACTGTTCAAAATTCTCAATGTTTCATTCTTGATTTTGCGAAGCCAACGTTTTGAATAGTTACGTTTCGAAAGTGCCTTGAATAATATTTGACAAGCTGATTCAACATCATCTGGATATGAGCAAATATGGAAAAATCGAAAAACTTGGGACTTGATTAGTCCTTTATAAGTGTGTTTTGGATGAAAAGAGAGCTTATGCAACAACTGATGAGTATCCGTTGGCTTGAAGAAAACTTTTGCTTCTAATGTGTTTTCTTTGCTCCTGAACAAAGTAGTATCCAAAAAATTAACTGAATCAGTACTAATTTCAGCTTTGAAGTTGATTGATGCCCTATGAGAATTGAAAATTTCGAGAAACTGGTGAAATTTGGAAATGCCATGTGGCCAAATGAGGAAAATGTCATCTAAATACCTATAATAGCAATCTGGTTTGAATGGACACTTTTGTAAAGCTTGCTTTTCAAATTCAGCCATATAAATATCTGCATAATGAGGTGCATATTTCTGACCCATGGCTGTGCCTGAAACTTGTAGGAATGTCTTACCGTCAAATTCAAAGTCATTACATTTAAGTGAAATTTCCAATAATTCTATTATACCTTTGAATAGTTCATTGTTTGCCAAAGTCGGGAATGCATTTTTAATTGCTTGGATACCTTCTTCATGATTTATATTAGTATACATACTTTCAACATCTAAAGTGATTAGTAAAGAATTTGGATCTAGTTCAAGCCCTCTAACTTTATCTAAAAAGTCATACGTGTTTTTTATATATGACGGATGCTTATTTGCTTGATCTTTTATATATGAATCAATATACATAGCTACTTTTTCAGATTCACTGCTGCAGTCCGAAACAATTGGGCGCCCTGGAGGCATTACATTTGGAATTGGCCAGGAGTCTTTGGGTTTATGAATTTTAGGTAGCATATAAAATCTTCTTTGACGAGGGCGTTCTGGTGGTAAAAGAAATTGGAATACTTTTTCAGAAAGGCATCCAGAATTGCGTAATCCTTTTAAAATTTTTGTTATTTTTGCTGAATTTTCTAGGTAAAGAGGAGTGTCAATTTCTCTGTAATGAGCTGGATTGTATAATTGACGAAAGCCTTCATTAATATAATTTTGCCTATCCATAATTACGACTGCACTACCTTTATCTGCTTTTTTAATTACCAAGTCTACGTTATTTTGTAAATTCTTTATAGTTTTATATTCCATTTTTGTTAGGTTTTTGGTTTCTGGTTGAATTTTCAAGTTTTCAATTTCCTTAGATATTGCCGAAATGCAATCTAAAACGGGCTTGTCAATCATGGAACTCGGTGGAGTCCAGGTAGATTTTGGAGTGAATTTTGATCTATTTGTGAATGAATTTGGACGGTGAGAAAAATAATTTTGAAGTTTGAGTTTTCTACCCAAATCTTGCACAGCTTGTTTAATTGGATCCAATGTTATTTTGGGTGTGGGAACAAATGTTAAACCACGATTTAGAAGAGCGATTTGTGTGTCCGAAAGTGTAAATTTGGAAAGGTTTACAACATTATTAGTCGTACTGGAGTTCGGTGGACTCTCAGAATGATTTAGTTTAAATGACTGAGCCAGAATTTCAACATTTCATTGGCCGTTTGTTCAGTCCAATGAATGTTATCTGTCTGTGTAGAAAACTTGATTGGATCCAACTGTTTAACAACTGTGAGATTGCTGAAACGTGAACTCATGTCATCCAAAGCCCTGTTAATCATATCCAAGTTGCGTTTCTCTACAGACGGAAGATTGTCTGAGTAGTTAATTTTTGGAATGAGAATTTTGGAGTGGGGGAAGATTCGGAAAGCACTGCTGAGCATATTCCTCAGTTCTGGAATTGAAGTAACACTTGGTTTGGAGCTTCGATTGTTCAGGCCTACACTTAAGATTAAGTTTTGGGGGGCATCAAATGATTTTTTACAGGCCGTGAACATCATTCTTAGATGGTTGAACAAAGCTCCAGGATAAGACACAACTTGGATATCACTGACAGGGGATTTGGTGATGCGAGAAAGGTTAGAAGAGCCGAGGATGACAGTGGAGGAGGTTAGTTTAGGAAGGGCCCAAAGAGTTTTGGGTCCTCTGATAGTGGAAGGAGAGACATGGAAAGTGGTGTTAGGAGAGTTTTTAGGAGAGACAAAGCGAGTGCGTTTGCCTTTGGGTAGAGAGGAGGGTGAGAGTTCAGGAGAAGAAGGAGAGCGCGGACGCCGTTTGGGCGTGGCACTAAGGCGGTTATCAGGAGAAGAGCGAGAGAGAGGTGGCCAATCATCAGATGATGATAGACAAGGAGGGTTAGAGAGGGTATCAAGGAGTTGGAAGCGGTTAGAAGTGGACACAGAGGGAGGGGTGTTATTTGAAGATGGAGGTGAAGAGCGAGAGGGTTTAGGATTGTTAGTAGGAGAGTTGGCACGTTTTAGGTCCATTAGGAGGCGGCCAAAGAAGTTAGAGCCTTGACCATGACGGTTAACACCCCAGTGGCTGTCAGGAACTGGATGGACAATGTGACACCCTTCAGGAAGACCCATCAGAGTGTCACGGAACAATTTGCAAGAATTAAACTTAACTTGAAGAAGTTGACGCATGATTCCATTTTTACTTTTATGCCAGAATGGGGACAGACTAGGAATTTCACTAGCCAAACGTTTGGCCACTCCTGCATGGGGAGCCCTGAGGATCCGATTGGCTAGGTGTTGACAGTCATGGTACCGGGCTTTGTGATACTGATAGATGTGCTCAAGGCTAGGGAATCTCATACCACGATAGGATATATTACATGGGAAGAAATTACTAAGTGGGTGTTTGTGACCTTTTACCTCGCAAGTCTGAGGTTTTGATTGAGAGTTAGAATTTGGAATAGGGGAATTTGGAAGAGTAGAGGTTTTGAATTTCTGGATGGTGGAAGCCTGAAGTTTTTTGCCGAAATGAGATTTAGCCTGCTGAATGACGAGAGCTACCGAATTTGCAATGTCCGAATCTGATAAACCTAAAGAGGAAATGTGGGCCAAAAGGTTTTGAATTGAGCTCTCATAGTGTTCCACCAAATGTTTGGTCACGTTTTGTACCCAATTTTGATTAATTTTGGAGATTTTTTGTTTGATTAGGGGACCAGAACAAGCAGGTTTAATGAAGTCATCCAGGTGTTGTTGTTTTTTACTGAAAGCCCTGGTGACTTGGCCTTGAGACTGCTGGAGCATTAGTGACAGGTGGTGAAAACATTGAAGAAGAGTGTAAAAAGAACGGAAGTGAGGAGGTTTAGAAAGAGCCATGATACGTTTCAGCAATTAATTTTGAAAGTATTAAAACCAGAACGTGTTTGATTTGGATGATAAAACCAAAGGATAAAATTATGAAAAATAAAAACAATTGTATAAAATGAGAACACAACGTTTGAAGAAACCTGAATGCAAAGATATGGTCAATAATCTGACCAGTATCTAAAACACAACAAAATAATACAAAACAATATAAAAGAGGTTACTCACAATGTACTCTGCCTGTTGCACGACCGGTTTCGGAGTTGAATCCTTTGTCAAGTGCGGAAGTCTAGAGAACCTACTGTGGTTGCAGTATTTATAGGAAATATTGACTTGTGCCAATGTCAATTTTGTTTGAGTAAATCAATTAACAGTTTACAAATGGTTGAGCAAATCAATTAGCAGTTTCCAGAACAGTTTGCCAAGAAGAGTGACATATGTTGAGTATAGATAATTAACAGTTAGTGAATTTAATTGTTTCTTATATGCGTATCTGACACTGAGTAAAACAATTAGCAGTTAGTTGATTGATAAACATAATTAGCGTTTGAAGTTATATTTTTTGAAGTATGCTGAAAGGAAGTATTTTCAAAATGGTATTACTGCGGTGCTTTCCAGCAATAGATTCTTAGGCAGAGATTTTATTAGGCATGAAATTGTTTTTTTGAAACTGAAGATGTGTCAAATTGACTTGCATTGCTTCAGGAGACTTCAAATAAAATGCGATGAAATAAAAACAAAATGTACTAAAATGAACTGAAAAACAAAATATTCATAAAATATTTATAAATGTGTTTTGACTCTTACAATATGCTAGGCACGGGCTAAGTATGTTTTGGAGAGTATAAAAAATGCACTGGCACATGATAATTGTAAGAGTAACACATAACATAAAACAGCAATAAAAATTCAATGAGCGACATTGAACAAATTTTGTTGGATTATTTAAGTTTGCTTCTGACTAAAAGTTCTTTAAGATTTTGATGCTTCTTGTAAGCTGTTGCTATTTTAATATCACCATCAGTATTTTTGTTGAGTTGTTTCATATGCTTTTTAACAATTTGGGCTGAAAGGGTACCTGTTTTTGAGAAGGGTACTATATACACCATGTCGAATTTATTTTTACTTTTGTTCAAAGGGTCATACTTTGTAAATTTTTGAACGTTGAGGCCATGAGGTTCGAAAGTGCCTAGAGTATCAATCCAACAATATTCCCTTTCAAGTCGCCATTGTTTGTTTAAAAGTTCATCACCAAGATCGGAAACCTGTTCAATTGGTAAAAGAGAAAAACAATCGATGGAAAATTCAGTTTTGCTGTGAAATTTAGATAGATGACTGTATAATGCATTTTCCTCATTGCAGCTAGTTATTGCAGCACGGTGACGATTGTTTCTGAATTTGAGTGATTTACCGGTTTCACCTACATATTGTTTTTCGCAAAGCTTACAAGTGTATAGATAAATTATATTTTCTGAGTTGCAATCCAAAGCTGAGTTGATTGAGTAGGTCTGTTCAAAAACTGATCCCGAGAAATTTTGACAATTTGGAACTAAATGACATGTCTGACATTGTCTAGAATTACAAGGTTTTGAGCCAGACGAGCTGGAAGTGGGCAATTGAAAATCAGCACCTAGTCTTTCCTCACTGTTCAAAATTCTCAATGTTTCATTCTTGATTTTGCGAAGCCAACGTTTTGAATAGTTACGTTTCGAAAGTGCCTTGAATAATATTTGACAAGCTGATTCAACATCATCTGGATATGAGCAAATATGGAAAAATCGAAAAACTTGGGACTTGATTAGTCCTTTATAAGTGTGTTTTGGATGAAAAGAGAGCTTATGCAACAACTGATGAGTATCCGTTGGCTTGAAGAAAACTTTTGCTTCTAATGTGTTTTCTTTGCTCCTGAACAAAGTAGTATCCAAAAAATTAACTGAATCAGTACTAATTTCAGCTTTGAAGTTGATTGATGCCCTATGAGAATTGAAAATTTCGAGAAACTGGTGAAATTTGGAAATGCCATGTGGCCAAATGAGGAAAATGTCATCTAAATACCTATAATAGCAATCTGGTTTGAATGGACACTTTTGTAAAGCTTGCTTTTCAAATTCAGCCATATAAATATCTGCATAATGAGGTGCATATTTCTGACCCATGGCTGTGCCTGAAACTTGTAGGAATGTCTTACCGTCAAATTCAAAGTCATTACATTTAAGTGAAATTTCCAATAATTCTATTATACCTTTGAATAGTTCATTGTTTGCCAAAGTCGGGAATGCATTTTTAATTGCTTGGATACCTTCTTCATGATTTATATTAGTATACATACTTTCAACATCTAAAGTGATTAGTAAAGAATTTGGATCTAGTTCAAGCCCTCTAACTTTATCTAAAAAGTCATACGTGTTTTTTATATATGACGGATGCTTATTTGCTTGATCTTTTATATATGAATCAATATACATAGCTACTTTTTCAGATTCACTGCTGCAGTCCGAAACAATTGGGCGCCCTGGAGGCATTACATTTGGAATTGGCCAGGAGTCTTTGGGTTTATGAATTTTAGGTAGCATATAAAATCTTCTTTGACGAGGGCGTTCTGGTGGTAAAAGAAATTGGAATACTTTTTCAGAAAGGCATCCAGAATTGCGTAATCCTTTTAAAATTTTTGTTATTTTTGCTGAATTTTCTAGGTAAAGAGGAGTGTCAATTTCTCTGTAATGAGCTGGATTGTATAAT
Organism: Terebella lapidaria; assembly: GCA_949152475.1. NCBI lineage: Eukaryota > Metazoa > Annelida > Polychaeta > Terebellida > Terebellidae > Terebella > Terebella lapidaria. The sequence continues at coordinate 38,979,334 of OX424564.1, forward strand.
TGACGAAAGCCTTCATTAATATAATTTTGCCTATCCATAATTACGACTGCACTACCTTTATCTGCTTTTTTAATTACCAAGTCTACGTTATTTTGTAAATTCTTTATAGTTTTATATTCCATTTTTGTTAGGTTTTTGGTTTCTGGTTGAATTTTCAAGTTTTCAATTTCCTTAGATATTGCCGAAATGCAATCTAAAATGGGCTTGTCAATCATGGAACTCGGTGGAGTCCAGGTAGATTTTGGAGTGAATTTTGATCTATTTGTGAATGAATTTGGACGGTGAGAAAAATAATTTTGAAGTTTGAGTTTTCTACCCAAATCTTGCACAGCTTGTTTAATTGGATCCAATGTTATTTTGGGTGTGGGAACAAATGTTAAACCACGATTTAGAAGAGCGATTTGTGTGTCCGAAAGTGTAAATTTGGAAAGGTTTACAACATTATTAGTCGTACTGGAGTTCGGTGGACTCTCAGAATGATTTAGTTTAAATGACTGAGCCAGAATTTCAACATTTCATTGGCCGTTTGTTCAGTCCAATGAATGTTATCTGTCTGTGTAGAAAACTTGATTGGATCCAACTGTTTAACAACTGTGAGATTGCTGAAACGTGAACTCATGTCATCCAAAGCCCTGTTAATCATATCCAAGTTGCGTTTCTCTACAGACGGAAGATTGTCTGAGTAGTTAATTTTTGGAATGAGAATTTTGGAGTGGGGGAAGATTCGGAAAGCACTGCTGAGCATATTCCTCAGTTCTGGAATTGAAGTAACACTTGGTTTGGAGCTTCGATTGTTCAGGCCTACACTTAAGATTAAGTTTTGGGGGGCATCAAATGATTTTTTACAGGCCGTGAACATCATTCTTAGATGGTTGAACAAAGCTCCAGGATAAGACACAACTTGGATATCACTGACAGGGGATTTGGTGATGCGAGAAAGGTTAGAAGAGCCGAGGATGACAGTGGAGGAGGTTAGTTTAGGAAGGGCCCAAAGAGTTTTGGGTCCTCTGATAGTGGAAGGAGAGACATGGAAAGTGGTGTTAGGAGAGTTTTTAGGAGAGACAAAGCGAGTGCGTTTGCCTTTGGGTAGAGAGGAGGGTGAGAGTTCAGGAGAAGAAGGAGAGCGCGGACGCCGTTTGGGCGTGGCACTAAGGCGGTTATCAGGAGAAGAGCGAGAGAGAGGTGGCCAATCATCAGATGATGATAGACAAGGAGGGTTAGAGAGGGTATCAAGGAGTTGGAAGCGGTTAGAAGTGGACACAGAGGGAGGGGTGTTATTTGAAGATGGAGGTGAAGAGCGAGAGGGTTTAGGATTGTTAGTAGGAGAGTTGGCACGTTTTAGGTCCATTAGGAGGCGGCCAAAGAAGTTAGAGCCTTGACCATGACGGTTAACACCCCAGTGGCTGTCAGGAACTGGATGGACAATGTGACACCCTTCAGGAAGACCCATCAGAGTGTCACGGAACAATTTGCAAGAATTAAACTTAACTTGAAGAAGTTGACGCATGATTCCATTTTTACTTTTATGCCAGAATGGGGACAGACTAGGAATTTCACTAGCCAAACGTTTGGCCACTCCTGCATGGGGAGCCCTGAGGATCCGATTGGCTAGGTGTTGACAGTCATGGTACCGGGCTTTGTGATACTGATAGATGTGCTCAAGGCTAGGGAATCTCATACCACGATAGGATATATTACATGGGAAGAAATTACTAAGTGGGTGTTTGTGACCTTTTACCTCGCAAGTCTGAGGTTTTGATTGAGAGTTAGAATTTGGAATAGGGGAATTTGGAAGAGTAGAGGTTTTGAATTTCTGGATGGTGGAAGCCTGAAGTTTTTTGCCGAAATGAGATTTAGCCTGCTGAATGACGAGAGCTACCGAATTTGCAATGTCCGAATCTGATAAACCTAAAGAGGAAATGTGGGCCAAAAGGTTTTGAATTGAGCTCTCATAGTGTTCCACCAAATGTTTGGTCACGTTTTGTACCCAATTTTGATTAATTTTGGAGATTTTTTGTTTGATTAGGGGACCAGAACAAGCAGGTTTAATGAAGTCATCCAGGTGTTGTTGTTTTTTACTGAAAGCCCTGGTGACTTGGCCTTGAGACTGCTGGAGCATTAGTGACAGGTGGTGAAAACATTGAAGAAGAGTGTAAAAAGAACGGAAGTGAGGAGGTTTAGAAAGAGCCATGATACGTTTCAGCAATTAATTTTGAAAGTATTAAAACCAGAACGTGTTTGATTTGGATGATAAAACCAAAGGATAAAATTATGAAAAATAAAAACAATTGTATAAAATGAGAACACAACGTTTGAAGAAACCTGAATGCAAAGATATGGTCAATAATCTGACCAGTATCTAAAACACAACAAAATAATACAAAACAATATAAAAGAGGTTACTCACAATGTACTCTGCCTGTTGCACGACCGGTTTCGGAGTTGAATCCTTTGTCAAGTGCGGAAGTCTAGAGAACCTACTGTGGTTGCAGTATTTATAGGAAATATTGACTTGTGCCAATGTCAATTTTGTTTGAGTAAATCAATTAACAGTTTACAAATGGTTGAGCAAATCAATTAGCAGTTTCCAGAACAGTTTGCCAAGAAGAGTGACATATGTTGAGTATAGATAATTAACAGTTAGTGAATTTAATTGTTTCTTATATGCGTATCTGACACTGAGTAAAACAATTAGCAGTTAGTTGATTGATAAACATAATTAGCGTTTGAAGTTATATTTTTTGAAGTATGCTGAAAGGAAGTATTTTCAAAATGGTATTACTGCGGTGCTTTCCAGCAATAGATTCTTAGGCAGAGATTTTATTAGGCATGAAATTGTTTTTTTGAAACTGAAGATGTGTCAAATTGACTTGCATTGCTTCAGGAGACTTCAAATAAAATGCGATGAAATAAAAACAAAATGTACTAAAATGAACTGAAAAACAAAATATTCATAAAATATTTATAAATGTGTTTTGACTCTTACAATATGCTAGGCACGGGCTAAGTATGTTTTGGAGAGTATAAAAAATGCACTGGCACATGATAATTGTAAGAGTAACACATAACATAAAACAGCAATAAAAATTCAATGAGCGACATTGAACAAATTTTGTTGGATTATTTAAGTTTGCTTCTGACTAAAAGTTCTTTAAGATTTTGATGCTTCTTGTAAGCTGTTGCTATTTTAATATCACCATCAGTATTTTTGTTGAGTTGTTTCATATGCTTTTTAACAATTTGGGCTGAAAGGGTACCTGTTTTTGAGAAGGGTACTATATACACCATGTCGAATTTATTTTTACTTTTGTTCAAAGGGTCATACTTTGTAAATTTTTGAACGTTGAGGCCATGAGGTTCGAAAGTGCCTAGAGTATCAATCCAACAATATTCCCTTTCAAGTCGCCATTGTTTGTTTAAAAGTTCATCACCAAGATCGGAAACCTGTTCAATTGGTAAAAGAGAAAAACAATCGATGGAAAATTCAGTTTTGCTGTGAAATTTAGATAGATGACTGTATAATGCATTTTCCTCATTGCAGCTAGTTATTGCAGCACGGTGACGATTGTTTCTGAATTTGAGTGATTTACCGGTTTCACCTACATATTGTTTTTCGCAAAGCTTACAAGTGTATAGATAAATTATATTTTCTGAGTTGCAATCCAAAGCTGAGTTGATTGAGTAGGTCTGTTCAAAAACTGATCCCGAGAAATTTTGACAATTTGGAACTAAATGACATGTCTGACATTGTCTAGAATTACAAGGTTTTGAGCCAGACGAGCTGGAAGTGGGCAATTGAAAATCAGCACCTAGTCTTTCCTCACTGTTCAAAATTCTCAATGTTTCATTCTTGATTTTGCGAAGCCAACGTTTTGAATAGTTACGTTTCGAAAGTGCCTTGAATAATATTTGACAAGCTGATTCAACATCATCTGGATATGAGCAAATATGGAAAAATCGAAAAACTTGGGACTTGATTAGTCCTTTATAAGTGTGTTTTGGATGAAAAGAGAGCTTATGCAACAACTGATGAGTATCCGTTGGCTTGAAGAAAACTTTTGCTTCTAATGTGTTTTCTTTGCTCCTGAACAAAGTAGTATCCAAAAAATTAACTGAATCAGTACTAATTTCAGCTTTGAAGTTGATTGATGCCCTATGAGAATTGAAAATTTCGAGAAACTGGTGAAATTTGGAAATGCCATGTGGCCAAATGAGGAAAATGTCATCTAAATACCTATAATAGCAATCTGGTTTGAATGGACACTTTTGTAAAGCTTGCTTTTCAAATTCAGCCATATAAATATCTGCATAATGAGGTGCATATTTCTGACCCATGGCTGTGCCTGAAACTTGTAGGAATGTCTTACCGTCAAATTCAAAGTCATTACATTTAAGTGAAATTTCCAATAATTCTATTATACCTTTGAATAGTTCATTGTTTGCCAAAGTCGGGAATGCATTTTTAATTGCTTGGATACCTTCTTCATGATTTATATTAGTATACATACTTTCAACATCTAAAGTGATTAGTAAAGAATTTGGATCTAGTTCAAGCCCTCTAACTTTATCTAAAAAGTCATACGTGTTTTTTATATATGACGGATGCTTATTTGCTTGATCTTTTATATATGAATCAATATACATAGCTACTTTTTCAGATTCACTGCTGCAGTCCGAAACAATTGGGCGCCCTGGAGGCATTACATTTGGAATTGGCCAGGAGTCTTTGGGTTTATGAATTTTAGGTAGCATATAAAATCTTCTTTGACGAGGGCGTTCTGGTGGTAAAAGAAATTGGAATACTTTTTCAGAAAGGCATCCAGAATTGCGTAATCCTTTTAAAATTTTTGTTATTTTTGCTGAATTTTCTAGGTAAAGAGGAGTGTCAATTTCTCTGTAATGAGCTGGATTGTATAATTGACGAAAGCCTTCATTAATATAATTTTGCCTATCCATAATTACGACTGCACTACCTTTATCTGCTTTTTTAATTACCAAGTCTACGTTATTTTGTAAATTCTTTATAGTTTTATATTCCATTTTTGTTAGGTTTTTGGTTTCTGGTTGAATTTTCAAGTTTTTGTGTACGTGTGCTGTACTGTCTCTGTGTACGTGTGTTGTACTGTATCTGTGTACGTGTGTTGTACTGTCTCTGTGTAGGTGTGCTGTACTGTCTCTGTGTACGTGTGCTGTACTGTCTCTGTGTACGTGTGCTGTACTGTCTCTGTGTACGTGTGTTGTACTGTATCTGTGTACGTGTGTTGTACTGTCTCTGTGTACGTGTGCTGTACTGTCTCTGTGTACGTGTGTTGTACTGTCTCTGTGTACGTGTGTTGTACTGTATCTGTGTACGTGTGTTGTACTGTCTCTGTATAGGTGTGTTGTACTGTCTCTGTGTACGTGTGTTGTACTGTATCTGTGTACGTGTGTTGTACTGTCTCTGTGTAGGTGTGCTGTACTGTATCTGTGTACATGTGCTGTACTGTCTCTGTGTATGTGTGTTGTACTGTCTCTGTGTACGTGTGTTGTACTGTCTCTGTGTACATGTGTTGTACTATATCTGTGTACGTGTGTTGTACTGTCTCTGTGTACGTGTGTTGTACTGTCTCTGTGTACATGTGTTGTACTGTCTCTGTGTACGTGTGTTGTACTGTCTCTGTGTACGTGTGCTGTACTGTCTCTGTGTACGTGTGTTGTACTGTCTCTGTGTACATGTGTTGTACTGTCTCTGTGTACGTGTGTTGTACTGTCTCTGTGTACGTGTGCTGTACTGTCTCTGTGTACGTGTGTTGTACTGTCTCTGTGTACATGTGTTGTACTGTCTCTGTGTACGTGTGTTGTACTGTCTCTGTGTACATGTGTTGTACTATATCTGTGTACGTGTGTTGTACTGTATCTGTGTACGTGTGTTGTACTGTCTCTGTGTACATGTGTTGTACTGTCTCTGTGTACGTGTGTTGTACTGTCTCTGTGTACATGTGTTGTACTATATCTGTGTACGTGTGTTGTACTGTCTCTGTGTACCTGTGTTGTACTGTCTCTGTGTACGTGTGTTGTACTGTCTCTGTGTACATGTGTTGTACTATATATGTGTACGTGTGTTGTACTGTATCTGTGTACGTGTGTTGTACTGTCTCTGTGTATGTGTGTTGTACTGTCTCTGTGTATGTGTGTTGTACTGTCTCTGTGTATGTGTGTTGTACTGTCTCTGTGTACGTGTGCTGTACTGTCTCTGTGTACGTGTGTTGTACTGTCTCTGTGTACGTGTGCTGTACTGTCTCTGTGTACGTGTGTTGTACTGTATCTGTGTACGTGTGCTGTACTGTCTCTGTGTACGTGTGTTGTACTGTATCTGTGTACGTGTGTTGTACTGTCTCTGTGTACATGTGCTGTACTGTCTCTGTGTACGTGTGTTGTACTGTCTCTGTGTACGTGTGCTGTACTGTCTCTGTGTACGTGTGTTGTACTGTATCTGTGTACGTGTGTTGTACTGTCTCTGTGTACATGTGCTGTACTGTCTCTGTGTACGTGTGTTGTACTGTCTCTGTGTACGTGTGCTGTACTGTCTCTGTGTACGTGTGTTGTACTGTCTCTGTGTACATGTGCTGTACTGTCTCTGTGTACATGTGCTGTACTGTCTCTGTGTACGTGTGTTGTACTGTCTCTGTGTACGTGTGCTGTACTGTCTCTGTGTACGTGTGCTGTACTGTCTCTGTGTACGTGTGCTGTACTGTCTCTGTGTACGTGTGCTGTACTGTCTCTGTGTACGTGTGCTGTACTGTCTCTGTGTACGTGTGTTGTACTGTCTCTGTGTACGTGTGCTGTACTGTCTCTGTGTACATGTGTTGTACTGTATCTGTGTACGTGTGCTGTACTGTCTCTGTGTACGTGTGTTGTACTGTATCTGTGTACGTGTGTTGTACTGTATCTGTGTACGTGTGCTGTACTGTCTCTGTGTACGTGTGCTGTACTGTCTCTGTGTACATGTGCTGTACTGTCTCTGTGTACGTGTGTTGTACTGTCTCTGTGTATGTGTGTTGTACTGTCTCTGTGTACGTGTGTTGTACTGTATCTGTGTATGTGTGTTGTACTGTCTCTGTGTACGTGTGTTGTACTGTCTCTGTGTACGTGTGTTGTACTGTATCTGTGTACGTGTGTTGTACTGTCTCTGTGTACGTGTGTTGTACTGTATCTGTGTACGTGTGTTGTACTGTCTCTGTGTACGTGTGCTGTACTGTCTCTGTGTACGTGTGTTGTACTGTCTCTGTGTACGTGTGTTGTACTGTATCTGTGTACGTGTGTTGTACTGTCTCTGTGTACGTGTGCTGTACTGTCTCTGTGTACGTGTGTTGTACTGTCTCTGTGTACATGTGTTGTACTGTCTCTGTGTACGTGTGTTGTACTGTCTCTGTGTACGTGTGTTGTACTGTCTCTGTGTACGTGTGCTGTACTGTCTCTGTGTACGTGTGTTGTACTGTATCTGTGTACGTGTGCTGTACTGTCTCTGTGTACGTGTGTTGTACTGTATCTGTGTATGTGTGTTGTACTGTATCTGTGTACATGTGTTGTACTGTCTCTGTGTACGTGTGTTGTACTGTCTCTGTGTACATGTGTTGTACTGTCTCTGTGTACGTGTGTTGTACTGTATCTGTGTATGTGTGTTGTACTGTCTCTGTGTACGTGTGTTGTACTGTATTTGTGTACGTGTGTTGTACTGTCTCTGTGTACGTGTGTTGTACTGTCTCTGTGTACGTGTGCTGTACTGTCTCTGTGTATGTGTGTTGTACTGTATCTGTGTACGTGTGTTGTACTGTCTCTGTGTACGTGTGTTGTACTGTATCTGTGTACGTGTGTTGTACTGTCTCTCTGTACGTGTGTTGTACTGTCTCTGTGTACGTGTGTTTTACTGTCTCTGTGTACGTGTGTTGTACTGTCTCTGTGTACGTGTGTTGTACTGTATCTGTGTACGTGTGTTGTACTGTATCTGTGTACATGTGTTGTACTGTATCTGTGTACATGTGTTGTACTGTATCTGTGTATGTGTGTTGTACTGTATCTGTGTACGTGTGTTGTACTGTCTCTGTGTACGTGTGTTGTACTGTCTCTGTGTACGTGTGTTGTACTGTCTCTGTGTATGTGTGTTGTACTGTATCTGTGTACGTGTGTTGTACTCGCTCTCTGTGTATGTGTGTTGTACTGTATCTGTGTACGTGTGTTGTACTGTCTCTGTGTATGTGTGTTGTACTGTATCTGTGTATGTGTGTTATACTGTCTCTGTGTATGTGTGTTGTACTGTCTCTGTGTATGTGTGTTGTACTGTATCTGTGTACGTGTGTTGTACTGTATCTGTGTACGTGTGTTGTACTGTATCTGTGTGTGTGTGTTGTACTGTCTCTGTGTGTGTGTGTTGTACTGTATCTGTGTACATGTGTTGTACTGTATCTGTGTACATGTGTTGTACTGTATCTGTGTGTGTGTGTTGTACTGTATCTGGGTATGTGTGTTGTACTGTATCTGTGTACGTGTGTTGTACTGTATCTGTGTGTGTGTGTTGTACTGTATCTGGGTATGTGTGTTGTACTGTATCTGTGTACATGTGTTGTACTGTATCTGTGTGTGTGTGTTGTACTGTATCTGTGTACGTGTGTTGTACTGTATCTGTGTACGTGTGTTGTACTGTCTCTGTGTGCGTGTGTTGTACTGTATCTGTGTACGTGTGTTGTACTGTATCTGTGTGCGTGTGTTGTACTGTATCTGTGTACGTGTGTTGTACTGTATCTGTGTGTGTGTGTTGTACTGTATCTGTGTACATGTGTTGTACTGTATCTGTGTACATGTGTTGTACTGTATCTGTGTGTGTGTGTTGTACTGTATCTGTGTACGTGTGTTGTACTGTATCTGTGTACATGTGTTGTACTGTATCTGTGTACATGTGTTGTACTGTATCTGTGTGTGTGTGTTGTACTGTATCTGTGTACGTGTGTTGTACTGTCTCTGTGTACGTGTGTTGTACTGTCTCTGTGTGTGTGTGTTGTACTGTATCTGTGTACATGTGTTGTACTTTATCTGTGTACGTGTGTTGTACTGTATCTGTGTACGTGTGTTGTACTGTATCTGTGTACATGTGTTGTACTGTATCTGTGTACATGTGTTGTACTGTATCTGTGTGTGTGTGTTGTACTGTATCTGTGTACGTGTGTTGTACTGTCTCTGTGTACGTGTGTTGTACTGTCTCTGTGTATGTGTGTTGTACTGTCTCTGTGTACGTGTGTTGTACTCTCTCTGTGTACGTGTGTTGTACTGTCTCTGTGTACGTGTGTTGTACTGTCTCTGTGTACGTGTGTTGTACTGTATCTGTGTACGTGTGTTGTACTGTATCTGTGTACGTGTGTTGTACTGTATCTGTGTATGTGTGTTGTACTGTCTCTGCGTACGTGTGTTGTACTGTCTCTGTGTACGTGTGTTGTACTGTCTCTGTGTACGTGTGTTGTACTGTATCTGTGTACGTGTGTTGTACTGTCTCTCTGTACGTGTGTTGTACTGTCTCTGTGTACGTGTGTTGTACTGTATCTGTGTACGTGTGTTGTACTGTATCTGTGTACGTGTGTTGTACTGTATCTTTTGGAGAGTATAAAAAATGCACTGGCACAAGATAATTGTAAGAGTAACACATAACATAAAACAGCAATAAAAATTCAATGAGCGACATTGAACAAATTTTGTTGGATTATTTAAGTTTGCTTCTGACTAAAAGTTCTTTAAGATTTTGATGCTTCTTGTAAGCTGTTGCTATTTTAATATCACCATCAGTATTTTTGTTGAGTTGTTTCATATGCTTTTTAACAATTTGGGCTGAAAGAGTACCTGTTTTTGAGAAGGGTACTATATACACCATGTCAAATTTATTTTTACTTTTGTTCAAAGGGTCATACTTTGTAAATTTTTGAACGTTGAGGCCATGAGGTTCGAAAGTGCCTAGAGTATCAATCCAACAATATTCCCTTTCAAGTCGCCATTGTTTGTTTAAAAGTTCATCACCAAGATCGGAAACCTGTTCAATTGGTAAAAGAGAAAAACATTCAATGGAAAATTCAGTTTTGCTGTGAAATTTAGATAGATGACTGTATAATGCATTTTCCTCATTGCAGCTAGTTATTGCAGCACGGTGACGATTGTTTCTGAATTTGAGTGATTTACCGGTTTCACCTACATATTGTTTTTCGCAAAGCTTACAAGTGTATAGATAAATTATATTTTCTGAGTTGCAATCCAAAGCTGAGTTGATTGAGTAGGTCTGTTCAAAAACTGATCCCGAGAAATTTTGACAATTTGGAACTAAATGACATGTCTGACATTGTCTAGAATTACAAGGTTTTGAGCCAGACGAGCTGGAAGTGGGCAATTGAAAATCAGTACCTAGTCTTTCCTCACTGTTCAAAATTCGCAATGTTTCATTCTTGATTTTGCGAAGCCAACGTTTTGAATAGTTACGTTTCGAAAGTGCCTTGAATAATATTTGACAAGCTGATTCAACATCATCTGGATATGAGCAAATTTGGAAAAATCGAAAAACTTGGGACTTGATTAGTCCTTTATAAGTGTGTTTTGGATGAAAAGAGAGCTTATGCAACAACTGATGAGTATCCGTTGGCTTGAAGAAAACTTTTGCTTCTAATGTGTTTTCTTTGCTCCTGAACAAAGTAGTATCCAAAAAATTAACTGAATCAGTACTAATTTCAGCTTTGAAGTTGATTGATGCCCTATGAGAATTGAAAATTTCGAGAAACTGGTGAAATTTGGAAATGCCATGTGGCCAAATGAGGAAAATGTCATCTAAATACCTATAATAGCAATCTGGTTTGAATGGACACTTTTGTAAAGCTTGCTTTTCAAATTCAGCCATATAAATATCTGCATAATGAGGTGCATATTTCTGACCCATGGCTGTGCCTGAAACTTGTAGGAATGTCTTACCGTCAAATTCAAAGTCATTACATTTAAGTGAAATTTCCAATAATTCTATTATACCTTTGAATAGTTCATTGTTTGCCAAAGTCGGGAATGCATTTTTAATTGCTTGGATACCTTCTTCATGATTTATATTAGTATACATACTTTCAACATCTAAAGTGATTAGTAAAGAATTTGGATCTAGTTCAAGCCCTCTAACTTTATCTAAAAAGTCATACGTGTTTTTTATATATGACGGATGCTTATTTGCTTGATCTTTTATATATGAATCAATATACATAGCTACTTTTTCAGATTCACTGCTGCAGTCCGAAACAATTGGGCGCCCTGGAGGCATTACATTTGGAACTGGCCAGGAGTCTTTGGGTTTATGAATTTTAGGTAGCATATAAAATCTTCTTTGACGAGGGCGTTCTGGTGGTAAAAGAAATTGGAATACTTTTTCAGAAAGGCATCCAGAATTGCGTAATCCTTTTAAAATTTTTGTTATTTTTGCTGAATTTTCTAGGTAAAGAGGAGTGTCAATTTCTCTGTAATGAGCTGGATTGTATAATTGACGAAAGCCTTCATTAATATAATTTTGCCTATCCATAATTACGACTGCACTACCTTTATCTGCTTTTTTAATTACCAAGTCTACGTTATTTTGTAAATTCTTTATAGTTTTATATTCCATTTTTGTTAGGTTTTTGGTTTCTGGTTGAATTTTCAAGTTTTCAATTTCCTTAGATATTGCCGAAATGCAATCTAAAACGGGCTTGTCAATCATAGAACTCGGTGGAGTCCAGGTAGATTTTGGAGTGAATTTTGATCTATTTGTGAATGAATTTGGACGGTGAGAAAAATAATTTTGAAGTTTGAGTTTTCTACCAAAATCTTGCACAGCTTGTTTAATTGGATCCAATGTTATTTTGGGTGTGGGAACAAATGTCAAACCACGATTTAGAAGAGCGATTTGTGTGTCCGAAAGTGTAAATTTGGAAAGGTTTACAACATTATTAGTCGTACTGGAGTTCGGTGGACTCTCAGAATGATTTAGTTTAAATGACTGAGCCAGAATTTCAACATTTCATTGGCCGTTTGTTCAGTCCAATGAATGTTATCTGTCTGTGTAGAAAACTTGATTGGATCCAACTGTTTAACAACTGTGAGATTGCTGAAACGTGAACTCATGTCATCCAAAGCCCTGTTAATCATATCCAAGTTGCGTTTCTCTACAGACGGAAGATTGTCTGAGTAGTTAATTTTTGGAATGAGAATTTTGGAGTGGGGGAAGATTCGGAAAGCACTGCTGAGCATATTCCTCAGTTCTGGAATTGAAGTAACACTTGGTTTGGAGCTTCGATTGTTCAGGCCTACACTTAAGATTAAGTTTTTGGGGGCATCAAATGATTTTTTACAGGCCGTGAACATCATTCTTAGATGGTTGAACAAAGCTCCAGGATAAGACACAACTTGGATATCACTGACAGGGGATTTGGTGATGCGAGAAAGGTTAGAAGAGCCGAGGATGACAGTGGAGGAGGTTAGTTTAGGAAGGGCCCAAAGAGTTTTGGGTCCTCTGATAGTGGAAGGAGAGACATGGAAAGTGGTGTTAGGAGAGTTTTTAGGAGAGACAAAGCGAGTGCGTTTGCCTTTGGGTAGAGAGGAGGGTGAGAGTTCAGGAGAAGAAGGAGAGCGCGGACGCCGTTTGGGCGTGGCACTAAGGCGGTTATCAGGAGAAGAGCGAGAGAGAGGTGGCCAATCATCAGATGATGATAGACAAGGAGGGTTAGAGAGGGTATCAAGGAGTTGGAAGCGGTTAGAAGTGGACACAGAGGGAGGGGTGTTATTTGAAGATGGAGGTGAAGAGCGAGAGGGTTTAGGATTGTTAGTAGGAGAGTTGGCACGTTTTAGGTCCATTAGGAGGCGGCCAAAGAAGTTAGAGCCTTGACCATGACGGTTAACACCCCAGTGGCTGTCAGGAACTGGATGGACAATGTGACACCCTTCAGGAAGACCCATCAGAGTGTCACGGAACAATTTGCAAGAATTAAACTTAACTTGAAGAAGTTGACGCATGATTCCATTTTTACTTTTATGCCAGAATGGGGACAGGCTAGGAATTTCACTAGCCAAACGTTTGGCCACTCCTGCATGGGGAGCCCTGAGGATCCGATTGGCTAGGTGTTGACAGTCATGGTACCGGGCTTTGTGTTGTACTGTATCTGTGTATGTGTGTTGTACTGTCTCTGCGTACGTGTGTTGTACTGTCTCTGTGTACGTGTGTTGTACTGTCTCTGTGTACGTGTGTTGTACTGTATCTGTGTACGTGTGTTGTACTGTCTCTCTGTACGTGTGTTGTACTGTCTCTGTGTACGTGTGTTGTACTGTATCTGTGTACGTGTGTTGTACTGTATCTGTGTACGTGTGTTGTACTGTATCTGTGTATGTGTGTTGTACTGTCTCTGCGTACGTGTGTTGTACTGTCTCTGTGTACGTGTATTCTACTTTATCTGTGTACGTGTGTTGTACTTTCTCTGTGTACGTGTGTTGTACTGTATCTGTGTACGTGTGTTGTACTGTCTCTCTGTACGTGTGTTGTACTGTATCTGTGTACGTGTGTTGTACTGTATCTGTGTACGTGTGTTGTACTGTCTCTCTGTACGTGTGTTGTACTGTCTCTGTGTACGTGTATTGTACTGTATCTGTGTATGTGTGCTGTACTGTCTCTGTGTACGTGTGTTGTACTGTCTCTGTGTACGTGTGTTGTACTGTCTCTCTGTACGTGTGTTGTACTGTCTCTGTGTACGTGTATTGTACTTTATCTGTGTACGTGTGTTGTACTGTATCTGTGTGTGTGTGTTGTACTGTATCTGTGTACGTGTGTTGTACTGTATCTGTGTACATGTGTTGTACTGTATCTGTGTACGTGTGTTGTACTTTATCTGTGTACGTGTGTTGTACTGTCTCTGCGTACGTGTGTTGTACTGTCTCTGTGTACGTGTATTGTACTTTATCTGTGTACATGTGTTGTACTGTCTCTGAATACGTGTGTTGTACTTTATCTGTGTATGTGTGTTGTACTGTCTCTGTGTACGTGTGTTGTACTTTATCTGTGTACGTGTGTTGTACTGTATCTGTGTATGTGTGTTGTACTGTCTCTGTGTACGTGTGTTGTACTGTCTCTGTGTATGTGTGTTGTACTGTATCTGTGTACGTGTGTTGTACTTTATCTGTGTACATGTGTTGTACTGTATCTGTGTGTGTGTGTGTTGTACTGTATCTGTGTACGTGTGTTGTGCTGTCTCTGCATACGTGTGTTGTACTTTATCTGTGTATGTGTGTTGTACTGTCTCTGTGTACGTGTGTTGTACTTTATCTGTGTACGTGTGTTGTACTGTATCTGTGTATGTGTGTTGTACTGTCTCTGTGTACGTGTGTTGTACTGTCTCTGTGTATGTGTGTTGTACTGTATCTGTGTACGTGTGTTGTACTTTATCTGTGTACATGTGTTGTACTGTATCTGTGTACGTGTGTTGTACTGTATCTGTGTGTGTGTTGTACTTTATCTGTGTACGTGTGTTGTACTGTATCTGTGTACATGTGTTTTACTGTATCTGTGTACGTGTGTTGTACTGTCTCTGTGTATGTGTGTTGTACTGTCTATGTGTACGTGTGTTGTACAGTCTCTGTGTACGTGTGTTGTACTGTATCTGTGTACGTGTGTTGTACTGTATCTGTGTACGTGTGTTGTACTGTCTCTGTGTACGTGTGTTGTACTGTCTCTGTGTACGTGTGTTGTACTGTCTCTGTGTATGTGTGTTGTACTCGCTCTCTGTGTACGTGTGTTGTACTGTATCTGTGTATGTGTGTTGTACTGTATCTGTGTACGTGTGCTGTACTGTCTCTGTGTACGTGTGTTGTACTGTCTCTGTGTACGTGTGTTGTACTTTATCTGTGTACGTGTGTTTTACTGTCTCTGTGTACGTGTGTTGTACTGTATCTGTGTAAGTGTGTTGTACTGTCTCTGCATACGTGTGTTGTACTTTATCTGTGTACGTGTGTTGTACTCGCTCTCTGTACGTGTGTTGTACTTTATCTGTGTATGTGTGTTGTACTGTCTCTGTGTATGTGTGTTGTACTGTCTCTGTGTACGTGTGTTGTACTGTATCTGTGTGTGTGTGTTGTACTTTATCTGTGTACGTGTGTTGTACTGTCTCTGTGTACGTGTGTTGTACTGTCTCTGTGTACGTGTGTTGTACTGTATCTGTGTGTGTGTGTTGTACTTTATCTGTGTACGTGTGTTGTACTGTCTCTGTGTACGTGTGTTGTACTTTATCTGTGTACATGTGTTGTACTGTCTCTGTGTATGTGTGTTGTACTTTATCTGTGTACGTGTGTTGTACTGTCTCTGTGTACATGTGTTGTACTGTATCTGTGTACGTGTGTTGTACTGTATCTGTGTACATGTGTTGTACTGTATCTGAGTACGTGTGTTGTACTGTATCTGTGTACGTGTGTTGTACTGTATCTGTGTACGTGTGTTGTACTGTATCTGTGTACATGTGTTTTACTGTATCTGTGTACGTGTGTTGTACTGTCTCTGTGTATGTGTGTTGTACTGTCTCTGTACGTGTGTTGTACAGTCTCTGTGTACGTGTGTTGTACTGTATCTGTGTACGTGTGTTGTACTGTATCTGTGTACGTGTGTTGTACTGTCTCTGTGTACGTGTGTTGTACTGTCTCTGTGTACGTGTGTTGTACTGTCACTGTGTACGTGTGTTGTACTGTATCTGTGTACATGTGTTGTACTGTATCTGAGTACGTGTGTTGTACTGTCTCTGTGTACGTGTGTTGTACTGTCTCTGTGTATGTGTGTTGTACTGTATCTGTGTACGTGTGTTGTACTGTATCTGTGTACGTGTGTTGTACTGTATCTGTGTACGTGTGTTGTACTGTATCTGTGTACATGTGTTGTACTGTATCTGTGTATGTGTGTTGTACTTTATCTGTGTACGTGTGCTGTACTGTCTCTGTGTATGTGTGTTGTACTGTATCTGTGTACGTGTGTTGTACTGTCTCTGTGTACGTGTGTTGTACTGTCTCTGTGTACGTGTGTTGTACTGTCTCTGTGTACGTGTGTTGTACTGTCTCTGTGTACGTGTGTTGTACTGTATCTGTGTATGTGTGTTGTACTGTCTCTGTGTACGTGTGTTGTACTGTCTCTGTGTACGTGTGTTGTACTGTCTCTGTGTACGTGTGTTGTACTGTCTCTGTGTACGTGTGTTATACTGTCTCTGTGTACGTGTGTTGTACTGTCTCTGTGTACGTGTGTTGTACTGTCTCTGTGTACGTGTGTTGTACTGTCTCTGTGTACGTGTGTTGTACTGTATCTGTGTATGTGTGTTGTACTGTCTCTGTGTATGTGTGTTGTACTTTATCTGTGTACGTGTGTTGTACTGTCTCTGTGTATGTGTGTTGTACTGTCTCTGTGTACGTGTGTTGTACTGTCTCTGTGTACGTGTGTTGTACTGTCTCTGTGTACGTGTGTTGTACTGTCTCTGTGTACGTGTGTTGTACTGTCTCTGTGTATGTGTGTTGTACTGTCTCTGTGTACGTGTGTTGTACTGTCTCTGTGTACGTGTGTTGTACTGTCTCTGTGTACGTGTGTTGTACTGTCTCTGTGTACGTGTGTTGTACTGTCTCTGTGTACGTGTGTTGTACTGTCTCTGTGTACGTGTGTTGTACTGTCTCTGTGTACGTGTGTTGTACTGTCTCTGTGTATGTGTGTTGTACTGTCTCTGTGTACGTGTGTTGTACTGTCTCTGTGTACGTGTGTTGTACTGTCTCTGTGTACGTGTGTTGTACTGTCTCTGTGTACGTGTGTTGTACTGTCTCTGTGTACGTGTGTTGTACTGTCTCTGTGTACGTGTGTTGTACTGTCTCTGTGTACGTGTGTTATACTGTCTCTGTGTACGTGTGTTGTACTGTCTCTGTGTACGTGTGTTGTACTGTATCTGTGTATGTGTGTTGTACTGTCTCTGTGTATGTGTGTTGTACTTTATCTGTGTACGTGTGTTGTACTTTATCTGTGTACATGTGTTGTACTGTATCTGTGTATGTGTGTTGTACTTTATCTGTGTACGTGTGTTGTACTGTCTCTGTGTATGCGGCTGTACTGTCTCTGTGTACGTGTGTTGTACTGTATCTGTGTATGTGTGTTGTACTGTCTCTGTGTATGTGTGTTGTACTGTATCTGTGTACGTGTGTTGTACTGTATCTGTGTACGTGTGTTGTACTGTCTCTGTGTATGTGTGTTGTACTGTATCTGCGTATGTGTGTTGTACTTTATCTGTGTACGTGTGTTGTACTGTCTCTGTGTACGTGTGTTGTACTGTATCTGTGTACGTGTGTTGTACTGTATCTGTGTACGTGTGTTGTACTGTCTCTGTGTATGTGTGTTGTACTGTATCTGTGTACGTGTGTTGTACTGTATCTGTGTACGTGTGTTGTACTGTCTCTGTGTATGTGTGTTGTACTGTATCTGTGTACGTGTGTTGTACTTTATCTGTGTATGTGTGTTGTACTGTATCTGTGTATGTGTGTTGTACTGTATCTGTGTACGTGTGTTGTACTGTATCTGTGTACGTGTGTTGTACTGTCTCTGTGTATGTGTGTTGTACTGTATCTGTGTACGTGTGTTGTACTGTATCTGTGAACGTGTGTTGTACTGTCTCTGTGTATGTGTGTTGTACTGTATCTGTGTACGTGTGTTGTACTGTCTCTGTGTACGTGTGTTGTACTGTATCTGTGTACGTGTGTTGTACTGTCTCTGTGTATGTGTGTTGTACTTTATCTGTGTACGTGTGTTGTACTTTATCTGTGTATGTGTGTTGTACTGTATCTGTGTACGTGTGTTGTACTGTATCTGTGTACGTGTGTTGTACTGTATCTGTGTACATGTGTTGTACTGTATCTGTGTATGTGTGTTGTACTTTATCTGTGTACGTGTGTTGTACTGTCTCTGTGTATGTGTGTTGTACTTTATCTGTGTACGTGTGTTGTACTTTATCTGTGTACATGTGTTGTACTGTATCTGTGTACGTGTGTTGTACTGTATCTGTGTACGTGTGTTGTACTGTCTCTGTGTATGTGTGTTGTACTGTATCTGCGTATGTGTGTTGTACTTTATCTGTGTACGTGTGTTGTACTGTCTCTGTGTATGTGTGTTGTACTGTATCTGCGTATGTGTGTTGTACTTTATCTGTGTACGTGTGTTGTACTGTATCTGTGTACGTGTGTTGTACTCGCTCTCTGTACGTGTGTTGTACTGTTTCTTTTGGAGAGTATAAAAAATGCACTGGCACAAGATAATTGTAAGAGTAACACATAACATAAAACAGCAATGAAAATTCAATGAGCGACATTGAACAATTTTGTTGGATTATTTAAGTTTGCTTCTGACTAAAAGTTCTTTAAGATTTTGATGCTTCTTGTAAGCTGTTGCTATTTTAATATCACCATCAGTATTTTTGTTGAGTTGTTTCATATGTTTTTTAACAATTTGGGCCGAAAGAGCACCTGTTTTTGAGAAGGGTACTATATACACCAGGTCGAATTTATTTTTACTTTTGTTCAGAGGGTCATACTTTGTAAATTTTTGAACGTTGAGGCCATGAGGTTCGAAAGTGCCTAGAGTATCAATCCAACAATATTCCCTTTCAAGTCGCCATTGTTTGTTTAAAAGTTCATCACCAAGATCGGAAACCTGTTCAATTGGTAAAAGAGAAAAACATTCGATGGAAAATTCAGTTTTGCTGTGAAATTTAGATAGATGACTGTATAATGCATTTTCCTCATTGCAGCTAGTTATTGCAGCACGGTGACGATTGTTTCTGAATTTGAGTGATTTACCGGTTTCACCTACATATTGTTTTTCGCAAAGCTTACAAGTGTATAGATAAATTATATTTTCTGAGTTGCAATCCAAAGCTGAGTTGATTGAGTAGGTTTGTTCAAAAACTGATCCTGAGAAATTTTGACAATTTGGAACTAAATGACATGTTTGACATAGTCTAGAATTACAGGGTTTTGAGCCAGATGAGCTGGAAGTGGGCAATTGAAAATCAGCACCTAGCCTTTCCTCACTGTTTAGAATTCTCAATGTTTCATTCTTTATTTTGCGAAGCCAACGTTTTGAATAGTTACGTTTCGAAAGTGCCTTGAATAATGTTTGGCAAGCTGATTCAACATCATCTGGGTACGAGCAAATTTGGAAAAATCGAAAAACTTGGGACTTGATTAGTCCTTTATAAGTGTGCTTTGGATGAAAAGAGAGCTTATGCAGCAACTGATGAGTATCCGTTGGTTTGAAGAAAACTTTTGCTTCTAATGTGTTTTCTTTGCTCCTGAACAAAGTAGTATCCAGAAAATTAACTGAATCAGTACTAATTTCAGCTTTGAATTTGATTGATGCCCTATGAGAATTGAAAATTTTGAGAAACTGGTAAAATTTGGAAATGCCATGTGGCCAAATGAGGAAAATGTCATCTAAATACCTATAATAGCAATCTGGTTTGAATGGACACTTTTGTAAAGCTTGCTTTTCAAATTCAGCCATATAAATATCTGCATAATGAGGTGCATATTTCTGACCCATGGCTGTGCCTAAAACTTGTAGGAATGTCTTACCGTCAAATTCAAAGTCATTACATTTAAGTGAAATTTCCAATAATTCTATTATACCTTTGAATAGTTCATTGTTTTTCAGAGTCGGGAATGCATTTTTAATTGCTTGGATACCTTCTTCATGATTTATATTAGTATACATACTTTCAACATCTAAAGTGATTAGTAAAGAATTTGGATCTAGTTCAAGCCCTCTAACTTTATCTAAAAAGTCATACGTGTTTTTGATATATGACGGATGCTTGTTTGCTTGATCTTTTATATATGAATCAATATACATAGCTACTTTTTCAGATTCACTGCTGCAGTCAGAAACAATTGGGCGCCCTGGAGGCATTACATTTGGAATTGGCCAGGAGTCTTTAGGTTTATGAATTTTAGGTAGCATATAAAATCTTCTTTGACGAGGGCGTTCTGGTGGTAAAAGAAATTGGAATACTTTTTCAGAAAGGCATCCAGAACTGCGTAATCCTTTTAAAATTTTTGTTATTTTTTCTGAATTTTCTAGGTAAAGAGGAGTGTCAATTTCTCTGTAATGAGCTGGATTGTATAATTGACGAAGGCCTTCATTAATATAATTTTGCCTATCCATAATTACGACTGCACTACCTTTATCTGCTTTTTTGATTACCAAGTCTACGTTATTTTGTAAATCCTTTATAGTTTTATACTCCATTTTCGTTAGGTTTTTGGTTTCTGGTTGAATTTTCAGATTTTCAATTTCTTTAGATATTGCCGAAATGCAATCTAAAACAGGCTTGTCAATCATGGAACTGGGTGGAGTCCAGGTAGATTTTGGAGTGAATTTTGATCTATTTGTGAATGAATTTGGACGGTGAGAAAAATAATTTTGAAGTTTGAGTTTTCTACCAAAATCTTGCACAGCTTGTTTAATTGGATCCAATGTTATTTTGGGTGTGGGAACAAATGTCAAACCACGATTTAGAAGAGCGATTTGTGTGTCCGAAAGTGTAAATTTGGAAAGGTTTACAACATTATTAGTCGTACTGGAGTTCGGTGGACTCTCAGAATGATTTAGTTTAAATGACTGAGCCAGAATTTCAACATTTCATTGGCCGTTTGTTCAGTCCAATGAATGTTATCTGTCTGTGTAGAAAACTTGATTGGATCCAACTGTTTAACAACTGTGAGATTGCTGAAACGTGAACTCATGTCATCCAAAGCCCTGTTAATCATATCCAAGTTGCGTTTCTCTACAGACGGAAGATTGTCTGAGTAGTTAATTTTTGGAATGAGAATTTTGGAGTGGGGGAAGATTCGGAAAGCACTGCTGAGCATATTCCTCAGCTCTGGAATTGAAGTAACACTTGGTTTGGAGCTTCGATTGTTCAGGCCTACACTTAAGATTAAGTTTTTGGGGGCATCAAATGATTTTTTACAGGCCGTGAACATCATTCTTAGATGGTTGAACAAAGCTCCAGGATAAGACACAACTTGGATATCACTGACAGGGGATTTGGTGATGCGAGAAAGGTTAGAAGAGCCGAGGATGACAGTGGAGGAGGTTAGTTTAGGAAGGGCCCAAAGAGTTTTGGGTCCTCTGATAGTGGAAGGAGAGACATGGAAAGTGGTGTTAGGAGAGTTTTTAGGAGAGACAAAGCGAGTGCGTTTGCCTTTAGGTAGAGAGGAGGGTGAGAGTTCAGGAGAAGGAGAGCGCGGACGCCGTTTGGGCGTGGCACTAAGGCGGTTATCAGGAGAAGAGCGAGAGAGAGGTGGCCAATCATCAGATGATGATAGGCAAGGAGGGTTAGAGAGGGTATCAAGGAGTTGGAAGCGGTTAGAAGTGGACACAGAGGGAGGGGTGTTATTTGAAGATGGAGGTACAGAGCGAGAGGGTTTAGGTTTGTTAATAGGAGAGTTGGCACGTTTTAGGTCCATTAGGAGGCGGCCAAAGAAGTTAGAGCCTTGACCATGACGGTTAACACCCCAGTGGCTGTCAGGAACTGGATGGACAATGTGACACCCTTCAGGAAGACCCATCAGAGTGTCACGGAACAATTTGCAAGAATTAAACTTAACTTGAAGAAGTTGACGCATGATTCCATTTTTACTTTTATGCCAGAATGGGGACAGGCTAGGAATTTCACGTATTTGCGTACATGTGTTGTAATGTATCTGTGTACGTGTGTTGTACTGTCTCTGTGTACGTGTGTTGTACTGTCTCTCTGTACGTGTGTTGTACTGTCTCTGTGTACGTGTGTTGTACTGTCTCTGTGTATGTGTGTTGTACTGTCTCTGTGTACGTGTGTTGTACTTTATCTGTGTACGTGTGTTGTACTGTCTCTGTGTATGTGTGTTGTACTTTATCTGTGTACGTGTGTTGTACTTTATCTGTGTACATGTGTTGTACTGTCTCTGTGTGTGTGTGTTGTACTGTCTCTGTGTATGTGTGTTGTACTGTATCTGTGTATGTGTGTTGTACTGTCTCTGTGTACGTGTGTTGTACTGTCTCTGTGTACGTGTGTTGTACTGTCTCTGTGTACGTGTGTTGTACTGTCTCTGCGTACGTGTGTTGTACTGTCTCTGTGTACGTGTATTGTACTTTATCTGTGTACGTGTGTTGTACTGTATCTGTGTGTGTGTGTTGTACTGTATCTGTGTACGTGTGTTGTACTGTCTCTGCATACGTGTGTTGTACTTTATCTGTGTATGTGTGTTGTACTGTCTCTGTGTACGTGTGTTGTACTTTATCTGTGTACGTGTGTTGTACTGTATCTGTGTGTGTGTGTTGTACTGTATCTGTGTACGTGTGTTGTACTGTATCTGTGTACATGTGTTGTACTGTATCTGTGTACATGTGTTGTACTTTATCTGTGTACGTGTGTTGTACTGTCTCTGTGTATGTGTGTTGTACTGTATCTGTGTACGTGTGTTGTACTTTATCTGTGTACATGTGTTGTACTGTATCTGTGTACGTGTGTTGTACTGTATCTGTGTGTGTGTTGTACTTTATCTGTGTACGTGTGTTGTACTGTATCTGTGTACATGTGTTGTACTGTATCTGTGTACGTGTGTTGTACTGTCTCTGTGTATGTGTGTTGTACTGTCTCTGTGTACGTGTGTTGTACAGTCTCTGTGTACGTGTGTTGTACTGTATCTGTGTACGTGTGTTGTACTGTATCTGTGTACGTGTGTTGTACTGTCTCTGTGTACGTGTGTTGTACTTTATTTGTGTACGTGTGTTGTACTGTCTCTGTGTATGTGTGTTGTACTCGCTCTCTGTGTACGTGTGTTGTACTGTATCTGTGTATGTGTGTTGTACTGTATCTGTGTACGTGTGCTGTACTGTCTCTGTGTACGTGTGTTGTACTGTCTCTGTGTACGTGTGTTGTACTGTCTCTGTGTACGTGTGTTGTACTGTCTCTGTGTACGTGTGTTGTACTGTATCTGTGTACGTGTGTTGTACTGTCTCTGCATACGTGTGTTGTACTTTATCTGTGTACGTGTGTTGTACTCGCTCTCTGTACGTGTGTTGTACTTTATCTGTGTATGTGTGTTGTACTGTCTCTGTGTATGTGTGTTGTACTGTCTCTGTGTACGTGTGTTGTACTGTATCTGTGTGTGTGTGTTGTACTTTATCTGTGTACGTGTGTTGTACTGTCTCTGTGTACGTGTGTTGTACTTTATCTGTGTACGTGTGTTGTACTGTCTCTGTGTACATGTGTTGTACTGTATCTGTGTACATGTGTTGTACTGTATCTGTGTACATGTGTTGTACTGTATCTGAGTACGTGTGTTGTACTGTCTCTGTGTACGTGTGTTGTACTGTCTCTGTGTATGTGTGTTGTACTGTATCTGCGTAGGTGTGTTGTACTTTATCTGTGTACGTGTGTTGTACTGTCTCTGTGTACGTGTGTTGTACTGTATCTGCGTTCGTGTGTTGTACTGTCTCTGTGTATGTGTGTTGTACTGTCTCTGTGTACGTGTGTTGTACTGTCTCTCTGTACGTGTGTTGTACTGTATCTGTGTACATGTGTTGTACTGTATCTGTGTATGTGTGTTGTACTCGCTCTCTGCACGTGTGTTGTACTGTATCTGTGTACGTGTGTTGTACTGTCTCTGTGTACGTGTGTTGTACTGTCTCTGTGTACGTGTGTTGTACTGTCTCTGTGTACGTGTGTTGTACTGTCTCTGTGTATGTGTGTTGTACTGTATCTGCGTATGTGTGTTGTACTGTATCTGTGTACATGTGTTGTACTGTATCTGTGTACGTGTGTTGTACTGTATCTGTGTACGTGTGTTGTACTGTCTCTGCGTACGTGTGTTGTACTGTCTCTGTGTACGTGTGTTGTACTGTATCTGTGTACGTGTGTTGTACTGTCTCTGCGTACGTGTGTTGTACTGTATCTGTGTACATGTGTTGTACTGTCTCTGTGTATGTGTGTTGTGCTTTATCTGTGTACGTGTGTTGTACTGTCTCTGCGTACGTGTGTTGTACTGTCTCTGTGTACGTGTGTTGTACTGTATCTGTGTACATGTGTTGTACTGTATCTGTGTACGTGTGTTGTACTGTCTCTGTGTACGTGTGTTGTACTGTCTCTGTGTACGTGTGCTGTACTGTCTCTGTGTACGTGTGTTGTACTGTCTCTGTGTACGTGTGTTGTACTTTATCTGTGTACGTGTGCTGTACTTTATCTGTGTGTGTGTGTTGTACTGTCTCTGTGTACGTGTGTTGTACTGTCTCTGTGTATGTGTGTTGTACTGTCTCTGTGTATGTGTGTTGTACTGTATCTGTGTACGTGTGTTGTACTTTATCTGTGTACGTGTGTTGTACTGTCTCTGTGTACGTGTGTTGTACTGTCTCTGTGTACGTGTGTTGTACTTTATCTGTGTACGTGTGTTGTACTGTCTCTGTGTACGTGTGTTGTACTTTATCTGTGTATGTGTGTTGTACTGTCTCTGTGTACGTGTGTTGTACTGTCTCTGTGTATGTGTGTTGTACTGTCTCTGTGTATGTGTGTTGTACTGTATCTGTGTACGTGTGCTGTACTGTCTATGTGTATGTGTGTTGTACTGTATCTGCGTATGTGTGTTGTACTGTATCTGTGTATGTGTGTTGTACTATATCTGTGTATGTGTGTTGTACTGTATCTGTGTATGTGTGTTGTACTGTATCTGTGTACGTGTGTTGTACTGTATCTGTGTACGTGTGTTGTACTGTATCTGTGTACGTGTGTTGTACTGTATCTGTGTACGTGTGTTGTACTGTCTCTGTGTATGTGTGTTGTACTGTCTCTGTGTACGTGTGTTGTACTCGCTCTCTGTACGTGTGTTGTACTGTCTCTGTGTACGTGTGTTGTACTTTATCTGTGTACGTGTGTTGTACTGTCTCTGTGTACGTGTGTTGTACTTTATCTGTGTATGTGTGTTGTACTGTCTCTGTGTACGTGTGTTGTACTGTCTCTGTGTATGTGTGTTGTACTGTCTCTGTGTATGTGTGTTGTACTGTCTCTGTGTATGTGTGTTGTACTGTCTCTGTGTACGTGTGTTGTACTGTCTCTGTGTACGTGTGTTGTACTGTCTCTGTGTACGTGTGTTGTACTGTCTCTGTGTACGTGTGTTGTACTGTCTCTGTGTAGGTGTGTTGTACTGTCTCTGTGTACGTGTGTTGTACTGTATCTGTGTACGTGTGCTGTACTGTCTCTGTGTACGTGTGCTGTACTGTCTCTGTGTACGTGTGTTGTACTGTCTCTGTGTACGTGTGTTGTACTGTCTCTGTGTACGTGTGTTGTACTGTCTCTGTGTACGTGTGTTGTACTGTCTCTGTGTACGTGTGCTGTACTGTCTCTGTGTACGTGTGTTGTACTGTCTCTGTGTACGTGTGTTGTACTGTCTCTGTGTACGTGTGCTGTACTGTCTCTGTGTACGTGTGTTGTACTGTCTCTGTGTACGTGTGTTGTACTGTCTCTGTGTACGTGTGTTGTACTGTCTCTCTGTACGTGTGTTGTACTGTCTATGGGTACGTGTGTTGTACTGTCTCTGTGTACGTGTGCTGTACTGTCTCTGTGTACGTGTGTTGTACTGTCTCTGTGTACGTGTGTTGTACTGTATCTGTGTACGTGTGTTGTACTGTATCTGTGTACGTGTGTTGTACTGTATCTCTGTACGTGTGTTGTACTGTCTATGGGTACGTGTGCTGTACTGTCTCTGTGTACGTGTGTTGTACTGTCTATGGGTACGTGTGTCATACTGTCTCCGAGTATGTGTGTTGTATTGTGTCTGTACTTTTTCTGAGAGAAGTTGATATATGATGACAGATGGTGCCCCCAGATTCTTTCTCATCTGCCTGATGAATTATGGATACATTGCGATTTTATGCTCTTTTGAGGTATTACGGGGGTTGACAGATTCAAAGACCCCAGGCTGGAATGGAAGGATAAGGTTGTCCCTGTGCTATACAGAGATACTGTCACATTCATCTCAGAAGCTTTTACATCATCACATCACATACGTCACGACCATATAAATCATGATACAGCTCATATTACTATGTCATCCAGAGAATAAGAATCGCAATGATGTATACATGTATACATCATACAGTTATACGGTAATACTTACTATATACCTAATTACACTTTCTGAGCATGCAACAAACACATATTAAATTCGACAACGAAAACTTTTCAATGTCGCCGCTTTCTATGCTATGTGACCAGGAGAGCTATGGGGACGGGCTGGTAGCGTCTGTGTGGCCGGTTACCATGATGTCTGACCAGGAGAGCTATGGGGACGGGCTGGTAGTGTCTGTGTGGCCGGTTACCATGATGTCTGACCAGGAGAGCTATGGGGTGGGCTGGTAGTGTCTGTGTGGCCGGTTACCATGATGTCTGACCAGGAGAGCTATGGGGATGGGCTGGTAGTGTCTGTGTGGCCGGTTACCATGATGTCTGACCAGGAGAGCTATGGGGACGGGCTGGTAGTGTCTGTGTGGCCGGTTACCATGATGTCTGACCAGGAGAGCTATGGGGATGGGCTGGTAGTGTCTGTGTGGCCGGTTACCATGATGTCTGACCAGGAGAGCTATGGGGATGAGCTGGTAGCGTCTGTGTGGCCGGCTACCATGATGTCTGACCAGGAGAGCTATGGGGATGAGCTGGTAGCGTCTGTGTGGCCGGTTACCATGATGTCTGACCAGGAGAGCTATGGGGATGGGCTGGTAGTGTCTGTGTGGCCAGTTACCATGATGTCTGGCCAGGAGAGCTATGGGGATGAGCTGGTAGCGTCTGTGTCGCCGGTTACCATGATGTCTGACCAGGAGAGCTATGGGGACGGGCTGGTAGTGTCTGTGTGGCCGGTTACCATGATGTCTGACCAGGAGAGCTATGGGGATGGGCTGGTAGTGTCTGTGTGGCCGGTTGCCATGATGTCTGACCAGGAGAGTTATGGGGATGAGCTGGTAGTGTCTGTGTGGCCAGTTACCATGATGTACGACCCGGAGAGCTATGGGGACGGGCTGGTAGTGTCTGTGTGGCCAGTTACCATGATGTCTGACCAGGAGAACTATGGGGACGGGCTGGTAGTGTCTGTGTGGCCGGTTACTATGATGTCTGACCAGGAGAGCTATGGGGTGGGCTGGTAGTGTCTGTGTGGCCAGTTACCATGATGTCTGACCAGGAGAGCTATGGGGTGGGCTGGTAGTGTCTGTGTGGCCGGTTACCATGATGTCTGACCAGGAGAGCTATGGGGTGGGCTGGTAGTGTCTGTGTGGCCGGTTATCATGATGTCTGGCCAGGAGAGCTATGGGGATGAGCTGGTAGCGTCTGTGTCGCCGGTTACCATGATGTCTGACCAGGAGAGCTATGGGGACGGGCTGGTAGTGTCTGTGTGGCCAGTTACCATGATGTCCGACCAGGAGAGCTATGGGGGTGGGCTGGTAATGTCTGTGTTGCCGGTTACCATGATGTCTGACCAGGAGAGCTATGGGGTGGGCTGGTAGTGTCTGTGTGGCCGGTTACCATGATGTCTGACCAGGAGAGCTATGGGGATGGGCTGGTAGTTTCTGTGTCGCCGGTTACCATGATGTCTGACCAGGAGAGCTATGGGGTGGGCTGGTAGTGTCTGTGTGGCCGGTTACCATGATGTCTGACCAGGAGAGCTATGGGGTGGGCTGGTAGCGTCTGTGTCGCCGGTTTCCATGATGTCTGACCAGGAGAGCTATGGGGATGGGCTGGTAGTGTCTGTGTGGCCGGTTACCATGATGTCTGACCAGGAGAGCTATGGGGATGGGCTGGTAGTGTCTGTGTCGCCAGTTCCCATGATGTCGATGATTCCAAGATTTCCAGGTCTGTTATTTTAACGACTGATTTACGTGTGTGTCACTGCACTGACGGGACAAGGGACATTGTGACATGGTTATTTTTGTTTTGCAACGAACATAATTCTCGAAAACGTCGTGTTTCCTGGACATTTAGCTGCACAAAGTTCTGAAGCTCGATTGATTAATGTTCACCCAACAATTGCAGTCGTCTATCAATCAACAGGCAAATATCAAACAAATAAAGAAGGCTGATCAGCTCGGCGCGAGTCGAGAGCCGATTTGTTGTCTCACTCACGCCCTCACTCACCATATCAAATAGATCGTGTTTAGGCTGCTCTTGCTAGTGTATAATCCGAATATTGTCTGGATGATTTCATAGCACATTATCCGATCCTGAGCGGCATTAATCAATTAGGCGAAAGTGGCTGGCATTTAATATTGATAGAACTCGTTCCAGTGTAACTATAACATTCTTCGGATGTCACTTCCGAAATGGAATATTCTGGGGGTCTTTTTTCCTTAAACAGGCCTATTTGGAAACGATTAGTAGGTGGTGTCTGTACGATTTGTGGAGTAATTTCAGTCGCTCTGAGCTTTCAACCTGAAATCTATGAGTCACACATTACCGACCACTAGTATGGAATAAATAATAATACTAATACTACTTGTACAGTATACTAGCGGCGGGAACATCGGTAACAAGAAAATGCAGCTAACTGCGGGAGACGACATTAGAGCTCGAGCACACCATCAGCACCACGAGACCTGAATATATCTTACACACCTCCCCCCCCCCCCCCCCCTTACAAAAAAAATTGAAACATATCATGTCCCACATGATTCCAATTCATTCCCGTATATTATGATGAAACACATAGGCCTACTTCAATCATATTCCTAATGAATAAACATTTATTTTGAACTCAATGAAACAGATACGCCTGATAAAATGATATTGAACCTCAATAAAATATCCTTAAAATATTGGAAACTATGAGGAAAATCTGCATCTGATATCATGATATAGATAACACATGCATACTGAGCAAATTAAAAGACCAGTTTAAAATAAAAAGGTTTCGCAACCCAGCATGGAACACCTTGTCGTGATAAAATATGTCCAAATGTAGTCGTGGTACCGTAGACGAATCGTTGTGTTTACTTCATTACGCCAAAGAAGGCCGCATACAAGGTTACATGTACATGCATGCACAAAATGCTGCACAGAAAATTGTACGTTCCAAAGTACGCGTCATTGCGGTAAAATTTGCTTTGCATTCTGGGAACGTGAATTTCCATCGGCTCCGCCATTTTGACGTTTTCCAGACGAGCTGACCATTTTGCGTAATTTTCTCAAACATAACACATCGATTTATGCATTATATATCTGTGGAATATTCAAAGCTTGCCATCAAATCGAGAGATTTTATGTCAAGGACGAAGAAAATAGTCATTTGAAGTAGGTGTACAAAGGTTTACATGCGAAAACGGGCGTCGATAGGTTGGCATGAAACCTCCATGAAAAAGTCAGTACATAGACATGTAGAGGGTTGGGGGCTTCGCCCCCAACGCTCTAATGTCAAAAACCCTGGATATCCGCAGATCGGCCTGCGACCGAGACAAATGTGACTCAGGCATAACACACCTCTGGTTATAAGGAGTAAAACAAGTATGCCGAAAAAAATACATGTTTGAGGATTATTGATAAAAAGCTATGCATGATAATTCATAGTAAAATATTGGAACAATTCAACACATTGAACGGCATAAGTTCAGATCAACACATACTGTGTTCAGCACCATCTCAAGTAGTGCAGAATTCCAACCTCTGACATAAATTGTCAATTATGGCAAAGAAACTCTGGTCGTTTATGGACGAACTCGCACATTCAGTTTCAATTTTTGAATTGTTCTCGGTTTAAAATCACCAATAGACTTGATCTTGAGATGATTGTGGTGTTGAGTTGGATCTGGAGATTAGGCAAGGTATGGAACTAGTCTTGGACTGTCCTAGAGTTTCCACGGACAGTGTAATGAGACATTACGGTGAAATGCTCATTACAAAGTGTGCTTTATTATGCATGATCAAAGCAAGACATTTAACGAGGTGGCACCTGGTTGTCATGGCGATCATTGTGATGTGACGCGAATTATTCTGTTGTCACTGGACAGAGAACTTATCAATCAGATATATATACCAATATTAGCATATCAGAAATAAAGGTATCACAGTACTAATTGCGTCACATCCGGTTTGAATGGTAAATAAACAAAATTTTGAAAGATGCGTATTTTCGAACTGTGGTTATTCGTGTCAAGAAAACAGAACAAGAAAATGCAGCTAACTGCCGTAGACGACATTAGAGCTCGAGCACATCATCAGCACCACGACAGTACATTAAGATGAAAAACATAGGCTTACTTCATTCATATTCCTAATAAGTAAACATTTATTTTGAACTCAATGAAACAGATACGCCTACTAAAATGGTAATTCATTTTAATGATGTTTTTTTCTTCAAATATTAGAAACCCTGGGAAATATCTGCATCTGATATCATGATACACATGCCTACTGGGCGAATTAAAGAACCAGTTTGAAATAAACATTCACAAGCCAGCATGGAACACCTTAATTGTCATGTGTTACAATACGTCAAATTACGGTAAATTTAGCCGTGTCGTCGCAGACGAATCGTTGTGTTTACTTCATCGTAACGCAAAAGAATACACGCAAGCTGATGCATGCACGTATTGCTGCACAAAAAAATGTGTGTTCCAAAATACCAGTTATTGCAGTAAAATTTGCTTTGCATTCTGGGAACGTCAATTTCCATCGGCTCCGCCATTTTGGACGTTTTTGGATAATTTGAGGATTTTACGTTATTTTCTCGATCCTAACACATCGATTTATGCATTATACATATGTGGAATATTTAAAATTTGCCATCAATTCGACAGATTTTATGTCAAGGACGAAGAAAATCCTCATTTGAAGTTGATGTCTAAACGTTTACATGCCAAAACGGGCGTCGATAGTTTGGCATGGAACCTCCATAGAAAAGTCAGCACATAGACATGTAGAGAGTTGGGGGGCTTCGCCCCCAACGCTCTAATGTCAAAAAGTTACACGTTTTTGTATTTCTTTGGAAAGCACACATGACGAGTACGCGATACATGGGCGTTTTGATGTGAATAATGCTAGAAAAAATGTGCGTATGACCAAGAATCGCATATGATGTCTGTTTCCACACATTTTTTCTCACCGGCAAATTCTAGTGCGGTTCATCTTTCAGTCCATAGTTCAAAAACGAATCACACAATCTTAAACTTGATAGAAAATATGCCAGAGAGTACAGCTTTTTGATGATATAGTATACTAATGGATCAAGAAATTTTAACATGCAGTAAAACGATGATATTTGGACGATGATCTTGAAATTTCGTCATAACAGAAATTATTTAGTACTGTGACACCTGAACATTTCTAATAAGGGGTCTTGATGAAAGCACACCCCCAGAAAGTAGTTTTGGTTCTCTGTCAAATGAGTGAAGGTAACAAAGTTAACTATGTCACCATCATTTAGTTTTATATGACTAAACGCCTGAAGTATTTTCGTCGATTTGAATTAAACCGCTAAATCGAATTCCGTCGTTGCGTTGTATGTGAAAATCAGCGCATACATCAACCTGTGCTATCTGAACGAAGGTCTTTCCTTGCTTGATCCTCAACCCGCGCACATACCACATGCTCATTCCGTAATGTTAGTAAGGGGCCGATTAACAGCATGTATATTCTGCGTCAAATGTGTAACGACTACTATGATGTTGAGGGAACAATGTTATGAATGAACTACATTCTATGTCGACTATTGGAGGACCAGCATTTTGAGGGGAATATGTTTTCCTTAAGTATATTCTATAACGCCTATTGTGGGACCAAAATTTTGAGGGGATTATGTTCCCATGGTGCTCATTTGACATATATGTTTTTAACGACACATACATTATAAATATAATCATTAACATCAAATTATATACATATAAGGGTTATATTAAATGTCATTTTCGGTATCCGGTATTCCGGGGTATGATTCAGGTTTCGGATGTGTGTTACAATCAGCAGTGAGAGGTTTGTGCCATACACCACCTGCCGTGGAGTGCGAGCACGGGGGAAAGCGGGGGACGGTCTGTAGTGACGTCTTGAGGAATGTGCCGGTCGTGAGTCCGCTGTGCCAATCACCCTCGTAAGTCCCGCCCTGTCCCTGCCTATCCCTCAACCCTCCCTTCCCCTCACAGAGCCCGGCGGGATCAGATCACCAGTCACACAGGTGAAGTGCCACTGTTCGCAACAAGCAGTAACGTGGCACCGCACTCCTCCCGTCACAAGCGCTCATCGATCACTGGCATATAAGTCCTCCCCGCGTAAGAACTTGGCAAGTTCCGCTCTCTGTAACCGTTGCTTGTGGATAGTTGTCGTTAGTTTGACGATCAGGATTTTCACATTTGTTTTGAAGCGGAGAGTGTGTATTACAAGAGGCGATTGGATCCAGGCTGATAGCTGACCCGACTGATACTGACCGGGCTGATAAGCTGATACTGACCGGGCTGATAAGCTGATACTGACCGGGCTGATAAGCTGATACTGACCGGGCTGATAAGCTGATACTGACCGGGCTGATAAGCTGATACTGACCGGGCTGATAAGCTGATACTGACCGGGCTGATAAGCTGATACTGACCGGGCTGGATATCCCCGACACGCCGTACATGTGAGTTTACTTTGTCGTAGCGACGATGGATCTGCTCGCTGTTCCAAGTCTCTTGCCCCTGATGCTCTGTCTGCTTCCTGCTAGTCTGACCCAGGCCGGCCCTGATCGTGGCTTCCGCTTTGCTCCCGTCTTGACCAGCGGCGGCAAGCGACTGAGCGCCAACCCATACTACATCGAGTTCCTACTGGGCCGCCTCAAGCGCAGTGTGCCCGACCTCGAGTCTCGACAGGGCGCCTCCGGATCTGACCCTCTCCAACTCGAGAAACGCCACGCCAGCATTTCGGATTTCCGACCTTTCACGCCTGGAGACAAACGTAGGCTGAACTATCACGACTTCCTGATGGGCAAGAAATCGAGATATGACGACTTTCTGTTCGGGGGCAGGAAGCGTGCGCGTCCTGAATACCATGACTTTTTGTTTGGCAAGCGTAGTGCTCATGGATGGGAAACAGATGATACCTATCGGGACTCTCAGTTTGGCGCTCGCAGAAAGCGATCCACGTCAGCCCAGGAGCAGAATCATGAGCTTCTCGACAAGGAAACTGTTGATAAATTGGTTGGGAAGGAGAAAAAGTCCGCAAATATCGCAGAAAAAGAAGGAAAGGATGGTGACAGTTTCATGCTCGGGAAACGACAGGGCGTTGACCATGACAGTTTCATGCTCGGGAAACGACAGGGCGTTGACCATGACAGTTTCATGCTCGGGAAACGACAAGGCATGGACCATGACAGTTTCATGCTGGGAAAACGAGATGGTATGGATGATCATGACAGTTTCATGCTCGGGAAACGACAGGGCGTTGACCATGACAGATTCATGCTCGGGAAACGACAGGGCATGAACCATGACAGTTTCATGCTTGGAAAACGACAAGACATGGACCATGACAGTTTCATGCTTGGAAAACGACAGGGCGTGGACCATGACAGTTTCATGCTTGGAAAACGACAGGGCATGGACCATGAAAGTTTCATGCTTGGAAAACGACAGGGCATTGATCATGACAGTTTCATGCTTGGAAAACGACAAGGGATGGACCATGACAGTTTCATGCTTGGAAAACGACAGGGCGTGGATGATCATGGCAGTTTCATGCTTGGAAAACGACAGGGCATTGATCATGACAGTTTCATGCTTGGAAAACGACAGGGCATGGACCATGACAGTTTCATGCTTGGAAAACGACAGGGCATGAACCATGACAGTTTTATGCTTGGAAAACGAGATGGTATGGATGATCATGACAGTTTCATGCTTGGAAAACGAGATGGTATGGATGATCATGACAGTTTCATGCTTGGAAAACGACAAGGCATGAACCATGACAGTTTCATGCTTGGAAAACGAGATGGTATGGATGATCATGACAGTTTCATGCTTGGAAAACGAGATGGTATGGATGATCATGACAGTTTCATGCTTGGAAAACGACAGGGCATGGACCATGACAGTTTCATGCTTGGAAAACGACAGGGCGTGGATGATCATGAGAGTTTCATGCTTGGAAAACGACAGGGTATGGATGATCATGACAGTTTCATGCTCGGAAAACGACAGGGCATTGATCATGACAGTTTCATGCTTGGAAAACGACTGGGTATGGATGATCATGACAGTTTCATGCTTGGAAAACGACAGGGCATTGATCATGACAGTTTCATGCTCGGGAAACGACAGGGCGTGGATGATCATGCCAGTTTCATGCTTGGAAAACGACAGGGCATTGATCATGACAATTTCATGCTCGGGAAACGACAGGGCATGGATCATGAAAGTTTCATGCTTGGCAAACGACAGGGCATTGCTCATGAAAGTTTCATGCTTGGAAAACGACAGGGCGTGGATGATCATGACAGTTTCATGCTTGGAAAACGACAGAGCATAGATCATGACAGTTTCATGCTCGGAAAAAGAGAAGATCCTGACAGCATCGAGCGAGAAATTGAACCAGAGAATGACATAAACTCGGCCGAGTCTGTTGCCTAGTGATCCAGTCTGATTGTTTCCATTCCCGTAGATTAACACAACCAGATATCGGGACGCATGGCTTTCTTACTTTAGTCCACTCTATTGTACACCATACAAAGATGGAATTCCAATGGAGAAGGTAAACATGCTATTCTGCATTGGAAACCATCAAAAGTTTATTGGCACTCAATATATTCGTGTGTTTCTCTTGTATCATGATTACATATTTCACAGACAAACTATACATAAGTATATCCTAAAGCACGGGATTCGTTGATAAACGAGATTTTAATGAACTGATACATATAATTGTGTATTGCAGTCTCTGGTAATACATGTCGTATTATACATACCTCTGATCATGACACCAAGAGCTTTTATCAGTAAGCTTTTATGAATATGATATGATAAAAGAACATCTAACTCCATATAATTCAAAGGTGCCCGTATAATCATTACTTGTTTTGTTCTTGGAAATGGCTAGTCGCCAGCTGGTAGAATATTGTAATGCGAGTAATAGAACATATTTTGCATGTTTAACTCAGTGTATTGATTCCACGTCTATTTCAATTGGTTGAGCATTTTCATGAGCATTAATAAAAAATGGCCGCCGCCGCTTTCGTGAATATTTATTTTTCGTTAAAACTCGATAAATATATGTATATATATGCAAACAAAATTTTAAAAATTATTTTTCGAAAAATATATGCAAGACATTAATGAATAGAGTATGTATTATTCTGGGGGTGGGGGTGGGAGTGAACACGTGGAATTCGAATTTATTAGGAATGTTTTATATCCACGTACATGATGGCATGAACCTTCACGAACAGCTCGTACGTACGAACCGCACGAATACCGCTCTGAAGAGGACTGGTTATTATCACAGAACAGGTTACGCATGGATGACCGATGCATTGAACTATAGTTTTACAGGCAAGGTTATATCCATGTAGACGCATCATTATTTTCCACTGTGTTCATAAAACTATCGGCCGCTCTGTGTATTCATTATTTGTTTTCAATATGTCCACTATGTATACTCTAGAACAAAGACTTGATTTACTAATATATGCAATTTTGCTGTATAAACTCACAACAAAATGTCGTTACACATTCTAGTACCCTACCAGCCATAGGGATAATGTAATATATATTTTCTGCATCTTATCGAAACTAAATAAAAGGTGCTGCACCGCATGATTGTGTTTTATATATATCTTACTAAACAAGTGTGTGTGTGCATCCGATGTGAAAAAAGTGTTTTTTTTTGGGGGGGGGGGGGCCTTTTTCTCAATATATTATCCACGCAATCTATTACTCTATCCTTGATTTTCCACATATGGACAACAATGCAGACATTTTACTGCTGCATAAAGCCAGAAAGCCTAAATCATTTGGAAGGCTCGAATTTTAGCCCCAAAATGGCCTGATACACACAAAAATGTCCCTGGATACAAAGCTTTAGAAGATACAGCTTTGGTATTAATTATCAGCTTATAGTTAATAACATATGCTACATATTTTGGTGACCTCGAACTTGACCTCACATGACCTTGAATGGTGTTCTCGAGGCGTCTTCCAAACTGAAGTATGTCAATAACATCTGCCTGTGAAACGACTACAAGGAGAGGTAGGTTTGTATCATGAGCACATAGAAGGTCATATATGGCAGATCTTTTGATGGCCTTGAATAGACCTAAGATAATTTTGAGTGGTAAATCTCATGGTCACTTCAAAACTGAAATGTTCGAATTGACCTACATGAACAAAATGACTAACAATAGAGCTTAAGTTTGTGTCATGAACATTATAGGAAGTAATATATGGTGAGTGCTTTCGTTGTCTTGCAGCTGATCTCAGGTGACTTTGAGTCAGGTGACATCTGGCATGAAATGAGCAATAGATGTATAAGCAATATCCAGTATTAAGTATTCCGAGCGAACAAAACAGAGTCCATTATCCAATCTCATAATCCAGGGACAGAAAGTCATATCAGGCATTCGAAGTGAGAGAGAACAAAAATGACAGGGAAACTCATGAACCCCCAAAATGGCCAACAACAGACCGAAATTTTGAGTTATAAAGAAAAAAACATTAGAGTATTGGACGCCGTAAAAACGCAAGCTCGTGTGACGGGGTATTATGAAAACAACCACACAATTGTGATATCAGACAATATCTAAATTCTTAGATATTTTTCTGATCAATTTATAATTCAAATTTGTTGAGCTACTTCTCCTAATTTTTGTATTTTTGTTAGGAGAGTACAGTAGA
The DNA here is from genome assembly GCA_949152475.1 of Terebella lapidaria. Lineage (NCBI taxonomy): Eukaryota > Metazoa > Annelida > Polychaeta > Terebellida > Terebellidae > Terebella > Terebella lapidaria. The sequence continues at coordinate 39,016,274 of OX424564.1, forward strand.
ACTCCAGCCTGCGGTCACTCCAGAAATGTGGGCAACCCATTCATTGTGGTCAGATGCATCGGTCCCGAACGCCAGCATAGGCATTTACATGATGAGGATACTCCTGTAATGTGGTCACTCTTCTTATCCACAATGCGGTCAGTATATCTGGTCCCAATTGCCCATTAAATCACAAAATACGGCCAGCAAGCAACCCCCCCCCCCCCCTCTCTGCGATCACTGAAGCGGTCAGCCAGCCAGCCCGCGATCACTGATACGGTCAGTTGAACATTAGCCTCTAGCCAGCCAGCCAGTAATTCAAATTGAACAAAAATTAGCCCAAGGGCTAAGACAGGTTACCGGACAAAATATGTTTTATATTCCTGTGACCTTGAAAATAAGGTCACTGGTCAAATGCAACGTCATGAGAATATCCAGCAAACATGTATATCATTCCCGATATGTCCATTGTTTGCTAAGCTGTAAATTCAATAACAAGTAAAACATAATAGCAATTTTGTTCTATGACCTTGAAAATCGAAGGTCGAATTAATGGTCATCAAAATATTTGGCATACATCATTCCCTATACGTGCACAACTGATTCCTTAGCTGTAAAGTCGATAATAAGTGAGATATTAGCCGTTGTGTCCTGTGACCTTGAAAATGAGGTCAAAGGTCAAATTCAAGGTCATCACAATATTAGGCGTTTATCATTTCCTATATGTCCACAACTGATTCCCTGTAAAGTCGATGATAAGTGAGATATTAGCCATTTTGTGTTCTTGACCTTGAAAATGAGGTCAGAGGTCAAATTCAAAGTCACGAGAATATTCAGCATATGTCATTTCCTACATGTCCACAAATGATCCCTAAGCTGTAAAATCGATAATAAGTGAGATATTAGCCATTTTGTCCTGTGACCTTGAAAATGAGGTCAAAGGTCAAATTCAAGGTCATGACAATAATCTGCATATATCAGTTCCTATATGTTGTTAATTGATTCCCAAGCTGTAATGTCGATAAGAAGCGAGATATTAGTCATTTTGCCCTGTGACCTTGAAATGAGGTCAAAGGTCAAATTCAAGGTCATCAGAATATTCGGCTGATATCATTTCCTATATGTCCACAATTGATTCCTAAGCTGTAAAGTCGATAATAAGCGAGATATTAGCCATTTTGTTCTCTGCCTTGAAACTGAGGTCACAGGTCAAATTCAAGGTCACGAGAATATTCAGCATATATCATTTCCTATATGTCCACAATTGATTCCTAGTCTCTAATCGCAATATTAAGTGAGATATTAGGCTTATTGTGTCCCATTATAAAGCATAGGAGAATTTAACATGAGAAAGTCCCATTTGGGCCCAAAATGGCCCACTTCGAGCGATTCAAGGGCAACGAAATTTATAGACATCATAGGAGTACATATGAGGAGTGTTATGTATCAAAAAGAAAAAAAGTTATTGAACAGATTTTGAGAAAACAACCGTCAAAGTCCAAAATTGGCCATTTTTCGACGAAAACGGCCGCTCTGACCTTGAAACCGAGTCCCATTTGGCCCAAGTTTGGGCCCAAAATGGCCCACTTTGAGCGATTCAAGCGCAACGAAATTTATAGACATCATAGGAGTACATATGAGGAGTGTTATGTATCAAAAAGAAAAAAAGTTATTGAACAGATTTTGAGAGAATGGCCGCCAAAGTCCAAAATCATGCATTTTTCGTCGAAAATGGCCGCCATTTTGAAAAAAAATTCGGAAATCAGAAAACCAAAAAAAAGGCTTTCCTGGAAATATTTTTAGGTATTTTTTTGCAAAATTTCAGAAAGATCGGACCATATCGGACCATTATAAAGATAAAAATGTGAACGGACGGACGGACGGACGGACGACGGACGCAACGCCATGCCAATAGATTATCGGACCATAGGTCCGGTAACCTAAAAATATATGTTCAAAACGGCAATATCTGTCAAACGGCATTTCCCACAAAGTTTCGCACATTGAGTTCGATAACTTGAAAATTTTGCAATCTAGCCCAATGTTAATGTTAGCCCCGTTATTTAATTTCTGGGTCCACACGTGTGTTTGTGTGCATTTGTTTGCTTTGTACAACCTTTGGAGATCGGCATGTATGTGTAAGTGTGTATTCCCATTCCTGGTGGATGCGATTGCCAACTTTTTCCATTTTCCCACAGGAGTCTGATAGAAATGTGCCGCTTGTTCCAGATGGTGTAAACTTGATGAATGTCTTCTTCTTCTTCTTCCAATAAAGTACATTCCTCATAAATGAGTATTGTCATACTGTGCGACGCAGCAGCGGAAAGTGATAAAATCTGCTATGTACAGTTAAAAACATCAGGTGGCTTTACTGGCGAAGGTGGAGGTCTTGGATCTTCTGCTTGAAGGTATCCAAGTCCTTACTGTCCACTACCTCCTGGGGGAGTGCATTCCAGAGTCGAACCGTGTCTGGGAAAAACGACCTCTGGTGACTCTTCAGACGAGAGCGAGGGATGGTGAAGCTACAGGTGTTGCAATTCCTGTAGGATGGCCGCAGTGGGTGTCGCAATTCATGCTCAACATCGACAAGGTCTCCTTGGATGTGGTACAGCATTGTCACTTTGGCTCTAGCTCGTCTTTCCTCCAGGGTCTGAAGTTCGAGACTCTCGCACATGGATGTAACGCTGCTGTATCGACTGTAGTCCCCTTTGATGAAGCGTGCTGCTCTGCGCTGTACGCCTTCGATGAGGTCGATGTGATGCTGGTTGTGGGGATCCCACACTACCGACGCATACTCCAGAACTGGCCTCACGAGGGTCTTGTAACACTGTAGCTTGACTTTTGGAGGGCATGAGCGGGTGTTCCTCTGCAGGAATGCCCTGGTACGGTCGGCCTTTTTGGTTGTCGCCTCAATGTGGGTGTTCCATGATAGGTTGTTCGTGAAAGTGACACCAAGATATTTGGCCGAGCTGGGACTGTCCAAAACATGTCCGTGTATGGTGTATGGATATACTAGAGGCTTCGGTTTGTTGCTGATATGTAGCACCTGACATTTCCCAGGATGAAATTCCATCAACCAGTCTGCTTCCCCCTTGGTGAGGCTGTCCAGGTCGGCCTGAAGGGTTCTGCAGTCGGCTTCCGTTTTCACCACCTTGAAAACCGAACTATCGTCTGCAAACAGCCTGGTGGATGATGACTTGGTTGCTTCAGGAAGGTCATTGATATAAGCCAAGAACAACAGTGGGCCGATCACTGATCCTTGGGGCACGCCTGAGGTCACTGCTGCTTCTGAGGAGGTTTTGCCATTCAGGATGACGATCTGGCTTCTCTGGGCCAAGAAGTCCCGGATCCAGTCAACGGCTTGGTTGGCTACTCCATAGAATGTTAGCTTGTGTAACAGACGTTTGTGGGGCACCTTGTCGAATGCCTTGTTGAAATCCAGCAATATGGCATCAGTCTGTTGCCGGCAATCCAGGCCTTGGATCAAGGAATTTATGGTCGACAGAAGTTGTGTCTCACATGACCTTTTTCTGAAACCATGTTGGGACCGAGTCAGGACGGAGTGGTGATCGAAGTGTGTCATGATGCTTGAGTGGATGATGTGTTCAAGAAGTTTTGAACAAATTGATGTCAGTGATACCGGGCGGTAGTTAGAGGCTTTGGATCGGTCACCCTTCTTGAACAAAGGCACCACATGTGCAGTTTTCCAGTCGGCTGGTACGACCCCAGTGTCTAGTGAGGCTTGGAAGAGGTACGCCAGTACCAGAGCTAGTTCATTTGAGAGAAGCTTCAGGGGCCAAGGTGAGATCATGTCTGGACCAGCAGCTTTGTTGACATTTAAACGACTCAGTAGGGTCTGCACTCCTCTTGTGGAGACTACTATCCTGTCCATCTGAGCAAAAGGGGAGGGGCCCTTGTTAGGCATGTTGTCATCCTCATCCTTGTTGAAGACAGATACACACTGGTCGTTCAGTATATTAGCCTTGATCTGGTCGTCGCTGTGTATCACCCCATTTCTCCTAAGAGGGCTGACACCGGTGTTATCGCATCTCTTACTTTTGATGTATGACCAGAATTTCTTCGGATTGGAGGATGCATCAGGTGAAATGATGTCAGTGATGAAAGTGTTGTAAGCTTTCCTGCTTTCACGCTGGGCAGCTTGTTTCAGTTTCTTGTATCTTAGCCAAAGCTTGGCTTTTTGGGTTTTGCGGGCTAGCTGGTAGCTGCGTTTCTTACGCCTGTAGAGTCTTTTCAGGTTTGTGTTGATCCATGGTTGATGGTGCCGAACTGATGTCATCTTGGAAGGGACGTGTTTGTCAACCAATGAAGTGATGTTATCTTTAAGCTCAGTCCACATGTTCTCAACTAGGTCTGAGTCAGAGAACTTGGTGATGAAGGCTGATGCGAATTCTCCAGCTGTGCTTTGCATAGCTGCCAGGTCAGCTTTCTTCCATAGGTGTAGGAGCCTCCTGACAGGTTTAGTGCGGGGTGCCCTGAGGTTGGAGTTTATGTACACAATGTCATGGTCACCAAGGCCCGGTCGGGGTTCCAGGCGTTTTATCAGATCAGGACGGTTGGTAATGAAGAGGTCAAGAGTGGCGTCATTTCGAGTGGATGTGTTCACAGCTTGCTCGCACCCTGTGTTAGCGATCATCTCCAGGAAGCGTTGGTTGATATCCAATAGGTTTTGGTGGGCAACAATGGAGTTGGTGGACCAGTCAATGTCCGGCAGGTTAAAATCACCAGCAATCCAGAGAACTGCACTTTTGTTTGCCCCAGCCAGCTTCTCAATGGCTTCACACAGTTGTGCTGCATACACGGTGTCGCTCGAAGGTGGTCTATAGACGGCGCATACGAACAGGGATGGCTGCTTGGCAAGAGAGATCTTGGTTACCACCATTTCTACATCAGTGTCTTGGGGTTGGAGGTCAACAACTTCGCTGGTGTATTCGGATTTGATGGCTACTAGGACACCACCATATCCATCCGGACGGCCCTTTCGGTAGACAGAGTAATCAGGCGGGAATATCTCGGAGCTGCTAATGTTGGGTCCTAACCACGTCTCCGATCCTATGATGATGCAAGGGTCAGCTTGGTCAATCAGGACGCCTAGCTCTTCTATTTTGTTTTTGACACTGTGGAAGTTGATAATTAGCACTTTGAGGTTACTGGTCTCTGGGAGATGAGGCCGTGAGGGGAAGACCTGGGCTGGTGGTCTCTTGACTTGTAAAGCTAGATGTCAAAGTGTCACTTAATGCATCATAATCAGTGAGGGTCGACTCGAACAGGCTTGTTGAGAAGTTTGGCATGCCACATGAGACACAAGACCAGGTTAAACTCGAGTTTGCCAAGCTCTCGTAGACACGGGTGGTCATGTGTAGACAGGTTACATGGTACCATGCTGAACAGTCGTCGCACGCAATTGCTATTTGTTTCCATTTGACTGCCTTGGTGCATACTCCACAGGGAAATTTTGGTTTGTAAGGACCTGGGTTGGATGCTACATCGTGTGACTGTGTTATCTTTGTATCAGGCAGGTAGTAGGTTGAAGACCTGATTACAGCGCAAGTGGATATCCATAGCCCTAGAGTATTGCAGGACCAAAACATACTGCTATTATCGCCCAGTGGGCAGACTGTCAGAACTCAAAATGTATTTGCACACAGGTAGGGCCGAATTTTCTGAGTGATCATATCTTATATGTAGCATTACATAGTCCTTGTACATATTTTAAGCGTCTGTGATACTTTCCTGGTGGTATTTTAATAAAAATTTTGAGATAATTCAGATTTTTCACTTTCCGCTGCGCATGCGCACTACAATGTCGAGCTATAGTGGCATTTTGATACCATTCTGCATCGCAAAAATTGTCTGCAAAAGGGTGTGAACCCCAGCGGTGGTTCTCCCGTTTGTCGCGAAGGATATGCCGCATACACTGAATATCTGTTCAGAATGTTCCTCAACATAAAATAATTGTAAGATAATGGTGCTCGAACGCCCCTTTAGAGAGAACCCATGAATATGATAAATAGTTTAGTTCACATCCTACTCGATCGTGGTACCATAATCCCCGATGCATGAAGCATTCGTTTTACCGTAATCTCTTCCTCGTGGAACCATGTTTGCTTGGTTCCCGCGGAAACCAAGCAAGTACCATAGTCAAGCCGGTTGCTTCTCGCACGGATTACGAGTGTCACTACCAGCTCCCTTCTGACTTATCCATAGTGTAAATATTTTAAATTCCTCTCACAGACGACAAGAATGAATACACAGTTTACCAATATTAGCCTGAAATCGCCGGTACAAACTCGAACTCTAACCTACCTTTCGCCAACTTTGATTAGGTACCGCTCAGCAATGTGGGTGCGAGGGTCTGAAGTTCGAATCTTGTATTTTCCACATGCCATTTTATTACGACTGCTATGAAATTGCTTTATAACTTGTTAAATTTGAAAGAGAGAAGACACGGGCCATTATGCCTAGATTTATAAGAACAAAAAACTACATGTACATGTGAAGTTATACTTACAGGGTCTATAGATTTCTATCTAGATGTTATCCAAATATAGGTAATAATGGGGCCATGGAGGGGGCGGGGGGAGGGGTATGCATCCGTATGATGGGTTATTGTACATAATAGATTCACCTCAATATTACTCCATCAGGATCCAGGTCCATACCTGGGCAGGCACCAGTAGGCACCTATTATCGTTCAAAATGTTAATGAATCGTTTTAAAATATGCATGGCAATTCTACCATATATCTGAAGCTGCATCATATTAATAATTGAGCAAACTTACAACCAAATATATGTCTTCATACAAAGTATACACATGTCGTTTAGACGGACGGGTGAACGGACGGACTTTACGGGCAAACTCAATGTTAAATATCCTATCTTAACTTTTCCCGTAAGTCATGAAAAAATCCCCGTAAAACCGAACTTTTGGCTTAAATCATGGTTAGGGGGCATTTTCAGCTTTATTCCCCCTAAGCTCTCCCCGTAAACCCTCTGGGGTTGCCTTTCAAAACAATCGCGCTTTTGGCCTAAGTCATGTAGGGCTTAATGAATCAGTTGTGCTTTTGGCCTAACTCATTTACACCCTGCAACATATCTTAAGGCGGTGACTGACCTAGTTCTTTTGTCTAGGGGTCAGGTCATGTTAATGTCACCGACTTGTGCTCAGATTTTTTGACATTAGAGCGTTGGGGGCGAAGCCCCCAACTCTCTACATGTCTATGTGCTGACTTTTTCATGGAGGTTTCATGCCAACTTATCAACGCCCGTTTTGGCATGTAAACGTTTAGATACCTACTTCAAATGAGGATTTTCTTCGTCCTTGACATAAAATCTCTACAATTGATAGCAAACTTCGAATATACCACAGATATATAAAGCATAAATCGATGTGTTAGTTTTGAGAAAAATACGAAAAACGCTCAGGTCGTCTTGAAAACGTCAAAATGGCGGAGCCGATGGAAATTGACGTTCCCAGAATGCAATGCAAATTTTACCGCAATGATGCGTATTTTGGAACACACAATTCTGTTCAGCAATTCGTACATGCATAGATGTAAGCTTGCGTGGCGCCTTCTCTGGCGTTATAAAGTAAACAAAACGATTCGTCTGCAATGCCACGGCTACATTTACCGTAATTCGATGTATTTTATCACATGACAAAGTGTTTCATGCTGGGTTCATGCGAAGCCTTTTTATTCTGGTCTTTTAATTTGCCTAGTAGTAGTAGGCATGTGTTCTATATCATGATATCAGATGGAGATATTCCTCATACTTTCCAGTATTTTTAAGGATATTTATTGAGGTTCAATATTATTTCAGCAGGTGTATCTGTTTCGTTGATCGATTAAAACAAAAAATTTACTTATTAGGAATATAAATGAATGATAATATACGGGAATAAATGGGAATCATGTGGGTTAGGATATGGTAGCATCTTTTTTTTTTGGGGGGGGGGGGGGGCTGGCATTGTGTAAGATACATTCAGCTTTCGTGGTGCTGATGATGTGCTCGAGCTCTAATGTCGTCTCCCGCAGTTAGCTGCATTTTCTTGTTGGAACGAAGATCAACACACGGTAAGAAAAATTCAATTTCTGCAACAAAACGCATATATATAATAACTGAGGAGGATGATACGATGTCCGAGATACTACTACAAATTTATGTATTTCACAAATATTTGTAGGGGCTGAAATTCCCCAGAAATAAGGTTTCTTCCATCAATATTTACCCCAATTTTGACACGGTGATCATGTTCACGGTCATTTTCAATAAATTCTGCACATTGTATTTCGATAATCTGTACATGGGGGTTAAGATGATCATCTCATGTTTCATAAATCCTGCGCATACGCACCAATATATTGTAATTTTTCACTTATTCCCAAATTACTACACACGCTTGTCGAGTCACCGATTTGAGTCAAGCATCACCGACTTAAGATGTTACTTGCCCAGAAAAGGACTGGTATCTCTCCACAAAAAAATGCATAAAGTATTAGCCACCGCCGATGTTCAATCAACGGTATGCATTGCAATATCAAAATGCGAATGTTTATATTATTTTCTCTCCATATTCTTGTCTTCATATTTTGAAAATGAGCAAAGTTAACATGTACACAATACACATTCATAATACGTGGACATGCCTAAATTATTTACATAGTCCCATCGTTTGTTCATTCAGGAATCATGGCAGGAAAAGAAAGCTGTACCTGTCCAATCAGGTGTGCACGAACAAACTGCGAAGATAGCCATGCGACAATGACGCACCGATGGGGCCCGACTCGGCAACAGACTCGGCTACAGACTCGGGGGATGATTTGGAAATCACAGTGTGTGATGGAGAGAGTGTTTCGGGGAGCGATGAACCACCTGTATGCACGAAATGCAGTGTAATAAACACTTTTGCAACGCTTGCTGGTTACGACCGTTTTTATGACAATTTGTTACATAATATGGAAATTGGTCTTATAGGCAGGGACACTATGTCGTTCAAGCTATTCAATGAGTATCTGTCGTCTGTGTCATCCCGCGAAACATTTCAACACAGTGATGACACTTTGATGTGGTGGATGGCGGGATTCAAGATGTTCGGAGCTCGCTGGCTTAGGTTCATGTCGTTCGCCGATGAATCAGGAAACCATTTGCCTGTCTCTCCGAAACCACCCTTCGAGGAGTTGTCCCAAACTCACTGTCTCCTACTGCTGTTGTTAGGAAACCAGGTAATAAACACGATAAACAGTAGGATATCTTTTCATAGAATATCAGGCTGCTGATGACTTTCCATAGCTGAACAAATAAAAGGTGTTTTACCAGTACAGGTGGCCCGATTTACAATTTGTAATTTAAGCAAGGCTACATAAAGGATCTAAAAATACATTTTGATATATTTCTTAGAGATCTTAAATGACATGCTGCAAAATGTTAAAGACACTACAGACAGTAGCTTCATACTTTTTTCATACTTCGGTACGACCTACGGAGACGCAGATTACATTGGAGTGGGTGTGAATATGCTGCGCACCAACACATCAATAACGCGGTCTTACGAAATGTTGTTGGGATGTATACTACACAATATATTGCTGCCTACGGTCCACGATACCACGAATATGATATCGCTATAACCGTAACAAGAACACCTTTCTTGAGAACTTATTGTACACTTCAACTCATTCAACCAGTGGGTATGTTATACCCAAAATGTAAACCTAAGTCGGTGACGCTTGACTCAAATCGGTGACTCGACAAGCATGTGGAAAAATTTATGAATAACTGAAAAATTAAAAGATATTAGTGCATATGCGCAGGATGTATGAAACATGAGATGAATTTCTAAACTCCCGTGTACAGATTATCGAAATTCAATGTGCAGAATCGTATGAACAGATTATTTTGGCCTATATCTCAGAAAGATAAATGGCCTAAATCGATGTCTACTTAGGCCAAATTTTATTTGTTATTTTCAGAGCATAAAAAACACACCGAAATAAATTATACAGGTTAGAGCCATGAAACATACTTATTGGAGTATTTTGACACAAAAGTCTCAAAACGTCCAAAATTTGAGTTAGGCCATTTTGCTTTAGACTGTCGATATTAGTCGACAAAAAAAAATATGGTTTTATGCCAAATGGAAACAAACAAAATTTCAAACTGATCCGACCATCATGAACGAAGTTATGGCCAAAATTAATATGAGATTTTGTGCTGAACTTGACTTTGACAGCTCTGGTGGCATTCTAACAGCTTTGTTGGCATTAACAGCGTTGGTATCATTCTAACAGCCATGGTGACATTCTAACAGCTTTGGTGATATTCTAACAGCTTTGGTGACATTCTAACAGCTTTGGTGACATTCTAACAGTTTTGGTGACATTCTAACAGCTTTGGTGACATTCTAACAGTTTTGGTGACATCCTAAGAGCTTTGGTGACATTCTAACAGCTTCGGGGACATTTTAACAGTTTTCGTGACATTCTAACAGTTTTGGTGACATTCTGAGAGTTCTGCTGACATTCTAACAGCTTTGGTGACATTCTAACAGTTTTGGTGACATTCTAACAGCTTTGGTGACATTCTAACAGTTTTGGTGACATCCTAACAGTTTTAGTGACATCCTAACAGCTTTGGTGACATTCTAACAGTTTTGGTGACATTCTAACAGCTTTGGTGACATTCTAACCGTTTTGGTGACATTCTAACAGTTTTGGTGACATTCTAACAGCTTTGGCGACACTTTAACAGCTTTGGTGACATTCTAACAGTTTTGGTGACATCCTAACAGCTTTGGTGACATTCTAACAGCTTTGTTGACAATCTAACAGTTTTGGTGACATCCTAACAGTTTTGGTGACATTCTAACAGCTTTTGTGGCATTCTAACAGTTTTGGTGACATCCTAACAGCTTTGGTGACATTCTAACAGCTTTGTTGACAATCTAACAGTTTTGGTGACATTCTAACAGTTTTGGTGACATCCTAACAGTTTTGGTGACATTCTAACAGTTTTGGTGACATTCTAACAGTTTTGGTGACATCCTAACAGCTTTGGTGACATTCTAACAGCTTTGTTGACAATCTAACAGTTTTGGTGACATCCTAACAGTTTTGGTGACATTCTAACAGCTTTTGTGGCATTCTAACAGTTTTGGTGACATCCTAACAGCTTTGGTGACATTCTAACAGCTTTGTTGACAATCTAACAGTTTTGGTGACATTCTAACAGTTTTGGTGACATCCTAACAGTTTTGGTGACATTCTAACAGTTTTGGTGACATTCTAACAGTTTTGGTGACATCCTAACAGCTTTGGTGACATTCTAACAGCTTTGTTGACAATCTAACAGTTTTGGTGACATCCTAACAGTTTTGGTGACATTCTAACAGCTTTTGTGGCATTCTAACAGTTTTGGTGACATCCTAACAGCTTTGGTGACATTCTAACAGCTTTGTTGACAATCTAACAGTTTTGGTGACATTCTAGCAGTTTTGGTGACATCCTAACAGTTTTGGTGACATTCTAACAGTTTTGGTGACATTCTAACAGTTTTGGTGACATTCTAACAGCTTTGGTGACATTCTAACAGCTTCGGTGACATTCTAACAGTTTTGGTGACATTCTAACAGTTTTGGTGACATTCTAACAGTTCTGGTGACATTCTGACAGCTTTGGTTAACAGTTTTGTGACATTCTAACAGCTTCAGTGACATTCTAACAGTTTTGGTGACATCCTAACAGCTTTGGTGACATTCTAACAGTTTTGATGACATTCTAACAGCTTTGGTGACATGAGAGGCAGTGGGGGAAAGGCAGTCGGTCTCATGATCGCACAAGTGTCCCCCGGTTAGTTTCGGAATAAAGTTTGTGACGCCGTTTTCCCGAAAAAATATATTTTTTTTTTTGTGGCGGTCATCTCGTTTTTCCGATTTGGCTGAAATTCAATAGTAACCTACCTCAGCGCCCGATGTATGTGTACAAAAAGGTTTCGTGATGATATCTTGTTGCGCTTCGGAATAAAGTGCATGATGTTGTTTCTTGGATAACTCTTCATGGCAACTTTCGCGAATTCAAAATCATACAGAATCGATATATATATACACTTCTGACTGTGCACTCATCAATAACGACATATCATGTGACCAATATGGCGACTGGACGGATAGCAACGATCACGCTGATAATAATAGTCAGTTTGTACAATATTGCGCCGACGAAGAAGATTGAAACTTGCCAAAAATGTGGATTACGATACATGGATCCAGTTTTTAGAGAGACGATGGAACACTACGACCGTGTGGCCCTATCTAGATGGCAGCGCCAGGTGAAACCAGGAGTGTACCTTTTCACTCTGCTGATCCTGGTCACTGTGGCGATCGTTAGTGCATCCCGCAATGGCGGACAGTAAACACGGTCAGTTCGGTTTTTAACCGTATTTTATCAAATGACAGGTCCATTTGTGATAAATGGATACTTCGAATGTAGCTTAGTGTTTTGGTCAAAGACGTGCGTAGTTATTCCAAGCAGATCACGCTTTTTGTTGAGATATGTTGAGGAAAAGAATTAGCGATAAGATTCATCAACGACAAAAGTGAGATTCCCTAACGATATAGGCCTAATACGTGTATAATGTAATAGGTCCATATCATACACCATTGTGAATTCGTTGATTTATGCGACATAAATTAGCGAATGTCACATTAAAAATAGGAAATCTGAACTTGAAGATCATCTGTACACATCAATACATGTCAATTGGTACTTTATTCCACGTTTAACATTTAAATAACGTAGATTCAAATTAATAAAGAGAAGATCGTTAGGGAATCTTCACATGTTCGTTAGGGAATCTTCGATTTTACAAATACAATCGTTAGGGAATCTTTCGGCTTTTTTTCAAACGAGTTTTTCATGCTCAAACCAACATAAATCGCCATGTATTTGCAACGGACGGTTGTTTCGTGCACATAACAATCAGCAGATGTAATGTGTGTATCGATCATAATCGTAATTATCTGGAAAATGAAGAAAATTAAAACGAACCGAGAGAGGTGTTCGCCATTGCGGGATGCACTAACGATCGTTAGTGCATCCAGTCTCGCCACAGTGCTGGTAGCAGGAGATGTACAACTACACCCAGGCCCACCACGGATAACGTACCCCTCCGAGTGTGTGAAAAAAATGTGCGGGACAACCAAGCAGCCCTCTGTTGTGATGGATGTGACATCTGGTCGCACCGAAAGTGTTTGGATATCCCCCTCGCAGTGTATCGCCGGATGGGCAAACAAAATTCAGACTGGTACTGCACCACTCGTCCCCTGCCCCAGCTCTCAGACTCGTTCTGTGACACGGATATTACGGAACCACTGGACTGTGGACCCGCGCCAACGACTAGTGCTCACGAAAGTATGTCAGACGGTCAAAACCCGGTGTGCTGCCTTAGGAAAAAGGGGATAACCTTCGTCCACCTCAACACCAGGAGCCTTCTACCGTTACTGTGAAACTATCTACTCTAGAAGTGGTATCAACCAAATGTGGATACTAAAAAATTCCAAATCGTTGTTGGAGTATCTACATGCTCACACACTTTCAAAAGTTACGTCTATCAAAACATTTGACTTTTCCACTCTCTACACCACAATACCTCATTCAGAACTAAAGTCCCAGCTTCAAAAGCTCATACATAATTCCTTTTTCTCCAAAAAAAGGACAACGTCGTTATAAATATATTGTAGTCAAATATAATACAGCCTACTTTGTTAAAGATGATTCTGATGCTCCACATACAGAAACCGATGTTGTGAATATGGTTAATTTCCTTATTGATAATATCTTTGTGGAGTTTGGTGGCCGAATATTTCAGCAGACTATTGGTATTCCAATGGGTACAAACTGTGCACCATTATTGGCAGACCTGTTTTTATACTCATATGAATCAGATTTCATCCAACATCTACAAAGAGGAGTATCCAAATCTCAAACTAGTAGCTTTAATTTCACTTTCCGATACATAGATGATGTATTGTCAATAAATAATCCCAAGTTTGATGATTATTTGGATGATATATATCCTAAAGAACTTGAAATTAAAGATACTACAGACTCCTCTAATCTTTCCAACTATTTAGACCTAAGGCTGGAGATTGATGACGATTCTAACCTGTCAACTAGGTTGTATGACAAAGGTGATGATTTCAATTTTTCCATAGTTAATTTCCCTTTTCTAAGCAGCAACGTTCCTATGACGCCAGCAGATGGCGTGTTTGTCTCACAACTCATACGCTATTCCAGAGCTAGTTGCAAGTATGAGGACTTTGTTCACCGAAGTTACGAGCTAGCCTCTAGACTGCTGCGACAGGGATATGTTTTGCCAAGACTAATAGCTGCTTTCAGGAAATTCTATGGACGTCATCACGATCTGGTTGATGGGTCCACAAAATCTGTTACAAGTATACAACAAGATCTTTTTGCATGTTAATGTTTTGGAATTCATGACGGGTGCCACGTGTGGGGCAGGAGATGCTCACTATTTCCGGAACACCTGATTTCACCCCTTTATGGCCATATATGGGGGTTCATGGAGTTCCATTAAAATTTTCTCGATTTTGCCTGACACTGGACTTTGAGATTGGATGATTGACTCGGTTTTGTTTGCTCGGATACTATATACTTGGGTATTGTTTCCATGTTTTTTTCCACCCAAAGCCTTCTACCCAAACAGATTCTGAGGTCGAAATCCCCGGATACCTCATCGTTCGTCGAGACAGAAACCGAGAAAGAGGGGGAGTCTGCGTGTTCGTTCGTTGAGACCTCGCATTCAACCGCAGAACGGACATCGGTAACGCCCTGGATTCACTTTGGCTAGAACTGTACCTCTCAAAAAGCAAACCTCTACTACTTGGAGTAGTACTAGAAACAAACAGACTTCTTCGATACACTCTTGGAGTACTGTGCTACTTGTGACAATTTCCAGAACTTGGAAAGTGTTAATTTAGGTGACTTTAATACGGACTACAACAAATTGAACGCTAAAAATTGTTTATCCAAGTCATTAAAGCAATAGATGTCAATGTTCGATCTACATCGAATTATCAATAGTCCAACTAGAGTCACTAAAACAAGTTCAACTATCCTAGATCTCATCATGGTGTCTGACCCACTAAAAATAACACACATATGAGATCTTTTAAAAAACTACACAAAAGAAATGTTCAATAGCAAACTCCAGGATGTAGAATGACAAGAGGTCATAGAGTGTGACACGGTTGATAAAGCTTGGTGTACCTTCAAATCTAAATTCATGGCGATGGTTGATGAAGTAGCACAACAGAAACACTCCAGAATTAAGCACAACACAGACCCATGGATTACTGATGAAATACTCAACCTTACACAAGAAAGAAACAGAACTCTCACACGATTTAAGAAACACACAAGACACAACCTATCATGACACATACCTACACCTAAGAAGCCAAGTCAACTACAAGAAAAGGAAAGCCAAGGATGAATACTTTCTTTTTTACCCGAAAAATTTTCATGATTGATAACCAATCAGTAACCGCCACCTAATAATCTGCATTGTTCTAAACCCGTTTCTGAGAACTTTTACGTAATCGCGTATTCTGACCATCAAGGTCTGATGTCAGCCGAAGAATAACCGAAGCAGCCGAAAAATACCCGAACTTAATTATCGTATATACACACTTACACACAATAAGCATATTTCAAAATTCATTTAACGACCATAAAACATCATGTAACCACATATATCATTAACAAAAAGTATTAAAACTTGGCCGACCACAAATTTCGGCTTAAAAATCGTTACACTTGAATTGTTGCCGAGAGTTGATCCTTGAGCCGGCCTAGCCGACTCCCGTGTTCGGGTATACAACTGGAATGACAACCGAAATGAACTTGGAGAATTTATAGAAGTAGAGTCAACCGAAGTAATACAAGAAAAAGGACTGGAAGACCAGTCGGGTTAAAATCAAAGCAGGTTAACGTTTGAGATAGCTGTGAACCCAAGCTATCAACTGAACTTACAACCGAAAAAAGAAGAGGTCGAGAGAAGGAGCCGAACACCGAACTACATGATAGGTGATCCATACTTCGGGAACGAAGTATGGCCTGCAGCCGGAGCCTCGGAGCTTTCCGATTTACCCCCACCTGAGTCAACCGAGACGGCCTGCAGCCGGAGCACCGGAGCCTCCCGAAGTCCCCTGCAGCCGAATTCCCGGAACTACCCTTGGAACCAGCAACAACAACTCAACGACCGTCTCTATAACACTCAATTGACCCGAAAAAGACTGTAGAAGAAAAATGGACCCCTAGAACCGTTACAGTATTTTCTTGTGGCGGAAATTCAATAGCAAACTACTTCAGGGACCGATGTAAGTGTACAAAATGTTTCCTCCCCCCCCCCCCCCCCCCCCCTCCCACGCATACACGTACCCTCTACCCATAAGCAGTCATCATTCAATGATTATTTTCATTGCATGACCCGTTTATCGTATGCCATACTGGGAATTTTTATGACACCTTTAGCAGGAAAGCTGTCAATATTTGAACAGTAAGTTCATGTCCGAAAAGTAGTTCCGGCGTCAAGACGGGCAGCGGGCAATATGACATTTGCGGCCCGGCTGGCATTTTTCTAGTTCTTAGAAAATGTATGGTATTATAGGCAAACTACTCTTGGTAGGTAAGAGGGTTTTTGTTAGTAACGATTAATGGTAATATTGTAACGATTTTAGGCCGAAAAGTGTGTTCGGCTAAGTTTGAAGACCTGTTTGTTAATGTTATAAATGATTACAGCATGCTTTAGGCCACACCAATTTATAAAGTTGGTCTATGGAATCGCCGCCCCTAAAAATTCATTCTCAAAATTTCGGTAAAAACAATCGCCGCACCTATTTTGACCTAATAAAATTCATCGACAACTTAGTTTTTGCTCCATATAAAAATCACAATCTGTATCCCCCCAAATAGTTGTCAAAAACCGCATTTAACGAGCCAGTATTGATATTTTCCGAGGAACTGTTTGAATCATTGTGTGCCAACACTACACAGGATCACATGTGAGCGGAAAATATCAGCATTTTGGGCCTTTAGCACAGCTCCGGGCAGGTCTTCCTGGCATGATATGTTGATATACATGATTTCAACAGAATATATTTCAATACCAAAAATTTTCCAGAACTTGACCAATAGTATCTTGCGATAGATAATTCTTCCAATATAGATAGGTCTATATTTCCAACTACATGTATAGTCATCTGAATACATCAGTACAGTTTGAACTTTTACTCAATAATACTGCAATACTTTGCCTTATTTTAGACAAAATCCATAAACGTGACAAGACATGTAATTCAACATGACACATTGAAAATCGTTCACAAATTTCTGAACTATTTACTGTGAAAAAAGGCACAGAATACATATTGAATTGTTCATCTACCAGAAATTACCCATACGGCCTATATATATACATGTAGATGGGTTAACAGAGGAAAGAACAGGTTAAATGATCCTATTTTTCCGCTAAACTGGCCAATTTGATTTTATAAGGTCATGACGGTCAAATACAATACCAAAATAGGCGGCAAATACATAAGTTATCATTCAAAATAAAATTCCTCGCACAAATTTTGGCAATCTAAATTCCAATCTAAAAGACAGAAACTTTTAGTTAAAAAATATATATCGCTCGTACCATTTTTGAAGTGAAATATTCCAAAGACAGAAAATTTAATATTAAATGTAAAAAAATTTCGCTCCCACGTACGATTTTTTTCAGACAAAAATCCATAGACCAACTTTATAAATTGGTGTGGCCTTATGGTCGTTAGAGGTGTTTTGAATTGATTCCAAGAGTGTATATATGAATATCAAAGTTCTGGTATTTTTCGGCGGTTTCGGGTGCTCTTCGGCTGAACTCAGACCTTGGTGGTCAAAATACGCGATTACGTCAAGTTGCTTAGAAACGCGTTTAGAACAGTGCATATTGTTACGTGACAGTTACTGACTGGTTATCAGTCATAAAAAAAATTTCGGCAGAAAAGTCAGTTTTGATTGGTTGGAGTAGGCCACGTGACAACTATCCCGAAAAGTATAAATACAACCGACTCTGAGCGCTTTTTGACCCTGGGACACCAACCAGACCTAACCAGTTAATCTAGATTTGAAGATAGCGATAGTACGCGCAGATCTATCGTATCTGGTAGTTTATTCCAATTATCAGGACCATGGCATATACAACTATTTGACATGATATCAGTCTTTCTTGCGATCACAAGAGGGTCATTACTATTTCTTGTGTTATGAGAGTGGATCTGTTTATTTCGGACAAAAATAGAACTCAGCGGCCGGGGGAGGATGTGAGGTTGTTCTGCGAGTTAAACATAGGTAAGTTAAGTTGTTGCCTGTAAAGATCATGTATGTTTGTTTGTTTGCCCTCTTGTGCATTATTTCAATTGGTTTAATGTCCTTTTTATATGCTGAAGCCCAGTATATCAGTCCATAAGTCAAGTAAGGTTGAATCATGGCGTAGTATAATGTTGATAAGTCTAAAGACACCCCGCTCACAATATTTTTTACGGCACTCATGCTAATATGTGTTGTTTCCAATTTAGCTTCTCATCGATGATTATGCCCAAGAACTGACAGAATATAATTCATATATCTCAGAAACATATATCTCAGAAAGATATATGAATTACAACTGCCCAACAACCTATGAAAATAATTTAGAAATCTGAAACAAACCCCGTATGCATAATTGGACAGCAGAAGCGTGTAAGGTAATATGATCAATGTTTGATTTACTCACCCTGTGTCGGTAGCAGCTTCCAAAAAGTTAGCCTTACAGTGTTGACAATAACATGACCTGACCCCTGCCCGAAAGGGAACTAGGACGGTCAACGTTCTATCCCATTTGGGGCCCAAGTATCAAATACGCTGCGCCTTAATACTATTTGCCCACTAAATGAATGCCATTTCATCCGTCTGATACACATTTTGAAATAGAATTGATCAGAATCCGCAAAGTTATTGAAGAAAACGTACAACATTATGGTTTGCCTGAAAATAAAATTGGCTAGGCGACGACCACCCTCAAACCAATCTTATAATATTTCAAGCTCCGTATTCAGTATTTTATACAATTCACGTTCGTCTTTACCAGAAACAAAAATCGTCGTATCGCCTGCAAATAATATTGTTGTACAATTTGTTAGATTAAATGGTAATTCGTTTGAATCCATTTGAGTATTTTTTCATGCAGGTGTTCTCCACTGGAAGGAGAATTTTAAGGCACACAGAAGCGGTGTGTGCGGGAATGTAATACCGAGTCTAGATACAGCCCCCCCCCCCCCCACACACACACACACACACATAACATCCCCTCCTCCCCACTCCTGATGAGCCGCCTAATGGTCCCTTGTCTGCCACACAAAGGGACACATCCATCCCAGAGACAAAGTACTGACCAAAGACAGACTCAGATGCCAGGCGATGACGGATCTGTTGACGGGTTTCACACTTTACAACTTTACTGATAATATGTTCTCGAGTCCCATCAGCTACCTGGAGAAGTAGAAGTGTCGTGAGTACATAACCGTGAGTACACAGTCGTGAGTACATCACCGTGAGTACACAGTCACGAGTACATTATTACACATCCGTGATTACACGGTAGGGACCCCAATACCGTAACGCCAGCACGGGACGATGCCGGCAGGCGAGTAGCTCCAGTAGTTTTCTTGAGATAAATGTTTCTACAACTCGTGTCACTCTTGTTCGATGGCGTGCTTTATTATTTTAGCATCGCTATCAATTGGTCAGAAAACAATTAAAATAGAATTTCTCTCAATTTCGATGGTAATAAAAACATTATCATGATTATGCTACTGTATCAACAGAAATCCTCCTCAATAGTGAACACACCAATAAATGGTGTTTGTTGAGGTGAGGAATACTTACCTTGTTCATCGTAGCTGACAAAACAACCAAACGGATGATAGAAGTAAACATAACAGTAAAAAATGAAATACTAATTTGATTCGAGGTTTCATCTTTATCGTCATACATATATCTATACCTCTGAGAACCCCCAATGCTATAGTTGTACAAATAACTTCAAAAATACGTACATTATACATGGCATACTGCGCTAAGTGCGGCTTTAGGGAGGCTCATGCCTCAGTAACATTTCACTAACTTTAAGGGCTTCTAAAGTGTCACTTCGACACAGAGTGAGAGGTGTGCAATCGAAAAGTGCGACTTAAGTTGAACTTTTTGTAAAGTGTGGCTAAAATACGATATGTGCAGTTGGGCCTTGCAGTTAGTAGCTTAGAGACAGCTTTGGTGGAACATGATGCCGAGCCTGAAATATACCTCTGTTTGTATGGATTTTTTGTGTAATTCTGGGATCCAGTATGAACTGGGTAGTTTATAATCTTTACATGAAGCAGTGATACCAAAAGAATGCAATACAGACACGTGATTCGAAAATATATCTTGCTTAGATATAGTAGTATCCTGGTATGTACGGTTAGAAGTGTTGTTGTTAGAGATACCAAGTTCAGTATGCTTCACAAACAAAAACAACGTTATTGGATGCTTTATCAGCAGGAACAATGACGAATTTTCTCGGAGTTTCAACAAACTATCAGCAATCATTGGATCATCAAAGACAGAGCTGTATTTAGTACTGACTGACTTAGACAAAACACGAATGTGTTTAGATACCAACGACCTAATTTGTTTCGCCCATTCTGACAGAGAATCAGTTTCTGTCTTTTCTCGTTTTGTCCACTTTCTGGCATGTTCTTCAACTGCATTCATGATTAACTTGCAGTTGTATCTCCATGAAAATGACTTGGGCTCCCTATATTTGGGACCTTTGGACAATATATCATTCAACAATTCATTGTCTACAAGATTAAGGTCACCTGAAATAATGTGCCCAACTGGTTTATGTTTGAATGGAGAACTAGTGCAGGTACAGTAATGTGGGTTTTGTAACAGGTCGTCAATATCTAAATCGTTCAATGTTTGTTTGTAATTGAATATCTTGGATGCAATAAGCTTCGTATATGAGTAGGAAACCGACGGAGTACCAGTATCAGTAAAGTATGATGGTACCTTCGACTGAATAGATTTATTAAGCAAAATATTACTGATGTTGATTGCATCAATGCCTTTATTGGCGAATCTTAGTTTCAGAAATGATCGATTGGGTGGTACATATCCAGTGGTTTGTGTTGGCTTGTAAAGTCGATGATAAGCGATACCCATGATGATGGAATACAGGCGAAACTCATCGCTATTGGTATTTGTAATAAAGCGGGTAGGACACTGGTCCTCTAATTGTTTAAGTTTAACATGTGGTATGCCGAATAATTTAGTACGGACATAATGTAAACCCAATGGTTGTTTAAATATTCCAAGTAGGCCATCAAATGAAATATCATGGAAAGATGGTCGATTATAATGTCTTTGACCATGGCTTCTTTTCCTATGCTTGAATGATGTAAATAAGTTCATGACGTTAACTGAATTGCATCCTGGACTCGTCAGGTTTCTCACTGAACTGATGTTATCGTTACATCCATAAGGTGTTACTGTATTAGACTCGTCATGACCAGTCTACGATCGATGTAAGGACGGTGTGTCAGATGTGTAGGACTAAGCCACTGTATTAGACACGTCACGACCAGTCTTCGATTGATGTAAGAACGGTGTGTGAGATGTTAAGGACTAAGCTACTGTATTAGACATGTCACGACCAGTCTACGATCGATGTCAGGATGGTGTGTCAGATGTGAAGAACTAAGCCTCTGTATTAGACACGTCATGACCAGTCTACGATCGATGTCAGGATGGTGTGTCAGATGTGAAGGACTAAGCTACTGTATTAGACTCGTCACGACCAGTCTACGATCGATGTCAGGATGGTGTGTGAGATGTGAATGACTAAGCCACTGTATTAGACACGTCACAACCAGTCTACGATCGATGTCAGGATGGTGTGTCAGATATGAAGGACTAAGCTACTGTATTAGACATGTCACGACCAGTCTACGATCGATGTCAGGATGGTGTGTCAGATGTGAAGAACTAAGCCTCTGTATTAGACACGTCATGACCAGTCTACGATCGATGTCAGGATGGTGTGTCAGATGTGGAGGACTAAGCTACTGTATTAGACACATCACGAGCAGGCTAAGATCGATGTAAGGATGGTGTGTCAGATATGAAGAACTAAGCCACTGTATTAGATGCATCACGACCAGTCTACGATCGATGTCAGGATGGTGTGTGAGATGTGAAGAACTAAGCCACTGTATTAGACTCGTCACGACCAGTCTTCAATTGATGTAAGAACGGTGTGTGAGATGTGAAGGACTATGCCATTGTATTAGACACATTACGACCAGTCTACGATCGATGTCAGGATGGTGTGTCAGATGTGAAGAACTAAGCCACTGTATTAGACACGTCACGACCAGTCTACGATCGATGTCAGGATGGTGTGTGAGATGTGAAGAACTAAGCCACTGTATTAGACACATCACGACCAGTCTACGATCGATGTCAGGATGGTGTGTGAGATTTGAAGGACTAAGCCACTGTATTAGACACGTCACAACCAGTCTATGATTAATGTAAGGACGGTGTGTCAGATTTGAAGGACTAAGCCACTGTATTAGACTCGTCACGACCAGTCTACGATCGATGTCAGGATGGTGTGTGAGATTTGAAGGACTAAGCCACTGTATTAGACACGTCATGACCAGTCTTCGATCTATGTAAGGACGGTGTGTGAGATGTTAAGGACTAAGCCACTGTATTAGACACGTCACGACCAGTCTACGATCGATGTCAGGATGGTGTGTCAGATGTGAAGGACTAAGCCACTGTATTAGACACGTCACGACCAGTCTATGATCGATGTCAGGATGGTGTTTAAGATGGGAAGGACTAAGCCACTGTATTAGACACGTCACGACCAGTCTACGATTGATGTAAGAACGGTGTGTGAGATGTGAAGGACTATGCCATTGTATTAGACACATTACGACCAGTCTACGATCGATGTCAGGATGGTGTGTCAGATGTGAAGAACTAAGCCACTGTATTAGACACGTCACGACCAGTTCACAATTGATGTAAGGATGGTGTGTCAGATGTGAAGAACTAAGCCACTGTATTAGACACGTCATGACCATTTCACAATTGATGTAAGGATGGTGTGTCAGACGTGAAGAACTAAGCCACTGTATTGGACACATCACGACCAGTCTACGATCGATGTCAGGATGGTGTGTGAGATGTGAATGACTAAGCCACTGTATTAGACACATCACGAGCAGGCTAAGATCGATGTAAGGACGGTGTGTCGGATGTGAAGAACTAAGCCACTGTATTAGACACGTCACGACCAGTTCACAATTGATGTAAGGATGGTGTGTCAGATGTGAAGAACTAAGCCACTGTATTGGACACGTCATGACCAGTTCACAATTGATGTAAGGATGGTGTGTCAGACGTGAAGAACTAAGCCACTGTATTAGACACGTCATGACCAGTTCACAATTGATGTAAGGATGGTGTGTGATATGTGAAGAACTAAGCCACTGTATTAGACACGTCATGACCAGTTCACAATTGATGTAAGGACGGTGTGTCAGATGTGAGGAACTAAGTCACTCTATTAGACATGTCATGACCAGTTCACAATTGATGTAAGGATGGTGTGTGAGATGTGAAGAACTAAGCCACTGTATTAGACACGTCACGACCAGACTAAGATCCATGTCAGGATGGTGTGTGATATGTGAAGAACTAAGCCACTGTATTAGACTCGTCACGACCAGTCTTCGATTGATGTAAGAACGGTGTGTGAGATGTGAAGGACTATGCCATTGTATTAGACACATTACGACCAGTCTACGATCGATGTCAGGATGGTGTGTCAGATGTGAAGAACTAAGCCACTGTATTAGATGCATCACGACCAGTCTTCGATCTATGTAAGGACGGTGTGTCAGATGTGAAGGACTAAGCCACTGTATTAGACGCGTCACAACCAGTCTACGATCTATGTCATATATCCTAAGGAACTTGAAATTAAGGATACTACAGACTCCGTTAATTTGTCCAACTATCTAGACCTGAGGTTGGAGATTGATAATGATTCTAACCTATCAACTAGATTATATGACAAACGTGATGATTTCAATTTTTCCATAGTCAATTTCACTTTTCTAAGCAGCAACATTCCTATTTCACCAGCATATGGTGTGTTTGTTTCTCAACTTATACGCTATTCCAGGGCTAGTTGCAAATATAAGGACTTTGTTTATCGAAGTGCCCAGCTAGTCTCTAGACTGCTGTGACAAGGATATGTTTTACCAAGACTTATAGCTGCGTTTAAGAAATTCTATGGACATCATCATGATCTGGTTGATAAATACACCAAATGTCTGCCATGCAACTAGATCTTTTTTTCATGTTAATTTTGGGGATTTATGACGGATGCCACTCGTGGGGCAGGAAATGCTCTTTCTTTCCAGAACACCTGGAGGGCTAAGCCACTGTATTAGACGAATCACTCCCAGTCTGCAATCGATGTAAGGACGATGTCCAAAATTTTCTGTACCAAAGTAGTCAACTCAGGCCAAAACGGAGCGATAAATCACCCTGGCATTCAGACTGAGGAATTACTAGATTTGCGTTTTTAAGAATGAATACTTGTGACCAATTCGACATTTTTATTGGATGAAAACCGCCGTCACTAATGGAAATCTGTCCAACCTTCAGTCTCACCGCCAGGATCGAAATTGTTCAAATGTTCGCGTCGATTTTGGCCGGAGTTGACTATCTTGGTATAGAGAATCTTTGACGGTGTGTCAGATGTGGGAGGAAGGTCCAGGAATGTCAGTGTGGGGTGAGGGTTTTTTGATGTTCCAGGAACACGACAGGTTAAATCGTGCATCATGCCGTGTGACAGCATGAAGCCGGCCTTTCATCAACTTCAAGCACACTTTCTTTCTTTGGGTCTTTTGTCTCTGGCCATCTCGAAAGAATCGACAATCTTTAAATCAATATCACCGCCCAATATATCGACGATAAACGCATCACTCAATACCAGCTATCCACATGTTGTCTCCGGCTACATTAATATATCAGCAGGCACATCAAAATTTGAAGAAGCTTTTTGTGAAGAACACTGGGATACCTAGGCCAAACTCTGGGACTCTGGGATAGAGCTACAAGTAGCTAGACCCAACACGCAAATAAGAAGGAAAAACAAGTTTCCCACCTTCCCGATCTTCAACGTAATCTGCATATATATGCACATAGTATCTGGTAATTACTAGCCAAATGACGAAAACGTGCAGCGAAATAACGAAATACCCAAATCCAATTTGGATTTTTCGCTTCTTGTTTTAATTTTTTGCTTCGTGTTTTCGACCTCGTCCTTTTTCGGACTGAGTTTTTGTTCTTTATTTCGAGTTTTGTTTCATGATTTTGCGTTCTCGTTTCTGTTTCGTAGGCCCAACCGCGAAATCGCAAGAAAAGGCCGACGTGGTACACCAGTGTTACAGATTATACAATTATGGGCAGTTGGTGAGCCCACTATGAGATTTGTAGGGGTGAAGTCAGCCTACCGCCTCATACACTATGTGCTGGCTGAACCCCTTCATTAACTGAACTATTCATAACTATTAAATACACTTTTTATGTATATCTTCAGTATTTTCATTGTAAGGACACTCCTGATTAGACAATTTATACCACGTGACAATCCTACTTACTCTATATTGGACGGCGGAAGTCTATACTGGATGGCAAAAATGTATATTGGACGATGCTGTACTTATCAGCCAATCAGAGCGCGTGTTACATGTGGGTTTTCCCCACTCTGGATTTCTCCCAACGAAAAAGAAGGTGACTTTTGTTCGTTTATATGAAAATAGCAAATCTTGGATGTTGAGAGTCGTCCAATATACAGCTTAGGGGCCGGTCAATATTTATCAGGTGGGAGGGGGGGGGGGTAAAAACTGGGGGTCACACCTTCATTTTCAACATTATTGGGGGTGGGAGTTTGATTTTCAGTTAATTTCGTAAAATCTGTATGTTGAAATAGTGAATAAATAAGTGAAAACAATCCACTCAACATGGACTGATGGTTCATTGGAGTATACAACATGTGGAATCCATCATTTTGTCACATCATCAGTGAAACTATAGCACCGCCAAATTTGATCCTAGAAGTGGGCATCCAGGAACATCCAAAATCTGGACATGTCGTGATACATGTGAATCGACAACCGCTCGTCACCCCCAGACTGAAACATTGTCCCCAATGATCAACTATCGACCTTTAGTAGAACACAACAGCACTGCAGCTGATTATGGTGCCAGCTAGGATGATCAACATGCAGGGCACTGTCATAGACTAACAATGGATCACCCGGCCCATACCATGCTGACCAACATGTCATAACATCCAATGACCCCGAACCAACATGTCAAAACCACAGACCGATTTTCCACTCAACACGTTGCAAACACAGGAACCCCGGCCACTGAGGATAATCCTCGGTGAGCTCAGGATTGTCTTGGACCACCATAAACAAACATGGACCTTTCCACCCAGGATTGCAAAATAGTCATGGATCATCCGGGATGACGCTATAGTGAATCTGATATACCTGACTTTCTTGGTGGCCAGGACATTGATAGACAATCGCCGATCATCACGGAACATTATGAACCCATCATGGAGCCAACACAGATTTGATTCCAGATCGGAAAAGTACCAGTCCAGGATGGCCTGATTCATCAATGATATGACTCAATGGAAGAGTCATAATCTTTCCGAGTTCGCTCTGGGGTTCAGTTAGTCCGTAAGGAAGATATATAATTCATGGATATTTTGCATTCCTCCAACAAATTTCAGAGTCAGTGAATGAACTGAATGACCTTCAACCCAGGTCTCGAGTGTTTCAAGAGGGCTTGGAAACGTGCGGTTTGGAGTGAAGAAAAAAAAGATTCCAGTATTCTGGGGAACATGATTCTAGACATAGGTGTCTGGGGGGGGGGGGTTGATTCTTGCCCTCAACATCCAATCAGAGGCTATCAATACCATACCGATATAATATGCCCACAAATAATAATTGAATCAGTTGTAATGGCAGTCACACTTGAAGCAATGGACATGATGGACACGCGACGTCCACAAATTCATAATATCCACTGACGTTGTAGTATGAAAAATTTGCGACAAACGTCAGAATTGTTTTAATAGAAATGTGAATGAAGTGTTGAACAGCATTCAAGTATCATACATATTATGATACTGGCTCCTTATAATTGTCATCATTTGTGTATTATGGCCTTGTATATGTACATGGGGATTGGGGGGTCACACTCTCATTTTTTTACTTGGTGGGGGGGGGGGGATCATACATTGTTTTTCGATATCGGTTGGGGGGGGGGGGTGGAGTCAGACATTGCAAACTCATTTCTCGAAAAATCCATCCACCCCCCCTCCCCCACCCCCACCCGATAAATAATGACCGGTCCCTTACGGGATTCAGAAATGTTATATTTACCTCGGTTGACTCTGGACTCCTCAAAATCCAATATTTGTATAATATTATTAACTCGGCAAGAATCCTTCTCCCCGATTGGTCTATTTGTATCACATGTCACTCCCAAATATTCTATGCTGGATCCCGAACTGGTATATTGCATTCGTGTATCAGATAACACGACAGCCTCATCCAATCCGCTCGTCTGTTCCTAAAAAACAGTATATTGGTTCCGAGCCATGTACCTGAGATTCCGTATATTGGTCTGTGATGCGATAGCAGCCAATCAGCGTGCTTGTTACAAACAACGCCATCGAGTTACGTTTCCAGTGAGTTCATCATGGCGGAGCTACAGAACAAATTGAGATAGTCCTAAATCATTGAAGAGCAGGCCCTAGAATCTGAACCCATTTTGCCATGTGTGTTGCAGTAAAATGTGGGCATATTGGGGCCCAGAAACGCTATCAAATGGGTACTTGCTTGTTACAATTGCCATACCAACTGAATCTATGAATAACGTGGGACAAAACACCTAATACAATGAACATTGTAACTAATTATTTCCATAATAAATTCTACTCCAAATATACAGGGTTAGGGATTCCCAAAAATGTCTATGCTACAGCCAATATATGCTAGCTTAAAAATATAATAAATCATTGGTGGGCTTATGGCTACAATGTACGAGTGTTGTTTTATGGAAACAATTAAATTAAATATTTATACATAATTTTCAAAGTACCAGCCCTACTATGGCTGAGAGCAAAATATTCAAAAATGGCGTCGACTGACCTGTCGTAGCCCGGTTGATTGGAGCGCTGATGGGACAAATTGCCGAACGATTCTAGTAGAAAAAGCGGTGATCGAGTCCTCATCAAATCAGCCATCAAATGGTATACTGTTCCTTCAGTGTATTCGTGTTCGTGTATATCATATTTCAAGAACTGGAAATTATGTTTATAAAGCTACGCATGATTGGTAATTTGTAACTAATAACAGCGACATGTAATGGAGTATATTGAGCCAGTATTGCAATCGCCTTCTCCAGCCGATGAAAGAAATAGCTTCGGCAATTTCCGTAATCGTGACGTCAGTTGAGGCAGAATGTGCTTTGATGGCTCGCTGAAAACGTAAAATACGTAATTTGGTGGCCAGCTCAAAGAGGAAAATCACTTCAAAATGCACGCAATTCAACAGAAAACACGCAAAACCCAGCAAATACTGGACATCTTGCAGTTCAACAAACCATAGAACTCGATCTATGAACAAACCTCCGTTCTGGGCGAATAAATAGTACTGATTCTAAATATCGAGACAAGAAATGCCGCATTTCTGCCATGTCACCCCTTCACTTGAATTGTCAAACATACACCAGGGGAATGAATATGCGACATGCAGTTTTACCTTGCTGGCTACATGTACTTTCAGGTCTGCCTCAACTGACGTCACCAACCACGTGACCCACACTAAAATCAGGATCAAAATCTTCGGCAATTTATGGAAGGAGTGCCTATTTGGTTCAATATCTCGAAACCCATTTATTGTAATTGTAAAATTCGTTCGAATTTATTGAAAACTATTCATAATAGACTAAATGAAAAGCACTTTTATCTGCATGCTACTAGGTCTTTAACTCATTCGTGGGACTAATCATTTGGAAATATAATATTATGTAATATATGTATGGGCCTAGGTCCATGGACTCAAGTGGGAAAGCAATAATACTCAATTTTCTGTCTCGTCAGCAAAATTCTCAATGTGTCACGCACGTGGAAACGGTCAGCTGATCGACACGGGCGGCTGAACTTACCACAAGTTAAAGTTGAAACCGATTTTAAAATCAGCCAAATCTAGCATTCTTGTTTGTCACGCAAACTTGAAAGTACATCTTGAGATTGTCAGGAATAAACAGGAAACATGTACAACTCGACGACAGATATTCAGAAAAATCGCCATTAACTGTGCATGAAAACATGGGATAGAGAATGATCGGCCTGCATTCATTGCCGGTTGCCACAGTTTCTACACTAATACCAATGACGTCACTAGACTGTGTGTAGAACTCGCCCGCAACGCGGGCCGCTTTGAGAAAAAAATGGATGCGGCCCGAGTTTGAATCTTGATTTTTGCAACTCAGTTTAGGCACATACTGTAATACATATTTTCGGACCAAAACTTGCACGAATTCTCATTCTATAGACAAAATCTAGCTGTTGCAGACTGAATAAATTTTGTCAATTCTAAAAGTAATTATAGCTTTGAGTATTATTATATAGGGTGTCCACACGTCAAGCTGTAAACGGGTTATAGAAGGGTATGAAGAAAAATATAGTGGAAGTTATCCCCTCTATTGTCATACTCAAACTTCGAAAATAGTCATGCAACGTTTGCTGTATTGCCCATGATAAGTGGGCGCGATCTCTACAAGTTCATTAGTTATAACTGTATCATGCCAGAGAAAGAGAGCGAGGGAGAGGGACAGGGAAAATTCAAAAATGCGTCCATGCATTTGAAAATTGATCGTGTCACATGGATTCAATGGTAAAGCAGAATAAATTGTTCATATTTCACGTACCCATTTAACACCCACAGTCAGTTTCACCGCTGTCGTGTGTATGTGTAATACACAGGTAATACATCATAGTATACTTTACTGTTATTGGTACTCCGTCGGTTTCCTATTCATATACGAAGCCTATTGCATCCAAGATATTCAATTACAAACAAACATTGAATGATTTAGATATTGACGACCTGTTACAAAACCCACATTCCTGTACCTGCACTAGTTCTCCATTCATACAAAAACCAGTTGGGCACATTATTTCAGGTGACCTTAATCTTGTAGACAATGAATTGTTGAAAGATATATTGTCCAAAGGTCCAAAATATAGGGAGCCCAAGTCATTTTCATGGAGATACAACTTCAAGTTAATCATGAATGCAGTTGAGGAACATGCCAGAAAGTGGACAAAACGAGAAAAGACAGAAACTGATTCTCTGTCAGAATGGGCGAAACAAATTAGGTCGTTGGTATCTAAACGCATTCGTGTTTTGTCTAAGTCAGTCAGTACTAAATACAGCTCTGTTTTTGATGATCCAATGATTGCTGATAGTTTGTTGAAACTCCGAGAAAAATTCGTCATTGTTCCTGCTGATAAAGCAACCAATAACGTTGTTTTTGTTTGTAAAGCATGTTTGTTTGTAAACCAGTTTGGCACATTATTTCAGGTGACCTCAATATTGTAGACAATGAGTTGTTGGAGGATATATTGTCCACAGGTCCCAAGTATAGGAAGCCCAAGTCATTTTCATGGAGGTACAATTTCAAGTTAGTCATGGATGCAGTTGAGGAACATGTCAGAAAATGGACTAAGCGAGAAAAGGCAGAAGCTGATTCTTTGTCCGAATGGGTTAAACAAATTAGGTCGTTGTTATCTAAACACATTCGTGTTTTGTCTAAGTCAGTCAGTACTAAATACAGCTCTGTCTTTGATGATTCAGTGGTTGCTGATAGTTTGTTGAAACTCAGAGAAAAAAATGTCATTGTTCCTGCTGATGAAGCATTCAATAATGTTGTTTTTGTTTGTAAAGCATACTATATTCAGTGAATTTTCAATGAACTTGGTATCTCTAACAACAACACTTCTAACAACTAAATACCAGGATATAACTATATCTAAGCAGGATATAATATCTATCACACGTCTGTATTGCATTCTTTTGGTGTCACTGCTTCATGTACAGAATATGAACTGCCCAGTTTATACTGGATCCCAAAATTACACAAAAATCCATACAAACAAAGGTATATTTCAGGCTCGGCATCATGTTCCACCAAAGCTCTCTCTAAGCTAATAACCGTTATATTGTCAAAGATTAAACATGGTCTCTACTGTGAAACTATCTACTCTAGAAGTAGTATCAACCAAATGTGGATACTAAAAAAATCCAAATCTTTGTTGGAGTATCTTACATGCTCACACACTTTCAAAAGTTACGTCTATCAAAACATTTGACTTTTCCACACTCTCCACCACAATACCTCATTCAGAACTAAAGTCCCAGCTTCAAAAGCTCATACATATAATTCCTTTTTCTCCAAAAAAGGACAACGTCGTTATAAGTATATTGTAGTCAAATATAGTACAACCTACTTTGTTATTGATGATTCAGATACTCTACATAAATATACAAAAACCGATGTTGTGAATATGGTTAATTTCTTTATTGATCATTGATATATTTATTGATATATATATATTGACAAAGTTCAACTGGAAAACGTCAACTCAGTCAAATTTCTTGTTATTCTTATAGATGAAAAACTGGATTGGCAAACGCACATTGGATATTGTAAAAAAAAAAATAGCCAGTGGGATGTATGCGCTGAAGTCAGCGAAAAGATATTTGAACACCGAAAATCTAAGAACATTGTATTTTAGTCTTATTCACCCCTATCTTACATATGGCTTACTACTTTGGGGATCAGCGCGAATCACATACTTAACTAAAATAATCACTCCACAGAAGAAAGCAATCAGATGTGTAACAAAATCGAAATATAACGAACATACAACTCCCTTGTTTGAGAGGATGAAAATCCCAAAATTTACAGACCTGTATAACATCCAGTTAGCTATTTTCATGTATAAGTATGTTCAAGGTTGTCTACCGTCACTTCTGTCAAACGTATACGAATCAAATATTATTGTACATGCCTATAAAACGAGAAGCCAATCAAATATTTATATCCCTGCATTTAAAATGGACATTGTGTTCCGAAGTTTTATCTACAAAGCCCCTGTATTATGTTTAAATTTGTCTGAGAACGTTAAGGCCACCAAAACGTGTAAAAGCTTTAGTGCCAGAATAGAACATCATTATATATCAAGTTATATCGAAAATGTGCAGTAGTGATCTCAGCACTTTTTTGTGAGTATTTGTAGTAAATTCCGCGTTCCTGCTGGGAATTATCCCAGAATGTCGACAATGCGTATGCACATTGCAATTCATGACCGCTTCACAAGCTCATCTAATACTAACAATATTGTGATGTTTGCCCGTTTCAGGTCCACCGACAGGCGCGCGCTGTGTCCCATGGGGTCTTTGGGTGGGTTGGATGGGAGGTTGGGGGTATAGGGGTTTGCTTTATGACATGATGCTTCTATTTTTTTGTTGTATGGGTTTTCTCATATCCACATTTTCCTGGCCATCCATATAACATATTATTCATGTGTGGACACTACAGATCTCTATGATCTTTGAGATAATCCTCAAATTATGTGCATGTGTATGTTTTGTTACAACCATTATCTCCGATGTACATAATTTGGAATAAACTATCTATCTATCTATCTATCCATAACGCGATTTGGATCGATCGTTTTTTTGGCATAATGTCACATGATGATAGATAGTACTATAAGTCCTAAAATTAAAGTATAATCGAAACAACTTTTCAATAGCTTATAGCCTAAGTTTCATTCATTTCACACAACAAAAATTAGCTATAAAACTCCATTAGTGGGGTTTTGTATCGGTGTTGAAACTATCTACATGTCCTATTGTTGCAAAAAATAACTTCTTCAATTTTACACTTTCCAGGACCAAATTTTGTGTGAATGACCCTTTGGAAAATCTATCAAAAAATAGTACAAAAAACAGTTAAAAAAATTAGTTTGAAATTTCGAGATAATTGGGTCTTGTCAGAAGGTGCAGGCAATGTTATACCCTGGAGACACGGTTGCTGAAATTGAGGTTTGAAAATTTTCAAGTTGACTTTGCAAGTCCAAAAATGTGCAAAATTTTGAAACAAAACTTGAATATGATAGAAACTAACATAGTCTAGCATATCTGAGAGTTTCAAGTTTTTTTGTGGACAAAATTGACATATAATATATTTTTTCAAATCTTTAGAAATACGTGTCCTTTTGTCACATTTTTAAGGCCTTTTGTCACATCTTAATAGGTAAATATCAAATAATTCCTGGAAATTTTCACATATTTTCACCAAATTTTTACTGCTGCATGGTAGTGACATCATGCAAAACATACACAAATTTTACGCTTTTCTGTTCAAAATTTCAGCCGTTTCAAGTCCAATTGACACATTTTCCTCAATATCTCTCAGGGTATAAGTGTCAATGATTTGATTTTTTTTCATAATGTGTATAATTCAGTTCTACAGCACATGAAGAAAACCCAATATTGTTTTTGTCAAAAAAATATATGACTTTTTGCTATTTTCGTCAATTTTCACTATACAAGCATGATTCTCACATATGTATACCTCCCACCAGAGATCTCTTTAATTCAAAAACTTCAGATTTTGTATCCAAATATAAACATTTATTTTCAGAATATTTTCTGTGAAAATGAGATAGATAGATGGTCAATGAAACATTTGTACAATATATTGTGTACATTTGTCACGTAATACTTTGCTGCCATCTGGCGAACGTGAAAAATATGCTCTCCAGATTCTTGTAGCAAAAGGACAATGGTATGCGACAATAGTACTAGTAACAGAACTATCTATCTATCATGTGTAGCAAAAGTACATGTTATGTGACATCAGTACTAATTACAGAACTATCTATCTATTACATGTAACAAAAGTACAATGCTATGTGACATTAGTACTGGCAAACAGAACTATCTATCTATCTATCTATCATGTGCAGCAAAAGTACCATGTCATGCGACAAGTCATGCAGTATTAGAGAGCTTTTTAACAAGCTGTAATCAGGACAAATATCGCGATACATTATCCACAAGGACCACAACACATAAAGACGTTGACACTGCATCGAGCAGTAATGTCTCCTCTGGCATACTAATCCTAGGTCCTAGCCTCGGTCAACGGCTCCTCCTGCATCGCACACAACTACAGTACGCTTGTTTTCATAACCTGTTTACAGCTTCAAATCGAAATAAAAGTTCAGTCATCATCATATGGGGAATCATCATCAATCAGCGTGGTAATCTCTGACTGTTTTTCATAGTTGAAACCCGAAATCCATCGCAAGAAAATACAGCTAACTGCGGGATAAGATATCAGAGCTCGGGTATATCCATGATATCATTAGCATCACAAAAGCACTGTCCGGAATCCGTTTCGGCAGAGGATATTGGAAAACGCTATTTTTCGGTTGGGAAACGATATGTTCGATTGGGAAACGCCAAGCTGCAAGGAGGTATGTGTTGCTTTCCTCAATAAAGTATGAAAAAATAGGTGTAATCGTTAATCAGAAGAAAGACAAACATGCGCTAATGTTGTATAAAGTCTTCAGTGTCGACCAAACCTGCTATACTTAATGTAATATGGTTTTTGTGACGTGAAATGCGATGAAAATCACACCGTTTTGAACAAATGAACACTAATGATTAAATATGTGTCGTTTTTGGCTAATATTCATTCATTCTTAGTATTTCGTCCAACAGATGGCGTCTCGCGGCTTCAAGGCCAGGTGTTATAACTGTCATTCCAAGTTTGAAGACTCTAACCACATTGTGAAGCACTCATTTGACAAACACCAAGAAAAAACATTTTCTATACTGAGACCCGCTGTGGATGAAGAAACAGGGAAAAATTAGCCCAAAGGCTAAGAAATGTTACCCGAGAATTGTACAGTGTTAAGGTCTCAAAGTCTGCAATGGCAATTTTTTCAACAATGTCTGCCCAAGGGGAACATTGTTTTCTATATGTTTACAGTTGATTCCTAAGTTGGAAAGTCGATAATGAGCGAGATATTAGCCATTTCGTGCTCTGACCTTGAAAATAAGGTCAAAGGTCAACTTCAAGATTATGAGAATATTCGGCATATATCATTTCCTGTCCACAATTGATTCCTAAGCTCTGAAATTGATAATAAGCGAGAAATTAGCCACTTTGTTGTCTGACCTCGAAAATAGGATCAAAGGTCCCGAAAACTTTAAGCATTCCCTATATGTCCACAATTGATTCCTCATAATAAGCAATACATGGGCCATTTTGTGCTCTGACTTTGAAAATGAGATCAAGGCCAAATTCAAGGTCATCAGAAAATTCGACGTATATCATTTCCTATATGTCCACAATTGATTCCCAAGCCATATAGTCGATAAGGAGCGAGATATTACCCATTTTGTCCTGTGACCTTGAAAATTAGGTCGAATGAGAAATTCAAGGTTATGAGAATATTCAGCACATATCATTTCCTTTATGTCCACAATTGATTCCTAATATCTAATCTCAATATTAAGTGAGATATTAGCAACAATATGTCCCATTATGAAGCATAAAAGTATTTACATGGGAAAGTCCCATTTGTGCCAAGTTTGGGCCAAAATGGCCCACCTCGAGCGATACAAGGGCAAAGAAACTTAGACATGTCGCAAAGGTACATAAGGGTGATCTTCTCAAACGATAATCTGAAAACCGTCTGAACAATTTTTTAGAAAATGGCCGCCAAAGTCCAAAATTGACTGTTTTTCTGACAAAGAAGGGCGTCTCAAGGTCATTGAAGGTCAAATTCAAGATCACCACCGAAACCACAATATATGAATTCCTATTTGAATGTACCAATATTTAAGCTCTATCTTGAAGAGTTTACTCCATACAACTCCCATTATCAAGGAAAAATTGCGTGAAATCCAAAAACGTTTTCAAAGGGGGAAATTTTTCTTGGTTGGATATCACTCAAAACGAATAGTAACTTCATTAGGACGAAAAGTTTTTTTTTTCACCAACCTGTCGAAAATTCAAAATGGCCACCACATGCAGCCCGGCGATTCAAGGGCAACGAAACTTATACACTTCAGAAAGGTACATGAGAGGAATCTTTCTAAACAAAAATCTCAAAACTGATCAGACAGTTTCTGAGAAAACAGCTAAAAACTGAATTTTGGGCCTTTTGAGCCTAAATATTGGGCCTATCGATCGTCAAGGCATTCCATCTTTATACACAATGTCAAAGACCCAAATTAGCATGTTTTGAAACAAAAATCTCAAAACTTTTTCTATTATGTCGAGCCCGGGCACATGATTCACCTTATTTCACACCCAAATTGTTGTGCATACAGTCATAGAATTTATAATTCACTCGAGGTAACCTTTCACTAAAGACCACACAGTATTGCTCGTGTATAACAGTTGATCTCGTATTTCATATGTACAAAATTTTCCGTTTCCCAATCGAAACAGCATGGATTACCAACCGGCGCCTTCTCTATACGTATCGTTTACCCACCGAAACATCAATGTGTGATAGATCTATCCCCGCGGTGTTTGCTTTATTCAACTCACTAAAGCAGATAGATTATAGTTAATTACCGTCCACAGATTGTCTTAATTGTAACTAATCAGCGTCTAGGACATGCGTGGCAGAGTCAATTGATGAATAGGTTCTGAAGGTTGATGTCTGATTGTCCGTCTGATTGTGTCACGCAAGCTTTCACACAGGGGAGCACTTCATGTCCATTATTGTGTGATTATACAACCAAACATGTAGAGGTGTGTTTCTGTAAAGTTCATGCTTGACGCTTCGTTGTCCAGTTTGAGTGCTAGTCAGCAGAAGGCTTAGTGTGTTACAGTCAGCAGTAGTCTGTTACAGACAGCAGTAGTCTGTTACAGTTAGCAGTAGCATGTTACAGTCAGCAGTAGTCTGTTACAGTCAGCAGTAGAGTGTTACAATCGGCTGTAGTCTGTTACAGTCAGCAGTAGTCTGTTACAGACAGCGGTAGTCTGTTACAGTTAGCAGTAGCATGTTACAGTCAGTAGTAGTCTGTTACAGTCATCAGAAGTGTGTTGCAGTCAGCAGTAGTGTGTTACAGTCAGCAGTAGCGTGTTACAGTCAGCAGTAGTGTGTTGCAGTCAGCAGTAGTGTGTTACAGTCATCAGAAGTGTGTTGCAGTCAGCAGAAGTGTGTTGCAGTCAGCAGTAGTGTGTTACAGTCACCAGTAGTGTGTTACAGTCAGCAGTAGTGTGTTCCAGTCAGCAGTAGTGTGTTACAGTCATCAGAAGAGTGTTACAGTCATCGGAAGTGTGTTACAGTCAGCAGTAGTCTGTTACAGTCATCGGGAGTGTGTTACAGTCAGCAGTAGTGTGTTACAGTCAGCAGTAGTGTGTTGCAGTCAGCAGTAGTGTGTTACAGTCATCAGAAGTGTGTTACAGTCAGCAGTAGTGTGTTACAGTCAGCAGTAGTGTGTTGCAGTCAGCAGTAGTGTGTTACAGTCATCAGAAGAGTGTTACAGTCATCAGAAGTGTGTTACAGTCAGCAGTAGTGTGTTACAGTCAGCAGTAGTGTGTTGCAGTCAGCAGTAGTGTGTTACAGTCATCAGAAGAGTGTTACAGTCATCAGAAGTGTGTTACAGTCATCAAAAGAGTGTTACAGTCATCAGAAGAGTGTTACAGTCAGCAGTAGTGTGTTACAGTCATCAGAAGTGTGTTACAGTCAGCAGTAGTGTGTTACAGTCAGCAGTAGTGTGTTACAGTCATCAGAAGAGTGTTACAGTCATCAGAAGTGTGTTACAGTCAGCAGTAGTGTGTTACAGTCATCAGAAGTGTGTTGCAGTCAGTGTTTCACACTGGAGAGTCTTGGATACACGACCAACCGGACTTCCTCTGACATCCTCATACACTGGATTACTCCCGATTAACAACCAGTTCGAAAATTCAAAACCACACCACGGAATCTTTATGACAACTATATATCATTGAGATATCATCGGCTATAGGGTTATCAATTACTACCACTAGTATACAATGGTCCTATTCACATAATTTCCCGCCACTGGTCACGCAAGTGCCGACCAATCACAGCTGGGCGCAGTAACCATGGTAACGGTAATAAATAAATCCGCAGTGTCTAATTTATCGCACATTTTCTCATCATAGACGGCAATACAGATAATATTTAACCCAGATGCCCCATTATCTTTAACAAGGCTGTAGTCTGCAACGATCACCAAAAACGAGCGATGCGAGTTTGGTCAGAATGTCAACACAGTATTGGGAAATCCCAGTTATGGAAACACGAGCGAGTGACCATGGTGTTCCCCGCCCTGTGTTTGTAAACAAATAGTTGTGGCTACTCAGTAAAATGATTTTACGGGCAAGGTTGGTCTCAGCGTGGGAAGGGATGGGTTCACAGGTCTTTTTTATCCGAAAATATCAGCGAATGTCACAAAATGCCAGGTTTTCATTTGGCATGAACACTATATCGCTACATGTGGTCAGGCTGGGAGATTTCCGAAGATTGCGCGCAGCTGCGATTGGTCAGTTTGAACTACGGAGTTTGCCGGAGGGGGTCTGTGAATAGGACCATTCCGCCGGCGTGTGACCCGGCACGTAAACACAGTTCCAGTCTGAATACAAAATGGCTAATAAAACGACAAAGAACCAACCACAGATCATTCCCGGACGAGCCGCCAATTTTCCTGGCACATATCAGCAACATGAAAACAAACACAAACACATTGTATATTACTGAACTTTAATCACACTCAAAACATCAGATACACCAGGCCCATAGCCAGGATTTCTGCAGGGGGGGGGGGGGAGCTACCAAAAAATAAGAAGGCTTAATATTGCATGTGACAAATTAAAAAAAAAATTATATACTTCAGAGTTTATTATCAACATGTGTATGTCAAATATTTGGTATCAGATACACATATTTGTGAAATTAGCCCAAGGGCTAAGAAAGGCTAAGAAAGCTTACCGGACAATATATATTTCAGATATTAGCCTTTTATCCCATGAGCTCAAAAGTAAGGTTGTTGGTCAATTCAAGGTCACGAGAATATCCAGCATATATCATTTATCATGTTTATAGTATGTCCACAACTGACTCCTAAGCTGTAAAA
The DNA here is from genome assembly GCA_949152475.1 of Terebella lapidaria. Taxonomy (NCBI): domain Eukaryota; kingdom Metazoa; phylum Annelida; class Polychaeta; order Terebellida; family Terebellidae; genus Terebella; species Terebella lapidaria. The sequence goes on from OX424564.1 coordinate 39,055,733, forward strand.
TAAATAAAAACGAGATATAAGCCATTTTGTGCTCTCGACCTTAAAAGTGAGTCAGAGGTCAAATTCAAGGTCACGAGAATATTCAGCATATATCATTTCCTATATGTCCACAATTGATTCCTAAGCTGTAAAGTCGATGATAAGCAAGATAATAGCCATTTTGTGCTCTGACTTTGAAACTGAGGTCAGATGTCAAATTCAAGGTCACGAAAATATTCAGTATATATCATTTCCTATATGTCCACAATTGATTTCTAAGCTGTTAAGCTTTGTTCTTTGACCTTTAAAATGAGGTCAAAGGTCAAATTCAGGTCACCAAAATATTCAGCATATATCATTTTCTATATGTTCACAATTGATTCCTAAGCTGTAAAGTCGACAATAAGCGAGATATTAGTCATTTTGTCCTTTGACCTTGAAATTTAGGTCAAAGGTAAAATTCAAGGTCAAGAGAATAATCTGTATATATCATTTCCTATATGTTCACAATTGATTCCTAAGCTGTAAAATCGATAATTAGCGAGATATTAGTCATTTTGTGCTCTGACCTTGAAAATTAGGTCTAAGGTCAAATTCAAGGCCGTGAGAATATTCAGCATATATCCTTTCCTATATGTCCACAATTGATTCCTAATCTCTAATTTTAATATTTAGTGAGATATTGTATTAAGTGAGATATTATGAAAAATGTGCCCCATTATAAAGCATCGGAGAATTTAACATGAGATACACATCACAGAGATATATGAGGGCAATCTTTTGAAACAAAAATCTGAACTGTCTGAACAGTTTTTGAAAAAAAGTCAGAAATCAGCCGTTTTTCGTCGAAAATTGCCGCCATTTTTTTTTAAAAATGCGAAAATCAAAAAACAAAAAAATACCTCCTTTTCAAAATATTTTTAGGCATTTTTGTGCAAAATTTCAGAAAGATTCACTTGTAAACTTTGAAGATAAAAATGTGGACGACGCTGACGCCTACGACGCAGATGACGGACACAACGCCATGCCAATAGGTTATCCGACCATAGGTTCGGTAACCTAAAAAAGCACTTGTCACAGAATCACACTTGTAATGCTAAACATGGTCCATTTATTCCCATCTCTTATTCATACATCATATTACGATATTACAATATTGACATCAGTTTTCGGGGGGTTACTTTTCAGGGGGGTTTACGCGTAACTATGAAGCTACATTAGGGACATTCGCCTTCGTGTATTTTCGCCTTCGCCTTCGTGGTGTTTTCGCCCTCGCCTTCGCGTAATTTCGCTTTCGCCCTCGCCTTCGCCCACTTTCGTCTTCGACTTCTCGTAATCTCGCCCTCGCCTTCGCGTAATTTCGCCTTCGCCTTCTCGTAATTTCGCCTTCGTCTTCGCGTATTTTCGTCTTCGTCTCCGTGGCGTTTTCGACTTCGCCTTCGCGTAATTTCGCCCTCGCCTTCTTGTAATATTGCCTTCGCCATCGCCTTCGTCCACTCCCGCCTTCGTGTTCGTGGTGTTTTCGCCCTCGCCTTCGTCCACTCGCCTTCACCTTCTTGTAATTTCGCCTTCGTCTTCACGTATTCTCGCCTCCGTCTTCTCCTTCGCCCAGTTTCGCCTTCGCCTTCGCCCACTCTCGGCTTCGCTTTCTCGTAATTTCGCCTTCGCATACTAATGTGTACGCATGTAATACAAAGTCATACGTATGGAATAAAAACTCATACGTGTGAGATACTAACAAATACGTATGAGACACTAACTCACACGCAGGATCTACCGGCTACCGTCGAATGCACAATATATCGATTGCTAATAACGATTGCAAAATATCATATTGCTCGCTTGAATTATTCGTTTTTTTTTATAATTGATATTCAGGCTCATGCTAATATTATTTAATATACAGTATACTCCCTCGTAATAAATTATATCTGCATGCTAAAAGGTGTGGTTTGTCACTCCGCCAATCATAGGTATCACCTCACCTCCCCCCCCCCCCCCCCCACCCCACCCCACCACATACACATCTACAACCCATACTCTCTTATTTCCCCGCAGCGAGTCGACTGATTGGTCAAACCATTGTCAAGTGTTATCTGGTTGTTTAGTCAAGGGTTATTCTGGTTGTTTAGTTATCTTAAATAAACCTTTGGATGAAAACTAACCAACTAAAATATATGCAGATATTACATGTATATACCATAATGCGAAGAAAAATCATAGTGTCCATACTTGATAAAACAAATTGGTGGAATCCTTATAACATTAAAATATTCGTTGAAATAGCTTACTGAATAAGTATTCCGACGTGATCAAATATATATACAAACCGAACGATTGTAGAATGAAAGGAATGTCAGTCAGTCTAAGTATTTCTGAGGCGTACCATTATAGATTTGAACGTGCATATGTTTACAATATTATAAAACTCACTGGATATCACGATATGCATAACAATGAAATCTACTCATGCTACATATGGCCGTCATATTTATTTCACAGAACGCCTTATCCGAACGGAAATATAAGAACAAGAATATTTCAAAAATGAAAAAAATACTTTTTGGATGCTGAGATGAGACCGGATAAATTGTATTTATGTACAGTGTAAAATTCATTCTAGAAATTAATATTAATTGCCAATAAAGATCGGTATCGGTTATGGTGGACACTTGTGATATATCGTGAAGATATGTTGAATATCAAAATGCTTCAGTTTAATAATAAAACAAAAACACCTGAGAGTGCCCGAGAGTGCGCGAAGGCGAAGGCGAGAGTGGGCGAAGAGAGGACGAAGGCGAGAATGAAAACACCATGAAGACGAAGGCTAAATTACAAGAGGCGAAGGTGAAATTACGCGAAGGCGAAGTCGAAAACACCACGAAGGCGAAAATACGCGAAGACGATAGCGAAATTACAAGAAGGCGAAGGCGAGAGTGGTCGAAGGCGAGGGCGAAGGCGAAATTACAAGAAGGTGAAGGCGAAATATACGCGAAGGCGAAGTCGAAAACACCACGAAGACGAAGGCGAAAATACGCGAAGACGAAGGCGAAATTACAAGAAGGCGAAGGCGAGAGTGGACGAAGGCGAAGGCGATATTACAAGAAGGTGAAGGCGAAATTACGCGAAGGCGAAGTCGAAAACACCACGAAGACGAAGGCGAAAATACGCGAAGACGAAGGCGAAATTACGAGAAGTCGAAGACGAAAATGGGCGAAGGCGAGGACGAAGTCGAAATTACGAGAAGGTGAAGGCGAAATTACGCGAAGGCGAGAGCGAAAACACACGAAGGCGAATGTCCCTAATGTAGCTTCATACGTAACCCCCGTAACCCCCCTGCCTACGGGCCTGTACACACACAACAAGCACTGCACACGGGTCAAGAGATGAGAGGGATTCATGGTACAATTCCGCCGCCGTGTGGCTCAGCACGTGAACACAGTTCCAGTCTGAATACACACGATTCCACTCGATACACACGCCCGATTCCGCTTGTTACATACGCGTATTTGTCCACAAAAGAACACTGAATCCGTTGACTCGGCGAGATGTTATCTCCTCGATGATTTCGGTGTAAGGTCCATCCAAAAATGTGTTTATAGTGTCCAAACATAATTCAAAACAAATGTCCAAATAGCTTCCAGAAGTGTATATCAATCCGATTTAGCAGTCTCTGCGCGGTCGAAGTCTCTCTCCCTCTGATCTCCGGGGGATAAAGTTTAATCCGCCCACGTCCAGCGGCTCACACGCTCAGGCACACGAAAAACATCAAAAGAAAAATACTCGGCCGGGAAAGTTTTCTGGCCGGCTTGAGGCCACAGCTAACACATATACATCACACCTTTCATAATTAAAGTGCCATGATCAATTTTTGGTTTTCCCTGTGAAAGTGATCAGTAGATGCCTACAAGACAGACGAACACCAAAATTTTTTCACTGCAACCTCAAATTCGTCAAAATTTGACATTAAAAGTCAGCGTGTTCGCATAGTTTCATGCGAAACAGTTCCCACGCAGTGATATCAAAACATCAAAAAATACAGGAAAAATACACCTTATTTGCTCCGATTTGCTTGTACCTCACTCATTTAGGCTGTATAATAGCGATGGAACCCACACTTCAATGGACTAGTTCACAGAATTTTCCCGCCATGAGCTAATCAGACCAATCACTGCTGCGCGCGTTGCCCGAGGCAACAAGTGTAACCACATACGGGAAAACCCAAAGTGCATGTAAACACATGCGGGAATCAGTAGACTCACGGACGTGGTTATAAGTTTTTCACGTGATATTTGACGGTTGAAAAGTGCAATGTCGTGCGAGCCGGCGATTATCTTCAATAAATTCATATGAACTTGAGGTATAACAACTGAATGACGTATAGACTGTCTATTTGTGGTTTACACAGTCATAACAGCTGAGAATTTGAAAGGTGTGGTGGGTACTCGATGCAGATGAAATCGAAGTGATTACCGTTGTTGACACTTCGGCTCAAAATCTGCGCGCAGCAGTCATTGGTCGGCTGCCTGATCTTTTCGGGAACGCTCGGTAGATTTCGGCGGGAAATTCTATGAACTAGTTCATTCGTATCTGCACCAGATAACGACAATAAGTGTCTTTGTTTATGTTTGTGCAAGTGTGAAAAATCGATCACATCGTGCGTTTTTTCATAGGGTCATCCGGGCGTAGTTTGAAGGATCTATTGGTGCTAAATCATCACAAATATGCTAGCCAACTGTTCTATAACAAATTCCAAAAATGAATTATTCCACTTCAAAAGACGCCAACGTTTGGTGTAATATCTCCAGTTGCATGCACTTTAATTTTACCAGACCAAATATTAGCCCAAGGGCTAAGAAATGTTACCAGACAATGTTTTACATCTTAGATATCGGCCATTTTGTCCCGTGACCTTGGAAACAAGGTCAAGGTCACAAGAATATTCAGAATATATCATTTCATGTCCACAATTGATTCCTAAGCTGCAAAATCGACAATGAGCAAGATATTAACCATTCTGTGTTCTGACCTTGGAAACGAGGTCAAGGTCAAATTCAAGGTCATGAGAATATTCAGCATATATCACTTCCTTGTGTCAACAATTGATTGCAAGCTTTAAAGTTGATAATAAGCGAGATATTAGCCATTCTGTGCTCTGACCTTGAAAGTGAGGTCAAAGGTCAAATTCAAGGTCATGACAACATTCAGCATATATCGTTTCCCACATTTTCACCATTGACTCCCAAGCTGTAAAGTCGATAATAAGTGATATATCAGCCATTTTGTGCTCTGGCCTTGGAAATGAGTTCAAAGGTCAAATTCAAGGTCAAGGCAATATTAAGCATATATCATTTCCTATATGTGCTCAATTGATTACAAAGCTGTAAGGTCGATAATAAGCAAAATATTAGCCATTTTGTGCTTTGACCTTGAAAATGAGGTCAAAGGTCAAATTCAAGGTCATAAAACTATTCAGCATATATCATTCACTTTATGTTCACAATTGATTATTAAGCTGTAATGTTGATAATAAGCGAGGTATTAGCCATTTTATGATCTGACTTTTAAAATGAGGGCAAAGGTCAAGTTCAAGGTCATGACAAGATTCAGTATATCATTTCCTATATGTGCACAATTGATTCCTAGGCTGTAAAGTTGATTATAAGCGAGATATTATACATTTGATGCTGTGACGTTGAAAATGAGATCAAAGGTCAAGTTCAAGGTCATGACAAGATTCAATATATATATCATTTCCTATATTAGCACAACTGATTCCTGGGCTCTAAAGCCGATAATAAGCGAGGTATTAGCTATTTTATTCTCTGACCTTGAAAATGAGGTCAAAGGTCAAATTGAAGGTCATGACAATATTCAGCATATATCACTTCCTATATGTCCCCAATTGATTTGTAAGTTGTAAAGTCAATCATGAGCGAGATTTTAGCAATTTTGTGCTCTGACCTTAAAAATGAGGTCAAAGGTCAAGTTCAAGGTCACGACGATATTCAGCATATATCATTTCCTATATGTCCATCGCAATATTAAGTGAGATATTAGCAATAATGTGTCCTATTATAAAGCATAGGAGAATTTAACATGGGAAAGTCCTATTTGGGCCACGTTTCACTTTGAGCGATTCAATCGCAACGAAACTTATACACATCACAGGAGTACATATATGGAGTGTCATGTATCAGAAAGAAAAAAAATTAACTGAACAGATTTTGAGAAAATGGCCGCCAAACCCGAACTCAAGTATTTTTTGTCGAAAACGGCCGCCACTTTGAAGAAAATGCGGAAATCGGAAAACTAAAAAAAAACCTTTCCTGGAAATATTTTTAGGTATTTTTTGGCAAAATTTCAGAAAGATTCGACCGTAAACTTTAAAGATAAAATTAGCCCAAGAGCTAAGAAAGGTTACCGGACAATATATATTTTAGATATTAGCCTTTTGTTCCGTGACCTCGAAAATAAGGTCATTGATCAATTCAAGGTCACAAGAATATTCAGCATATATCATTTCCTCTATGTTCGCAATCGATTCATAAGCAGAAAAGTCGATAATAAGTTAGATATTAGCCATTTTGTTCTCGGACATTGAAAACTAAGTCGGAGGTCAAATTCAAGGTCACCAAAATATTCAGCATTTATCATTTCCTATGTTCACTATGGATTCCAAACCTGTAAAGTCGATAATAAGCGAAATATTAGCCATTTTGTGCTCTGACCTTGAACATAAGGTGAAGGTCAAAATCGAGATACATACTCAGTGTATATCGGTGTATATCATTTTCTATATCCACAATTGGTTCCCAAGCTATACAGTCAATATAGAAGCAAGATATTAGCCATTTTGACCTTTGACCTTGAAAATGAGGTCGAAGATCAAATTCAAGGTCATAGCAATATTCAGCATATATCATTTTCTATATATTCATAATTGATTCCTAAGCTGTAAAGTCGATAATAAGCGAGATATTAGCAATCCAAGGTCCGGTAACAGAGTGAAAACAAGCCACTGACCAAATAGGATTTAATGATGTTTTGCTCATGAAGAGCTATGAACCATTGTAATATAAAAAATATTTTATTTTAAATGGAGATTTAACATGGGCTTTGGTTGATTTCTTATTTGTTGGGTTTTTGAAATGAAATAGCCCGATTATGCAGATTGCCTAAGGGGCCGTCTCACCAATAAACACAAACGAAATGTACTTACTGCTATTATATAGTTTCCCCTTTGGCCCCGTGCAACAATAGTGTAGCATTCAATTTGTCAGACAAACGATTGGTACAATTTTGGGCACAGGCTTATCACAAATTTTCGTATTGCCTGAAGTATGAACAAACAACACAACGCATACTGGTAGTTGTTAAAGCCTATGCCATGATTTTAAATGCCTCTCATGTGTGTCAGAACACAAACGCAAACTTCATATTGCTGTGCATATATAGAATCAATCCATGTGTATACATGTGTAGAATATTTATGACTGTTAGCGGCCCGAAACCCTCCCTCACACTTTATCCCACTCGACATACACGGCACAGATTCATCACATGACTTCGTACTCACGAGAACCGACGCACACCGTCCAAGACATGTAAACAACCCCACAAAATGACGTCACACAGAACACACACTCAATCACAACATTTCCAGACACCTAACCACGCCCACACAGACGTTACATCACTTTCAGCGAATCACATGAACTCCTGTTCCACGACGCGGGAAAAAACAGACACCCATGGAAGAAGTCCCCGCGCTTTTCGGAGTTGAGTAGAGAGATTCTAAAAGATTAGACGTGCTTCTAGAATATTGAAGATATTGTGTAATAATTAATAAGAACTATCTGTGATATAGCATTTCAAGTGTCGGACTATTATTCGGACTATTTCGGGAAGTGTGAAAGAGGCTGTGATCATGCCATCGGACTTATCATCCAAATAAACTTGGATTAATTGAATTCGGACTGGTTTGTGATATTTCAAGCATAACGCTACGAACACTATACGCTAGTAAAAGGGCTGATTGGACCCTGAAGAATCCCGATTTTGTAACATTGGCGCCAGTGACCAGGATATCGAAAGCCAGTCTCGGCTTAGAAACTGTTAACGTCAATGCCGGATACACGAGCGACAACCTATAGCCAGCCGAATTCCCGTGAGGAGTCGCGGACGACGGACGGAGCGACCGCCAAACCGGTCCCGCTAAGCCAGCGACCATCGTGACCCCGATCAGTAGCGATGAGTGACACGTTAACTCTGTCACACGTACAACCGCCTGACGAACTGTATCAGATATCGAAATACGGTGATCGTACTGGTTCGTCATTGTCGGAAGAAGGTTACGGACCAAACCTCTTCGCTGATGAAGAGTACATGAACGAACTGTTCTTACGCGAAGATCCGTCATCGCCCTGTCACACGATGGGCGAGATCTTGGATGCCCATGCCAAGTCGTACCGTACTACACCTGCCGGACCGTCTCGCTCGCTAGTTGACGACCGAAGACGAGCGAACTCTGGACCTACAGGACAGCGACCGGATACTGACACGTTGTCACAACCGGTGAGCGTACAGCCAGTGAACATTAACACTTCCATGGTGACGCAACCGCCCAGCCGATCACGAATCTGTCGGTGGTTGGACGATTCGGACAGTGCTAATGAGTTCGGACCAAGCCGTGATCAACCAGCGTCACGACCCTTGACGGCCACCTCGACGCGTCATGAGCATAAACCGTCAATACAGTCGAGATTGCCAACCGACCCGATCATGACCGGAGTCCTGCCTGAGGGGTTCCAGCCGAACCGGAGACGTCCCGCTACAAAGAGTACCCCAGCGCCTGCTGCCGACCGGACTCACACCCGATCGACCTTCACCGCAATCGATTCCCGTGGACCAGTGGACAACCCGCCATGGCGATCACACGACATCGGAGTTCCGATCTCAGACACGAACGCTCGCACACGCGACGAGCGTCAGCTGCCGCCGATAACCATCGTCGGACCCGAGCTCCCTGTCGAGCCCGCGGACCAAGCGATATCAGTTGCTCCTGGCGGACATCATAATGTGGTTCCTGATGGATATCACCATGTTGCTCCTGGCGGATACCGTAATGTTGTTCCCGACGGATACAAACCACCGTACCCCGGAGTGGTACCTCATCGCGGTGGCCCTGTGCCATACCCCGGAATAGCAGCGCAATACCCTAGGATAGCAGATCAATACCCCGGAATAGCAGATCGATACCCCAGAATAGCAGTACGCCCGAGTGTGTGTGTTAACAGCCCCAGATCTTACGGTCTGTCGCCGCCGTACCCTCCTCACTCGGAAGGTGTACCGGAGATGACTCAATCATACGGGGTCGCTTCGCAGGCCGCGCCTGTGTCAAGTTGTGTCGGATACTCACCAGCGGTTCACAACGCGACCTCGGAACCGCCAGTCACTGTCACGACCGCCGTTTCCCCAGCGGAAGCCGCTACGACCATGCCCGATGGATCGCCAGCGAATATCGGTACTCCGATCTCTACGACATCCAACATCGGTGCTCCGATCACTACGACATCCAACAACGGTACTTCGAACTCTACAGCATCGAACATCGGTACTCCGATCACTACGACATCCAACAACGGTACTTCGAACTCTACGGCATCGAACATCGGTACTCCGATCTCACCGGCAGTGGAATCTACGACCGGACCGCCACCACTAGCAACCGGTAAGACTGCCCAGTGGCGCGCCACCTTCAAGGAAGGCAACCTGGTACAGTACCTGCGCAGCTACGAGCAGTTCACGTCCGCCTTCACGTATACGGACTTGAACAAGACCACGACTTTCGGCAGTACGCTGCGAGGCCGTGCTGAGGCACTCGCTCTACACATTCCCGTCGACACCCCATGGGAAGAGTTCCAACGTCGCCTGCTGGAGGGATGGGAGCCCACACCCCGGCGTCAAGCAAAGCACGATGACTTTCCGTTTATGAAACGGGAACGGAAAGAGGCCGCAGAACATTACCTTGAGCGGTTACAAGCGCTTGCGGAACAGGTGTTCGACGATGTGACCCCGGAATCTCAGCAAAGAACTGTGATTTCACAATTCATTATTGGCCAGCCGGACTATATTGCGGATAGACTATGTGTGCTGACGTTTGGCTCATATAGCGAAGCACTCACGGCTGTTCTAAAAGCGGAAAGCCGACAGCAAAGAACGAAACGAGAACGACAACACGGTGCTCGTCGGACTGAAACTGTTGGTTATGCAAAGGATAATGATACGGACTCAGAAATGGCGTGTGCTATCGGACAGATTGACACTGGGGAAAAGTTATCTCCCGAGCAGATAGCCGCGTACTATGATCCAGCCGACAGCGACACGACCGGACTTGAAGGTTGTGCCAAACATTCAGTGCCGGCCTGTTCTCGCGAATGGGTAGCGGACGCATTCCAGTGCGCTATCAGCGACGAAGCTGGACAGTATGGTGAGGACGCATTGTACTCTGTGTTGCGAGCTACGGCTCAGGCCCGAGGGGACCGTCCTACATTGGCGGGTCGAACTGAAATCTGTTTCTTCTGTAAGAAACCCGGACATCGGTGGATAAGGTGTTTCCGACTGAAGGATATTCTGGTACGGAATGGTATGAAGCCGTTCGCACCCAGACCGGGTGTCACAGGGAACACTGATCGGACTAATAAGGCCACGCCTAATGCTAAATCTACCAACGTACCGCCACCCCAGGCCAATCAAGTACCTGAGAGCAAACCGTCAAACTAGAGGAGGAAGGAACTGCGGAGCAAGGACCTTCCGTTAACACGAGCAAAGCTCCCAGCTCCGAAACGGTAATCGTACCGGCGGCCATAACCATCTTGCCGGTCAAATCGGCGCCACCGCCACTGGTGGCTAAGCCTCACGAAGGGGTGTGCGCTAAATGCGCCTCGTCGTCTTCCGCCCAAGATTCGCTCCACGAAGGGGTGTCGGAACCACTGCAACAACGCTCACCGCGGAGTAAGCGCCACGAAGGGGTGTCGTCACGCACCGCCAACGGAACTGAAACAGACAGTATGTCCGAGATAGAATGGATATCGGACGACGGAGGTTTCTATGCCTTTCCGTGTGGACCCGAAACTAAACCAGTGACGCTGACAATCCCGCTGAAGGTTCCGACAGACGATCCGGATGAACCGATTGTTATCAATAACAGCCGGGCCACCCATGAGTGTTGGAAATTGCCGGTACACATCGGTAAACAAACTTTCAAGGCATTAATGGACTCAGGGGCACAAATCTCATTGCTTCGTCGAGATCTGCTCCATTGTGTGCCTCTCGAACAACGAACTATGTGTCCTACAACCGCGACTATCCATGATGTCAATAGGGACTACAGCCCTATAGACGGACTCTTGGACCTTGTGATTCAAGTCGGAACTAAAAAAAAGTTGGTGACATTTTGTGTGGCCGCAATTCATGACGAAATGATTTTGGGCATGAATTTCTTCCGGCAAACTAACGCCATTGTTAACTATGGTGAAGGAACAGTACACGTTAACAAGGAGATACTGTTCACGCACAAAGACTTTGAAGCGAATGTCGTACGTATGGCTGTACATCGTGCAGTCACTGTGCCGCCACGCAGTGAAGCGGTGGTCGAACTGGTCCCGACCTCGAAGGTCAGAGTGCGGCAACACCCGCGCCTCATTCAGCCAATGGTGAACTTTCCCGAGGATACGGACTTAGTAATGGGGAGAACACTAACCACATTGAACAGGAAATGTGTAAAAGTGACAGTAGTGAACCCCGCGGATACGGGCATAACTCTGACCCGCTCGGACCCTGTTGCTATTGCGAGTCCCATGGATAGCATTGTGGGTGCATTGCTGAAACCCGGAGAAGAACCGGATATTCCCCGGATGAACATTAATCGTTATGGTGATCTACCGTCGTATCTACGTGAAATGGTAGATCGAGCTGGGTTGGCTCCTGAACAGCAACGCCAGTGTGATTACAGACTGCTCAATGACGTAACACGGTAAGATTCGTACCCACTTCCGAACATACAAGACACGCATGATGCGCTCGCTGGAGCGACGTACTTTTCGGCTCTGGATCTTGCCTCCGGATACTGGCAAGTCGAGGTGGACCCAGCGGACCGACCAAAGACCGCCTTTGCCACTCGGAAAGGCTTGTACCAATTCAAGGTTATGCCGTTCGGACTGAGTAACGCGCCGGCAACCTTTGAGCGTCTCATGGAGACAATTCTCCGCGGATATCTATGGACTAGATGTATGTGCTATCTGGACGATGTGATAGCATACGGACGCACTTTTGATCAGGCGCTTGCCAACCTGGAAGCGGTCCTGGATCGGATACGAACGGCTGGGTTTCGTCTGCAACCCAAAAAGTGTGAACTATTCCAAAGAGAAATCCTATACCTGGGATTTATTGTGAGCGGACAAGGTATCAGGGTTGACCCGAACAAGGTCAAGGCTATCAGAGAATGGCCGGTGCCATGTGAAACCACGGACGTTAGGGCCTTTCTAGGGTTCGCGAACTATCACCGGAGGTTCATTAAGGACTACGCCGAAATCGCCGAACCTCTTGTCGCACTCACCAGGGGTGAATGTCTCTTCACTTGGGGATCACCTCAACGGAAAGCCTTTAGGAGGCTACAAGACGCATTGATCAAGGCCCCCAAGCTCGCTCATCCCTCCCGAGATGAGGACGATTACTTCATCCTTGATACGGACGCTAGCGGTTACGCTATCGGAGGTGTGCTTTCACAGCGTGTGAACGGAAAAGAGATACCGATTGGTTTTGCAAGTAAGACTCTGTCGCGAACGCAGCGGAATTACTGCACTACGTACCGTGAACTGTTGGCTGTAGTCGAAATGATCCAGCACTACAGACATTACTTGTGGGGACGGAAATTCCTACTTCGGACGGACCATAGCTCGTTGCGATGGTTAAAAAACTATAATGATGCGGACGGAATGCTAGCCCGGTGGTTAGCCAAGTTACAGCAATATGACTTCCGCATTGAACACCGCCCCGGGAAGCTCCATGGAAATGCTGATGGACTTTCACGGTGTCATAGTTGTAAACCGGTTAGGCGGATCACAGTTGTTCCAGCTGCACCTGAGAGAGACCTCCTGAACAGTGATATGATGACATCACCGGTCTCTTCTCAAATGCTCTCCATACGCCAAGCGGCCCGTGTGCGTACATTGGATACTAAAATTAGTGGCCAACAGTGGTTGTCAGACTATTCTACTGCTGACATTGTCGCCGCACAGCAGGCCGACCCTAGTGTCGGGCTAGTACGTCAATGGATAGCAGCCGGAACGAAACCGACCTCGAAAGAAGTCGCCCGTCACGGAGAGGAGGTTAAGACCCTGTTCTCGCGATGGAATCTACTGGCTTTACAAGATGGGGTCCTGGTACGGAATGCCAAGCCAGACCCAGCCGGACGAACTATAGTGCAAACAGTGCTGCCCGCCGCTCTACGGACGGTGGTTTTACATCAGTTGCACGACCTCAAGGTTGTAGATCACCTTGGAATACAGCGAACAATCATTAGAGTCCGTCGCGGATTCTATTGGCCGGGTTTATCGTTGGACGTCGCACGCTGGTGTGCTCATTGTCCGCAGTGTACGTCACGTAAGGGGAAGCCAACGCCAAAACGGTCGCCATTGACTCAATTGCCGACCGGAGCCCCCTTTGATAGAATCGCATTGGATATTTTGGATACCCACAAAAATACCGGACATGGAAATAGGTATATCGTTGTGATTTCGGACTATTTCTCCAAGTACACGGACGCATTTCCGCTCCAACGCCACACAGCTAGGAATATAGCTGACGTCCTGGTAAATAGATGGATTGTGTACCATGGAGTGCCGAAAGCCATTCACAGTGACCAAGGGACTGAATTTGAATCCTCACTGTTTCGGAATGTCGTACGCTTGCTAGTTGCCAAGAAAATATGGACTACGCCCTACCGACCACAAAGTGACGGTCAGGTTGAACGGTTTAATCGAACTTTACTGAATATGCTAAGCGCATTCGTCAGTGATCATGGGAATGATTGGGACTTACATTTACCATATGTATTGATGGCGTATCGCACCTCAGTCCATTCCTCTACCGGGTGTACTCCACACCTGATGGTGTATGGACATGAATGTAATTTACCAGTGGACTTGGTATTCCCAACACATGACCCGGAACCGTTATCTCCATGCGGACCAGAGTATGTCGAATACTTACGAACTGCCATCAGAACTGCACACGGGTTCGCCCAAGACCTTCTGCAGAAAGCTGCGACCCGTCAAAAATTGGGATATGACGCTCATGCAAAATATTGGCCCCAATTCCAACCCGGAGAGTTGGTAAGATACTACTATCTACCCCTCACGCAAAGTAACAAATTTGCACGACCATGGACTGGACCCTGGAGAGTTCTGGAACGTGTTACCAATGTGGACTATCGGATAGCCCTCGTATCAAACCTACATAATACACGTGTCGTCCATCTTGACGTCATCAAGTCGTATGAAGGTGATTTGCATCATTCGAACTACCGTGATAATGTAGTGTCGCCACCCGAGTCGCCGAGTGATGCGGACTCCAAAGACAAGTCATCTGGTGATTCACTGGAGCATATCCGTGCTCTCTATCATCCCTGGGATGTCACAGTACAAGAGAAGTCTACAGAGACAGATCGGACTACGGATACAGATGTCACGCCATCACAGTCTAAACGCCAACCTGTGTCGCCACCCTCGTCGAACGCGAAACGACGTAGGAAGAAAAGAAAATCGCGCAAATCGAACTCGAGTGCCCCGCAGCACCCGTCAAAGAAACGCGGATCACGTCCCATGATCAGTTCGGACTCGTCAATGAGTGAGGCTACACCCCAGCCTGCTCCATACAGCCGCCCTAGACGGACTATTCGCCGACCAGCCCGGTTTAGATAACCCTGGCTGAATTCACTGATTGATGAAATCGATGATGAAATTATGAATGTTGAATGGACTGTGATTTCATGTCTTTTCGATAATTTCTATAATAATATAATAATAACATGTACCCATATATTCATCATATTTCTTATGTATTCGATGTCAGTGAGGCACCTTTTCTAATACTTTATTTTGACATGATGTCGTGGAATGAGCATGGTTATGATATTGGCCGTATAATGTGGTATAATGCAGTCGTATATATATCACCGTATTATTCATGTGTGTTGTCTTGCGCACTGTGGCGCACTACCTAAAAATTTCATAATCATGTAATTGCACCCATGTGTCAGCCGAACAGCCCTGCCGAGAGTAAGATCACTTTGTCGCTGACGAGGTGAAAGGAGAGCCGTTATCGGATCAAGCGCCAGGATTGGGCCTCTACTCCCCCTACGTAACATACAGGGGAACGCGATACAGCGGATTTCATCTCTGAACCCACCTTTCCACACCAAGGCGCGATCTGTCAAACACTTTCATTATATAATCACTATCAACGCGCCTCGGTAGGGCCGACCCAGATCACCACCCTCACCCCCTCACAGCAATCACCGCGTTCCTCGACCCTAGGAACTGATGATAATGAACGGACTGATGAGACTCCTGTGAGCCTAGTATTCATACTTCTACATTTAATGAACTGAATCGTCTGCTAACGCAATTCGATTAACTGTTTACTGTGCGTTAAATCACGAAGATAAGGAATGGAATTAATGTGAAGAGTTCACACGGACTGCATGTAACGCAAGTGAACCCAGAAGCCGTGATCGGCACCGTCACCAAACTTTCCCGCGTAAAAACAATAGTGATTGGAAGCACATGAAAAGTGCTGTAACTCTGAATGTACGCCAGATCAACTCGTGATATGATTGGATAGTGAAATCCAGGAGCCGTAGTCGGAATTATGGAAATCAGAACGGTGTGTATGTCAATCCACTGCCTTGACTGTTGGCGCGAAAGGCCAGCCTTTGATGTACAGCGTTTCCTAGGCGACGGGCCCGCCTCCCGCAAAACACAGGCAGAGACAATTGCATGAAACGAAAAGACGTATACTGATAATAGAGCGCACCCCCCACCCGGGGATTCTAAGAAGTGATGCTGTCAGCATCTTTGTGTGTACAGTGCGGACTTAGTGGAAAGTTTTTGGGAAGCGGGTCACTTGCCTGCTGACCACCAAGCGGATAACACCTATCTGTGGATATTAGAGCGGACTTTACTTGACTGTTGTGAAGAATATTCAGAGCGGATATTTGAACAAAGTTTGTGCATTTGCGATATAGACGGACTGTGTGTGGACTGTGGAATAAGTTCCTGTCAGGATAAGAAGTTTGTTGCAAACTTTCGATCGGAATATGGAGTAATAATCTGTGGTAGCTGACAGAGTATTCGGTTGTTGCTGATGGATATTACCCGAACTAAGCCGGACTAGTGAGTGTTGTCGGACTTGTGCCTGGAGGCTGCTTTGGCACACGTCAGTGTCACCGCGGCCGGGCATGTCGTCCAGGTATGAGAAAGAAGGCGGACTATCACCGGCTCGTGCAGAGAGCCCTATCGTTGTCGACGATGAGTCGGACACGGTCGTACCTTCACCAGCTACCGTCGTTATCAACAGCGAGTGCATAGCCGTCGAAATCGTTGAACAGGGAGCATCCAATCGAAATCATGGACGCGGACACTCAGCAGTCGCAGAGTGTCCCGGAACAGTCCCATGGAGCAGAAGCCCCAGGAGCCGAACCTTCGCTTACCCTGCAGCAGCGCGTCATCCGCAACCTGCAGCTGAGAGGGAGACGACACACACCGAGTCCACCACTGGAACAGTCAGCGGGCTTAGGCGATCCGGGTTGGGAACAGCTCCAGGAAGGCAGTCGTATTGTGGAGCACGCCCTGGCCGCACAGCGACAGTCACCAGTCACGGTCGCCGCGTCTTCCGCCACGTTCGCCGCCATCGCCGCCCCGCCGGCGATCGTATCGACGCCCGCTTCGACGGCGCCGGTAGTCGTACCAGCCACACGACCAGTCGCATCTCCAGCGCAGCCCTCAGGGCCGCCACTTGCAGCGGAACCGTCAGCGCCAGCTCCGAACCCGGATCGGGGACCCCGGATTACCCCGTTCCGACGTCAAGTTATGGAGCTGATGGCGCTTGTCCCGGCACCCATGACGCCGATCGGAACCCGCGCCATCCGTTGGGACGAAGTCCCGATGAGCCAGCGTACGCGACTCACCGGATATGGACCGGAACACGACTACGACGTTCCGTCAACTTTGTCCGAAGGCCAGATTATGACTGCCCCTTTCTTAGTATGACTGCCCTTTCTGCACGGGAACGGAAGAGCCCGCTGGATCTCTGTTGTGGCCGACCGTGAGTCGGCGCGGACCATTTCGTACGCCCCAGGAATTGGACGCGCATGTCCTGGCGTACCATTTCCCATTCATCCGGTTCTATATCTGCCCGGGGAACGACGGATTCGTGACCCTCACCCAGGCCGACATGGTGCGCCACCTGTCCACCCCGACGGACGAACATATCCTGCAGTTTCCGCTGTTCAAGCGCGGACGGCTGACGGCGACCCCACAGATTGTGAGGAGATTCACTGCAAGGTGCCACGTCGATATGCAGCCGAACCCACACTACAGGCCGCCTCGCGTACCTGCTCATCTAGTCATTTTTCGCCGGACGCCGACATCGGTATTAACCTTCGGAATATGGTTAATGGCCCCGAAATTGATGGAACAGTATCCACCGAACTTAGCACCGCACGTTATGTTGGTGCTTCAACGAATTGAAGCCCTGAATATCGACACCAGGGAGGGCGAAGTCCGCCTTGCTAACATGGTCGGCGAAATCCAGACCATCAACCTGCAGGTGAGATACCGCCGACCCGGAGCCTTCTTGTTCCCGCGGCCGATCACCTACCAGACCTTGGCCATGAAGGCGCCTGAGGCGCGTCGACCGGCATCGTCGCAACCACGTATGAACGGGTCACCAGCACAGACCCGACCTTCGGAACCAGATCGGACTGAGCCTGTGGTGGAGCGACCCACAGCTCCCAATGTGACGGACTACCGGGTCCGGGAGGGCCTAGTGCCACCCCCGGAGGAGTACCTGCCTCTTCCAAGCCGACCGTCTGTGTCGCCGGACTGTGACACGCCACCCCCAGCGAAGCAGCGCGCCTCGGACTCGGCCGCCGCTGCCTCCGGACCCGCGACTCCCGCTTCCCCACGGAGTGTCACCGACGACGGACAATCGTCAGCGAAATCTACGGCGGATACTGAGTTCCGCCTACCCACGCCACTACGAGCGGAGCGACCGACATCGTCTCGACGGCTGCCACTGACACACGTCGCCGTACCTGTGTCCCCAGCGGACTCCCCTCGACGACCTTCCGCCACGGCCCGAGAGCCGCCGCGGGCGTTGGCCCGTTCGGACATTCAGCCGCCGTACTTAACAGAGGAGCGTGACACGCCAATCACCCCACTAACGCCAGTCACCTAGGACCGCGACGAAGATCGGCCCCGGTTACTATTAGAGACCCCGGAGGACCTCGTACCACTACCGAAAGATTTAGACGAACTATTACCGTTGCATGGTTCGGGCGAATTTGCCGCGGACTATCAATTCCTGCGGATCCACGGCCAATGATTGGCTGAGCGTACTCTGCCCGGGATGCAGGCCCTTCCAGGGGAGAATCCCGCCTACAATTTCCCTATCTGGGATGAAGACGCGGACCACCGGACAGTGTGCACGTACATGAGGCCTACTGGGACGACCAGTCAGGCCCTATGGTCCACAATGCGGACCCCCTGCTGCCAGCAGTTCCCCTGGACCATCATCTGCCGACACTGGCCCTCGCACGCGCGGATGACCTCGCGGAACAGCACGCGCGAGCTACTCGGCGAGAGTATTTGAGCGCCATGGACGTACATGTCCGCCAAGCGGAATACAACAGACTTGCAGTCGGGTTTGCAATGGGCGTACTACACGAACGTTATTATCCGACTTCCCCTGAGGCCATCACGGAGGAACGCCGCCAGCTACAGGAACAGCTGCAGAGATCGGACACTGCTCGCGCAGAACTGCAGCACGAGGTGAATCAACTCCGGACCCAGATCGCCCAGACCCCCGCACCACAGCCGGAAGCCACTGGGGAGGCCGCCAGTCTTCCCAGCGAACTGGTCTCGACCATAATTCGAGTTCTTCCGCACTTGCCCCATGAGGAGGCGCTTGAACTCATGGCGCACACTTCTCCCGCCACCCCAGCTCGGACTCAGAGGAGGCGCGATCAGCCTCAATGAGCAGCAATCGTCAGACGGACTACGTAGTGAGTGAACTCTAAGGGGGTCATCCTCTAGAGTTATGTGTCGGACTGTCGGATTACAAGCATTGTGTCGGAATAGCTGATGGACTCAACGAGGGTCATCCTCTTGAGTCATAGCACGTACCTGTTGGATAAACACCTCTAATCGGAATATTCATTGTGTGATGCATGTCGTATATGTATGTGGTGTGTTCTCATATTCATATGATAATATGTCGTATCCATGGTAACTAGTGTGCTATGTCGGACTCTGGCCTGAATCATTCAGGTACGAACTTTAAGTACATTCCGTTCCACTCTGGGACGTCGAGGACAGTTGCCTTTATTCTGTGATTTTGCATGTCGTTGATCTCTATATGTTTGATTTATGTCATTGATTCCTCATCTGTCGTTGTGATGCATGTATTTGTCCTATGTGTTCATATCATCCCAGTGACTGCTGACGGACTGACTGATGACTTTATTTTGACAGAGCTTTTATTGTACTCAGTGTTTTCTCATTGTTTCACGCGGTGTGTGTGTTTCCCTTTAGGACTTTTAGCTTATTATGTTTAGATTCTTGGACTGTGAGGTTTCGGGTAGGGTAAATTCCCAGGGGGTAATTTGACGAAGGGGTGTTATGTAGAATATTTATGACTATTAGCGGCCCGGAACCCTCCCTCACACTTTATCCCACTCGACATACACGGCACAGATTCATCACATGACTTCGTACTCACGAGAACCGACGCACACCGTCCAAGACATGTAAACAACCCCAGAAAATGACGTCACAGATTATCAGCACAATTTTAACAAATCTGGTTGCTCTCTGAACATTCGCTAGTTTATATGTTAGTAAATGAATAAAAAATTAGCCCAAAAGCTAAGATAACATTATGACCTTGAGATTTACAAACCAAGGTCATCCATGTGAACTTCAATGTCATCATTACATGTACGGGTGCGGTATTTGATTTTCAATATGCATGTATGTTCATAATACAAATATACAAATATACAAATATAAGCGTATAGGCCGCTCAGGCCAATATACACATTCCGAGTCAGCCATTTGGCACTCAAGGTCATTTGAGGACAAGTTCAAGGTCATCATTAGTTTTCCCATATATGTCTTTCTATATGTTCATAATGCAAACATAAGCTCTACCTGCAAGCACTTCATCTATAGAGGCAAATCTGGGCATTTTTGACCCAGAAATGACTGTTTTGACCTTTCAAGGTCATCGAAGGTCAAATTCAAGGTCACCACACAAGTTGCCATATATGACTTCCCATTTGAAAGTGCCAATTTCTGAGCTCTATCTTCAGGCGTTCTATGGGTACAGTTATGGCAGTCCCCATTATGAAGGAAAAAATTGCCGAAAATTTTCCAAGTCCAAAAACTTTTTCAAAGGGTGAAATTTTTTTTCCTCTGGAAATGGCCCAAAATGGATAGTAATGCCATTTGGGGTGGAAAAATGTGTTTTCGCCGACTCTTCAGAAATTCAAAATGGCCGCCACATGCAGACCGGCGATTCAAGGGCAACCAAACTTATACACATCACAGAGGTCCATAAGGGGAATCTTTCGAAACAAAAATCTCAAAACTGTCTGAACAGTTTTTGAGAAAATGGCCGTCAAAATCCAAAATTGGGCATTTTTCATCGAAAATGGCCTCCAAAGGTCCGGTAACCTAAAAAAAACCCCCACCTACTATACTATACACCTGAATACATGTGTTTCGGGGGTGGTAGATTCCGTTTGGTCATTTACTAGCGGTGTCGTATTGGTCAGCCAGATCATGCATATTGCCGCTGTCCTTTCTATTGCCTGCTGTGTCAAACGGCAGGCTATCCCGCCTTCGTCTTACCATTATGAAATCCCATTTAAATTGTTGAATTTTTCATAATTCAACTGTCATGCCATTGACAACAATATCAATATACGACAAATTCTGTTTGGTTTGTGCTTCGTTTTCACTTTGCTTTAAGTCGGGGAAATGCAAAGTGCATACAACTGGAGATATCACACCAAAGGTTGGCATCTCTTAATTATGAAAGGAATTTAATTAGTATACGATATGAATCGCCAAATACTATAATTGGCATGGTGGCTCCGAATTGCCATCAATATTCTCTGCGTTTTTCACACTCCAACGAAAAAAAAATCTGATTAAATTCATGGATGTCACAAATATTTCTGACGCGTCACAATGATTTCTAACGCAGCACAAATGATTTTTTGACGCAGCACAAATATTTCTGACAAGTCACAAATTATTTCTGATGCAGCACAACTATTTCTGATGCATCTCCAATGATTTCTGATGCAGTACACAATTTATGACGCATCACAAATGATTTCTGATGCAGCGCAAATATTTCTGACGCATCACAAATGACATCTGACGCAGCACACATATTTCTGACGCATCACAAATACTTCTGACAAGTCACAAACTATTTCTGATGCAGCAAAAATATTTCTGATGCATCACAAATAATTTCTGATGCAGCACACATATTTCTGACGCATCACAAATGATTCCTTTCACAGCACAAATATTCCTGACAAGTCACAGATTATTTCTGATGCAGCTCATATTTCTGATACATCACAAATATTTTATGATGCAGCACACATATTTCTGACGCATTACAAATATTTCTGATGCAGCACAAATAATTCTGACAAGTCACAAATTATTTCTGATGCAGCACAAATATTTCTGGTGCATCACAAATGATTTCTGATGCAGCACAAATATTCCTGATGCGTCACAAATGATTTTTGATACAGCACAAATATTTGTGATGCATCACAAATGATTTCTGACACGACATAAATATTTATGAGACCTCACAAATTATTTCTGATGCAGCACATACATTTGTGATGCATCACAAATATTCCTGCTGCAGCACATACTATTTCTGATGCAGCACATAAATTCCTGGTGCGAGGTAATTCAGTTTTGTGAAAGGAGAATCGGTGTCAAATGTAAGGCAATATGAATCACAAATATTTTAACAACAGCAGAAATAGTTTTGTCTGCAGCAGATATACTTCATTTCTGGTATGTGCTGCATCAGAAATCATTTGTGACACATCAGAAATATTTGTGATACATCAGAAATCATTTGTTTATGCGTCAGAATTATTTGTGCTGCATCAAAAACTTGGACAGGGCGCATTTACCTGTTCCATACCATGCATGAGTGAAGAATATGGGTGCCGTAGAAACAGTGAATCATAAAACCAGTGGCGTGTCAGTGAAGTTGCTGATTTGAACACAAACTGACCAGAAGCATGTTTTATGAGAGTAGTTCTGACATGTCTGAGGGATCGAGGCATGGAGTCTGTTCTAGGATAGTGTGTCTGAGGGACCTGAGGGGTCAGGCAGACACGCGATTCATCAAGATTTTATCTCCCTAGGGCAAACCATTGCATTATTTAAATCAACATGATGAGCGATCTTTGTTAAGTTACAATGTGTGAATTAAAATAGGATGTGTGTTGTTTTATTTGTATCGGAGCTGGATATTAAGGCATTTCGTTCCAAAGAATGAGATTTCGACTATATTCGAATATGCTGACTCAGCACTAAAAAATGTCATGTTTTTGTCACGATTGTTTAAAACACTTCTTGGTTTCTGCATTCTCAAGAACGCTTTCACCTATCACCAAGAAATGTTCATCAGTTATCAAAAATATTTCACAGGAACCCTATCACCAAGAAATGCTCATCAGTTTTCAAACATATTTAACAGGAATCCTATCACCAAGAAATGTTCATCAGTTATCAAACATATTTAATAGGAACCCTATCACCAAGTAATGTTAATCAGTTATCAAAAATATTTCACAGGAACCCTATCAAATAAAATATCTTCAATCAATCAATCACCAAGAAATGCTCATCTGTTTTCAAACATATTTAATAGGAATCCTATCACCAAGAAATGTTCATCAGTTATCAAACATATTTAATAGGAACCCTATCACCAAGTAATGTTGATCAGTTTTCAAACATATTTCACAGGAACCCTATCACCAAGAAATGTTCATCAGCTATCAAACATATTTAACAGAAATCCTATCACCAAGTAATGTCCATCAGTTTTTAAACATATTTAACAGAAACCCTATCACCAAGAAATGTTCATCAGTCATCAAAAATATTTCACAGGAACCCTATCACCAAGAAATGTTCATCAGTCATCAAACATATGTGTCAAAGGAACCCTATCACCAAGAAATGTTCATCAGTCATCAAAAATATTTCACAGGAACCCTATCACCAAGAAATGTTCATCATCCATTAAACATATGTATTAGAGGAACCCTATCACAGAGAAATGTTCATCATTCATCAAAAATATTTCACAGGATCCCTATCACCAAGAAATGTTCATCAGTCATCAAAAATATTTCATAGGAACCCTATCACCAAGTAATATCCATCAGTTTTCAAACATATCTAACAGGAATCCTATCACCAAGAAATGTTCATCAGTTTTCAAACATATTGAACAGGGACCCTATCACCAAGAAATGTTCAATAGTTTTCAAACATACTTAACAGGAACCCTATCACCAAGAAATGTTTAGTCATCAAACATGTGTAACAGGAACCCTATCACCAAGAAATGTTCATCAGTTTTCAAACATAATAAACAGGGACCCTATCACCAGGAAATGTACAGTCATCAAACATATTTATTAGAGGAACCCTATCACCAAGAAATGTTCATCAGTCATCAAAAATATTTCACAGGAACCCTATCACCAAGAAATGTTCATCATCCATCAAACATATGTTACCCTCGTACCAGGGTGGTGTCATCATGTGGTCCTCTTCAACTCAACTGGGACTTTCAGATGGAGAATGGATGTCGATGACAGCAGCTTGACACAGCATTCAAATTGTCATCTGATAGCTGGCTTGGTGTATATTTTGCATTTGAGACAAAATGGGTGAGCTACTGACGTACAACTTGCTAGTCTGGACAGCGCTATTCAGAGATCTTTATGCCGCAGCTAATTGATTCGCACCCGACTGCATAGCCTCAAGAGTGAATGGCTTGGGGATAGGGGACAGAACAGGTGTTGTTACAAACGGAATCTAGAATCATTTCCTGAGTATCCGCACAATCCAAGGACTGGCTCCCATCTCTTGCCAAACAGGCCAAAAGAGATTCAAGCACCCGCAGGATGGCGGCTCTGCGTGACCTGAAGGGGAGGGAGTCGCCCTTGGTGACGCAACGTACTCTGAAGGCTCTCGTGTACTGGTACTTACTGCTTGGACCGGGCCAGGACGGGACGCCTCTGCTCCGACCTTTGCCTTCCCGCAGCGGCGGGAACCTGAGTAGCAGCCACCACGCTTATTCGAAGTAGAAGCTGGGGCTCCTGGAAAGAACTGCTTCTTCTTCGACTTATTCGGCTTGGAGAAAGAGGCGGTATGCGACTGCGAAAGTGGTTTCCAGGCCTTCTGTTTGGCAAGGAGCTTGGAGACCAGCTGTGTGTTGGCGGACTGGGCGTGGTCTGAAACCTGAAGCTCCTCCCGAGAAAGGTCCAGGTCCTCTCCGTTAAAGAGTGAGTGAGTTGATGGACTTATCTGTGATGGCCTCCTGTGCACAGGACGGTAGCATTGGGACTGAGCGTAGTCGGGACTTCAAAACTGCAGTAGGTTTGAAAATCAACTTGAGAAAAGCATCTCGCCACCACTGCTCTATGGTGAACGCTCCATACAACAGCTGATGGAGACAGTCCCAGATGGCAACACCCGCGCTAGCAGGAAGCCAATGGCCTTGGAGATATGTTCCTGGAGGGAAGCTTGAGGAATGGGTCTTGCGGAGGCTTGGCTGGAGAGGCCTTCGAGAAGGTCTATCGCTGCGGCTAAAAGCCAGTCCTATGTTGACTCGATCAGGATGGCCGAGTGCAGAGACTGTTGAACGTCGGCCAACTGAAGAAATCTTTGTGTGAAGGAGTGTACAGAGTAGAGAGCTTGGGCCTCTTGATCTTGTCCCAATTGGCTTCTATTGCAGCCTGGCGGTGACACTCGAAGGCTTGCCGAATGCTGCGGGTGAGAGGAAGCTGCTGACGTGTGCTTGTCGGAGGTACAGGCTGACACATGCTTCACCGAGGTGGAGGCGTCCACCAGAGGTTCTGAAGGGAACTGTGAGCTAGGTACGGGTGAGCAGGAGATTCTCCCGGAACAGTAGTTCTTGGCTGGACAAGCGGTCGTCCTCACGTGACGGGCAGATGGGTGCTATATCCAAATCCTCTGGTAAGCGACGCTTCCAAGAGGCTGAAGTCGCACCAGAAGGAGGTAGAACCTGGGGTACTTGCCCTGGAGTAACACCGCGTGAAGACCCAGGGGTCGGGTTGGAGACCTGCGAAGGAGTGGCGAAGAGCTTCTCCACAGGTACATTGCTTGGAGGCTGCAGGGACCAGGTCCGCTGTAGAGGCGTAGACAAGAGTCCATGGGTGGCCTCACTCGCACGAACCCGCGAGAGGCAGGAAGCAAGGAGGAAGAGCTGTAGGTGGTCGGCACTGAAGTAGGCTGTGCTGTACTTGTGACAACAGCTGAGAAAACATCGACTGCATCTGAGCAGTAATGCTTGCTGAGATGTCCAGTTCCAGTTGCTGTAACTCTTGAGGCGCGGAGGAAGCTGGTGGACAGGCAACAGCGGACTTCGCTGAAAAAAGGCCCGAAACAAACTCCGCTAAAGAGCGGCCTGACAAGAGAGGAACTGCTAGGTGGTGACTCGAAGGCCCGAACTCCCCTGGAAAGCAGCCCGAAAAAGCAGTCGTAAGTGAGTGGCCTGAAGGCCCAGGCGCCACTAGAGAGCAGCCCGAGGTGGCAGGGTCCGCAGGGGGCATCCCCAATCATAATTAGTCATGCAGTCCTTCCTCCGCCCCCCCCCCCCCCCTCTTCCGCCTGAGCATCGAGCCCTGAGGCGATCAGATGTGGCGATAGGCATAAGAGCCATTTGTCCAAATAGAACCCGGTGACTGGTCGGACCCCTGGACCCAATCAGGACCCTGGTCCCGAGCCCCTTCAGGGGCCAGGGACTGAACCAGTTGCAGTTCCAACCCGACTAGCGCACTACCGACTGTTCCGGGACCCGAGGTGGGCAGGGAAGCAACGCTGTGGCATCGAGGGACATGCCTAAGCCAGTATCTGAGCAGCCAGAAAGACACATGTGCAGTCCATCGGAGCCTGGTACCTGAACAAAGACCGTGTTCCTATCGGATCCTGGGACCCAATCAGGTCCCGGGAGCCGAGCGCCATCGTGCAGCTTAACAGCTGACGGTGACTCGGAAGACGATTCCATAAACCTACCAGCAACATCGTGGAACATGTGCGTGTTGAAGATAGGCGCGGGAAGACATGTTCCTATTGGTTCCCGGGACCCGGTTGGGTCCTGGGAGCCACGCGCCCCTGTGTGACACACGAGTGTCAGACGCAGACTTGCACACACGGTGCTCAGAGTGAACGGAGTTTAACGATTGCAACAGGCTAGCTGGTAAAATCTAACATACTCCGACGCTCGAAAGATGAGGGCGCAAGGCCGAAAGCAGTGAGCGGGCCCACCACATCACCCACCACACCTGAGTGGACAAGAGGCGCACGCACAGGTGAGGGAGAGACAAACATCAGATTACAATCAAATTTATGGCAAAATTCCTGTGAGTCTAAGAAGGACAGGGCATCAAAACTCACGAGGGATTGTAAAGCTACATTGAGTCGAGCCGACTCCGAGTTGAAGCGACAAATGGCAGAGCGCGCCAAGCCTTGGCGGACTTGGAGCAGTCGCAACTGGGCAGAGAAGGACGTGCATGCAGGTGGATAAAATCTCTCAAAGCCCCATAAACGGTCGACCAGTCTGCAGCCAAACGTGGCTCGCACCGCTCGCACGGAAAAGCATGGATGCAGAATGTTTCCACACACCGCCAACAGTAATCATGCTCCCCATGCCGGTAGGAACACGTGGCATCGGCCACACAGCCGGGTGGGCATGGTCAGCTCGACTCTCACAAACTGGAAACCTGGGCGTGGACCACCGTCACACGTGTTAACGGACACCCCTAACAATAAAAGATCCTTTCCTGCCAAGTTTCCACAAAGATGGATAAATCCAACCACGAAAATTAATAAACAGATCAAAGTAGGCATGAAGTGTGGCTGTTTCCTCTCAGGAGAATTGGGAATGGAGGAAGTGGGTACGGTGCTGCCCCTGGTGACAGCATTGGAGGGGTCATTCTTTATTCTTCCCCACATGAGAGTGGGGAAGAATAGAGTTTCTCTATGGGGGAGCCTAATTTAAGTAGGCTGTTAGGGTTACAGTGTAGGCCGGGTAGTAATATGGAGGTAATGTATAGGACAGTATTACATACAATTCGATACCAAATTCGTCTCTCTATGATGATTAGGTTGAGCGATTTGTCTACTTGTATACAGGGTGTCCCAAGATAAATTAGCCCCAAGTTGATCGGATTTAATACAAAGACATTAAACCATCAGAAGCAAGCTTTATCGCCCAACTGGTGGATAGTACATTTGTATAGTCACACAGACACCCACTGAATGCGATCCAAGTAGCAATATAAACGAATCAATTATGTAACACTTTTATAGAGGTAACAGTTTACATTAAATCCTATCTGAACTGTCTAGCACGATGTACGATAATATGTGTACTCAGCAGGTGTTATTGCTCGAATACGATTCTCCATGTTAGTTTCGAGCTCATCAGTTGTTCATGAATTGTTCAGGTGTACTATTGCTTCTGTTGCTGATTGCATTACCAGCCATATTATCGGGATCAGACAGGTAGAAAGAAAGGCTAGCTGCTGATACAGGAGAATAATGTACTCTGCTGTCACCATGGTTACTTGTGTACTTAAACCTTTCTCATTCGTCTAGAGATGGAGTAAATTTCAGTGAAAAATCGAGTTGACTAGACCGGGACTCGAATCCCGGACCTTCCGCTCGCCAGGACACTGCTCTAACAGTTGGGCTACCGAGGCTCCCCAATTTCCCACTGAAATCTAGGTGAAATCTAAGTTTTGATTAGTGGATTTTGGTATAGAAGGGTTCCTTGAAGAGGTTGATACCACTCACGATGAGTGACCCCCACTCCCTGGGCTCATGGACTATATCGGCTGTGTACATTGTGACACAGTGCATCATGGTATATTGGCACTACCTGTACATCATTACGTGCTGGTCAGCATTCACATGTAGTCAACCGCTGACGGGATCTCGACGAATATCGCGAACATTAGAACACATTACTCCAAATCTATACATTATTCCGTAAATAATGTCCTACAGTGCTGGACAATAATGTCCTATTGTCCTAAGGGGCCATGGCGCTGAATTCTGAGATATCATTTTGTTCCCTCGAAATAGATATCGTTCTCTCGAAAAAACATTTCATTATATTGAGATAGATTTTGTTCTCTCCAAATAAGTTATTTCGAGGGAATGAAATAAAAAAAAATAATTGTACACATGTATCACAATATTATATATTTCCTGCCATTTGTAATACAAAAAAACTGCATAAAGATGGAGACGAACTATATGAATACATCTTTCTTCATGACACCGAAAGCTTGTAAAAGTTGCAGTCACGTTTCAACAGCTCGAAGACACAGTTTTCCCAACCAGCTGTCTCAACTAATAAATATTACATGTATATTGTATTGTTGATTAAATGCAGAATATTGCACATTTACGTAATTACACCACACGTATAAAATGGATGTATTCAAATGTTTCTGTATGCAATCTGCTGTACATACATGTACAGTGTACAACAGCACTAGAGGCGTAACTGGTACTGGGTAATTGACATATATCTATCAGTATCGGCTGCAGAAGTGTGCCTACAAGGAAACGGTGCTTCCGTTAGAAAGTTCCAGAACAAGTCGAAACACAATCCATATGTTTCATTTTGACTATTCTCTCAATTAAGTTTTTATTTTTTTCCTTGGTGTATCACGCTGCCAGCAGTGAACTGTGTTGTTTTTGTTTCCGGACAAGAATCCTTAGTATGGCCAGGAACAGCGGAATGGCTTGGACGGTGGTGCCGGCAGACAGCGTTCTATAGTCTCACAGCCGGCTGGCGACCAGTTCTGCACCGCCTCATCACACCAGTCCAGCTGAGGTGGGCCCGGCACCAGACTCTCTCGGTGTACCGCCGCCGCCTTCAAAAGTGCTCCGATCTCCCGTCTGTACTCGGCAGAGTCCGGACTGCAAACAAGCAGCATCAGATATACCCTAACACACGGTACACATCTAACACACGGTACACATCTAACACACGCTACACATCTAACACACGATACACATCTAACACACAGTACACATCTAACACACGGTACACATCTAACACACGGTACACATCTAACACACAGTACACACCTAACACACGGTACACATCTAACACACAGTACACATCTAACACACAGTACACACCTAACACACGATACACATCTAACACACAGTACACATCTAACACACGGTACACATCTAACACACGATGCACATCTAACACATGGTACACATCTAACACACGGTACACATCTAACACATGGTACACATCTAACACGTGGTACACATCCAACACACGGTACACATCTAACACACGGTACACATCTAACACACAGTACACATCTAACACATGGTACACATCTAACGCACGGTAAACATCTAACACACGATACACATCTAACACATGGTACACATCTAATGCACGGTACACATCTAACACACGATACACATCTAACACATGGTACACATCTAACACATGGTACACATCTAACACACGGTACACATCCAACACACGGTACACATCTAACACACGGTACACATCTAACACACAGTACACATCTAACACACAGTACACATCTAACACACGATACACATCTAACACATGGTACACATCTAACACACGGTACACACCTAACACATGGTACACATCTAACACGTGGTACACATCTAACACACAGTACACATCTAACACATGGTACACATCTAACGCACGGTAAACATCTAACACACGATACACATCTAACACATGGTACACATCTAATGCACGGTACACATCTAACACACGATACACATCTAACACATGGTACACATCTAACACATGGTACACATCTAACACACGGTACACATCTAACACACGGTACACATCTAACACATGGTACACATCTAACACACGGTACACATCCAACACACGGTACACATCTAACACACGGTACACATCTAACACACAGTACACATCTAACACACAGTACACATCTAACACACAGTACACACCTAACACACGGTACACATCTAACACACAGTACACATCTAACACACAGTACACACCTAACACACGATACACATCTAACACACGGTACACATCTAACACACGGTACACACCTAACACATGGTACACATCTAACACGTGGTACACATCCAACACACGGTACACATCTAACACACGGTACACATCTAACACACAGTACACATCTAACACATGGTACACATCTAACGCACGGTAAACATCTAACACACGATACACATCTAACACATGGTACACATCTAATGCACGGTACACATCTAACACACGATACACATCTAACACATGGTACACATCTAACACATGGTACACATCTAACACACGGTACACATCTAACACACGGTACACATCTAACACACGGTACACATCTAACACACGATACACATCTAACACACAGTACACATCTAACACACGGTACACATCTAACACACAGTACACACCTAACACACGACACACATCTAACACACAGTACACACCTAACACACGATACACATCTAACACACGGTACACATCTAACACACGGTACACATCTAACACACAGTACACACCTAACACACGATACACATCTAACACACGGTACACATCTAACACGCGGTACACATCTAACACACGGTACACATCTAACACACGGTACACATCCAACACACGGTACACATCTAACACACGGTACACATCTAACACACAGTACACATCTAACACACAGTACACACCTAACACACGATACACATCTAACACACGGTACACATCTAACACACGGTACACACCTAACACATGGTACACATCTAACACGTGGTACACATCCAACACACGGTACACATCTAACACACGGTACACATCTAACACGTGGTACACATCTAACACACAGTACACATCTAACACACGCTACACATCTAACACACGGTACACATCTAACACACAGTACACATCTAACACACGCTACACATCTAACACACGGTACACATCTAACACACAGTACACACCTAACACACGACACACATCTAACACACAGTACACATCTAACACACAGTACACATCCAACACACGGTACACATCTAACACACGGTACACATCTAACACACGGTACACATCTAACACACGGTACACATCTAACACACGATACACATCTAACATATGGTACACATCTAACACACGATACACATCTAATAAACGGTACACATCTAACACGCGGTACACATCTAACACACGGTACACATCTAATAAACGGTACACATCTAACACACGGTACACATCTAACACACGATGCACATCAAACACACGATACACATCTAATAAACGGTACACATCTAACACGCGGTACACATCTAACACGCAGTACACATCTAACACACGATACACATCTAACATATGGTACACATCTAACACACGATACACATCTAACACAAAGTACACATCTAACACACGGTACACATCTAACACACGGTACACATCTAACACATAGTACACATCTAACACATGGTACACATCTAAACCACGGTACACATCTAACACGCGGTACACATCTAACACGCGATACACATCTAACACGCGGTACACATCTAACACACGGTACACATCTAACACATGGTACACATCTAACACACGGTACACATCTAACACACGCTACACATCTAACACACGGTACACATCTAACACATGGTACACATCTAACACACAGTACACATCTAACACATGGTACACATCTAACACACGCTACACATCTAACACACGCTACACATCTACCACATGGTACACATCTAACACACACTATATTAATTGATTCACATATGGTGCTATTTGTACCTGATCGGGAACTTTTCGCCCGGGTCACGGCCGAGGTGGAAGATAAGAGGTGCGGCAGTGTGGTTGACCATTTCCTCAGTAGTAACATTAACGACAGACTCCCCGGGACAGTACTCGTAGCCCATGTAGCGCGCGTCGGCCGGTGTGCCCCATGTGTAAAAGTGAGCCTTGTACTCACCCAGCCGCAGTTTGAACAGTGTGTCGCCACGGTAATAAAACATTGGTCGCAACGGGATTCTGTCAATATGGTAAAACAATAAGTTTATCGATGGTTTTCGGATCGCTAATGGTGAAAATATCAACTGTTTATACATATGAGACAGAAGCTGACCTGTCAGACCGTGAGCGGTTGAAGAGGATGGGTGCGAGGCTGACACCATCATACACAACTTCGGAGGGTTGTGGGATCCCAGCGATGTCCAGAACTGTCAGGTACACGTCCATCAGTGACCCGAGCTGTCGTGTCACGCTCCCGGGCGCCACCCTCCCGGGCCACCACGCCAGCGCCGGTTCTCGCTGTCCCCCCTCAAACGTTGTCTGCTTCCCACACAGAAATGGCCCGGTGCTGCCCCCTACACAATAAAAGCATCATTAGATCCTCATCTACAACCGCACCTGAAATCTACTGTACATGTACTCTTTCGCTCGTGACTTAGCTGGATACATACGCACCATTCTCAAAGGCATACGTAGCAGCTCCATTGTCAGAGGAAAAGAAAACGAAAGTGTTTCCATCGATGTTCAGATGTCTCAGTTTGTCAAGAATCAGTCCAACTCCGGAATCTAACTCCATCACAGCATCACCAAACCTGTCCAAGGATCACAGAAATGTCAGTATCATCCCCCTGCCACAACTTCCTTCTAGAGTCCAGACAGCTACATGTATATGCAATGCTGACTTGTCTTCATAACCTCCATGTATGGATATTAATGAGTCTACATGCCAGACTGACACCTTCCCAAACTTATGAATATTAATGAGTTACAGGCCTTGCTAATTCCTTTCCAAACTTATAAATAACTAGACGTGAAGGCCTAGAGGCCTTGGGGCATTTCGATACACAACACAATCACAGGTGAACTGTTAATTACTGACAACTCTGCAACCAAAATGATTATGTAGATACATCCATTTCAATCAAAGACGACGGTTTCTGAGATATAAATGAAAATAAACGAGATATGGCCGAAAATGAAATATGCCGACTCAGCAGAAAAAAAAAATTTGGCCCAGGCACAATTTCCCCAACATACCCCTAAGATATCTTTGTCTAGTACCACGAGTCCAAAAATAACATAGATTTCATTCAACGATGTATTGTTTCCGAGATATGGCCAAAAATGAAAAATGAAAAAGCAAAAAAAATTTGGCCCAGGGTCAAGTTGACCCAACATACCCCTAAGACATATTTGTCTAGTGTCACGAGTCCAAAAATAACGTCCGTTTCGCTCTACGATGCACTGTTTCCGAGATATGGCTGAAAATGAAAAATGCCGACTCAGCAAAAAGTCGGCAAAATTTGGCCCAGGACCAAGTTCACCCAACATACCCCTCAGACATGTTTGTCTAGTATCACGAGTCTGAAAATAATGTCCGTTTTGCTCTACGACGCACCGTTTCCGAGACATCGACGAAAACGAAAAATGCCGCTTCGGCAAAAAAACTTCGGGTCAAGGTCGGAGTTCATCCATAATACCCCTATGTTCGTCTAGGTCGACGAGTCCGAAAATGACGTCCGTTTTGCTCTACGACGCACCGTTTCCGAGATATCGACGGAAACGAAAAATGCCGACTCGGCAGAAAAATTCAAGGTCAAGGTCAAAGGTCATCCCTAATACCCTTTAGACGTGTTTGTCTAGGGTGAAGAGTCCGAAAATAACGTCCGTTTCGCTCTACGACACACCGTTTCCGAGATATCGACGAAAACGAAAAATGCCGACTCGGCAGAAAAATTCACGGTCAAGGTCAAAGGTCATGCCTAATACCCTTAAGACATGTTTGTCTAGGTCGACGAGTCCGAAAATGACGTCCGTTTCGCTCTACGATGCACCGTTTCCGAGATATCGACGGAAACGAAAAATGCCGACTCGGCAGAAAAATTCAAGGTCAAGGTCAAAGGTCATCCCTAATACCCTTTAGACGTGTTCGTCTAGGGTGAAGAGTCCGAAAATAACGTCCGTTTCGCTCTACGATGCACCGTTTCCGAGATATCGACGAAAACGAAAAATGCCGACTCGGCAGAAAAATTCAAGGTCAAGGTCAAAGGTCATCCCTAATACCCTTAAAGTACTAGGAACATGAAAATATACATTGAACTCAAATGAGAGATCTAGTTTTGCTGAGTAAAATGTTGTTCACCGCATCCCAATATCTCTATTGGTTAAAAAGTTATGGCGATTTGAATGTCACATTTTGGCAGGATATAAGATATGCTGGATTGAACACTTCTGGATTTTTGGAGAAGCTAGTTAGTGTGCAAATGAGGTATTCGTGACGTAGAAGGGGGAATGTTTTTAATTAGGCAAGTTTGAGTCTTAATATAATCGTTCTGGTCAGAATTATTGCAAACCTAAACTTTACACATTGATAGGAATGGTCAATAATCAGTGTTGTTCAAAATTTTATTGTTGCCATGGTGACTATTCACCTGCTGGAGTCCCTAGCAACCACTGGTTGCTATGGGCCCTAACTACCAGAAACAGGGGTTTTGACAGATTTTGGTTATTGTATATTAATAAGGCATGCAGAGTCAATCCATTTTCACCTTTGGTCTCATTTTTTCATCGATAGGACTGTGGATTTCGGCCATAGCAACCTGGTTGCTAGGGGCTTTATATCACCACTGGTGACCTTGGCAACTATCCGGATGTGAAATTCATTGACTATCAATCATGGAGAGCATGTGGAATAAGCTTTGTTGAATAATTGCAATTTCTAAAGCCTTTAATATGCCAGTAAAACTAACTAATTAAAAAATGTTCCCCCTGTAACGTCATGCATACAAATTTGC
Source organism: Terebella lapidaria (assembly GCA_949152475.1). Lineage (NCBI taxonomy): Eukaryota > Metazoa > Annelida > Polychaeta > Terebellida > Terebellidae > Terebella > Terebella lapidaria. The sequence continues at coordinate 39,091,216 of OX424564.1, forward strand.
ATATTAATGAGCTATATGGTTTTTCAAATTGTAACTTGGGCAATTTGAGCTTTGAAGCACTGTAACTTTTGAAGGAATTGAGATATTCATATGCTGTAAAAGCCGTTCTGATCAGCTCATATGGTGCTTGAATCTGAGCTTACATCATATTTTCATGTTCCTAGTACTTTAAGACATGTTTGTCTAGGTCGACGAGTCCGAAAATGACGTCCGTTTCGCTCTATGACGCACCGTTTCCGAGATATCGACGAAAAATGCGAAAACGAAAAATGCCAACTCGGCAAAAAAATTTCGGGTCAAGGGCAAAGTTCATCCATAATACCCTTTAGACGTGTTTGTCTAGGGTGAAGTGTCCGAAAATAACGTCCGTTTCCCTCTACGACGCACCATTTCCGAGATATTGACGATGACGAAAACGAAAAATGCTGACTCGGCGAAAAAAATTTGGGTCAAGGTCAAAGTTCATCCACAATACCCCTTAGACATGTTTGTCTAGGTCGACGAGTCCAAAAATAACGTCCGTTTTGCTCTACGACGCACCGTTTCCGAGATATCGAAGAAAACGAAAAATGCCAACTCGGCAAAAAAATTTCGGGTCAAGGTCAAAGTTCATTCATAATACCCCTTAGACATGTTTGTCTAGGGTGAAGAGTCCGAAAATAACGTCCGTTTCGCTCTACGACGCACCATTTCCGAGATATTGACGAAAACGAAAAATGCCGACTCGGCGTAAAAAATCTGGGTCAAGGTTCATCCATAATACCCCTAAGGCATGTTTGTCTAGGTCGACGAGTCCGAAAATAACGTCCGTTTCGCTCTACGACGCACCGTTTCCGAGATATCGTAGAAAACGAAAAATGCCGACTCGGCAAAAAAATTTCCGGTCAAGGTCAAAGTTCTTCCATAATACCCCTTAGACATGTTTGTTTAGGGTGACGAGTCCGAAAATAACGTCCGTTTCGCTCTACGACGCACCATTTCCGAGATATCGACGAAAACGAAAAATGCCGACTCGGCAGAAAAATTCAAGGTCAAGGTCAAAGGTCATCCCTAATACCCTTAAAGTACTAGGAACATGAAAATATACATTGAACTCAAATGAGAGATCTAGTTTTGCTGAGTAAAATGTTGTTCACCGCATCCCAATATCTCTATTGGTTAAAAAGTTATGGCGATTTGAATGTCACATTTTGGCAGGATATAAGATATGCTGGATTGAACACTTCTGGATTTTTGGAGAAGCTAGTTAGTGTGCAAATGAGGTATTCGTGACGTAGAAGGGGGAATGTTTTTAATTAGGCAAGTTTGAGTCTTAATATAATCGTTCTGGTCAGAATTATTGCAAACCTAAACTTTACACATTGATAGGAATGGTCAATAATCAGTGTTGTTCAAAATTTTATTGTTGCCATGGTGACTATTCACCTGCTGGAGTCCCTAGCAACCACTGGTTGCTATGGGCCCTAACTACCAGAAACAGGGGTTTTGACAGATTTTGGTTATTGTATATTAATAAGGCATGCAGAGTCAATCCATTTTCACCTTTGGTCTCATTTTTTCATCGATAGGACTGTGGATTTCGGCCATAGCAACCTGGTTGCTAGGGGCTTTATATCACCACTGGTGACCTTGGCAACTATCCGGATGTGAAATTCATTGACTATCAATCATGGAGAGCATGTGGAATAAGCTTTGTTGAATAATTGCAATTTCTAAAGCCTTTAATATGCCAGTAAAACTAACTAATTAAAAAATGTTCCCCCTGTGACGTCATGCATACAAATTTGCATATTAATGAGCTATATGGTTTTTCAAATTGTAACTTGGGCAATTTGAGCTTTGAAGCACTGTAACTTTTGAAGGAATTGAGATATTCATATGCTGTAAAAGCCGTTCTGATCAGCTCATATGGTGCTTGAATCTGAGCTTACATCATATTTTCATGTTCCTAGTACTTTAAGACATGTTTGTCTAGGTCGACGAGTCCGAAAATGACGTCCGTTTCGCTCTATGACGCACCGTTTCCGAGATATCGACGAAAAATGCGAAAACGAAAAATGCCAACTCGGCAAAAAAATTTCGGGTCAAGGGCAAAGTTCATCCATAATACCCTTTAGACGTGTTTGTCTAGGGTGAAGTGTCCGAAAATAACGTCCGTTTCCCTCTACGACGCACCATTTCCGAGATATTGACGATGACGAAAACGAAAAATGCTGACTCGGCGAAAAAAATTTGGGTCAAGGTCAAAGTTCATCCACAATACCCCTTAGACATGTTTGTCTAGGTCGACGAGTCCAAAAATAACGTCCGTTTTGCTCTACGACGCACCGTTTCCGAGATATCGAAGAAAACGAAAAATGCCAACTCGGCAAAAAAATTTCGGGTCAAGGTCAAAGTTCATTCATAATACCCCTTAGACATGTTTGTCTAGGGTGAAGAGTCCGAAAATAACGTCCGTTTCGCTCTACGACGCACCATTTCCGAGATATTGACGAAAACGAAAAATGCCGACTCGGCGTAAAAAATCTGGGTCAAGGTTCATCCATAATACCCCTAAGGCATGTTTGTCTAGGTCGACGAGTCCGAAAATAACGTCCGTTTCGCTCTACGACGCACCGTTTCCGAGATATCGAAGAAAACGAAAAATGCCGACTCGGCAAAAAAATTTCCGGTCAAGGTCAAAGTTCTTCCATAATACCCCTTAGACATGTTTGTTTAGGGTGACGAGTCCGAAAATAACGTCCGTTTCGCTCTACGACGCACCATTTCCGAGATATGCAATGAGCCTCAAGGATGACTCATCAAAATTGTCGTTTCAAAGGTCGTTTGAGGGATTGACTCCGTAATCGATAGGGCTCCTCTGCGACACTATATCAACATATATGTCAAGTTTCAAAATGGTAGCACAAGTACTTTTCGAGTTATCATCCGGAAACCATTTGACACAAAATTCATCCTCACGGACTAACCGGACCTCGGAGCTGGCTCCAAAACAATAGGGTTCATCTATGTAATATATGTGATAAATGGTGAAAATTTCTCGAAGATTCGTCAAGGCGTTCTTGAGTTATCGTCCGGAGACCGACACCTATTCCCAAACTTATCAATATTAATGAATTACAGGCCTTGCTAATTCCTCCCCAAACTTATAAATATTAATGACTCACATGCCAGACTGACACCTATTCCCAAACTGATGAATATTAATGAATTACAGGCCTTGCTAATTCCTCCCCAAACTTATAAATAATAATGAATCACAAGCCAGACTGACACCTATTCCCACTTATGAATATTAATGAGTTATAGGCCTTGCTAATTCCTCCCCAAACTTATGAATATTAATGAATCACATGCAACACTGACACCTCTTCCCATATTTATGAATATTAATGACCAACAGGCCTCGCTGACTCCTGCCCCTGAACTTCTCTGAGGCGTAGAGTGGTGTGTGTGTGGCGTCCGGTGTCCAGTACAACATGAATGGATTATTCCTCCTTGCCTGCTTCTCTATAAACATCAGCGCCTCCTACAGAATCCATAACATACTTGTCAAACAAATAAATGACCAATTTGATTCCATGTATATACATAGCTATATAGGCAAAACCAATATATTTGTGCAACAAAATTCTGCAGTAAATTTGAGTCTAATAAATCTTATTCCCTTCAATGAATCATACATTCAATGCACAGTACTACTTCCAGGTCGGACAATACAAACATGCATGTACAAACCTGTATGTACACTTGTGTGAGGTTGGACACGGCTGTCAGTGGATCTATGGGTATGTCATCGTAGTAGCTGTAAATCAAACAATACATATAGGTTCTCTACAGTATGTTAGGGAGCACGTACAATCACCATGTAACATGTTCAAGTTTGGAGTTCTATGACTGGCTTCTGTCGACACACCGTCCGATCATCTGCGTGTCACGGTAGACAGGAATGTTAGGTATTGTGACATCGTCATATTTGTAATGACAGTTTGGGGCTCCGAACCACTCATCAAATCCATGGCGGTGAGGTAAATACTGGGGCCGGTGGCCAAGGTGCCTGCCAAAACAGAGCATATCGCATAACGGGATTGACAAATAAGCGGAAAATAACTAGACATCAAGAAGGCATTTCAGGGTGAAGCATGAAAAAAAAACACAATGCTGACTCAGGAAAACAGTACGAAGCTCCCAATGACACCTATAAGACATTTATGCAATTAACCTGTCCCAAATCCAAAACATATTCTGCAAAACGTTACTGTTGGCCAAAGAGAAACTTTCTGAGCTAATTTGTGGAACTCGGACACCTTTGTGGGCATTAGGGGTAGGTCAATTACATGTATGTGAAGGACAAACTTGATACCCCTAAGACTATCTGTCTATTGTCTGTTTTGCTCTAGGTCGCTTATCTAGGTAGTTTATCCCTAGGACCCCTCAGATACGTTTGTCTAGGGCCATGAGTCCGAATATAACGTCCATTTCACTCTACGACGCACCATTTCCGAGATATCAACAAAAAGTAAAATGCCGACTTGCCAAAAAAAGGTCAAAGTTCATCCATAATACCCATTAGATTGATAGATCAAGTTCATCCATAATACCCCTTAGATTGATAGATTCATTTCAAATCATGTACACTATACAACATCAGATTGCTCACAGAATATTTACAATACATGACTTGGGGGTATCCCAAAGATCCAGAGGATCTGTAACAACCGGACAGATATGTGACGGCTATGTACAAGTAAATGACATTGATTGTAGAGACACACCAGAAAAAAACCAATTTGTATAAAATTGATATGAGTACACCACCACCATAAGATAAAGGGGGAAACATGTACATAAAAACCCACACCCAGATAAAATAACACTACAACAGGTTTGATGATAACTGAGAGATACTTCCCACCAAAGCTAACAGATGAATCCCCAGACCAACCCACCACCCGTGGGTCCTTCGCCGGTAGGTCTAAATGAATAATGAGATGAGCCCAGATTTGTTTGTCTAGGGACATGAGTCCGAAAATAATGGCCATTTCGCTCTACGATGTACTGTTTCTGAGAAGAAAATGAAGAATGCCGACTCAGCGGAAAAATTCAGGCCAAGGTTGAAGTTCATACCCAGTACCCCTTAGATATGTTTATATAGCGCCACGATTCTGAAAATAACGTCCAAGATATCGATGAAAATGTAAAATGCAGACTCGGCAAAAAAATTCAGGCCAAGGTTGAAGTTCATACCCAGTACCCCTTAGATATGTTTATATAGCGCCACGATTCTGAAAATAACGTCCAAGATATCGATGAAAATGTAAAATGCAGACTCGGCAAAAAATTTCAGGTCAAGGTCAAAGTTCATTCCTTGTACTGCTTAGATATGTTTGTCTAGGGCCACGAGTCCGAAAATAACGTCCGTTTCACTCTACTGTGCACCATTTCTGGTATATTGATGAAAACGAAAAATGCCAACTCAGCGAAAAAATTTAAGGTCGAGGTCACATCCCTAATGATGATGGTGATGAGTTTTCGAGATATTGACGAAAATCAAATTTTAATTGTAAATTTGCCGTTTATTGTTATTACTCACCACTAAACTACTACATGCTCCTTTTCGATCCTTTGGATCGTTCTGGATTGAAATTCGCGTACTGAAAGCAAGGCACAATCATCTGCTTTTGCCGCCAGGAACTGCCGCGCATATGCGCGCGCAGCTGCACAGAAGCTTCACTTTTCTGTCCTAAAACGACAAAAGGAAGGCCCTAGCAGAAAAACTGGCGGGGATGGATGGGAGGGCCTTTACTGTAGTAGTTTAGAGGTGAGTAATAACAATAAACGGCAAATTTACAATTACAATTTGGGAAGTTTATTTTATACATCACAAATCTAAACTACTACATGTTCCTTAGAATTAAAGGATAGGTGGTGAATCAGTTGTGCTAGAGAGTCTCGAAAACAGACGGTACTCTTGATTTCAAGCGAATTGCTAAAATGCTAGAACTATCTTTAACAATTATTAAAGATACTTACCTAGCGACGTGATCGCTTGTCTCAGAAATGCACGAAATTCTTCTTCCCCCAATCGGTGGAAAACTGTACTCTATTGGAGACCGTAACTCAAAGAACTCAAAACAAAACACAAAGTGTTGCTATATACACGTGCACGTTAAAACCAAGACTTTTCTGTCCAGCTGGTTCAAACAATAGCCTGTCTACGACCAGCGGACCGAGTCTATATCTGGACGAATGGTCCTGAAGTTCGGCAGCATTGGACAGATAGAACCCGATGAATGTCGTAAAATTAGTCCACATTCCGGCTCTCATGGTATATTCTAACGGAATATTCGGCCTGGCCGCTGTGTCGGATTTGGTGAGACAATATTTTGTAAGTCACTCGATCATCAGCACCTGACTCCACATAGACAGTCCTCACTACAACCTTCACCCATCTGGATAGTGTAGTTGTGGAAATATCCGTAGCCCTATTAGGCTGATAGGAAATAAATAATCGCTTACGATCTTTCCTGATCGATCTGGTACGATCCATGTAGATTTTCAGCACTCTGACTGGACACAAGAGTGCATCCAGCTCATGCTAGTCAACATGACTAGCAGGAAGGTTTTAAGGGTTAACCTCTGCAAGGACACTTCCTTGAGAGGCTCCCAGGATGCTTTAGTGAGACAATATAACACAAAAGCCATGTCCCAATCGGGGAGAGTAGGCACTCCCCGCGGCCTTTGTGTCCTATAGGACGCCAACTGATCAGAAAGAATAAGATTATTGGTTAAATCGATCCCCCTAGCATGGAATACAGGGCCCAACATGGACCTGTATCCCTCGATCGTTGTAGGCTTCAAATTAAGCCTATCAAAGAGATAGCAGAGAAAGTCTAGCACTGCATTCAAAGGGACAGAGAGCGAATCAATGCGCCTTCCATTACACCAACGTACGAATACTCTCCATTTAGCCTCATACGTTTTAGAAGAGGATCTCCTATTCTTTCTCGCGATGTACGAGATGTATGGACACCCGCTGAGAATCCTGCCTCCTGGAAGGATCGCTCGATAGCCTCCACACATGTAACTTGAGCACGTGGACGGAATCGTGAAATATGTCCCGCCCCGATTGCCTCAGCAACCGGTTCTCGATCGGAAGCACCCGAGGTACGTCGATCAGGAGGGACAGTAGCAGTGGAAACCACGCCTGCATCGGCCAGCATGGCACCACCAACAGAATCTCGCACTGAGACCTGGCTACTTTGTGCAGCACTTCTGTTAGGAACCGGGTTGGCGGATACGCATACCCGTACATCCCGTTCCATGACTGGGACATCGCGTCCACAGCCAGTGCCTCGCTCTCTGGCAGTGGTGAGAAATACACTGGGAGCTTGGGAGGTTGTGAGCAGGTCTATGTTCGGTGTCCCGAACGCCTGACAAATGCGACGAAACACCCCCGGGTGTAAGCTCCACTCCGTGCCTATGATCTTGTCCGGCCTCGACAGGGCGTCTGCTAGGACACTCCTGCAACCTGGTAGGTACTGTGCCCTGATGAACAGACGGCACTTGAAGGCAAACCTGATCAGACACTCGGCTTCCAAACAGACCTGTCTTGAACGAGTTCCACCATGTTTGTTTAAGTGCGCCACTACTGTGCTGTTGACCATGAAGACCAGCCACTTCGTCCCTGGGGGACAGTGAGGACCCAAAATCTCGAACGCACGTCTCACCACTCACACCTCTAGGACATTGATGTGCAACGACTTCTCACTCGTGTTCCACACAGCCGAGAGCTCGTGCTCGCCCATATGAACTCCCCAAGCCAATTCTGACGCATCGTGAAGAAGGTCCGATCGGGCAGATACTCCGCCAGTGGCATCCCTCGGAAAAGATTCCAATGGTCCCGCCACCAATGCATTGCTTTCCGTCCACCGACTAGACTTGGTCTAATCGATCGATGAGGATCCGTTATTGCAATGGTAGACACCATTGAATTGGTCTGAGGAAGCACCTGCCGAACGGCACCTGTTTCTCCATCGACACCAGCAGACCGATGATGGACAGAAACTGTCGAGCTGTGATGGTGACCGATGACTGCTTAAGCGCGATATCCATCGCCGCAGCAGCCTTGAGAACTCTCTTCCCCGGAGGAAGAGCTACTCTTCGATCTAGAACGTAATCTACTCCGACATATTTGAACTGCTGCGTCGGAGACAGATGGACTTCACCCAATTGGGAATCCAGCCTAGGCTGGTAGCCAACTTGAGGACGAACCCGAAGTGCTCGATGGCCTGAGCCGGGGAGTCGGCTAAGATAAGCCAATCGTCGAAATAATGGTGGAATTGAATCCCGACCAATCGAAGCCTGGTTGCCATCGCCCTTACAATATGGGTGAACATGTAAGGTGCGGTGGCTACTCCAAAGGGAAGAACTCTGAACTGATACACCGAGCCCTCGAAAGCAAAGTTGAGGTATCGCCGATCAGCTGGATGTATGGGCACATGCAGATACGCGTCCTTGATGACGATACCGACTGCCCACTTCCCCCTGGAAAGAGCTTTCTGGACGGAAAGCGCCGACTCCATCTTGAACCCGGTTATAATCAGGAATTTGTTGAGGTTTGACAGGTCGAAAACGGGACGCCACCTGCCTGTCTTTTTCGGCACTAGGAAGATGAGGGAAAAGAATCCCTTCTCGTCCTTGACCACCTCGATCGCACATTTCTCCAGCAACTTCTGCACCTCGTGCTGCAGCAGCTGAAACTTTTCCCGATCGATGGGAACCACGCGTTTGGTATTCCCAGCCTCCCATCTGAAGGGGAGACCGTACTTTGCCCATGCCACGACTGGATTGTCGGATGACGCCAAATCGTTCCAGTTCCGACTGAACTTAACCAGGCGGCCACCGACTGGACCAGGTTGTGGAAGACTGAATTCCGATAGAACCGAGCCCTCCACAGAGCCTACGCTTTCCTGCAAGGAGTCACTTCTTGGCAGAAGCTTTCCCCTTGCCCTTAAAGCGTCCACCCCCTTTGGCTCCACACTTGCCATCCCCTTGAGGAGGGGGAGGCTGCGCCCACCACAAGGGCGGCTGCGAGGAAACGTGGGCATGTGATGCCTGAGGTTGGGCAGGTTTCTGACCCTTGGTCTTCTTGCCTGTTCCCGACCCCGCTCACTTCCCGAGCAAAGCCTTGGCCATAGCCTCATCCCGTAGATGTTCGCGCATGACGGAAATATCCGATTGAGAGAGGTTGGCGTAGGTATAACCCAAGAGTGGCCTCCCATGCAGCTCAGTGATGTCAAGCAAGCGGAGATCAGCTTCGAAAATCTCCGCTGACCCTGAAGGAAGGTCAGCGACTGTGCAAAGAAGGATTGCACAGCCGTGTTAACCATTTCCTATGTTAGCCCCAGGGGCTGACTAATACCGGACATGGTCTGTGCGGTCACCGGCGGTGCTTTCACTTCCATGGGCGACTGGCGGACTTGCGGGGCCGAAGCCTCCGCAAGCCTCAAAGCATCCTGACAAGCCAACGAGGCCTCAGAATACTTTGCAGTCGCCTGCACGAAGGAAGAGGGATGCCAGGGACGGCACAGATAACACCTCAAATCCTCCATAGATGCCGGCCCATGGTCAAGACAGTCGAAATACATGCCGTGTTTCTCCCCTCTACGAAGGGTATTGACAAAGCACTTCAGGACTACGATTACCACAGTGTAGATATAACAAATATACAGTAGGATAATTACTTAGATATAATGATAGATGTAACAACAGCTACACTATCTAAAGTACGACGGGTGGAAGATAATATGGTGAATTACATGTAGCTATACAAATCTCTGATGATCTAGCAAGTAACAAACTATCGACCAATACTTATCCAAATAGACACAAATCAATGTCTATGAAGGTGGCAGGTGAAATTCCGTAATCAATATATCGCAAATAACTAGCTTGCAGACCAAATATCCAAAGCTGCCAGCAAAAATGGCGGCGGACAGAAAGTGAAGCTTCTGCGCGTGCATATGTGCGGCAGTTTGGTGGCAAAAGGAGCGCTCGAGTCATGCAGGCAGACGATCGTGCCTTGCTTTCAGTACGCGAATTTCTATCCAGAATTATCCAAAGAATCGAAAACGAGCATGTAGTAGTTTAGATTGGCGATGTATAAAATTAACTGCCGACTCAGTGAAAAAATTTAAGGTTAAGGTCAAAGGTCATCCATAATACCAGTTAGACATGTTTGTCTATGATGACGAGTCCGAAAATATTGTCCGTTTCGCTCTACGAAAGATATGCATTAGAGCCTCAAGGATGACTCAGCAAAATATATTTCGAGCCCTAGGTCAAAGGTTGTTCAACGGATTGGCTTCAAAATCAATAGGCTTCTTCCCTGGTGATATATGAAAAGTTCCACAATCATTGCCATACTACTTTTTGAGTTATCGTGCGGAAACCAGAAACATTGCATTCATCCTCACGGACCTCACAGACCCCGCAGCCAGCTAAAAAACAATAGGCTTCTTCTACACTGAGCAGCGAGGAAAATTTGGCAAAGATACTACATCGAGGCGAACTGAAGTTATCGTGCGGAAACCAAAGAGTGAAAAAAATTAGCCCAAAGGCTAAGATAGGTTACCGGACAATTTTGGTTTGGCCATGGCAGCATTGGCAGGTAACAGACCTTGAGATTTACCAATCAAGGTTCGCAGTGTAAACATAGGACCTTGAGATTTACCAATCAAGGTCATCCGTGTGAACTTCGATGTCACCATTACATGTATGTGTGCGGTATTTGATATTCTATATGTTCATACCGGGGTAATACAAATATATATCTGGGTGGAATCGTTTAGGCCGCTCAGGTCAATTTACACATTCCAAGTCAGACATTTGGCACTCAAGGTCATCTGACGTCAAGTTCAAGGTCATCATTAGTTGTGCCATATATGTCTTCCTATATGTTCATAATGCAAACATGAGCTCTATCTGCAAGCATTTCATCTATAGAGGCAAATCTGGGCATTTTTGACCCCAAAATGGCTGTTTTGACCTTTCAAGGACATCGAAGGTCAATTTGAAGGTCACACAAGTCGCCATATATGACTTCCCATTTGAAAGTGCCAATTTCTAAGCTCTATCTTCAAGCGTTCTATGAGTACAGTCCTGACAGCTCCCATTATGAAGGAAAAAAGTGCCGAAATTTTCCTAAGTCCAAAATTTTTTTCAAAGGGTGAAAATTTTTTTTGCCTAGAAATGGCCCGAAATGGATAGTAATGCAATTTGGGACGAAAAATTTTTTTTTCGTCGAATCGTCAAAAATTCAAAATGGCCGCCACACGGAGATCGGCGATTCAAGGGCAACAAAACTTATACACTTCACAGCGGTATATAAGAGGAATCTTTTTAAACAAAAATCTCAAAACTGATCAGACAGTTTTTGAGAAAATACAGACCAGGTGCGAATTTGAGCATTTTTCGACCCAAAAATGGCTGTTTTGATCTTTCAAGGTCATCCAAGGTCAAATTCAAGGTCACCACACGAGTCACCATATATGACTTCCCGTTTGAAAGTGCCAATTTCTAAGCTCTATCTTCAAATGTACTATGAGTACAGTCCTGACAGCTCCCATTATGAAGGAAAAAAGTGCCGAAATTTTCCTAAGTCCAAAATTGTTTTCAAAGGGTGAAAATTTTTTTTTGCCTAGAAATGGCCCAAAATGCATAGTAATGCGCCACACAGAAACCAGAGAATTCAGGGCAACCAAACTTATACATATCACAGAGGTATATGAGGGGAATCTTTTGAAACCAAAAACTCAAAACTGATCAGACAGTTTTTGAGAAATTGGCCGTCAAAGTCCAAAATTGAGCGTTTTTCAACAAAAACGACCGCCACTTTGAATAAAATGCGAAAATCAAAAAACAAAAAAATACCTCCTTCTCAAAATATTTTTAGGCATTTTTGTGTAAAATTTCAGAAAGATTCGATCGTTAACTTTAAAGATAAAAATGTTAACGCCGGACGGACGGACGGACGGGTGAACGGATGGGCGTTACGGGTGGGGCGTTTTCAGCTTTATTCCCCCTAAGAAATCCCCATAACTCCGTTCCGTTTGCCCGGACGGACGGACGGACGGACGACGGACGCAACGCCATGCCAATAGGTTATCGGACCAAAGGTCCGGTAACCTAAAAAAGGAATAAAAAAACATTTGACAAAACCATAAATGCATTTCTGCTGAAATGTCTTAATAATAGAACAAATACATCAGCAGAGATATATAACATAGCAAATACATTAACAGAGAAATATAACAGAGCAAATACATCAGCAGTGAAGTATAACAGAGCAGATGCATCAACAGGAAAGTATAACAGAACAAAAACATCAGCAGAGAATCATAATAGAGCAGATACATCAGTGGAGAAACATGGCCGAGCAGATCCATCAACAGAAAAGTATAACAGAGCAGATACATAAGCAGAGGTGTATAACATAGCAGATACATCAACAGGGAAGTATGACAGAGAAAATACATCAGCAGAGGAGAATAACAAATCAGCAGGGAATTATAAAAGAGCAGATACAGGATGAAAACTGGAGAATATCAGATTTTGTGAGGAACAAACCATACCATTTGCCGATGATTTTGTTGTGGTATCCATTCTCCTGCAGCACCTCTGAGAAGAGGAGCTCAGAGTCGGGAATTCCCCCCATCACAACTTGAGGCGTGTACGCTGTGGTTAGAACAAAACGTGAGCAAACTCAAACGTCCAATCAGATGGCCTACAACAACGAAGTATTGTTAACACCACTTGACACTTTGCATGAATAGGGCTGGACAGTGAGATTTGAAACGTTGCGTTATTTCACGTGATTTCGTCATTCTGGAGACAAACATCTTTCCCACCAATTTTCTGCCGAATTTGGAAAATTCTAATTGTTCGATTCTGCATAACATTATTATAAATTATCGGAAATACACCAGACTTTCAGATACGATTATTGACATCTTTCCGTCGGTATAGAGTCAATAAATAATAATCGTGCATCATTATATCCTGTTCATTCAGGGGTCTGAATACTGTACATGTATGTTTGTGGTCATCGTCACGACTACCAAGACCGCAGAAAAAGGTGTGTTGCTCCAAGTAAATATGTCCGGGGAATCTGATTCTGGGGTTTGGGGAAATATAGGTGGTGTTGAACATATACAGTACAAAATAAGTTTTAGCAGCACATGACAACCTGTGTTTTAAGGATTGATTGCATGTGATCGTCATGAACCTGGCAGTGACCAGCTGTCCATTCACTTATAATGTAAATATAAAGGTAACAAATTCATGAATTTACACACTTACAACCAACGTGAAACTTTGCCTTTCTGATTGTTAGCCATCGAGGATTACTAACCGAGACTCTGTTTCTTACTAAGCAATGTTAGATTTGTTAAATTCATCGTTTTCATATGTCATTTTCCGACCTATTTCTCAGTCTACAAAATACACTCACAACAATGCGAGCGAAACGATTATGCTGTGCAGCAAATAGCTAGTGAGGCCAGTAAAACTCACAGATGATATGCACCTGGGTGAACCGAGGTGTTTGGGATTATGAATGTTCAGCTCATTGTATTCATCTCACAGAAAGTATAGCCCTAGATATTCTCATTATTTAGACGACAACAAGGAATAAATATATGCAACAGCCAGTGCTTGTCAAGCAGAACACTCGAATCTTCGTTTTGGTGAAACGTATAAAATGATTTATCTAATCATCAAATTGCACAGCTTTCGTGATATCATTTATGAAACCATGTCTCGGTTCATCATCCATGCGTATTTGTGTGTGTGCCAGCCAAGTTTTAGGTCAGGGGATTGTATTGTTTTGGTGATTTTGTTACCTTTACTTTCACATTATAAGTCAATGGAAAAGTGCCTCAGTGCAGTCACCGGTAAGTTACGTGCAGTCACACCTTAAATACATTTGTAGTTAAAAACAGCACCCCAAAACACTTTCTTGAGAAGCAGCATTTTGAAGGTAATACTTTGAACATATACGTATTCCAATATTGCCAGCGACTTATTCAGAATATCTTTATTGACCTAAAGAAAGAATCTGAAAAATATGACGAATTATATTTTCGTGGGGTGTAGGTGAAATCACAGAAAATCAGGAAAAATGACCACGTGGCAATGTTTATCTCCAAAATGAATGTATGACGTCATGAAAACGTCATTTAGGACGTAAATGAAACGAGACTGTCCAGCCCTATACTCGTACTACGAACTCTCACTTACAGTTTCTGGCTCTCTGATTGGTTGTGTAGAAACCATTTCTGATCGGAAGTCGTCCTGACAATAAAGACGCACGTGCTGCAACACAACATCGTCACCACAGTGAAAGCTTGACTTGGTTGCCCAGTTACACGCACAGGTATCTGGGCCAATCCGTCAAATGACTCAGATATGTCAGGCATGGCAGTAAACTGTCAGGTAGGTGGTATGTGGTCGCCAGACTGGGCTACAAAGATTTTCGTACCTGGTGCAGGCCCCAGGCATTTTGATTTGACAAGTTTTATATTCATACTTTGGGAGAAAATATTTCCCACAATGTTTCTCAATAGATTTTTTTTCCACGTGTTCTTTTCTGTGTGGACACAATGAGGAGGACTTTTTTTTTACTGAGGTTGAGAATTTCTGTAGCATGTTTAGTGCAAAGAAAAAGTGTCTTTTGGGATTGGAAACGGGGCCTTACGGCCCAAAAACTTGTAAAGAAATCCCTAGATTACCGACCTCCCTCCCCCACCCCCATGATCTGAGTCAACAACAGATGCTATATGACATCAATTCTTGTAAAATAAAGTTTCTTAAATTGAAGAAAATGTTGGTGGCGCAAGCTGTATGAGAACTGGAACAGATACATTTGCATTTTAGCCGCGCCCCTACAAAATTAAACGACACATTTATCCGTATGTATAAATACATGTACTAAGCATTGGCTGCCTGTGAATGTTCTCACAATATCTGTTGTGGTGCCATGTCCGGTAATCATAGTAATCATTGTGATTAGCTGTCAACAGGATATGTGTACCAGTGTGGGACAAGCACAAACTAGACCCAGCAACTTCAACCTGAGCACTTCCTGTCAGTCTCTATCAGACCATCACTGCTCATCTCTATCATTACTGTCATTACCACTGTCATCGTCTATTTTAAAACAAAACAACCATACAGATAGCAATTTGACTTGACATTCCTCCAATGATCATTACAACTATTTCTCCAGCTTTAAATACATACAATGTATATTCCCATTCAATGCCACTACAGACACACAGATTCCCTGGCTGCTGACCCATGGGTACGTGTTGGTTAGAAGCACCACTCACATGGTGAACAGATAGGCGACGCTGAGTAGAAATCCGTGAACAGCATTCCCTCGTTAGCCATCCGGTCCAGGTGAGGGGTTTCACGGGCTGGGTGTCCATAGCAACCAAGGTCACCCCAGCCCATCTGTAAGGGTGATATATAGTCAGCAGGGTGTCCATAACAACCAAGGTCTCCTGTCCATCTGTAAGGGTGATATATAGTCAGCAGAGTGTCTATAACAACCAAGGTCTCCAGTCAATATGTAAGGGTGATATATAGTCAGCAGGGTGTCCATAACAACCAAGTTCTCCAGTCCATGTGTAAGGGTGATATATAGTCAACAGGGTGTCCATAACAACCAAGGTCTCCAGTCCATGTGTAAGGGTGATATATAGTCAACAGGGTGTCCATAACAACCAAGGTCTCCAATCCATGTGTAACGGTGATATATAGTCAACAGGGTGTCCATGACAACCAAGTTCTCCAGTCCATGTGTAAGGGTGATATTTAATAACAGAGGAGTGTCCATAACAACCGAGGTCTCCAGTCCATCTGTAAGGTTGATATTTAGTCAGCAGAGTGTCCATGACAACCGAGGTCTCCAGTCCATCTGTAATGGTGATATATAGTCAACAAGGTGTCCATAACAACCAAGTTCTCCAGTCCATGTGTAAGGGTGATATTTAGTCAGCAGAGTGTCCATAACAACCAAGTTCTCCAGTCCATCTGTGAGGGTGATATATAGTCAGCAGGGTGTCCATAACAGCCAAGGTCTCCAGTCCATCTGCAAGGGTGATATATAGTCAACAGGGTGTCCATAACATCCAAGGTCTTCATTCCATCTGTAAGGGTGATATATAGTCAGCTGGGTGTCCATAACAACCAAGGTCTCCAGTCCATGTGTAAGGGTGATATATAGTCAGCAGGGTGTCCATAACAACCGAGGTCTCCAGTCCATCTGTAAGGGTGATATATAGTCAGCAGGGTGTCCATAACAACCGAGGTCTCCAGTCCATGTGTAAGGGTGATATATAGTCAGCAGGGTGTCCATAGCAACCAAGGTCTCCAATCCATGTGTAAGGGTGATATATAGTCAGGAGGGTGTCCATAACAACCAAGTTCTCCAGTCCATGTGTAAGGGTGATATATAGTCAGCAGAGTGTCCATAACAACCAAGGTCTTCATTCCATCTGTAAGGGTGATATATCGTCTGCAGGGTGTCCATAACAACCAAGGCCTTCATTCCATCTGTAAGGGTGATAAATAGTCAGCAGGGTGTCCATAACAACCAAGGTCTTCATTCCATCTGTAAGGGTGATATATAGTCAACAGGGTGTCCATAACAACCAAGGTCTCCAATCCATGTGTAAGGGTGATATATAGTCAGCAGAGTGTCCATAGCAACGAAGGTCTCCAGTCCATATGTAAGGGTGATATATAGTCAGCACAGTGTCCATAACAACCAAGGTCTCCAGTCCATGTGTAAGGGTGATATATAGTCAGCAGGGTGTCCATAACAACCAAGGTCTCCAGTCCATCTGTAAGGGTGATAGTAGTAGGTAGTAGTAGTTTATTGACATAAGCAAAAATAATTGACAAAGATACTCATAATGAATTTACAACGGGGATGAGAAAAGCATGTTTATCATGTTTATGTCCTGAAGAGTAACAATACTTTACGACAGTATTCCGCCATCAGTTTTTGGTTCTTGTGGTTGAATAATCATTTAAATTTGTAGTTTCCGTCAAATTATAACTTTGTCTGAGAGGTTCAGTCTTTGGGCACCACAGAAGCACATGCTCCTCCGTTTGGATTTCTGGGCCACAGGAACAAGTTTGATTGTCATATGGGATACGAGCCCAGCGCCCGGTTTCTACCTTGAGGTGATGGGATGACAACCGTAGCCTTGTAACGGCTATCCTGTCGCTTTCAGGTACTGCCGACTTGACACCCAACAAGTCATAAGGCTCCAAGGCAGGGTTCATTTCTCTGTAGGCAGATCGGCGACTAGAGTCGGAGGTTTACACCCTTGATTTAACATTGTTTAGAAACACTTGCTGTTGGTTTTCTCTCGTGCTTTCAATGGTTTCTATCCTACACCCCATTGGTGATCTTGATGTTATGGCCAAGTCAATGACCCTGACAACGTACTGGCCTGTTCTGGCTCGAGCTCTTAACTTCCGCAAAAAGGATGCCTGCCTCTCCGCAATCCAACTTGACGCGTTTGATAGACCTGTCTCTATGTACACTGCGTCGTTACATGTCGACTGACGTATGGATAGGAGCCGCTTTAGGGTATTATTGTAGGGGACCTCAGCTGCTCTCAAGTTTCCAGTGAACCACGTTTCGGCAGAGTAGAAGATGGAAGAAACCAGTGCATTGGTCCAAACTTTTCGTTTAACCTCAAAGGGACAGTCTGAGTTTTTCCGTAGGAACGAGTAGAACTTGTTGATGTGGTTAGACTTGGTGTTGAGATGATTTTGGACTTGGGCTGTCATTGGATCTGCCGTTAATGGCGTCCCCAGGTAGACATAGCTCGTTGTGTGCTCCAAGGTGACATCATCTAGGGAGATAGGGCTATGAACCTCGGTACCAACTGTGATGTACTTTGACTTGGTGGGGTGAAGCACCATGCCCAAGTGATCAGCTCTGGACTTCACTTTCTTTAGTTTTGCAATCAGCTTTTCCCTACTTGTTGCCAAGACAACTGTATCGTCCATAAATAGTAGTGAATGTAAGTCCTGTAGCCATCCGTCCAGTCCTTCAGAAGCTGCAGCGGTGATTGTCGGGTCAATGAATGCGGTAAATAGGCAACAACTTGAACTTCCACCCTGTTTAACCCCTGCTGATGTGGGGAAAGTCTCAGTTCCTATCATGCCAGTTGCTGACATCGAATATTTCAATGCAGTGAGGAAACGACCTCCACAACCGAGAGCGTCAAGGTACTCCAGCAGCTTGTATCTATCTACTGTGTCATATGCTTTCCTATAATCTAGAAAAGCGATCAGGAGTTGCTCTTTCTTGTGACGAGCAATGTCCATTAGTAGTCGGACTACAAGGATCTGTTCCTCGCACCCCCTACCCTTTTGGGCTCCTGCTTGCACATCCTTCGGGGTGTACCAGAGCTTGAACCTTTTACATAGCACCATGTCATAAACTTTCGCAATCGCGTTCATTATGCTGATTCCCCGATAATTTGCCGGGTCCTGTTTGTTTCCCTTTTTGTAGATATTGAACACCTTCATCAGAGACCAACTTATGGGATAGTCACCATAGAAAACACGGTTGTAGATTTCGGTCAGGAGGTATACCCAGTCATCTGGCAAGGACTTTATTATTGCTGGCGAGATTCCATCCAACCCTGCAGCTTTTCCAGACTTCAGTTTGCCAAGACATTGGTCCACTTCCATTGCAGTAATGGGGTCATCAAGCACAGGGATGTACAGACCGTTTCTTGGAGTAAAAGTCCTCAGGTCTCGACTACAATCTGGGTTTAGTAACTGATTGTAGTATTCACAGAACAGAGAGTTACTGGGTTCACTTGTGCTGGATTCAGGTTTGTCGAATTGGCCTTGCCAATTTATCGAAGCCCAAAGGTCCCTATCATTTCTGGACTGAAGAATGTTCTGCCATCTGTTGTGTGCATTCTGTGGGTTTGAGTGACAACGAACTCTAGTGTTAACGGTTCTGGGTGTTGCCTGCTGTGCAGCTTTATAAATAGTGCATGCCAACTGGTTGCATAGATGTTAATGTCATCGCTCTGGTGCACGACATCCCAAAATTCCGCTGAATTCAAGTTGTTTGCAAGGAGTTCATAGTTTAATGCGTGGTGATTTATGGGTCTTTTTCTGGTATTCGGTGTTCGTGACACCGATTTAGTAGCGGTCACTCCCAAGTTTGAAGCTCGTGATTTGATATCCTTGGCACTGGCTGGTACAACGTTGACCGTCAGCATCAAAGGAGCATGATCGGTTTGGAGGAGAAGTAGTTTGGTCAATTCGGAAAGAGTTAACCCTTGCCACAATATCTTTCGAACATATAGTCCTATCCAACTGAGAGATCCAGGTCCCCCGCCTGTGGAAGGTAAGATTTCCTTCTTCTTTGAGTTGTTCTGTAACCAAATGATTTAGTGGGGTTAGACCTTCCTGGTGGCACAATTTGACAAGGTCACGGCCGTTCGTATTCATGGTTTTGTCGGGGTTTGCCGTATAAGTGTATGTTCCGTCGTTGAATACTGACACGTCGCTTATTCTGGCATTGAAGTCACCAAACAATAGTACTCCACTTCCTATACATTTTTCTTGAATCATTGCAAACAAGGTTGGCGAGAAGTAGGGAGAATCTCGTGGTGGTATATAGATGGCACCGAGCGTGCAGCCCGGGATATTTTCCAGAGTGAACCACACCTGATCATGTGTATACATAGTCAGCAGGGTGTTCATAACAACCAAGGTCTCCAGTCCATGTGTAAGGGTGATATATAGTCAGCTGGGTGTCCATAACAACCAAGGTCTCCAGTCGATGTGTAAGGGTGATATATAGTCAGCAGGGTGTCCATAACAACCAAGGTCTCCAGTCCATGTGTAAGGGTGATATATAGTCAGCAGAGTGTCCATAACAAATAAGGCCTCCAGTCCATCTGTAAGGGTGATATATAGTCAGCAGGGTGTCCATAACAACCAAGGTGACCAGTCCATGTGTAAGGGTGATATATAGTCAGCAGGGTGTCCATAACAACCAAGGTCTCCAGTCCATGTGTAAGGGTGATATATAGTCAGCGGGGTGTCCCTAACAAATAAGGCCTCCAGTCCATCTGTAAGGGTGATATATAGTCAGCAGGGTGTCCATAACAACCAAGGTCTCCAGTCCATGTGTAAGGGTGATATATAGTCAGCAGGGTGTCCACAACAACCAAGGTCTCCAGCCCATGTGTAAGGGTGATATATAGTCAGCAGGGTGTCTCTAACAACCAAGGTCTCCAGTCCATCTGTAAGGGTGATATATAGTCAGCAGAGTGTCCATAACAACCAAGGTCTCCAGTCCATCTGTAAGGGTGATATATAGTCAGCGGGGTGTCCCTAACAACCAAGGTCTCCAGTCCATCTGTAAGGGTGATATATACACTGTAGTCAGCAGGATGTCCATAACAACCAAGGTCTCCAGTCCATCTGTAAGGGCATACCAGAAGGGTTTACGGGGATTTCTTAGGGGGAATAAAGCTGAAAACGCCCCACATCCACAGTTTAAGCCAAAAGTGCGGTCTTATGGGGATTTTTTCAGGACTTACGGGGAAAAGTAAGATAGGAAATTTAACATTGGGTCTGCCCGTAACGCCCATCCGTTCGCACGTCCGGGTGATATATAGTCAGCAGTGTCCATAACAACCAAGGTCTCTAGTCCATCTATAAGGGTGATATATAGTCAGCAGAGTTTCCATAACAACCAAGGTCTCCAGTCCATCTGTAAGGGTGATATATAGTCAGCAGAGTGTCCATAACAACCAGATGATAGATACCAAGGTTTCCAGTCCATGTGTAAGGGTGATATATAGTCAGCATGGTGTCCATAACAACCGAGGTCCTCAGCCCGTCTATAAGGGTGATATATAGTCAGCTGGGTGTCCATAACAACCAAGGTCCTTAGCCCGTCTATAAGGGTGATATATAGCATGTATAGTCAGCAGGATGTCCATATCAACATGATCAACTAGCTCGTCAATCTGTGGGAATTATTGTCCTGATACAATCTGAGAGCGCCTGCTTGAATCATAGTAATGACTGTGAAATTTCAATTTAAAATGATACTTTCAGGAACTGGATCTAAAGAAGTGATCAGTTCCAGAGATAAGAAGTGATAAGATTCCAGAGATAAGAAGTGATAAGATTCCAGAGATACGTACGTCATCCATCAGCATGATGATGAAATTTGGCTTGGTTGCCAAGACAACGGGCTCTAGACACACTGAGATGAACATTAGTATCCATGGTAACCACATTGTGACCAGCAGACAACAGGGAGACCTGTGAATAATAAAGAATCGGTATATCCTGTACAAGTACTACCGGTAGTAGTACACCAATCATGCCAACATGGCCAAACTTTATTTTGAAATTGTGTAGAGATGATCGTGTTCTAGTAAATAACCAGATGTCAAGGCCTTAAGGCCTTAGCTTAGAGGCATTTCAGGTTAAAGTATGAAAAAAACAAAATGCTGACTCAGGATAAACATGATGAAGCTCCCAATGAGACCTATGAGACATTCATGCAATTACTTGAATGTGAAGGACAAACTTGATACCGCTAAGACTATCTGTCTAATGTCTGTTTTGCTCTAAATCATAAAGTTTCCGAGATATCAACGAAAATGAAAAATGCCGACTCGGCGAAAAAAATTCCGGTCAAGGTCAAAGTTCATTCCTAGTACCCCTTAAATAAGTTTTGTCTAGGGCCACGAGTCCAAAAATAATGTCCGTTTCGCTTTACGATGTACCGTTTATCATTTATGTTTATGAGATATCGACAAAATGAAAAATGCCGACAGGAAAAATGCCGATTTGGCATGAAAATTTGAGGTCAAGGTCAGAGTTCATCCCTCATACCCCTTAGACATCTTTGCCTAGGGTGACAAGTCCGAAAATAATGTCCGTTTTGCTGTACATCACACCATTCCAGAGATATCGACAAAAATGAAAAATGCCGACTCGGCAAAAAACTTTCAGGTCAAGGTCAAAGTTCATCTATAATAACCCTAAAACATGTTTGTCTAGGACGACAAGTCCGAAAATAACGTTCGTTTCACTCTACGATATACCCTTTCTGAGATATGCAGGAAGCTTAAGGATGAATCAACACAAAATTATTTTGACCTCTAGGTTAAAGGTCGTTTGACGTATCAATCCCAAAATCAATAGGGTTCTTCCCTGGTACCTCCATGTAGAGTTCTGCAACTATTGCCTGAATATTTTTTTAGTTATCCTCCGGAAACGAGTCTCAAAATCAGCCTTGATTTCATCCTCACAGACATCAGTGCCGGCTCAAAAAGAATAGGTTTCTTCCACATATCATTTCTGACTAGTGGTGAAAATTTGGCAAGGATCCATCAAGGCAATCTAAAGTTATCGAAACCAAAACGGCGGAAGAAGAAAAAAAAAAGCCCTTATCATTGTTTATACATGTATGGTTTTAGCAGAATTTTTTTTTTTTTCTTTATGGTTTTAGCAGAATTCTTTATTTTTTTTTCAGAATTTATGAGTTCTATCAAACACAATGAGAAGCAACTCGCCACATCCTTACCCAAACATACTGTTCATTGACCGTGACTGAGATTGTGTAAATTGCGTAAAGTAGTGTGGTTATAAAAAAATAGCATAAATTTCTGCCGAAATGCCTTTAATAAATTATGTCAATATGAAGCATTGAATTGATTGTCGTGTATTCATTCTGTTTGAATAAAAAATTCTAGCCTTCATTATAGGCTTGCGCACGCCATCTTTTTACAAAAAGCATAGAATAAATCGATCAGTAATTTTCAGTAGCCTAGTCTAAAAAATTCTAGCCTTCATTTGGCTTGTAAACCATAGCAGCATAAAATAAGCACATATATAGAATAAATTGGTCAGTAATTTTCAGTAGGCCGAGTCTATACGGGGCCTTGTTATGAATTTTCCAGTCAGTAACTAAGTTTCCAGTAGTCTACGAGCCGTCCGTCCTAACTTCGCCGCATTCCCAAATTCGCCAATAGGGTTTTCAGACCTTGTAATGCAAATGAAACCAACCAGTTTTATATCGAGACTCGGATATTCAATCTTTGTACCAGCAGTTCGTTTTCCATAAAACGAGTTTCTGAGCTCTGATAATATTGAGTTGGCGAATTTTGTGATGCGGCGAATTTAGGACGGATGGCTCGTATCTAGGTGCCTTGAAATATTCTGTCAGATGCATTTGTGTCATATTGCCTATTGTCGATTCAGCTAGGGCTAGGCTGTCTCATTTAACCATAACAATAACTGGCTTATTTGCTACGAGCACCGAAGGCCTCCGGCGCTCATAGCGATACTTATGCCCCGACCCCGCACCCACTGCGATCCCTGAGCCATGTCAAATCAGCCGTACAATCAGCAGGACGAGCTGGGCCGACTTGTCCTGGCCGAGTTGTCCAGCCTGGGCGGAGTTAGCCCCAGAAATGGCTCTCCAACCTAGTTATCGATAACTAGGTTGGAGAGCCATTTCTGGGGCTAGGGCCGAGTTGTCCTGGCCGAGTTGTCCAGCCCGGGCCGAGTTGTCCTGGCCGAGTTGTCTCTGAGGCTGAGCCGAGTTGTCCAGTCCCCGGCCCGGGCATACTCGTACATCATGTACATATACTCTGATTTTTCTAACTTGTTTACACTGGTTTTTGACGATATCTTTGCGATGCTAAATGGTATCGTTCTATAACTTAGCATACTTCACCTCGGAGACAAACGGCGATTTTCTACCAAATTTCAGACTTCTATCGCAATAATTGAAGAAGTTGGCAATCTACCCCAATGTTAAATTTCAGCCAAAAACGGGATCTCGATAATCTGAGCTTATTCGAGGATTTGATCCTGTTTATATCCACCAGGATTCGAAGTATTGTTGTAGATTTAGACCAGATGACACATTGGGGTGTATTCTACACAAACATGTTGATTTTGAAAGATTGCACTGCTACAAACCGAGCAAATGCATAAAATTGTGTGCGGACCCAGAAATTAAATGACAGGGCTGATTTTAACATTGGGGCAGATTGCCAACTTTTTCATTTTTCGTGATAGAAGTCTGAAATTCGGCAAATGATTGCCGTTTGATTCCCAGGTGAAGCATGCCAAGTTATAGAACGATAGCATTTAGCATCGCAAAAATATCAGCGAAAAACTGTGTAAACGAGTTAGAAAAATCAGAGTATAGACGTCTAGTAACATCAAGTAACATACCCGGCCACCGGAGATAACAAGCATTCGTTTAGATAACACATACAATAAGAATACTCACCAATTTATCAAAATCCACTGGTATTTTATTTTTGCAGCTATGTGTATCGATCGATATACACAAAAAGACACTTAATCATGATAATTTTCGAGGAGCAGAAATCGTCAAACTGTTTTCTGTAGGTCACATGACTTCGTAAGTATGCAAAAACCGTGTACAGAAAGCTTTGAGATAATAAATCTCCGTTGTGAAGAGCAACTCAAGTTCGGCGACTCAAGAACGGAAAATCCAGTGACGCAAATGGAATCTCTGCGGAGCACATCAAGTTTGCCTCCCCTGCCATAATCACCATCATCACGATGATCGTGAACAGAATCCTGGCTGACGGGAAGCTTCCAGAGGCTTTCAAGCATGGGATGATCTCTTCAGTCCACAAAAATGGCAAACCGGCAAAAAGCCCTGATAGTTACCGTCGAATCACAGTGACTTCTCTGATCGGGAAGATCGCAGACAAAGAGCTCACCCACCGTCTGAACGCTGTCCTGCACTCGAGTCACAGTCCCTACCAGTTTGGGTTCACGGAGGGCGCTTCATCCAACAATGCAGCTTTCCTACTGACCGAAGCCTTGGCTGAAGCGAGAGAACAGTGTACCCCGCTGCACGTGACATACATGGATGCATCAAAGGCCTTTGATGTTGTAGATCATAGCTCGATGCTCATACATCTCTACAACAGGGGTGTTGAGGACAACCTATGGCTTCTAGTGGACGAGATGTACACAGCCAATACGTCTGCCGTCAAATAGAATGGCGATGTCTCCATGCCACTCCCAGAAGGCCAGGGTATCCGGCAAGGTGGTGTGAGCACCCTCCATTTATTTCAATGCGTGGATCACACATATCTGCTCATGATTATTCCAGCGCGATGTCACGGTGGCTAGGCGTTACGCGTTATTCAGGGAGTGCCGCGTAAAATCGTGAGTATTACGCGTTATTCGTGAGGAAATGGCACAGGAAACGACACAGCTCCCCACTTCAAATGAGGAAAATTAATGAAAAAGTTGACTTTCTTCCTAAAATTTTGTTTCCACGGAACATCCCAATGAGCAACATTACGTATGGCACTATGAAGTACTTGCATACATCGTTATATTTTACGAAAATGGACACACAGTTCGTGACAACACCCGCACGCTTGCGACTCGTTTGGGGTATATCATCGGCTATCAATTGAAACCAACAAGGTGCATGTTGGTAAATCATAGAATGCTCGGAGAAATCTTTCTTTATTGTTACGCCATGCAACCAGTTGTTTAAATACAGCATTTTAAGAACTGAGAAGCTTTTTTATGGTTTACGCGTATCAGCCTGAGGGAGAAAACCTGCACACGCGTTACAGCACGAGGAACCATGTGAGCGTTGTCGAGGATGGTAGATCTGGTGAAGCATGTTTGTACTCGTTTAAAACATAAAGATATTCAAAGTATGATTTGAGGCTGCACATGTTCCAAGTACTGACGATACTTCTCACTTATCATTATCCTCCATATGTTCCTCTCAATCTTCATAAATCTTAATTTGGCAATACTATGAGTTTTTCGCGTCTTTTACACAGAAGCTCACCAAGTGAAAACATTATCTTTTGAACTTGAATTTATTCCATCGATTGAGCAGTAAAACTGGAGAAAAATTCGCATTAAAAGAAGAAATATTCCAACCTCAACAAAATATTTACTCATGCACATACACGTAATTTACATACGCACATACGCGTAACATACGCGTAAAGTATAGTAAATAAACGAATGATACATTCAACCTAGATTCGTGCCGCTTGCGACCATTGTGAAATATTTTGAAGACAAGCACATGTGAAGCCCATATTTTCAATATCATAGACCTGTCATTCTATCTACATTAATGCCGATACATAACATTTTCAACCCCAAAACCGAGGAGAGCGGCTGTCGAAGCAAAATTGACAGAGATTGTGCAGCCGAAGTTCCCGCTACACTGCTTATTTCTTTGATTTAAACTCTCAACAACAATCATGAATACATTGCATGTGTAATGTTCCGTGCAAACCCAAATCCGACATTTCAAAACGGTATAATTAGCGAAATTGTATGTTTTTCCTGCTAGGGGTCAACCAGAGGCTGCTATTTCATCACGAATAACACGTAATATTTCACGCGGCACTCCCTGAATAACGCGTAGCGCCTAGCCACCGTGGATGTGTACATTCTGATTATTGGCTCACCAGCGTATCAACACGCTTTAATCACTGTAGGAACCCCACTACCGTAACGCGGCGTTACGGTAGTACGACACGATGACGGCAGGCGAGTGGTTCGATTGGTTTTCTTGAGGTTATCGCTTATAGAACATATGTCACTCTTCTCCGGCGGTGTGCCTCGATGCCTCTTGAAGTTTCGCATCTATTGGCGTATTGTTTTGTGGGAATATTGCTCTTAATTAGTCAGAGAAAGGAAAATGAAAATCGAGTGATTACTGCGGTAACGTCAGATCAGTAGATGCGGGGTACTACCGTAACGCCAAGCATGTACTACCGTAACGTTAATTTTGGTCTCACACTAGGTCTTTCGTAATATATCTATAAGGAGCTTGCATTTACGAAATTGATTTCGAGGTACAATTATTTATTATATTATACTACTGATACTGTATGATGTCATGTAAAATGACAAAATGTGGTGCTTTGGGACGTCTTAAACTGAACATATTACTCGGGTTGTCGAAGGAGCAGAAAGTGATCAAGCAAATAAGCAATGTTTATACATTGAATGATGACATTTTTCGAATGTCACCCAGCGTAGAAAATTTAGTTGTACTAATCTTATGATAAGGCATGAATGAGGAAATAATATTGACAAGATATTTTTATCTTAACTAAGATAATGATGTTAATGTTCTGGTATAAATACATTTGTGTATTCCGAGCCGTATAATATACACGTACGCAACCGTTGACCGTTGCACAGCATTACACACTAGTCTGAGGAAAAAGCAATGAAGTTTACAACAATGATTTAATTGGCATCAATTATGAATATAGATCATGTAGATTCGCACAATGATATGCATCAGATATGGTCACTTTTTGACATTTGACTTTTTATCGACGTCTGTAAAATCATATCAAAAGATAATGCATACTATGAAAGAGTGAATCCTTATTTATGCATCATGTTCCGTTTGGTGTCAGTCAAACTTTTAAACGTACGGTATAAGATAAAATTCAACTTTGAGGTGAACTTGATGAGGTCGCCACTAGTCCAACCGCAATGTATCCACGGAAGAACGGCAAAGCTTTGCTCTTAAAACGTTTATACACCGTCCCAAAAAAAATCATCGTCAGAAGGCTGTAACGATTATTGAATTTCTGTCAGGATACCAGGTATTCTTTAATTACAGTTTATGAGTAAGTGTCCGGATTCAAAATCGTACCAGGACCCAAAGCCTCGAACTCTATTTCAAAGTGAACATAACATTCTGAATCATTACCAGATTCATCGTCTAGACATCTTAGTCTGATGCTAAAATGAGACTCTGAATGATGTTCAATAACATGCTCTAAAATTCTGTTTGGCGAATGGCTGGTCAAAGGGCAGTAATAACATATGTATCCTGATATATTTTTCACATAGGCTACATATCCATGACAAATTCCCAAAAATTGTCCCGATTATGTTCATCGATCTACAACAATATTTGTACTATTTATCCATAACGAAAATCCTGAAATATGATCAAAATCAAAGTTTTACATCATGGTAATTTTATAAATATGCAAGCGTTACGGTAGTATTTGAAATCTGGAAATTGGCGTTACGGTAGTGGGCCGCTAACGTTACGGTAGTAATCGTCGCATATTTCAAACAGGTTTTACTCGCAAATCGATCAGATTCACAGTTTAATTGTATTGCCACACTATAAAGCATATCTACACAGTTCGCCTCGTGTAGGTGTTATGTGCGAAACCTGCCTAATACCTAGTTTATAGTGAAATAACTTTTCGAAGCTAATAGCCTTCCGACATCGTTAGGATTACCGTAACGTCGCGTTACGGTAGTAGGGTTCCTACAGTGTTAATGATTGATCAGTCATGCTACGTAATCAGCGTAATTACCGCTGTGGTCTTTACCGCTGTGGTAATTACCGCTGTGGTCCTGTTCCGCAAAACGTTGCTTTGATTCCCGCGGGAACCAAGCAACGCATAACGGAGTATAAAGAGTGAAAACAGTAGACTACGTCAAGCAAGTTTGTTTACAATTTGCACGTGGAAATTTTCGGAATGGTGAAAATCGTGAATTTTTTTAGTAAAATCATAAACGTATTTGTTCTAATTTTCAGACATCGGAGCATATTGACATTACAGTTTTGTGTATTCGTCCTTTGAATTATAAACTTATCCATGCATGGAAAATCAGGGTTTAGTGGAGTATTCTGTTGTATCTAGATCTATTATCGCCCACTTATGGCAATCCGGTAGGGCTTCAACGACTATTCGGTTAACCGGTTACGGTTCGGTTACACAGTGTAACCGGTTACAGATTTTGTAACCGGTTAAAGGGCCACTGTATGGGATTCCTCTTTCAGGGGATTTCCAAGATTTTTCTCCCGACGCTTCTATTTATCATGTTTATAGAACAAAAGGTCAGATTACGTTTTTGATCCATGATCTGATCTGTACCGAGCCAATGCTCAGATCAGTCCAGGTCGGCTCGGCAGAGATCCTAGGCCAAAAACGTTATCTGACGTTTTGTTCTATAAATAGAAGCGTCGGGAGAAAAATATTGGAAATCCCCTAAAAGCCGAATCCCATACAGTGGCCCTTTAATCGTGAACGTTTTTTGAAACCTCTAAATTGAGTTTCAAATACTTCATATCAGACAAATTTTTACTAAACACGCAGAATTGAAGTGATTTATTGTTACCCTACTGTCAATCACTATTGTTAATATAATGGAAAACGTGACCTTGAAACCTCACCTTGTGCATTCATTTCATATTGCAAGTTCGTTGCCTGCTTAGTGGATTGGACTGTCACTTTGTCACGTCGACTAGTGTCTCGTCGTCTGGTGTCAAGTCGCCGCGCTGTCTAGTGTCAAACTGCCGCGTCAGCCAGTACTGCGATGTCTGCTCATCGCCTTGTCACGTGTACTCCTCACCTGGTCATGTCAATTCATCGCCACAACGCCGAGTGTTCTCTTGTTGCCCACGTCATCTTGTGTCACTTTGTCGCCCACCCTCTTGGATCGTCTTGACATCGTGTATCTCCTCATTGTCACGTTACATAGTTGACAGAGCCACATCATTGCATCGTCGTTCATCTTGCCATATTTCTGTGTGATTTGACGATTGACTGTACTGTTTAACCGTATGTTGTATATCTGTATAATCCTGTAAACCTGTGTATATTATATAAATAGTGTATATAAATTACCCCCATCTTATTGTGTACATCGCGATTCACCAACAATATGTCATTAACAAAAAAAAACCTTTCAAGAATGTAACTTGATTTTGTATTATAGTACATACAGAAAAAATGTTTGTTCGGCACCATTTACGAACATGTTTTGACAACATGGACAATAGAGTTGAAAATCGGTGTAAGAATTTGTATTTTGGAAAATCGATACTCTGTGCAATTATTATCATTTGCCAGTAAGCTACAGCACCCTTGGTGCTATGTTTACCATGCTGCAGTGCCTTATTGGGTACATTATGATTCACCAATTGATGCTACATAAATTGGTGATAAAAAATTGCCCACTGTTTTCCGCCTGACTCAAATGGTTGACAGCTCGGTGATGTTACAGTTCAATTCCCAACTAAAAATCGGTTTGCGATGTTACAGTTCAATTCCCAAGTGAAGGTCGGTCCACGATGTTACAGTTCAATTTCCACTTGACTTGTCCTGGCCGACTTGTCCCTGAGCTGAATTGTCCAATCAGTGAGACAAGCTGGGCCGACTTGTCCTGGCCGACTTGTCC
This sequence comes from Terebella lapidaria, assembly GCA_949152475.1. Classification (NCBI taxonomy): domain Eukaryota; kingdom Metazoa; phylum Annelida; class Polychaeta; order Terebellida; family Terebellidae; genus Terebella; species Terebella lapidaria. Next base: position 39,121,561 of record OX424564.1, read on the forward strand.
CTGAGCTGAGTTGTCCAATCAGTGAGACAAGCTGGGCCGACTTGTCCTGGCCGACTTGTCTCTGAGCTGAGTTGTCCAATCAGTGAGACAAGCTGGGCCGACTTGTCCTGGCCGACTTGTCCCTGAGCTGAGTTGTCCAATCAGTGAGACAAACTGGGCCGACTTGTCCTGGCCGACTTGTCCCTGAGCTGAGTTGTCCAATCAGTTAGACAAACTGGGCCGACTTGTCCTGGCCGACTTGTCCCTGAGCTGAGTTGTCCAATCAGTGAGACAAGCTGGGCCGACTTGTCCTGGCCGACTTGTCCCGGAGCTGAGTTATCCAATCAGTGAGACAAGCTGGGCCGACTTGTCCTGGCCGACTTGTCCCTGAGCTGAGTTGTCCAATCAGTGAGACAAGCTGGGCCGACTTGTCCTGGCCGACTTGTCCCTGAGCTGAGTTGTCCAATCAGTGAGACAAGCTGGGCCGACTTGTCCTGGCCGACTTGTCTCTGAGCTGAGTTGTCCAATCAGTGAGACAAGCTGGGCCGACTTGTCCTGGCCGACTTGTCCCTGAGCTGAGTTGTCCAATCAGTGAGACAAACTGGGCCGACTTGTCCTGGCCGACTTGTCCCTGAGCTGAGTTGTCCAATCAGTGAGACAAGCTGGGCCGACTTGTCCTGGCCGACTTGTCCCTGAGCTGAGTTGTCCAATCAGTGAGACAAGCTGGGCCGACTTGTCCCTGAGCTGAGTTGTCCAATCAGTGAGACAAGCTGGGCTGACTTGTCCTGGCCGACTTGTCTCTGAGCTGAGTTGTCCAATCAGTGAGACAAGCTGGGCCGACTTGTCCCTGAGCTGAGTTGTCCAATCAGTGAGACAAGCTGGGCCGACTTGTCCTGGCTGACTTGTCCCTGAGCTGAGTTGTCCAATCAGTGGGACAAGCTGGGCCGACTTGTCCTGGCCGACTTGTCCCTGAGCTGAGTTGTCCAATCAGTGAGACAAGCTGGGCCGACTTGTCCTGGCCGACTTGTCTCTGAACTGAGTTGTCCAATCAGTGAGACAAGCTGGGCCGACTTGTCCCTGAGCTGAGTTGTCCAATCAGTGAGACAAGCTGGGCCGACTTGTCCTGGCCGACTTGTCCCTGAGCTGAGTTGTCCAATCAGTGAGACAAGCTGGACCGACTTGTCCTGACCGACTTGTCTCTGAGCTGAGTTGTCCAATCAGTGAGACAAGCTGGGCCGACTTGTCTCTGAGCTGAGTTGTCCAATCAGTGAGACAAGCTGGGCCGACTTGTCTCTGAGCTGAGTTGTCCAATCAGTGAGACAAGCTGGGCCGACTTGTCCTTGAGCTGAGTTGTCCAATCAGTGAGACAAGCTGGACCGACTTGTCCTGGTGGACTTGTCCCTGAGCCAAGTTGTCCAATCAGTGAGGCAAGCTGGGCCCAGAACAACAACGACGCGGAGCTTTAAACTGGACTATCTGAAATGGCTGTCGTTTCCCTCAGGAGCGAACATTCTGTTGGACATGTCTTCATACAATAAATCAAAATCGTGCACAACTTTCTTCTAGATTTCATTGATATATCGAGCGAATGTTGGGGATACACCTTTGACAAACGATCAATTATTAGGGCATTTCGGCCCGAAATGCCCTTATGGTTTTGTCTGTTTTTTTTTTGTTTTTTTTTTTTTTTCTTCTTTTTTTTTTACTTTCCGTCGTTTTGGTTTCCGATCAATAACTCGGGAACGCCTGAACGGATCTTGTCCAAATTTACACCACTGGTCAGAAATATTACATGGAAGACCCCTATTGTTTTGGAGGCGGCTCCGGGGTCCGTGGGGTCCGTGAGGATGAAATCAAGGTTGATTTTGAGACTTGGTTTCCGATCGATAACTCAAAAAGTATTCATGCAATGGCAAGTATTCTCTGCATGGGAGTTCATATACCACCAAGGAAGAACCCTATTGATTTTGGGATCACTCTGTCGAACGACCTTTGACCTAGAGCTCGGAAGAATTTTTGCTGATTCATCCTTGAGGCTTTCTTGCATATCTCGGAAACGGTGTGTCGTAGAGCGAAACGGCTCCTGGCACTAGACAAACTAGTCTAGGGGGTATCTTGGGTCGAAACCACCCCTGGTGTCGATTTTTTTTTTCGCCGACTCGGGACTTCCTGTTTGGCCGTATCTCGGAAACGGTATGTCGTAGAGCGAAACGGAGCTCAATTTCGGCCTCCTGGCACTAGACAAACTAGTCTAGTGTGTATCTTGGGTCGAAACGACCCCTGGTGTTGAATTTTTTTTTCGCCGACTCGGCACTTCCTGTTTGGCCGTATCTCGGAAACGGTGCGTCGTAGAGCGAAACGGAGCTCAATTTCGGCATCTTGGCACTAGACAAACTAGTCTAGTGTGTATCTTGGGTCGAAACGACCCCTGGTGCCGATTTTTTTTTTCGCCGACTCGGCACTTCCTGTTTGGCCGTATCTCGGAAACGGTACGTCGTAGAGCGAAACGGAGCTCAATTTCGGCCTTCTGGCACTAGACAAACTAGTCTAGGGGGTATCTTGGGTCGAGACGACCCCTGGTGTCGAATTTTTTTTTCGCCGACTCGGCACTTCCTGTTTGGCCGTATCTCGGAAACGGTGCGTCGTAGAGCGAAACGGAGCTCAATTTCGGCCTCCTGGCACTAGACAAACTAGTCTAGTGTGTATCTTCGGTCGAGACGACCCCTGGTGTCAAATTTTTTTTTCGCCGACTCGGCACTTCCTGTTTGGCCGTATCTCGGAAACGGTGCGTCGTAGAGCGAAACGGAGCTCAATTTCGGCCTTTTGGCACTAGACAAACTAGTCTAGTGTGTATCTTGGGTCGAGACGACCCCTGGTGTCGAATTTTTTTTTCGCCGACTCGGCACTTCCTGTTTGGCCGTATCTCGGAAATGGTGCGTCGTAGAGCGAAACGGAGCTCAATTCCGGCCTCCTGGCACTACACTAACTAGTCTAGTGGGTATCTTGCGTCGAGACGACTTCTGGTGTCGAATTTTTTTTTGACGACTCAGCACTTCCTGTTTGCCATATCTCAGAAACGGTCCGTCGTAGAGCGAAACGCAAAAATGCCTAAGGACGGGGTATGTCACTTAAACTTTGACCACGGACAGATTCAGAGTCATTATGGTTCTACGCGGTCTCTTAGGTAAATGTTAGGTAGGAATAGAACTCACACGAAATGCCCCAAGGCATCTTCAGGCCTTGACGTCTAGTTTTATCACTGAGTATTGCCAACTTGAAAGCTTGTGTTTAGGAGGCTATTCTGATATATATATATATGTATATATATATTTTTTTTTTTTTTTTTAATTTTATACACACAAATGATATAGGTACGCACACAATACATTCAAACAGTTATTCCAATAATGACTTCCTCCATGATTTTTCGTACTGATATATATACAATAGTTCTCTATCACAGGATGTCTGCTGATAGATACATCTGAATCTACATATACAATACTTTGCAATCAACAATAAATAGTTTATTTCTTTGATGATTATAGTACTATCATCTTCTGAATAGAAACCAAGAAGGACATTCTGATATCATGATTCTGTTACAGGTTTCCATGGTAACAGCAGAAGAGCAAGCGAGAGGACTGCAGCTGGTGCGTGATCTCAAGGACAGACTGTGTGATGTGATCCAGCATATTAACGAACAGATGAAGAAACTGAAGCAGAGAGACTGGAGTACTGCTAAGGTAAAATACATGCATCATGAACAAGTGGTAGTGATCTCTTAGTAGTAACTCATTGATGCACATGTATGCAACCCATTGGGCTGAGTTTGAAGAAATCTGTTGTCATGTTTAGGGGCTGAGTTTGAAGAGTTCTGTTGTCATGTTCAGGGGCTGAGTTTGAAGAGTTCTGTTGTCATGTTCAGGGGCTGAGTTTGAAGAGTTCTGTTGTCATGTTCAGGGGCTGAGTTTGAAGAGTTCTGTTGTCATGCTCAGGGGCTGAGTTTGAAGAGTTCTGTTGTCATGTTCAGGGGCTGAGTTTGAAGAGTTCTGTTGTCATGTTCAGGGGCTGAGTTTGAAGAGTTCTGTTGTCATGCTCAGGGGCTGAGTTTCCTGGAGGTGAAGAACCAGCTGTTGCTGAGTTACCTGATCAACCTGTCCCAGCTGCTGGGTATCAAGGCTCAAGGTCGTCAGATCGCTGGGGAGTCGAGCATCGATAGACTCGTGGAGATTCGTACGGTCAGTGCTTGCCTGGTGTTCACTAAAACATCTGTGCTTGAGGTCATGTTTGGTACATCTAAGTGTCTATCTATGTCAGCCTACATCAGGTATAACATGGATATTGTTTTTGCACGTTTTTTTCTTCAGGTTCTGGAGAAGATGCAGCCTATTGACAAAAAGTTGAAGTATCAAATTGACAAACTGCTGAAGACAGCTACCACTGGAACCCTGGGTAATCAGGTTTGCCGGCACTGACTACACCTAGTGATAGGTCAACTCTATACAATATCATTACTGGATAATGTTGAAACAATTTGAGCATGTCTTTTGTCTTCAGGAGAAAATGATCCACTCAGGTTCAAACCCAACCCAGAAAACCTACAAAACAAGGTTAGAATGTTTGTGGGAACTTCACTCACAGCAAAAATGTATGACCTGGGACATTTTTCTCAGCAAATTTTCTGAGTATCGGTACGATGTTTTGGCCAAGTTTCAATAGTTATTCTTTCATCACAAATTTCATTTTGCATGTTACTCTGTCAATATTATATATTATTGTTGTTTTTTGCCTTCAATTTGATTATTGTTGATATGGGTTTTTTGTGGAATTTGATGCTAGATTTTAACATTACATCAGAAATATAAATTTGGAATTAAACATTTTCCTGTGTGATTATCTAATGGAGAACGTACCAGGGCGTCATGTAGTTGACTGAGTTGTTGCCGTGGTTACAGCTGGATGACGGTTCTGGCGAGGAGTCTGACGAGGCAGAGACAAGCAGCAAGATTTATAAGCCGCCAAAACTCTCTGCTGTCACATATGGTAAAACTACGGAAGCCCATAGGTGACATGCGCGTAAAAATTTTCTATGTCTTTTCCAGCAAAAAGCTAGCACGTTCGAACGTGGAAGCATTCAACACTATCACGTTCGCACGTGGAAACAGTTAAGGCTATTGCGTTCATACGTGGAAAGTCCAAGGTTACCACATTCACACGTGGAAGCATTTAACGCTTCCACGTTCGCACGTGCAAAGATTTGGGTGTGGTAGCATCAAATGCTTTCACGTGTGAACGTGGTAGCTTTGAGTCTTTCTACGTGTGAACGTAGAAACCTAAATCTTTCTAAGTGCGAACGTGGAAAGGTATAAATGCTTCCACGTGTGAACGTGGTAGCTTTGAAACTTTCTACGTGTGAGCGTGGAAACCTACATCTTTCTACGTTTTAAAGTGTCTACGTGCAAACATGAAAGCATATAATGTTTTCCACGTGTGAACGTGGTAGCTTTCGACTTTCTACGTGTGAACGTGGAAGCCTAAAACCTTTCTACGTGCGAACGTGATAAGATTCAATGTTACCACGTGCGAACGTGATAGCGCTAAATGCTTCCACGTGCGAACGTGGTAGTTTTGAACTTTCTACTTTCGAACGTGCAAGGTTTTTAATAGAAAAAAAACACCATTTTTTTCCCGCACCTGTCACCTATGGGCTTCCATATAAAACAACTACTCCCAGTCAGACAGCAAATCTGTACATAACCACACTGTCAGACTGATCTGTATAGGTTCTGAAGCAATTCTTGCATGAGGCTGTATTTCATTGTAAATGAAAGATTTGCTGACTTTGATTATGACATACCTGTTGCCAGACGCAGAGCTGACAGCTGAGGAGAAACAAGAGAAGGACGTGCAGCGCGCTCGCCAGAGGGCGCTCAGCAGCAGTGTGATGCGAGAACTCAGACAGGAATACTTCGACGGTCCGGAGGAGATCAGGGCAAGTGAAAACAGCATCAACAGCTACTGCTATAGCTGAAGATTTTCAGGGATATGAGATTTTTTAGATATCTATTCTATGCTCCCATGTTGTACTAAAATATTTCACACCTGGTTTCTAGGACACCGCGGATCTTCATCGCCGTAGAGAGGACCGCGCAGGAAAGGAACGAACTGAGTAAGCATAATCTTCTAAACACAGTGTCTTCAGAACTTCAAACCCTCTACCTCTATATGCCCAATGTACATGCTTTTCTTTCAGATATGAGGAGAAATATTTGATCAGAACAGCCGTTTCCAAAAAAGAAAGGGTGAGAATAAACTCGAACATCGTATAGCATACATGTACCGTACATGTATCTTCTCATTAAAATATCTTCCAGATGTGTTTATTGTGGTGGCTGCCAGTTTTTATCGTCACTTGCTCTCTCCAGAACGAGGCACGACGACTGAGGACGATGTCTGGCCTTGATGACATTACACGATTTGGTGACATAGGCGCGCTGACTGGGGAATCAGTAAGTCTCGGACGTTCTGTGGCCTCAAGTATTCCTCTGATCAATTAACCAACACACACAGTAATGTCTCCAGTGTTCCTCTGGTCTCTTAACCAACACACACAGTAATGTCTCCAGTGTTCCTCTGGTCACTTAACCAACACACAATAAGGTCTCCAGTGTTCCTCTGGTCACTTAACCAACACACACAGTAAGGTCTCCAGTGTTCCTCTGGTCTCTTAACCAACAAACACAGTAAGGTCTCCAGTGTTCCTCTGGTCACTTAACAAACACACACAGTAAGGTCTCCAGTGTTCCACTGGTCAATTAACCAACACACACAGTAATGTCTCCAGTGTTCCTCTGGTCACTTAACCAACACACACAGTAAGGTCTCCAGTGTTCCTCTGGTCACTTAACCAACACACACAGTAAGGTCTCCAGTGTTCCTCTGGTCACTTAACCAGCACACACAATAAGGTCTCCAGTGTTCCTCTGGTCACTTAACCAACACACACAGTAAGGTCTCCAGTGTTCCTCTGGTCACTTAACCAGCACACACAATAAGGTCTCCAGTGTTCCTCTGGTCTCTTAACCAACACACACAGTAATGTCTCCAGTGTTCCTCTGGTCACTTAACCAACACACACAGTAAGGTCTCCAGTGTTCCTCTGGTCACTTAACCAACACACACAGTAAGGTCCCCAGTGTTCCTCTGGTCACTTAACTATCACACACAGTAAGGTCCCCAGTGTTCCTCTGGTCACTTAACCAACACACACGGTAAGGTCTCCAGTGTTCCTCTGGTCTCTTAACCAACACACACAGTAATGTCTCCAGTGTTCCTCTGGTCACTTAATCAACACACACAGTAATGTCTCCAGTGTTCCTCTGGTCACTTAACCAACACACACAGTAAGGTCCCCAGTGTTCCTCTGGTCACTTAACCAACACACACAATAAGGTCTCCAGTGTTCCTCTGGTCTCTTAACCAACACACACATTAATGTCTCCAGTGTTCCTCTGGTCACTTAATCAACACACACAGTAATGTCTCCAGTGTTCCTCTGGTCACTTAACCAACACACACAGTAAGGTCCCCAGTGTTCCTCTGGTCACTTAACCAACACACACAGTAAGGTCTCCAGTGTTCCTCTGGTCACTTAACCAGCACACACAATAAGGTCTCCAGTGTTCCTCTGGTCTCTTAACCAACACACACAGTAATGTCTCCAGTGTTCCTCTGGTCACTTAACCAACACACACAGTAAGGTCCCCAGTGTTCCTCTGGTCACTTAACCAACACACACGGTAAGGTCTCCAGTGTTCCTCTGGTCACTTAACCAACAGACACAGTAAGGTCTCCAGTGTTCCTCTGGTCACTTAACCAACACACACAGTAAGGTCCCCAGTGTTCCTCTGGTCACTTAACCAACACACACAATAAGGTCTCCAGTGTTCCTCTGGTCTCTTAACCAACACACACATTAATGTCTCCAGTGTTCCTCTGGTCACTTAACCAACACACACAGTAATGTCTCCAGTGTTCCTCTGGTCACTTAACCAACACACACAGTAAGGTCCCCAGTGTTCCTCTGGTCACTTAACCAACACACACAGTAAGGTCCCCAGTGTTCCTCTGGTCACTTGACCAACACACAGTAAGGTCTCCAGTGTTCCTCTGGTCACTTAACCAACACACACAGTAAGGTCCCCAGTGTTCCTCTGGTCACTTAACCAACACACACAATAAGGTCTCCAGTGTTCCTCTGGTCTCTTAACCAACACACACATTAATGTCTCCAGTGTTCCTCTGGTCACTTAACCAACACACACAGTAATGTCTCCAGTGTTCCTCTGGTCACTTAACCAACACACACAGTAAGGTCCCCAGTGTTCCTCTGGTCACTTAACCAACACACACAGTAAGGTCCCCAGTGTTCCTCTGGTCACTTGACCAACACACAGTAAGGTCTCCAGTGTTCCACTGGTCACTTAACCAACACACACAGTAAGGTCTCAAGTGTTTCTCTGGTCACTTAACCAACACACACGGTAAGGTCTCCAGTGTTCCTCTGGTCACTTAACTATCACACACAGTAAGGTCTCCAGTGTTCCTCTGGTCACTTAACCAACACACACAGTAAGGTCTCCAGTGTTCCGCTAGTCACTTAACCAACACACACAGTAAGGTCTCCAGTGTTCCCCTGGTCACTTAACCAACACACAATAAGGTCTCCAGTGTTCCTCCGGTCACTTAACCAACACACAGTAATGTCTCCAGTGTTCCTCTGGTCACTTAACCAACACACAGTAAGGTCTCCAGTGTTCCTCTAGTCACTTAACCAACACACACAGTAAGGTCTCCAGTGTTCCTCTGGTCACTTAACCAACACACAATAAGGTCTCCAGTGTTCCTCTGGTCACTTAACCAACACACAATAAGGTCTCCAGTGTTCCTCTGGTCACTTAACCAACACACACAGTAGGTCTCCAGTGTTCCCCTGGTCACTTAACCAACACACAATAAGGTCTCCAGTGTTCCTCCGGTCACTTAACCAACACACACAGTAAGGTTTCCAGTGTTCCTCTGGTCACTTAACCAGCACACAATAAGGTCTCCAGGGTTCCTCTGGTCACTTAACCAACACACACAGTAAGGTCTCCAGTGTTCCTCTGGTCACTTAACCAGCACACACAATAAGGTCTCCAGTGTTCCTCTGGTCTCTTAACCAACACACACATTAATGTCTCCAGTGTTCCTCTGGTCACTTAACCAACACACACAATAAGGTCCCCAGTGTTCCTCTGGTCACTTAACCAACACACACAGTAAGGTCCCCAGTGTTCCTCTGGTCACTTAACCAACACACACAGTAAGGTCTCCAGTGTTCCTCTGGTCACTTAACCAACACACACAGTAAGGTCTCCAGTGTTCCTCTGGTCACTTAACCAACACACACAATAAGGTCCCCAGTGTTCCTCTGGTCACTTAACCAACACACACAGTAAGGTCCCCAGTGTTCCTCTGGTCACTTAACCAACACACACAGTAAGGTCTCCAGTGTTCCTCTGGTCACTTAACCAACACACACGGTAAGGTCTCCAGTGTTCCTCTGGTCACTTAACCAACACACACGGTAAGGTCTCCAGTGTTCCTCTGGTCACTTAACCAACAGACACAGTAAGGTCTCCAGTGTTCCTCTGGTCACTTAACCAACACACACAATAAGGTCTCCAGTGTTCCTCTGGTCACTTAACCAACACACACGGTAAGGTCTCCAGTGTTCCTCTGGTCACTTAACCAACACACACGGTAAGGTCTCCAGTGTTCCTCTGGTCACTTAACCAACAGACACAGTAAGGTCTCCAGTGTTCCTCTGGTCACTTAACCAACAGACACAGTAAGGTCTCCAGTGTTCCTCTGGTCACTTAACCAACACACACATTAATGTCTCCAGTGTTCCTCTGGTCACTTAACCAACACACACAGTAATGTCTCCAGTGTTCCTCTGGTCACTTAACCAACACACACAGTAAGGTCCCCAGTGTTCCTCTGGTCACTTAACCAATACACACAGTAAGGTCTCAAGTGTTTCTCTGGTCACTTAACCAACACACACGGTAAGGTCTCCAGTGTTCCTCTGGTCACTTAACTATCACACACAGTAAGGTCTCCAGTGTTCCTCTGGTCACTTAACCAACACACACAGTAAGGTCTCCAGTGTTCCTCTAGTCACTTAACCAACACACACAGTAAGTTCTCCAGTGTTCCCCTGGTCACTTAACCAACACACAATAAGGTCTCCAGTGTTCCTCCGGTCACTTAACCAACACACAATAAGGTCTCCAGTGTTCCTCTGGTCACTTAACCAACACACACAGTAAGGTCTCCAGTGTTCCTCTGGTCTCTTAACCAACACACACAGTAAGGTCTCCAGTGTTCCTCTGGTCACTTAACAAACACACACAGTAAGGTCTCCAGTGTTCCACTGGTCAATTAACCAACACACACAGTAATGTCTCCAGTGTTCCTCTGGTCACTTAACCAACACACACAGTAAGGTCTCCAGTGTTCCTCTGGTCACTTAACCAACACCAACAGTAAGGTCTCCAGTGTTCCTCTGGTCACTTAACCAGCACACACAATAAGGTCTCCAGTGTTCCTCTGGTCACTTAACCAACACACACAGTAAGGTATCCAGTGTTCCTCTGGTCACTTAACCAGCACACACAATAAGGTCTCCAGTGTTCCTCTGGTCACTTAACCAACACCAACAGTAAGGTCTCCAGTGTTCCTCTGGTCACTTAACCAGCACACACAATAAGGTCTCCAGTGTTCCTCTGGTCTCTTAACCAACACACACATTAATGTCTCCAGTGTTCCTCTGGTCACTTAACCAACACACACAATAAGGTCCCCAGTGTTCCTCTGGTCACTTAACCAACACACACAGTAAGGTCCCCAGTGTTCCTCTGGTCACTTAACCAACACACACAGTAAGGTCTCCAGTGTTCCTCTGGTCACTTAACCAACACACACAGTAAGGTCTCCAGTGTTCCTCTGGTCACTTAACCAACACACACAATAAGGTCCCCAGTGTTCCTCTGGTCACTTAACCAACACACACAGTAAGGTCCCCAGTGTTCCTCTGGTCACTTAACCAACACACACAGTAAGGTCTCCAGTGTTCCTCTGGTCACTTAACCAACACACACGGTAAGGTCTCCAGTGTTCCTCTGGTCACTTAACCAACACACACGGTAAGGTCTCCAGTGTTCCTCTGGTCACTTAACCAACACACACAGTAAGGTCTCCAGTGTTCCTCTGGTCACTTAACCAACACACACAATAAGGTCTCCAGTGTTCCTCTGGTCACTTAACCAACACACACGGTAAGGTCTCCAGTGTTCCTCTGGTCACTTAACCAACACACACGGTAAGGTCTCCAGTGTTCCTCTGGTCACTTAACCAACAGACACAGTAAGGTCTCCAGTGTTCCTCTGGTCACTTAACCAACAGACACAGTAAGGTCTCCAGTGTTCCTCTGGTCACTTAACCAACACACACATTAATGTCTCCAGTGTTCCTCTGGTCACTTAACCAACACACACAGTAATGTCTCCAGTGTTCCTCTGGTCACTTAACCAACACACACAGTAAGGTCCCCAGTGTTCCTCTGGTCACTTAACCAATACACACAGTAAGGTCTCAAGTGTTTCTCTGGTCACTTAACCAACACACACGGTAAGGTCTCCAGTGTTCCTCTGGTCACTTAACTATCACACACAGTAAGGTCTCCAGTGTTCCTCTGGTCACTTAACCAACACACACAGTAAGGTCTCCAGTGTTCCTCTAGTCACTTAACCAACACACACAGTAAGTTCTCCAGTGTTCCCCTGGTCACTTAACCAACACACAATAAGGTCTCCAGTGTTCCTCCGGTCACTTAACCAACACACAATAAGGTCTCCAGTGTTCCTCTGGTCACTTAACCAACACACACAGTAAGGTCTCCAGTGTTCCTCTGGTCTCTTAACCAACACACACAGTAAGGTCTCCAGTGTTCCTCTGGTCACTTAACAAACACACACAGTAAGGTCTCCAGTGTTCCACTGGTCAATTAACCAACACACACAGTAATGTCTCCAGTGTTCCTCTGGTCACTTAACCAACACACACAGTAAGGTCTCCAGTGTTCCTCTGGTCACTTAACCAACACCAACAGTAAGGTCTCCAGTGTTCCTCTGGTCACTTAACCAGCACACACAATAAGGTCTCCAGTGTTCCTCTGGTCACTTAACCAACACACACAGTAAGGTATCCAGTGTTCCTCTGGTCACTTAACCAGCACACACAATAAGGTCTCCAGTGTTCCTCTGGTCTCTTAACCAACACACACAGTAATGTCTCCAGTGTTCCTCTGGTCACTTAACCAACACACACAGTAAGGTCCCCAGTGTTCCTCTGGTCACTTAACCAACACACACGGTAAGGTCTCCAGTGTTCCTCTGGTCTCTTAACCAACACACACAGTAATGTCTCCAGTGTTCCTCTGGTCACTTAATCAACACACACAGTAAGGTCCCCAGTGTTCCTCTGGTCACTTAACCAACACACACAGTAAGGTCTCCAGTGTTCCTCTGGTCACTTAACCAGCACACACAATAAGGTCTCCAGTGTTCCTCTGGTCTCTTAACCAACACACACAGTAATGTCTCCAGTGTTCCTCTGGTCACTTAACCAACACACACGGTAAGGTCTCCAGTGTTCCTCTGGTCACTTAACCAACAGACACAGTAAGGTCTCCAGTGTTCCTCTGGTCACTTAACCAACACACACAGTAAGGTCCCCAGTGTTCCTCTGGTCACTTAACCAACACACACAATAAGGTCTCCAGTGTTCCTCTGGTCTCTTAACCAACACACACATTAATGTCTCCAGTGTTCCTCTGGTCACTTAACCAACACACACAGTAATGTCTCCAGTGTTCCTCTGGTCACTTAACCAACACACACAGTAAGGTCCCCAGTGTTCCTCTGGTCACTTAACCAACACACACAGTAAGGTCTCAAGTGTTTCTCTGGTCACTTAACCAACACACACGGTAAGGTCTCCAGTGTTCCTCTGGTCACTTAACTATCACACACAGTAAGATCTCCAGTGTTCCTCTGGTCACTTAACCAACACACACAGTAAGGTCTCCAGTGTTCCGCTAGTCACTTAACCAACACACACAGTAAGGTCTCCAGTGTTCCCCTGGTCACTTAACCAACACACAATAAGGTCTCCAGTGTTCCTCCGGTCACTTAACCAACACACAGTAATGTCTCCAGTGTTCCTCTGGTCACTTAACCAACACACAGTAAGGTCTCCAGTGTTCCTCTAGTCACTTAACCAACACACACAGTAAGGTCTCCAGTGTTCCTCTGGTCACTTAACCAACACACAATAAGGTCTCCAGTGTTCCTCTGGTCACTTAACCAACACACAATAAGGTCTCCAGTGTTCCTCTGGTCACTTAACCAACACACACAGTAGGTCTCCAGTGTTCCCCTGGTCACTTAACCAACACACAATAAGGTCTCCAGTGTTCCTCCGGTCACTTAACCAACACACACAGTAAGGTCTCCAGTGTTCCTCTGGTCACTTAACCAGCACACAATAAGGTCTCCAGGGTTCCTCTGGTCACTTAACCAACACACACAGTAAGGTCTCCAGTGTTCCTCTGGTCACTTAACCAGCACACACAATAAGGTCTCCAGTGTTCCTCTGGTCTCTTAACCAACACACACATTAATGTCTCCAGTGTTCCTCTGGTCACTTAACCAACACACACAGTAAGGTCCCCAGTGTTCCTCTGGTCACTTAACCAACACACACAGTAAGGTCTCCAGTGTTCCTCTGGTCACTTAACCAACACACACGGTAAGGTCTCCAGTGTTCCTCTGGTCACTTAACCAACACACACGGTAAGGTCTCCAGTGTTCCTCTGGTCACTTAACCAACAGACACAGTAAGGTCTCCAGTGTTCCTCTGGTCACTTAACCAACACACACAATAAGGTCTCCAGTGTTCCTCTGGTCACTTAACCAACACACACGGTAAGGTCTCCAGTGTTCCTCTGGTCACTTAACCAACACACACGGTAAGGTCTCCAGTGTTCCTCTGGTCACTTAACCAACAGACACAGTAAGGTCTCCAGTGTTCCTCTGGTCACTTAACCAACAGACACAGTAAGGTCTCCAGTGTTCCTCTGGTCACTTAACCAACACACACATTAATGTCTCCAGTGTTCCTCTGGTCACTTAACCAACACACACAGTAATGTCTCCAGTGTTCCTCTGGTCACTTAACCAACACACACAGTAAGGTCCCCAGTGTTCCTCTGGTCACTTAACCAATACACACAGTAAGGTCTCAAGTGTTTCTCTGGTCACTTAACCAACACACACGGTAAGGTCTCCAGTGTTCCTCTGGTCACTTAACTATCACACACAGTAAGGTCTCCAGTGTTCCTCTGGTCACTTAACCAACACACACAGTAAGGTCTCCAGTGTTCCTCTAGTCACTTAACCAACACACACAGTAAGTTCTCCAGTGTTCCCCTGGTCACTTAACCAACACACAATAAGGTCTCCAGTGTTCCTCCGGTCACTTAACCAACACACAGTAATGTCTCCAGTGTTCCTCTGGTCACTTAACCAACACACACAGTAAGGTCTCCAGTGTTCCTCTAGTCACTTAACCAACACACACAGTAAGGTCTCCAGTGTTCCTCTGGTCACTTAACCAACACACAATAAGGTCTCCAGTGTTCCTCTGGTCACTTAACCAACACACAATAAGGTCTCCAGTGTTCCTCTGGTCACTTAACCAACACACACAGTAAGGTCTCCAGTGTTCCCCTGGTCACTTAACCAACACACAATAAGGTCTCCAGTGTTCCTCCGGTCACTTAACCAACACACACAGTAAGGTCTCCAGTGTTCCTCTGGTCACTTAACCAGCACACAATAAGGTCCCCAGTGTTCCTCTGGTCACTTAACCAACACACACAGTAAGGTCTCCAGTGTTCCTCTGGTCACTTAACCAACACACAATAAGGTCTCCAGTGTTCCTCCGGTCACTTAACCAACACCCACAGTAATGTCTCCAGTGTTCCTCTGGTCACTTAACCAACACACACTGTAAGGTCTCCAGTGTTCCTCTGGTCACACCAACACACACAGTAAGGTCTCCAGTGTTCCTCTGGTCACTTAACCAACACACACAGTAATGTCTCCAGTGTTCCTCTGGTCACTTAACCAACAGACAGTAAGGTCTCCAGTGTTCCTCTGGTCACTTAACCAACACACAGTAAGGTCTCCAGTGTTCCTCTGGTCACTTAACTAACACACAAAGTAAGGTCTCCAGTGTTCCACTGGTCACTTAACCAACACACACAGTAAGGTCCCCAGTGTTCCTCTGGTCACTTAACCAACACACACAGTAAGGTCTCCAGTGTTCCTCTGGTCACTTAACTATCACACACAGTAAGGTCTCCAGTGTTCCTCTGGTCTCTTAACCAACACACACAGTAAGGTCTCCAGTGTTCCTCTGGTCACTTAACCAACACACACAGTAAGGTCTCCAGTGTTCCTCTGGTCACTTAACCAACACACACGGTAAGGTCTCCAGTGTTCCTCTGGTCACTTAACCAACACACACAGTAAGATCTCCAGTGTTCCTCTGGTCACTTAGCCATCACACACAGTAAGGTCTCCAGTGTTCCTCTGACCACTTAACCATCACACACAGTAAGATCTCCAGTGTTCCTCTGGTCACTTAACCAACACACACAGTAAGGTCTCCAGTGTTCCTCTGGTCACTTAACCAACACACACAGTAATGTCTCCAGTGTTCCTCTGGTCACTTAACCAACACACAGTAAGGTCTCCAGTGTTCCTCTGGTCACTTAACTACCACACACAGTAAGGTCTCCAGTGTTCCTCTGGTCACTTAACAAACACACACAGTAAGGTCCCCAGTGTTCCTCTGGTCACTTAACCAACACACACAGTAAGGTCTCCAGTGTTCCTCTGGTCACTTAACTAACACACACAGTAAGGTCTCCAGTGTTCCTCTGGTCACTTAACCAACACACACAGTAATGTCTCCAGTGTTCCTCTGGTCACTTAACCAACACACACAGTAAGGTCTCCAGTGTTCCTCAGGTCACTTAACCAACACACACAATAAGATCTCCAGTGTTCCTCTGACCACTTAACCATCACACACAGTAAGATCTCCAGTGTTCCTCTGGTCACTTAACCAACACACACAGTAAGGTCTCCAGTGTTCCTCTGGTCACTTAACCAACACACACAGTAATGTCTCCAGTGTTCCTCTGGTCACTTAACCAACACACAGTAAGGTCTCCAGTGTTCCTCTGGTCACTTAACTACCACACACAGTAAGGTCTCCAGTGTTCCTCTGGTCACTTAACAAACACACACAGTAAGGTCCCCAGTGTTCCTCTGGTCACTTAACCAACACACACAGTAAGGTCTCCAGTGTTCCTCTGGTCACTTAACTAACACACACAGTAAGGTCTCCAGTGTTCCTCTGGTCACTTAACCAACACACACAGTAATGTCTCCAGTGTTCCTCTGGTCACTTAACCAACACACACAGTAAGGTCTCCAGTGTTCCTCAGGTCACTTAACCAACACACACAATAAGATCTCCAGTGTTCCTCTGGTCACTTAACCATCAAACACAGTAAGGTCTCCAGTGTTCCTCTGGTGACTTAACCAACACACACAGTAAGGTCTCCAGTGTTCCTCTGGTCACTTAACCAACACACAGAGTAATGTCTCCAGTGTTCCTCAGGTCACTTAACCAACACACACAGTAAGGTCTCCAGTGTTCCTCTGGTCACTTAACCAACACACACAGTAAGGTCTCCAGTGTTCCTCTGGTCACTTAACCAACACACACGGTAAGGTCTCCAGTGTTCCTCTGGTCACTTAACCAACACACACAGTAAGATCTCCAGTGTTCCTCTGGTCACTTAGCCATCACACACAGTAAGGTCTCCAGTGTTCCTCTGACCACTTAACCATCACACACAGTAAGATCTCCAGTGTTCCTCTGGTCACTTAACAAACACACACAGTAAGGTCCCCAGTGTTCCTCTGGTCACTTAACCAACACACACAGTAAGGTCTCCAGTGTTCCTCTGGTCACTTAACTAACACACACAGTAAGGTCTCCAGTGTTCCTCTGGTCACTTAACCAACACACAATAAGGTCTCCAGTGTTCCTCTGGTCACTTAACCAGCACACAATAAGGTCTCCAGGGTTCCTCTGGTCACTTAACCAACACACACAGTAAGGTCTCCAGTGTTCCTCTGGTCACTTAACCAGCACACACAATAAGGTCTCCAGTGTTCCTCTGGTCTCTTAACCAACACACACATTAATGTCTCCAGTGTTCCTCTGGTCACTTAACCAACACACACAGTAAGGTCCCCAGTGTTCCTCTGGTCACTTAACCAACACACACAGTAAGGTCTCCAGTGTTCCTCTGGTCACTTAACCAACACACACGGTAAGGTCTCCAGTGTTCCTCTGGTCACTTAACCAACACACACGGTAAGGTCTCCAGTGTTCCTCTGGTCACTTAACCAACAGACACAGTAAGGTCTCCAGTGTTCCTCTGGTCACTTAACCAACACACACAATAAGGTCTCCAGTGTTCCTCTGGTCTCTTAACCAACACACACATTAATGTCTCCAGTGTTCCTCTGGTCACTTAGCCAACACACACAGTAATGTCTCCAGTGTTCCTCTGGTCACTTAACCAACACACACAGTAAGGTCCCCAGTGTTCCTCTGGTCACTTAACCAACACACACAGTAAGGTCTCAAGTGTTTCTCTGGTCACTTAACCAACACACACGGTAAGGTCTCCAGTGTTCCTCTGGTCACTTAACTATCACACACAGTAAGGTCTCCAGTGTTCCTCTGGTCACTTAACCAACACACACAGTAAGGTCTCCAGTGTTCCTCTAGTCACTTAACCAACACACACAGTAAGGTCTCCAGTGTTCCCCTGGTCACTTAACCAACACACAATAAGGTCTCCAGTGTTCCTCCGGTCACTTAACCAACACACAGTAATGTCTCCAGTGTTCCTCTGGTCACTTAACCAACACACACAGTAAGGTCTCCAGTGTTCCTCTAGTCACTTAACCAACACACACAGTAAGGTCTCCAGTGTTCCTCTGGTCACTTAACCAACACACAATAAGGTCTCCAGTGTTCCTCCGGTCACTTAACCAACACACACAGTAAGGTCTCCAGTGTTCCCCTGGTCACTTAACCAACACACAATAAGGTCTCCAGTGTTCCTCCGGTCACTTAACCAACACACACAGTAAGGTCTCCAGTGTTCCCCTGGTCACTTAACCAACACACAATAAGGTCTCCAGTGTTCCTCCGGTCACTTAACCAACACACAGTAAGGTCTCCAGTGTTCCTCTGGTCACTTAACCAACACACACGGTAAGGTCTCCAGTGTTCCTCTGGTCACTTAACCAACACACACAGTAAGGTCTCCAGTGTTCCTCTGGTCACTTAACCAACACACAATAAGGTCTCCAGTGTTCCTCCGGTCACTTAACCAATACACACAGTAATGTCTCCAGTGTTCCTCTGGTCACTTAACCAACACACACTGTAAGGTCTCCAGTGTTCCTCTGGTCACACCAACACACACAGTAAGGTCTCCAGTGTTCCTCTGGTCACTTAACCAACACACACAGTAATGTCTCCAGTGTTCCTCTGGTCACTTAACCAACAGACAGTAAGGTCTCCAGTGTTCCTCTGGTCACTTAACCAACACACAGTAAGGTCTCCAGTGTTCCTCTGGTCACTTAACTAACACACAAAGTAAGGTCTCCAGTGTTCCACTGGTCACTTAACCAACACACACAGTAAGGTCCCCAGTGTTCCTCTGGTCACTTAACCAACACACACAGTAAGGTCTCCAGTGTTCCTCTGGTCACTTAACTATCACACACAGTAAGGTCTCCAGTGTTCCTCTGGTCTCTTAACCAACACACACAGTAAGGTCTCCAGTGTTCCTCTGGTCACTTAACCAACACACACAGTAAGGTCTCCAGTGTTCCTTTGGTCACTTAACCAACGCACAATAAGGTCTCCATTGTTCCTCTGGTCACTTAACCGACACACAATAAGGTCTCCAGGGTTCCTCTGGTCACTTAACCAACACACACAGTAATGTCTCCAGTGTTCCTCTGGTCACACAACACACACAGTAAGGTCTCCAGTGTTCCTCTGGTCACTTAGCCAACACACACAGTAATCTCTCCAGTGTTCCCCTGGTCACTTAACCAACACACAGTAAGGTCTCCAGTGTTCCTCTGGTCAGTTAACCAACACACACAGTAAGGTCTCCAGTGTTCCCCTGGTCACTTAGCCAACACACACAGTAAGGTCTCCAGTGTTCCTCCGGTCACTTAACTATCACACACAGTAAGGTCTCCACTGTTCCTCTGGTCACTTAACCAACACACACGGTAATGTCTCCAGTGTTCCTCTGGTCACTTAACCAACACACACAGTAAGGTCTCTGTCTTCCTCTGGTCACTTAACCAACACACACGGTAATGTCTCCAGTGTTCCTCTGGTCACTTAACCAACACACACAGTAAGGTCCCCAGTGTTCCTCTGGTCACTTAACCAACACAAACAGTAAGGTCTCCAGTGTTCCTCCGGTCACTTAACTAACACACACAGTAAGGTCTCCAGTGTTCCTCTGGTCACTTAACCAACACACACAGTAATGTCTCCAGTGTTCCTCTGGTCACTTAACCAACACACACAGTAAGGTCTCCAGTGTTCCTCAGGTCACTTAACCAACACACACAATAAGGTCTCCAGTGTTCCTCTGGTCACTTAACCATCAAACACAGTAGGGTCTCCAGTGTTCCTCTGGTCACTTAACCAACACACACAGTAAGGTCTCCAGTGTTCCTCTGGTCACTTAACCAACACACAGAGTAATGTCTCCAGTGTTCCTCAGGTCACTTAACCAACACACACAGTAAGGTCTCCAGTGTTCCTCTGGTCACTTAACCAACACACACAGTAAGGTCTCCAGTGTTCCTCTGGTCACTTAACCAACACACACAGTAATGTTTTCAGGTGTTCAGTGTTCCTCTGGTCACTTAACCAACACACACAGTAAGGTCTCCAGTGTTCCTCTGGTCACTTAACCAACACACACAGTAAGGTCTCCAGTGTTCCTCTGGTCACTTAACCAACACACACAGTAATGTCTCCAGTGTTCCTCTGGTCACTTAACCAACACACACAGTAAGGTCTCCAGTGTTCCTCTGGTCACTTAACCAACTCACACAGTAATGTCTCCAGTGTTCCTCTGGTCACTTAACCAACACACACAGTAAGGTCTCCAGTGTTCCTCTGGTCACTTATCCAACACACACAGTAATGTCTCCAGTGTTCCTCTAGTCACTTAACTATCTAACACAGTAAGGTCTCCAGTGTTCCTCTGGTCACTTAACCAACACACACAGTAAGGTCTCCAGTGTTCCTCCGGTCACTTAACCAACACACAATAAGGTCTCCAGTGTTCCTCTGGTCACTTAACCAACACACACAGTAAGGTCTCCAGTGTTCCTCTGGTCACTTAACCAACACACACAGTAAGGTCTCCAGGGTTCCTCTGGTCACTTGACCAACACACACAGTAAGGTCTCCAGGGTTCCTCTGGTCACTTAACCAACACACACAGTAAGGTCTCCACTGTTCCTCTAGTCACTTAACTATCTAACACAGTAAGGTCTCCAGTGTTCCTCTGGTCACTTAACCAACACACACAGTAAAGTCTCCCGTGTTCTTCCGGTCACTTAACCAACACACACAGTAATGTCTCCAGTGTTCCTTTGGTCACTTAACCAACACACACAGTAAGGTCTCCAGTGTTCCTCTAGTCACTTAACTATCACACACAGTAAGGTCTCCAGTGTTCCTCTGGTCACTTAACCAACACACACGGTAATGTCTCCAGTGTTCCTCTGGTCACTTATCCAACACACACAGTAAGGTCTCCAGTGTTCCTCTAGTCACTCAACTATCACAGACAGTAAGGTCTCCAGTGTTCCTCTGGTCACTTAACCAACACACACAGTAAGGTCTCCAATGTTCCTCTGGTCACTTAACCAACACACACAGTAATGTCTTCAGTGTTCCTCCGGTCTCTTAACCAACACACACAGTAAGGTCTCCAGTGTTCCTCCGGTCACTTAACCAACACACACAGTAAGGTCTCCAGTGTTCCTCTGGTCACTTAACCAACACACACAGTAAGGTCTCCAGTGTTCCTCTGGTCACTTAACCAACACACACAGTAAGGTCTCCAGTGTTCCTCTGGTCACTTAACCAACACACACAGTAATGTCTTCAGTGTTCCTCTGGTCACTTAACCAACACACACAGTAAGGTCTCCAGTGTTCCTCTGGTCACTTAACCAACACACACAGTAAGGTCTCCAGTGTTCCTCTGGTCACTTAACCAACACACACAGTAAGGTCTCCAGTGTTCCTCTGGTCACTTGACTATCACACACAGTAAGGTCTCCAGTGTTCCTCTGGTCACTTAACCAACACACACAGTAAAGTCTCCCGTGTTCCTCCGGTCAATTAACCAACACACACACTAAGGTCTCCAGTGTTCCTCTAGTCACTTAACTATCACACACAGTAAGGTCTCCAGTGTTCTTCTGGTCACTTAGCCAACACACACAATGAGGTCTCCAGTGTTCCTCTGGTCACTTAACCAACACACACAGTAAGGTCTCCAGTGTTCCTCTGGTCTCTTAACCAGCACACACGGTAAGGTCTCCAGTGTTCCTCTGGTCACTTAACCAACACACACAGTAAAGTCTCCCGTGTTCCTCCGGTCACTTAACCAACACACACAGTAATGTCTCCAGTGTTCCTCTAGTCACTTAACTATCACACACAGTAAGGTCTCCAGTGTTCCTCTGGTCACTTAACCAACACACACAGTAATGTCTCCAGTGTTCCTCCGGTCACTTAACCAACACACAATAAGGTCTTCAGTGTTCCTCTGGTCACTTAACCAACACACACAGTAATGTCTCCAGTGTTCCTCTGGTCACTTGACTATCACACACAGTAAGGTCTCCAGTGTTCCTCTGGTCACTTAACCAACACACACAGTAAGGTCCCCAGTGTTCCTCTGGTCACTTAACCAACACACACAGTAAGGTCTCCAGTGTTCCTCTGGTCACTTAACCAACACACACAGTAAGGTCTCCAGTGTTCCTCCGGTCACTTAACCAACACACACGGTAATGTCTCCAGTGTTCCTCTGGTCACTTAACCAACACACACAGTAAGGTCTCCAGTGTTCCTCTAGTCACTTAACTATCACACACAGTAAGGTCTTCAGTGTTCCTCTGGTCACTTAACCAACACACACAGTAAGGTCTCCAGTGTTCCTCTAGTCACTTAACTATCACACACAGTAAGGTCTCCAGTGTTCCTCCGGTCACTTAACCAACACACACGGTAATGTCTCCAGTGTTCCTCTGGTCACTTAACCAACACACACAGTAAGGTCTCCAGTGTTCCTCTAGTCACTTAACTATCACACACAGTAAGGTCTCCAGTGTTCCTCTGGTCACTTAACCAACACACACGGTAATGTCTCCAGTGTTCCTCTGGTCACTTAACCAACACACACAGTAAGGTCTCCAGTGTTCCTCTAGTCACTTAACTATCACAGACAGTAAGGTCTCCAGTGTTCCTCTGGTCACTTAACCAACACACACAGTAAGGTATCCAATGTTCCTCTGGTCACTTAACCAACACACACAGTAATGTCTTCAGTGTTCCTCCGGTCTCTTAACCAACACACACAGTAAGGTCTCCAGTGTTCCTCTGGTCACTTAACCAACACACACAGTAAGGTCTCCAGTGTTCCTCTGGTCACTTAACCAACACACACACAGTAAGGTCTCCAGTGTTACTCTGGTCACTTAACCAACACACACAGTAAGGTCTCCAGTGTTCCTCTGGTCACTTAACCAACACACACAGTAATGTCTTCAGTGTTCCTCCGGTCTCTTAACCAACACACACAGTAAGGTCTCCAGTGTTCCTCTGGTCACTTAACCAACACACACAGTAAGGTCTCCAGTGTTCCTCTGGTCACTTAACCAACACACACAGTAAGGTCTCCAGTGTTCCTCTGGTCACTTAACTATCACACACAGTAAGGTCTCCAGTGTTCCTCTGGTCACTTAACCAACACACACAGTAAGGTCTCCAGTGTTCCTCTGGTCACTTAACTATCACATACAGTAAGGTCTCCAGTGTTCCTCTGGTCACTTAACCAACACACACAGTAAGGTCTCCAGTGTTCCTCTGGTCACTTAACCAACACACACAGTAATGTATCCAGTGTTCCTCTGGTCACTTAACCAACACACAAAGTAATGTCTCCAGTGTTCCTCTGGTCACTTAACCAACACACAAATTAATGTCTCCAGTGTTCCTCTGGTCACTTAACTATCACACACAGTAAGGTCTCCAGTGTTCATCTGGTCACTTAACCAACACAGACAGTAAGGTCTCCAGTGTTCCTCTGGTCACTTAACCAACACACACAGTAAGGTCTCCAGTGTTCCTCTGGTCACTTAACCAACACACACAGTAAGGTCTCCAGTGTTCCTCTGGTCACTTAACCAACACACACAGTAAGGTCTCCAGTGTTCCCAACACACACAGTAAGGTCTCCAGTGTTCCTCTGGTCACTTAACCAACACACAATAAGGTCTCCAGTGTTCCTCTGGTCACTTAACCATCAAACACAGTAAGGTCTCCAGTGTTCCCCTAGTCACTTAACCAACACACACAGTAAGGTCTCCAGTGTTCCTCTGGTCACTTAACCAACACACACATTGAGGTCTCCAGTGTTCCTCTGGTCACTTAACTATCACACACAGTAAGGTCTCCAGTGTTCCTCTGGTCACTTAGCCAACACACACAGTAAGGTCAACACACACAGTAATGTCTCCAGTGTTCCTCTGGTCACTTAACCAACACACACACAGTAATGTCTCCAGTGTTCCTCTGGTCACTTAACCAACAAACACAGTAAGGTCTCCAGTGTTCCTCTGTTTACTTAACCAACACACACAGTAAGGTCTCCAGTGTTCCTCTGGTCACTTAAACAACACACACAGTAAGGTCAACACACACAGTAATGTCTCCAGTGTTCCACTGGTCACTTAACCAACACACACACAGTAATGTCTCCAGTGTTCCTCTGGTCACTTAACCAACACACAGTAAGGTCTCCAGGGTTCCTCTGGTCACTTAACCAACACACACAGTAAGGTCCCCAGTGTTCCACTGGTCACTTAACCAACACACACAGTAATGTCTCCAGTGTTCCTCTGGTCACTTAACCAACACACAGTAAGGTCTCCAGGGTTCCTCTGGTCACTTAACCAACACACACAGTAAGGTCTCCAGTGTTCCTCTGGTCACTTAACCAACACACACAGTAAGGTCTCCAGTGTTCCTCTGGTCACTTAACTATCACACACAGTAAGGTCTCCAGTGTTCCTCTGGTCACTTAACCAACACACCCAGTAAGGTCTCCAGTGTTCCTCTGGTCACTTGACCAACACACACAGTGAGGTCTCCAGTGTTCCTCTGGTCACTTAACCAACACACACAGTGACTCATGTCAGTGAGGTCTCCAGTGTTCCTCTGGTCACTTAACCAACACACACAGTAATGTCTTCAGTGTTCCTCCGGTCTCTTAACCAACACACACAGTAAGGTCTCCAGTGTTCCTCTGGTCACTTAACCAACACACACAGTAAGGTCTCCAGTGTTCCTCTGGTCACTTAACCAACACACACAGTAAGGTCTCCAGTGTTCCTCTGGTCACTTAACTATCACACACAGTAAGGTCTCCAGTGTTCCTCTGGTCACTTAACCAACACACACAGTAAGGTCTCCAGTGTTCCTCTGGTCACTTAACTATCACATACAGTAAGGTCTCCAGTGTTCCTCTGGTCACTTAACCAACACACACAGTAAGGTCTCCAGTGTTCCTCTGGTCACTTAACCAACACACACAGTAATGTATCCAGTGTTCCTCTGGTCACTTAACCAACACACAAAGTAATGTCTCCAGTGTTCCTCTGGTCACTTAACCAACACACAAATTAATGTCTCCAGTGTTCCTCTGGTCACTTAACTATCACACACAGTAAGGTCTCCAGTGTTCATCTGGTCACTTAACCAACACAGACAGTAAGGTCTCCAGTGTTCCTCTGGTCACTTAACCAACACACACAGTAAGGTCTCCAGTGTTCCTCTGGTCACTTAACCAACACACACAGTAAGGTCTCCAGTGTTCCTCTGGTCACTTAACCAACACACACAGTAAGGTCTCCAGTGTTCCCAACACACACAGTAAGGTCTCCAGTGTTCCTCTGGTCACTTAACCAACACACAATAAGGTCTCCAGTGTTCCTCTGGTCACTTAACCATCAAACACAGTAAGGTCTCCAGTGTTCCCCTAGTCACTTAACCAACACACACAGTAAGGTCTCCAGTGTTCCTCTGGTCACTTAACCAACACACACATTGAGGTCTCCAGTGTTCCTCTGGTCACTTAACTATCACACACAGTAAGGTCTCCAGTGTTCCTCTGGTCACTTAGCCAACACACACAGTAAGGTCAACACACACAGTAATGTCTCCAGTGTTCCTCTGGTCACTTAACCAACACACACACAGTAATGTCTCCAGTGTTCCTCTGGTCACTTAACCAACAAACACAGTAAGGTCTCCAGTGTTCCTCTGTTTACTTAACCAACACACACAGTAAGGTCTCCAGTGTTCCTCTGGTCACTTAAACAACACACACAGTAAGGTCAACACACACAGTAATGTCTCCAGTGTTCCACTGGTCACTTAACCAACACACACACAGTAATGTCTCCAGTGTTCCTCTGGTCACTTAACCAACACACAGTAAGGTCTCCAGGGTTCCTCTGGTCACTTAACCAACACACACAGTAAGGTCCCCAGTGTTCCACTGGTCACTTAACCAACACACACAGTAATGTCTCCAGTGTTCCTCTGGTCACTTAACCAACACACAGTAAGGTCTCCAGGGTTCCTCTGGTCACTTAACCAACACACACAGTAAGGTCTCCAGTGTTCCTCTGGTCACTTAACCAACACACACAGTAAGGTCTCCAGTGTTCCTCTGGTCACTTAACTATCACACACAGTAAGGTCTCCAGTGTTCCTCTGGTCACTTAACCAACACACCCAGTAAGGTCTCCAGTGTTCCTCTGGTCACTTGACCAACACACACAGTGAGGTCTCCAGTGTTCCTCTGGTCACTTAACCAACACACACAGTGACTCATGTCAGTGAGGTCTCCAGTGTTCCTCTGGTCACTTAACTATCACACACAGTAAGGTCTCCAGTGTTCCTCTGGTCACTTAGCCAACACACACAGTAAGGTCAACACACACAGTAATGTCTCCAGTGTTCCTCTGGTCACTTAGCCAACACACACAGTAAGGTCTCCAGTGTTCCTCTGGTCACTTAACCAACACACACGGTAAGGTCTCCAGTGTTCCTCTGGTCACTTAACCAACACACACAGTAAGGTCTCCAGTGTTCCTCTGGTCACTTAACTACCACACACAGTAAGGTCTCCAGTGTTCCTCTGGTCACTTAACCAACACACACAGTAAGGTCTCCAGTGTTCCTCTGGTCACTTAACCAACACACACAGTAAGGTCTCCAGTGTTCCTCTGGTCACTTAACTATCACACACAGTAAGGTCTCCGGTGTTCCTCTGGTCACTTAACCAACACACCCAGTAAGGTCTCCAGTGTTCCTCTGGTCACTTGACCAACACACACAGTAAGGTCTCCAGTGTTCCTCTGGTCACTTAACTATCACACACAGTAATGTCTCCAGTGTTCCTCTAGTCACTTAACCAACACACCCAGTAAGGTCTCCAGTGTTCCTCTGGTCACTTGACCAACACACACAGTGAGGTCTCCAGTGTTCCTCTGGTCACTTAACCAACACACACAGTGACTCATGTCAGTGAGGTCTCCAGTGTTCCTCTGGTCACTTAACTATCACACACAGTAAGGTCTCCAGTGTTCCTCTGGTCACTTAGCCAACACACACAGTAAGGTCAACACACACAGTAATGTCTCCAGTGTTCCTCTGGTCACTTAGCCAACACACACAGTAAGGTCTCCAGTGTTCCTCTGGTCACTTAACCAACACACACAGTAAGGTCTCCAGTGTTCCTCTGGTCACTTAACCAACACACACAGTAAGGTCTCCAGTGTTCCTCTGGTCACTTAACTACCACACACAGTAAGGTCTCCAGTGTTCCTCTGGTCACTTAACCAACACACACAGTAAGGTCTCCAGTGTTCCTCTGGTCACTTAACCAACACACACAGTAAGGTCTCCAGTGTTCCTCTGGTCACTTAACTATCACACACAGTAAGGTCTCCGGTGTTCCTCTGGTCACTTAACCAACACACCCAGTAAGGTCTCCAGTGTTCCTCTGGTCACTTGACCAACACACACAGTAAGGTCTCCAGTGTTCCTCTGGTCACTTAACTATCACACACAGTAATGTCTCCAGTGTTCCTCTAGTCACTTAACCAACACACACAGTAAGGTCTCCAGTGTTCCTCTAGTCACTTAACCAACACACACAGTAAGGTCTCCAGTGTTCTTCTGGTCACTTAACTAACACACACAGTAAGGTCTCCAGTGTTCCTCTGGTCACCTAACCAACACACACAGTAAGGTCTCTGAATGTCTATTCAGTGTTCTGAATGTCTGTCTTATGTGTTAACAGGATCATGGGGAACCAAGCAGAAAACGCAGAAAGGTAAAGTACTAAATTTGATGTGATTCATTTATCCAAAGTGATTAATATATACCATATATGTAATCTCTCATGCACATCATTTAGTATATTAATGACTCTACTTCAGAAATGATATCATTATACTAGTAATACTTCAGTACTGACATTTTTGTCTTTGAATTTTATCTCAGTCAACTCCAAGCAAGAAGAAAAGTAAAGGTACTGGTACATGTATATCATATAATTGTATATACCCATCGAAATTTGTTGGATACTTGGGATTTGTGATTATGCACCGCAGCAGACACTTTCTTGCGAGCGATTTGCATCTACGGGCTGATAGGGTGACATATTTTGTGATAAAATAAGCCCACTCATGGCTTGCGAGCGCTCTGCAGCTGGTAATTTTACAGGAATTGCTGTACTATTGAATAGGCTTGTTGATCAATGCCCAGACATGAATCATACTTTGGCTACTCATACGATAGCACTATTGCAGAGCCCTATTGCACCACAGGCTAAAATGTTTCAATCTAAGATTTGGCGCCAAAAGTCCCAAAAGGGGATATTTCCCGGATTATGACATCACACCCATCATCAGCTGATTGCATGATGCTCCCTGATTGGCTAATTTGAGTGGCAGCTTTGTAGCATGACAAAACTACACCATGATGACAATGTAAACAAACAGCTGTCAAGTGACAAAGTGTGGAATTAACTTAAAATTGAGGGACATAAATCGTTGGAAACAACTGAGATGGGAAGAAAACGATACACATTGTGTATTTCATGCATTCAAACCATGTTTTGTTCTGAAATAAGTTCATAAATCCTGACCCACTGTGACAGGGTGTCAGGCAAATATCGTTGTCGGTTCAGGAAGGGACTAGCACTTAACTCTGTTATTGGGCTGAACTACTCATACGATAAGTTCGTAAAAATTCTCTACCTACCGGTAATACAATAACCCTTACTTAAGTTGACACAAATTTATTATCGGTCTAAACAAGGAAAAGATATTATATTTCATAGCTATAATCATTTGTAAAAATAATATTGATTAGTTATTATTGCTAAGTTGATACGATTAGATTGTATTCAGTACTATAACAAATGTGGATATTGAAATCACCTGGAATGATGGAATTGAGCAAGAATCAAGTTTCAATTTTGAAATAAGCTTTTCTGGAAAATATTTGGTTAAAAATAATAAGTTCATGAATATTTTAATGGATAAGAATATTACTGGATGAGATAAAACATATTTAAGGATCTGAAATTTTTAAACATGGATAAAATAAACCGGCCCTGCAGTGATGATATATTGTCTAAATTAGAATATTTTGGTCAACAGTGATGATAGGACATCAGGGGGATACACCCACGTGGTCATCTGCAACCGTAAAGCTTCTAGTTATGACTGTATATTCTACAATAAAATTAGTTGGTATCTGAAACACTGACTACATGTACTACCAAAGTGAAATACATCAACTATATTGCAATGATTTTATATATCTGCTTACTGCATGAATATGAACTCTTTCAACTCAAGTATTGTTGTTGAGATGATCTGAGGGACAGGTGTCACATGATTGTCTGTCCAGTTGTTGGGATGATCTGAGGGACAGGTATCACACGATGTCTGTCTAGTTGTCGGGATGATCTGAGGGACAGGTATCACATGATTGTCTGTGAAGTTGTTGGGATGGTTTGAGGGACAGGTATCACAGGATTGTCTGTCATGTTGTTGGGATGATCTGAGGGACAGGTATCACATGATTGTCTGTCTAGTTGTTGGGATGATCTCAGGGACAGATGTCACATGATTGCCTGTCCAGTTGTTGGGATGATCTAAGGACAGGTGTCACATGATTGTCTGTCTAGTTGTTGGGATGATCTGAGGGACAGGTGTCACATGATTGTCTGTCCAGTTGTCGGGATGATCTGAGGGACAGGTATCACATGATTGTCTGTGAAGTTGTTGGGATGGTCTGAGGGACAGGTGTCACATGATTGTGTGTCTAGTTGTTGGGATGATCAGAGGGACAGGTATCACGTGATTGTCTGTCTAGATAGATGGATGGATAGATAGATGGGTAGATGGGGAGATAGATAGATAGATAGTTTATTGGTCACCGTAGTGAAATTCGTTTTCATCGGCATGGCAAACTAGTGCAGTACAAAAAGACATACAATACATAGATAATACCTACAATATATATCTGGAACGATGTACCAGAGGACGCACCTATAGTTTGCTGTTCAGAAGTTTGACTGATGCCGGCACAAACGTGTGTTTGAATCGGTTTGTTCTGGTGTATGGTACCTGGAAACGACGTCCACTTGGCAATAGTTTAGTTGTTGGGATGATCTGAGGGACAGGTGTCACATGATTGTCTGTCCAGTTGTTGGGATGATCTGAGGGACAGGTATCACATGATTGTCTGTCCAGTTGTTGGGATGATCAAAGGGACAGGTATCACATGATTGTCTGTCCAGTTGTTGGGATGATCAAAGGGACAGGTGTCACATGATTGTCTGTCCAGTTGTTGGGATGATCAAAGGAACAGGTGTCACATGATTGCCTGTCCAGTTGTTGGGATGATCAAAGGGACAGGTGTCACATGATTGTCTGTCCAGTTGTTGGGATGATCAAAGGAACAGGTGTCACATGATTGTCTGTCCAGTTGTTGGGATGATCAAAGGGACAGGTATCACATGATTGTCTGTCCAGTTGTTGGGATGATCTGAGGGACAGGTATCACATGATTGTCTGTCATGTTGTTGGGATGATCTGAGGGACAGGTATCACATGATTGTCTGTCTAGTTGTTGGGATGATCTGAGGGACAGGTATCGCATGATTGTCTGTCATGTTGTTGGGATGATCTGAGGGACAGGTATCACATGATTGTCTGTCATGTTGTTGGGATGATCTGAGGGACAGGTATCACATGATTGTCTGTCTAGTTGTTGGGATGATCTGAGGGACAGGTATCACATGATTGTCTGTCTAGTTGTTGGGATGATCTGAGGGACAGGTATCACATGATTGTCTGTCTAGTTGTTGGGATGATCTGAGGGACAGGTATCACATGATTGTCTGTCTAGTTGTTGGGATGATCTAAGGGACAGGTGTCACATGATTGTCTGTCTAGTTGTCGGGATGATCTCAGGGACAGATGTCACATGATTGTCTGTCTAGTTGTTGGGATGATCTGAGGGACAGGAGTCACATGATTGTCTGTCATGTTGTTGGGATGATCTGAGGGACAGGTATCACATGATTGTCTGTCATGTTGTTGGGATGATCTGAGGGACAGGTATCACATGATTGTCTGTCATGTTGTTGGGATGATCTGAGGGACAGGTATCACATGATTGTCTGTCATGTTGTTGGGATGATCTGAGGGACAGGTATCACATGATTGTCTGTCATGTTGTTGGGATGATCTGAGGGACAGGTATCACATGATTGTCTGTCTAGTTGTTGGGATGATCTGAGGGACAGGTATCACATGATTGTCTGTCTAGTTGTTGGGATGATCTGAGGGACAGGTATCACATGATTGTCTGTCTAGTTGTTGGGATGATCTGAGGGACAGGTATCACATGATTGTCTGTCATGTTGTTGGGATGATCTGAGGGACAGGTATCACATGATTGTCTGTCATGTTGTTGGGATGATCTGAGGGACAGGTATCACATGATTGTCTGTCATGTTGTTGGGATGATCTGAGGGACAGGTATCACATGATTGTCTGTCTAGTTGTTGGGATGATCTGAGGGACAGATATCACATGATTGTCTGTCTAGTTGTTGGGATGATCTGAGGGACAGGTATCACACGATGTCTGTCTAGTTGTGGGGATGATCTGAGGGACAGGTATCACATGATTGTCTGTGAAGTTGTTGGGATGGTCTGAGGGACAGGTGTCACATGATTGTCTGTCTAGTTGTTGGGATGATCAGAGGGACAGGTATCACGTGATTGTCTGTCTAGATAGATGGATGGATAGATAGATGGATAGATGGGGAAATAGATAGATAGATAGTTTATTGGTCACCGTAGTGAAATTCGTTTTCATCGGCATGGCAAACAAGTGCAGTACAAAAAGGCATACAATACATAGATAATACCTACAATATATATCTGGAACGATGTACCAGAGGACGCACCTATAGTTTGCTGTTCAGAAGTTTGACTGATGCCGGCACAAACGGGTGTTTGAATCGGTTTGTTCTGGTGTATGGTAACTGGAAACGACGTCCACTTGGCAATAGTTTAGTTGTTGGGATGATCTGAGGGACAGGTGTCACATGATTGTCTGTCCAGTTGTTGGGATGATCTGAGGGACAGGTATCACATGATTGTCTGTCATGTTGTTGGGATGATCTGAGGGACAGGTATCACATGATTGTCTGTCTAGTTGTTGGGATGATCTGAGGGACAGGTATCACATGATTGTCTGTCTAGTTGTTGGGATGATCTGAGGGACAGGTATCACATGATTGTCTGTCTAGTTGTTGGGATGATCTGAGGGACAGGTATCACATGATTGTCTGTCATGTTGTTGGGATGATCTGAGGGACAGGTATCACATGATTGTCTGTCATGTTGTTGGGATGATCTGAGGGACAGGTATCACATGATTGTCTGTCATGTTGTTGGGATGATCTGAGGGACAGGTGTCACATGATTGTCTGTCCAGTTGTTGGGATGATCTGAGGGACAGGTATCACATGATTGTCTGTCTAGTTGTTGGGATGATCTGAGGGACAGGTATCACACGATGTCTGTCTAGTTGTTGGGATGATCTGAGGGACAGGTATCACATGATTGTCTGTGAAGTTGTTGGGATGGTCTGAGGGACAGGTGTCACATGATTGTCTGTCTAGTTGTTGGGATGATCAGAGGGACAGGTATCACGTGATTGTCTGTCTAGATAGGTGGATGGATAGATAGATGGGGAGATAGGCAGATAGATAGATAGTTTATTGGTCACCGTAGTGAAATTCGTTTTCATCGGCATGGCAAACAAGTGCAGTACAAAAAGACATACAATACATAGATAATACCTACAATATATATCTGGAACGATGTACTAGAGGACGCACCTATAGTTTGCTGTTCAGAAGTTTGACTGATGCCGGCACAAACGTGTGTTTGAATCGGTTTGTTCTGGTGTATGGTACCTGGAAACGACGTCCACTTGGCAATAGTTTAGTTGTTGGGATGATCTGAGGGACAGGTGTCACATGATTGTCTGTCCAGTTGTTGGGATGATCTGAGGGACAGGTATCACATGATTGTCTGTCTAGTTGTTGGGATGATCTGAGGGACAGGTATCACATGATTGTCTGTCATGTTGTTGGGATGATCTGAGTGACAGGTATCACATGATTGTCTGTCTAGTTGTTGGGATGATCTGAGGGACAGGTATCACATGATTGTCTGTCTAGTTGTTGGGATGATCTGAGGGACAGGTATCACATGATTGTCTGTCATGTTGTTGGGATGATCTGAGTGACAGGTATCACATGATTGTCTGTCTAGTTGTTGGGATGATCTGAGTGACAGGTATCACATGATTGTCTGTCTAGTTGTTGGGATGATCTGAGGGACAGGTATCATATGATTGTCTGTCATGTTGTTGGGATGATCTGAGGGACAGGTGTCACATGATTGTCTGTCATGTTGTTGGGATGATCTGAGGGACAGGTATCACATGATTGTCTGTCTAGTTGTTGGGATGATCTGAGGGACAGGTATCACATGATTGTCTGTCTAGTTGTTGGGATGATCTAAGGGACAGGTGTCACATGATTGTCTGTCTAGTTGTCGGGATGATCTCAGGGACAGGTGTCACATGATTGTCTGTCTAGTTGTTGGGATGATCTGAGGGACAGGTGTCACATGATTGTCTGTCATGTTGTTGGGATGATCTGAGGGACAGGTATCACATGATTGTCTGTCTAGTTGTTGGGATGATCTGAGGGACAGGTATCACATGATTGTCTGTCTAGTTGTTGGGATGATCTGAGGGAGTAGTATCACATCATTGTCTGTCTTGTTTTTCAGTGAATAATGAGTGTCTTCAATCTGATTTACTTTCAGCTGCTAAGAAATGGAAAAGGAAGAAGTGATTTATCTTGTACCTCATGTCAACCAAGCTCCTCTTGTCAACGAGGAGGGGCCAGGAATATACCGTCATTTGATTGTGTGATATACAGTAAACAATAAAGAATGTTTCAATAAATTTGCCTATTATAAATCCTGTGTTGTATCATTGTATTCCCTAACAAAGGTCTGCGGATACTGTGGATTTGCGATTGTCGCTGCAGACACTACTTGTGAAAGCTCTACAGGTTGCAAACCTCAGCCGATTAAAAAAAATAATTTATGAAGATATTTCTTATGGAAAGATCACGACATCTATCAATTTTGATCGCCATAGCAACCAAAATAGCCGATTAGTAACATATTTTGTGACAAAATCAGCCATTTTGACAAACATGGCTTGTCAACACTGTACGGATGGTGATTTTACAGGAATCAATGCAATATTGGACAGGCTTGCTGATCAATGCTCATACACGAAACCTATTCCTTTTTGGAAAGATTGAATGGATAATAATAAGAGTTAAGACTGATTATAGCTGCTTGGACTATTTCAGAAAGCTGAAATCTCCTAACATTATATCTATTTTCACCAAACTGAGAATCAACTGCAGTATTTTGAAGAGTGGCAGATGCGCGGGTAATGGTTCCTCTAATTGTACGACATGTGATATGTATGCTGAGGAAACTGCGATGCCCAGGATTTTACAAGAGAAATATTATATTCCAAAAACATAATACTTATATAAAGAACTTTCAATCTTACTACTACATTTTGTAATAATATAAAGAACTTCAAATCTTTCAGTACTGACAAACAATTTAAAATTATTTTACATGTAGATGTACAAACGGACTCATCACATGACAAAGCTGATTCAAACCCATTCCTATATGCAATTTCCAACTTTATTACAAATAATTATCTAAAATGAATGGAAGCCAATTAAACCCAGCGCAGAATAAAACAACCAAACATGGCCATCTACCGCGATTGTACTGTATTGTGCATTTCTAATGTATATAGAATAGTAACGCTTGCATAATGCTATACGTTTTTCATATATATATTTTTGTTTATTATGCTAATGTTGTGATTTTGATGGTAAGACAGTACCTTGTACTGTTATGGCATTAAATAAATTGAAATAGTCTGTATAATATATTCTATTGTCAGTCACAAATACAGGAAGTCGTATGTGGCATAACTCTCAGTCATAACTGTGGCATAACTGTGAATCTGACCTCAAGTGACCTTGAATGGTGAATTTCAATGTCACGCTTTGTACGTTTAAGTCAATGTAAATTTCAAATCCAGATCATTATGTAATATGCCCTATACATACGACACAACGGTAAAGGTTATGTAATATGCCCTATACATAAGACACAATGGTAGAGGTTATGTAATATGCCCTATTTATACGACACAATGGTAGAGGTTTTTCGTAATATGCCCTGTGTGATCTCCGCAGGAAGGAGATCTCCGGTTGGAGCTTCTCCGGAGGCAGGCAGAAGAGGACGGGGCTTCGGACCTGTCCCTGGCGGCGTTGAAAGCTGGCTGGGAGGCCTTCTGTGAGCAACAACGGAAGGCGGCTACCCAACGCGCGAAGAGTGCGCCTGACCGAACCAGGTCGAAGTCCGGTCCGGGGAGATACCCACAGCGATCTTCCTCGGAGCAGCCACCTCTCAAGAGACTGCGGGCACACTGCGGTGAGGGACTTCACACCGAAGGTGATGAAGTGGGGCCTGTATTCAATTATGGATACATTCCACCTCGGGTGGCGCCGATCATGACCACGTCAGGGTTGGCGAAGCACCGTATCTTCCACTAGGTCCTGGCGCTTCTCACAGCGCGTCATGGACGATAGTGGGAGAGAGTCTGACATCGTGTCGGCAGGCTCAAGCTACGCACCTCGCTTGACTTCCACCATAGGCCAGACCCCGGCGGAGTACGCGACGGCAGCAGAGGCCGTCCGGACAGCAGCAGAAGCTGTCCGTCAGCCGCCGGCAACCCAACCTGTGGGAGAACGGACTCGGATCACTACGGTCGTGTCTGAGATGCCGCAGATTGTGGCCTGGACACGCGTGGCCTCCCCCAAGTGGCGCACCCCGCCAGTGACTAAGGGGAAGTGCTCGTCCTCCGGAACCGCTTTGGACTGGACAGTCCCTCTTCAGTCTCCGGGTGCCCTGTCGGCAGAGGAGAATCCGACCTTGCTGGAGGTGACGGTCCCTGGAGGTCCGTCAGAGGGACGTGTGGTGACGGACACCACCGTTTCCTCGAGCTCCACGGCGATGGTCAAGCCTAAGACCCCCCGTGAGGCTCCCTCTAGGGCAAGTGGATCCGGACGTGCGCCACCTCTCTCGAGGTCGACGTCCGCGTCCTCCTTGGTAATCGAAGGAGCGTCCGCGGGTTGGCAAAGTACTGCCTCCCTGAACATGGACCCCGTCAATCCAGTAGAGGACGTGCTCCGACAGTATGGTTCCGCGGCTGCCAGGGCCTACGAGACTTTCCGCAATCTGTAGGCCAGGCGGTCGGCCATCGCCGAGATGGACAGGAGTGCATACCGTCAGATCCGGCGCTGGCCAACCTGCCGGTACCCCAAGCCATCGGTGACTTGGGATCCTGAGGAGTGGCCGCGTTGGTCCGCGCGCGGGAAGAGCACCCCTGGGATCACCCCAAGTGGGGAAGGCTCACCCAGACGGCGGAGTACCTCGTTGCGGAGATGGACCGCTCTCTTGAGCGGCTTAGCCGGTACCGTGCGAAGGCCTTTCGGGTCGCGTGACACTTGGCACATGACCAGGGCCTCATGGAGGGTACCCGGCGTAGCCTTGAGAACTACCGGACTCTGTCGGCAGAACGAAGCGGCAGGCTGTCGGGAAAGGGAAAGCCGCTGCTCGAGCCGCTGAGTTCGATCAGGTGTCCCTCTCCCCCAAGGTTGCCGCTGAGTTGCACAGGCTGGTGGCTGAGAATGAGAGGCTACGGTGTCATTTAGACGAAGCCGAGGCCATTCAGGCTCGCCTGCACCAGGGCGTTGACGACTTGATGTCGACCGCCCTCAGACCGGCAACACTTTTTAGAGGTACTACCACTTTTGATCACTCGGTGTGTTGTTTTACAAAATTTCTAAATCTAATGTTTAACCTTGAAGTTCTTCCAAAGACTCGACACACCGTCCCTTTCGGCGGATGACCTTCCAAGATCATCATCCTTTTTGGACTACCTCGGTAAAAATTTTAGCTCGTTTATTAGGGTTCATTCAAAATTGTAGAGCGCGTTACAGCTTTCTCCGTAAGTCCGGGGCTCGTTCCACATTCTTCCAAAACGGACCCTTAAGGTATCAGTCTTTTGCGCCGTGACTTCCGGGTACCGCTCACCTTGCAGGTGGTTCTTTGTTAAACACGCTTGTTTCTCGGCCTTTGTTTTGGACGCTTCTGTTCGAAGCACGTGCTGCTTAGCAACGCCCTCCAACTCTCTTGCCCAGTATGCTGTAATAATGGTCTAACGGCACTTCCTTTGTTTCTCGTGCTTTGGGGTATGAATACTCTGAAGCCGTAATGTTCATAGAAGTTGTCTCTGAGCAAGGCGAGAGAAACGACAGAGGGCTCGGCCTCGGGCGTCGAACGTTACACGTATTTGGAAAATAATTATTTCACCTCCTGATGGAGGTGACAATGATCCATTGATTGCCATGTCACGTATTTTGTTTTCCACTTTGTAGTGACTAATAAGCCCTGTGAGGCTGGAAGTACCTTGTTTGTTTCTTATGTGATGTTATTCGTTTTGTAGGTACTCTGGTCACTCTAATAAACGATTCACATCTCAATCTGTATCTTTTGGTGGTATTGAACACATTGACCTCTGAAAAATCTGATAGCTGGAATGTGTACATAGGAATCTATTTATACACAAAACGCCAGCAGACAGAGCTTCGGTTTGTATCATAATTCACATATGGCGAATATTTTAGTGACCTTGGAACATGACCTCACATGAGCTTGAATGGAGAACTTGGCTTCTGTGTACGATACGACTGCAGATATGGTCATAGCGTTCTATTAGCATGCAGAAAGATGTATACATTTCGGTTTTCTGTTGGTGCCCTAAACTTTACTGCACATGACCTTGATTGGCAGTTCTCAAGCTCACGTGCATTCTGATATGTATAAATTGACCTCTGCATACTGATCGATTGTACATATATTTTAGGTTTGAATTATGAACATATAGGAAGTCACACATTGCGAATTGTTTGGTGCTTACGAGTAACCTAAGAACCCGAAGCTCGTATATCGGACCTGAAATATGTGAATTGGACTTGGCATACAACATAGTTGTAAATGGAGCTATGTCTCTATTATAAGCATATGATTGGAAGTAATATATGGTTGGTCTATAGGTGACCTTGAACTTGACGTCATGAGTTTGTTTGGGGAATCCCAAGGTCACATCTGACCTGGAATGTGTGAATTGGACTCGGCATATAACATATATGCTTTTACAGACAAAATACTTGTAGATGAGCTTATATTTGTATTATGAACAAATACAGTCATGCAGCACACCTAATGGTGACATTGAAGTTCACAAAGATGACCTCGATTGCTAAATCTCAAGGTCATATCTTACTTGTGGTGCTTAACCAAAATTTCTGGTAACCTATTTAGCCCTTGTGCTAATTTTCGTATTTGTCTACTTTTTACACCGAAATGTCTCCAAAGTATCGTTAGGCATCTATTTATTTTGGTGGCTAGTTTACATAGAGACAGAGAACATCTCTTAGAACACATTTACAATGGCGATCTACATTTTACTGTGTTCTGTCAAAGCTATTTATCATGTTCATACAACCAGAAATACATAACGAGAACTGATACAACATGTACAATGATATATTCAAATCAACAAATCCAAACGATTGATAGAAGTATTTTCATTCAGTGTCATACAATGTATGTTTATCATTCGGATCATGAATCATTATATCATGTCATTAAATAGAATGATGAAATAAAAATTTATTGACAAATCATAATATTAAAATACACCTGTGACGTCACACTATTGTTTGTGCGCTCCATTATTTTTCGAGAATGGACAGAAAAAAAGAATGTAGTCCATTCTTATTGAGTCTAAGGATGGACAGTCTGGGTGGTGTATTTTAAGTCAGAGAAAGCACTCGTAAACTGTCCATTCGTAGATCTGAAAAGATCTTCGGGCCTCGGCCTTTCAGATCTACGAATGGACAGTTAGTCGTGCTTTCTCTATTACAGAATTCCCATCTACAATTCATATCACTAACAGATTGAATGTCAGCCTAAAAATTCACTATTGCAATATGTCATCGATACCTAATGTGCAAGATTGACTTTGATATGAGCAATCATGTGCATTCACAATTACAAGGTGGTAAGACACTTGGATGTAAACCTCGACAAGTACCAGTGTAAACCGTGATATATACAGTGTACATGTTCTCCAACATTACTGTGTTCCTATAGTACTGTATTGATCATCAGATATCAAACTTTGTCGGTGAACACGGAGGCCCCCCTCAGATAAGGCCTACCGTTTTGCCACAAAATTGAGGTCCTATTTAACATGTTCAGGGGGGAGTTTTGTTAGATGGGTGTATTTACATGTCGAAGTCATACTAGTGCCGCAGGTCTATGTCACTACAGAGGGGAAAGTTTTATAGAGGGGGTCTTATCTGAGGGGGACCACTGTAACATTGTCAGTTGTCTCGATAGTTCTCAGCTAACATAAACTGCGCAAACTCTCAGCACATCATGATGTAATGAAGCATTAAGGTTGTGACTCACACAAGTTACAACGATCTGAGCCTATACTGAGAGCTGAGTTAATCAACTTGTTCATTGTTCTTTGTACAATAATTCATAACCTAATACAATCACAGATGTAACAAAAATCTGTACATGACTATATACAAGTGTATATACAACAACGTAACTAGACGCTTCCGGTCGCCTACGACCGCTTGGGTGTATCCCCCGTAGCCCTATCATCTCTGTTGCCCCAAATATATCACTGTCAAGTGTGAAAAACTAGAGCAAGGGCTAAAAAAGATTACCAGAGAAATGTTAAATCTCAAGTCACAACTGTTTTCTTTTCCCCACCAAAATTGCTGCACTGATTTTCCGAGGTTATTGAAGGTCGAATTCAAAATCACCACTGAAATCTCTTTATATGAATTTCCATTTCGACATGTTTGATAAAAAAACGAAAATACAGATAGATCAATCTTTTCGTCTATTTATATTTCAACTCAGAGTATTTTACAAACTTGGTTCCAAGTTGAAATTCAAAGTAAAATTTGACCAAAAATGCATTTCAAGATGACGAAATTGGAGCCAGATCGAACTTCTCACCATAAGTTATATTTCGACTCATAATACATGTATGTGCCAAACATGGTTTCAAGTTGAAATTCAAAGTAAAAGTTAATCAAAACTGCATTTCAAGATAACAAAATTGGAGCCAGATCAAACTTTTCGTCATAAGTTATATTTTAACTCATAATACCTGCCCAACTTGGTTTCAAGTTGAAATTCAAACTAAAAGTTGACCAAAACTGCATTTCAAGACGACGAAATTGGAGCCAGATCAAACTTTTCGCCACGAGTTATATTTCAACTCATAATATGTGCCAAACTTGGTATTAAGTTGAAATTCAATGTCAAAGTTGACCAAAACTGCATTTCAAGATGACGAAATTGGAGCCAGATCGAACTTTTCATCGAAAGTTATATTTTAACTCATAATATGTGCCAAACTTGGTTTCAAGTTGAAATTCAAACTAAAAATTGATCAAAACTGCATTTCAAGATGACGAAAATGGAGCCAGATCGAACTTTTCACCATAAGTTATATTTCGACCTTTAATATGTGCCAAACATGCTCTCAAGTTGAAATTCAATGTAAAAGTTGACCTGCATTTCAAGATGACGAAATTGGAGCCAGATCGAATTTTTCACCATAAGTTATATTTTAACTCATAATTTGTGCCAAACATAGTCTCAAGTTGAAATTCAAAGTAAAAGTTGATCAATGTTTTCATAAAAAGCTATTGTGATCAATAATACACTTAACTAGCAAGAAATAATGATAACTTATTTGGTCACAGCCATAAAATCTCTGCTGGACAAAGCCTTCACCTTGTTGAGCCCAATAATAAATATTTCTTGTCTTAACTATTTTCATTATGGTCAATAATAGACTTAACATGTAAAAATAATGTTAACTTATTTGGTTACACCCAGAAATTTCTACCGGAGAAAACCTTAACCTTGTTGAGCTTACCTTGGTGAGCCCAATAATGAATATTTCTTGTCTTAACTATTTCCATTGTGGTCAATAATAGATTTAACATGTAAAAACTAGACGTCAAGGCCTAAAGATGCCTTGGAGGCATTTCGGTGTGATGATTAATTTATAATATATACTAGATATCGACGAAAATTAAAAATGTCGACTCCACAAAAAAATTTACCGTTAAAATAATACCCCTTAGACATGTTTGTCTAGGGCGACGAGTCCGAAAATAACGTCCGTTTCGCTCTACGACACACCGTTCCCGAGATATAGACGAAAACGAGAAATGCCGACTCGGAAAAAAAATTTGGGGTCAAGGTCAAAGTCCATCCATAATACCCCTTAGACATGTTTGTCTAGGGCGCCGAGTCCGAAAATAACGTCCGTTTCGCTCTACGACACACCGTTCCCGAGATATCGACGAAAACGAAAAATGCCGATTCGGCAAAAAAAATTCGTGTCAAGGTCAAAGTACATCCATAATACCCTTAAGACATGTTTGTCTAGGGCGACGAGTCCGAAAATAACGTCCGTTTCGCTCTACGAAGCACCGTTTCCGAGATATCAACGAAAACGAAAAATGCCGACTCGGCAAAAAAATTTCGGGTCAAGGTCAAAGTTCATCCATAATACCCATTAGACATGTTTGTCTAGGGCGACGAGTCCGAAAATAACGTCCGTTTCGCTCTACGACGCACCGTTTCCGAGATATCGACGAAAACGAAAAATGCCGACTCGGCAAAAAAATTTCGGGTCAAGGTCAAAGTTCATCAATAATACCCCTTAGGCATGTTTGTCTAGGGCGACGAGTCCGAAAATAACGTCCGTTTCGCTCTACGACGCACCGTTTCCGAGATATCGACGAAAACGAAAAATGCCGACTCGGCAAAAAAATTTCGGGTCAAGGTCAAAGTTCATCCATAATACCCCTCAGGCATGTTTGTCTAGGGCGACGAGTCCGAAAATAACGTCCGTTTCGCTCTACGAAGCACCGTTTCCGAGATATCGATGAAAACGAAAAATGCCGACTCGGAAAAAAAATTTCGGGTCAAGGTCAAAGTCCATCCATAATACCCCTTAGACATGTTTGTCTAGGGCGCCGAGTCCGAAAATAACGTCCGTTTCGCTCTACGACACACTGTTCCCGAGATATCAACGAAAACGAAAAATGCCGACTCGGCAAAAAAATTTCGGGTCAAGGTCAAAGTTCATCCATAATACCCCTTAGTCATGTTTGTCTAGTGCGACGAGTCCGAAAATAACGTCCGTTTCGCTCTACGACACACCGTTTCCGAGATATCGGCGAAAACGAAAAATGCCGACTCGGCAAAAAAAATTCGTGTCAAGGTCAAAGTACATCCATAATACCCTTAAGACATGTTTGTCTAGGGCGACAAGTCCGAAAATAACGTCCGTTTCGCTCTACGAAGCACCGTTTCCGAGATATCGACGAAAACGAAAAATGCCGACTCGGCAAAAAAATTTCGGGTCAAGGTCAAAGTTCATCAATAATACCCCTTAGGCATATTGTCTAGGGCGACGAGTCCGAAAATAACGTCCGTTTCGCTCTACGAAGCACCGTTTCCGAGATATCGACGAAAACGAAAAATGCCGACTCGGCAAAAAAATTTCAGGTCAAGGTCAAAGTTCATCCATAATACCCCTTAGGCATGTTTGTCTAGGGCGACGAGTCCGAAAATAACGTCCGTTTCGCTCTACGAAGCACCGTTTCCGAGATATCGATGAAAACGAAAAATGCCGACTCGGCAAAAAAATTTCGGGTCAAGGTCAAAGTTCATCCACAATACCGTTAAGACATGTTTGTCTAGGGCGACGAGTCCGAAAATAACGTCCGTTTCGCTCTACGACACACCACTCCCGAGATATCGACGAAAACGAAAAATGCCGACTCGGCAAAAAAATTTCGGGTCAAGGTCAAAGTTCATCCATAATAAACCTTAGACATGTTTGTCTAGGGCGACGAGTCCGAAAATAACGTCCGTTTCGCTCTACGACGCACCGTTTCCGAGATATCGACGAAAACGAAAAATGCCGACTCGGCAAAAAAATTTGG
This sequence comes from Terebella lapidaria, assembly GCA_949152475.1. NCBI lineage: Eukaryota > Metazoa > Annelida > Polychaeta > Terebellida > Terebellidae > Terebella > Terebella lapidaria. Next base: position 39,165,066 of record OX424564.1, read on the forward strand.
GGTCAAGGTCAAAGTTCATCCATAATACCCCTTAGACATGTTTGTCTAGGGCGACGAGTCCGAAAATAACGTCCATTTCGCTCTACGACACACCGTTTCCGAGATATGCAGGATGCCTCAAGGATGACTCAGCAAAAAATTATTTCGACCTCTAGGTCAAAGGTCGTTTGACGTATCGATCCCAAAATCAATAGGGTTCTTCCCTGTTGATATATAAACCTCCGTGCAAAATTCTGCAACTATTGCCTGAATATTTTTCGAGTTATCGTCCGGAAACCAAGTTTCAAGATCAGCCTCGATTTCATCCTCAAGGACCTCACGGACCTCGGAGCCGGATCAAAAAAAAATAATACACCCTAGAGATGTTTGTCTAGGGCGACGAGTCCGAAAATAACGTCCGTTTCGCTCTACGATGCACGGTTTCTGAGATATGCAGGAAGCCTCAAGGATGAATCAGCAAAAAATTATTTCGACCTCTAGGTCAAAGGTCGTTTGACGGATCGATCCCAAAATCAATAGGGTTCTTCCCTGGTGGCATATGAACCTCCATGCAGAGTTCTGCAACTATTGCGTAAATATTTTTCCAGTTATCGTCCGGAAACCAAGTCTCAAAATTAGCCTTGATTTCATCCTCACGGACCTCACGGACCTCGGATCCGGCTCAAAAAGAATAGGGTTCTTCCACATATCATTTCTGACTTGTGGTGAAAATTTGACTAGAATCCGTCAAGGCAATCTAAAGTTATCGTCCGGAAACCAAAAGTGGCGGAAGAAGAAAAAAAAAAAAAAAAAAAAAAAAAAAAAAAATGCCTTAATAATGTTAACTTATTCGGTTACACCCAAAAATTTCTACCGGACAAAACCTTAACCTTGTTAAGCTCAATAATAATTGTTTCTCATCTTAACTATTTTTATTGAGGTCAATAATAGACTTAACTAACAAAAAAAAAAGTTAACTTATTTGGTTACAGACATAAAATGTCTACTGGACAGAATCTTCACCTTGTTGAGCCCAATAATAAATATTTCTTGTCTTAACTCTTTTTATTGTGGTCAATAATAGACTAAACTAGTAAAAATAATGTCAACTTATTCAGTACACCCATGAAATCTGTACTGGACATACTTTCACCTTGTTGAGCTTAATAATAAATATTTCTCATCTTAACTATTTTTATTGTGGTCAATAATAGACTTAACTATTTTTATTGTGGTCAATAATAGACTTAACTAGTGAAAATAATTTTAACTTATTCGGTTACACCAATGAAATTTGTACTGGACAAAACATTTAAATTGGAGCCAGATCGAACTTTTCATCAAAAGTTATATTTTAACTCATAATATGTGCCGAACTTGGTTTCAAGTTGAAATTCAAACTAAAAATTGATCAAAACTGCATTTCAAGATGACGAAAATGGAGCCAGATCGAACTTTTCACCATAAGTTATATTTCGACCTTTAATATGTGCCAAACATGCTTTCAAGTTGAAATTCAATGTAAAAGTTGACCAAAACTGCATTTCAAGATGACGAAATTGGAGCCAGATCCAATTTTTCACCATAAGTTATATTTTAACTCATAATTTGTGCCAAACATAGTCTCAAGTTGAAATTCAAAGTAAAAGTTGATCAATGTTTTCATAAAAAGCTATTGTGATCAATAATAGACTTAACTAGCAAGAAATAATGTTAACTTATTTGGTCACAGCCATAAAATCTCTGCTGGACAAAGCCTTCTTGTTGAGCCCAATAATAAATATTTCTTGTCTTAACTAATTTTATTGTGGTCAATAATAGACTAAACTAGTAAAAATAATGTCAACTTATTCAGTACACCCATGAAATCTGTACTGGACATACTTTCACCTTGTTGAGCTTAATAATAAATATTTCTCATCTTAACTATTTTTATTGTGGTCAATAATAGACTTAACTATTTTTATTGTGGTCAATAATAGACTTAACTAGTGAAAATAATGTTAACTTATTCGGTTACACCAATGAAATTTGTACTGGACAAAACATTTACCTTGTTGAGGTTAATAATAAATATTTCTTGTCTTAACTATTTTTATTGCGGTCAATAATAGACTTAACTATTAAAAATAATGTTAACTTATTCAGTTACACCCATGAAATCTGTACTGGACAAAACCTTCACCTTGTTGAGCTTAATAATAAACGTTTCTCGTCTTAACTATTTGTATTGTGGACAATAATAGACTTAACTAGTAAAACTACTGTTAACTTATTCAGTAATATTGTCCTATTTTCACTGAAAACATCAGTTCTCCATTCTGAACAAGAAACCAGTGTCATTACCTTCCATTGTACAGGCTATTAGAATGATCGTACATGTCAAAATGGATATTTCAAAATTCTGTAATAAGTTAGGCTGTTAACATATTAATATTTATATGATCATTCTAAAAAACGATTGGTTTCGTGTGACAGCCCTTCCCAACAACACTTCCAAATATTATCGGGATTCGTCAAAAATTGCCATCTGTAGAGCGTTCACAAGCCATGTGTCTCAAACAGGCTTTTTTCAATGCAAAATGTGTCCCCAAACGACCAATTCAGTTGCCACGGCAACCAAAATCGATTGATGTCGGGATCTTACCATAATATATGTGCCTGCAAAAAATAATGGTGATCGTGTGAGAATTGCGGCCTGTAGCGCGTTCACAAACAGGCTGTCTCAAAACAGTCTCAAACAGGCTGTTTTCAATGCAAAATGTGTCCCCAAACGACCAATTCAGTTGCCACGGCAACCAAAATCGATTGGTGTCGGGATCTTACCATTATATATGTGCCTGCAAAAAATAATGGTGATCGGGTGAGAATTGCGGCCTGTAGCGCGTTCACAAGAAAATCTCTGCGGACGCGGGCGCGGACGCGGACGACGAAGCCAAATCCATAGTATCCCCCGAACTTTGTTCGGGGGATACAATTAACAATGTTATTGGATGACTCCTGCACCTTCATCAATTCCTCAAGGCAGCCAGTCTGAAATAGAAAACACACAAGTCCATAATTCACTGATTTACAAAGCATTTACAAATATGTCAAAAATCACCCAATGTCATGTTATAACAGTTGCATCAAATCTCAAAATATCATCAGAGTCCAGGGGTGCTGGCTACCAGTGCACGAATATTTCCCAGTGCTCTTCCCTGCGCTCTCCCTGGCCTCGGGCACACGAGAAGACTTCCCGGGCTCCAGGCCCACGAGTTGGTCTGTCACTTACCTAGGCTCCAGGGCATCCTCTCGTGTGCTGTGAGCAGTGCTGGCCTCGGACACGAGAGAAGACTTGCCGGGCTCCAGGCCCACGAGTTGGTCTGTCACTTACCTAGGCTCCAGGACATATTCTCGTGTGCTTGGAGCAGTGCTGGCCTCAGACACGAGAGAAGACTTGCCGGGCTCCAGGCCCACGAGTTGGTCTGTCACTTACCTAAGCTCCAGGACATCCTCTCCTGTGCTGGGAGCAGTGCTGGCCTCGGACACGAGAGAAGACTTGCCGGGCTCCAGGCCCACGAGTTGGTCTGTCACTTACCTACGCTCGAGGGCATCCTCTCGTGTGCTGGGAGCAGCGCTGGCCTCGGACACGAGAGAAGACTTCCCGGGCTCCAGGCCCACGAGTTGGTCTGTCACTTACCTACGCTCGAGGGCATCCTCTCGTGTGCTGGGAGCAGCGCTGGCCTCCGACACAAGAGAAGACTTCCCGGGCTCCAGGCCCACGAGTTGGTCTGTCAGCTCCAGGTCGTTTTCCTCAGCTACTTGTCTGATCAAGGCCTCGACTGAGTCCTGAGGCGTGGACAGAGTTGTGGCCGCACCCATCGATTCCTCCACTGTCTGTAACACATCGCATGAAACTCAGCAGTATGTATAATTGGAACTCCAACAGATCACGTTTAAATTCACACTTGTACACATGACTTCTATATGCTATACAATGTATCAGTGGAAACTATCACACAATATAGTTCCATGAATATTCATACGGTACCGAAACATTGACATCCAGGTTCTCAAACGTCTTCTCAAAATCGCCCATCACTTTTGTGACCTGTGCAAAGCAGAGATCAATTTCATCATTAAAGTCAACAGTTTTGTTTTGTTTTGTAAAAAAACAAATTTATATTCTATCAAGCACATTGATGGCTATATCAGGACAGCAGTGAAGCCTGAATATCTGAGTGAGCACTGTGTATTATCTATCTATTATTGCCCTTGTATTTACTATCAAGCACATTGATGGATATACCGGGACAGCAGTGAAGACTGGATATCTGAGTGAACACTGGGTATTATCCATCTATTATTGCCCTTGTATTTACTATCAAGCACATTGATGGATATACCGGGACAGCAGTGAAGACTGGATATCTGACGGAGCACTGGGTATTATCTATCTATTATTGCCCTTGTATTTACTATCATCCCCATTGATGGATATATCGGGACGGCAGTGAAGCCTGGATATCTGAGTGAGCACTGTGTATTATCCATCTATTATTGCCCTTGTACCTTCTCCAGATCCATGGACTGCATGGCTTTGTCCAGAGCTTTAGTCACTCCCTCCATCTTCTTGGTGACCTGAGGACGAACCCAGAATGTCTGGTTAGTTAGCTAGATCACTCACTCCAGGTCAGACAACAAACAGGTACAGTTCCTAATGTAACGACATATAATCATTACATTCTGAGTAATGTAGCCAATGACACTGCTAATATCAAATATCATTATTCTGTCTTGTACAATCACACATGCAGATAATATGTTGACGCTGAAGTTTCTGGCTGTTGACGAGATCTCAGAGAGAGCACAACACAATTACATCTTTCATGGTAAGCGCAGTCTGGAGTTTGGCTGAAACAGCATCGACTCTGGCCGCCATCCTCAAGTACGTCAGTCCCTCATTCTTCTTGCGGATAGCATTCTCGGCATAGATCCGTGCCGTGTCGACATTCTTCTGCTGAATGGCCTGTCACGGACATGATTCATATTTGACATGGGTACTGTGCGCCAAATCAACTCTCCTTCTGTTTGTGTTCATCATCAAATGTATGTCCCTCCACGAGGGAAACTAGGACAATGATTAGCACACTGTACATTACTCAAAAATGCACAATCTATTATATTAATATATCATGAACAAAAATATTTTTCCAATCATTCAGAGATATATAAGAATTTCAACAAAGTAGATGCTGTGAATTGACCTTGCGAACTTTGGTCTCCTGTACTTTCTGTTCCTTCTCAGCTTTTCTAGCCAGCCGTTCAAGCTGTTTTGTGGTGAACTGAAATAAAACAAAAGGTTCTGACCAGTGAAGTGGTGATACTAGTGGCCTGAATGTGCAACAAATGCTAGTATGTGTCCTAATTAGGATACTGTAGCTGTAATGATTTTTTTTTTTGAGGGATTTTCACAGATTTCACGGTAAAGGAAGGCCACATCGCGAAATCCCAGTCAAATTAAATATGGCATACTGTATGTGATGAAAAGTCCTTAATCTTGTTAATTATTCGTAGACAATAATTCTCTTACCAAAATGCAAAATTTTATATCTGCAAACAAATTGAGTTCATGATGCCTTTTACAGTTCACTAGCATAAAAACATTGAGCATGCCCATCAAATCGCACTTGAATGTCAAAGAAATTATCCTGTCTACCTGCCCTATACAATACATTGCAAATACCTGTGGTATACTTTACTGTGGAGCCTTTTGTTTGAAATTTTATAGACCAGTTACTGTGGAGTCTTTTGCTGGTCTACAAAATTTCAAACAAAAGGCTCCACAGTAAAGTATACCACAGGTATTTATTATATAGAGCAGGACATGAAACCACAAATATTAATCCTTGCAATTAAATTTGGAATTACATACCGGTATATTAGAATTTAAGAAGTTGAAGAATGACCATGATCACACAAGTAACTTACCATGATCACACAAGTAACTTACCATGATCACACAAGTAACTTACCATGATCATACAAGTAACTTACCATGATCACACAAGTAACTTACCATGATCACACAAGTAACTTACCGTGATCACACAAGTAACTTACCATGATAACACACAAGTAACTTACCAGGATCACACAAGTAACTTACCATGATCACACGAGTAACTTACCAGGATCACACGAGTAACTTACCTCGATCACACGAGTAACTTACCATGATCACACGAGTAACTTACCAGGATCACACAAGTAACTTACCAGGATCACAAAGTAACTTACCATGATCACACAAGTAATTTACCAGGACACACAAGTAACTTACCATGATCACACAAGTAACTTATCATGATCACACAAGTAACTTACCATGATCACACGAGTAACTTACCATGATCACACGAGTAACTTACCATGATCACACAAGTTACTTACCATGATCACACAAGTAACTTACCATGATCACACAAGTAACTTACCATGATCACACAATTAACTTACCAGGATCACACAAGTAACTTACCATGATCACACAAGTAACTTACCAGGACACACAAGTAACATACCATGATCACACAAGTAACTTACCAGGATCACACAAGTAACTTACCAGGATCACACAAGTAACTTACCATGATCACACAATTAACTTACCATGATCACACAAGTAACTTACCATGATCACACAAGTAACTTACCAGGATCACACAAGTAACTTACCAGGATCACACAAGTAACTTACCAGGATCACACAAGTAACTTACCATGATCATACAAGTAACTTACCGGGACACACAAGTAACTTACCATGATCACACAAGTAACTTACCATGATCACACAAGTAACTTACCATGATCACACAAGTAACTTACCAGGACACACAAGTAACTTACCATGATCACACAAGTAACTTACCAGGACACACAAGTAACTTACCAGGATCGCACAAGTAACTTACCATGATCAGACAAGTAACTTACCCTCAAGTTGAAGATCATATCTGAAAATAAATACACTTGGGAATCAGTTCAAACATGTCAAAGGAAAAACTCGCTGTGAAGAGCTGATAATCATGAGAATAAAATATAATTCAGGGGTAGAATTTCGTAAAATTTTGCGAGAATCCTATTCTCATATACTCCATTATATTTTGCGAGAATCAAGGGCCATTTTGCGAGAATCTTTGCGAGAATTGATTCTCAGATTCTCACCGAAATTCTAGCCCTGTAATTGATGAAAAATTTCACCCGAACACTGAGCTCACAGGATGTGGATTATTTTTACATCAACAACAGTAAACAAGGATAGATGGATAATATATACATTTTTTTGGAATAGTTACAATTTCCATCAATGATCAATGAACATGATGAAGCAGCCCACCGTTTTTTTCAATAACTTCCAAGAAGTAGATCGACCATAAAATTTGATTTCAGGAATTCCAATTATACCCTATTCATATAGTTTATAATTGTTTTATATGACAAACTTTTAATTGATATAAGCAAAATAGACAAGTTGTTTTTAAAATTTCAACAATCTACATGTACATGTATATAGATCCATATAACATTTATAATCATGATAACATAATCAGAACCCACGAGAGAAATCTTTCTTATGGGTTTTTTTATATAATATAAATGATATATGCAAATCGATACAGCAAACACATGGAAGATATAATTATGCCACTGTCACAGGAACTGCAGTACTCTTTTGTCAGATGTCGAGCCTTCAGCTATTCAGTGTATACGCATGCAGTTTTATTTAATTTCTTGAAGTTCAATGGAAACATTCTCATGGGCAATCTGATTATGGGTTGTGATTGGTTGATAACTGATCACATACTGGATGTATATATACAGGGCAGAAGGCAAGGTGCCTGGGTGGTGCCAACTAGTATATACTGAGTATGGCCACTATATCCTACATGTGCTCCCCTTCGATTGCTTTTATTCTAGAATAGGAGTAACCCTGCTTCACGGCTGAACTGATATTTTTGATCGATGTTTTTACAGTATATTCAGCCATGTAGGTTTTTTCTCTGAAGCCGGTACGAATCAGAGGATTTTGACAGTGCGTGTAAACAATTGTGAAATATGATGCAGATTGGTTTTAACTGACCATTATGACATCAAAAGAGTGACATATCATCGATTCAGAAGGTGTAAATGTGACAATAAAGCAGTGCAATTTAGCTCATTCATATTTTCCAACCTGTCAAGATCATGAAGATAGCGGATGCTGCAGTGTGCATGTGCAGTAGTCAACTTTGGAGAGGATGCGAATTGATCTTTTTTTTTCTATCAGATTATTCAATGAAAGCAATTCATATGTTGCTTTCTTTCATCAAATATTATAATAATTTGATCCATTCGATTCCATTTCTTTGAAAACATCGTCATGATAATGTCACACAGGTGTTACATTTCAACACAGTTTCAGACACACCCACTTCTTACCCATGATTCTCCGCGAATCTCGCATGAGTGCCATGGCAAAATGGCGGCAATATCAACACGAAGTTGGCAGATTTGACAGCTCAGGATATTTCACAAGTGTTATTTACAATAAGAACACAGTAGTTTCGTTTTTGATCCGGAAATTAATAGCAAACCATTCCCTCTTGTGAATTACAGAGCTATATCTGGAATAAATGCAGTTTATTTGTGAACAATCGCAAATTATTTTATGTCTCATCAGTGCATTCCTATCTTATTCAATGTAATTTGGCGAGTGCAATAAATATCCATATTGCATTGTTGTGTTTACTGCACTGGCCAGAACTCGTTGCTATAACGTCCCTCATTGTGACGTCACCCATTGTCTCTTTTGATCTGGAAACGTTATTGCAGACATATAATAAACCAAATACTACATCATGTACATTGTACTGTAATTTATTTCTCACTTGGTCCTTCCGCGGAGCACTCGTAAACTCATGCTCCGTGAAAGGACCCATGTGAAATAAATCCAAGTACAATGCAGTATTTGATTGATATGCAGCCTGCGTACCTGGCAAAAAATTCGGCCTGTAATCGGACGACGAATACGCCAATACGCCATAGCGTATTCCTTGCCTTTTAAGTTTGTGAGATTGGAATACGCTTGCCAGAGTTTAGGCCTAATATGAATGTTTCGTCTTTTGTGTTTACACGGAATACCCCTTCAAAAAATGTATTTGATGACCGTATGTTGTGGTTCGTGGCATGACTCATAATCACACATCATCATTGAATGACAGGCAGTCAGATCCTCGACTCAACGTAAAAAACCGCTATTATCGCCCATCCAAACAAGTATAAAATTTATCCTTTCAATTTCCAGTCTCATCAGACTGGTTCAGTACATTGTTATTACCGTGCATTTTAGATGACATGATTCAGCCAAAGGAATGTCGACTTCAAGTTGAATGCTTTTACAGTGGAGTGTGGGTTTCAAACTCAAAACTTCTCTTAATAACTTTTCGGAAACTGAAAACACGACACCTGTACAGCCATCTGGCGAGTGAAAAAATACCCTAGCGAACGACGATCGTACTGAAAAATGAGCGGATGCAAAGTTTAATCGTTTTGAGGTGAAATCGTCATCCTTCTCTGGTTTATTGTAAATAACGTCTTTGCAAATCGATTGTGAACAACGATAATGTTTGTATACATATTTGTGTATGGTTGGACTTAGCGATACTGTCGTCCACACGCCTAAAAACGGCATAAGACCGACGGGTTACTCTAATATCGCCCACCAGCTAAGCTTCACTTCAGAGTTCAGGACAGATTTCACTAATTCCTTCGGCCATACACACGGTCCTATACGTCTACGGCTATGTTCGTCAAAAACCTGCGTCGTGCCTCCCATGCACCGTGCATGTTAATACAACAAACGGCGGCGATGCGAACGGTGTGGTGAGAATTGTTGTTTTCGATAGTTTAAATATGCAGTGATGTTTTGTGATATAGATATTAATCTTGAATGGAATCTACTTGGTCAGTATACATGTATATAATGCACATAGGTGTTGTTATTATTTCAAAACATCGACAAGAAGCAGGGCACTGTGCGACAAACGTGATTCAGTCCACTGGAAAAATTAATAATTTGACCAAATATTCACTTGTCGAGCGAATATTAATTGTAAGATGAACGGAATAAGAATATTACTAATGGCCTGTAAATATTTCATTGATGTTGCTACAATATTGAGAGAGAATTAGCCTATTGAAAAATTTGTGTTTGGCACCTACCATGCTCCGCACCAACCACGCGGTAGCACCACGCATGCTTGCTCATTAGATGTGCAAGTTTCTTCTCCTGAACCGGTTTGTCCTATAATATACTATAGTATACAGCTGGATAGCCTGGATAAACAGTGTATATTATAACAAACGCGATTTTTCACCCCAAGAAAGCAGTTTTAGTTTTCTGATTATTTTTAAATTATTGAGTGCAGATATATTCGGTTTTGTCAGTAAACATGTTCTATTGTTATAGACATACGTAAATATCGTTTTCCCCGGTGAAAATGACATTTTGGGGATATTTCAAATATGCAATCATCCATAATTCTGTTCTTTATATAGTTCTGATATGTTTAATAAGATTCAAATGTTCTTTGCTCTCAGAGACGGCAAAGAACATTTCACATAACCAAACATAACCATTAGCCTACATAGGATGAAAGAACATTTCACAAGAAAGAACATTTCACATAACCAAACATAACCATTAGCCTACATAGGATGAAAGAACATTTCACAAGAAAGAACATTTCACATAACCAAACATAACCATTAGCCTACATAGGAAGAAGAAAACCCCAAGTGTGTATGTGCCTATATATGTACACATTGTAGCTACCATGTATCAGAATATAATTAATGATCTTAGTGTGTGTTGGATTTGTCCAGATAGATATAGATGTTTATGACCCCAAGCCGCCCACCACCAATTTCTAGGTGGAGACTGGAGAGCCACTGCGGGGTTAGATCCGGGGCACGCACGTGCCGTCGATTAGGACTAATACCGTATACGTAATATCTCGATAAAATATTCACTTTCTGGTTCTGCTTCCTGTTAAGCCTGATTTTAAAGTTAATGTACAGGCCTGAAGGGCTGGGCCTGATCCATTCATGGCTGATCACACATTACGTGTAGTGATGAACATGCATGGTGCCATCGCAAAAACATGGCCTTTGGCACCTTGCAGATTTTCACGATCCCAGTATTCAGCTGATATTTGAGTTTCGCTGTACTTTGTTCTGTGTTAACTTAGTGATTGTAACATAAGTAGGTCGGGAATTGAGTTTTCTTTGTTCAATAAGTGCTTGTTAGACAAATATGTGGCTAAATGTCAATAAATTCACCAATTTTCGCCCACTTGCTTTCGCAAAATAATCGGCACGTGATATGCTTGTCGATGTTTTGTGGAAATGGCACACAGTGCAGCCTGAAAGCTGGCGGGGCTTAATAGAATAACATATCTACTAGGTTAATAGCTATAAAATAGAATTCGACAGTTTTCCTTTTGGGTTGAAAACGTTTGTTTTGATCGCACCTCTGCTATTTTTCTCAAAACATGCACGGTGCATGGAATGCACGACCCATGTTTTTGACGAACATAGCCGTAGACGTATAGAGAGAGAGAGAGGTTTTATTTTTGAACTGCAGTACATAAATTTTGACATGGAATTTTGATACGTGAAAACTGCAATTTTAGGGTACATGCAGTGCAAGGTGAACAACAGAGCCGGGGGCTGTAACCTTAAGAGCAGATAAACTACATATTATGTTATTATATTTGAAAGGTTGTTGGACACCCATCGGTTTGACTTGCTCCGATTAAATTCACGAAACTGATAGGAGATAATTTAGTGGAACGTGAAGCGAAGAAGTTCTAACAAACATGAAAGTAAATAGTGTGAATGAGAGAGAGGAAAAAACACGTCAATACAGAAGTGAATAAAAAACAGAAAACAGAAAAACAGGACAAAAACGTGATTAAAAAAAATAATAATAATGATGAAGAAAAAAAAAAAATATTAAAAAAAAAAAAAATATAAAAAAAAAAAAAAAAAAAAAAATAGGACCGTGATACAAAAAAATGATAAAAAGCCCAAATTCAAGTCTTCGTAGCTCTGTCCCAGAACAAGGTGAACCTTAGCAGCTTATATACAAAACTAGCCAATTCATTTCCTCTTCTCACTACGAGCCATCTGTCCTAAATAGGGCTTCAACGAGTACAAAATTTCGTGACCGGTTACTTGTGGCTTGTAACTGAACCATAACCGGTTACACGTCCAAAAATATGGAGCTAAATATTGTCCAAAGTAACACCATTTTTTTCGCAGTTCGCGTTTTATCAAATCTCCGTGTCAAAAACGGGTCAAAATCCCGCCTAAAACTTGACATTAGACGTCATTTTCACGTGAAAATATGCAATATTTTGATGGATAAACATTCTATTTGGATTGGAGAGTGATAAATCACATCAATTCAGTGCGTTTGGGCGAAAATTTGACTGATGTGAAGTGTTTTAGGCTGAATTACGAGGGTGCAAAATACGTTCACGATTAACCAGTCACAAAATCTGTAACCGGTTACACTCTGTAATCGAACCGTAACCGGTTAACCGAGTACTCGTTGAAGCCCTAGTCCTAAATTCGCCGCATTCTCAAATTCGCCAACGTGGATTTCAGGCCTCATAATGTAAATGAAACTAACAAGTGTAAATGAAATGTAAATGAAACTAACTCTGATACCCAATCTTTGTTCCAGTAATTTATTTTCACAAAACGCGTTTCTAAGTTCTGATAATATCGAGTTGGCGAATTTTGGGATGCGGCGAATTTAGGATGGATGGTAGTAAGAGAAATATACAGTGGTCCCCCTCAGATAAGACCCCCCTCAAGAAAGACTTCCCCCTCTGTAAAGACTCTTTCTTGTGGCGCTAGAATGACTTTAACATGTAAATGAACCCTTCTAATAAGACATCCCCTTAGATAAGACCTTAATTTTGTGGCAGAAGGGTAGGTCTTATCTGAGGGAGACCACTGTACTGGTATGTTGATCAATTGGATTTTTTGCTATGTAGCTCAAATTCTGAGGGTACCCCCTTAAAATTACTGAATTTCAGGCTGACAACCCATATATATCGTTTGTCGTCTGAGCCGTTCTGTGTGTGCTGTGGTCTTGAAACTGTTCGTGTGCAATGCCAACCAGCTCGGGTCAACAACCAGCCATCACGAAATATCCCCCTCCATTCTGCAAGGGATCAAAGTCATCCCCCGTTTTCAAAATAGGGAATTCTCTGACTGTAACGGATATGACGCAATATGATTGGTGTTGTCATGCCTTAAGGCATCACACCTGTGCTCCTCCGATGAGCATCCGTGTACCCAATCAAATAGTGCCTAAAAAAACCTTGGATTTCATGGCATGTATGCAGTCTTTGTGGATTTTGCATATATAACTAGGGTGTTTCACAGCTAAAATGCTTCAAACATTGCATTACATGTCTGGTATTCCTGCGCAGAACACACATGTTTCGAGGGGGCCTAGGCTGTCAGACTATCGTCGGCAAAAGGATCGGAAACTGGTGATTTTTTTTCATTTAGACAGCAAAGAAACAAGCGTGTGACCATATGACAAAATGGCATTTTTATTACTGTCCAGTGATGTAGCTGTCAGAAAAAATGACCAATATGTTTAGTTTCTTCCCCTTTCATAGAGATAAGAGGGTCCAAAGTGGGACAATTTACATTGATTTATATAGGGCCTTCAAAAGCAAGTGTGCAGCCTTAAAGTGGCACTATATGATATTTTGTTTTTAGGGGATTTCCAAGATTTTTCTCCCAATGCTTCTATCTATCTAGAACAAAACGTCAGGTGACGTTTCTGACCTAGGATCTCTGCCGAGCCGACCTGGCTGATCTGACAACTGGCTCAGCAGAGATCCTGGGACAAAAACGTCATCTGACCTATTGTTTCATAAATAAAACAGCGTCGGCCGACGAATATGGAAATCCCCTGAAAACGGAATCCCATATAGTGCCCCTTTGAATATAGGAGGACTTCCCTATCAATATGTATTGGCTTCAACCCATGATTTTACATTTAAAACTTCCATATAGTGTAAAGTTATTGACTACCGTCCGCTCTTCGGGATCCTCGAGGATAGTCCTCTCTCATCCGAGTCCTTGCGGACGCGCATCCGCTATTCCGGATCCTCGCGGCAGGGCCGCTCACCGGAGGTCGCGGCGGACACGGTAACTACTTCATCATTAACGGTAACCAGGTAACAGCCCACCCGACACTCCCAGGCCTACGGACACCGTTCAGAAACTAGTTCATCCCTACGGTGTTAACTGGCGGGGCCTGGCGAGCCGCGGTCTGCCTCGGGGACGGAACCCCGTACAGTCCGACATGCTGGCCAGAGCCTCTGTCACATGTCCCGGGAAGGGAGAGAGCTGGCGATCCACAGGGCCGAAGGCCCCCGAGTCAGCAACTCGTCTCTCCCAGCCCGGGCCTCCCCACGGAAATCGTCCCCAGGGCTCTAGGAGCCCACTACTCGCAAACAGGGAACACAAAGCTCATGGCCGAGCCTCGTGTGCGTCCTGTCTCTCGATCTTGGACAATCTCCTCGAACGAGTCGCTTCCAGTGTATATATAATACACCAGAAACTGTAGGGCGCACGCGAGGTTAAATCGATCCATTGTTATAGTTTACTGGAACGTAAATTACAATACGTCGCCGTGGCAACGCACGCTCGAACGGAGCATGTCAAAACAAGGCCAAGTACGAAAAGGCCACATAAATGGCATTTATGTTTACAAACGCCTGCCGCGTGCTTAGGGCAAAATCGCCACATTACCCCCTTCTTACAATGTTGGTCCCCAACATGTTCCGCCTGCGCCCAAAACTGCAAAACACGACGAAGGCATCGCATGGCGGACCGAAGGAAGCAAGGTGAACGGTACCCAGAAGTCACGGCGCAACACACTAGGACTTTAAGAGTCCCTTTTGGAAGAATGGGGAACTACCCCCGGACTTACGGAGTAAACTATAACGCGGTTTGCAATTTTGAATAAATCCTCATAAACAAGCTAAAATTTTGACCGAGGTGGTCCAAAACCGTGTGATGACCTTGAAAGGTCATCCATTATAAAAGGACGGTGTGTCGAGTCTTTGGAATATCTTTAAGGTTAGACTTTAAATTTAGAAATTTTGTAAAACGACACACCGAGTGATCAAAAGTGATAGTACCTCTAAAATGTTGCCGACCGCCCTGCCGGCCGGCTCCTCAGATCCGCAGAACGGGTCTGAGGCAGGGCGGAGCCGCGGGAGCGACTCCGGCACGCCGCCGCACACGTGCAGCGACGAGGCTAGCACCCTAGCCTTCCTCCGTGGTCATCGGCTCCTCATCCGTGCCGCCTGTCTTGGGGTCTGGCGGCGGTGACGGGTCCCTACGCCGCGGAAGCAGCGGAGCCGGCATAGTGAAAGCCGGCTGCACGGGCGGATGAGGCAGGCCCGGTGGAGCTTGCATGGGCTTCTGTGGTGAGCCCTGCAATCCGGGTCCTGACGGAGCCATCACGACGGAGGCCGGTAGAGAGGTCGCGCCGAGATCGGCAATGGCGCGGAACATCTCCACCGTATCGCGGGTGCGCTGTGGACCAGCCGTCCGTTCTCCCCACACCTGGACTAGGTATGGGTAGATGGCCAGCTCCAAAGCGGCATCCGCGCGCCGGAGAGCCGCCTGGTTCAGGGCGGACGACGCGGGGTCATCGACGCCCTGGAGTAGGCGAGTCCGAGCGGCCTCGGCTTCGTCAAGACGACGCCGTAGCTGCTCATTCTCAGCCTCCAGGTGCTCCATCCGTGCGGCCACCTCTGGGGCGGGGGCGGACGCCCCGGACTGCTCGGCAAGAGCGGCGGTCCGACCCTGGTCGAACGCGCGCCGCTCAATGACGGCCGACAAAGTCCGGTAGCTCTCTAGGCTCCGCCGGGTGCCTTCCATGAGGCCCTGGTCGTATGCGAGATCGCATGCGACACGAGAGGCCTCGGCGCGGCACCGGCTGAACCGATCCAGAGAGCTGTCCATCTCCGCCACAAGGTACTCCGCCGCTCGGGTGAGTCGACCACGCTGGGGGTGATCCCAGGGGTGCTCCTCCCGAGCGCGGACCAACGCGGCTACACCTGCAGACCCCAAGTCACGAATGGCTCGGGGCACCGGCAGGTTCACCAACGCCGGGTCACCGGGGATCCGGTCCATACCATCGCGACGATGGCCGACCGCCTGGCCTACAGACTCGCGGAAAGTCTCGTAGACGCTGGCGGTCGTGGGACCGAGCCTCCGGCGTACGTCCGCCGTGGCGTCGAGGGGGTCCAAGTCCAGGGAGGCGGTGCTTTGCCACCCTGCGGACGTCCCCTCAACTACCAACGAGGACGCGGACGCCGACCTCGAGAGAGGTGCCGCACGTCCGCTACTGCTCGCAACCGAGGGAGTCACGCGTGGAGTCCTTGGCGGGACCACCGACGCGGTACTCGAGGAGGCGGAGGTGTCTGCCACCACCCGTCCCTCAGACGGACCCGCGGGTACCGTCACCTCGAGCAAGCTCGGGTAGTCCTCCTGAGTCAGCGCACCCGGAGACTGCAGGGGCGTCGTCCCGGCCGGAGCCTTTCCGGCGGACGAGCTCTTCCCCTGAGTCTTCGGCTGGGGGCGCGGCTTAGGAGTAGCCACTCGTGTCTTGGCCGCGATCTGCGGCATCTCCGACACGATCATGGTCACCCGGTGCCGTTCTTCACCGGCCTGGATCACCGGCGGTTCACGGACAGCCTCTGCTGCTGTCCGGGCGGCTTCCGCCGCCTGGAACTCCGCCGGGGTCTGGCCCATTGTCGCCGTCAGGCGAGCGGTGTAGCTCGAGCCCGCGGACACAATGCCAGACTCCTTCCAGGCATCGTCCATGATGCGCTGTGCAAAGCGCCATGGACCCCAGTGAAAGAATCGGTGATTCGCCGTCCCTGACGTAGTCATGAACGACGCCACCCTCGGTGGTATGTATCCATAATGGAATACAGGCCCCACTTCATTTCCGACGATATGAAGTCCCTCACCGCGGTGTGCACCCGAGCGGTGATCATTCAGGGCCTCTAAACTGGCGAAATATCGTTGCTGAGGGGTGCCGGAGTAGCACCTCTTGCAAACGAACATTTGCATCCAGGGGTAGTGGTACCCCGCAATATGTCGACTCAAGTGGTCGTAGGTAGGATACCTACGATCCCGATTGAGCGCACGGTGCGGGTCCTCATACCCGTCCAGGGATTCCGGACAGAGTTGGCATATTACACCCTCCCCTGTCTCGGGCGGCAACCCGACACGCTCCTCGTCCGTGAGTGGACGAGGCCGTGTGAAAGGCGTGTCGGCCGCCGCGCCGGCCGCCGCTGTGCGGCGTCCCTGCGGATCCCTGCCATAGCGCGGGAGGAACATGTGTCCCTGACGGACTCCAGGGAGTTCGGGGCCCATTTCGGCCCGCAGCCTCTGGATAGAGGGCTGCTCCGAGGACGACCGTTTCTTCTTTTTGGCCGCCCCCGAACGATTCTCCGACCTGGTTTGTCGGGGCACACTCTTCCCGCGCGGGGGCGCGGCCCTCTGTTGCTGCGCAACGAAGGACCGCCGTCCCGCTTCCAGTGCGGCGTCAGACAGGTGGACCCCGTCTTGCTCCGCGCGCTTCCGGAGGAGTTCTAAACGAAGATCTCCCTCCTTCGGCACGGGACGCCCTCTGTCCACTGGACTTGACCCCACCTCCGCAGCTCCGGTAGTTTTCTTATTACCGGAGGAAGAGGAAGAGGAGGTTCCTTTCGGTGCCTGGATAGGCACCCGCTTACAGGAACCTCCCGCGCCTGGGCCGGATCCCGCGGAGGCGCCGCCCGCACCAGATCCCGAGGGATTAGGCGTCTTGGCGACTCCGGGTTTAGCGGAGGACCCTTTCTGGCCGCCCGGCTTAGGCGCCAGTGGCTTAGGTCCTCCGGACTTCGATCCGGCTTGAGGCGAGGGGCCGCCGGACTTCTTTTTTCGGTGCGGCCGCTTCTTCTTCTTCTTCTTCGGAGGCGAGGAGGCCGGGTCCGGGTCGGATCCGGCCTCAGATTGCCCGCGGTCAGCGGCTTCCAGCTCTTGCTGGGCTCTCCACTGCTTTTGGGCAATCTCCCGGGCTCGACGGCGAGTACGCCTAGAGACGGGCGATGTAAACCCGTCATCTCGGTTCTCGGTCTCCTTCGAGCCAGACTCCTGTCCCTGAGGCGGCGCTTGGGATGCGGCTTCCTCAGCCGCGTCAACCTGCTCCGCCCAAGTCCCAGGGGCCTTCTGGTCCTTGGCGGAACCACCGACGCGGTACTCGAGGAGGCGGAGGTGTCTGCCACCACCCGTCCCTCAGACGGACCCGCGGGTACCGTCACCTCGAGCAAGCTCGGGTAGTCCTCCTGAGTCAGCGCACCCGGAGACTGCAGGGGCGTCGTCCCGGCCGGAGCCTTTCCGGCGGACGAGCTCTTCCCCTGAGTCTTCGGCTGGGGGCGCGGCTTAGGAGTAGCCACTCGTGTCTTGGCCGCGATCTGCGGCATCTCCGACACGATCATGGTCACCCGGTGCCGTTCTTCACCGGCCTGGATCACCGGCGGTTCACGGACAGCCTCTGCTGCTGTCCGGGCGGCTTCCGCCGCCTGGAACTCCGCCGGGGTCTGGCCCATTGTCGCCGTCAGGCGAGCGGTGTAGCTCGAGCCCGCGGACACAATGCCAGACTCCTTCCAGGCATCGTCCATGATGCGCTGTGCAAAGCGCCATGGACCCCAGTGAAAGAATCGGTGATTCGCCGTCCCTGACGTAGTCATGAACGACGCCACCCTCGGTGGTATGTATCCATAATGGAATACAGGCCCCACTTCATTTCCGACGATATGAAGTCCCTCACCGCGGTGTGCACCCGAGCGGTGATCATTCAGGGCCTCTAAACTGGCGAAATATCGTTGCTGAGGGGTGCCGGAGTAGCACCTCTTGCAAACGAACATTTGCATCCAGGGGTAGTGGTACCCCGCAATATGTCGACTCAAGTGGTCGTAGGTAGGATACCTACGATCCCGATTGAGCGCACGGTGCGGGTCCTCATACCCGTCCAGGGATTCCGGACAGAGTTGGCATATTACACCCTCCCCTGTCTCGGGCGGCAACCCGACACGCTCCTCGTCCGTGAGTGGACGAGGCCGTGTGAAAGGCGTGTCGGCCGCCGCGCCGGCCGCCGCTGTGCGGCGTCCCTGCGGATCCCTGCCATAGCGCGGGAGGAACATGTGTCCCTGACGGACTCCAGGGAGTTCGGGGCCCATTTCGGCCCGCAGCCTCTGGATAGAGGGCTGCTCCGAGGACGACCGTTTCTTCTTTTTGGCCGCCCCCGAACGATTCTCCGACCTGGTTTGTCGGGGCACACTCTTCCCGCGCGGCCCTCTGTTGCTGCGCAACGAAGGACCGCCGTCCCGCTTCCAGTGCGGCGTCAGACAGGTGGACCCCGTCTTGCTCCGCGCGCTTCCGGAGGAGTTCTAAACGAAGATCTCCCTCCTTCGGCACGGGACGCCCTCTGTCCACTGGACTTGACCCCACCTCCGCAGCTCCGGTAGTTTTCTTAGTACCGGAGGAAGAGGAAGAGGAGGTTCCTTTCGGTGCCTGGATAGGCACCCGCTTACAGGAACCTCCCGCGCCTGGGCCGGATCCCGCGGAGGCGCCGCCCGCACCAGATCCCGAGGGATTAGGCGTCTTGGCGACTCCGGGTTTAGCGGAGGACCCTTTCTGGCCGCCCGGCTTAGGCGCCAGTGGCTTAGGTCCTCCGGACTTCGATCCGGCTTGAGGCGAGGGGCCGCCGGACTTCTTTTTTCGGTGCGGCCGCTTCTTCTTCTTCTTCTTCGGAGGCGAGGAGGCCGGGTCCGGGTCGGATCCGGCCTCAGATTGCCCGCGGTCAGCGGCTTCCAGCTCTTGCTGGGCTCTCCACTGCTTTTGGGCAATCTCCCGGGCTCGACGGCGAGTACGCCTAGAGACGGGCGATGTAAACCCGTCATCTCGGTTCTCGGTCTCCTTCGAGCCAGACTCCTGTCCCTGAGGCGGCGCTTGGGATGCGGCTTCCTCAGCCGCGTCAACCTGCTCCGCCCAAGTCCCAGGGGCCTTCTGGTCGTGCGGACCAGACTCCGCAGGTGCGGACACCGAGGAGTTCTCGGCAGAACCGGTGTCCGGACGGCTACGGCCATCCGGACGGGTTTCCGCACGAGTACTCTCATCCGGACCCAAAGACGCAAGCATCTCCGGGTGCGGATGCAACTCAATGTCCACATCCACGAGTCCCGCACCGCCGCAGTCCATCACCTCTTCCATACGAGAAAAAGGCGACGGATCTAAGAGTTGCTCGGCGCCTGGCGTGGCCGAGTCACTCTCTGCGGGGCGGTCCTCCGCGACCTCGCTCTCAGACTCGGTTCCTGTGTAAGAACCGGAGCTGGAGCTGGATTCCTCAGAACCCACATAGGCTCCCCGAGGGATGTCCTCGCGGTCATCCTCCTCGGGCCTAGACTGGGGTCTCGAGTACGAATTACCGCGCTCAAGAGACCCCTCTTCCCTCCCTTCATCACCTCCCCAGCCGTCACTTGACTCTGACATCAAGCGCTCTAATCGCTCTAAACACTGGGAGTCAGATCCGCAGATCCGTCTCCACCAGTGCCGAGCGCTTGAATGACGAGAAGGTGTCGAGTTACATCGATTATAGGCATCAAGTGTTGGCAGTTATACTGCACACGCATCGTATGACGCGTTCCCGTGGAAACGTCTATTCACTGCATCTACCCGATCGACAGACAAAAGGACGTTTTACATTCCCGCATTCCCATACACGCATCTCCCCCCGGTGACTCCTTTCGTGCCATGTATACGGGTGGCTTGTGTACACAAGCCATCCCGGGGGAACCCGCTAAAATACTACAGTAATTAACAGCAGTCATTAGCAATAGCTTTCGCACTGGCGATCAATGACGTGAAGTTAATCACCCTCGCAGGTTAAAGATTGTATACAATGTATCAAAAAGCCAAACTACTTGTGGGTGTTACGATTATGTCACCCTATCAGCAGCGATAAATAAAAATTTAACACCGCCCAAGCAGCAATGAAAATACATCCACCACCGCTTGCATGCTTTTCATAGATCACGGCATACAGCCTTCGATACAATGTACACAATCTCCTACACCCCTCTTGCGAAAGCAGAAATCTCCCGATTTCTTACTCTCTATTGCACCAGGGAAAAGATATATCACTAAACTTTCTCATATATGGGATAAATGAGTAAGAATAGCATTTCCACGGGAAACACGCACACACTTGTGGCTTATAATCCTCTCATAAATAATAAATGAGATGGAAAATAAACAAAATCACTCCCCATAGCCGCTGGCACGCTTACAGGGCGATCGGACATACCCATGACGTCCGGACAGACAATCGGGCGCCCTATGGGCGTTTGCAAAGCGCCCACTAGCATCCCCGACGTACTGCCCGGCCGCGGAGCGGTGCCCGGTCCAGCCCAGAGCCTCCTCAAACGACTACCGGAGCGCGGAGCCAATAGATTTAGACGCGGAGCCGGCATGGTCCATAACCGCACTGGTTAGGGGGCGAACCCTTCATACCGGCGCCCAATCTAGAGGCGCCCAAAGATGGTGAAAGCAATAGCCGGCGGACGTCCGGAGCTGCCCGCGGACGGAGTCCAGGCCGGACGTCTACCATTGTACGGCGTATTGCCCTTATCCAATGAAGATGAAATTGGAATTAGAAGCCACCACAAGTGTTGCGCATGTAATATACGACCCCCTTCTTAGAAGGAGGCCGGGGTTCCGGTCATTCCGGCCGGACCGCATATTGTAAGGTACGATCCGGACGAGAACGAGCGTCACCCGCTGCCGCGGCTGGTCCGCACACGCGGACTTAACAACCGCTCCATTATCATAATGGATAGTCGGTTTCCTGCCGTAAGAAACCTTAATTACTATAACCGTAATTATAGTAATGGCTCACGGGGGATAACTACACCGAAGTGCGTCATCTTAAAGCGCCGCGGACGCCGAACGAGTCACGCGGACGAACCGCGGACATCAGTCCTCATCTGCGGAGGTAAGTCGTGCGGACTCTCACGGAACGACCTAAAACCCATCCATAGTATGACAGACGGGTACCGCAGACGCATCCGCATGGGCGGAAGGTTATTCCCACCCGTACCGGGCTGGCGCACGTGGTATCCGGCGTGGCCGCCCGTCATCCGCAGGTACTGGAGGGAGTGGGGGTACCTGCGGATCGCCGTCATCTGGCTGATAGCCACCCAGTCCATCATCTGACGGGTCAGAGAGGTCCGGGAGGCCCACCATACGGCACACACGCTCGTCCGGAGTCCGCGGATGCTGACCGGAAGGATCTCATACGGGAGCATCATCCGGTTCCGCATCTTGAATTAGCGGATCCATGACAAGCGGGCCCTCGTACTTCTTCAGATTATCGATATGGACAACCAGAACCCTGTCCGGATCGGAATCCCTCCGGATCCGGTAGTCCACATCTGTCACCTGTTTCAGTACGGTAAACGGGCCTATCCACGGCTTAGCAAATTTATTGCCTTGCTTAAGCGGCGGATAATAGTAGTGCACCTTGTCGCCTTCCGCAAAAGCTGGCCTACCCTTAGCATGGGCGTCATAGCCTCGCTTCTGCCGGATGGCAGACTTGTCCAGGCGCGCGCGCGCGAAATCATGGGCGTTCGCCAGGGCGCGGCGAATCCACTCCACGTATTCCGGACCGCACTGGGGTACCGCGCCGGTCTCTGCCGCAGTTGGATACATAATATCCACGGGCAAATTTAGCTCCCGGCCGTACAACATCGCGTGCGGAGTAACTCCGGTCGAAGAGTGGACCGACGACCTGTACGCCATTAAGACATACGGGAGGTGGTCATCCCAATCATTCGCACGATCATTCACAAAGGCCGCCAGCATATTGAGGACCGATCGATTAAAGCGTTCGACCTGGCCATCAGACTGGGGCCTGTAGGGGGTGGTCCGCACCTTGGTACTGCCTAGCATCTGTGCTAGGTTTCGGAACAGGTTGCTCTCAAATTGCGTGCCCTGATCCGAATGTACCTGTTTAGGTACCCCATGGTACACCACCCATCTATTCACCAACAACCGAGCTACCTCGTCCGCAGTCTGGCGGCGCAGTGGGTAGGCGTCGGTATACTTGGTAAAATAGTCGGAAATCACTAGGATGTACCGGAAACCACGCGGGGTGACCCGGTGGGTATCCAGTATATCCAAAGCTATCCGATCAAACGGCGCGCCCGCCTTAACCGTGGTTAAGGGGTGGCGGCCAGGAGTCGGAACTCCTTTGCGAGCTTGACACCGAGGGCAGGCTGCGCACCACCGTTGCACGTCCAAGCTGCTACCAGGCCAATGAAAGCGCTGTTGTAGCCTATGGACGGTCCTCCGGATTCCCAAGTGACCGGTCACCCGGAGGTCATGCAACTGGTGGAGTACTTCTTTCCGCAGCTCCGCCGGAAGCACCAACTGCCATATTGGAGGCAGTGGGGTCGGTGGCTCATAGCGCCGGTATAGGAGGCCATCCCTCAAGGAGAGTCGTTCTCCTCCCTGTAGGTCTTTCGCTCATCCTTCGAGGGCTTCTGGCCGGCCTCAAGGGCTGTGATTACCGGTGCCAGAGCTCTGTCAGCTCTTTGCGTCGCAGCTATCTGCGCCGGAGAGTAGCCACCCAAGTAATTAGGCTCCTCATCCGTCGCGTCCGGCTGCGCCGCAGCGGCCATCACCACAGGGGGCAAGGACCGCTCATACTCAGACTCTCCAGAGGACGAGGGTACCCACGAGGAGTACACCGCCGGACTCGAGGAAGACTCGCTGGAGCTGAGCCGCACCTCCGCTTCATATGCGGGACGCCCTCGCCGATATCGGCGGGTCCGCGCGCGGAGATGAGCCCTAGACGCTCCGGCCGCCGTGTTGTTAGAGGGGGCGGCAGCCTGCGGTCTCCCCGGAACGTCCAATTCCGAGTCTGAGGATGAATCCGCGGCTTGCTGGAATGGCGCCATCCCTGCACAACCCGGATTCTTGCACTTATGACAACGGGACAGGCCGTCCGCGTTGCCGTGCAACTTACCAGCGCGATGCTCTATCTGCATGTCATACTCCTGGAGTTTGACGAGCCACCGCGCCACCAAGCCATCGGCCTCACTATAGTTGAGGAGCCATCTCAGCGAACTATGATCAGTCCGCAAGCGGAAATGGCGTCCCAACAAATAGTGCCGGAAGCGCTTGGTCATCGTAACCACCGCGAGCAACTCGCGATGAGTGGTACAGTAGTTCATTTGAGAGCGGCTCAAGGCCACACTCGCATAAGCTACTACCCGCTCTTGCCCGTCCACGATCTGCGAGAGGACACCGCCGAGTGCAAAGTTACTCGCGTCAGTGTCCAGGATGAACTCGCAGTCCGGACGAGGGTGCCGCAGCACCGGGGCCACTACCAAGGCCTGCCGGAGTCCCGAGAAGGCGTCAGCCTGCTCGGCGGACCAAACAAAATCGGCGCCCTTTTCCGTGAGGATAGTAAGGGGACGCGCGATCTCCGCAAAGCCGCGAATAAACCTGCGGTGGTAGCTCGCGAAGCCCAAGAAGGACCTCACGTCCGCCACGTTACATGGCGGAGGCCATTTCTGTACGGCCGCCACCTTTGCGGGGTCTGGTCTCACTCCGGTGCCCGTTACCATGAAGCCCAAGTACAGGATTTCCTGCGCGAATAGTTCGCACTTACTTGGCTTCAATTTAAGCCCTGCTCCGCGGATGCGATGGAGCACCATCTGGAGGTTGGTGAGGGTTTCCTCGAACGACCGGCCATACACGACGACATCGTCGATGTAGACCATACATCGCTTCCAGAGGAACCCTTTAAGTACCATCTCCATGAGGCGCTCGAACGTCGCTGGTGCGTTACAGAGCCCGAACGGCATTACCTTGAATTGGTAGAGCCCGTTCTTGGTAACGAAGGCAGTCTTCGCCCGATCACTCTCCTCCATCTCCACCTGCCAATACCCGGAGGCCAGATCCAGAGCACAGAAATAGTGCGACCCGGCCAGGGCATCGAAGGTATCCTCAATGTGCGGGAGAGGATATGAGTCCTTCCGCGTGGCATCGTTGAGTTTCCGATAGTCCACGCAGAACCTCCACGAGCCGTCCTTCTTCTTCACCATAACCACCGGACTGGCCCAAGGGCTGTCACTGGGTTCGATGATGTCCAAGTCGAGCATCTTTTGCACCTCCTGGTCTATGACCTCTTGGTGCACTATTGCTGCCCGACGAAGACGCTGCTTGAGAGGACGCTCGTCCACGAGGTCGATGCGGTGCTTGGCGACGTCAGTCTTGCCAACCGCACCATCAGGACCCATGAACACATCCGCATACTGCCGCAGCAGTCTGCGGAGCGCTTGGCGCTGCTCTTCATCCAACCGGTCCTTCGGAACCCGAGATTCCAAATGGTCCGGCAGGGTGAACGGGTCATCTCCGGCGGCCGCCGCCGCGCACGCAGCGCGGCAGACAGGATCGTCGGGGAGGACACGACTCGAAGCCGCGGGAATAGCAGTAGCTGCTATGCATCCGCGCTTCAGTACAATCGGAGCATCCGTAGGATTCACCACGAGGATGGGCATCGCGCGGGGGTTGGACATGACCAGGGCCCCACCCAGCACGAGCCCAGTTCCTGCGGCGAAACTGCTCACGGGTTGCACTATACACGGTCGACCATCGAGGGGCATGCGGGGACGACGCGGCCTCGTCTCGATGATCATCTCACTCATCGGCGGCATTACTACAGTGCGCGATGTCCGCATCTGGAATGAATGCATCGGGCCCGAGCGGAAGAGGAAGTGTGTGTCCTCTCCCATCCGGAACTCGCCAGCGCTAAAGTTGGCAATCACCCGGTGGACCCGTAGGAAATTCATCCCAATTATCCCGGCCGCTCCGATATCCGCCACGATCGCCTCTGTCAGATACACCTTGTCCCCAAGGGTAATAGGCAGATCGGTGATGCCATGGATACGGATGCGGTTGTCTCCCGCTCCGTAGAGCTTGTACGGTCCGGGATCTCGCAACTCGAGGTTGCGGAGCGCGGGCTCCTTCCTAAACGTTCCGGCGGCCACGAGGGTCACCTCCGAGCCTGAGTCTATGAGGAACCGGACCGGCTCCCGTCCGAAGGACAGGGGCAGGTACCAGCAGGGGTCCCTCACCAGCGCGCAGGTCGGGCGATACCTTTCGCACGCGCTGGGCTCATCTACGGAGTCCTCGCCATCCGCCTCAGCCGCGGAGGAGCCAGACTGGTCTCCAAGGACTACTTCCGGAGAAGTCATATCTACTTGGGGTCCGTCCTGCTCATCAGCGGGTGGGGCGGCATCGTTTGCCACCGAACAACTATCCCCGGACGCAGTGTTGGTCGCCACCACGTCCGGATCTAGTTTCCCTGTCGCGGGTTCCGATTCTGCTGTCCCGGAGGACCAGACCGGAAGGAATTCCTCCGTTGCGGGCCAGGGAGAGCTCCCTGGTATCCGCGCGACCGCAGGCGTTCCAACAACTCCGGACACTTCAGCCAAAAGTGTCCCTGCTTTCCGCAGAAGTAGCAGGGACGGTTCTGAGCTGGTCCGGAAGTGAACGCGCAACATTCTGCGGGTCCCGGAGCTTCGAGCAGACTGGTCTCCAAGGACTACTTCCGGAGAAGTCATATCTACTTGGGGTCCGTCCTGCTCATCAGCGGGTGGGGCGGCATCGTTTGCCACCGAACAACTATCCCCGGACGCAGTGTTGGTCGCCACCACGTCCGGATCTAGTTTCCCTGTCGCGGGTTCCGATTCTGCTGTCCCGGAGGACCAGACCGGAAGGAATTCCTCCGTTGCGGGCCAGGGAGAGCTCCCTGGTATCCGCGCGACCGCAGGCGTTCCAACAACTCCGGACACTTCAGCCAAAAGTGTCCCTGCTTTCCGCAGAAGTAGCAGGGACGGTTCTGAGCTGGTCCGGAAGTGAACGCGCAACATTCTGCGGGTCCCGGAGCTTCGAGCCCGGCGCAATGCGCAATCATCTGCGCGGCGCCGAGGTCGTATTCCTCCATGTCGCACTCGTCCGAAGGCGAGCGCGGCGCGGCGACCGGTGCCGCATGTGCGGGCGCCCCTATAGAGGGTGCCGGCGCACTAACCCACTGCTGGGGAGGTTCCCTGGCGGGTTCCCGGACGACCGGGTCCTGCCACGGGGTTACCTGCGATGCCTTGACCGGAGGAGGAATCGCCGCCTGCGCGGGTACAGCCGAGGCCGGAGCCGGGGCTGGAGGCAACTGTCTAGGACGGACAGCCATCTCAAGCGCAAGCGCGGAGTCTATTGCCTCCTCCATCGATCGCTTTTCATGGGTGGCCAGCCCGTACGCTAGGTGGTAAGGCTGGCCATCGATGAACTGATCGATCAGCATCGTCTCAAACCGTCTGGAGTCCATGTCCGGAAAAGCTCTCCGGCCGAGTATGCGTAAGCTGTACGCATAGTCTGTCACGGACTCAGTCGGCTGGCGGATACGCGCCTTGAACTCTCGTTCAGACTGCCGCCGATTGGTCGTCGGCGGGAACAGCAGGCGAAGTTGACGAGCAACCTCGCCGAACGTCACTGTTCCCACCGGCAGACACGGCATCACGCGGAGAGCTTTCCCTTCCAGGCTCCCCGCGAGGACGTGTCCAGCTTCAGGCTGGGACCATCCTTCGTACACGGCGGTACGCCATACCTGGAGCAACCGTTTCCGCAACCGTTGAACCGTTTCCGCCACGAAGAGTGGTCGGGCCCGTCATCGCGTTTGCTACGCGCCCGACGTGCGGTCCCGGCTCCGGGGTCGTCCGTGTACTGCGGCAAGTTCCGTGCGCTTCCTGCGCCTGCGGCGGAGTCTGCCGAAGCAAACATCGACGCCGCGGACGGAGGAGCAGGTAAGCTCACGTTTGCCGCCGGGGTCATCCTTGCTAAAAACCCACTCTGGCTAGGTGCGGGCGGGGCTCCCATCGAACCTACTGGGTAGGCTCCAGAAGGGGCGGCAAAGCTTGGGGCCGAAGCCACCTGTTGCCACTGCCCGTCCGACACACTATACGTGCCAGGGTAAGTCGACCACGCGGCTTGCGCTCCAACCGTCGGAACGGTCGACGCGGTCGCCAACGTGGTGCCTCCGAGCCGCGGGGCAGGCGCGGGTCCCATTGCGGGGGCCACTGGCGCCTGCGGACTCGGCAGGACTTGGGGAGGGGCTACTGGCCCAGACATCCCCGGACTTAGGGTGGCCGACGGGTCAACGCTCGAATGCAGCTGATTCCGCTTGAACAGTACAAGCGCCTCGGATATCAGCCACCTCTCCCTCTCCGTCAAAGGCCCCGAGTTGCCTTGTGACAGCGGAGAAGGGGAGCGGTTCCGCCGGTCTGATCGTCCCTGATGGGGCGACCGGGCGCGGTCATAGCGCCCGAGGGGGGCCAGCTCGCCAAGTGCGTCGGTGAGCTGATCCACCACACTGCCCGGTGCGGACCGACCAGAACCCATGCCGGAGGCTCGCGAGTCGTCTCCGCGGACGGGGTCTTGTCCACGGAGGTTTCCGCGCGTTCCTTCCGGCCGCCGGAGTCACCCGAAGATGTCTCACGGCGGCTGTCGCGCGACCGGGTGTGGTCCGCGACATTACCTCCCGTTTCCCCCCCCCCCTTGGGTTCATTAGCCTTATCTTTGGCTTTGTCTCTTTCCTTTGTCATCCTTTGAGATGTCCTTGAGGAGCGGGCGATCCCCAGGGACTAAGGAGGCTACAACGTTGTGACGGTAGGCTGCGATGGAACACTGTCGGACTGATCCTGGTCACGGCACCAATGTAAAGTTATTGACTACCGTCCGCTCTTCGGGATCCTCGAGGATAGTCCTCTCTCATCCGAGTCCTTGCGGACGCGCATCCGCTATTCCGGATCCTCGCGGCAGGGCCGCTCACCGGAGGTCGCGGCGGACACGGTAACTACTTCATCATTAACGGTAACCAGGTAACAGCCCACCCGACACTCCCAGGCCTACGGACACCGTTCAGAAACTAGTTCATCCCTACGGTGTTAACTGGCGGGGCCTGGCGAGCCGCGGTCTGCCTCGGGGACGGAACCCCGTACAGTCCGACATGCTGGCCAGAGCCTCTGTCACATGTCCCGGGAAGGGAGAGAGCTGGCGATCCACAGGGCCGAAGGCCCCCGAGTCAGCAACTCGTCTCTCCCAGCCCGGGCCTCCCCACGGAAATCGTCCCCAGGGCTCTAGGAGCCCACTACTCGCAAACAGGGAACACAAAGCTCATGGCCGAGCCTCGTGTGCGTCCTGTCTCTCGATCTTGGACAATCTCCTCGAACGAGTCGCTTCCAGTGTATATATAATACACCAGAAACTGTAGGGCGCACGCGAGGTTAAATCGATCCATTGTTATAGTTTACTGGAACGTAAATTACAATACGTCGCCGTGGCAACGCACGCTCGAACGGAGCATGTCAAAACAAGGCCAAGTACGAAAAGGCCACATAAATGGCATTTATGTTTACAAACACCTGCCGAGTGCTTAGGGCAAAATCGCCACAATAGCAAACTCTATTACTCTAAGCTTCGTTCACATATGAAATATGTATATATTTGTTCAGTACAAACAAATCGTATGGAAGATATAACATCCGAAACACCGAAAATCTGCAAGTTTTGTCGTACATGTGCCACACGGCAGTGCATGGGTGACAGAGTCGACAAACATGACGTAAATTTCTGTGACGTCATTGTTTAGATAGAAGCCTAGACAGGCGGCTCATTCCACTGGAACCAAAGATGCTGGAATTGCTCTGTTGCTCGGCATCATCAAAACAATGACGTCATCGGTTGCTACTCATTCATTCTTCCCAGTTTGAGGACATGGCCCGCTAAGTTTAGTTTCTTTTCGATTTTACCATCAATAGTAGTTTTGAAAATATGATTTCTTCGATTTTGAAGTCATCTGAATGAGTACTTCATGTGTGTGAAACTAATTTGTTACCAAATTGCATTTGAATTTGATAGGAAGTCCTCCTTTGAAGTGATACTGGCAGAAAGTTATTATAATAATCAGATTTATTTATCAACCGTCCATGATGATATGCAATTCTGCCTGTCTTCCCCATCCCCCCATTGGGTGACAATTTAGAATTTGGAAAACACATTCAAATGGAGAAACCTTTGCATTGCCAGGATGAAAACTCCACCTACTTTGTGCCGGTGACAGGGATCGAACCCGCATCACCTACCGCCTCTGAGCTTCGTTGCTTCAAGAGCCACCAGTCCCATCCACTCGGCCACAGAAGCGGTTGGGCGAGAGTCTTCCCTATACCAGAATAACTGTGTGTGTCGTCAAGTGAACAGGGTATATCAGTCTCCAGTCTTTTGTGGTTGGAAATGTGGATATCAAAAAGTTTCCGGTGCACTCAACTAAATGTGATAACATATCATGCATATTGAAACTTCATGGAAAATACCCAGCCAAGTTGAGGAAAAAGAAACATATGTACTATTACACGTATATGAATGTTCTAGTAGTGAATTCATTAGTTAGCAGAAGTCTGTCATCATACAAGTTATACCAGTTCAATATTTGGAAGAACATAATGTTGGGTAATATTTATTATTGTATCCCCCGAACAAAGTTCGGCGGATACTATCGATTTGGCTTCGTCGTCCGCGTACGCGTCAGCGTCAGCGTCCGTGTCCGCGTCCG
The DNA here is from genome assembly GCA_949152475.1 of Terebella lapidaria. NCBI lineage: Eukaryota > Metazoa > Annelida > Polychaeta > Terebellida > Terebellidae > Terebella > Terebella lapidaria. The sequence goes on from OX424564.1 coordinate 39,195,901, forward strand.
CAGAGATTTTCTTGTGAACGCGCTACAGGCCGCAATTCTCACTCGATCACCATTATTTTTTTGCAGGCACATATATAATGGTAAGATCCCGACACCAATCGATTTTGGTTGCCGTGGCAACTGAATTGGTCGTTTGGGGACACATTTTGCATTGAAAACAGCCTGTTTGAGACACATGGCTTGTGAACGCGCTACAGGCCGCAATTCTCACCCGATCACCATTATTTTTTACAGGCACATATATTATGGTAAGATCCCGACACCAATCGATTTTGGTTGCCGTGGCAACTGAATTGGTCGTTTGGGGACACATTTTGCATTGAAAACAGCCTGTTTGAGACACATGGCTTGTGAACGTTCTACTGATGGCAGTTTATTTTATACATCACCAATCTAAACTACTACATGCTCCTTTTCGATCCTTTGGATCGTTCTGGATAGAAATTCGCGTACTGAAAGCAAGGCACGATCATCTGCCTGCATGACTCGAGCGCTCCTTTTGCCGCCAAAACCGCCGCGCATATGCGCGCGCAGCTGCGCAGAAGCTTCACTTTTCTGTCCACCGCCATTTTTGCTTGGCAGCTTTGGATTTTGGTTCCCGGTGAATTCGTAGAATTTAGTCTGCAAACTAGACTTTTGCGATATATTCTTACGGAATTTCACCTGCCACGTTCATAGACATCGTTTTGTGTCTATTTGGATAAGTATTGGTCGATAGTTTGTTACTTGCTAGATCGTCAGCGATTTGTATAGCCAGTTCACCCTATTATCGTCCATCCGTCGTACTTGATAGTGTACTTGTTGTTTACATCTATCAATAGTTCTACGTTAATTTTCTACTGTATATATTGTGTATACGTATACTGTAGTTTATATATTCGTAGTCCTCTTAGGGTTCTTTTTCAGCGCGGTCACAGGTTTGCATATTTTGCCCGCCCTGTTACTGTGTGTGGTTAGTTCCCTTGTGTGATCATGACTTCACAATCCTCCCTTGGTACCGGTGCCATGGACGAACGTGTCTGGTCAATACCCTCCGAGGAGGGGAGAAACACAGTTTGTGTTTCGACTGTTTAGACCATGGCCCGGTATCTATGGAGGATTTGAGGTGTGATCTGTGTCGTTTCTGGCGTCCCTCTTCCTTCGTGCAGGCGACTGCAAAGTATTCCGAAGCCTCGTTGGCTCGTCGGGATGCTTTGAGGCTTGCGGAAGCTTCGGCTCCACAAGTCCGCCAGTCGCCCATGGAGGTGGAGACTCCGCCTGTGACGGCACAGATTGCGTCCGGTGTTAGCCAGCCCCTGGGGCTAACACAGGACATGGTCAACGCGGCTGTGCAATCTTTCTTTGCACAGTCGTTATCGTCCCTTCAGGGTCCCCTCCTGCCGGGTCTCTCTTCCCTGCTTGGACAGGGAGTCCCGGCCGGTTCTTCGGCTGCCCCTTCGTCGCAGGGAGAGCTTGCTCCCCCTGCTGGCAAGAAGTCGAAATCTTCTAAGAAGAAGGTTTCAGTTCTTGCCAAGGCGAAAGCAGCCAAGGAACCGCACTCCACCTTCGTCGTCCCTCAGTCGGGGCCGATCGAGGTGGAGGGGTCCGTCGTCTCTTCCCCGGGGCCTTCCAAGAAGAGGAAGCGATTTTCGATGTGGCTCAGGCTTCGTCCGACCTCTCGGTGGGCGACGATCAGGCTTCGGGCTTCGATCGGCGGAGCATCTTGGATGGCTCATTCGGGTCCTCGGTCTCGAGGTTCGAGGGGGGAGAGTTCCCTTTGTTTGGGGGTGAGGCTCTCGATCGTTCGTGCGATCGGGAGTCTTCACTTGGCGATCGTGCTCCTGGTCCTCGATCAGGGCACGATCGGGCGGGTGGTGCTGGGGTCGTTCCTCAGGGCCACTCAAGTCCTGTGTACGCGGATGTAAGTCGCCGGACGGGCGCGATCGCTGAGCAGGCATTCCCTCGCCCGTCCTTTGATGTACCCTTGGGGTCATCGAGGTCTTCGATCGGACCTGTGAGGTCCAACGATCGGGGGGGTCGAGTGGAAGCTGATCGGGAGTCGTCGTCCTCAGAGGATGAGACTTCCGATCAGGCCGGGGGTTCTAACTTCCGGTGGGCTTTGGAGTCGGTCGCAAGGCGAATGGACTTGCCGATCGATGCTCCAGGGCCCTCACGGGGAACCGGTAGGTTCGCGTCGGCGCCAGTTCGTCGGCCGATCCGGCTCCCTGTGGCTCCCGCGTTGGTCAAGTCCTTCGACAAGATCAACAAGGGAGTTACGGCTAAGAAGGATGTGGCTCGTACGGAGTCGACATTCCCGACTAGCCGTGTTCGACCTGAGTCGATCGACACCTATCAGACTGTACAGTCCGAGGGTGGACATCAGACTTCCGTCCCGGTCGAAGACCCTAACCTTCACCTGCTTTCCCGGAAGCAGGGTACGGTCTGGTCAGCTTATGTGAAAAAGGCTCGCCTTTCTCAATGGCAGACGCTGTCTCATCAATTGATGGGGCAGCTCTCGTTGACAGATCACCTGACCACTTTTGTTCAGGAGTTTGTGGACGAGGCGGATCTGGAGGAGGGGAGTCGCGCCAACATTCATGCAGCACTCGGCGTCTTGGCCGGAGTGGTCCATGCTGCTGAGCGTGACAGTGCGCACCTGGGCGCACAATTGGATCTCACCATGCGTGATGCCGATCTCCGTCTGCTTGACGTGTCCGCTACGGACGTCGCTGAGCTACGGGGGAGGCCGCTTTTCTCAGGCTATACCTACGCCAACCTCTCTCGATCGGATATTTCCGTCATGCGGGAACATCTCCGGGATGAGGCTATGGCCAAGGCTTTGCTTGGGAAGTCGGCGGGGTCTGGGACAGGCAAGAAGACCAAGGGTCAGAAGCCTGCCCAACCTCAGGCACCACATGCACCCGCTTCTACGCAGCCGCCCTTTCGGGGGGCGCAGCCTCCCCCTCCCCAGGGGGATGGCAAGCGCGGAGGCAAAGGGGGTGGACGCTTCAAGGGCAAAGGGAAAGCTTCTGGTAAGAAGTGACTCGTTGCGGGAAAGCGTAGGCTCTGTGGAAGGTTCAGTTCTGTCGGAATTCGATCTTCCACAACCTGGTCCAGTCGGGGGACGCCTGGCTCAGTTCGTCCAGAATTGGAGCGATCTGGCGTCGTCAGACAATTCAGTCGTGGCATGGGTGAAGTTCGGTCTCACCTTCAGATGGGAGGCTGGAAAACCACCGATCAGACCCAAAGCGTGGTTCTTCCCTGTGCCCGGCGATCGGGAAAAGTTTCAGCTTCTGCAGCACGAGGTGCAGCAGTTGCTAGAGAAACGTGCGATCGAGGTGGTCAAGGACGAGAGAGGATTCTATTCTCTCATCTTCCTAGTGCCGAAAAAGACAGGCGGGTGGCGTCCCGTTTTCGATCTGTCAAACCTCAACAAATTCCTGATCATACCCAGGTTCAAGATGGAGTCGGCGCTTTCCATCCAGAAAGCTCTGTCCAAGGGGAAGTGGGCAGTCAGTATCGACGTCAAGGACGCGTACTTACATGTGCCAATACACCCAGCCGATCGGCGATACCTCAAGTTCGCCTTCGAAGGTTCGGTGTATCAGTTCAGGGTACTTCCTTTTGGAGTAGCCACCGCCCCTTACGTGTTCACCCGTATCGTAAGGACGATGGCAGCCAGGTTTCGATCGGTTGGAATTCAATTCCACCATTATATCGACGATTGGTTAATCATAGCCGACTCCCCGTCTCAGGCTATAGAGCAATCCGGGTTCGTCCTCAGGTTGGCGACCAGCCTCGGCTGGATCCCCAATTGGGCGAAGTCTCATCTGTCCCCGACACAGAGGTTCGAGTATGTCGGGGTAGATTACGATCTAGAGCGAGGAGTAGCTCTTCCTCCGCGGAAGAGAGTTCTCAAGGCGATTGCGGCGATGGAGGTCGCGCTGACGCAGTCGTCGATCACAGCTCGACAGTTTCTGTCCATCATCGGTCTGTTGGCGTCGATGGAGAAACAGGTGCCGTTCGGCAGGTGCTTCCTCAGACCCATTCAATGGTGTCTAGCGTTGCAATGGCGGATCCTCACCGATCGACTAGACCAAGTCGTATCGGTGGACGATCGTGCTCGGGAAGCAATGCATTGGTGGCGGGACCATCGGAATCTTTTCCGAGGGATGCCACTCGCGGAGTATCTGCCCGATCGGACCTTCTTCACCGATGCGTCAGAATTGGCTTGGGGAGCTCATATGGACGAGCACGAACTCTCTGCTGTGTGGAACACGAGCGAGAGGGCGTTGCACATCAATGTCCTAGAGCTGCGAGCGGTGAGACGTGCGTTCGAGATCTGGGGGCCTCAGAGTCCCCCAGGGACGAAGTGGTTGGTCTTCACAGACAACAGCACAGTAGTGGCGCACATAAACAAACAAGGTGGAACTCGGTCCAGTCAGCTTTGTTTGGAGGCCGAGTGTCTGATCAGGTTTGCCTTCAAGTACCGTCTGTTTATCAGGGCGAGGCACCTGCCGGGTCACAGGAATGTCCTAGCGGACGCTCTGTCGAGACCGGACAAGATCATAGGCACGGAGTGGAGTCTGCATCCGGGGGTGTTTCGGCGCGTTTGTCAGGCGTTCGGGACACCGAACATAGACCTGTTCGCAACCTCTCGGAATCACAAGCTCCCGGTCTACTTCTCACCTCTGCCAGAGAGCGAGGCACTGGCTGTGGACGCGATGTCTCAGTCGTGGGACGGGATGTTCGGGTATGCGTACCCGCCAACTCGGTTCCTAACAGAAGTGCTGCACAAAGTAGCCAGGTCTCAGTGCGAGATTCTGTTGGTGGCGCCATGCTGGCCGATGCAGGCGTGGTTCCCCCTGCTACTGTCCCTCCTGATCGATGTACCACGGGTTCTCCCGATCGAGGACAGGTTGCTGAAGCAACCGGGGCGGGATATATTTCACGATTCCGTCCACGTGCTCAAATTACACGTCTGGAGGCTATCGAGCGATCCTTCCAGGAGGCAGGATTTTCTCAGCAGGTGTCCGTACATCTCGCGAGAAAGAATAGGAGATCCTCCTCTAAAACGTATGAGGCTAAATGGAGAGTATTCGTACGTTGGTGTAACGGAAGGCGCATTGATCCGCTCTCTGCCCCTCTGAATGCAGTGCTAGACTTTCTCTGCTATCTCTTTGATAGGCTTAATTTGAAGCCTACTACGATCGAGGGATACAGGTCCATGCTGGGCCCTGTATTCCGTGCTAGGGGGATCGATTTAACTAATAATCGTATCCTTGCTGATCTCTTGGCGTCCTTTAGGACGCAAAGGCCACGTGGAGTTCCTACTCTACCGGATTGGGACATGGCTTTTGTGCTATATTGTCTTACTAAAGCACCTTGGGAGCCTCTCAAGGAAGTTTCCTTGCAGAGGTTAACTCTTAAGACTTTCCTGCTAGTTATGCTAGCAAGTGGTCGAAGACGCTCAGATGTCGCGGCGATCGACGTATCGCGAGTCGCATTTGGCGCGGATGGGTCCGTTTCCTTATACCCAGTACGTGATTTTATGCCTAAAACACGTGCTGCAGTTGAGGGCGGGAAAGCGTTCTCCCCTATCGTAATTCCGTCATTGGGCGGTTACGTAGGACGGAATGAGCCGGACGCTCTATTGTGTCCGGTAAGAGCGCTGAAAATCTACATCGATCGTACCAGATCGATCAGGAAAGATCGCAAGCGATTATTTATTTCCTATCAGCCTAACAGGGCTACGGATATCTCCACAGCTACACTATCCCGATGGGTGAAGGTTGTAGTGAGGACTGTCTATGCGGAATCAGGTGCTGACGATCGAGTCACTTACAAAATATCGTCCCACCAAATCCGACACATCTCGATGTCTTTGGCGGCCAGGTCGAATATTCCGTTGGAATATATCGTGAGGGCTGGAATGTGGACTAATTCTACGACATTCATCGGGTTCTATCTGTCCAATGCTGCCGAACTTCAGGACCAGTCGTCCAGATTTAGACTGGGTCCGCTGGTCGTAGCGCAAGCTGTTGTTTGAACCAGCTGGACAGAAAAGTCTTGGTTTTAACGTGCACGTGTATATAAGCAACACTTTGTGTTTGTGTTTGAATTCTTTATGTTACGGTCTCAAGTAGAGTTCCGTTTTCCACCGATGGGTGAAGAAGAAATTCGTGCATGTCGGAGGCAAGCGATCGCACCGCTAGGTGAGTATCTTTATGATTACTAAAGATATATCGAAAATGTAGCATTTTAGCGATTCGCTTGAAATCAAGACTATCGTCTGTTTTCATGACTCTCTAGCACTACTGCTCCACCGCCTATCCTTTGATTCTAAGGAGCATGTAGTAGTTTAGATTGGTGATGTATAAAATAAACTTCCCAAATTTTAATTGTAAATTTGCCGTTTATTGTTATTACTCACCTCTAAACTACTACAGTAAAGGCCCTCCCATCCATCCCCGCCAGTTGTGTGCTAGGGGCTTCCTTTTGTCGTTTTTTGGACAGAAAAGTGAAGCTTCTGCGCAGCTGCGCGCGCATATGCGCGGCGGTTTTGGCGGCAAAAGGAGCGCTCGAGTCATGCAGGCAGACGATCGTGCCTTGCTTTCAGTACGCGAATTTCTATCCAGAACGATCCAAAGGATCGAAAAGGAGCATGTAGTAGTTTAGAGGTGAGTAATAACAATAAACGGCAAATTTACAATTAAAATTTGGGAAATTTTTGACGAATCTCGATGATATTTGGAAGTTTTGTTGGGGAGGGCTGTCACACGAAACCAATCGTTTTTTAGAATGATCATATAAATATTAATATGTTAACAGCCTAACTTATTGTATCCCCCGAACAAAGTTCGGCGGATACTATGGATTTGGCTTCGTCGTCCGCGTCCGCAGAGATTTTCTTGTGAACGCGCTACAGGCCGCAATTCTCACCCGATCACCATTATTTTTTGCAGGCACATATATAATGGTAAGATCCCGACACCAATCGATTTTGGTTGCCGTGGCAACTGAATTGGTCGTTTGGGGACACATTTTGCATTGAAAACAGCCTGTTTGAGACACATGGCTTGTGAACGCGCTACAGGCCGCAATTCTCACCCGATCACCATTATTTTTTGCAGGCACATATATTATGGTAAGATCCCGACACCAATCGATTTTGGTTGCCGTGGCAACTGAATTGGTCGTTTGGGGACACATTTTGCATTGAAAACAGCCTGTTTGAGACACATGGCTTGTGAACGCGCTACAGGCCGCAATTTTTGACGAATCTCGATAATATTTGGAAGTGTTGTTGGGAAGGGCTGTCACACGAAACCAATCGTTTTTTAGAATGATCATATAAATATTAATATGTTAACAGCCTAACTTATTACAGAATTTTGAAATATCCATTTTGACATGTACGATCATTCCAATAGCCTGTACAGTGGAAGGTAATGACACTGGTTTCTTGTTCAGAATGGAGAACTGAAGTTTTCAGTGAAAACAGGACAATATTACTGAATAAGTTAACATTAGTTTTATTAGTTAAGTCTATTATTGTCCACAATAAAAATAGTTAAGACGAGAAACGTTTATTATTAAGCTCAACAAGGTAAAGGTTTTGTCCAGTACAAATTTCATGGGTGTAACTGAATAAGTTAACATTATTTTTAATAGTTAAGTCTATTATTGACCACAATAAAAATAGTTAAGACAAGAAATATTTATTATTAACCTCAACAAGGTAAATGTTTTGTCCAGTACAAATTTCATTGGTGTAACCGAATAAGTTAACATTATTTTCACTAGTTAAGTCTATTATTGACCACAATAAAAATAGTTAAGTCTATTATTGACCACAATAAAAATAGTTAAGATGAGAAATATTTATTATTAAGCTCAACAAGGTGAAAGTATGTCCAGTACAGATTTCATGGGTGTACTGAATAAGTTAACATTATTTTTACTAGTTTAGTCTATTATTGACCACAATAAAAATAGTTAAGACAAGAAATATTTATTATTGGGCTCAACAAGGTAAAGATTCTGTCCAGTAGACATTTTATGTCTGTAACCAAATAAGTTAACATTTTTTTTGCTAGTTAAGTCTATTATTGACCTCAATAAAAATAGTTAAGATGAGAAACAATTATTATTGAGCTCAACAAGGTTAAAGATTTGTCCAGTACAAATTTCATTGGTGTAACCGAATAAGTTAACATTATTTTCACTAGTTAAGTCTATTATTGACCACAATAAAAATAGTTAAGTCTATTATTGACCACAATAAAAATAGTTAAGATGAGAAATATTTATTATTAAGCTCAACAAGGTGAAAGTATGTCCAGTACAGATTTCGTGGGTGTACTGAATAAGTTAACATTATTTTTACTAGTTTAGTCTATTATTGACCACAATAAAAATAGTTAAGACAAGAAATATTTATTATTGGGCTCAACAAGGTGAAGGCTTTGTCCAGTAGAGATTTTATGTTTGTGACCAAATAAGTTAACATTATTTTTTTGCTAGTTAAGTCTATTATTGATCACAATAGCTTTTTATGAAAACATTGATCAACTTTTACTTTGAATTTCAACTTGAGACCATGTTTGGCACAAATTATGAGTTAAAATATAACTTATGGTGAAAAATTCGATCTGGCTCCAATTTCGTCATCTTGAAATGCAGTTTTGGTCAACTTTTACTTTGAATTTCAACTTGAAAGCATGTTTGGCACATATTATAAGTCGAAATATAACTTATGGCGAAAAGTTCTATCTGGCTCCAATTTCGTCATCTTGAAATGCAGTTTTGGTCAACTTTTACATTGAATTTCAACTTAATACCAAGTTTGGCACATATTATGAGTTGAAATATAACTCATGGCGAAAAGTTTGATCTGGGTCCAATTTCGTCATCTTGAAATGCAGTTTTGGTCAACTTTTACTTTGAATTTCAACTTGAAAGCATATTTGGCACATATTATGAGTCGAAATATAACTTATGGTGAAAAGTTCGATCTGGCTCCAATTTCGCCATCTTGAAATGCAGTTTTGGTCAACTTTTAGTTTGAATTTCAATTTGAAACCAAGTTGGGCAGGTATTATGAGTTAAAATATAACTTATGACGAAAAGTTTGATCTGGCTCCAATTTTGTCATCTTGAAATGCAGTTTTGATTAACTTTTACTTTGAATTTCAACTTGAAACCATGTTTGGCCCATACATGTATTATGAATCGAAAAATAACTTATGGTGAGAAGTTCAATCTAGCTCCAATTTCGTCATCTTGAAATGCATTTTTGGTCAAATTTTACTCTGAATTTCAACTTGGAACCAAGTTTGTAAAATATTCTGAGTTGAAATATAAATAGGTGAAAAGATTGATCTATCTGTATTTTCGTTATTTTATCAAACATGTCGAATGGAAATTCATATAAAGAGATTTCAGTGGTGATTTTGAATTCGACCTTCAATAACCTCGGAAAATCAGTGCAGCAGTTTTGGTGGGGAAAAGAAAACAGTTGTGACTTGGGATTTAACATTTCTCTGGTAATCTTTTTTAGCCCTTGCTCTAGTTTTTCACACTTGACAGTGATATATTTGGGGCAACAGAGATGATAGGGCTACGGGGGATACACCCAAGCGGTCGTAGGCGACCGGAAGCGTCTAGTTACAGAATTTGGAAATATCCATTTTGACATGTGAGATCATTCCAATATTCCAATGGAAGGTAATGACACTGGTATCTTGTTCAGAATGGAGAACTGATGTTTTCAGTGAAAACAGGACAATATTACTGAATAAGTTAACATTAGTTTCACTAGTCTATTAAAGTCTATTATTGTCCACAATAAAAATAGTTAAGACGAGAAACGTTTATTATTAAGCTCAACAAGGTAAAGGTTTTGTCCAGTACAGATTTCATGGGTGTAACTGAATAAGTTAATATTGTTTTTAATAGTTAAGTCTATTATTGACCACAATAAAAATAGTTAAGACAAGAAATATTTATTATTAACCTCAACAAGGTAAATGTTTTGTCCAGTACAAATTTCATTGGTGTAACCAAATAAGTTAACATTATTTTCACTAGTTAAGTCTATTATTGACCACAATAAAAATAGTTAAGTCTATTATTGACCACAATAAAAATAGTTAAGAGGAGAAATATTTATTATTAAGCTCAACAAGGTGAAAGTATGTCCAGTACAGATTTCATGGGTGTACTGAAAAAGTTAACATTATTTTTACTAGTTAAGTCTATTATTGACCACAATAAAAATAACTCAAGAACGCCTTGACGAATCTTCGAGAAATTTTCACCAGTTATCACATATATTACATAGATGAACCCTATTGTTTTGGAGCCGGCTCCGAGGTCCGGTTAGTCCGTGAGGATGAATTTGTGTCAAATGGTTTCCGGATGATAACTCGAAAAGTACTTGTGCTATCATTTTGAAACTTGACATATATGTTGATATAGTGTCGCAGAGGAGCCCTATCGATTACGGGGTCAATCCCTCAAACGACCTTTGACCCAGGGGCCAAAAACAATTTTGATGAGTCATCCTTGAGGCTCATTGCATATCTCGGAAATGGTGCGTCGTAGAGCGAAACGGACGTTATTTTCGGACTCGTCACCATAGACAAACATGTCTAAGGGGTATTATGGATGAACTTTGACCTTGACCCGAAATTTTTTTGCCGAGTCGGCATTTTTCGTCTTCTTCGATATCTCGGAAACGGTGCGTCGTAGAGCGAAACGGACATTATTTTCTGACTCGTCGACCTAGACAAACATGTCTAAGGGGTATTATGGATGAACTTTGACCTTGACCCAAATTTTTCTCGCCGAGTCAGCATTTTTCGTTTTCGTCGATATCTCATAAACGGTGCATCGTAGAGCGAAACGGACGTTATTTTCGGACTCGTCGACCTAGACAAACATGCCTTAGGGGTATTATGGATGAACCTTGACCTTGACCCAGATTTTTTTTTCGCCGAGTCAGCATTTTTCGTTTTCGTCAATATCTCAGAAATGGTGCGTCGTAGAGCGAAACGGAAGTTATTTTCGGACTCATCACTCTAGACAAACATGTCTAGGGGGTATTATGGATGAACTTTGACCTTGACCCGAAATTTTTTTGCCGAGTCGGCATTTTTCGTTTTCTTTGATATCTCGGAAACAGTGCATCGTAGAGCGAAACGGACGTTATTTTCGGACTCGTCGACCTGAATTTTTCTGCCGAGTCGGCATTTTTCGTTTTCGTCGATATCTCGGAAACGGTGCGTCGTAGAGCGAAACGGACGTCATTTTCGGACTCGATATCTCGGAAACGGTGCGTCATAGAGCGAAACGGACGTCATTTTCGGACTCGTCACCGTAGACAAACATGTCTTAGGGGTATTATGGATGAACTTTTTTACTGAGTCAGCATTTTAGGTTACCGGACCTATGGTCCGATAACCTATTGGCATGGCGTTGCGTCCGTCGTCCGTCGTCGTCCGTCGTCGTCGTCGTCGTCGTCCACATTTTTATCTTTTTTGTTTACAGGCAAATTTTTCTGAAATTTTGCACAAAAATACTTAAAAATAATTCAAGAAGGAGGTATTTTTTAGTTTTTTGATTCTCGCATTTTTTTCGAAATGGCGGCCGTTTTCGACGAAAAATGCCTGATTTTGGACTTTGGCGGCCATTTTCTCAAAATCTGTTCAGTAACTTTTTTTCTTTTTAATAAATAACACTCCTCATATGTACTCCTATGATGTGTATAAATTTCGTTGTGCTTGAATCGCTCGAAGTGGGCCATTTTGGCCCAAACTCGGCTCAAATGGGACTTTCCCATGTTAAATTCTCCTATGCTTTATAATGGGACACATTATGCCTAATATCTCACTTGATATTGAGATTAGAGACTAGGAATCAATTGTGGACCTATAGGAAATGATATATGCTGAATATTCTCGTGACCTTGAATTTGACCTCTGACCTCACTTTCAAGGTCAGAGCACAAAATGGCTTATATCTCGCTTATTATCGACTCTACAGCTTAGGAATCAATTGTGGACATATAGGAAATGATATATTCTGAATATTCTCGTGACCTTGAATTTGACCTCTGACCTCAGTTTCAAGGTCAGAGCACAAAATGGCTTATATCTCGCTTATTATCGACTCTACAGCTTAGGAATCAATTGTGGACATATAGGAAATGATATATTCTGAATATTCTCGTGACCTTGAATTTGACCTCTGACCTCAGTTTCAAGGTCAGAGCACAAAATGGCTTATATCTCGCTTATTATCGACTCTACAGCTTAGGAATCATTTGTGGACATATAGGAAATGATATATGCTGAATATTCTGATAACCTTGAATTTGACCTTCGACCTCATTTTCAAGGTCACAGGACAAAATGGCTAATATCTCGCTTGTTGTCGACTTTACAGCTTAGCAATCAATTATGAACATATAGGAAATGATATATGCAGATTATTGTCATGACCTTGAATTTGACCTTTGACCTCATTTTCAAGGTCACAGGACAAAATGGCTAATATCTCACTTATTATCGATTTTACAGCTTAGGAATCAATTGTGGACATATAGGAAATGATATATGCTGAATATTCTCGTGACCTTGAATTTGACCTCTGACCTCATTTCCAAGGTCCAAGGACAAACTGGCTCATATCTTGCTCCTCTATTGACTGTATGGCTTGGGAATCAATTGTGGACATGATATACATGATATAGAAAATGATATACACTGAATATTTTGATGACCTTGAATTTGACCTTTGCCCCTTCATTTTCAAGGCTACAGCATAAAATTGCTAATATCTCTCTGATTATTGAACTTACAGAGCAATCAACTGTGGACATGATATATGCTTAATGTTATATATGCTGAATATTCTCTTGACCTTGAATTCAACCAGTGACCTGGCTAACACCTAAAATATTAAACATTGTCCGGTAACCTATCTTTGGCCCTTGGCCTAATTTTTCATTTTCTTCGATATCTCGGAAACGGTGCGTTGTAGAGCGAAACGGACATTTTTTTCGGACTCGTCGACCTAGACAAACATGTCTTAAGGGTATGAGGAATGACCTTTGACCTTCACCTTGAATTTTTCTGCCGAGTCGGCATTTTTCGTTTTCGTCGATATCTCGGATACGGTGCATCGTAGAGCAAAACGGACGTCATTTTCGGACTCGTCACCCTAGACCAACATGTCTTAGGGGTATTATGGTCTTTATGGATGAACTTTGACCTTGACCCGAAATTTTTTTATCGAGTCGGCATTTTTCATTTTCTTCGATATCTCGGAAACGGTGCGTCGTAGAGCGAAACGGACGTCATTTTCGAAATCGTCACCCTAGACAAACATGTCTTAGGGGTATTATGGATGAACTTTGACCTTGACCCGAAATGTTTTTATCGAGTCGGCATTTTTCATTTTCTTCGATATCTCGGAAACGGTGCGTCATAGAGCGAAACGGACGTCATTTTCGGACTCGTCACGCTAGACAAACATGTCTTGGGGTATTATGGATGAACTTCGACCTTGACCCGAAATTTTTTTATCGAGTCAGCATTTTTCATTTTCTTCGATATCTCGGAAACGGTGCTCTTAGAGCGAAACAGACGTCATTTTCGGACTCGTCGACCTAGACGAACATGTCTTAGGGGTATTATGGATGAACTTCGACCTTGACACGAAGTTTTTTTGCCGAAGCGGCATTTTTCATTTTCGTCGATATCTCGGAAACGGTGCGTCGTAGAGCGAAACGGACATTATTTCCAGACTCGTGATACTAGACAAACATGTCTGAGGGGTATGTTGGGTGAACTTGGTCCTGAGCCAAATTTTTTTTTGCTGAGTCAGCGTTTTTCATTTTCAGCCATATCTCGGAAACAGTGCATCGTAGAGCGAAATGGACGTTATTTTCGGACTCGTGACACTAGGCAAATATGTCTTAGGGGTATGTTGGGTCAACTTGATCCTGGGCCAATTTTTTTTTGCTTTTTCATTTTTCATTTTTGGCCTCGGAAATCTCGGAAACGATACATAGTTGAATGAAATCTATGTTATTTTTGGACTCGTGGTACTAGACAAAGACATCTTAGGGGTATGTTGGGGAAATTGTGCCTGGGCCAAATTATTTTTCTCTGCTGAGTCGGCATATTTCATTTTCGGCCATATCTCGTTTATTTTCATTTATATCTCAGAAACCGTCGTCTTGGATTGAAATGGATGTATCTACATAATCATTTTGGTTGCAGAGTTGTCAGTAATTAACAGTTCACCTGTGATTGTGTTGTGTATCGAAATGCCTCAAGGCCTCTAGGCCTTTACGTCTAGTTATTATTGGGCTCAACAAGGTAAAGACTCTGTCCAGTAGACATTTTATGTCTGTAACCAAATAAGTTAACTGTTTTTTGCTAGTCAAGTCTATTATTGACCTCAATAAAAATAGTTAAGATGAGAAACAATTATTATTGAGCTCAACAAGGTTAAGGTTTTGTCCGGTAGAAATTTCTGGGTGTAACCGAATACATGTAAGTTAACATTATTCTTACATATTAAGTCTATTATTGACCACAATGAAAATAGTTAAGACAAGAAATATTTATTATTGGGCTCAACAAGGTAAGCTCAACAAGGTTAAGGTTTTGTCCGGTAGAAATTTCTGGGTGTAACCAAATAAGTTTACATCATTTTTACATGTTAACTATTTTCATTATGGTCAATAATAGACTTAGTTAAGTAATAGTTAAGACAAGAAATATTCATTATTGGGCTCAACAAGGTGAAGGCTTTGTCCAGTAGAGATTTTATGGCTGTGACCAAATAAGTTAACATTATTTCTTGCTAGTTAAGTCTATTATTGATCACAATAGCTTTTCATGAAAACATTGATCAACTTTTACTTTGAATTTCAACTTGAGACCATGTTTGGCACAAATTACATGTATGAGTTAAAATATAACTTATGGCGAAAAATTCGATCTGGCTCCAATTTCTTCATCTTGAAATGCAGTTTTGGTCAACTTTTACTTTGAATTTCAACTTGAAAGCATGTTTGGCACATATTATGAGTCGAAATATAACTTATGGTGAAAAGTTCGATCTGGCTCCAATTTCGTCATCTTGAAATGCAGTTTTGGTCAATTTTTAGTTTGAATTTCAACTTGAAACCAAGTTTGGCACATATTATGAGTTAAAATATAACTTATGATGAAAAGTTCGATCTGGCTCCAATTTTGTCATCTTGAAATGCAGTTTTGGTTAACTTTTACTTTGAATGTCAACTTGAAACCATGTTTGGCACATACATGTATTATGAGTCGAAATATAACTTATGGTGAGATGTTCGATTTGGCTCCAATTTCGTCATCTTGAAATGCAGTTTTGGTCAACTTTTACTTTGAATTTCAACATGGAACCAAGTAAGTAAAATATTCTGAGTTGAAATATAAATAGGTGAAAAGATTGATCTATCTGTATTTTCGTTATTTTATCAAACATGTCGAAATGGAAATTCATATAAAGAGATTTCAGTGGTGATTTTGAATTCGACCTTCAATAACCTCGGAAGATCAGTGCAGCAATTTTGGTGGGGAAAAGAAAACAGTTGTGACTTGAGATTTAACATTTCTCTGGTAATCTTTTTTAGCCCTTGCTCTAGTTTTTCACACTTGACAGTGATATATTTGGGGCAACAGAGATGATAGGGCTACTGGGGATACACCCAAGCGGTCGTAGGCGACCGGAAGCGTCTAGTTTTTTTCTGTATTTGCAAACAGTAATTATATACATCTATGAACCTACATCTTCAGACCGAAAACTGCATAATTTGAACTATTGCATCCAGTATCAGGCATTCAAACACCCTCAGCGTGTGAAACAGACAGGGTCAAAGTGTACTCAGAGGTTCTAGAATATATAAGCACAAATACGGTGTAATTCACTTGTCATATCTATTCTCTTCTACAGTATCCCGCTTATGTGAAATTATGGTACCGGACGGTCGTTGTCATGAAGTCACGTTATGATAACTGCAGTCTCGCAGATCCAGTCTCGCTGTTTGAATTTCATTCAGGACACGAATCGTACTGATACATGTAAATGTCCATAGATGTCATCTAGTTGTTGTGTCAATGTTATATTATACTGTAAAGCCACAAATTATTTGCGACCTGGCTTTTATTTTCGCGAATTTTGCGAATCCAATAAAATCGCGAAACTAAATGGACGCGAAACATTTCTGATGACAACTCATATTCTTATGATAAAATTGTTCGAGATGGCCAAATTGCAAAATTAAATGGCCGCAAACATGGTCTGATCGCAAAAACACGAAAATTTGCGTCAGCAAACTCAAAGGGCTTTACAGTTCTCGAGTAAACCTTCCATAATCGATTGAGGAAAAATGATTTCACATTTAAACATTCCATATAGCAAACTCTATTATTCTAAGCTTCGTTCACATATGAAATATGTATATATTTGTTCAGTACAAACAAATCGTATGGAAGATATAACATCCGAAACACCGAAAATCTGCAAGTTTTGTCGTACATGTGCCACACGGCAGTGCATGGGTGACAGAGTCGACAAACATGACGTAAATTTCTGTGACGTCATTGTTTAGATAGAAGCCTAGACAGGCAGCTCATTCCACTGGAAACAAAGATGCTGGAATTGCTCCGTTGTTCGGCATCATCAAAACAATGACGTCATCGGTTGCTACTCATTCATTCTTCCCAGTTTGAGGACATGGCCCGCTAAGTTTAGTTTCTTTTCGATTTTACCATCGATAGTAGTTTTGAAAATATGATTTCTTCGATTTTGAAGTCATCTGAATGAGTACATCATGTGTGTGAAACTAATTTGTTACCAAATTGCATTTGAATTTGATAGGAAGTCCTCCTTTGAAGTGTTACTGGCAGAAAGTTATTATAATAATCAGATTTATTTATCGACCGTCCATGATGATATGCAATTCTGCTTGTCTTCCCCATCCCCCCATTGGGTGACAATTTAGAATTTGGAAAACACATTCAAATGGAGAAACCTTTGCATTGCCAGGATGAAAAGTCCACCTACTTTGTGCCGGTGACAGGGATCGAACCCGCATCACCTACCGCCTCTGAGCTTCGTTGCTTCAAGAGCCACCAGTCCCATCCACTCGGCCACAGAAGCGGTTGGGCGAGAGTCTTCCCTATACCAGAATAACTGTGTGTGTCGTCAAGTGAACAGGGTATATCAGTCTCCAGTCTTTTGTGGTTGGAAATGTGGATATCAAAAAGTTTCCGGTGCACTCAACTAAATGTGATAACATATCATGCATATTGAAACTTCATGGAAAATACCCAGCCAAGTTGAGGAAAAAGAAACATATGTACTATTACACGTATATGAATGTTCTAGTAGTGAATTCATTAGTTAGCAGAAGTCTGTCATCATACAAGTTATACCAGTTCAATATTTGGAACAACATAATGTTGGGTAATATTTATTATTTTTTTCTGTATTTGCAAGCAGTAATTATATACATCTATGAACCTACGTCTTCAGACCGAAAACTGCATAATTTGAACTATTGCATCCAGTATCAGGCATTCAAACACCCTCAGCGTTTGAAACAGACAGGGTCAAAGTGTACTCAGAGGTTCTAGAATATATAAGCACAAATACGGTGTAATTCACTTGTCATATCTATTCTCTTCTACAGTATCCCGCTTATGTGAAATTATGGTACCGGACGGTCGTTGTCATGAAGTCACGTTATGATAACTGCAGTCTTGCAGATCCAGTCTCGCTGTTTGAATTTCATTCAGGACACGAATCGTACTGATACATGTAAATGTCCATAGATGTCATCTAGTTGTTGTGTCAATGTTATATTATACTGTAAAGCCACAAATTATTTGCGACCTGGCTTTTATTTTCGCGAATTTTGCGAATCCAATAAAATCGCGAAACTAAATGGACGCGAAACATTTCTGATGACAACTCATATTCTTATGATAAAATTGTTCGAGATGGCCAAATCGCAAAATTAAATGGCCGCGAACATGGTCTGATCGCAAAAACACGAAAATTTGCGTCAGCAAACTCAAAGGGCTTTACAGTTCTCGAGTAAACCTTCCATAATCGATTGAGGAAAATTGTGATACCAATATTGCAAATTGGTGCTTCACAACAAAATATACTGAGCTGTAAAATTTCCTCTCAGTTTGCTTGGGGCTTACTGTCTAAGAAAAAGTGTCGGTTAAAATTCACCGAGATGGAAATTATGACCATATTACATGTATTAGTTTCAGCTTCAACCACGTCAAGTGGATCAATCTGTAATTTCTGCTGCTTTGATGTGTATTTCTCGAACATGCAATACCAATACCGTTTTGGTTCTTATAGTAGCACGGCGAGCCGAAGCAAGACCTCCTTCAGCAGCGCATGCAAAAAATTAGGTCAAACTTGAGGTCAAATTGAGTAAAATCACTGAACAATATACCTATAGCCTTCAATCCCTTTTATTATGATTTAAATAACATAAATGAGTGGATTGGAACACTCCAAGATCTTATCAGAAAGATATGAAGTGAATTGCAAGGTTACGAAAATTGAAAATTTTGGGGAAAAAAGGGGGGTGCTCTACCATTAGGGTGTGTGCCACTATTGAGACGAGTATGGTAGACGCAGTTTAATATACTTCGTGGGCCTATCTGCATTATAATAAAAGTGTATGTAAAAATGTATGATTCGTAACGTTTTGGATGCCTGTTCCGAAGTTATTGATTGCAATTACGTTTGTGGTCCTACAGGCAAACGTACAGTGGCCTGTCAGGGCCAAACAACTTTTTTTCTCAAGCCCTAGGCTGTTGTACAAATGTCCCTAGTGGCGGTAGAAACATTTCAGGATGTCCAATTGACCTTGAATGTTCTCAATTATGCAATACTCTCTTGTCATCCTGGTAACATGTTCATTTGGTGACTGGGCTTTGAGCTTTTTTGTAAGAATTTACTCAATTTCACCAAGTACATGTAACAGACATTTTGCTGAGCCCCCTCACGTTGTTTCTACTTTGTGTTTGATATATGGATGACTGGTCGCATGACTGACGATCACGTGACCGCATGAACCCCTGACCTACTGACATACTGACGGCCGGACCTACTGACGTGCTGTTTGTGTTGTGTACAGGATGAAGCTTGTCCAAGATGACTGCCTCGTTCTCCCTGACTCAGCCGAGACGCCGTCCTCGTGTGTTTGCAACACGAGATTCCCCTCTGCCCATCCCTCTCCGCCGTCGGAGTACAGAGACCCCCAGTGGCAGGTGGAGGTACTACTCTGCCTATGTGGTGGACGGTCACATCCTGGTGAAACATTCCGGTGACATTGAGTATCTTTACAGCAAGGTAAACAGCTCACTCCTACCTCCAAATAATATCTCAATGTCTACAGTAGGGACTTGTAGTATTGAATTGGGAGCACATGTACAATTTAGTGGGCAATTCTGTTTCTCTATCATAATCAATGACAATGATGAGTTTATCAGTGGCACAAAATGATAACTACAGATATAAAGAACACCTAGTTTGCAATAAAGAACACTTTTCTATCATAAAAAATTGTCATTCCGGATCCTAAGTATGTGAAATTACCGGTAGTTGGTAATGAAATAGCCCACTTTATTGTACATCCTAGCCCTGAAGTGAATCCATATCGCATGTTTTTCATTTATAACAAAGCAAACAGGCTCAGTAGTACAAATATATGTTTTTATGTGGGCTATGTTGAAAACAATTTGATCCACAGATTTTTGGAGGAAACAAAATCACTTGCTGTTGTGTATGTGACTGACATGAATCTATGTGTACCAGGGATATTTTGGCAAAGGAACTTTGTCACGTCACCGCCCAACCCATGGTCAGCGATGTCCGTCCGTGTGCAGGAGTGATGGGGAGACAAACAGACAGACAAGGCTTCGTGTGACTAGCCGCCGCCAGTGAGTCACCAAAATCAGATACATGTACATTGAATACATCATTGATATTGATACATCATTGATACATTTCAGGTTGTCACATGACCATGTGATCAGCTTGGAGAGTTTAATATGTTACAAACATTTACTTGTCATTGTTGTCATCTTGGCAGATATTTGCGGCATGCTGCATGGCTGGACTCTGACGTGACTTGTGATGGATCTATGACTATGAGCCTACCGCTGCCGAGGCGTGACAGGAGAACAGAGCGTTTGGAATCACAGCCTGGACCAGAGCACCAAGGCAGGGCAGCCCCAGGAGGACAGCCCGAGGCTACTCATGCGGGACTGTGTGAATCTAGTGCCACTGCCTCTGGCACATGGAGCAAGCCCAGTGTTGACACTGGCATGTCTGAGTCAGTCGATGATCCCTGGGCTGAAACAGACCCACAAACCTCACACAGCTTCTGGACAATGGAAACCGAGTCAACAGCTAAACCCAGACCGGACTGGGAATTCCAACTTGGAGGGGAATCCCAACAAACAGGGGAATCCCCACCAGCCGGGGACTCTAGACCAGACTGGGAATTCCAACAAGGTGTGAAATCCCAACAAATAGGGAAGTCCCCACCAGCAGGGAAATCCCAACAGACAGGGGAATCCAATCAAGCAAGGAAGTCCCCACCAGCAGGGGAATCCAGACAGGACTGGGAATTCCAACTTGGAGGGGAATCCCAACAAACTGGGGAATCCTCACCAGCAAGGAAATCCCAACAAACAGGGGAATCCCATCAAGCAGGGAAGTCCATTCCCTTAGAAACTTGTACAGATGCCATTTGCTTAGAGGTATGCATTGGTCACTTCACTTGCTGAGTTGTTCATGATCAGTGATTCCAAGGTATTTGCACAATCAAGTATCTCTTCATGTCCCCAGAATCCCACAGAGACTGACCCTCAGAGTGCAGTAAGCGACGACGACGCAGACCTCCTTGTCGTGGACGACACTGAAGACAGCGATATTGATGTTACTATGGCGACCAGAGCGATTTGGCGGCCAGTTGCTAAACATGATCCACTCCCTGTCACTGAGTCTTTAGAGTTATCCATGGAGGAGGTAAAAATGTTACTGATGTCTTAGAGATCTCTATGGAGACGGTACAAATGTTAGTGAGGACTTGGAGCTCTCTATGGAAGAGGTACAAATGTTAGTGAGTACGTGGACCTCTCTATGGAAGAGATACAAATGTTAATGGGGTCTTGGAGCTCTCTTTTGGAAGAGGTACAAATGTTAGTGAGGACTTGGAGCTCTCTATGGAGGAGGTACAAATGTTAGTAAGGTCTTGGAGCTCTCCACATAGACGGTACAAATGTTAGTGAGGACTTGGAGCTCTACATGTAGGAGGTACAAATGTTAGTGAGGACTTGGAGCTCTCTATGGAGGAGGTACAAATGTTAGTGAGGACTTGGAGCTCTCTATGGAGGAGGTACAAATGTTAGTGAGAGCTTGGAGCTCTTTATGGAGGAGGTACAAATGTTAGTGAGGGCTAGGAGCTCTCTACGGAGACGGTACAAATGTGAGTGAGGTCTTGGAGCTCTCTATGTAGGAGGTACAAATGTCAGTGAGGTCTTGGAGCTGTCTATGTAGGAGGTACGAATGTTAGTGAGGTCTTGGAGCTCTCTATGGAGGAGGTAAAAATGTTATTGAGGTCTTGGAGCTCTCTATGTAGGAGGTCCAAATGTTAGTGAGGTCTTGGAGCTCTCTATGGAGGAAGTACAGAGACGGTACAAATGTTAGTGAGGTCTTGAAGCTCTCTATGTAGGAGGTACAAATGTTAGTGAGGTCTTGGAGCTCTCTATGGAGGAGGTACAAATGTTAGTTATGTCTTGGAGCTCTATGTAGGAGGTACAAATGTTAGTGAGGGCTTGGAGCTCTCTATGGAGGTACGAATGTTAGTGAGGTCTTGAAGCTCTCTATGGAGGAGATACGAATGTTAATGAGGGCTTGGAGCTCATACAGAGACGGTACAAATGTTAGTGAGATCTTGGAACTCTCTATGGAGGAGATACTGATGTTAGTCAGGTCTTGGAGCTCTCTATGGAGGAGGTACAAATGTTATTGAGGTCTTGGAGCTCTCTTTTGGAGGAGGTACAAATGTTATTGAGGTCTTGGAACTCTATGGAGGAGGTACAAATGTTAGTGAGGTCTTGGAGCTCTCTATGGAGGAGGTACAAATGTTAGTGAAGTCTCGGAGCTCTCTATGGAGGAGGTACAAATGTTAGTGAAGTCTCGGAGCGTCTATGGAGGAGGTATAAATGTTAGTGAGGTCTTGGAGCTCTCTATGGAGGAGATACAAATGTTAGTGAGGTCTTGGAGCTCTCTATGGAGGAGGTACAAATGTTAGTGAGGGCTTGGAGCTCTCTATGGAGGTGCGAATGTTAGTGAGGTCTTGAAGCTCTCTATGGAGGAGATACGAATGTTAATGAGGGCTTGGAGCTCCTACAGAGACGGTACAAATGTTAGTGAGATCTTGGAACTCTCTATGGAGGAGATACTGATGTTAGTCAGGTCTTGGAGCTCTCTATGGAGGAGGTACAAATGTTATTGAGGTCTTGGAGCTCTCTTTTGGAGGAGGTACAAATGTTATTGAGGTCTTGGAACTCTCTATGGAGGAGGTACAAATGTTAGTGAGGTCTTGGAGCTCTCTATGGAGGAGGTACAAATGTTAGTGAAGTCTCGGAGCTCTCTATGGAGGAGGTACAAATGTTAGTGAGGGCTTGGAGCGTCTATGGAGGAGATACAAATGTTAGTGAGGTCTTGGAGCTCTCTATGGAGGAGGTACAAATGTTAGTGAGGTCTTGAAGCTCTCTATGGAGGAGGTACAAATGTTAGTGAGGTCTCAAAGCTCTGTATGGAGGAGGTACAAATGTTAGTGAGGTCTTGGAGCTCTCCATGTAGGATGTACAAATGTTAGTGAGGTCTCGGAGCTCTATGGAGGAGGTACAAGTGTTAGTGAGGTCTTGGAGCTCTGTATGGAGGAGGTACAAATGTTAGTGAGTTCTTGGAGCTCTCTATGTAGGAAGTACAAATGTTAGTAAGGGCTTGGAGCTCTCTATGTAGGAGGTACAAATGTTAGTGAGGTCTTGGAGCTGTCTATGGAGGAGGTACGAATGATATTGCATTCTTGGAGCTTTCTGTGCATGCTATTGTGGTTTCGGAGCTCTCTCCTTGTCAAGTTCGTAGCAAGTTATACATAGAATAGACCTCACAGCAGGCATGTGAACAAGAAAATTGGACTAATGTTAGTAAACTAGGTACACAAAATGTAATTGGTGAAATATCTTTGAATATCACAAAATGGTGATTCATTTTGCAATTTCCTTTCTGGGTACAATAAATCAAAAGCTATGATAAAATGTCGTTTTCTGGTCATTCGTATCATAGCAATTACCAAGTTTGTATTCATGCCTGACTGTCAATGAGTAAAACTGCCAACACTTTGCCATGACCCCTTCATGATGAATCCTAACCGCCATGAATCAGTGTTCATGTTTAGGATATTCCATATCACCCAAAGCATCAAGACAGTGTCAGGTAGAACTGGAGAGCTTGTAAAATACATGTATGTAATTATTATGATGATAGGACAGCGGACTCGAGTGAGTAGTGGAGTGTTGTACATGTTACAATGTATACTGTACGCTGCCAAGTTCAAAGGATCGCAGGTTGAATATATGTTTGTTCCTTTGTTCGACAGACCTATTTCCTGTCGTATGCGCTGGGGTGTCTTGTGGTTCATGATGTCGATGATGTGAGTGGAAATTTTAAACCTAATCATTCATCAAAATGTATCGGTATTAACAAAGCAGTAAATGTTTGAGCGTGATTACGAGTGTTGCTGTGTGGATGACGTATGATTTCACTGTCACACAGCACAACATCCCTTGTATCAGTGGGTATTGTGACATGTACCCTCGAGTGTCACTAGTCGATCCTTGTGTTACAGACACCACTGACTCTCAGCACCCTCTGGCGGTGGTTCTGTGGTCGTGACCCTGAGTTCCTGGCCCGGTACGCTGTGTACCACAGTCTGCGCACCCGGGGCTGGGTGCCCAAAGCCGGTCTGAAATATGGCACAGACTTCGGTAAGTGGTCCCAAAACAACCTGCGCCTCTTACTGTCAACTAAATTAGTGTAATTGTCATGATAAGCCACATTTACACTTGCCCATAGCTTGTATGGGCACCAGACTCCAGTATTCCTCTCCTAAAGTTTACATAGAATCTAACCATCTCCTTCGGCATGTTGTGTCTTGTCAGTTTTGTACTGGGAAGGTCCAGCATTCTACCACTCCTCGTATTCGGTCCTCGTCCGTCACGTCACAGACCGGGATTTCCATCAGAAGAACACCTGCCGAGCTCAAACCTGGACAGCTCTCGCTGCACTCAACCGGGCCACCGAACAGGTTGCCAAGGTAACACCACGAAACAGAACAGGTTGCAAAGGTAACCACACCACTGAGCAGGTCACCAAGGTAACCACACCACCAAACTGGTCGGCATGGTAACCACACCACCGAATAGGTCGCCAAGGTAATCACACCACGAAACAGATCACTAAGGTAACCACACCACCGAGCAAGTCACCAAGGTAATCACACCACTGAACAGGTTACCAAGGTAACCACGCCACTGATCAGGTCACCAAGGTAACCACACCACTGAGCAGGTCACCAAGGTAACCACACCACCGAGCAGGTCACCAAGGTAATCACACCACTGAACAGGTCACCAAGGTAACCACGCCACTGATCAGGTCACCAATGTAACCACACCACCGAGCAGGTCACCAAGGGAGCCACATCACCGAGCATTTCACTATGGTAACATGCTCCGTAGCCTTCAACATGTCCTCGTGTCTGAGTCGTGTTTCTGTCTGATTACGACAGGAAGTGATGCTCTGCTATGTTATTGAGCCTGAGGAGATGACTGCCGAAGATAAACTATCACCCAAGTGTCTATCCAGCCTCCGTATACAGGTGACTAGAGTTACAATGTGATGAAGATTCTATGAATTACTACCATAGTTCTTTCTGTCTACTCGGGAACTAATGAAAACAGCATGACAATTGACTTTTGCGTCAATTTGCAGGAGGTTGTTCTCAGGCGATGGATGTCAAAACAAGAACGTGAGAATGCGGAGTTTATCCTCATTCCCTGAACTGTGCTGTCTTGTTAATTGTTGCCCTTATTGTTACTGATAATCATGATATGGCATTGTTAATGTTAATGATGTACATGGAAAATAAAACCATACACACAGTGAGATCAAGTGTTCATCCTTATCTTTAATATCAGAAATACATGAGACCGATTAGTCAAGGGCGTAGCTCTAATCACGCGAATTACGCAATTGCGTACTGAAATTTTTGCGTAACGTCAGCTGGTTTTTGCGTAATGATCATAACTAAAGGGTCTTAAACAATGTTAAATGATTGCCCAAATATCAAATAGCCAATATCAAGTTTACGACCCAAAGAACTTTTGCTTTTTGCGAGCATTGGTGAGCCGTTGGTTGTCCATTGGTAATTCATTGTATCCCCCGAACAAAGTTCGGCGGATACTATGGATTTGGCTTCGTCGTCCGCGTCCGCGTCGTCGTCCGTGTCCGCGTCCGCGTCTGCAGAGATTTTCTTGTGAACGCGCTACAGGCCGCAATTCTCACCCGATCACCATTATTTTTTGCAGGCACATATAATGGTAATATCCCGACACCAATCGATTTTGGTTGCCGTGGCAACTTAATTGGTCGTTTGGGGACACATTTTGCATTGAAAACAGCCTGTTTGAGACACATGGCTTGTGAACGCGCTACAGGCCGCAATTCTCACCCGATCACCATTATTTTTTGCAGGCACATATATTATGGTAAGATCCGGACACCAATCGATTTTGGTTGCCGTGGCAACTGAATTGGTCGTTTGGGGACACATTTTGCATTGAAAACAGCCTGCTTGAGACACATGGCTTGTGAACGCTCTACAGATGGCAATTTTTGACGAATCCCGATAATATTTGGAAGTGTTGTTGGGAAGGGCTGTCACACGAAACCAATCGTTTTTTAGAATGATCATATAAATATTAATATGTTACCAGCCTAACTTATTACAGAATTTTGAAATATCCATTTTGACATGTACGATCATTCCAATAGCCTGCGAAATGGAAGGTAATGACACTGGTTTCTTGTTCAGAATGGAGAACTGATGTTTTCAGTGAAAACAGGACAATATTACTGAATAAGTTAACATTAGTTTCACTAGTTAAGTCTATTATTGTCCAAAATAAAAATAGTTAAGACGAGAAACGTTTATTATTAAGCTCAACAAGATAAAGGTTTTGTCCAGTACAGATTTCATGGGTGTAACTGAATAAGTTAGCATTATTTTTAATAGTTAAGTCTATTATTGACCACAATAAAAATAGTTAAGACAAGAAATATTTATTATTAACCTCAACAAGGTAAATGTTTTGTTCAGTACAAATTTCATTGGTGTAACCGAATAAGTTAACATTATTTTCACTAGTTAAATCTATTATTGACCACAATAAAAATAGTTAAGTCTATTATTGACCACAATAAAAATAATTAAGATGAGAAATATTTATTATTAAGCTCAATAAGGTGAAAGTATGTCCAGTACAGTTTTCATGGGTGTACCTTAAAAAGGTTAAGGTTTTGTCCGGTAGACATTTCTAGGTGTAACCGAATAAGTTAACATTATTTTTACTGGTTTAGTCTATTATTGACCACAATAAAAATAGTTAAGACAAGAAATATTTATTATTGGGCTCAACAAGGTAAAGATTCTGTCCAGTAGACATTTTATGTCTGTAACCAAATAAGTTAACATTTTTTTTTGCTAGTTAAGTCTATTATTGACCGCAATAAAAATAGTTAAGATGAGAAACAATTATTATTGAGCTCAACAAGGTTAAGGTTTTGTCCGGTAGACATTTCTGGGTATAACCGAATAAGTTAACATTATTTTTACATGTTAAGTCTATTATTGACCACAATGAAAATCACCCCATAGTTAAGACAAGAAATATTTATTATTGGGCTCAACAAGGTTAAGGTTTTGTCCGGTAGAAATTTCTGGGTGTAACCAAATAAGTTAACATTATTTTTACATGTTAAGTCTATTATTGACCATGAAAATAGTTAAGACAAGAAATATTTATTATTGGGCTCAACAAGGTGAAGGCTTTGTCCAGTAGAGATTGTATGGCTGTGACCAAATAAGTTAACATTATTTCTTGCTAGTTAAGTCTATTATTGATCATAATAGCTTTTTATGAAAACATTGATCAACTTTTACTTTGAATTTCAACTTGAGACCATGTTTGGCACAAATTATGAGTTAAAATATAACTTATGGTGAAAAATTCAATCTGGCTCCAATTTCTTCATCTTGAAATGCAGTTTGGGTAAACTTTTAGCTTGAATTTCGACTTGAAACCAAGTTTGGCACATATTATGAGTTAAAATATAACTTGTGGCGAAAAGTTCGATCTGGCTCCAATTTCGTCATCTTGAAGTGCAGTTTTGTCAACTTTTGCTTTGAATTTCAACTTGAAAGCATGTTTGGCACATATTATGAGTCGAAATATAACTTATGGTGAAAAGTTCGATCTGGCTCCAATTTAGTCATCTTGAAATGCAGTTTTGGTCAACTTTTACTTTGAATTTCTACTTGAAAGCATGTTTGGCACATATTATGAATCGAAATATAACTCGAAATATGGTGAAAAGTTCGATCTGGCTCCAATTTCGTCATCTTGAAATGCAGTTTTGGTCAACTTTTAGTTTGAATTTCAATTTGGAACCAAGTTGGGCAGGTATTATGAGTTAAAATATAACTTATGACGAAAAGTTCGATCTGGCTCCAATTTCGTCATCTTGAAATGCAGTTTTGGTTAACTTTTACTTTGAATTTCAACTTGAAACCATGTTTGGCACATACATGTACATGTATTATGAGTCGAAATATAACTTATGGTGAGAAGTTCGATCTGGCTCCAATTTCGTCATCTTGAAATGCAGTTTTGGTCAACTTTTACTTTGAATTTCAACTTGGAACCAAGTTTGTAAATATTCTGAGTTGAGATATAAATAGGTGAAAAGATTGATCTATCTGTATTTTCGTTATTTTATCAAACATGTCGAAATGGAAATTCATATAAAGAGATTTCAGTGGTGATTTTGAATTCGACCTTCAATAACCTCGGAAGATCAGTGCAGCAATTTCGGTGGGGAAAAAAAAAGAAAACAGTTGTGACTTGAGATTTAACATTTCTCTGGTAATCTTTTTTAGCCCTTGCTCTAGTTTTTCACACTTGACAGTGATATATTTGGGGCAACAAAGATGATAGGGCTACGGGGGATACACCCAAGCGGTCGTAGTCGACCGGAAGCGTCTAGTTTCGTCTACATTTTCACATATCCGTCAACACCTGCAAATGGGAGGGAGGGGCACTGGGGACTGAGCGGGGAGTGTTAAAATACGTCTCTTCCTGGTTGTCCTTGTAGTTCTGGCGGCTTCTTTTTCTACTTTCTTTTTCATTTCTTCTGGTTTCCACCGCTAATTCAATTTGGTTTCCAGACAATCACTCGAGTTCTCAACGAATCTCTAAATAATGTTCCCCTACTGAGTTAACCCTAAACTGTTCTGAAACCAACCCCGAGTTTTAAATAATTTACGTCACTGGATTTCTATCGAAGGTTTCCTCATATTACTCAATAATGACTTGTGCTTGGGCACGTGAGCAATATATTGTTCACACATACATACATATGTGAAACATAGTTTCTCCTTAAGGATGTACGCTCCCTTTGGACCCAAGCAGAGGGGCTAAAATTTGAAATTCGTTTGATGATTTTCATACTTTTAAACAATCATCAATATGATATTGTGCATTCGAAATCGGATCAAATATTCTCTTCAGTGTGGAATTATGGGTAATTTTACCCCAAAATACCAGCAAAACGGGTAATTTTTGGCCATTTTAACTAAAATCAATATTCAATGAAAACCTGAAAATAGATTTCTCTAAATTTTTGCTTGTTTATCAACAAACCGATATGCATGTTTTTGATAGAAAAAAAATATGGGGGTCGCCATGCTATTTTTTCTGTTACAGGTTGTCATATTTGTGAATGTCAGTGAATTTTATCAAAATTTCAACACATTTAGGTAAAATTTTCAGTTCTGGACTCATATGGATGCCTGTAGACCGAAAATTAGCATGGTGACCCCCATATTTTTTTCTATCAAAAACATGCACAGCAGTTCGTTCATACACAACATACAATCTCAGAGAAATCTATTTTCAGGTTTTCATTAAATATTGAATATAGTGAAAATGGCCCAAAATGACCCATTTTCCTGGTATTTTGGGGGTAAAATTACCCATAATCCCACACTAAACAAAATATTTAACCCGAATTTGCTGTTTTGGAATGCACGATATCATATTGATGATTGTTTGAAAGTCTGAAATACATTGAACAAATTTCGAATTTTAGCCCCTCTGCTTGGGTCCAAAAGGAGCGAACAATCTTAAAACAGTGAGATGTATCCGTTTTTCGATTTCCAATGGTTTCTAGTGACATGGCCAAGAATTATCTTCACTTGTTGGAAAGTTGTATTCACCTCGCAAGCTCGGTGAATACAACTTTCCAACAAGTGAAGATAATCACGTATCAACCTCAGCAAAAGTCAATATTTGTATAGTATTATGACATACTATGTTTGGAGTTTAGGCCTACATCGAAATGTGCGGCCATAATCACTGTAGGATTGCAAATATACGTCCAGCTTCTGGGGCCCTTGAGCGGGCCCCAGGCCCCCGACCGAAATTGCTTCGCGTCTTCGGCGCTTGCAATACATTTTCTCATGCTTCTAACAAATTTCAACGATTTTGCGTACTCTCAAAACTACTTCAGCTACGCCCCTGTTAGTCTTATGTATTTCTGGTAATATTCATGCTCTGTGGATATTGTAGTGATCAGAAACCCATAAGAGAAAAACATCAAAGTGAAAAACATGGTTTTCAGAAAGGTAAAACACTATGTCAAAATAACAAATGTTGGATAATTTTTTGCCCACCTTGACCTCTTATTAGGGCATTTCGGCCCGAAAAGGCCCTTATGATTTTGTCTGGTTTTTTTTTTTTTTTTTCTTTGTTTTTTTTTTTACTTTCCGCCGTTTGGTTTCCGATCAATAACTCCGGAATGCCTGAACGGATCTTGTCCAAATTTGCACCACTGGTCAGAAATATTACATGGAAGACCCCTGTTGTTTTGGAGGCAGCTCCGGTGTCCGTGAGGTCCGTGAGGATGAAATCAAGGTTGATTTGAGACTTGGTTTCCGAGCGATAACTCAAAAAGTATTCATGCAATGGCAAGTATTCTATGCATGGGAGTTCATATACCACCTGGGAAGAACCCTATTGATTTTGGGATCAATCCGTCGAACGACTTTTGACCTAGAGCTCGGAAGAATTTTTGCTGATTCATCCTTGAGGCTTTCATGCATATCTCGGAAACGGTGCATCGTAAAGCGAAACGGAGCTCAATTCCAGCCTTCTGGCACTAGACAAACTAATCTAGTGGGTATTTTGGGTCCGTCGAACGACTTTTGACCTAGAGCTCGGAAGAATTTTTGCTGATTCATCCTTGAGGCTTTCATGCATATCTCGGAAACGGTGCATCGTAAAGCGAAACGGAGCTCAATTCCAGCCTTCTGGCACTAGACAAACTAATCTAGTGGGTATTTTGGGTCGAGACGACCCGTGGTGTCGGAATTTTTTTTTGCCGACTCGGCACTTCCTGTTTGGCTGTATCTCGGAAACGATGTGTCGTAGTGCAAAACGGAGCTCAATTTCGGCCTCCTGGCACTAGACAAACTAGTCTAGAGGGTATCTTGGGTCGAGACAACCCCTGGTGTCGATTTTTTTTTTGCCGACTCGGCACTTCCTGTTTGACCGTATCTCGGAAACGATGTGTCGTAGAGCGAAACAGAGCTCAATTCCGGCCCTCTGGTACTAGACAAACTAGGCTTAGGGGTATTTTGGGTCGAGACGACCCCAGGTTTTTATTTTCGCAGATTCGGCACTTCCTGTTTGGCCGTATCTCGGAAACGGTGCGTCATACAGGGAAACGGAGTTCAATTCCAGCCTTCTGGCACTAAACAAACTGGTCTAGTGGGTATCCTGGGTAGAGACGACCCCTGGTGTCGGAATTTTTTTTTGCCGACTTGGCACTTCCTATTTGGCCGTATCTCAGAAACGATGTGTCGTAGAACGAAACGGAGCTCATTTCCGGCCTCCTGGCACTAGACAAACTAGTCTAGGAGGTATTTTGGGTCGAGACGACCCCTGGTGTCGAATTTATTTTTGCCGACTCGGCACTTCCTGTTTGGCCGTATCTCGGAAACGGTGCGTCGTAGAGCGAAACGGAGCTCAATTCGGGCCTTCTGGCATTAGACAAACTAGTCTAGGGGTATTATGGGTCGAGACGACCCCTGGTGTCGAATTTATTTTTGCCGACTCAGCACTTCCTGTTTGGTCGTATCTCGGAAACAGTGCGTCGTAGAGCGAAACGGAGCTCAATTCCGGCCTCCTGGCACTAGACAAACTAGGCTTATGGGTATTTTGTGTCGAGATGACCCCTGGTGTCGAATTTATATTCGCCGACTCGGCACTTCCTGTTTGGCCGTATCTCGGAAACGGTGCGTCGTAGAGCGAAACGGAGCTCAATTCCGGCCTCCTGGCACTAGACAAACTAGGCTTATGGGTATTTTGGGTCAAGACGACCCCTGGTGTTGAACTTTTTTTCGCCGACTCGGCACTTCCTGTTTGGCCGCATCTCGGAAACAGTGTGTCGTAGAGTGAAACGGAGCTCAATTTCCGCCTCCTGGCACTAGACAAACTAGTCTAGAGGGTGTCTTGGGTCGAGACGACCCCTGGTGTCGAATTTATTTTCACCGACTCGGCACTTCCTGTTTGGCCGTATCTCGGAAACGGTGCGTCATACAGGGAAACAGAGCTCAATTCCAGCCTTCTGGCACTAGACAAACTAGTCTAGTGGGTATCCTGGGTAGAGACGACCCCTGGTGTCGGAATTTTTTTTTGCCGACTCGGCACTTCCTGTTTGGCCGTATCTCGGAAACGATGTGTCGTAGAGCGAAACGGAGCTCAATTCCGGCCTCCTGGCACTAGACAAACTAGTCTAGGAGGTATTTTGGGTCGAGACGACCCCTGGTGTAGAATTTATTTTTGCCGACTCGGCACTTCCTGTTTGGCCGTATCTCGGAAACGGTGCGTCGTAGAGCGAAACGGAGCTCAATTCCGGCCTCCTGGCACTAGACAAACTAGGCTTATGGGTATTTTGGGTCGAGATGAGCCCTCGTGTCGAATTTATATTCGCCGACTCAGCACTTCCTGTTTGGCCGTATCTCGGAAACGGTGCGTCGTAGAGCGAAACGGAGCTCAATTCCGGCCTCCTGGCACTAGACAAACTAGGCTTATGGGTATTTTGGGTCGATACGACCCCTGGTGTCGAACTTTTTTTTGAAGACTCGGCACTTCCTGTTTGGCCGTATCTCGGAAACGGTGGGTCTTACAGGGAAACGGAGCTCAATTCCAGCCTTCTGGCACTAGACAAACTAATCTAGTGGGTATTTTGGGTCGAGACGACCCCTGGTGTCGGAATTTTTTTTTTTGCCGACTCGGCACTTCCTGTTTGGCTGTATCTCGGAAACGATGTGTCATAGTGCAAAACGGAGCTCAATTTCGGCCTCCTGGCACTAGACAAACTAGTCTAGAGGGTATCTTGGGTCGAGACAACCCCTGGTGTCGAATTTTTTTTCGCCGACTCGGCACTTCCTGTTTGACCGTATCTCGGAAACGATGTGTTGTAGAGCGAAACGGAGCTCAATTCCGGCCCTCTGGTACTAGACAAACTAGGCTTAGGGGTATTTTGGGTCGAGACGACCTCAGGTTTTTATTTTCGCAGATTCGGCACTTCCTGTTTGGCCGTATCTCGGAAACGGTGCGTCATACAGGGAAACGGAGTTCAATTCCAGCCTTCTGGCACTAAACAAACTAGTCTAGTGGGTATCCTGGGTAGAGACGACCCCTGGTGTCAGAATTTTTTTTTGCCGACTCGGCACTTCCTGTTTGGCCGTATCTCGGAAACGATGTGTCGTAGAGCGAAACAGAGCTCATTTCCGGCCTCCTGGCACAAGACAAACTAGTCTAGGAGGTATTTTGGGTCGAGACGACCCCTGGTGTCGAATTTATTTTTGCCGACTCGGCACTTCCTGTTTGGCCGTATCTCGGAAACGGTGCGTCGTAGAGCGAAACGGAGCTCAATTCGGGCCTTCTGGCACTAGACAAACTAGTCTAGGGGTATTATGGGTCGAGACGACCCCTGATGTCGAATTTATTTTTGCAGACTCAGCACTTCCTGTTTGGTCGTATCTCGGAAACAGTGCGTCGTAGAGCGAAACGGAGCTCAATTCCGGCCTCCTGGCACTAGACAAACTAGGCTTATGGGTATTTTGGGTCGAGATGACCCCTGGTGTCGAATTTATATTCGCCGACTCAGCACTTCCTGTTTGGCCGTATCTCGGAAACGGTGCGTCGTAGAGCGAAACGGAGCTCAATTCCGGCCTCCTCGCACTAGACAAACTAGGCTTATGGGTATTTTGGGTCGATACGAC
The DNA here is from genome assembly GCA_949152475.1 of Terebella lapidaria. Classification (NCBI taxonomy): domain Eukaryota; kingdom Metazoa; phylum Annelida; class Polychaeta; order Terebellida; family Terebellidae; genus Terebella; species Terebella lapidaria. The sequence goes on from OX424564.1 coordinate 39,229,670, forward strand.
CCCTGGTGTCGAATTTATTTTCACCGACTCGGCACTTCCTGTTTGGCCGTATCTCGGAAACGGTGCGTCATACAGGGAAACACAGCTCAATTCCAGCCTTCTGGCACTAGACAAACTAGTCTAGTGGGTATCCTGGGTAGAGACGACCCCTGGTGTCGGAATTTTTTTTTGCCGACTCGGCACTTCCTGTTTGGCCGTATCTCGGAAACGATGTGTCGTAGAGCGAAACGGAGCTCAATTCCGGCCTTCTGGTACTAGACAAACTAGTCTGGGAGGTATTTTGGGTCAAGACGACCCCTGGTGTCGAATTTATTTTGCCGACTCGGCACGTCCTATTTGGCCGTATCTCGGAAATGCGTCGTGGAGCGAAACGGAGCTCAATTCAGGCTTTCTGGTACTGGACAAACTAGTCTAGGGGGTATTTTGGATCGAGACGACTCCTGGTTTTGAATATTTTTTCGCCGACTCGGCACTTCCTGTTTGACCGTATCTGGGGAACAGTGCGTTGTAGAGCGAAACGGAGCTCAATTTCGGCCTCCTGGCACTAGACAAACTAGGCTTAGGGGTATTTTGGGTCGAGACGACTTCTGGTGCCGTATCTCGAAAACGGTGCGTAGTAAAGCGAAACGCAAAGATGCCTAAGGGCGGGGTATGTCACTTAAACTTTGACCACGGACAGTTCCAGAGTCATCATGGTTCTAGATACGGTCTCTTAGGTATATGTTAGCTAGGAATAGAACTCACACGAAATCCCCCAAGGCATCTTCAGGCCTTGACGTCTAGTTGGTTTCTGTAGTGGTCAATTCATTGCTGATGGATATGGTAGCACTCAATTCATTACCATCACTGATGGATATGGTAGCGCTCAATTCAATACAATCACTGATGGATATGGTAGCACTCAATTCATTACCATCACTGATGGATATGGTAGCAGTCAATTCATTACCATCACTGATGAATATGGTATTGGTCAATTCATTACCATCACTGATGGATATGGTATTGGTCAATTCATTACCATCACTGATGGATATGGTAGCAGTCAGTTCATTACCATCACTTATGGATATGGTAGCAGTCAATTCATTACCATCACTGATGGATATGGTAGCAGTCAATTCATTACCATCACTGATGAATATGGTAGCGGTCAATTCATTACCATCACTTATGGATATGGTAGCAGTCAATTCATTACCATCACTGATGGATATGGTAGCAGTCAATTCATTACCATCACTTATGGATATGGTAGCAGTCAGTTCATTACCATCACTTATGGATATGGTAGCAGTCAATTCATTACCATCACTGATGGATATGGTAGCAGTCAATTCATTACCATCACTGATGAATATGGTAGCAGTCAATTCATTACCATCACTGATGAATATGGTAGCAGTCAATTCATTACCATCACTGATGGATATGGTAGCAGTCAATTCATTACCATCACTTATGGATATGGTAGCAGTCAATTCATTACCATCACTGATGGATATGGTAGCAGTCAATTCATTACCATCACTGATGGATATGGTATTACCATTACTGATTACTGTCTATACGTACAAAATCGAGATCGTATGTGTTTGACAATACCAGTTTCTTTGGTTGTCGGCTAATTTGGCGTCTTTCATGCACGGGACGCAGGAAGGGCTTTGCCATTTTCACGTGGATGTTACCAAGTTGCAACATCGCTTACGCGAACCCATCGTAATCTTTGAAGCCAAGGCGCTCATTTTAGCCGTAGCGGTTTATTGCCGGCCTATGGTAGATTTTCGTCGGTCGAAACGAGGTAGGTATGGTTTTGTGTCTCAGCAGAGGTGTGTTTCTTGCTATACAGCCTTGTTTACCCTATAAAAACTTCAAATGATTAACATAAGCAGATAGTCAAATACCCATGAAAGCTAAATCATGGCTGTATACCAAATATAACACATGAATTGGGGTTTAATAATTTGGCATTCAATGCAGTAAACCCCAGACTCAGGGAAGTTACTCATACTTATTTTTATAATGACATACCAACAGAAATCACTGGTCTACTTTGCCTCAAATCAAAGTTATTAAGGTCTACAAAATTAAAATACAGCGGTGTGTCGACGGCAATATTTTTGACGATCGGCGGTTTATCGTCGGCCAAAATAAATAAAATAGGTCACAAATTATGACCATAATGCGACTTAGGAACAAATATAGGAAACAAACAAATGTGGGGAATACATAGGTAGCTTCTTTTGATCAAATACGACGTGATTGTATGGGTCTGTGTTAAAATCAAAATGTAGAATGTGCAATCAATTGGGCACAGACAGAGACTGGGAAATATAATTGAAGAGGGCCGGCTATTATAAAGACAGGTGGCAACTATTAGTTAATATGACGTTCACCCCCCATTAACATGTATGTACATACACGGAAATTTGTTGACATTACTCTACAAATCAGGGGCGGATCCAGGTTTTTTTTGAGTGAGGGGTTGCTCTTCTTAAATGTACATAACCTTGAGATGGATTTTAAGGTGTTTCTAGAACTGTACCTTGTGAAATCAAAAAGTAAAATTTTACTTGTAAAAATTTACTTGTTGCTCTTGTTGTAAATGAAGGTCCTGTCCTGCCATTCTAAGGCCATTCTGAGGTTCTTAGGCCTCCCAATGGTCATGGTCAATCGTTTTATAATGATGATGAGATACAACGATACATTTTCAAAGTTATGCCGTCATTCAGAGAGATATCCCCGGTGTATGTTCAATGGTAGTTCTAATATAAACTCAAATGTGTCGGATTAGCTTTATTATCTGGCCCAGAAGCCAGAGTTTTTTTCATGTATTGTAGTTGATTCTGAGCTCTCTCTCTCTGATTGGGTATTTTTCATTTCAGGCATGTATACAGTATATTTCTGTCATTTTATTTATCTACAAACTAAACAGTGTGACTTTACATAATTTGACTGAGAGATGTAACGTTTGACGCCCGCTATCTAGGGCGCAAGCGCCCCGCGCTGAGGCACGGTCACGGCGGGCGTCGTGTTTACTGAAACGACAACCAGGTAACAGTCCATCCGGACGAATCCGGCCGTCATACATCACACCATCACACAACATAGACATACAAAATACATTATACATCAGTTATGGTAATGTAGCCGTGTGTGGATCCTGAGAGTGCCATGGGAGCGGCACCACAGAACTCACGCACGTTGGCAAGTTGCTGGCCGGCCTCGCCGACGGCCCTGCCGCATGGATAGAACCCGGACTGCCCGACGGTCTGCCAGAGCCTGTGTCGCACCATCCCACGGCGAGGGACTGGTGATCCAGGGACGAGCCCCGAGTCAGCAACAGTCTCCCTCCTGTGCCCCCATTGGAAATCGTCCCCGGTGCCTTACTGGCCCACTTCTAGCCGGACAAGAGGGACGTGAAGCTCATGGCCGAGCCCATCCGTCGTCCTCTCGCATTGCTAGCTCTGAGACAACTCCGAAGCAACAATGCGGGCTGGCAATATTTATAGTCCAGCCAGTGAGCACGAGGGATGACGTATGACCTGTGTTCAGTATAATCATAGACATAGAGCATAGACATAGAAGGTCTCTTCTATGTCTATGGTATAATGGATCGAGAGAAGGACGGTGAGCCGCCATGACAACAAACGAGCTTCGAACAGAAGCGGCCAAAATAGTGTTAATAACAAATCTCCTGCCGCGATCTTTGGGCAAAATCGCCACTGATCGATTTCGGCTTGGCCTCAAAATCATACGAAAATAGGAATTCTGATTTTGGGGGAAAACAGGAATAATTAAAGTAAAAAAAGTGATTTTTATGATCTCCCATCAGCCTTGCTTGGTTCCCGCCTACAGCGGAACCAAGCAACCATCAGCCCTACACCCATCTCGACCCACCAAACATACGTGTACATGGTCGCAAGTTTTAATAACATGGCAATTCCAGTTATTGTCAATTTACGACGTGAATTGGGAAGAATACCCAATGAACGATGATATATCTATGAAAACAGAAAATGAACGACGTTTTTCTGAAAACTAGGAAAAATGTAGGAACTGTCCGGAATATAGGGAAATATAAGAAAAAATAGGCACCTGACGCCCTGTATCAGTCCGTGATGTCACGGAACGTGACAAGTTGTGACGACGACAATATCAAAGTGTTATACGCAAGGTTGTTAATTGTGGTCGACTGCTTACATCAAGTTGATACTGATAACAAATTATACAATAGTACTTCACATGACTGTAATATCTAATTCCGCCAGTTCCTAACATGCAGGAAGTAATCGCGATTGATTTAGTGCTTGTGGAAATGGACGAGGAAATTGAGTGAGACAATCAGAAACTTTTACATGTGAAAATGTGATATTCCTGATAAGTTGAAGCCAACCAAATAAACCTCTGCTCGCACAACCAGACTCAAACTGTCAATTTTCCGATCAGACTGTGAGAAAACACTCGCCGAGATGCTACTTTCTCGTCACTGCGGCATCATTATCATGTTGACCTTGACTTTGACCTTGGCCTCAGCATCCATGAGCGTGGCACCAGGGGTTAAGGTCGCTGTGTCCGAGAGGGGAATACAGTTCGGTGAGTGTTTTCTTCTGAAACTACCATAATCAGCTTATGTATATACCACATTTGGGATACTATTTGATCACGTTTCTGGGCCTGGCCCTTTCCCCGATCTCTGTAGCGTTGATGATGGCGATAAAACAGTTCTCTGAGCAGATGACCAGCCACAGTCTGCCTGACCAAAAAGGCACCACGCGCGTTGGACTGGCGGACGCCTCCTACAGTATCACCAAGTCAGTTAATAGGGTCAATGACCGAAAAACAAAGTGACAGGATTTGCAAGGCTGTTGTGTTGGTCACAAGGTCATTGCGTCATGATTCGCGTCATCCGGTGATTAGAAGGGTCGATGGATCAATCGCAAGAACAATGGGTCCTTTTCGGTAGCACAGGGTTCTTGTCGGGGTCACTTGATTATTTCGGGGTCATTTGGTCGGTCACATTATAAGTCGCTCTTTTATTACTAATATTGCTGGGCCATTGTCAGTGTTAGGCCTACTGGGCCATTATTGGGGACACTGGATCAGTCGAATATCACCAGGTCACTGTAATCGTCACTGAGTCAATAGAATACAATATACGTGTACCTATTACCAAAAGTCTGGAATCACAAATATATGCAGAAATATTAGATGTTTAGATGAGTGGAAAATTATTGCTTTTAATGCGAAAACTGCGTTCACTGGCGCATATTGATATTCACCGACCACCAGTCATCCACGTTAGGAATTTCGCTCTTTTAATGTGGACAGAAAGGTTTCAGATTCTTTAGAAGGATATTCACAAATTGTTATGTTCGTGTCGAGATTCCAAGGCTGTGTTCAGAGTCAAGGAGAACTGACATATTGAACACTACGTTTGCGAGTTTGTCGTTTCGTGCATTAGGCCACTATGATAACTGTTAAGTTTTAACAAATGCCTTTGCTCAACTCTTATTGCTAATAAATGTCATTATGTTATGTAGGCCCCCTGTGCTTGTGTCAAACATGATAAAAGCGATTCCGGACTTCAGTTTGTTAATAGGTATATATCATCGGAAACCCATAATTGACTCTTAATGTGTTTCTGACATATAATTTCCTGCAGGCTGCGAGTGAAGGAGATCCGCCGTCCGTCCGTGCGTGTGAGTGTGTCGCCAGGATCGGGGCTGGTTGTCCGGGTCCAAGAGGCGGGCGCGACGGTCCAGGGCGTCTGGTCCTACAAGTATCTACTGTGTGTAATCAGGCACCGTGTGGTTGTCTGGTCTGGTAACGACATACACCGAGTTCATTTACATATGTAGCAGTTATGCCACGTGTTACAGTAAAGATCACTCGAGTGATGGTTGTTGAATAAAGCCTCACATTTTCCCGTTCATAGCACAAAGGACAGTGGCAGCACCGTGGTGACGCTTTCCGGGGTATCCATGACAACAAAATGGAATACGGGTATGTTTTGTTCCTCCTGTATATACTGTTGTCAAGTACCGAAGCCCAATACAGCCACCTAGTTTTCTTCAGGGGTTTCGTCCAGTATTTCCCCCATATGTTTCCAATATCCGACATTTTAGAATTTTCGATATTTAAAGATTAGCTATTTCCACCGTTGGACTGTTGTATCCATGGCTTTTGTCGTATGTTACATTCAATTATCAAGTTATGGGCATGTGTAGAAGGTCCCCCCCACACACACACACACCGACAAACACACTGACTCGGAATCCTGTATGGAGTAATATCCGTTAGACTCCAGGACTCCTTAAAAACTATGGAATTAGTGAATAGAATCTACTCGTGTCATGAATCATGCATTCAGCTTTCATGTTTGCATATTGACATTACAAGTGTGGCGATTTTGCCCTAAGCACGCGGCAGGTGATTGTAAACATAAATGCCATTTATGTGGCCTTTTCGTACTTGGCCTTGTTTTGACATGCTCCGTTCGAGCGTGCGTTGCCACGGCGACGTATTGTAATTTACGCTCCAGTAAACTATAACAATGGATCGATTAAACCTCGCGTGCGCCCTACAGTTTCTGGTGTATTATATATACACTGGAAGCGACTCGTTCGAGGAGATTGTCCAAGATCGAGAGACAGGACGCACACGAGGCTCACCATGAGCTTTGTGTTCCCTGTTTGTGAGTAGTGGGCTCCTAGAGCCCTGGGGACGATTTCCATGGGGAGGCCCGGGCTGGGAGAGACAAGTTGCTGACTCGGGGGCCTTCGGCCCTGTGGAACGCCAGCTCTCTCCCTTCCCGGGACGTGTGACAGAGGCTCTGGCCAGCATGTCGGGCTGTACGGGGTCCGTCCCCGAGGCAGACCGCGGCTCGCCAGGCCCCGCCAGTTAACACCGTAGGGATGAACCAGTTTCTGAACGGTGTCCGTAGGCCTGGGAGTGTCGGGTGGGCTGTTACCTGGTTACCGTTAATGCTGAAGTAGTTACCGTGTCCGCCGCGACCTCCGGTGAGCGGCCCTGCCGCAAGGATCCGGAATAGCGGATGCGCGTCCGCAAGGACTCGGATGAGAGAGGACTATCCTCGAGGATCCCGAAGAGCGGACGGTAGTCAATAACTTTACACAAGAAATACTTAGGTCACTGAGTTGTCATTGTAGGGAAGAAATCTAAAAACAAACGAATTTTCGATAATTCTAAAAGTTAAAAATTCCCAAGAGTAGAACATTCTTAAAGGAGAGAATTCCAAAGAATCAAAAATTCAAAAAGTCGCAAATTGAAAAAAAAATTATCGAAAATTTATTACCCAAGATTTGGGGGGGGGGGGGGGGGGGCGGGGGGGGGGATGGATCAAAACTAAATCTCAAGAAAAAACTAACTAGAGTGAGGGTCGACTAACTGTACAGGTTCTAGACTGTGTTGCTGACACTGGATATGTACACTAGCTTGTTGCTATGGTTACAGGGATGAGTGAGGGTCGACTAACTGTACAGGTTTTAGACTGTGCTGCTGACACTGAATATTTAGACTAGCTTGTTGCCATGGTTACAGGAATGAGTGAGGGTCGACTGACTGTACAGGTTCTTGACTGTGTTGCTGACACTGAATATGTAGACTAGCTTGTTGCTATGGTTACAGGAATGAGTGAGAGTCGACTAACTGTACAGGTTCTAGACTGTGTTGCTGACACTGGATATGTAGACTAGCTTGTTGCTATGGTTACAGGAATGAGTGAGGGTCGACTGACTGTACAGGTTCTAGACTGTGTTGCTGACACTGGATATGTAGACTAGCTTGATGCTATGGTTACAGGAATGAGTGAGGGTCGACTGTCTGTACAGGTTCTAGACTGTGTTGCTGACATTGGATATGTAGACTAGTTTGTTGCTATGGTTACAGGGATGAGTGAGGGTCGACTAACTGTACAGGTTCTAGAATGTGTTGCTGACACTGGATATGTAGACTAGCTTGTTGCTATGGTTACATGAATGAGTGAGGGTCGACTAACTGTACAGGTTCTAGACTGTGTTGCTGACACTGGATATGTAGACTAGCTTGTTGCTATGGTTACAGGAATGAGTGAGGGCCGACTAACTGTACAGGTTCTAGACTGTGTTGCTGACACTGGATTGTTGCTATGGTTACAAGAATGAGTGAGGGTCGACTAACTGTACAGGTTCTAGACTGTGTTGCCGATACTGGATATGTAGACTAGCTTGTTGCTATGGTTACAGGAATGAGTGAGGGTCGACTGACTGTACAGGTTCTAGACTGTGTTGCTGACACTGGATATGTAGACTAGCTTGTTGCTATGGTTACAGGAATGAGTGAGAGTCGACTAACTGTACAGGTTCTAGACTGTGTTGCTGACACTGGATATGTATACTAGCTTGTTGCTATGGTTACAGGAATGAGTGAGGGTCGACTGACTGTACAGGTTCTAGACTGTGTTGCTGACACTGGATATGTAGACTAGATTGTTGCTATGGTTACAGGAATGAGTGAGAGTCGACTGTCTGTACAGGTTCTAGACTGTGTTGCTGACACTGGATATGTAGACTAGTTTGTTGCTATGGTTACAGGGATGAGTGAGGGTCGACTAACTGTACAGGTTCTAGAATGTGTTGCTGACACTGGATATGTAGACTAGCTTGTTGCTATGGTTACAGGAATGAGTGAGGGTCGACTAACTGTACAGGTTCTAGACTGTGTTGCTGACACTGGATATGTAGACTAGCTTGTTGCTATGGTTACAGGAATGAGTGAGGGTCGACTAACTGTACAGGTTCTAGACTGTGTTGCTGACACTGGATTGTTGCTATGGTTACAGGAATGAGTGAGGGTCGACTAACTGTACAGGTTCTAGACTGTGTTGCCGATACTGGATATGTAGACTAGCTTGTTGCTATGGTTACAGGAATGAGTGAGGGTCGACTAACTGTACAGGTTCTAGACTGTGTTGCTGATACTGAATATGTAGACTAGCTTGTTGCTATGGTTACAGGAATGAGTGAGGGTCGACTAACTGTACAGGTTCTAGACTGTGTTGCTGACACTGAATATGTAGACTAGCTTGTTGCTATGGTTACAGGAATGAGTGAGGGTCGACTGACTGTACATGTTCTAGACTGTGTTGCTGACCTTGGATATGTAGACTAGCTTGTTGCTATGGTTACAGGAATGAGTGAGGGTCGACTGACTGTACAGGTTCTAGACTGTGTTGCTGACACTGGATATGTAGACTAGCTTGTTGTTATGGTTACAGGAATGAGGGTCGACTGACTGTACAGGTTCTAGACTGTGTTGCTGACCCAGGCTCTGTTGAGTAGCTCGTTGCTATGGTTACAGGAATGAGTGAGGGTCGACTGACTGTACAGGTTCTAGACTGTGTTGCTGACCCAGGCTCTGTTGAGTAGCTCGTTGCTATGGTTACAGGGATGAGTGAGGGTCGACTGACTGTACAGGTTCTAGACTGTGTTGCTGACCAAGGCTCTGTTGAGTAGCTCGTTGCTATGGTTACAGGGATGAGTGAGGGTCGACTGACTGTACAGGTTCTAGACTGTGTTGCTGACCCAGGCTCTGTTGAGTTGAAAATACAAGGAGGGGCGGCTTGGTTGTACAATATGTTCAAAAGCAAGGTCGCCAACACCATCAGTGACAAGATTCGTAACGAGGTCTGTATCTTTGAACTTTCACTGCACGTAATCTTTTGAAATATTTAATAAGTAACAACCACTCCCCCATTATTTCACCCCTCAATTTAGCTGTGCCGGTCCCTGAGGCGAGCTGTTGACGTTGACTTGCGGATGGAGCTTGGGCGCCTCAAAGGTGTGGAGACAACTAAAACAAACTTGCTTACAAGCACCGCTTTATGTGAAGTGATGTCCAGACTGATGTGTGATTAACCTCCATGTTTCAGTCCAAGACTTGGTCCCAAACACACCGATTGTTCTAGATTACCGGCTGGTGTCGCCACCTGTGCTTCATACAGCCTATGTCCAAACAAGTCACAAGGTTTGTGAGCTAATGGCTTGGTAATATAAAGGGCCCGAGGGACAGGTAATGTTACCGGAGAAATGTACAGTGTTAAGGAATAATGTGAAAAAACAAAATGATACTTTTTAGGTTACCGGACCTATGGTCCGATAACCTATCGGCATGGCGTTGCGTCCGTCGTCCGTCGTCCGTCGTCGTCGTCGTCGTCCACATTTTTATCTTTTTTGTTTACAGGCGAATTTTTCTGAAATTTTGCACAAAAATACTTAAAAATAATTCAAGAAGGAGGTATTTTTTAGTTTTTTGATTTTCGCATTTTTTTTCAAAATGGCGCCCGTTTTCGACGAAAAATGCCTGATTTTGGACTTTGGCGGCCATATTATCAAAATCTGTTCAGTAACTTTTTTTCTAAGACTCCTGATATGTACTCTTATGATGTCTATAAATTTCGTTGCGCTTGAATCGCTCGAAGTGGGCCATTTTGGCCCAAACTCGGCCCAAATGGGACTTTCTCATGTTAAATTCTCCTATGCTTTATAATGGGACACATTATGCCTAATATCTCACTTGATATTGAGATTAGAGACTAGGAATCAATTGTGGACATATAGGAAATGATATATGTCGAATATTCTCGTGACCTTGAATTTGACCTCTGACCTCAGTTTCAAGGTCAGAGCACAAAATGGCTTATATCTCGCTTATTATCGACTCTACAGCTTAGGAATCAATTGTGGACATATAGGAAATAATATATGCTGAATATTCTTGTGACCTTGAATTTGACCTCTGACCTCAGTTTCAAGGTCAGAGCACAAAATGGCTTATATCTCGCTTATTATCGACTCTACAGCTTAGGAATCAATTGTGGACATATAGGAAATGATATATGCTGAATATTCTGATGACCTTGAATTTGACCTTCGACCTCATTTTCAAGGTCACAAGACAAAATGGCTAATATCTCGCTTGTTATCGACTTTACAGCTTAGCAATCAGTTATGAACATATAGGAAATTATATATGCAGATTATTGTCATGACCTTGAATTTGACCTTTGACCTCATTTTCAAGGTCACAGGACAAAATGGCTAATATCTCACTTATTATCGATTTTACAGCTTAGGAATCAATTGTGGACATATAGGAGATGATATATGCTGAATATTCTCGGGACCTTGAATTTGACCTCTGACCTCATTTTCAAGGTCACAGGACAAACTGGCTCATATCTTGCTCCTCTATTGACTGTATGGCTTGGGAATCAATTGTGGACATGATATAGAAAATGATATGCATTGAATATTTTGATGACCTTGAATTCGACCTTTGCCCCTTCATTTTCAAGGCCACAGCACAAAATTGCTAATATCTCTTTGATTATTGAATTTACAGCTTAGCAATCAACTGTGGACATGATATATGCTTAATGTTATATATGCTGAATATTCTCTTGACCTTGAATTCAACCAGTAACCTGGCTAACATCTAAAATATTAAACATTGTCCGGTAACCTATCTTCGGCCCTTGGCCTAATTTTTATTATTGAAATGGCCTTCATGGCTTGTCTATGCATTCGAGGGTCAATCTCATTTGTATGCGCCAATATTCAAGCTCTGTCTTGAAGCGTTCTAGATGTGCTGATGCTTTCAACTCCTTTAATGTAGGAAAAATAACTGAAAATTTTCATGTCCAACCAAAATTTTCCATCCGAAAAACTGTTTCACTGACCGTCATTCCCCCCCCCCCCAAAAAAAAAGTCCAAATGGATGCAGACCGGCAATTCCAAAACAATAAAACTTATACATGTCACACTGGAACACAAATGGAATCCATCTGGGCATCAATGTTAAAGCTATAATCACTTTCAGAATTGACAAAATTCATTCAGTCTGCAATAGCTGGATTTTGTCTGTAGAAATCAATGAGAATTCGTGTAAATTTTGGTCCGAAAATATGCATTATGTGCCTAAATTGAGTTGCAAAAATCAAGATTCAAACTCGGGCGCATCCATTTTTTCCTCAAAGCGGCCCGCGTTGCGGGCGAGTTCTACACACAGTCTTGTGACGTCATTGGTATTAGTGTAGATACTGTGGCAACCGGCAATGAATGCAGGCCGATCATTCTCTATCCGATGTTTTCATGCCCAGTTAACGGCGATTTTCTGAATATCTGTCGTCGAGTTGTACATGTTTCCTGTTTATTCCTGACAATCTCGAGATGTACCTTCAAGTTTGCGCGACAAACAAGAATGCTAGATTTGGCTGATTTCAAAATTGAAATTTTGAAAAAAAACGTTTTCGACCATAATTCGAAAGAATTGCTTCCAAAATCATCGAAGGTCAAATATAAGGTCATCAGATCGGTATGTATGTCCCTATATGAACTTGCCAATATACACGCTCTATTATGACTGTTTTGGGGGCTTTTTCCAACAATTTTGTTTTTTCAAAGGCGAAATATTTTGTTTGATTAATCTGAATATGGCTCAAAACACATGTATAAGTAACCCGGACTTCGGACTCCAAATTTCCACCGACCCGTCGGAAAATCAAAATGGTCGCTATGTTGACCGGCGATTCAAGGGCAACGGAATCACGTGCACTGGGTCCTATGCATGAATTAGAGACGAAGTTGCTGAACAGATCCTGGGAAAACGAATATCAAATCCCAAAATTGAAGTTGGCGAAAATCAGATTTTTTTTGCACAATATCTAAAAAGAATTCGACCGTAACTTTTGAATGTGCATAACGACGAATACAATACAATGCCCATGGCTTATCGGTTATCGGAAGTTCTGGTTCTGATCTTTCTCAAGCGTCGTTATTTTTTGTTTCCACGATCAGGGAGAATTTCATCACAGATCCGGCCAATCACAGTCCAAGTTCCAACCTGCACCAATCGCTGAGCCGTCTCTGACGAAACACATGGCGACGATTTGCATATCTGATGACGTCGGCAACAGTCTGCTGCGTGCGGTCGGCAGGATGGATCTGGGCAAACTAGCTCAGTTAAAAGTATCCCAGTATTATCTTCATAGTGTAGTTTCACCAATTCTCCATGCGGGATTTATTGTCAATTGATCATCTTTGAACCATTGAGTGTTTATTGTCTGGCATTCAGATGTTGGAGTTCGCCGAAGGTATCCTGGACACATCCTGTTCTGACGGACAGTGTATCGGAACCTTCATCAAGGCGGTACGTTGTCACGGTGATTGGTTGAAACCGAGAAATGATCTACTCGGGCAATCAGGGCCATTACTCTGAAATCGGAATACAGCAACGGTATATGATTTACACTTTTTATATATTCAGCTGGAACGTCAGTTCCCAAACAGCAGAGTTGAGCTGGGTGTGGAGACGACATCTGACCCGACACTGAACACGACACCAAAGGGTGCTAGCGGCAAATTTGAGGGAGTAGTAACCTTCAATGTCCGCGGACCTGACGGGTCACAGCACTCAGCATTCAGTGCCTACACGGTAAAGCGCCCGTCATGGCGTCAGTGCAATGGGTAATGTAAAAATCATTGGGAAATGTAAAAATGCGTTTTGGATGTTTTTCGTTTAGGTTGTGGACTTTTTCGTAAGCTTTGCGATGGAAGGGAACAATTTGAAAGCACAAGTCGACAAGTACAGGTGAGCTATTGAAAACTGTTACAAATACAGATGATCTACTGCAAGATTGTACAGATATCGAAATAACTCGCCGTTCAGCTACGCAGGTACCTTAGAGCTATGTTCTGGTTTCAGTTTTGAAATGTCTCCCAGGGACTCGCACATCGGCGCCATTTCGGTACTTTGTTGTTTTGATATTTTATCAGAAATCAGTATCCAATTACACAACTGGCATAACTGCTTTACGTTATGTGTTTCTGTCTAATTTATATAGTGCAATGTATATTTGATCTCTAGAACACACACCTTAACCTGGTGTTTGGGGAGGCTCTGGACACTGTGCTCATTCCGTTCATCAATGGTCAGAACAATATCTGTAAATTACAACTATAACTTAGCACAACAAATCAGAGTATGACTATAACTTAACACAACAAATCAATATATATATAAAGCACAGCGAAGGTATCCTGGACACGTCCTCTCCAGGACGTGACACTCAACCGTATTGTGATATACAGCGATATAAGTTTTATTACGTCCAGATCTCGGTAGGACCGGATTGCGCCTGCCTCCAGTCGCGGGAATCCACCTCACCCACTCAACCGTCTCTCTATATCAAGTAAATGTCTCTACCGTCAAATCTAATAGTAATATCCATATTGACAATTATTCACAGCAATTTGTTATTTCTTGATATCTCGTTCCTTAATTCAAAAGCTGACCGTCGGCTAACCTGATTATATTGACCAGGGCAGCCTGTGTGTCGGGGCAGACCTCAAGTACGGCGGCTAGACTGCTACCGTATGGCCACGTACGTACACGAGACGGGAGGAGAGACCGAAGGATGACACGACCGAATTGGCTATATGTTCTCAGATAAATATCAAGAATGTCATGCGCTAATTTCTCATGTATACGTAGATGAATAATGGAGTAGTCAGTGGACTTGTTGTTGTGAGAGTGGCATCAATCTCACATCTCTGACAAAACCGTACAACAAGGCACTATTATGAAAGATGTGTTCATTACTGTAATATTCAAGATATTTGTTGTTTGGAATATTCATTCATGTTGTTGGTGAAGGGCATAATAAATATATTGCTTTCAGATAATATATATTGTTTGGAATACCCATATTAGGCCTAAACCCACGTGGTTAATCATCGTCAATCAATGATTGATTGTATTCTGATATCATGTACATCGTAATATACTCTACCATTATCAGCCATGGTAAATATCTCAAAGATATCACTTAAAACAAGGCATCACAATATGTCATGATGTGTCAGGGCAATACGACTCGTATCATGTGACACCACAGTATAGCATGTCACTCCCAAGTGTTAATTTTTTCTCTGTATTTTCCTTCTCATTACATGGATTTGTTCAGTATTGTACAAATGTATTTCCTTGGTTTATGATTTCTTGCCATGTATCAATTTCCTGAAATATATTTATTATTGTTTTTTAAGCCATCCATAATACAGCCTTTAGGCTTCGTATGGTCTCTTCAGCAACTTACATGTATGTTAATCGATTGTTTTTGTTTGCAAATTATGTATGTTTATTACTTGCCGGAATCTAAAGATTTCGGCAAGTATATTGGTACGTTCGTGGATTTGTTTGAGGATGTGTTTGTCTCTTTACTATGGTGGCTGATAGCGTCCATTTGTCAATCTCGCTCCCTCGCGGCGAGAGAGCGAAGCGAGGCAGCGAAACAGCGATGCGAGGGAACGAGAGAGCGATGCGAGGTAGCGAGAGAGCGATGCGAGAGAACGAGTGAGCGATACGATATTCACATAGATCAACCTCGCTTCCTCGCATTGCTCTCTCGTTCTCTCGCTCTCTCGCTCTCTCGTTATCTCGCTCCCTCGTTCTCTCGCTCTCTCGTTCTCTCGCTCTCTCGCTCTCTCGCTCCCTCGTTCTCTCGCTCCCTCGCTGTCTCGTATGCAGAAACTAATTTTCATGTACCAGGTATACAGTATCAGAAACTAACTTAAGATTTCAGCATACTATGGTGGCTGATAGCGTCCACTCGTCAAAGCGAGGCAGCGAAAGAGGGAACGAGGAAGCGATGAGAGGGAACGAGAGAGCGATGCGAGGTAGCGAGAGAACGAGCGAGCGATACGACATTCACATAGATCAATCTCGCTTCCTCGCATGGCTCTCTCGTTCTCTCGCTCTCTCGCTCCCTCGTTCTCTCGCTCACTCTCTCTCTCGCTCGCTCCCTCGTTCTCTCGCTCCCTCGCTGTCTCGTTCTCTCGCTCTCTCGCTCCCTCGTTCTCTCGCTCACTCTCTCTCTCGCTCGCTCCCTCGTTCTCTCGCTCCCTCGCTGTCTCGTATGCAGAAACTAATTTTCTTGTACCAGGTATGCAGTATCAGAAACTAACTGAAGATTTTTTTTCTAATATAATCATACATACGACCATGTATGTACATGTACATTCATCTACGAAGCTAACATTTATATGTATATTTTAATGATATTGATAAAGGTTTCGACATGGTCAGTGCTATTACAATGCTCATGGGCTTGTACAGAAATAATGGAAGGGAAGGAGCACGTACGGACTGTACTCATCCTTCCCTGGACACGCCCCTGTCATACCAGTTTCCTTGTAGGACATATTAAAATAGGACATATAAAATAGATGATATTGATCTGAAATTTACATCATAGTTTTTACTTAACAGTGTATTCTTTGAAAACCACTGTTTGCATAGGCGATTAAGTTGTAAAATTATGCAATATGAGTCCCATATTGTTTCGAAAATTACAATTCCATATCGTGCTCTATTATGATATAATATCACAATAAACGGTGATGATTATCGTGTTATTTGAAGTACGTGTATTGTATGCTCATCCGTGAACTACCACCTCCCACCTAGCCGCCTTACCCTCACCCCCTCCACCCAGTCTACACCTTCATCCGCTGCAAGTCACATCATTGGTTATATCACTGTCACGTGGTAGCGAGCCTTATCCACTGACCAGGCTCTCTAACGCAATCTTCTGGGCTGTAGGATCGGAGCATGTGCAAATTATATGTATGTGTTGTAGATGCCAGTAGCGAAATCTAAATGCTTGAACCATGTACAAATATGATATATAGGGCCTGTAAAATACACATGTAATCCGACGAAATTATAATATTAATACATAAGAATTAACTATAAAATCTTCACATATTTAATTCAGATTGAGAATATTCATTAAATATCAGTAGTTACAGAAATATCATGTAAGTTCCGATGTCAGAATGTTATTTGAACGGAGATATATTCTTCACATCAATTACAACTTTGTTTTTGTCACAATTGACACAAAATTGTTGTATGATTAACGTTCGATAAATAATTTTAATCATAATTTGTTGACATCGGTTATTGTGTGCGTTGTGCGAAGGAAAGGGGCGGGGTATATAGGTAAATAGATGGTAAAAAACAACAACATCTATTCATGTTAATTTATATAAATTTATATAAATCGTTATTTCGGTATTGAACGTCATATGTTTTGCGCTTGAATATGTACAGGGAGATTAGTTTTGCCGTAAAGGATTAACTGATCATATTTGACCATATGCAATAAATAATATTTGAACATATTCACTGGTAGGTATACATGTATAAATATTAATGCAGCAGAGTGGACGTGATTATTTTTCGTTTGCGCGAAAAATATCGTGGTAACGAATAAAAAATTAGCATCTGAACAAAAGAAAAAAACCCGTGATAACGAGAAATTTATCGTTAGAACGGATTAATTTATTGTGACCTGTCATATGAGCGAGAGAACGAGGAAACGAAGGAACGAGTGAGCGAGAGAGCGAGAGAACGAAAGAACGAAAGAACGAGAAAGTGAGAGAGCGATGCGAGGTAGCGAGAGAACGAGATTGCGAGAGAGCAAGGGAGCAAGAGAGCGAGAGAACGAGTGAGCGAGAGAACGAGAGAACGATGCGAGATAGCGAGATAGCGATGCGATAGAGCGAGAGAGCGATGCGAGATAGCGAGAGTGCGAGGGAGCGAGAGAACGATGCGAGGAAGCGAGGTGGATTTATGTCACTATCTCATCGCTCACTCGCTCCCTCGCATCGCTCCCTCGCATCCTCATATCGCTCTCTCGCCCCCTCGCATCGCTCTCTCGCTCCCTCGCATCGCTGTCTCGTGCGCTCGTATCGCTCTTTCGCTACCTCGCTTCGCTCTCTCGCCGCGAGGGAGCGAGATTGTCAGATGGACGCTATCAGCCACCATAGCATACAGATAAACCGCAGTTTTGAGAACTCGCACGATGATTTTTTTTTGTTCTAATATAATCATACATACGACCATGTATGTACATGTACATTCATCTACGTAGCTAACTTTTATATGTATATTTTAATGATATTGATACAAATTTTCGACATGGTCAGTGCTATTACAATGCTCATGGGCAAGTACAGAAATAACGGAAGGGAAGGAGCACGTACGGACTGTACCCACCCTTCCCTGGACACGCCCCTGTCAAACCAGTTTCCTTGTAGGACATATAAAAATAGGACATATAAAATAGATGATATTGATCTGAAATTTACATCATAGTTTCTACTTAACAGTGTATTCTTTGAAAACCACTGTATGCATAGGCGATTAAGTTGTAAAATTATGCAATATGAGTCCCATATTGTTTCGAAAATTACAATTCCATATCGTGCTCTATTATGATATAGTATCACAATAAACGGTGATGATTATCGTGTTATTTGAAGTACGTGTATTGTTTGCTCATCCGTGAACCACCACCTCCCACCTAGCCGCCTTACCTTCACCCCCTCCACCCAGTCTACACCTTCATCCGCTGCAAGTCACCTCATTGGTTATATCACTGTCACGTGGTAGCGAGCCTTATCCACTCACCAGACTCTCTTACGCAATCTTCTGGGCTGTAGGATCGGAGCATGTGCAAATTATATGTATGTGTTGTAGATGCCGTTAGCGAAATCTAGATGCTTGAACCATGTACAAATATGATATATAGGGCCTGTAAAATACACATGTAATCCGACGAAATTATAATATTAATACATAAGAATTAACCATAAAATCTTCACATATTTAATTCAGATTGAGAATATTCATTAAATATCAG
Source organism: Terebella lapidaria (assembly GCA_949152475.1). Classification (NCBI taxonomy): domain Eukaryota; kingdom Metazoa; phylum Annelida; class Polychaeta; order Terebellida; family Terebellidae; genus Terebella; species Terebella lapidaria. The sequence goes on from OX424564.1 coordinate 39,248,439, forward strand.
TAGTTACAGAAATATCATGTAAGTTCCGATATCAGAATCTTATTTGAACGGAAATATATTCTTTCACTTCAATTACAACTTTGTTTTTGTCACAATTGACACAAAATTGTTGTAAGATTAACGTTCAATAGATAATTTTAATCATAATTTGTTGACATCGGTTATTGTGTGCGTTGTTCGAAGGGAAGGGGCGGGGTATATAGGTAAATAGATGGTGAAAAACAACAACATCTATTCATGTTAATTTATATAAATTTATATAAATCGTTATTTCGGTATTGAACGTCATATGTTTTGCGCTTGAATATGTACAGGGAGATTAGTTTTGCCGTAAAAGAATTAACTGATCATATTTGACCATATGCAATAAATAATATTTGAACATATTCACTGGTAGGTATACATGTATAAATATTAATGCAGCAGAGTGGACGTGATTATTTTTCGTGGGCGCGAAAAATATCGTGGTAACGAATAAAAAAAATAGCATCTGAACAATAGAAAAAAACCCCGTGATAACGAGAAATTTATCGTTAGAACGGATTAATTTATTGTGACCTGTCATATGAGCGAGAGAACGAGCAAACGAAGGAACGAGTGAGCGAGAGAACGAGAGAGCGACAGAGCGATGCGAGAGAACGAGTGAGCGAGAGAGCGAGAGAGCGATGCGAGGTAGCGAGAGAACGAGATTGCGAGAGAGCGAGGGAGCGAGAGAACAAGGTAGCGAGAGAACGAGATTGCGAGAGAACGAGTGAGCGAGAGAACGAGAGAATGAGGGAACGAGAGAGCGAGAAAGCGAGAGAGTGATGCGAGGTAGCGAGAGAACGAGATTGCGAGAGAGCGAGGGAGCGAGAGAACGAGTGAGCGAGAGAACGAGAGAACGATGCGAGATAGCGATGCGATAGAGCGAGAGAGCGATGCGAGATAGCGAGAGTGCGAGGGAGCGAGAGAACGATGCGAGGAAGCGAGGTGGATTTATGTCACTATCTTATCGCTCACTCGCTCCCTCGCATCGCTCCCTCGCATCCTCGCATCGCTCTCTCGCTCCCTCGCATCGCTGTCTCGTGCGCTCGTATCGCTCTTTCGCTACCTCGCTTCGCTCTCTCGCCGTGAGTAAGCGAGATTGTCAGATGGACGCTATCAGCCACCATACTTTACAGCCTAGCGTCCACAGTTCCCCATTAGAAGCTTTCAAACTTCGTGTGCACAATATGTAGAATACCGGTGACTCCGAGTGCCCATGACTGATTTTTTTCGTCGTAGAGACTTCAAATCAAGTACATATTGTAGATATACTCGAGTTCTATCTTTTGTGACCTTGACCTTGACCTTTGACATTGACCTTGAGAAGTTCTCCTGAGGTTGAATTTTTGACCTTGGAGGTCATCTCCTCCGATTTTCGATCTGATGCTTGGAAACGACGTAGGACTAGCCAGCCCTTTATGCTCAATGTCAATTTTTAGACCGATCGGTGAATTCGTTATGACGTAATTGACGTTTCTATGGCAACGAAATCGGTCCCATGCTAAGCTAAATTCCATGTTTCAAGTTGTCCATGCGGAGAAAATCGTCATGTGCGTAAAAATATAATGATACACCAGTGCATAGCCAAGGAGAAGTTCTTCTGTTCCAAGAAATTTCAAGGTCGCAAGTCAAGGTCAATATTGACCCACAAGTGAAAATCATGTATGTCACTATATCTCAGGAACTAAGCGCGATAGAAACACAGAAGTAAATCCAAAGTATTGCAATCACTTAGCCTAACAACTTTTGTATTTACACCCGAGGTCGAAGTTGACCTCAAAAATGACCTTGACCTTGTGCAAACATATCGAGTAGTATCTCGTTTGGAAGGTCTTCGAGAGTACTTTCTAAATATGTTGTTATCTTTGGAAACGAACGTCAATTGACGTCATGATGTAGTGATTTCAGACTGACATTCATGCCTTTTGAATGTCAGGTGTGCAAAGTTATAACATTTACTGCAGATCTAACACCTGCAAACGATGTGGATTCGTCCTGTGATGCTCTCTGTCAACTTTTAGCTCAATCGATATGTCCGTTTTGACGTAATTGACGTTTTTGTGGCAACAAATTGATAAAATTTCAAAGGAAACTTATTATCTGAAGATATTATGATCTTGTCCGGTGATAATATAACATATATAAACACGCTTTTAACATGCATATTCAAAAATTCCATTCTCAGTATGTTTGCAGTATAGAATTAATGAAAATGATGTCATAATTACGTAGGTATTCCTGCAAGGAATATTCATTTCATAGTTTGTCAGTTTACTGCACTGTCATTTTCTAACTTATTGCTAATTATTTTATATCATTTCATTTCAAGTTTCTGAATAAAAAAACGTATTTATATTCACGTATTCTATGGTATATCCCAATATGGCAATATCATTTGCACCATACATACAGGACGTATATCGTGATATATTGTGGTGAACCATGGTAATATCATTCTTCATGATTTGAAACCCCAGTATATCAGGTGACATCATGATGAACCATGGTAATAAAATTATCATTCTTTATGATATGAAACCAAAGTATATCATGATACATCAAGATGAACGATAATGATAACATTCTTTATGATATGAATATTGATATATATGGTGGCTGATAGCGTCCATCTGACAATCTCGCTCCCTCGCGGCGAGAGAGCGAAGCGAGGTAGCGAAAGAGCGATACAAGTGCACGAGACAGCGATGCAAGAGAGCGATGTGAGGATGCGAGGGAGCGATGCGAGGGAGCGAGTGAGCGATAAGATAGTGACATAAATCCACCTCGCTTCCTCGCATCGTTCTCTCGCTCCCTCGCATTCTCGCTATCTCACATCACTCTCTCGCTTTATCTCGCATCGTTCTCTCGTTCTCTCGCTCACTCGTTCTCTCACTCTCTCGCTCCCTCGCTCTCTCGCAATCTCATTCTCTCGCTATTTCGCATCGCTCTCTCGCTTTCTCGCTCTCTCGTTCCCTCGTTCTCTCGTTCTCTCGCTCACTCGTTCTCTCGCAATCTCGTTCTCTCGTTACCTCGTTCTCTCGCTCTCTCGCTCCCTCGCTCTCTCGCAATCTCGTTCTCTCGCTACCTCGCATCGCTCTCTTGCTTTCTCGCTCTCTCGCTCTCTTGCTCACTCATTCTCTCACAATCTCGTTTTCTCGCTACCTCGCATCACTCTCTCGCTCTCTCGTTCTCTCGCTCACTCGTTCCTTTGTTTCCTCGTTCTCTCGCTCATATGTTCTAACGATAAATTTCTCGTTATCACGGGTTTTTAGGTTACCGGACCTATGGTCCGATAACCTATTGCCATGGCGTTGCGGCCGTCGTCCGTCTAGCCGGGCAAACGGAACGGAGTTATGGGGATTTCTTAGGGGGAATAAAGCTGAAAACGCCCCACAACCACAGTTTAAGCCAAAAGTGCGGTCTTATGGGGATTTTTTCAGGACTTATGGGGAAAGTTAAGATAGGAAATTTAACATTGGGTCCGCCCGTAACGCCCATCCGTTCACCCGGATTTTTCTGAAATTTTGCACAAAAATGCCTAAAAATATTTCCAGAGGGAGGTATTTTTTAGTTTTTATATTTTCGCCTTTTTTTCAAAATGGCGGCCGTTTTCGTCGAAAAATGGGCAATTTTGGACTTTGACGGTCGTTTTCCCAAAATCTGTTCAGTAACTTTTTTTCTTATTGATGCATAACACTCCTCATATGTACCCCTGTGACATGCATAAATTTCGTTGCCCTTGAATCGCTCGAAGTGGGCCATTTTGGGCCCAAACTCGGCCCAAATGGGACTTTCCCATGTTAAATTCTCCTATGCTTTATAATGGGACACATTAAGCCTAATATCTCACTTAATATTGAGATTAGAGACTAGGAATCAATTGTGGACATATAGGAAATGATATATGCTGAATATTCTCGTGACCTTGAATTTGACCTTTGACCTCATTTTCAAGGTCACATGACAAAATGGCTAATATCTCGCTTATTATCGACTTTACAGCTTAGAAATCAATTGTGAACATATAGGAAATGATATATGCTGAATATGCTCGTGACCTTGAATTTGACCTTTGACCTCATTTTTTAAGGTCACAGGACAAAATGGCTAATATCTCGCTTATTATCGACTTTACAGCTTAGGAATCCATTGTGAACATATTGGAAATGATATATGCTGAATATTGTCCTGACCTTGAATTTGACCTTTGGCCTCATTTTCAAGGTCACAGGACAAAATGGCTAATATCTCGCTTATTATCGACTTTACAGCTTAGGAATCAATTGTGAACATAAAGGAAATGATATATGCTGAATATTCTCGTGACCTTGAATTTTACCTTTGACCTCATTTCCAAGGTCACAGGACAAAATTGCTAATGTCACGCTTATTATCGACTTTACGCTTAGGAATCAATTGTGAACATATACATGATATAGGAAATGATATATGCTGAATATTCTCGTGACCTTGAATTTGACCTTTGACCTCATTTTCACGGTCACAGGACAAAATGGCCAATATCTTGCTTATTAGCGACTTTGCAGCTTAGGAATCAATTGTGAACATATAGGAAATGATATATGCTGAATATTCTAGTGACCTTGAATTTGACCCTTGACCTAAATTTCAAGGTTAGTCATTTTACTTTCAAGGTCAGAATACAAAATGGCTTATATCTCGCTTATTATCAAATTTACAGCTTAGGGGTCCATAGTGAACATATAGGAAATGATGTATGCTGAATATTTTGGTGATCTAGAATTTGACCTTTGATCTCATTTTCTAGGTCAGAGAACAAAATGACTAATATGTCGCTTATTATCATCTTTACATCTGCCCCTGATGACATCAGTGTGTCTTTGGATAAACTATTTGGTCGGCCTTTGTTTCTATTGCAAAATGTTGTATTTTACGTTTCTTATTGGCATCATCAAAATTTGATTGTATTGGTGGTAATAGATTGATACTTACATTTATACCACTGAGTCGGTGTCACTGCTGGCGGACGTTAAATCTGTCCCCGAGGATACCATCAACTCAGTAGCCTTCGGGCTTGTGATTGGGTACTTTTGTACTTGTCATGTATCTATTCCATGGGGTTAGATTCGGATTTCTAAATTATTTTCATAGGTTGTTGGGCAGTTGTATACTAATTCCATCTGGTGTACAGTAGAAACAAGAAAATACAGCTAACTGTGAGAGTCGACATTAGAGCTCGAGCACACCATCAGCACCCTAGACAGCGGAATGTATTCTACTCAACGTAACCCCCCCCCCCCACCCTCCAAATAAAATGCTACCATAATGATATCCAATTCATTCCCGTATATTATGATGAAAGCATAGGCCTACTTCATTCACATTTTTCTAATAAGAAAACATTCATTTTGAACTCAATGAAACAGATACTCCTGCTAAAATGGTATTGAACCTTAATAAAATATCCTTAAAAATATTTCAAACTATGAGGAATATTTGCATCTGATATCATGATAATTAACATATATGCCCACTGGGCTAATGAAAAGACCAGTTTAAAATATAAAGGATTTTCTGAAGGCTTCGCAAACCCAACACCTTGACATATAAAATACGTCAAATTATGGTAAATGTAGCCGTGGCATCGCAGACGAATCGTTGTGTTCGCTTCATAAGACCGAGGAATGCCACACGGCACACGCAAGCTTACATGGATGCTGCACAGGAGATTGTGTGCTCCAAAATACGCGTCATTGCAGTAAAATTTGCTTTGCATTCTGGGAACGTCAATTTCCATCGGCTCCGCCATTTTGACGTTTTCCAAACAATCTCAGCATTTTGCGTAATTTTCTCAAACCTAACACATCGATTTATGCATTATACACGTGTGGGATATTCAAAGTTTACCATCAATTCGAGAGATTTCATGTCAAGGACGAAGAAAATTCTCATTTGAAGTAGGTTTCTAAACGTTTACATGCCAAAACGGGCGTCGATAGGTTGGCATGAAACCTCCATGAAAAAGTCAGCACATAGACATGTAGAGGGTTGGGGGCTTCGCCCCCAACGCTTTAATGTCAACAATTATGTAAAGTTATTGACTACCGTCCGCTCTTCGGGATCCTCGAGGATAGTCCTCTCTCATCCGAGTCCTTGCGGACGCGCATCCGCTATTCCGGATCCTCGCGGCAGGGCCGCTCACCGGAGGTCGCGGCGGACACGGTAACTACTTCATCATTAACGGTAACCAGGTAACAGCCCACCCGACACTCCCAGGCCTACGGACACCGTTCAGAAACTGGTTCATCACCACGGTGTTAACTGGCGGGGCCTGGCGAGCCGCGGTCTGCCTCGGGGACGGAACCCCGTACAGTCCGACATGCTGGCCAGAGCCTCTGTCACATGTCCCGGGAAGGGAGAGAGCTGGCGATCCACAGGGCCGAAGGCCCCCGAGTCAGCAACTCGTCTCTCCCAGCCCGGGCCTCCCCACGGAAATCGTCCCCAGGGCTCTAGGAGCCCACTACTCAGACCCAGGGAACACAAAGCTCATGGCGAGCCTCGTGTGCGTCCTAGTCTCGATCTTGGACAATCTCCTCGAACGAGTCGCTTCCAGTGTATATATAATACACCAGAAACTGCAGGGCGCACGCGAGGTTAAATCGATCCATTGTTATAGTTTACTGGAGCGTAAATTACAATACGTCGCCGTGGCAACGCACGCTCGAACGGAGCATGTCAAAACAAGGCCAAGTACAGAAAGGCCACATAAATGGCTTTTATGTTTACAATCACCTGCCGCGTGCTTAGGGCAAAATCGCCACATTACCCCCTTCTTACAATGTTGGTCCCCAACATGTTCCGCCCGCGCCCAAAATGCTCGAAACCCGACGAAGGCTTCGCATGGCGGGGGCCGGAAGAAGGCACGATGGCAACGCCCGGAAGTCACGGCGCAAAGACTAGGACTTTAAGAGTCCCTTTTGGAAGAATGGGGAACTACCCCCGGACTTATGAAGTAAACTATAACGCGCTTTGCAATTTTGAATAAATCCTCATAAACAAGCTAAAATTTTGACCGAGGTGGTCCAAAACCGTGTGATGACCTTGAAAGGCCATCCATTATAAAAGGACGGTGTGTCGAGTCTTTGGAATATCTTTAAGGTTAGACTTTAAATTTAGAAATTTTGTAAAACGACACACCGAGTGATCAAAAGTGATAGTACCTCTAAAATGTTGCCGACCGCCCTGCCGGCCGGCTCCTCAGATCCGCAGAACGGGTCTGAGGCAGGGCGGAGCCGCGGGAGCGACTCCGGCACGCCGCCGCACACGTGCAGCGACGAGGCTAGCACCCTAGCCTTCCTCCGTCGTCATCGGCTCCTCATCCGTGCCGCCTGTCTTGGGGTCTGGCGGCGGTGACGGGTCCCTACGCCGCGGAAGCAGCGGAGCCGGCATAATGAAAGCCGGCTGCACGGGCGGATGAGGCAGGCCCGGTGGAGCTTGCACGGGCTTTTGTGGTGAGCCCTGCAATCCGGGTCCTGACGGAGCCATCACAACGGAGGCCGGTAGAGATGTCGCGCCGAGATCTGCTATGGCGCGGAACATCTCCACCGTATCGCGGGTGCGCTGTGGACCGGCCGTCCGTTCTCCCCACACCTGGACTAGGTATGGGTAGATGGCCAGCTCCAAAGCAGCATCCGCGCGCCGGAGAGCCGCCTGGTTCAGGGCGGACGACTCGGGGTCATCGACGCCCTGGATTAGGCGAGTCCGAGCGGCCTCGGCTTCGCCAAGACGACGCCGTAGCTGCTCATTCTCAGCCTCCAGGTGCTCCATCCGTGCGGCCACCTCTGGGGCGGGGGCGGACGCCCCGGACTGCTCGGCAAGAGCGGCGGTCCGACCCTGGTCGAACGCGCGCCGCTCAATGACGGCCGACAAAGTCCGGTAGCTCTCTAGGCTCCGCCGGGTGCCTTCCATGAGGCCCTGGTCGTATACGAGGTCGCATGCGACACGGGAGGCCTCGGCGCGGCACCGGCTGAACCGATCCAGAGAGCTGTCCATCTCCGCCACAAGGTACTCCGCCGCTCGGGTGAGTCGACCACGCTGGGGGTGATCCCAGGGGTGCTCCTCCCGAGCGCGGACCAACGCGGCTACACCTGCGGACCCCAAGTCACGAATGGCTCGAGGCACCGGCAGGTTCACCAACGCCGGATCACCGGGGATCCGGTCCATACCATCGCGACGATGGCCGACCGCCTGGCCTACAGACTCGCGGAAAGTCTCGTAGACGCTGGCGGTCGTGGGACCGAGCCTCCGGCGTACGTCCGCCGTGGCGTCGAGGGGGTCCAAGTCCAGGGAGGCAGTGCTTTGCCACCCTGCGAACGTCCCCTCAACTACCAACGAGGACGCGGACGCCGACCTCGTGAGAGGTACCGCACGTCCGCTACTGCTCGCTACCGAGGGAGTCACGCGTGGAGTCCTTGGCGGGACCGCCGACGCGGTACTCGAGGAGGCGGAGGTGTCTGCCACCACCCGTCCCTCAGACGGACCCGCGGGTACCGTCACCTCGAGCAAGCCCGGGTAGTCCTCCTGAGTCAGCGCACCCGGAGACTGCAAGGGCGTCGTCCCGGCCGGAGTCTTTCCGGCGGACGAACTCTTCCCCTGAGTCTTTGGCTGGGGGCGCGGCTTAGGAGTAGCCACTCGTGTCTTGGCCGCGATCTGCGGCATCTCCGACACGATCATGGTCACCCGGTGCCGTTCTTCACCGGCCTGGATTACCGGCGGTTCACGGACAGCCTCTGCTGCTGTCCGGGCGGCTTCCGCCGCCTGGAACTCCGCCGGGGTCTGGCCCATCGTAGCCGTCAGGCGAGCGGTGTAGCTCGAGCCCGCGGACACAACGCCAGACTGCCTCCAGGCATCGTCCATGACGCGCTGTGCAAAGCGCCATGGACCCCAGTGAAAGAACCGGTGATTCGCCGTCCCTGACGTAGTCATGAACGACGCCACCCTCGGTGGTATGTATCCATAATTGAATACAGGCCCCACTTCATTTCCAACGAGATGAAGTCCCTCACCGCGGTGTGCACCCGAGCGGTGATCATTTAGGGCCTCTAAACTGGCGAAATATCGTTGCTGAGGGGTGCCGGAGTAGCACCTCTTGCAAACGAACATTTGCATCCAGGAGTAGTGGTACCCCGCAATGTGTCGACTCAAGTGGTCGTAGGTAGGATACCTACGATCCCGGTTGAGCGCACGGTGCGGGTCCTCATACCCGTCCAGGGATTTCGGACAGAGTTGGCATATTACACCCTCCTCTGGCTCGGGCGGCAACCCGACACGCTCCTCGTCCGTGAGTGGACGAGGCCGTGTGAAAGGCGTGTCGGCCGCCGCGCCGGCCGCCGCGGTGCGGCGTCCCTGTGGATCCCTGCCGTAGCGCGGGAGGAACATGTGTCCCTGACGGACTCCAGGGAGTTCGGGGCCCATTTCGGCCCGCAGCCTCTGGATAGAGGGCTGCTCCGAGGACGACCGTTTCTTCTTTTTGGCCGCCCCCGAACGATTCTCCGACCTGGTTTGTCGGGGCACACTCTTCCCGCGTGGGGGCGCGGCCCTCCGTTGCTGCGCAACGAAGGCCCGCGCTCCCGCTTCCAGTGCGGCGTCAGACAGGTGGACCCCGTCTTGCTCCGCGCGCTTCCGGAGGAGTTCTAAACGAAGATCTCCCTCCTTCGGCACGGGACGCCCTCTGTCCACTGGACTTGACCCCACCTCCGCAGCTCCGGTAGGTTTCTTGGTACCGGAGGAAGAAGAAGAGGAGGTTCCTTTCGGTGCCTTGATAGGCACCCGCTTACAGGAACCTCCCGCGCCTGGGCCGGATCCCGCGGAGGCGCCGCCCGCACCAGATCCCGAGGGATTAGGCGTCTTGGCGACTCCGGGTTTGGCGGAGGACCCTTTCTGGCCGCCCGGCTTAGGCGCCAGTGGCTGAGGTCCTCCGGACTTCGATCCTGCTTGAGGCGAGGGGCCGCCGGACTTCTTTTTCCGGTGCGGCCGCTACTTCTTTTTCTTCTTTGGAGGCGAGGAGGCCGGGTCCGGGTCGGATCCGGCCTCAGATTGCCCATGCTCAGCGGCTTCCAGCTCTTGCTGGGCTCTCCACTGCTTTTGAGCAATCTCCCGGGCTCGACGGCGAGTACGCTTAGAGACGGGCGATGTAAACCCGTCATCTCGGTTCTCGGTCTCCTTCGAGCCAGACTCCTGTTCCTGAGGCGGCGCTTGGGATGCGGCTTCCTCAGCCGCGTCAACCTGCTCCGCCCAAGTCCCAGGGGCCTTCTGGTCGTGCGGACCAGACTCCGCAGGTGCGGACACCGAGGAGTTCTCGGCGGAACCGGTGTCCGGACGGCTACGGCCATCCGGACGGGTTTCCGCACGAGTACTCTCATCCGGGCCCAGAGACGCAAGCATCTCCGAGGACGGGTGCAACTCAATGTCCACACTAGCAAGTCCCGCACCACCGCAGTCCATCACCTCTTCCATACGAGAAAAAGGCGACGGATCTAGGAGTAGCTCGGCGCCTGCCGTGGCCGAGTCACTCTCTGCGGGGCGGTCCTCCGCGACCTCGCTCTCAGACTCGGTTCCTGAGTAAGAACCGGAGCTGGAGCTGGATTCCTCAGAACCCACATAGGCTCCCCGAGGGATGTCCTCGCGGTCATCCTCCTCGGGCCTAGACTGGGGTCTCGAGTACGAATTACCGCGCTCAAGAGACCCCTCTTCCCTCCCTTCATCACCTCCCCAGCCGTCGCTACTTTCCGACATTGTCAAGCGCTCTAATCGCTCTAAACACTGGGAGTCAGATCCGCAGATCCGTCTCCACCAGTGCCGAGCGCTTGAATGACGAGAAGGTGTCGAATTACATCGATTAAAGGCATCAAGTGTTGGCAGTTATACTGCACACGCATCGTATGACGCGTTCCCGTGGAAACGTCTATTCACTGCATCTACCCGATCGACAGACAAAAGGACGTTTTACATTCCCGCATTCCCATACACGCATCTCCCCCCGGTGACTCCTTTCATTCCATGTATACGGGTGGCTTGTGTACACAAGCCATCCCGGGGGAACCCGCTAAAATACTACAGTAATTAACAGCAGTCATTAGCAATAGCTTTCGCACTGGCGATCAATGACGTGAAGTTAATCACCCTCGCAGGTTAAAGATTGTATACAATGTATCAAAAAGCCAAACTACTTGTGGGTGTTACGATTATGTCACCCTATCAGCAGCGATAAATAAAAATTTAACACCGCTCAAGCAGCAATGAAAATAAATCCACTACCGCTTGCATGCTTTTCATAGATCACGGCATACAGCCTTCGATACAATGTACACAATCTCCTACACCCCTCTTGCGAAAGCAGAAATCTCCCGATTTCTTACTCTCTATTGCACCAGGGAAAAGATATATCTCTAAACTTTCTCATATATGGGATAAATGAGTAAGAATAGCATTTCCACGGGAAACACGCACACACTTGTGGCTTATAATCCTCCCATAAATAATAAATGAGATGGAAAAATAAACAAAATCACTCCCCATAGCCGCTGGCACGCTTACAGGGCGATCGGACATACCCATGACGTCCGGACAGACAATCGGGCGCCCTATGGGCGTTTGCAAAGCGCCCACTAGCATCCCCGACGTACTGCCCGGCCGCGGAGCGGTGCCCGGTCCAGCCCAGAGCCTCCTCAAACGACTACCGGAGCGCGGAGCCAATAGATTTAGACGCGGAGCCGGCATGGTCCATAACCGCACTGGTTAGGGGGCGAACCCTTCATACCGGCGCCCAATCTAGAGGCGCCCAAAGATGGTGAAAGCAATAGCCGGCGGACGTCCGGGGCTGCCCGCGGACGGAGTCCAGGCCGGACGTCTACCATTGTACGGCGTATTGCCCTTATCCAATGAAGATGAAATTGGAATTAGAAGCCACCACAAGTGTTGCGCATGTAATATACGACCCCCTTCTTAGAAGGAGGCCGGGGTTCCGGTCATTCCGGCCGGACCGCGTATTGTAAGGTACGATCCGGACGAGAACGAGCGTCACCCGCTGCCGCGGCTGGTCCGCACACGCGGACTTAACAACCGCTCCATTATCATAATGGATAGTCGGTTTCCTGCCGTAAGAAACCTTAATCTACTATAACCGCAATTACAGTAGTGGCTCACGGGGGATAACTACACCGAAGTGCGTCATCTTAAAGCGCCGCGGACGCCGGACGAGTCACGCGGACGAACCGCGGACATCAGTCCTCATCTGCGGACACTATCCTCGCGTCCAGAGCCAGTTCCCCAAATCCGTGGGAAGACGCTTCTCCCGTAGCGGACGTAAATCCCAACCTCAGTCTGGCCATATAAGAGGTTGTCCCGGGACCAGGGGCGTCCGGCCGAATCAGTAAATTCGTCCGGCCAGCGTAACCGTTGTGCGGAATACGCCGGACAGCCGTCCATAAGGTGCGGACAGGCCATCCGCACGTCCCTGGCGCTAGAAACTACAGGAGGGCGGATGCGGAGAGGCGGCGTTACGACATGAAAGTCTCCGCGGACCTCAACTCCGAAGATGGCCACAAAGTAGCCACCCGCGGAGGTAAGTCGTGCGGACTCTCACGGAACGACCTAAAACCCATCCATAGTATGACAGACGGGTACCGCAGACGCATCCGCATGGGCGGAAGGTTATTCCCACCCATACCGGGCTGGCGCACGTGGTTTCCGGCGTGGCCGCCCGTCATCCGCAGGTACTGGAGGGAGTGGAGGTACCTGCGGATCGCCGTTATCTGGCTGATAGCCGCCCAGTCCATCATCTGACGGGTCAGAGAGGTCCGGGAGGCCCACCATACGGCGCACACGCTCGTCCGGAGTCCGCGGATGCTGACCGGACGGATCCCATACGGGAGCGTCATCCGGTTCCGCATCTTGAATTAGCGGATCCATGACAAGCGGGCCCTCGTACTTCTTCAGATTATCGATATGGACAACCAGAACCCTGTCCGGATCGGAATCCCTCCGGATCCGGTAGTCCACATCTGTCACCTGTTTCAGTACTGTAAACGGGCCTATCCACGGCTTAGCAAATTTATTGCCTTGCTTAAGCGGCGGATAATAGTAGCGCACCTTGTCGCCTTCTGCAAAAGCTGGCCTACCCTTAGCATGGGCGTCATAGCCTCGCTTCTGCCGGAGGGCAGACTTGTCCAGGCGCGCGCGCGCGAAATCATGGGCGTTCGCCAGGGCGCGGCGAATCCACTCCACGTACTCCGGACCGCACTGGGGTACTGCGCCGGTCTCTGCCGCAGTTGGATACATAATATCCACGGGCAAATTTAGCTCCCGGCCGTACAACATCGCGTGCGGAGTAACTCCGGTCGAAGAGTGGACCGACGACCTGTACGCCATTAAGACATACGGGAGGTGGTCATCCCAATCATTCGCACGATCATTCACAAAGGCCGCCAGCATGTTGAGGACCGATCGATTAAAGCGTTCGACCTGGCCATCAGACTGGGGCCTGTAGGGGGTGGTCCGCACCTTGGTACTCCCTAGCATCTGTGCTAGGTTCCGGAACAGGTTGCTCTCAAATTGCGTGCCCTGATCCGAATGTACCTGTTTAGGTACCCCATGGTACACCACCCATCTATTCACCAATAACCGAGCTACCTCGTCCGCAGTCTGGCGGCGCAGTGGGTAGGCATCGGTATACTTGGTAAAATAGTCGGATATCACCAGGATGTACCGGAAACCGCGCGGGGTGACCCGGTGGGTATCCAGTATATCCAGAGCTATCCGATCAAACGGCGCGCCCGCCTTAACCGTGGTTAAGGGGTGGCGGCCAGGAGTCGGGACTCCTTTGCGAGCTCGACACCGAGGGCAGGCTGCGCACCACCGTTGCACGTCCAAGCCGCTACCAGGCCAATGAAAGCGCTGTTGTAGCCTATGGACGGTCCTCCGGATTCCCAAGTGACCGGTCACCCGGAGGTCATGCAACTGGTGGAGTACTTCTTTCCGCAGCTCCGCCGGAAGCACCAACTGCCATATTGGAGGCAGTGGGGTCGGTGGCTCATAGCGCCGGTATAAGAGGCCATCCCTCAAGGAGAGTCGTTCCCACTGAGATACTAGAGACAAGGTCTCCTCCCTGTAGGTCTTTCGCTCATCCTTCGAGGGCTTCTGGCCGGCCTCAAGGGCTGTGATTACCGGTGCCAGAGCTCTGTCAGCTCTCTGCGCCGCAGCTATCTGCGCCGGAGAGTAGCCACCCAAGTAATTAGGCTCCTCATCCATCGCGTCCGGCTGCGCCGCAGCGGCCATCACCACAGGGGGCAAGGACCGCTCATACTCAGACTCTCCGGAGGACGAGGGTACCCACGAGGAGTACACCGCCGGACTCGAGGAAGACTCGCTGGAGCTGAGCCGCACCTCCGCTTCATATGCGGGACGCCCTCGCCGATATCGGCGGGTCCGCGCGCGGAGATGAGCCCTAGACGCTCCGGCCGCCGTGTTGTTAGAGGGGGCGGCGGCCTGCGGTCTCCCCGGAACGTCCAATTCCGAGTCTGAGGACGAATCCGCGGCTTGCTGGAATGGTGCCATCCCTGCACAACCCGGATTCTTGCACTTATGACAACGGGACAGGCCGTCCGCGTTGCCGTGCAACTTACCAGCGCGATGCTCTATCTGCATGTCATACTCTTGGAGTTTGACGAGCCACCGCGCCACCAAGCCATCGGCCTCACTATAGTTGAGGAGCCATCTCAGCGAACTATGATCAGTCCGCAAACGGAAATGGCGTCCCAACAAATAGTGCCGGAAGCGCTTGGTCATCGTAACCACCGCGAGCAACTCGCGATGAGTGGTACAGTAGTTCATTTGAGAGCGGCTCAAGGCCACACTCGCATAAGCTACTACCCGCTCTTGCCCGTCCACGATCTGCGAGAGGACACCGCCGAGCGCGAAGTTACTCGCGTCGGTGTCCAAGATGAACTCGCAGTCCGGACGAGGGTGCCGCAGCACCGGGGCCACTACCAAGGCCTGCCGGAGTCCCGAGAAGGCGTTAGCCTGCTCGGCGGACCAAACAAAATCGGCGCCCTTTTCCGTGAGGATAGTAAGGGGACGCGCGATCTCCGCAAAGCCGCGAATAAACCTGCGGTGGTAGCTCGCGAAGCCCAAGAAGGACCTCACGTCCGCCACGTTACATGGCGGAGGCCATTTCTGCACGGCCGCCACCTTTGCGGGGTCTGGTCTCACTCCGGTGCCCGTTACCATGAAGCCCAAGTACAGGATTTCCTGCGCGAATAGCTCGCACTTACTTGGCTTCAATTTAAGCCCTGCTCCGCGGATGCGATGGAGCACCATCTGGAGGTTGGTGAGGGTTTCCTCGAACGACCGGCCATACACGACGACATCGTCGATGTAGACCATACATCGCTTCCAGAGGAACCCTTTGAGTACCATCTCCATGAGGCGCTCGAACGTCGCTGGTGCGTTACAGAGCCCGAACGGCATTACCTTGAATTGGTAGAGCCCGTTCTTGGTAACGAAGGCAGTCTTCGCCCGATCACTCTCCTCCATCTCCACCTGCCAATACCCGGAGGCCAGATCCAGAGCACAGAAATAGTGCGACCCGGCCAGGGCATCGAAGGTATCCTCAATGTGCGGGAGAGGATATGAGTCCTTCCGCGTGGCATCGTTGAGTTTCCGATAGTCCACGCAGAACCTCCACGAGCCGTCCTTCTTCTTCACCATAACCACCGGACTGGCCCAAGGGCTGTCACTGGGTTCGATGATGTCCAAGTCGAGCATCTTTTGCACCTCCTGGTCTATGACCTCTTGGTGCACTATTGCTGCCCGACGAAGACGCTGCTTGAGAGGACGCTCGTCCACGAGGTCGATGCGGTGCTTGGCGACGTCAGTCTTGCCAACCGCACCATCAGGACCCATGAACACATCCGCATACTGCCGTAGCAGTCTGCGGAGCGCTTGGCGCTGCTCTTCATCCAACCGGTCCTTCGGAACTCGGGATTCCAAATGGTCCGGCAGGGTGAACGGATCATCTCCGGCGGCCGCCGTCGCGCACGCAGCGCGGCAGACCGGATCGTCGGGGATGACACGACTCGAAGCCGCGGGAATAGCAGTAGCTGCTATGCATCCGCGCTTCAGTACAATCGGAGCATCCGTATGATTCACCACGAGGATGGGCATCGCGCGGGGGTTGGACATGACCAGGGCCCCACCCAGCACGAGCCCAGTTCCTGCGGCGAAACTGCTCACGGGTTGCACTATACACGGACGACCATCGAGGGGCATGCGGGGACGCCGCGGCCTCGTCTCGATGATCATCTCACTCATCGGCGGCACTACTACAGTGCGCGATGTCCGCATCTGGAATGAATGCATCGGGCCCGAGCGGAAGAGGAAGTGTGTGTCCTCTCCCATCCGGAACTCGCCAGCGCTAAAGTTGGCAATCACCCGGTGGACCCGTAGGAAATTCATCCCAATTATCCCGGCCGCTCCGATATCCGCCACGATCGCCTCTGTCAGATACACCTTGTCCCCAAGGGTAATAGGCAGATCGATGATGCCATGGATACGGATGCGGTTGTCTCCCGCTCCGTAGAGCTTGTACGGTCCGGGATCTCGCAACTCAAGGTTGCGGAGTGCGGGCTCCTTCCTAAACGTTCCGGCGGCCACGAGGGTCACCTCCGAGCCTGAGTCTATGAGGAGCCGGACCGGCTCCCGTCCGAAGGACAGGGGCAGGTACCAGCAGGGGTCCCTCACCAGCGCGCAGGTCGGGCGATACCTTTCGCACGCGCTGGGCTCATCTACGGAGTCCTCGCCATCCGCCTCAGCCGCGGAGGAGCTAGACTGGTCTCCAAGGACTACTTCCGGAGAAGTCATATCTACTTGGGGTCCGTCCTGCTCATCAGCGGGTGGGGCGGCATCGTTTGCCACCGAACAACTATCCCCGGACGCAGTGTTGGTCGCCACCACGTCCGGATCTAGTTTCCCTGCCGCGGGTTCCGATTCTGCTGTCCCGGAGGACCAGACCGGAAGGAATTCCTCCGTTGCGGGCCAGGGAGAGCTCCCTGGTATCCGCGCGACCGCAGGCGTTCCAACAACTCCGGACACTTCAGCCAAAAGTGTCCCTGCTTTCCGCAGAAGTAGCAGGGACGGTTCTGAGCTGGTCCGGAGGTGAACGCGCAACATTCTGCGGCTCCCGGAGCTTCGAGCCCGGCGCAGTGCGCAATCATCTGCGCGGCGCCGAGGTCGTATTCCTCTATGTCGCACTCGTCCGAAGGCGAGTGCGGCGCGGCGACCGGTGCCGCATGTGCGGGCGCCCCTGTAGAGGGTGCCGGCGCACTAACCCACTGCTGGGTAGGTTCCCTGGCGGGTTCCCGGACGACCGGGTCCTGCCACGGGGTTACCTGCGATGCCTTGACCGGAGGAGGAGTCGCCACCTGCGCGGGTACAGCCGGGGCCGGAGCCGAGGCTGGAGGCAACTGTCTAGGACGGACAGCCATCTCAAGCGCAAGCGCGGAGTCTATCGCCTCCTCCATCGATCGCTTTTCATGGGTGGCCAGCCCGTACGCTAGGTGGTAAGGCTGGCCATCGATGAACTGATCGATCAGCATCGTCTCAAACCGTCTGGAGTCCATGTCCGGAAAAGCTCTCCGGCCGAGTATGCGTAAGCTGTACGCATAGTCTGTCACGGACTCAGTCGGCTGGCGGATACGCGCCTTGAACTCTCGTTCAGACTGCCGCCGATTGGTCGTCGGCGGGAACAGCAGGCGAAGTTGACGAGCAATCTCGCCGAACGTCACTGTTCCTACCGGCAGACACGGCATCACGCGGAGAGCTTTCCCTTCCAGGCTCCCCGCGAGGACGTGTCCAGCCTCAGGCTGGGACCATCCTTCGTACACGGCGGTACGCCATACCTGGAGCAAGTAGTCCTCCAAGTCGGCGTTATCCCCGTTGAACCGTTTCCGCCACGAGGAGTGGTCGGGCCCGTCATCGCGTTTGTTACGCGCCCGACGTGCGGTCCCGGCTCCGGGGTCGTCCGTGTACTGCGGCAAGTTCCGCGCGCTTCCCGCGCCTGCGGCGGAGTCTGCCGGAGCAAACATCGACGCCGCGGACATAGGAGCAGGGAAGCTCACGTTTGCCGCCGGGATCATTCCCGCTGAAAACCCACTCTGGCTAGGTGCGGGCGGGACTCCCATCGAACCTACTGGGTAGGCTCCAGAAGGGGCGGCAAAGCTTGGGGCCGGAGCCGCCTGTTGCCACTGCCCGTCCGACACACTGTACGTGCCAGGGTAAGTCGACCACGCGGCTTGCGCTCCAACCGTCGGAACGGTCGACGCGGCCGCCAACGTGGTACCTCCGAGCCGCGGGGCAGGCGCGGGTCCCATTGCGGGGGCCACTGGCGCCTGCGGACTCGGCAGGACTTGGGGAGGGGCTACTGGCCCAGACATCCCCGGACTTAGGGTGACCGACGGGTCAACGCTCGAATGCAGCTGATTCCGCTTGAACAGTACAAGCGCCTCGGATATCAGCCACCTCTCCCTCTCCGTCAAAGGCCCCGAGTTGCCTTGTGACAGCGGAGAAGGGGAGCGGTTCCGCCGGTCTGATCGTCCCTGATGGGGCGACCGGGCGCGGTCATAGCGCCCGAGGGGAGCCAGCTCGCCAAGTGCGTCGGTGAGCTGATCCACCACACTGCCCGGTGCGGACCGACCAGAACCCATGCCAGAGGCCCGCGAGGGAGCCCACCCGGCCGGGTGCGGCATCTGGTAAGACTGGTCCGCTCGTCCAGAAGGACCCGCATGCATCGGCGCTCGATTCCGGGCGCTCGAAGGCGTCTTATGGAAGGGTGCCGATTGCCACGGATCTGTTCTGGGCACGGGCGGGCGCGGCGTAGAGCCGTTGCCAGCTCCACCCACCGCGCCTAACACGTCAAGGTCCGGCCTTGACGGCAACTCCTGCTGCGGCCCCGCGGGGCCCGACTCTACGTCCGAAGACGGAGCCAGGGACGCCGGAGTCGTCTCCGCGGACGGGGTCTTGTCCACGGAGGTTTCCGCGCGTTCCTTCCGGCCGCCGGAGTCGTCCGGAGACGTCTCACGGGGGCTGTCGCGCGACCGGGTGTGGTCCGCGACATTTCCACCCTTATCCCTCCCCTTGGATTCATCGGCCTTATCTTTAGCCTTCTCTTTCGCTCTTGTCATTTTTCGAGACGTCCTTGAGGAGCGGGCGATCCCCAGGGACTAAGGAGGCGACAACACTGTGACGGTAGGCTGCGATGGAACACTGTCGGACTGATCCTGGTCACGGCACCAATGTAAAGTTATTGACTACCGTCCGCTCTTCGGGATCCTCGAGGATAGTCCTCTCTCATCCGAGTCCTTGCGGACGCGCATCCGCTATTCCGGATCCTCGCGGCAGGGCCGCTCACCGGAGGTCGCGGCGGACACGGTAACTACTTCATCATTAACGGTAACCAGGTAACAGCCCACCCGACACTCCCAGGCCTACGGACACCGTTCAGAAACTGGTTCATCACCACGGTGTTAACTGGCGGGGCCTGGCGAGCCGCGGTCTGCCTCGGGGACGGAACCCCGTACAGTCCGACATGCTGGCCAGAGCCTCTGTCACATGTCCCGGGAAGGGAGAGAGCTGGCGATCCACAGGGCCGAAGGCCCCCGAGTCAGCAACTCGTCTCTCCCAGCCCGGGCCTCCCCACGGAAATCGTCCCCAGGGCTCTAGGAGCCCACTACTCAGACCCAGGGAACACAAAGCTCATGGCGAGCCTCGTGTGCGTCCTAGTCTCGATCTTGGACAATCTCCTCGAACGAGTCGCTTCCAGTGTATATATAATACACCAGAAACTGCAGGGCGCACGCGAGGTTAAATCGATCCATTGTTATAGTTTACTGGAGCGTAAATTACAATACGTCGCCGTGGCAACGCACGCTCGAACGGAGCATGTCAAAACAAGGCCAAGTACAGAAAGGCCACATAAATGGCTTTTATGTTTACAATCACCTGCCGCGTGCTTAGGGCAAAATCGCCACAAATTACATTTAACACATTGTCTGCCCCTGAAGATGCCAGTGTGTCTTTGGATAAACTATTTGGTCGGGCTTTGTTTGTTTCTATTGCAAAATGTAGTATTTTACGTTTCTTATTGGCACCATCAAAATCTGATTGTATTGGTGGTAATAGATTGATACTTACATTTACAGCATAGGAATCAATTGCGAATATAGAGGAATGATATATACTGAATATTTCCATGACCTTGAACTTGAACTTTGACCTCATTTTCAAGGTCACATCACAGAAAGCTAATGTCTCACTCATTATCGACTTTACAGATTAGGAATTTATTGTGGACATACTAGAAGTGATATATTTGTTGAAAATTTCATGGCCTTGAATTTATCAGTGACTTTATTTTCTAGGTCACTGGACAAAAGGCTAATATTTAAATGTATATTGTCCGGTAACCTTTCTTCTTAGCCCTTGGGCTAATTTTTTTCTTTTGTTCAGATGCTAATTTTTTATTCGTTACCACGATATTTTTCGCGCACACGAGAAATAATCACGTCCACTCTGCTGCATTAATATTTATACATGTATACCTACCAGTGAATATGTTCAAATATTATTTATTGCATATGGTCAAATATGATCAGTTAATTCTTTACGGCAAAACTAATCTCCCTGTACATATTCAAGCGCAAAACATATGACGTTCAATACCGAAATAAAGATTTATATAAATTTATATAAATTAACATGAATAGATGTTGTTGTTTTTCACCATCTATTTACCTATATACCCCTTCCCTTCCCTTCGCACAACGCACACAATAACCGATGTCAACAAATTATGACTAAAATTATTTATTGAACGTTAATCTTACAACAATTTTGTGTCAATTGTGACAAAAACAAAGTTGTAATTGAAGTGAAAGAATATATCTCCGTTCAAATAAGATTCTGATATCGGAACTTACGTGGTATTTTTGTAACTACTGATATTTAATGAATATTCTCAATCTGAATTAAATATGTGAAGATTTTATGGTTAATTCTTATGTATTAATATTATAATTTCGTCGGATTACATGTGTATTTTACAGGCCCTATATATCATATTTGTACATGGTTCAAGATTAGATTTGTACATGGTTCAAGACGGTTCAATTTATATTTCGCTAACGGCATCTACAGCACATACATATAATTTGCACATGCTCCGATCCTACAGCCCAGAAGATTGCGTAAGAGAGTCTGGTGAGTGGATAAGGCTCGCTACCACGTGACAGTGATATAACCAATGAGGTGACTTGCAGCGGATTAAAGTGTAGACTGGGTGGAGGGGGTGAGGGTAAGGCGGCTAGGTGGGAGGTGGTGTTTCACGGATGAGCATACAATACACGTACTTCAAATAACACGATAATAATCACCGTTTATTGTGATCTTATATCATAATAGAGCACGATATGGAATTGTAATTTTCGAAACAATATGGGACTCATATTGCATAATTTTACAACTTAATCGCTTATATGCATACAGTGGTTTTCAAAGAATACACTGTTAAGTAGAAACTATGATGTAAATTTCAGATCAATATCATCTATTTTATATGTCCTATTTTTATATGTCCTACAAGGAAACTGGTATGACAGGGGCATGTCCAGGGAAGGGTGGGTACAGTCCGTACGTGCTCCTTCCCTTCCATTATTTCTGTACTTGCCCATGAGCATTGTAATAGCACTGACCATGTCGAAACCTCTATACCTCCTATCAATATCATTAAAATATACATATAAAAGTTAGCTTCGTAGATGAATATACATGTACATACATGGTCGTATGTATGATTATATTAGAAAAAAAAAATCATCGTGCGAGTTCTCATAAGTGCGTTTTATCTGTATGCTGAAATCTTCAGTTAGTTTCTGATACTGCATACCTGGTACATGAAAATTAGTTTCTGCATACGAGGCAGCGAGGGAGCGAGAGAACGAGAGAACGAGGGAGCGAGAGAACAAGGGAGCAAGAGAACGAGAGAGCGAGAGAACGAGAGAGCGAGAGAACGAGAGAACGAGAGAGCGAGAGAGCGATGCGAGGAAGCGAGGTTGATCTATGTGAATATCGTATCGCTCACTCGTTCTCTCGCATCGCTCTCTCGCTACCTCGCATCGCTCTCTCGTTCCCTCGCATCGCTTCCTCGTTCCCTCGCATCGCTCTTTCGCTGCCTCGCTTCGCTCTCTGGCCGCGAGGGAGCGAGATTGACGAATGGACGCTATCAGCCACCATAGATATACCATGGTTCAACTATCGTATTTACACCCGTGATATCGTTCTTATATTATGAAACCTCAGTATATCATGATACATCAAGATGAACCATGATGATATCATTCTTTATGATATGAAACCTCAGTATATCATGATATCGTGAAACATGAATATCATGAAACCTCAGTATATCATGATATCATTCTTTATGATATGAAACCTCAGTATATCATGATACATCAAGATGAACCATGGTGATATCACTCTTTATGATATGTAACCTCAGTATATCAGGTTACATCATGATGAACCATGGTAATTTAATTATTCAATTAGATACAATTTCAAGTTAATCATGGATGCAGTTGAGGAGCATGCCAGAAAATGGACAAAGCGAGAAAAGGCAGAAACTGATTCTCTGTCAGAATGGGTCAAACAGATTAGGTCATTGGTAAACAAACGCATTAATGTTTTGTCAAAGTCAGTTAGTACTAAATACAGCTCTGTCTTCAATGATCCCGTGGTTACTAATAGATTGTTGAAACTTCAAGAAAGGTTCGTCATTGTCCCTGCAGATAAAGCTTCTAATAATGTTGTTTTTGTTTGTAAAGCATACTATATACAGTGCCTGTTTGACGAACTGGGTATTGCCAACAATATTAATTCAAATAGTACATACCAAGCCATTACCGTGCCCAAACAGGATATCTTATCAAATCATGTGTCTGTATTGCATTCGTTTGGTATTACTACCTCATGTAAAGATTCTAATTTACCAAACTTATCTTGGATCCCAAAGTTGCACAAAAATCCACACAAACAAAGATATATTTCAGGTTCAGCGTCATGTTCTACCAAAGCCCTTTCTAAAATATTAACTGTTATATTGTCTAAAATTGAACAGGGTCTCCAAAAGTACTCTGAAACCATCTATTCTAGAAGTGGTATAAACCAAATGTGGATATTGAAAAATTCCAAATCTTTATTGGAATATCTACATGCTCACACACTTTCAAAAGTAACGTCTATCAAAACATTTGATTTCTCCACTTTGTACACAACTATACCTCATTCTGAACTGAAGTCTCAGCTTAAAAAAACTAATCAATAATTCATTTTTCTCTAAAAAGGGACAACGTCGGTACCACTATATTGTAGTTAAATATCATACCGCTTATTTTGTTACAGGCGACTCTGATGCCCCATACAAATATACTGAAATAGATGTGGGAAATATGGTTAATTTTCTGATTGATAATATTTTTGTGGAATTTGGTGGTCGAATATTTCAACAAACTATTGGTATTCCCATGGGTACAAACTGTGCACCATTATTGGCAGACCTGTTTTTATACTCATATGAATCAGATTTTATCCAACATTTACAACGAGGAGGTTCTAAGAAACTAACATGTAATTTTAATTTCACTTTCCGATACATGGATGATGTATTGTCGCTAAATAATCCCAAGTTTGGTGATTATTTGGATGTCATATATCCTAAGGAACTTGAAATTAAAGATACTACAGACTCCGCTAATTTTTCCAACTATCTAGACCTGAGGTTGGAGATTGATAATGATTCTAACCTGTCAACTAGATTATATGACAAACGTGATGATTTCAATTTTTCCATAGTCAATTTCCCTTTTCTAAACAGCAACATTCCTATGTCACCGGCATATGGTGTGTTTGTTTCTCAACTTATACGCTATTCCAGAGCTAGTTGCAAATATGAGGACTTTGTCTATCGAAGTGCCCAGCTAGTCTCTAAACTGCTGCGACAAGGATATGTTTTACCAAGACTTATAGCTGCGTTTAAGAAATTCTATGGGCGTCATCATGATCTGGTTGATAAATACAGCAAATCCATGTCTGCCATGCAACTAGATCTATTTTCATGTTAATTTTGGGAAATTCATGACGGGTGCCACTAGTGGGGCAGGAAATGCTCACTCTTTCCGGAACACCTGATTTCACCTCCTAATGGTCATTTTTGGGGGTTCATGAGTTTCCCTGTCATTTTTGTTTTCTCTCACTTCGTATGACTTTCTGTCCCCGGACTATGAGATTGGATAACGGACCCTGTTTTGTTTGCTCGGAATACTTAATACTGGGTACTGATTCCACGTCTATTCATGATATGAAACCTCAGCATATCATGATACATTATGATGAACCATAGTAATATCATTCTCTATGATATGAAATCTCAGTATATCAGGTTACATCATGATGAACCATGGTAATATCAGTCTTTATGATATGAAACCTCAGTACATCAGGTTACATTATGATGAACCATGGTAATCTAATTATTCATGATATGAAACCTCAGTATATCATGATACATAATGATGAACCATGGTAATATCATTCTTTGTGATATGAAACCCCGGTATATCATGATACATCATGATGAACCATGGTAATTTATTTCTTATTCATGATATGAAACCTCAGTATACCATGATACATTATGATGTACCATGGCAATTTCATTCTTTATGATATGAAATCTTGGTATTCCATGATACATCATGATGAACGATGGTAATATCATTCTTTATGATATGAACCCTCAGTGCGTCATGATACATCATTATGAACCATGGCAATATCATTCTTTATGATATGAAACCCCAGTATATCAGGTTACATCCTAATCAACCATGGTAATAGCATTCTTTATGATATGAAACCTCAGTATATTATAAGTTATCATGGGCTTCAGACCCCAATACGGCGTGATATCTGCCTGAAGTCACCATATACCACGAGGCCGCAGGCCGAGTGGGATATGCTGACTGAAGGCAGATATCCTGCCGTATTGGGGTCTGAAGTCCATGGTAACGATTTTATCATCGGATTATATGGAGCTCTCCAAAACGCCAGTCCGTATTACCCGGAGAGTTGACCAATCAGAATCGCGCATTTGCAGCAATCCGATGATAACATGATATATCATGATGAACCTTGGCAATATAATTCCTTATGATATGAAACCCCAGTATATCATGATACTTGGAATTGGAACTTGATACATAGGTTGATATTGTGTCAGAGAGGAACCCTATCGATTATGGAGTCAAACAATCAAATGACATTAGATCTAGTACTCAAAAGAGATTCTGGTGAGTCACGGAAATGACGCGAACGTAGTCAAACATGTCCTAGGGGTATGTTGGAAGAACCTGGCCCCGGACCAAATTTATTTCTGCTAAGTCAGCATTTTTCATTTTCGGCCATATCAAGGATGTTGTGCACTGGGGCGTCATGGTTGCTAGGCACTGGGTCGTCATGGTTGCTAGGCCCTTGGTCTTCATGCTTCCTGTACGTACACTGGGGCGTCATGGTGCTTGGCACTGAATTATCATGGTTGTTAGGCACTGAGGCGTCATGATAGCTAGGAACTGAATTGTCATGGTTGCTAGGCACCTAGACTGGGGCGTCATGATTGCTAGGAATAATAGGCTAATCATATGGCAACCTGTTTGCCCAACATGGGAAGACTATCAAAGCCAATTTACTAAGTATTCCGGGAGATCGCGACGATTGGTATTCTATGTTCCGTTGCCGTGGTGGGAATCCGACAGGTATCAATGGTGTATACATAATCCCTGTGACCGGTAGTAAAGTGATAACAGACACAAAATGGACACAAAATAAATTCTGACAGAGCTAAAGTAAAGAATATATTCATGCAATCCAAAAGTGAGTTATGATTACATGTGTATGAGCCCCAGAAGGTGTCGCCACCTGAGCTTTTGTTTATCATGGAGACGGCAAAGGAACAACTCCGCTGGTTGTGACTCGGGTATCTACGAGGTAAAGTTTGAACAAAACATATCACATATCACTTTGTTATAACACACATTGACTGCACGACACCAGAAGCCTCGCGAGTCTGATCTATCACATTTTGTTTTGATTTTTTGAGCTATGAAAATGTTTATGTTCGCCGTCGCAGGTTTGTCCCGTGTTGTGATCTGTATACGAGTTATGGGTGAGCTGTGGGGAGTAGCTGCTACTAGCACTATCTGTTTTCTCACTGGTTTTGTCACAAATCTGATTTACGCAATGTACATGTCGATGTGTTGGGTTCAAACCAGTCAGACGCACAGGTTCCCAGGAAACCAGAGCTCACAGGAGTCATTGCTTTTATGTAACAGGTTTCATCCATACACTCTCCGCTTATGTAGTTCGTAGGAAAAATCAATAGGCTGAAATCAACTGATTTTTAAAAAAAATTATATGATATCGGAGTAATATGCCGAACATAATTCCATACATAAACTTTTTTTTTATTAATCCGTTGGATATCAAAATTGTTTGCTTTGATTGTATGGCTTTGTCTAAAGGAAATGTCATTAGCAAATCACCTTTTTATTTTATTTATATGTATTTCAGCCAGGGTAGCCTGGTCAGTGTGAAAAAAAACCCACTGGTCTCCACCAGGGCCCTAGATAACAGGACAATTTTTGGATAACCATTCAATTTGCATAACGAATTGATTGATAGCATTAGTATTTGTAGTAGTTTGAACGTATAGTTTGTGGTTTGTTTGTTACGGTTTTGATCGAGGAAAGGAGTTCCGGATGGATGATGGCTGGGTTGTGCTCGGCAAGTGATGACAAGTCCTCGGGTCTCCGCCACAAACGTCCTGAGAGACATGCCCAGCATCAGATAATATAACCAGGCGTCTTATCAGCACTGATATAAATACACGTAACTAAGCTGGGATCGTGCTACCGGCCACGCGAGCAAGCGTGGGGCAATATTTGCACCGAGCAGCTCCGACACAAAGTGTAACATGTCTGACTGACCCCGCCTAGCTCCACTCTATTCTGTGGATATCAATACTGTCTATGAGATAACAGCGCTACAACACAAAGGACCGATTTGTCAGAGTCTGTATCCGCATCAGACACACACACACAACTCTATCCACACAACATAGCCTTCATGTAGCCTAGCCACGGTTTGTGTCGTCTTTGTTTCTTGCTGACTGCGGTTGAACTTGCTCACATACGGAGATGGTCACAACATATACCTTGACATATTCACAGTATTACCAATTACATGATACCAAATGTTGCCCATCAAAATAGTTGTGGACTTTCGTGAATCGAATCAACATTCATACACTCTAGTCAAAAACTAGAATAATAACGTTTGATCCAATAAAAAATATATGCATTTGACGAAATATGGCACATTTGAGTAATACACATGCAGAGGATTGTTGATTAGCCTCTTTTGTGAGAATAAAATACCTCAGTTTGAGACACAAGGAATCAGAATCTATTTCTGTCTTGACCAACACATTAACAGGAACAAATTGGCTTGGCCTTGATACCAGACTTGCAGCATTTATTCAACATCATCTCCCCTCTAACTTAGTAGTTACTACAATGTGTACCACCTCACAGTTTCAATTCTGTGTAATCCAGGACATGTAGGGAATAAAAGAAATAAAACCCAAGAAAGCTTACCGGAGTAATGTACAGTGCTAGACATACAATTTTTTTCCAGTCAAACTACCGCTCTAACATTTCCAATTCACTAAAGGTCAAACGCAAGGTCACCAAAAGAACCACTTTTCAAGGTCATCGAAGGCCAAATTTAAGGTCACCACGAAAATCGCCATATATGACTTCTCGTTTGATTACACCCTATTTTCAAGCTTTTTAGGAGTACTGTTGGCAGCTCCCTTTAAGAAGGAAAAAGTGGCAATTTTTTTTCAAAGGATGATTTTCAAAAAAAAAATTTTTTAAAAATTTTTTTCCACTGACCCTTCAAAAAGTAAAAATGGCCACCACACGCATACGGACGATTCAAGGGCAACCAAACTAATACACGTCATGAAGAAGGGGAAGCTTTCAAAGCGAAAATTGCAAATTTGGACAAACAGTTTTTGAAAAAATGTCGCCAAAGTCCAAAATTGTTCGTTTTTCTTTCGAAAATGACCGCCATTTTGGAAAATATGCGAATATAAATAAAACAAAATATATTTCCCTCTTTAAATGTTTTAGGCATTCTTGTGCAAAATTTCAAAAAGACACGCCCGTAAAATCGAACGATAAAAATGTGGTCGGACGGACGACGGACGCAACGCCGGTTTTCGGACCATAGATTCTGTAACCTAGAAATTAATTTCGGAGAAGCTATTTTTTTGTGTATCAATATCTTGGAATAGTTGAAATAACATTTCCGGCAGAGCGAAGTGTGGCGTAGCCGTGGGACTGGTCGAGATCTAGAACTCTACTCCAGTGGCCAGCCGATCGAGGATCAATGACCGGATCAGAACAACAACTCGATCTTACTGTATCCTATAAGACTCTGAACGGAGCTCGGTTGGATAAAATGAGGGAAAAATGTATTATGCTATATTTGTATGATAAATCTGCAAAGTTTCAGACGAACACATGTGATGTGTGCACACCGTGATGCGGGCTGCACATGGATGTGTCGCACACCGAGTCCGGCAGCTGGTGTGAGGTTTGTGGTGTGTGTGTTTGGGGGGCGGGGGTGTAGATTCCCACAGGGTGTTAGCAACAATGAAGTAATATTTATATGTGTCTCAAAGCCCATCACCGCAAGGTGAGTTTATAATTGGTGAGTTTTCTCACCTTTAGTCTATAGATGCCTTTGGTTATAGAAATCGAAGATAGATTCAGTCATATTTCTCAACAAATATTTTGTAAAATGCGCAATTTCTCCAGTGAAAGTTTTGAACTTGTTGTCAGCCAAGTAAAGTACACGGAATGTTGGGATTGTTTCTTTTCCAGTAATTTGCAATACGTGTATTCCTTAGAGGTGCCTCTGTGGTGTATTCGCAATTAAAATTTTTTGTGTGTATTCTTTTCCTTGAATGATGAATATGTCTGGGAGATATGTCTGCAATACTAACTCCCGTCTGATTCGTGTCACACAAAGATTGCATGGAAATTTCCAGGGCTGCCTTGTGACATGTTTCTACTCGAGTTTGGGTTACAGAGTGAAATTGGCGCGTTTCCAGTGTTCTAAAACCGTGCTAATGGCAGATAAGCGACACATGGAATGTATTAATATAACAAATGTGTTCTGTTATTGCACGTATTTGATATGGGACCTATTTGGGGCAAAAAAAACCACACCAATGCATGAACGAGGGAACGTGACACAAACACAATCATTCTTACACAGATAGAGGATTCCATATTTCTGCAACAAATTTTGTTCTTATCTTGCTCTCTAAAATCGAATTCAACACGAGTGCTCGAATAGTTTGTTCCCATGACTTTGTTTTGCATAGAAGGATCGATTTAACATGTTCCCATTCGGCGTAAAACCATTTTTTTCACCGAATTTTAGAATTATACCGCTGCAACTGAAAAAAATTTGGCAAACCACAAATGGTATCAACGGAATTCAAGCAAATGTGGGGATTTATGATGTCCATGTACATGACGGATGGGGAATGTTTTTATTAGGTCAGAATACACATTCGGTGTATTATAAAGAAATATTGTCTTCCCAAAGCACTGTATACTTCAAACATCGAATAACTTGCAATAATGTGTTCCGACACGCAAATTTCATTCATGTCCAGGTTAACGAAACAAAATTCTTGTTCGATGTGAAATTTAACCTTCGATTAGATCGAGGACTTCTTCAATTTTGATGTTAGAAGTCTGAAATTTGAAGAAAAAAAGTTCCATGCAAAGGTGAAATGTAGAAAATTTCCTTGGCATTAAGGTTGCTATCGGATATATCTTAAGGCTGGCTATCATAGCAACTAAAATGTAACCACGCACTCAGTCTGGTTATCTATGCGAAGTATAATACATGGTGAGTTAGACCTGATTGCAGTTTGAGTAGTAGGGAATCTAATAGTTGTGCGTGATCAATAATTAACTACTCATACACTCGTTACGTCATAAATACTCATTATCATAGAGCGCGTTTCTTAGTCACAGGTTCATATGAACTGGTTCATGTTTTGGACTGAAAAGTTGAACCAAAAATCTCAAACTTGCACCAAATCTCAAAAAGATGAACCAAATACAAACTGGTTCATATGAACTTTTCTTGTGAAACGTGCAGGTTCATATGAACCACTTCTCAAATGTTGGAACTTCTACATACATTGTTGACTTTCTAAAAAATATTAAATATCCCCATAGCAACCATTCATGTGAACAATGGGCAATTGTCTTTACTTCTACAAATTCTGAGCAGTTATATGTCCAAGTGTCCACTGGTTCAACTTTCTGTGATTCGGTCTAGCTTTCACTTGAACCAGTTCATATGAACCTTTTCTATGAAACGTGCAGGTTCGTATGAACTGGTTCATATGAACTAGTTCATATGAACCAGTGCTTGTGAAATGCGCTCATAGTTAACTACGTGCAAGACTTAGGTGAATTTTTTAGACTAAAACTGCGAAATCTTTATAACTACTTGGTATATCGATATGCTGTTAGAACTATAATAATCCAAACAAATATAGTTGATCAATTTGTCAAAATTATGTCTCTAGGTTTACCCCCTGTCTGATACCAGGGACATATATATTTACTCTCTGGGTCATAAAATAGAAACAGTCAAAGGATACTTGTTGGGAAATATTTTCCATTTTTACTAAATGGACAGTCAAGCACGCGCAATATAAAACTTGTATGTACTGTTTAGTTGTTTACTACTAGTGTTGTTTACTACTAGTGTTGTTTACTACTAGTGTTGTGTACTGACTTGTCAACCCCAGTGTCTATCTCTGCTGTCCC
The DNA here is from genome assembly GCA_949152475.1 of Terebella lapidaria. Lineage (NCBI taxonomy): Eukaryota > Metazoa > Annelida > Polychaeta > Terebellida > Terebellidae > Terebella > Terebella lapidaria. The sequence continues at coordinate 39,279,536 of OX424564.1, forward strand.
ATCAACCCAGACAGTTAATCAGAGATATATCAGATAACCTTTGTTGTGAATCAAACCGTATAACGGAGAAATATGATAAATCCGGATCATGTCTGAGTTGTGTAACCGAAGACCTTTGTTGTGTCTCGCAATCGTTATATCGCTGATTGATAATTATGAAAGCACACATACATTGTATGGAGTAGTATAAACTTGTGGAGTTCTACTCGTTTGTTCCACCCATTGTTTCTCTGCAAACCATGCATGCTTTTTTATCAGTTATAACTTCAATGATATTACCTGAAGTACGTGCTTTACATTGTTGTAGTTCACAAACATCAATAGTGATGTGTAGGATATCGATCGAGTTTATATCATCACTGCGCATACGGTTGTGGTGTAGGCATTTTACACATTTTGATTGAGTCGAGTGTGATCAATACTAACGGCGGGTTTTATTGACGGCTGTGTCTGTATCTGAAACAAATGTGAACAATACCGCAGTGGCTCAGATTTGCCATCTCGTTTACTTTGCACCCCATCCAGGTGAAAACCTTCTCATCTCGGCGAAAACCTTCTCATCCAGGTGAAAACCTTCTCATCTCGGCGAAAACCTTCTCATCTCGGCGAAAACCTCCTCATCCCGGTGAAAACCTTCTCATTTCCGTAAAAACCTTCTCATCTTGGTGAAAACCTTCTAATCCTGGTGAAAATCTCCTCATTCCTGTGAGAACATTCTCATCTCGGTGAAAACCTCCTCATCTCAGTGAAAACCTTCTAATCCCAGTGAAAACTCTTATCTCGGTGAAAACCTTCTCATCTCAGTGAGAACCTTCTAATCCCTGTGAAAACCTTCTCATCTCGGTGAAAACCTTCTCATCCCGGCGAAAACCTCCTCATCTCGGCGAAAACGTTCTCATTCTGGTGAAAACCTCATCCCGGTGAAAACCTTCTTACCCTGGTGAAAACCAGCCTTCTATTATAATATCGGTGAAAACCTTCTCATCTCAGTGAACCTTCTCATCCCGATGAAAATATTCTCATCCCGGAGAGAACCTTCTCACCCTGGTGAAAACCTTCTTACTTATAATGTAACTATTATTATTACACGAGTATTATTGTTTGCAATGGTTCTTATCACAAGTAAATTTGTCACATGATCTCTATTTTGAAATTTTGAATTGAATGTTTATTTCACTAGAAAAGCCCAGAGGGCATTCAAGTCTTAGACAATCTATTACTTATCTAAGCTTAACTAACATTTATATGTCAATTTTATTAAACAATACAATGAACAAAATTTGCCAATATAAGCAGTACTATTTCACTCTTTGATGACATGAGTTCTCAATGTCACCGTGGAAGGTATTCGGTTCTCGCCGAGGCCACTGAAGTGAAAGGGTTTAACAGGGAAGAGAAGGGTTTAACCAGTGTGAGGAGAATCTCACCCGCATGAAAAGGTTCTCACCGAACCAACAAGAAAATGCAGCTAACTGCGGGAGACGACATTAGAGCTCGAGCACATCATCAGCACCACGAGACCTGAATATATCTTACACACACCCCCCCCCCCTTTAAAAAAAAAGGAAATTGAAACGTATTATGTCCCACATGATTCCAATTCATTCCCGTATATTATGATGAAACACATAGGCCTACTTCAATCATATTCCTAATGAGTATTTTGAACTCAATGAAACAGATACGCCTGATAAAATGATATTGAACCTCAATAAAATATCCTTAAAATATTGGAAACTATGAGGAATATCTGCATCTGATATCATGATATAGATAACACATGCATACTGAGCAAATTAAAAGACCAGTTTAAAATAAAAAGGTTTCGCAACCGAGCATGGAACACCTTGTCGTGTGATAAAATATGTCCAATTACGGTGAATGTAGTCGTGGTACCGTAGACGAAACGTTGTGTTTACTTCATTACGCCAAAGAAGGCCGCACGCAAGGTCACATGTACATGCATGCACAAAATGCTGCACAGAAAATTGTACGTTCCAAAGTACGCGTCATTGCGGTAAAATTTGCTTTGCATTCTGGGAACGTGAATTTCCATCGGCTCCGCCATTTTGACGTTTTCCAGACGAGCTGACCATTTTGCGTAATTTTCTCAAACCTAACACATCGATTTATGCATTATATATCTGTGGAATATTCAAAGCTTGCCATCAAATCGAGAGATTTTATGTCAAGGACGAAGAAAATACTCATTTGAAGTAGGTGTACAAAGGTTTACATGCGAAAACGGGCGTCGATAGGTTGGCATGAAACCTCCATGAAAAAGTCAGCACATAGACATGTAGAGAGTTGGGGGCTTCGCCCCCAACGCTCTAATGTCAAAAATCATCGTTTTTCGACAAAATTATCCGTATAACCTATCAAGGTCAAATTCTAGGTCATCATTGAAACCGCCATATATATTTACTATTCGATGAGCCAATATTTGAACTCTATCTTGAAGTATTCTAGGAGTTTACTTCTCATAGCTCCCAGTATGGAGGAAAAAGTGGATGTGGTTAAAAAATGTCTTTTTCTTTGCCTGGAAATGGTTCAATACAGATAGTGACTTGGTTTCGGACCAAAAAAAAAGAAATTTGCCGGCCCTTCAGAGAATCAAAATAGCATTCACGCGCAGACCGGCGATACAAGGGCAGCGAGCTTGTACACACACATCACAAAGGTATTTTCAAACAAAAATCCTCAAAACTAACTGAAGTTATTTTTGAGAATAATAAGTAACCTAACATATCTACCGAACGGTCTGAAAACCCACGATTTCCGTGTTGTTCTCACGACACTCCTGTGCCACCTCACAGTCATTCAATGGGATCATTTGGACAAGTCTACATTGTATACAGATTTTATATTCTGAGTTTCAATAGTAAATTTACGAGATTTCTGGATATATGTTACATACATGTCTGCAAACTATTGTCGAGTATTAATTAGTGAGAATTTTTCTATGAATTATTCTTTGGAAAATATTATCCTTGATGGTGAATTTGACTCGAATTGATGAGCTACTTCGAATGAATAATGTTATCTACAAAAAATTGTGCCGAGTTACTGACGATGTTTATATCGTTCTATAGTTGACCCGTGTTTAGATATTACCCTGGTACTGTTATTAATGTGTAGTCAGGGAATTGAATTACGACATTTTATGTCTTGTGTGAATGAAGCCGGAATATTTATCGGCACGATCGGTGAGAATGAGAGACTGTGAGTGAGGATAGTGACTTTGTTTGAGCAAACATTTCCAGAAGATTGTTTGTGGCAGCCTGGGTCAACAAACCCAAAGCTGAGTTCGGGATAAAACAAATGTATGATGTCACTCTCTGTCAGTTGTTTTATGGCAGGGACAGAACAGTACTAATTCATACGTACAAAAGTGAGAGTAAAACTTCATACAGGGCACAATGAGAACTGACTTCTCGGCAGAAACTTTCTGCAGGTTTTCCTAAAGTATGATCACGTAATATACGCCATAAACACATCAAACTTGGCACGTAAGCAGCTCCGGCCCACTCACGCCTGGCCCGTACCCCCGGGCCGAGGATACGTGATGTTATCCATGTAGCTTGCTGGGTGCCGGGGGAGGGGTGTGTGGACAAAAAGTGCCGATGGCACAAAGATGTTGTATGTGAGGAGATAAGCTTGGTATCCAGGCGGGCGGGAGAGCGTGCGGAATTCTATCAGGGTCAGGCTAGAATCCCGGTGCATATCCGTTAACAATTCGGCGAATCTCCACAAAACCTCAGACTAAATATTCAAACAAACTAAACACAAACACAGCCAGTCATTTCTAGGGGCCTGGTATATTTGAGGGTCAATGTGATTATATAGTGCGTGTAGTTTATCTCACACTGGAGCAATCAGGGTAGATCCAGGAATTTGGGGGGACGGGGGCGAACCCCTAGAGCGGGAGACGGGGGTCTTGGACTGACTGAAGAACCCAGAAGCCAGCACCTTCTTCATGTTATGTGGTAACTTCTAGGCCTCTCCTGACTTTTAATCCACACTCAGATTACCCTATTTTGGAAAATATCCCAACACTCGTTTTAAAAAAGCCGGGTGTCAAGCCCTTTCCCCTCCGGGATCCGCCTATGCTGGACATTCCCACGTTGACAGTGTGTCCAGCCTCGGGTCGTGAGAGAGAGAGAGAGAGAGAGAGAGAGAGAGAGCCGTGGTCCGATGTGGACACCGCGTGGGGGCTTGTCTCCTCTCTCCGTCCGTGTCTCAAAGCTCAGAGCAGACATTGATTCACGCGTGTGCACAAATAAATTATCTACAAAACGCTTCACCCATTCACCCCCCTCCCCCCCCCGCGCTCACCACCATATACACAGACATGAAACATTCAATTTTTTAAAATTAAAGTTTAAAGTGCTCTGAATTTGAACCTCTTCAATTGTCCGAACTCTGTATTCAAAGCTGTACAGCGTTTTAAAACTGCTCCAACAACGATTTTAGCGAAAACATTTTGTGAAATTTGTGTAATTGATGTTCACTATCACACCAAACATAAATTCCCATGTGATACCCTATCATCGGAAATACATAACGAGATGTATTTCTGCTATCATTCACTACATCAGTGTTCTTTCCTCATTATCACTTGCCGACATCTGGCTGATTACATCCTCGAGCCTCTCAATTCAGACTAAAGTGTGAGAGTTTCAGATATGGTTCGTTTAAAGATAAAGTTCTGTTTGTATTTCTAAAGCTTAGCTACACACAATACAGAAACTTGTGGCGATTTCTAACGGTCTTAGTATTTTTAATTCCGTGGCCCATGTACTATTATTATTATTATTATTATTATTATTATTATTATTATTATTACTGTTGTTAATATTACAACAGCGAAGTGTTGTTGGCTTGATTTGTTATGGGAATTTTCCACAGTGGACCTATAAAGCTCGGTCAGTGACAGTGACATGCGGTTTTTTTTTTGTCCGGAAAGAGAAAACAGCCTGAGTTTCAACACCCGGCTCGTCGCTCTCGGTGTTTATTGGCTTGAAATTCTAAATCGATCTCGAAAAAGCCGGGTGAAAAATTATATATTTTTTATCGGGCGGTGAGGTCGAGGCATTAACATATTTTTCATTTCCCGTGCGCGCCTGTTTTGTGAGTAGCTGGGCGGAGTGCTGTGTTTACCGCCAGGCCCCTGCTGTCCGCGCCGTGAGCCGGGTGATGTGTGCTGGGTCTGTGTCTGTCGGACCTGGGGTCTACGTGTGGCAAACCCTGGCACACTCAAAGACATCACACTAATATGCACCATTTACACACGTACGCGTCTGATATTTAATAGTTACATCGAATAAAATAGCTCGCCACACGAAACATTGATTTTTTTCAGGGGTTTAATTAATGTGACACTAAATCTTCAACTTGTACAAATGTTCAAGTTCGATTATATTTGATATTTCCTTATACATCGATTATATTTTCTTAGTTTGTGAGTTTCGGAATTTTATTGTCATGAATGTCCTATTAATAGCAATGTTCTATTTACCTCCAAGAATAGAAGTGATTTCATTTGTTTTCTTTTCTTATGTTGTACATCCAATCATTGCAATCCAAATTGACGAACTACATGTAGCTCAACAAATGAAAAAAGCCCTATAGGAAATCTTCAGCACTCATGGAATATGGGGTTTTCATCCTTTCATTTTCAGGTAAATATACCAGGTTTCTGTTATAATCCAATAATTTTCTTCCTGAGATAAATGTTTTAAAATAATTTCTTTGAGTCCTGCTGGCAATATTCATGTAATCGAGAAAAAGTGTGAGTGACACAAGTCCAGAAATGAAATAGGGAGAATATACATTTTTTATTCTCATCCAGACGTGTTCGAGCTCTGGATAGAGCCCGGGGTTTGTGGATCGTACGAGATAGATCCCGGGGTTTGTGTGTTCTGGGATCGGGCGCAATCCGGGATCTGTTATCCGATCAGCCTGTTTTCGCCATTATTTAAAAACTCTTGCCCAAGATCTCTTCTCCAACGTGCAGCACTTTTTTGGGGGCCAGTATACCAGACATAAACAATATAGACTCGAGTTCTGCCAGAACGGGCGATTGCCGTTGATATGGAAACTGTTATTGGCATGTAGCAGTTTGAGTTTTTGTAAACGATTTGCCAAAACTAATTGGTGTGGTTGACAGAAGAGAATATATAGGCGTTGATTTTTCTTTCTAAACCTTATTATTTTGACCATAATAAAGTCACATAGAGGCGGTAACACAATTAAATGCCTGGTAGAAGCTTGCTGCTGTTTGCGCGTCTGTGTTCGTGACGTCACGACCTGATGACCAGCGTGTGTATGTCACAGAGTCTCAGGGATAGTGCCACAACCACCATTCACCAAGTGAACCACACAGCTTACAAACACATAGAAATGTTACATGTGCGATGTATGCGTTTGAGTATCTCTATATCAATTGCAATGCAGTGGTATTATCAGTTCACTCCACAAAAATTTACACAAGTGGTATTGCTTCAGTATCAGACCTCATTCCACTTATAGCTACATCAGTATTACACGGACACTTGAGATCCCGCTGTTGGGAGTTTGAACCTCACCGTGAAGTCTGACCTGCGAGGCCCAGACCTGGAGCCCGGCTGTTTGATGTCTAACGGCTCTCGGAGTCATACCGTGTACAGGTCCAATCTATAATTCCAGTGGTCCCTGGGTGATAATGAAGATTCCGACAGCTACAATTCTTCTTGGCAATTTCTACTCGATAGCTGATTGTCGGGCAAACATTCGCACACTGATTGGAGAGTTTGTTTTGTGTTGATTGTACAAGAAAGGCACAGTGATTGCCGAGTAATTACCTAGTCGTGTAGAGGTTTTTATTGGTGTTTTGTTGGTGTTTTGTGTGTCTCCTGGCTATAAACCATCACCGCTTACCCAAAACAGCAGAAGAGTGAGATAACCGTATACTACCACCTGCGAAATCTCCGTGAATTATTCGCGGATTGAATTACTAAAACTTAATAAATCAAGGAAAGGGATCACATATGTACTTTATCATCTGTTTAGAGACATTTTAGGTTTCTAGCTGCTTCATTACTGTATCATAAACATCATGACAATTCGGGGACTATTGTTTGGGATTATTTAGACATAATTAACTTTTTGGGTGGGTTTGTTTCTGACTTGTCAACTTGAATGGGAGATGTCATGTTAATCATACATGTAGCACCAAGGATTCTCTAGCTTACCGACATTCTGTTCAGATTTTTCGTTGTAGTTTTTCAAAATCAGTGGTATACCGAATGGCAAAGTTCATATATAAAGGTTGACATAACCTCGAGGCCAAGTCCATCATGCAGAATATATAACAGCTCGCATTTTCACAATACAAGCCTGTCTTTATCTCAAAGGAGTTTATTTCACGAAAGCAACCATAAATTCGAGTTTGACCACTCTGGCCATCCCAGAAAAGTTGTATGTCACTGAGAATGCTACTCACTACAAGCTTATAAAATAATTACAAGCTCAATGTCTAAAACAAATTACGTATGTGACAGCCTACATGTTTGTGAAACAAACTCATGCTCCATCCCTAAGAAATTCACCATATCTAACTTCATACATACTCATAAAACAAACCCAATCTCCATATGTAATGAATTCAGCATATGTGAAATTTTTGCATGCTCATAAAAAACCCAAGTTCCATTTTTAAGAAATTCACCATATCAATCGTCGATGAATCTGCATATTTTGTTCAGACATAACTTTGGATGTGAACACTCAAAGTCATTATCAAGGTCACCAAAGCATGCACCAAATCTCATAGATGACTTCCTATGTGCGCCCCGTTCATGCCACAAAAAAAGTGAAGGTAATATTTTTCCAACTCATACGTATTTTATAGTAACTAAAAGATGAGATATTATTTCATACGTATGGGACATAAACTCATATGTATGGGATATTTATCTCATACGTATGACACACTCACGCATACGTAAGAGATAATTTACTAAGTCATATGTATCAGTTTTCTGGGTTGACATCACCATGAACATGAGCACTCAAAGTCATCTGAGATCAAATTATCCATATTTTTTCAATGGTCGTATGGTAATCGGGGTAGGGACGGTGGAACTCGTATCATGCACAATATTAGACCAGATACATTCCTACAAAACTTCCATGGTTTGACCTCTAGAGTCCAATATCAGTCCATGGTGGGTCCTTTCGAGTCCAATATCGGTCCATGAGATGACCTTTCAAGTCAAATTTCAGTCCATGGGTGACTTCTTGAGTCCAATATTGGGCAATGGAGTGATATCTCGAGTTCTATGTCAGTCTATGTGGTGGCTTCTCGATTCCGATATCGGTCTGTGGGGTGAACTCTCGAGTCCAATACCAGTTCATGGGGTGAAACCTTGAGTCCAATATCCGGTCATAAGGTCACCTTTTGAGTCCAATATCGGTCCATAGGTGACCTCTCAAGGCCCATATCGATCCATATTGCGAGCTCTGCAGTCCTATGTCAGTCCATGGGATAATTTTTGGAGCCCTATATCAGTCCATGGGTGACCTCTCGAGTCCAATGTCGGTCCATAGATGGCCTCTCGAGTCCTATATGAGTCCTTGGGGGAGACTTCTCGTGTCCTATATTGGTCCATGGTTTGACCTTTGGAGTCCAATATCGGTTTATGGGTGACCTCTCGAGTCTTATATCGATTTATCTCGCGAATCTAGAGTCCTATATCGGTCCATAATATGACCTCTGAAGTCCTTTATCGATCCATGGGTGACCTCTCGAGTCTAATATCGGTTCATGGGGCGACCTCTTGAGTCCAATATCGATCTATGGGGCGACATCTAGAGTCCAATATCGGTCGATGGCTGACCTCTCGAGGCCTATATCTATCCAAATCGCGACATCTGCAGTCCTATGTCGGTCCATGGGATAACTTCTGGAGCCCTATATCAGACCAAGGCTGACCTCTCGAGTCCAATATCGGTCCATATGTGACCTCTCGAGTTCTATATCGGTCCATGGGGTGACCTCTCGAGTCCTATATCGGTTCATGGGGTGACCTCTTGAGTGACTCAAGTTGAGTCCTATATCGCTCCATATCGCTCCATGGACCTCACGAGTCCTATATTGGTCTGTGGGTGACCTCACGAGTCCCATATTGGTCTATGGCGTGACCTCACGAGTCCTAAATCGGTTTATGGGGTGACCCCACGAGGTCTATATCGGTTTATGGGTGATTTCTCAAGTCCTATATCGGTCTATGGGGTGACCCCACGAGTCCTATATCGGTCTATGGGCTGACCCCATGAGTCATATATCGGTGAATGGGGTGACCCTACGAGTAGTATATCGGTCTATGGGGTGACCCCACGAGTAATATATCGCCCTATATGTGATTTCTCGAGTCCTATATCGGTCTAATGGGTGACCCCATGAGCCCTATATCAGTCTATGGGGTGACCTGACGAGTCCTATATCGGTCTATGGGGTGACCTCAGGAGTACTATATCGGTCAATGGGGTGACCTCACGAGTAATTAATCGTTCTATAAAGTGACCTCACGAGTCCTATATTGGTCTTTGGGGTGACCTCACGAGTCCTATATTGGTCTGTGGGTGACCTCACGAGTCCTACATTGGTCTATGGCGTGACCTCACGAGTCCTAAATCGGTCTATGGGGTGACCTCACTAGTCAACTGTCGGTCTATGGGGTGACCTCACGAGTCCTTAATCGTTTTATGAGGTGACTCCACAGGTCTTATATTGGTCTTTGGGGTGACCTCACGAGTCCTATATTGGTTCATGGGGTGACCTCAGGAGTTCTATTTCGGTCTATGGGGTGACCTCAAGAGTCCTTAATCGTTCTATGAGGTGACCTCACGAGTCCTATATCGGTCTATGGGGTGACCTGACGAGTCCTTAATCATTCTAAGATGTGACCTCACGAGTCCCATATCGGTCTATGGGGTGACCTCACTAGTCCTATGTCGGTCTATGGGTGACCTCACGAGTCGTATATTGTTCTATGAGGTGTCCTCACGAGTCCTATATTGGTCTATGGGGTGACCTCACGAATCCTATATCGGTTCATGTGGTGACCTCAGGAGTCCTATATCGGTCTGTGGGGTGACTTTATGAGTCTTATGTCGGTTTGTGGGGTGACCTCACGAGCCCTATATCGGTCTATGGGGTGACCTCACGAGTCCTATATCGGTCTGTGGGGTGACCTCACGAGTCCTATATATTTTTATCGGGTGAATTCACGAATCCTATATCGGTCTATGAGTGATTTCTCGAGTCCTGTATCGGTCTGGGGTGACCTGTCGAGTCCTGTATCGGTCTATGGGGTGACCTCAAGAGTCCTATATCGGTCTGTGGGGTGACCTCACGAGTCCTATATAGGTCTAGCGTGTGAACTCACGAATCCTATATCGGTCTATGGGGTGACCTCACGAGTCCTATATCGGTCTATGGGTGACTTCTCGAGTCCTATATCGGTCTGGGGTGACCTGTCGAGTCCCATATCGGTCTGTGGGGTGACCTCACGAGTCCTATATAGGTCTGGCGGGTGAACTCACGAATCCTATATCGGTCTATGGGGTGACCTCACGAGTCCTATATCGGTCTATGGGTGATTTCTCGAGTCCTATATCGGTCTGGGGTGACCTGTCGAGTCCTGTATCGGTCTATGGGGTGACCTCACGAGTCCTACATGGGTCTATGGGGTGACATCAGAAGTCCTATATCAGTCTATGGTGACCTCACGAGTCCTATATCAGTCTATGGGTGACCTTACGAGTCCTATATTGGTCAATGGGGTGACCTCACGATTCTTATATCGGTTTATGGGGTGACTCACGAGTCCTATATCTGTCTATGGGGTGACCTCATGAGTCCTATATCGGTCTGCGGGGTGACCTCACGAATCCTATATCGGTCCATGGGGTGACTCACGAGTCCTATATCGGTCTATGGGGTGACATCACGATTCTTATATTGGTCTATGGGGTGACCTCACGATTCTTATATTGGTCTATGGGGTGACCTCATGAGTCCTATTTCGGTCTGTGGGATGACCTCACGAGTCCTATATCGGCCTATGTGGTGACCTCACGAGTCGTATATTGGTCTATGTGGTGACCTCACGATTCTTATATTGGTCAATAGGGTGACCTCACAATTCTTATATCGGTCTATGGGGTGACTCACGAGTCCTATATCAGTCCGAGGGGTGATCTCAGGAGTGTTCTATCGATCTGTGGGGTGACCTCACGAGTCATATATCGGTCTATAGGGTGACCTCACGAGTCTTATATCGGTCTATGGGGTGACCTCACGAGTCCTATATTAGTCTGCGGAGTGACCTCACGAATCCTATATCGGTCTATGAGGTGACCTCATGAGTTCTATATCGGTCTATGGGGTGACCTCACGAGTCCTATTTTGGTATATAAGGTGACCTCACGAGTCCTATATCGGTCTATGGGGTGACGTCACGAGTCCTATATTGGTCTATGGGTGACCCATGAGCCCTATATTGGTCTATGGGGTGACCTGACGAATCCTATATTGGTCTATGGGGTGACCTCACGAGTCCCATATTGGTCTATGAGGTGGCCTCACAAGTCTTTTATCGGTCTACGGTGTGACCCTATGAGCCCTATATCGGTCTACGGGGTGAATTGATGAGTCCTATATTGGTTCATGGGGTGACCTCAGGAGTCCTATATCGGTCTGTTGGGTGACTTTACGAGTCCTTTATCGGTCTGTGGGGTGACCTCAGGAGTCCTATATCGGTCTGTGGGGTGAATTTACGTGTCCTATATCAGTCTATGGGGTGACCTCACGAGTCCTATATCGGTGTGTCGGGTGACTTTACGAGTCCTATATCGGTCTGTGGGGTGACCTCACGAGTCCTATATCAGTCTATTGGGTGACCTCACGAGTCCTATATCGGTCTGTGGGGTGACCTCACGAGTCCTATATCGGTCTATGGGTGACTTCTCGAGTCCTATCTTGGTCTATTGGTGATTTCTCGAGTCCTATATCGGTCTATGGGCGATTTCTCGAGTCCTATATTGGTCTGGGGAGACCTGTCGAGTCTTGTATCGGTCTATGGGATCGGTCTAGTAGATCGGTCTGTGGGTTGACATCACGAGTCCTATATCCGTCTATGAGTGACCTCACGAGTCCTATATCGGTCTATGAGGTGACCTCACGAGTCCTATATCGGTCTGTGGGGTGACCTCACGAGTCCTATATAGGTCTATCGGGTGAATTCACGAATCCTATATTGGTCTATGGGGTGACCTCACGAGTCCTATATCGGTCTATTGGTGATCTGTAAAGTCCTGTATCGGTCTATGGGATCGGTCTATTAAATCGGTCTGTGGGGCGACATCACGAGTCCTATATCAGTCTATGAGTGACCTCACGATTCTTATATCGGTCTATGGGGTGACTCACGAGTTCTATATCAGTCTGAGGGGTGACCTCAGGAGTGTTCTATCGATCTGTGGAGTGACCTCACGAGTCATATATCGGTCTATAGGGTGACCTCACGAGTCCTATATCGGTCCTCAGGAGTCCTATATCGGTCTGTGGGGTGACTTTACGAGTCCTATATCGGTCTGTGGGGTGACCTCAGGAATCCTATATCAGTCTGTGGGGTGTATTTACGTGAGGTGAGTCCTATATCGGTCTGTGGGGTGACCTCAGGAGTCCTATATCGGTCTGTGGGGTGAATTTATGTGTCCTATATCAGTCTATGGTGTAACCTCACGAGTCCTATATTGGTCTGTGGGGCTACTTTACGAGTCATATATCGGTCTGTGGGGTGACCTCACGAGTCCTATATCAGTCTATTGGGTGACCTCACGAGTCTTATATAGGTCTATCGGGTGAACTCACGAATCTTATATCGGTCTATGGGTGATTTCTCGAGTCCTATATCGGTCTATGGGCGATTTCTCGAGTCCTATATTGGTCTGGGGAGACCTGTCGAGTCCTGTATCGGTCTATGGGATCGGTCTATTAGATCGGTCTGTGGGGTGACATCACGAGTCCTATATCCGTCTATGAGTGACCACACGAGTCCTATATCGGTCTGTGGGGTGACCTCACGAGTCCTATATAGGTCTAGCGGGTGAACTCACGAATCCTATATCGGTCTATGGGGTGACCTCACGAGTCCTATATCGGTCTATGGGTGACTTCTAGAGTTCTATATCGGCCTGGGGTGACCTGTCGAGTCCTATATCGGTCTATGGGGTGACCTCACGTGTCCTATATCGGTCGGTGGGGTGACCTCACGAGTCCTACATCGGTCTATGAGGTGACCTCATGAGTCCTATATTGGTCTATGGGGTGACCCCATGAGCCCTATATTGGTCTATGGGGTGACCTGACGAATCCTATATTGGTCTATGGGGTGACCTCACGAGTCCCATATTGGTCTATGAGGTGGCCTCACGAGTCTTTTATCGGTCTACGTTGTGACCCTATGAGCCCTATATTGGTCTACGGGGTGAACTGATGAGTCCTATATTGGTTCATGGGGTGACCTCAGGAGTCCTATATCGGTCTGTGGGGTGACTTTACGAGTCCTATATCGGTCTGTGGGGTGACCTCAGGAATCCTATATCGGTCTGTGGGGTGAATTTACGTGGGGTGGGTCCTATATCAGTGTGTGGGGTGACCTCAGGAGTCCTATATCGGTCTGTGGGGTGAATTTATGTGTCTTATATCAGTCTATGGTGTGACCTCACGAGTCCTATATCGGTCTGTGGGGTTACTTTACGAGTCCTATATCGGTCTGTGGGGTGACCTCACGAGTCCTATATCAGTCTATTGGGTGACCTCACGAGTCCTATTTCGGTCTATGGGTTATTTCTCGAGTCCTATATCGGTCTATGGGTGATTTCTCGAGTCCTATATCGCTCTATGGGTGATTTCTCGAGTCCTATATTGGTCTGGGGTGACCTGTCGAGTCCTGTATCGGTCTATGGGATCGGTCTATTAGATCGGTCTGTGGGGTGATATCACGAGTCCTATATCCGTCTATGAGTGACCTCACGAGTCGTATATCGGTCTATGGGGTGACCTCACGAGTCCTATATCGGTCTATGGGTGTCTTCTAGAGTCCTATATCGGTCTGGGGTGACCTGTCGAGTCCTATATCAGTCTATGGGGTGACCTCACGAGTCCTATATCGGTCGGTGGGGTGACCTCACGAGTCCTACATCGGTCTGTGGGGTGACATCACGAGTCCTATATCATTCTATGGGTGACCTCATGAGTCCTCTATCAATCTATGAGGTGACGTCACGAGTCCTATATTGGTTCATGGGGTGACCTCACGAGTCCTATATCGGTCTATGGGGTGACCTCACCAGTACTAGATCGGTCGGTGGGGTGACCTCACGAGTCCTACATCGGTCTGTGGGGTGACATCACGAGTCCTATATCAGTCTATGGGTGACATCACGAGTCCTATATCAGTTTATGGGGTGACCTCACGAATCCTATATCGGTCTGTGAGTCTGTGAGGTGACTCAAGAATCCTACATCGGTCTATGGGGTGACCTCACGAGTTCTATATAGGTCTATGGGGTGATCTCACGAGTCCTATATCGGTCTGAGGGCTGACCTCAGGAGTGTTCTATCGGTCTGTGGGGTGACCTCACGAGTCATATATCGGTCTATAGGGTGACCTCACGAGTCCTATATCGGTCTATAGGGTGACCTCACGAGTCCTATATCGGTCTATGAGATGACCTCACGAGTTCTATATCGGTCTATGGGGTGACCTCACGAGTCCTATATCGGTCTATAGGGTGACCTCACGAATCCTATATCGGTCTATGAGATGACCTCACGAGTTCTATATCGGTCTATGGGGTGACCTCATGAGTCCTATATCGGTCCGAGGGCTGACCTCAGGAGTGTTCTATCGGTCTGTGGGGTGACCTCACGAGTCATATATCGGTCAATAGGGTGACCTCACGAGTCCTATATCGGTCTATGGGGTGACCTCACGAGTCCTATATTGGTCCACGGGGTGACCTCACGAATCCTATATCGGTCTATGAGATGACCTCACGAGTTCTATATCGGTCTATGAGGTGACCTCACGAGTCCTATTTTGGTATGTGGGTGACCTCACAAGTCGTATATCGGTCTATGGGGTGACCTCACGAGTCTTATATCAGTCTATGGGGTGACCTGACGAGTCCTATATCAGTCTATGGGTGACCTCACGAATCCTATATCGGTCTATGGGGTGACCTCACGAATCTTATATTGGTCTATGGGTGATCTCACGAATCCTATATTGGTCTATGGGGTGACCTGACGAATCCTATATCGGTCTATGGGGTGACCTGACAAGTCCTATATCGGTCTATGGGGTGACCTGATGAATCCTATATTGGTCTATGGAGTGACCTGACGAGTCCTATATTGGTCTATGGGGTGACCTCACGAATCCTATATCGGTCTATGGGGTGACCTCACGAATCTTATATTGGTCTATGGGTGATCTCACGAATCCTGTATTGGTCTATGGGGTGACCTGACGAATCCTATATCGGTCTATGGGGTGACCTGACAAGTCCTATATCGGTCTATGGGGTGACCTGATGAATCCTATATTGGTCTATTGGGTGACCTGACGAGTCCTATATTGGTCTATGGGGTGACCTCACGAATCCTATATTGGTCTATGGGGTGACCTGATGAATCCTATATCAGTCTATAGGGTGACCTGACGAATCCTATATTGGTCTATGGGGTGACCTCACGAGTTCTATATCGGTCTATGGGGTGACCTCACGAGTCCTATATCGGTCCGAGGGCTGACCTCAGGAGTGTTCTATCGGTATGTGGGGTGACCTCACGAGTCATATATTGGTCTATGGGGTGACCTCACAAGTTCTATATCGGTCTATGGGGTGACCTCACGAGTCCTATTTTGGTCCGCGGGGTGACCTCACGAATCCTATATCGGTCTATGAGGTGACCTCACGAGTCCTATTCTGGTATATGGGTGACCTCACAAGTCGTTATCGGTCTATGGGGTGACCTCACGAGTCTTATATCAGTCTATGGGGTGACCTCACGAATCCTATATCGGTCTATGAGGTGACCTCACGAGTCCTATTTTGGTATATGGGTGACCTCACAAGTCGTTATTGGTCTATGCGGTGACCTCACGAATCCTATATTGGTCTACGGGGTGACCTGACGAATCCTATATCGGTCTATGGGGTGACCTGACGAGTCCTATATCGGTCTATGGGGTGACCTGATGAATCCTATATTGGTCTATGGAGTGACCTGGCGAATCCTATATCGGTCTATGGGGTGACCTGACGAATCCTATATTGGTCTATGGGGTGACCTGACGAGTCCTATATTGGTCTATGGGGTGACCTGTCGAGTCCTATATCGGTCTATGGGGTAACCTCACGAATCCTATATTGGTCTATGGGGTGACCTGACGAGTCCTATATTGGTCTATGGGGTGACCTCACGAATCCTATATTGGTCTATGGGGTGACCTGACGAATCCTATACTGTAAATCATGAATATTTGGCGTGACGCAAATTTCGCGGTTTTGTTATTAAAATTATTTCACGGTAAAAATATTCCGCGGTTGCTGGACCTCAGGAAATTTTCACCGTAAAGTAGGGCCTATATAAGCAGTGTAACGCCCCATGATTCCACACCTGTAACAAATACAGGCTGCGAAGCGGCTACTCGTCTGACTCTAATTCACACTTCCTCAGATAATCAACCACACAGTTTGTGTAGTTATTAGTGATCAACAATTTAACACCTTTTCCTGTAGAATCTAACAACAGGCAGACGCGTGTGGTTTTATTCTATCACTGATTGATCGATGGTCTAATTGTAATTGAAGTACTCTGCCATATGCAATTAATGTATCTCATTGTTAGGTATTTGAGAAAACATGATCGCACTTGCAAACACGTAGCATTGTCTTTTGGGTCATACTGTGTAATATGGCTACTGGTATGTTTAATTTTCACGGTAATGTTATTTTCGCGGATGTGAAGCAATCCGCGAAATACGCGAAAATTACGTTACAGTATTGGTCTATGGGGTGACCTCATGAGTTCAATAGCGATCAATGGGGTGACCTCATAAATTCCAATATCGGTGTATGGGGTGACTTCACGAATCATATATCAGTCCGTGGGGTGACCACACGAATCATATATCAGGTCGTGGGGTGCTCTCTCGAGTCCTATATCAGTCTATGGGTGACCTCACGAATCCTATATCGGTCTATGGCGTGACCTCACGAATCCTATATCGGTCTATGGGGTGACCTCACGAATCCTATATCGGTCTATGGGGTGACCTCACGAGTCCTATATTGGTATATGGGGTGACCTGACGAGTCCTATATTGGTATATGGGGCGCTCTTTCGAGTCCTATATCAGTCTATGGGGTGACCTCACGAATGCTATATCGGTCTATGGGGTGACCTCACGAGTCCTATATTGGTATATGGGGCGCTCTCTCGAGTCCTATATCGGTCTGTGGGGTGACCTCACGAGTCCTATATAGGTCTATGGGTGAACTCACGAATCCTATATCGGTCTATGTGGTGACCTCACGAGTTCTATATCGGTCTATGGGTGATTTCTCGAGTCCTATATCGGTTCGGGGTGACCTGTCGAGTCCTGTATCGGTCTATGGGGTGACCTCACGAGTCCTAGATCGGTCTATGGGGTGACCTGACGAGTCCTATATCGGTCTATGGGGTGACCTCACGAATCCTATATCGGTCTATGGGGTGACCTCACGAGTCCTATATCGGTCTATGGGTGACTTCTTGAGTCCTATATCGGTCTATGGGGTGACCTCACGAGTCCTATATCGGTCTATGGGTGACCTGTCGAGTCCTATATCGGTCTATGGGGTGACCTCACGTGTCCTATATCGGTCTGTGGGGTGACATCACGAGTCCTATATCAGTCTTTGGGGTGACCTCACGAGTCTTATATCGGTCTATGGAGTGACCTGTCGAGTCCTATATCGGTCTGTGGCCTGACCTCACGAGTCCTTTATCGGTCTATGATGTGACCTCACGAGTCCCAGTTTTCTCTATCTCCAAAAGGTGTTCGTACTGGATAATTGGCACGAGTTGTTAGATTTCCATAACAGAATATTTATTCGACCTCATCATTCATAGCGTGTTGAAAATTAGAAATCATGAAGATGTTTGCGACTTAAGGTCATTATCTATTAGTGATTCGAATATTTGTGTAAATATTTGATATATTCATTTGGAAAATACCAAAAAATGATCAAGTAGTGAATTTTAAATATAATATATCAACGATGAGGCTCAGACCAATTGTAACTGTTTGGAAAGTCAAGTTCCAGATTGACATATGGTGCGTGTTAATATGTTACGATAATTTTTATGCTTTAATATTGACATTGATAGAAATGCGATATCGTAAGCAATTGAAGCCAGTGTTAACGTTTATATTCAGCAATTAAAGATAAAAATTTATAAAGATTGCTAAATGTTTCTATGCTGAAATATATACAGCCTATCATAAACTGATGTCACTGGCCTTATAATTATTTTATCCAGCCAGAATCTAGCTTTCTCAAGAGTCCTGGGAACGCGTGGAAAGTTACCCGTCGGTCCCGGGCACAACCAGCCCCTGATCCCCGCCGCCGCCGCCCGTGTCACCCCCTCCAACAACCCCCCCCCCCCCGGCCCCTTCTCCCCCAGCCTCCGAGCGCAAGCTGTCTACGTGCCGTGTAAAAAGTGCGACGCGCGAGTATTGCACAGGGACCGCGAGCTGCTGGCGGTTGGATGACGTGAGGCCGTGCAGGCTGCGGGCCGGGGGGAGAGGCTGGCCTCGCACCGTGTACGTGACGGTCCCGGGGGTCGCCTCCCCGGCCCCCAGTCTATAAAGTCCCCACTCCACATGGTAGCCCTTCATCCAGCTCTAGGCTCTGCAGCAAAGCAAGTCTTGGCTCAACCAATCCAACAGCTTCTGACGTCATCGTCTGTCTCCTCCGAGGAACCAACTCAAGGTCAGTACAACTCGGTGATTCCTGCACATGGGGCATTCCGAGATTGCAAAAATGCACTAAGTATTTGAAACTATTTCTGCCAGATTTGAATCTTGGATAGAAAATCTCGTTTGTAATTAAAATAATTTTTTTAAATAAAAATTGTGTTTATAACAGTTTTTCTTCAATGGTTGAACTTTTATTTTGCAAATGTTCAGAAGATTTATAACATTATTTGAATTTCAAATCGAAAATTTCGTTTGTAATTAGAAGAATAATGTTTATAAATTTTTTTTTGTTTAAACTTGTTTTTTTACAAATGTTCAGAAGATTTATATCTTCGGAAATTTTGTTTTTAATTATATACATTTAAGTCATAAACCATTATAATAAACGAGTAGATTTCTATTTATTGGTTAAACTTGTTTATTATGACGATTCATAGCCATATTCCAATTCTTAATCGAAAATCTTGTTGAAATTAAATACATTATAGCCATTATTGGAATTTTTTATCGGAACGGTTGAATTGTTTTTTGGCAGACATATTAAGAAGATTGCCGTATAATTAAAATTTCGAATTAAATTATTCTCTGTTATGTCCGGAATTAAGTCTCCGCAAATGAGCCCAGGTCTCTGAATAGATTAATGGTACGGCTGCTTGTCGTGCATCCGAAATTACTCTTATTGCAGTATGGTTTAAATAAAGGGAGAGGTATCATTAGCCATATAAAGTTTCGTCCGATAGGAATATCGAGCAAATATCGATTGCTTAGATTTGTGAGTGTACGTTATGAAAAACTGTTGGGTTTTTTCAGAACCATGGGAGTCTCTGAGAACATTGCCGCCGTGCGTGGGGATATCCCCAAACATGCCCAGGCCTTCTTCATCTAGTAAGTAATTGTAGGAAATACAGTAGAAAACGATTGGTTATTTATTAGTCTTGTAGTCGGCGACCTAACCCGCGTACTTATTGGTATTGAAATAGACCCGAATATTGATGAAGTCTTTTCTGATGCAGCTTCTTCAAGAAATTCCCGGACAACTTGCAGTACTTCAAGGATTACAAGGGCAAGGCTCCAGATAGCCTGATGTCAGTGGGATCCTTCGCTGGCCACACCACCAAAGTCGTGACCATGCTGCTGGACATCGCCGCCAAGGCCTCCAGTGCCGACGCCATCGCCAGCGAAGCGAACACACTCGTCAAAATGCAGGTCCACAGCGCCCTCGGCATCAAACAGTTCCAGGTCAGTTACTGTTGATCCTTTATTCACTCGTGCTCATGTATTGAAATACTGTTAATTGTCTGTTCTTCTGACGATTGATGACGGTGTATTTCATGTCGACAGGACCTGTTCGCCGCCCTGGTTCCCTTCCTGCAAGAGACGCTTGGAGGCTCTTGCGACAAGGCTGGCTGGGAGGCGGTCGGCGCCAACGTGGTCACGGCCCTGAAGAAGGCCGGCATGTAAGCCGTCCTGACGTCCATCGCTCACTGCACTGCGCGCGGATATCATCTCGGAGTGTCAAACCGTCAACAAACTGGAAACATCAATCATGGCAGCTTGTCCTCAACTGGACTGCGGATATGTGAATAAGAACTGTTTTGATGCCCTCTGGGTGAGCGGTGCGGACTTTTAGTTCATTTAGTTTTTTCTAGTATTATTATATCATTTGGGGGGTAAATATCGGATTCCTAGAACATTTGTTCACCATAAAGGTATTTTTTATGTCAGAGTTTTTGTTTTGGTTTGAAAAGTTCGTTTGGAAATAGATCTGTGTCAAACAACAGTAATGATGTAACGCTGTCTACATGGTGTAGTTTACACTGCATAGGAAACCTTGATGGGGATAAAGTGTTTGTCTGAGCAGATCTTTCATGTTCGTGTCAAACCTCGGGGTCTCGGGTATTGCCCTTTAATTCAACAATTATTAAGCGAACATCTATTGTAGCTGTTTTCTAACGCCGCGTAAATAAAGTTTATTTTTGTATTTGATAAACAGTATCAGCGGTCGATATGGTGCCTATCCGTCTGCTATCGGCATTGATATTTACTAGAGTTGTATAACTTATATACTGTGATCTGTTTCTTCCAAACTGCGGAACTGAGAGTTAAGTGTAAATGGTCGGAGGTAGAAGTCTATGGTGCCAAGGTTGATATGCTGGGAGTTGCTCATACTATTGTCCTTTAAACATGTTTACATTTGTCTTGAAAATAAATTAAAAAAAACCCATCGACTTGGTTTTCTGGTTGTTATATTTTGTCCAGTGCTACAGGCATAGAAAGTGTTAATAAGTGGAGAAAGGGTATCACTGTAGTCGGTGCTATCTAGATACACACACTTGCATTCCCCATCGCACAAAAAATAACCTACAGAAAAAACACTTACAGAAAAAACAAAATGATAACACAATTGTGTATAGTGTACTCACAATTCTAGCGCACACGATATCACAATTTATTGGCTTTAAACCAGACCTTCCTTGCACCTACACTTGACTTGCACACTGATAGAATTACAGATTGATAGACTGATAGCCCGGAATCTGTCCAGCTCTGGGTGTGCTGGTACACGCCTGGTACACCAAATTAGTATCGAGCTCCCGTACACTGATGTATATGGCACTTCGCTATCTCGGAGAATTCATAGCAGCACTTGCACATAACGTAGAACTTGACGAGTATAATTAAAAAATGTCATTGTTAGACAGCCTGGTGTTGTAATTGCGGGTCTTCGATTACTGAGCAACACACGAGATTCCATGTCGAATGCTGTCTAAAACTCCATGTTTGGGTTATTCGTCAGAGTGGCTTGGTTCTCATGTTCTCATTTATAAATTATAGGACAACCAACGTACACACTTGAAGGTTAAGTATGCGGCCATGGGGCCAAATGAGATTGGAACCAATACCAAGTGAACACAAAAGCATTTAGGGATGAGTAAACACAAGAAGGGTTTCTTGGTTAAAAGACCATCTATATTTCTATATTATCTTACAAAACCGTTTCTTGGTTAAAAGGCCATCAATATTGCTATATTTCTATATTATCTCAACATTTAAACCCTGCTTGCCATGTATCTTTTTAATACTTTGCAAGGCTTCAAAAAGGAATTTTAAGAATGTACATATGTAATCATAAATTTCAGAACTGAAGTTGGCAATAGTTAGCATAGTCCGGCTGATTTAGTACGTTAGCATAGTCCGGCTGATTTAGTACGTTATGATTCTAGTGTACCCTTCCTTCCTTCCCACTACATGATGTCAGGCCAGTAATCTATGGTGTACGACGGCGGCCATTTATGGATTGCGTGTTTTCGCCTTACAAAGTAGGGCGAGAACGCGAAAGTACGAAGCGAAAAGACGAAACTACGAAACGAAAACCCGAAAACACGAAGCGAAAACTCGAAACTGAATCTCGTCTTTTCGTTTCGTGTTTTCGTCTTTTCGCTTCGTGTTTTGGTGTTTTCGCTTCGTGAGGGGTGTTGCAGGGGAACTGATAGACGAATTAAAATTAGATTATTCATATTATACATGATTTTATAGGGCGTCAAACATATTTAGTGGCCTGACATCAATGATTAGAGGCCCGTGACGGCCGCTTACCATGGATGGAGGGACACTAAAATGTAATGTATAACCCTATAAAATCATGCACACTATAAATAATATCAACCAGTTCAGTCTCTCTCAAAAGCACAAAACAAATAATGCTATTATTATTAGTAGCATTTCATTCAATAAAGACACTTCAGATATTTGTTCATTATTAGTCAGCCATGTCTGGCGGATAATCATTGCCGACTCGTCAGGTCAGATATACAGCAATCAGTGCACACGTCGGCGGCCATTTTGGGATCTTGGGTTTTGGCCTATAAAAATGGGCGAGAACGCAAAAGCACGAAGCGAAAACACGAAATCACGAAGCGAAAAACGAGATTCAGTTTCGAGTTTTCGCTTCGTGTTTTCTGATTTTCGCTTCGTAGCTTCGTCTTTTCACTTCGTACGTGTTTTCGCGTTTCGCCCTACTTTTTAAGGCGAAAACACGAGATCCGAAAATGGCCACCGTCGTACACCATAGTAATCACATGCATCTGGTCGATAGTCAGGTAAAAAAAAAGTGCCAGGTAGTGTACAAAGCCCGGGGGGTGGGTTCACTCTCGGGACAGAAGTACACGTATGCTCGAAAGAGAAAACGCGGGAAAAGGGGATGTTATTACAGCCCAAGCGCGGGAAAAGCGGGCCGTGATAAGGGAGGGGGGGGGGGGGGTTAAATAAGTTGTGATATAATATCACATAATTTACTAGATCTTAAATAGTTATTGTGGTTCTGTGTTTTAATTATTTGTGTAATTGGTAGTCAATATTTGTCCAGTAATTCCCTTGTATTTACCATGATAGTTGTGTTGTGTATTTGAAGGCCTATCCGTCAAGACTGTTTCACTATAGCACAAAATATGAACCCATAAAGGCTTTAAAAATGGGGGTTATTTTTGTCGCAAAATCCTAGAAGAGGGGGGTCATATGGCTCGGGATAAAATCCTTGGAAAGGGGGTCAAACTGAAAGTCATTTTCGAGCATACGTGTGGTGACTTCTGTCCACAAATTCAGATCCCATAAGCGACCATTATAACGTATTGTCACCTGCAACAAAAACAAGAAGTACGAATTTCCTCATCTTCACATATATGTACCATATCACAAGAGACAACAAATATCTGAAATTCGTGCAGAAACTTTTTTTATTTGCACGTGAACATAGGTACCCTCTAAATGAGCCGTTTCTAACCGCGGAGTGACACAAAATTATGCAAATTTTCTATCTCAAACATACTATCTTAATCCATCAATAATATACCAATATTTTGTCTAAGATGAACCTACCTGCATAGAAATAACTAGAAATAAAGCAAATCTACTGCATCCGTGCATCTACCGGGCCTCAAAACACATTATTCGTACCCCGAGGGGGGGGGGGGTCACTCTTGGGACAGGAGTTCCCTCAATGATTCCCCGAGATATAGAAGTTCACTTAAAACTTTGAATTGATGTTACTAGACAATAAAACATTATTTTGTGACACATGGATAATGGTACCCAATCGACTTGTAGTTTGGGTTAGTAGTGATATGTGGTTATTATGATAAGGCGGCCAATGTAGTGGGCTTGAGGTATTGAAATACAGAGTCACTGGACCAGTCACCAATGGCCGCGATCATAGCCAAGGAGGCTCTGTACATTATTAGTGTGTCACAAAATAATGTTTTGGTGTCTTTTACATTGTCTTTCACTTGTATTGTTCAATGTATTGTTATGTAGTTTTATTATGTCCTAAATGTATTATGCCCGTATGTGTCTACAACTTAAAATATGCTGATTTTTAAAATATTTTAGAAGTCGTATACAAGGCTTTCAAATACTGAGTTTATTCGGAGATTGAAAATATTTTACCAAGTATTTTCCAGCAAAACATTACGATGGAAGTGTATGTGATTTTTAATGGTGTAAAGTGACCTTGGGCCGATGCTGACGAATGGGTGGCGCCCCTAGAGAGTAAATTGGTAAATTGTGCAAACAACCGTTTGTGGTCTATGTTTTGCATATTTCTTGATTATATGGCATATCATCACTTGTCATGCCGTTTATTAGTGCGTTGGTTATATATAAGTGAATATTTTGAAGGAAACCCTGTCAGAACATTGTGTACGGAATAGTGTGGTGTCGAAACTAATGGTTGAAGAGCGCACAAACTATAGGGGTTGGGTTGTTCAACGGGCATTCTGTAAAGAACTATCCAATCCACACCAAACAAACATTGTTTCAATTTCTATAAGATATTGCATGTATTTGCTGATTTTTAAGGAAAATCAGGTTGTTTTGGAGGCTATTACCAAAAAGTGGATCATGGAATATTCGGGAATCTTTGCATTTCTTTCAGCAGAGTATGTTCTAGTAATTATCAAAGTTCTGGAAAATATCTTGGAACTATGGTGGCTGATAGCGTCCATCTGACAATCTCGCTCCCTCGCGGCGAGAGAGCGAAGCGAGGTAGCGAAAGAGCGATACGAGCGCTCGAGACAGCGATGCGAGGGAGCGAGAGAGCGATACGAGGATGCGAGGGAGCGATGCGAGGGAGCGAGTGAGCGATACGATATTCACATAGATCAACCTCGCTTCCTCGCATCGTTCTCTCGCTCCCTCGCACTCTCGCTATCTCGCATCGCTCTCTCGCTCTATCGCATCGCTATCTCGCATCGTTCTCTCGTTCTCTCGCTCACTCGTTCTCTCGCTCTCTCGCTCCCTCGCTCTCTCGCAATCTCGTTCTCTCGCTACCTCGCATCGCTCTCTCGCTTTCTCGCTCTCTCGCTCCCTCGTTCTCTCGCTCTCTCGCTCACTCGTTCTCTCGCTACCTCGCATCGCTCTCTCGCTCTCTCGTTCTCTCGCTCACTCGTTCCTTCGTTTCCTCGTTCTCTCGCTCATATGACAGGTCACAATAAATTAATCCGTTCTAACGATAAATTTCTCGTTGTCACGGGTTTTTTTTCTATTGTTCAGATGCTATTTTTTTTATTCGTTACCACGATATTTTTCGCGCACACGGAAAATAACCACGTCCACTCTGCTGCATTAATATTTATACATGTATACCTACCAGTGAATATGTTCAAATATTATTTATTGCATATGGTGAAATATGATCAGTTAATTCTTTTACGGCAAAACTAATCTCCCTGTACATATTCAAGCGCAAAACATATGACGTTCAATACCGAAATAACGATTTATATAAATTTATATAAATTAACATGAATAGATGTTGTTGTTTTTCACCATCTATTTACCTATATACCCCGCCCCTTCCCTTCGAACAACGCACACAATAAACCGAGGTCAACAAATTATGATTAAAATTATCTATTGAACGTTAATCTTACAACAATTTTGTGTCAATTGTGACAAAAACAAAGTTGTAATTGAAGTGAAAGAATATATTTCCGTTCAAATAAGATTCTGATATCGGAACTTACATGATATTTCTGTGACTACTGATATTTAATGAATATTCTGAATCTGAATTAAATATGTGAAGATTTTATGGTTAATTCTTATGTATTAATATTATAATTTCGTCGGATTACATGTGTATTTTACAGGCCCTATATATCATATTTGTACATGGTTCAAGCATCTAGATTTCGCTAACGGCATCTACAACACATACATATAATTTGCACATGCTCCGATCCTACAGCCCAGAAGATTGGGTAAGAGAGTCTGGTGAGTGGATAAGGCTCGCTACCACGTGACAGTGATATAACCAATCATCGGAGGTGACTTGCAGCGGATGAAGGTGTAGACTGGGTGGAGGGGGTGAGGGTAAGGCGGCTAGTTGGGAGGTGATGGTTCACGGATGAGCATACAATACACGTACTTCAAATAACACGATAATCATCACCGTTTATTGTGATATTATATCATAATAGAGCACGATATGGAATTGTAATTTTCGAAACAATATGGGACTCATATTGCATAATTTTACAACTTAATCGCCTATGCAAACAGTGGTTTTCAAAGAATACACTGTTAAGTAGAAACTATGATGTAAATTTCAGATCAATATCATCTATTTTATATGTCCTATTTTTATATGTCCTACAAGGAAACTGGTATGACAGGGGCGTGTCCAGGGAAGGGTGGGTACAGTCCGTACGTGCTCCTTCCCTTCCATTATTTCTGTACTTGCCCATGAGCATTGTAATAGCACTGACCATGTCGAAAAATTTTATCAATATCATTAAAATATACATATAAAAGTTAGCTTCGTAGATGAATGTACATGTACATACATGGTCGTATGTATGATTATATTAGAACGAAAAAAAATCATCGTGCGAGTTCTCAAAAGTGCGTTTTATCTGTACGCTGAAATCTTCGGTTAGTTTCTGATACTGCATACCTGGTACATGAAAATTAGTTTCTGCATACGAGACAGCGAGGGAGCGAGAGAGCGAGAGAGCGAGAGAGCGAGGGAGCGAGAGAACGAGAGAGCGAGAGAGCGAGAAAACGAGGGAGCGAGAGAACGAGAGAGCGATGCGAGGAAGCGAGGTTGATCTATGTGAATATCGTATCGCTCACTCGTTCTCTCGCATCGCTCTCTCGCTACCTCGCATCGCTCTCTCGTTCCCTCGCATCGCTTCCTCGTTCCCTCGCATCGCTCTTTCGCTGCCTCGCTTCGCTCTCTCGCCGCGAGGGGGCCAGATTGACGAATGGACGCTATCAGCCACCATATGGAACCGACAATTTTTCATACAAAAATAAAATCATGTGTACTGTAATGGGTATATATTATTCAAAAGTTCAAGCCTGTGGGGTGCATTATGACGACATGATGGATTGGTATCTTCATAATATATTTGATGAAATTCAATAACATAATTAGTTACCGGACCTATGGTCCGGTAACCTATTGCCGTGGCATTGCGTCCGTCGTCGTCGTCGTCCGTCCATATTTTTATCTCTGCAGTTAACGGATGGATCTTTCTGAAATTTTGCACAAAAATGCCTAAAATATTTCAAGAGGGAGGTAAAGTTTGTGTAAATAATAACCTTAATTTAATGGATTAAATCGCTCATTATTCTCCTTCTAATAAACACAAAAGAACATATCTATAGATCAATGGTTTTAATGTTGTCCATTGTTTTGGATCAAATTGATAGTTCATTGCGTCTATTTTGGTGTAAACACCATATTTTTCATCACACTTTTTCACTTTCATGTCGGAAATTATAAAAGTTGGCTATCTTTCGTAATTGTTCTGCCAACATCAGAAATTTAGCTCAATATTTTTGTGGCGCTACTGTATGCGTATGTATTACGGTAAACCATCCAAAAATATCACAAAGCTCTCAGGGTATTTGCGTTCATTTACAGGATTAAAATGTAAACCTCATTGAAACAACCAGAAATATTATTTTTGAAAGTGTGATCCTATAACAAATGCTAGCAGGACCTGGGCCGCCCATGCCTACCCTCCGTGGGTCTGTTTTTACCCAAATTTAGAAGACCAGCGCGACGCGCCGGCCAACAAGATTCCAGCAACATATCCGTTTCATTTTCAAGATCCAGCCGTGGGTTGAACACGTCGGTGACAAAGATTTGACAAAATGCCCAACAATCCGGTTATATTCCACCATGTCATTTCAAAATATAATATTCCATGAACCAAACAGTATATTTTCTTCAAATTTCAAGTTTTGGTCACTAAAGCTGATAGCAACAAACTATCAAATTTTGAAAGAAATATATGGAAACACAAATTTAGCCCCAAAAGTCAGCATTGGCTTTAAATCATCCAAATTAAATTTCGGCATTGATGAAAAGGACTCAAGTGGACAGACATGTGTGTTTAGAGCATACACAGCTTAATATAACATTGTCAAGAGGCGGAACTCTATATGTTCCTATGTGCAAGCAAGAACAATAGCACCTTCGCAGGCGAGGGAGTGGCAAACAATAAGACCTTCGCAGGCGAGGGAGCGGCCTCCTAGCATTGAAGTCACCCTGAGTTTCTCGAGTTAGAAGTGCTCAGGCACGCAATTTTGTGGGAATGCGACCTCTCGTTGATATTACACTCTCTGGAGGATGTGTTGATTATGCATTATTCAGTGAGCAGTTTTACCTTTCATACATTCAATAAACGGATAGTTATTCACGAGTGTCGGGGTTAAAATCTGAAAACTTCTTGCACTCTCCACAAGAAACTTCTTTCCTCTATGCTTACAGAGATTATTGACACACATAGACCGGAGGCCAAACCTCCAAAAGGCTGTTATTTTGGGAGTTAGCATGCACGGAGACACCCATTGGCGAATTTGGTATCACTGGAAAGCTTAGGATCTTGGGGTAACATTTTGATATGTCCCGTCTTTTGGGACAGGGGCGGTCACCATGGAAACGGGCTCGAAAGGTCAATGACCTCAAATTTCCCCAAGCATCCTGTTAGGCACCCATAATGGCGTACCATATCACTGAAAGTGTTCCTTTTAGAGAATGACTGAACGGACTGGGTTCATTTTTGAAACATAGACAGATGTTGGTAGTAGGTATGTGTTGGCGGAGTAACTCTGATCATGGGTAAATAATGGAGGTTATGGGGGTCTGGATCCCCACCCCCTGGATTTAGCTTTTTCTCCAAATAATGACAAAAGTGTGATCTGGGGTTCAAAAGTTGGTTTGTTGAAGAGACTAAGCAATACAGGAGTTACCAAATGGCACCATTCAAGGGTAAGACCAGTTATGTTTGCAATGATGCAATTATCACTTGTGGGTGGGGTCGGTTGCCAACAGAAGTTTCTAACCAAGCCCTACTTGCTCAGTTTTCACTCAAAAATGGCCCAAAAATCACGTTCAGACTGTTTAATATTGTCAATTAAAGGCAGGGGAAAATGAGCCCACCAGAATTGTCACATACAAATCATAATGAGAAAGGGACACAATAATACCACTTACACAACTGTGATGCCTGATTGGGGCTTGTTGCTATGGAAACCGGTTTTCTGAATGGTGCGCATCAGATCCATTTCATATCCCAAATTGGCAAAAATATGGATCATCATGCATAAAGACAGGGTTTTTTGAGTCCAACAATTTTGCCAAAAATAATAGGGCCGGGGACAGAACGATACCATCATGGCTTCTGGGTGGGTAATGTTTCCATGGCAACAAGTAATCTTATCAAGGCATTTCAGTTAATTTATTTTCTTCCGGATCGCAAGATAATGATGCCTTTAAACTCTCTGCTGCCCCGGGACGATGAATGAATACTGCTCGATGCACCGGCTTAACGGTCAATCCCTGACCCTAAATAACCTTGCTAAAGGTCATATTTCAGGTCAATTTACAGTTTTATCATGGTCAACAAAGTCAGGCCTGTGATTTTGTTAATCTATTTCATCAAACTAATGTGTATTGTGTGGTGTGCGTGCTCTGTGGAATGAAAGGATTCCTGGGAAAAGATGAGGGAATATGGAAAATTAGGGAGACCAGAAAATGCAGCTAACTGCGGGAGACGACATTAGAGCTCGAGCACACCATCAGCACCACAAGACCTGAATATATCTTACACCCCCCCCCCCCTTACAAAAAAAGAAAATTGAAACATATCATGTCCCACATGATTCCAATTCATTCCCGTATATTATGATGAAACACATAGGCCTACTTCAATCATATTCCTAATGAGTAAACATTTATTTTGAACTCAATGAAACAGATACGCCTGATAAAATGATATTGAACCTCAATAAAATATCCTTAAAATATTGGAAACTATGAGGAATATCTGCATCTGATATCATGATATAGATAACACATGCATACTGAGCAAATTAAAAGACCAGTTTAGAAATAAAAAGGTTTCGTAACCCAGCATGGAACACCTTGTCATGTGATAAAATATGTCCAATTACGGTGAATGTAGTCGTGGTACCGTAGACGAATCGTTGTGTTTACTTCATTACGCCAAAGAAGGCCGCACGCAAGGTTACGTGTACATGCATGCACAAAATGCTGCACAGAAAATTGTACGTTCCAAAGTACGCGTCATTGCGGTAAAATTTGCTTTGCATTCTGGGAACGTGAATTTCCATCGGCTCCGCCATTTTGACGTTTTCCAGACGAGCTGACCATTTTGCGTAATTTTCTCAAACCTCACACATCGATTTATGCATTATATATCTGTGGAATATTCAAAGCTTGCCATCAAATCAAGAGATTTTATGTCAAGGACGAAGAAAATACTCATTTGAAGTAGGTGTACAAAGGTTTACATGCGAAAACGGGCGTCGATAGGTTGGCATGAAACCTCCATAAAAAAGTCAGCACATAGACATGTAGAGAGTTGGGGGCTTCGCCCCAAACGCTCTAATGTCAAAAAATCATGGGGAAATCCCTGGGAAAATTCAAGGGAGATTATGCATTACGCTAAGTTGCTATGGTTAAATTAATGACATCATCATTCCGGCAATTTGTATGTCCTGCATCAGAAGCCTTTCCAGCAGCAGCAGCAGCAGACGCAAATCCGTTAAGACAACTTTTAAGCCTAAAATTGAGAATATATGGTAAGTTCCAATGAGAACAACCACATTCGAGCCTTCTTCTGAATGGAGCGTGTCTATTCCAACATTGTTGCAAGATAATGTAGGATTTTAATGAATTGACAGCGAATTGTACATTGTTCCGAATGGATGTAGAGGGGAACTCATGCCCAAATTTTCAATGTTCACATCACTTTCAGCTCATGGTGTCGGCATTTATCAATAAGTATGATCATGAAGCACAGCTGTAGAGGGGAACCCATGCCCAAATTTTCAATGTTCACATCCCTTTTAGCTCATGGTGTCGGCATTCATCAATAAGTATGATCATGAAGCACAGCTGTAGAGGGGAACCCATGCCCAAATTTTCAATTTTCACATCCCTTTTAGCTCATGGTGTCGGCATTTATCAATAAGTATGATCATGAAGCACAGCTGTAGAGGGGAACTCATGCCCAAATTTTCAATTTTCACATCACTTTTAGCTCATGGTGTCGGCTTTTTTTTATCAATAAGTATGATCATGAAGCACAGCTGTAGAGGGGAACCGAGACGAGGTCGTTGAACAGTCTTTAACAATTAACACTCTAAAGTATCCCGATGTTCAATATTTTTGCCCTTTTTATTGGACAATAAACCTGTTGCCATGGAAACAAGCCCCACCCTGAGGCCACGATGCTATCAAAATGTACCTGTCCCATATTATGTTCATATATGACAAAGATCATAGCCTCATATAACCGAGTATTTTAAGCAGCCTGAACCTCGCTATTCTTGCCATTTTGGGCTAAAAATAGACCCTACACCTACAATTATAATGATCTGTTGCCATGGCAACCGATCCCACCCACAATTGATAATAGTACCATAGCAAACCTAACTGGTCTTGCCCCTGAATGGTGTTATTTAATAACTCCTGTATTGCTTAGTCTCTTCAACAAAAAAACTTTCGAACCCCAGATCACACTTTTGTCACTATTTGGGGAATGCCCAAACTCCAGGGGGTGGGGATCCCGACCCCCAGAACGTACATTCTTTACCCTTGCTGATAATTACTCCGCCAACACATACCTACTACCAACATCTATGTTCCAAAAATGAACCCAGTCCGTTCAGTAATTCTCTAGAAGGAACACTTTCAGTGATATGGTACGCCATTATGGGTGCCTAACATGATGCTTGGGGAAATTTGAGGTCATTGACCTCTCGAGCCCGTTTCCATGGTGACCGCCCCTGTCCCCAAAAAACGAGACATGTCAAAATGTGACCCTTAGTTTCTAAGCTTTCCAACGATACCACATTCGCCAATGGGTGTCTCCGTGCAAACCAAATTCCCAAAAACCGGATTTGGCCCCCGGTCTATGATGGGCTCTGGACAAAAACATGTCCAAATCAAGGACTGTTGACGGTTTTGTTAGGTAAAGTCGAGCCCGTTCTTGTTTGTTCCGTGCATATCAAGAGCCTTTTTTGCTGATTTAGAAAAAAGACATTTGGCGAGTCTCAGACAAATACTTCACTACAGTCAGCTGGAGAATGTGAGTATAATCAGACTTCTTCTTTCTACACAGAAGCCAGCTATTTTCAGGTTACCGACCCGTAGCATGACAACCAACTGCCACGTCATTGCGGCTTTTAAACCTTAATAAGGAAAACTAAAAAAATATTCCAGGAGGTATATTTTCTACTGTTTTGATTAATATCAAATTATTTTCGAGATCACTGCCATTTACGACGAAAACGCCCAATTTGGTGCAAATTGGTGGCGGCCATTTTCTCGGAATTCGTTGAGTAAATTGTCTCAATCTGTAAGTCATACTTAGGACTTGTTGATGTGTCCGAGTTTTTTGGCCATTGAAAACTTTGAGGATTTCCTTAAAAAAATCCCAGTGCAAATTCCTAGAATACTTGGAGTTAGATTTTGGATATGAACAGGCTCAAATGGGAAGTCATATGTGAAAATGTAAGTGGTGACATTGAATTCAACCTTCAATGACCTTGAAATGTCAAAACGGTCATCTAAAAAATAACTTCCGAGTAGTAGGAAAACTACTATGTTATGACTTGTGGTTTAACAATGTACACTGTAACACGTTTCCAGTAACCTTCGAAAACAAAGGGCTAGTTTTCTGCGTATTATACTATAACGTAGTCAGTAGAAGAACGTTGGGGCTCAACCCCCCGCAGCGCCCCCCCCCCCCCCCCCATTTGGGGCTAGTTGCTTGACTATAGGACTTAATTGCAAGTCCTATATATTACCCCTTCAAAATTAGTCATTCAGTCTCCAGACACTCCCTTAACAAACAGCCTCCTACACCTCCCACACCTCTCTCAGTTCCCAGGACTCCCATAGCTCCCAAGCACCCACAACTCCCAGACATCTTGCAGCTCCCAGCCCGCTCTTAACTCCTAGGCATCTCTCAGCTCCCAGGCTACTCTCAACTCCCAGGCCTCACTAGGCTCGTGAACTCGGCAATATTTTCGTGCCACCTGGGGCCCTTTATTTCGGAGAAGCCATAACAAAATTAGCTCGTGAACTTGGCGATTGTTTCGTGCCACCAAGTGTCCTTCATTTGGAAGAAGCCATAAAAAATTGGCTCATGAACTAATAATATAATAATAATAATAATAATGTGAAGTTTTTATATAGCGCTTTCCCAGGAACCTGCTCAAAGCGCTTCACAAATAATTAGGCGATATTTGCGCGCCACCTGGTACTCTTCCTTTCGAAGAAGCCACAAGAAATTGGCTACTGAACAAGTCGATTATTTTCCAGCTACCAGGTGCTTCTCTTTCGTAGAAGCCACAGAAATTTGGTTCGTGAGTAAGTCGATTTTTTTCGAGCAACCAGCTGCCCTTAGTTTTGAAGAAGATCACAGCACAATTGACTCCTGAACAAGTTGACTTTTCCGGGCCTCCAGGTGCTCCTCATTTCAAAGAAGCCAGAGCAAAATTGGCCCGTGAACAAGTCCATTTTTGCTAGCTACCAGGTCACCTTCCTCTCGAAGAAGTCACAGCAGATTTGACAGCAAATTTTGCAGGCCACCAAGTGCCCTCCCTTTCAAAGAAGCCACAAAAAATTGGCTCCTGAACAAATCGACTTCTTTCTAGCTACCAGGTGCCTTATTTCGAGGAAGCAACAGCGAAATTGGCTCGCGAACAGGTTTTTTTTTATCGTCAGGTACCCTTCATTTTAAATAAGCTACAGCAGAATTAGCTCTTAAACGAATCTAGAGGATGTCCTGGTTCTAGAGGATGTCCTGGTTTATTAAGGAGCCACAGAAAAGAATGGCTCATAAAACCAGTCTATTTTTGAGCCATCAGCAAAATTGGCTCGTGACCATGTTGATTTTTTTGGGCCACCAGGTGCCATTCCTTTCAAAGAAGCCACAGCAAAATTGATTGTGAACATGTGAACCTTTTTCTCGGGCCACCAAGTGCTCTTTCTTTTGATGAAGCCACAGCCAAATTGGCTCGTCAACAAGTTTATTTCTTCTAGTCACCAGCGGCCTTTACTTTCGAAGGAGCCACAGCAAAATTTTCTTCTGAACAAATTGATTTTTTTCAGGTCACCAGGCGCTCTTCTTTTGGAAAAAGACACAGCACAATTGGCTCTTGAACAAGTCCATATTTTCGAGCTACCAGGCGCCTTTTTTTTCAAAAATCCGCATAAGTCACAGTAAACTCGGCTCAAGAACAAGTCGAATTTTCCAGGTCACCAGGTTCCCTTTCTTTTGAAGCCACTGCACAATTGGTTCGTGAACATGTTGATTCCTCTGGGCCACCAGGCGCCCTTCCTTTCGTAGACGCCACAGTAATATTGGCCGATAAACAAGTTAATTTTTTGCAGCACCAGGTGCTCTTCCTTTCAGTGAAGCCACAATATAATTGCTCGTCAGCAAGTCGATATTTTTCGAGCCACAAGCTGCCCATTGTTTCGAATAACCTAACAAAATATTGGCTCTTGAAAAAGTCGTTTGTTTCTGGCCACCAGGTGGCCGTCATTTCCAAGAAGCCACAGCAAAATTGACTTGTTAACAAGTCGATATTTTCGAGCCAGCTGAAGCCAGAGCAAAATTGGTTCGTGAACTAGTCGATTTTCTCTACTTTTGGAGAAGCCACAGCATTTGCTCGTAGAAAATGTTTTTGGGGGCCACCAGGTTCCCTTCCTTTCGAAGCCAAAGAAATTGGCTTTTGAAGAATTCGATTTTCTTTGAGTCGTCAGGTAATTTCATTTAAACAAAAATATAGTAGGATTGGCTCAAGAACAAGTACACTTTTTTGGGCCATCAGGTGTGCTAGTTTTCGAAGGAGCCACATCAAAATTAGCTCATAAACAAGCCGATTTTTTCAGCCTCCAGGTTCCCTTCCTTCCGAAGAGGCCACAACAAAATTGGCCTTTGAAAATGCTGATTTTTGGGCCACCAGGTGCTATTCCGTTCAAAGAAGCCACGAAAGAATTGACTTGTCAACAAGTGAATTTCTTCGGACCGCCAGGTGCCCTTATTTCAAAGTCACAGCAAAATTAGCTCATGAACACGTCGATTTTCTTTCAGGCCTTTCAGGCTTTCGAAGAAGCTACAGAAGACTAGACTCCTAAACGAGTCCACCAGGTGTCCTGGTTTTCGAAGAAGCCACAGAAGAATGACTCGTGAACAAGTCGATTTTTGGCTCGCGAACAAGTTGATTCTTTTCAGGCCGTCCGGTACCTTTTTCTTTCGAAGAAGCTATAGCAGAATTTGCTCGTAAACGAGTCTAGTTTTTCGTCCACCATGTGCTCCGGTTTCCGAAGGAGCCACAGGAAAATAGCTCGTGAACAAGCCGAATTTTTGGGCCACCAGGTGCTCTTCCTTTCGAAGAAACCACAAAAAAGTCTCGTGGACAAGTCGATTTTTTCCAGGCCACCAGGTGCCCGTTTCTCGTAAATGTCACAGCAAAATTTCTTGTAAACAAGCTGAGTTCTTCGTGGCACTATGTGCTCTTCCCTTCGAAGAAGTCACAGCAAAATTGGCTCGTGAAGTCGATCTTTTCGTTCCACCATGTGTCTGTTCCACCATTGTTTCGTTCCACCATGTGTCATTCGAGCCCACGTCGTTTTCATGGAGATACAATTTTAAATTAATCATGGATGCAGTTGAGGAGCATGCCAGAAAATGGACAAAGCGAGAAAAGGCAGAAAATGATTCTCTGTCAGAATGGGTCAAACAGATTAGGTCATTGACATTGGTAAATAAACGCATTAATGTTTTGTCAAAGTCAGTTAGTACTAAATATAGCTCAGTCTTCAATGATCCCGTGGTTGGTAATAGTGTTGAAACTTCAAGAAAGGTCATTGTCCCTGCTGATAAAACTTCTAATAATGTTTTTATTTTTTGTAAAGCATACTATAATACCTGTAGTGCCTGTTTGACGAACGGGGTATTTTCAAAGAAACTAATTCCAACAGTACATACCAAGACATTACCGTGCCCAAACAGGATATCTTATCAAATCATGTGTCTGTATTGCATTCGTTTGGTATTACTACCTCATGTAAGGATTCCAATCTACCAAACTTATATTGGATCCAAAAATCCACACAAACAAAGATATATTTCAGGTTCAGCATCATGTGCTACTTAAGCCCTTTCTAAAAAAAATCCAAATGGGAGATTTCACGTAAAAGGTTCACCTTGAGTCCCACATTGGGTAAATACATCATGTCTGGATAACATCATATTACTTGGGGGAAACAGAATGCGGGATATAGTGAGCAAATTGTGAAAATTTCAGGTCACTGCACTGAATAGATTTTCTGTAATCATCGTTCAAAGTTGTGGTGTTATTTCGCAGTGCTGGATAAGACATTTTTCTAACAAACACATACTAGTTTTAAAGGCCCA
Source organism: Terebella lapidaria (assembly GCA_949152475.1). Taxonomy (NCBI): domain Eukaryota; kingdom Metazoa; phylum Annelida; class Polychaeta; order Terebellida; family Terebellidae; genus Terebella; species Terebella lapidaria. Next base: position 39,316,590 of record OX424564.1, read on the forward strand.
AATTTATCCAGGAAACTTAAGTATGTTGCAAATGATATGTTTTTAACTGACTTATTTGATTCTTAACTATGAAAAGCAACTGCATTTTTGAACATGTACATTGAACTAATGAATTATTATACTTGTTATGGAGAATATATCCAAATACGTTTATTTGTTGGTAATTTAATCTATATCTCATCCGAGTCAAATACCAAGGGAAAAAAAATAAAATAATTTCTAGACGATAAAATGAAAATACCTCACAGAATTGGAGGAACATCAGAGTGATTGTTGTGTTGCTATGTTAAGGAGAAAAGCCGAGTAACTCTCCATTCCTTGCTTTGAATGGACCGAGATGCGAAGCGTCGAGGTTCATTTAAAGCAAGGAACGGAGAGTTGCCAGGCTTTTTTAAAATCCAACAACTCAGTCACACCGAGGTTTGCACTACCAATAGGTAATTAGAGCATGACCAGGACTTGACTAATGTAAAATCACCATCCCAACAAATCATCCCCTACATACGTCTATAGAACATACCCATCATCCCCCAAGTAACGTGTGCTGCTTGTTCCTTTATTTCCAATGAGGATTAAAAAGGTGCGAGAAGGATTAAAGTGTATGTTTTCATTGGACGAGTTGTATAACGGAGTGGGCCCAAGTATCATATCCTGCGCCTTCCTCTATATTCAATAAGGATTAAAAAGGTGCGAGACGGATTGAATGGTATGTTTTCAGTGGACGAGTAGTATTAGGGAGCAGTTTACGGTACTTGGGCCACGGAGGTTATAAAGAAATAAGGTCTGAGTACGTGAGCACAAATGTTCGTACAAGTGTGAAATAATACACTGTTACTGAGGCGATATACACGATATCTGCCGAGCATCAGCGAGGCGTGATGATCGCGTATATCGCCGAGGGGTGACAGTGTATTATTTGTCATACATACCGAGTAAAACCGATTGTTTTTAATACCAAAAACGACCAGAACCTCCCCAAATAATGTGGAATGGTCCTCATAGCGCCCCTAGAGCGGGATATGAACAATGGACTCGCCCGTCGCGCTTCACTTCAGCAAGGCTCTGCTCCACACGTAAGAGCAATACATAACCTAAACTAGTTGGAGCCAGTGTTACCTGGTATTCACACCATTGTTATGTTCTATATCCTGGCTATGATAAGGGAATGAATTTCCTTCGTTGGCACAACTCCTGGTAATGCCATACAAGGCTATAAACGTTCAATTTGTGGTGTGCTTTTTACATGCGAATGATAGATTGAATACATCTAGACTGATCATTGAGTTGGTCGTTTCAGTCATACATCCGTATAGTCGGGCATGTACGGGGGGTCCCTTTGCACCCCCCCCCCCCCATGATCCTCCAAAACCAACTTTTTTCTCAAGGTTTTTCAATACTAATAAACATTACATATGTCTCCGGTTGCGCATCCATTGCAAAACTTGGTTTTCGGGCCATTTTTCAAAATGGCCGCCCCGCGAAATCTCGAATTTTGAGATTGCTTCACTTTAAGCTGCATAGGTCTACAAAATAAAATGTTTGTTACCTTTTGCTGCTCATTGTAGGGGCCTTATACATTGTACATGAGAAAACAGTGGTTAAATAAACATTTATAATATGAATATGTCCATAAATCCAAGATGGCCGCCAAATTTTGATAATTTTTCACTAAAATGTCCATAACTTCGGACTGCGTCAACCTAGGATGTTCATTTTGGGGTCTATACCTAGGTTTTCATATACAGGGAATCCATTTAGACCAAAATAAATACAATCAAGCTATTTCTTTTGATGCATGCATCCAAGATGGCCGCCAAATTTAGATAAGTTTTCACTAAAATGTCCATAACTTCGGACTGAGTCAACCTAGGATGTTCATTTTGGGGTCTATATCTAGGTTTTCATATACAGGGAATCCATTCAGACCAAAATAAATACAATCAAGCTATTTCTTTTGATGCATGTACACCTGCACACATGGTACACGCTACACATTCATTTAGATATCTCTCGAAAATAGCCCCCTTGACACCCCTATGGTCTCAATTGTGGATCTTGCTTGAATATTTCTGATAGAGACTTTTACTGATTTGCAATCCCAATAAATCCTTGAACAAATAGAGCTTGATTTGATTAGTTTTGTTAATTAACAGAAATCCAAAATGCCTGCTAAACACACAAGTTCGTAACTAATTGTGCTATAAAGATGTGTGATACTTACTTTCAAGGGTATTTTGGTATGTAGATTCCATTTTTGGTGTTATTCTAGCTATATAATATCAATTTAAAATGATAACAGCATCTCATTGAGATGGAAAGCAAATAAAAACATATTGTTATTTGAGTTTATTCATACACTTATGCATTACGCATTACTCACCAACATGCTTGGGATACTTTTTATATCACAAACAGAGAACAATAATGTAGAATATCTTCATTGGCTATCTTAACACATGAACATGATGGAACATGGTACTATGATATTGGTACTGCTATATTGGGTGAATTGACATATTAGTTGATGATGTCTTCACCATTGCCCTGCATTCTCTTGCAGTACAACAATGTTGTCTTGAGCTGTCCGACATCATACCACTCAACATCCTCTATCTCAGTTCTGGAAAATTCTACATCACTTTTGCCACAATAGTCCCATTCATTGATCAAGTCTCATTCATTGATCTAGACACACCTTCGTGTACGGGTTGCCACTCTCCTGGGGCTGAACAGTTGTAATGCAAGTGATGTCGGACAGCTCAAGACAACGTTGTTGTACTGCAAGAGAATGCAGGGCAATGGTGAAGACATCATCAACTAATATGTCAATTCACCCAATATAGCAGTACCAATATCATAGTACCATGTTCCATCATGTTCATGTGTTAAGATAGCCAATGAAGATATTCTACATTATTGTTCTCTGTTTGTGATATAAAAAGTATCCCAAGCATGTTGGTGAGTAATGCGTAATGCATAAGTGTATGAATAAACTCAAATAACAATATGTTTTTATTTGCTTTCCATCTCAATGAGATGCTGTTATCATTTTAAATTGATATTATATAGCTAGAATAACACCAAAAATGGAATCTACATACCAAAATACCCTTGAAAGTAAGTATCACACATCTTTATAGCACAATTAGTTACGAACTTGTGTGTTTAGCAGGCATTTTGGATTTCTGTTAATTAACAAAACTAATCAAATCAAGCTCTATTTGTTCAAGGATTTATTGGGATTGCAAATCAGTAAAAGTCTCTATCAGAAATATTCAAGCAAGATCCACAATTGAGACCATAGGGGTGTCAAGGGGGCTATTTTCGAGAGATATCTAAATGAATGTGTAGCGTGTACCATGTGTGCAGGTGTACATGCATCAAAAGAAATAGCTTGATTGTATTTATTTTGGTCTGAATGGATTCCCTGTATATGAAAACCTAGATATAGACCCCAAAATGAACATCCTAGGTTGACTCAGTCCGAAGTTATGGACATTTTAGTGAAAACTTATCTAAATTTGGCGGCCATCTTGGATGCATGCATCAAAAGAAATAGCTTGATTGTATTTATTTTGGTCTAAATGGATTCCCTGTATATGAAAACCTAGGTATAGACCCCAAAATGAACATCCTAGGTTGACTCAGTCCGAAGTTATGGACATTTTAGTGAAAAATTATCTAAATTTGGCAGCCATCTTGGATTTATGGACATATTCATATTATAAATGTTTATTTAACCACTGTTTTCTCATGTACAATGTATAAGGCCCCTACAATGAGCAGCAAAAGGTAACAAACATTTTATTTTGTAGACCTAGGCAGCTTAAAGTGAAGCAATCTCAAAATTCGAGATTTCGCGGGGCGGCCATTTTGAAAAATGGCCCGAAAACCAATTTTTGCAATGGATGCGCAACCGGAGACATATGTAATGTTTATTAGTATTAAAAAACCTTGAGAAAAAAGTTGGTTTTGGAGGATCATGGGGGGGGGGGGGTGCAAAGGGACCCCCCGTACATGCCCGACTAGTATCATTGAAAATTATACTTATATCCCCAACCCTCCTGTTTAGTCGTTGCTTTGACACCCATCGTCAAATGGATATGGGTTCAGTATGAACACCACAAACATATTGCAACATGGTATCTATATAATGTGTGTGCCGTCAACCGAATTAAGTTTCGGCAATGATGATAATGACTCAAGCAAACAAACATGTGTTGCTTCTGGTATGCACAGTTTGTACACGTGTAGTTGTTATTGGCTGGTTCCACGCATGAAGGCGCAATATCGCCTCGTGGGATTTATCATATAACACACTCTCTCTAGGTATATATAGCCGAGATGTGGCAAATGACTGCATTCATTTTTACGAAGGTTGTACAAGGCACTTTATGTTTTTGCCTCTCAATGATGGGAACGGGAATTTCACAGGATAATCATATGTTCACATGACAATATATATTCCTGCATTCACGTGAAAGGCGATTGCAACGAGTTCTGGATATGAATATAACGTGCGGACATACTTGTCTTATCATTGGATAGTCACACATGAGTGGATACGAGCCATCCGTCCTAAATTCTCCGCATCCCAAAATTCTCCAACTCGATATTATCAGAACTTAGAAGCTCGTGTTGTGGAATATGAATTACTGGAACAAAGATTGAATATCAGAGTCTCGATTGACGATCTAACTTGTTAGTTTTATTTACATTACAAGGCCTGAATTCCACGTTCAACTTGGCGAATTTGGGAATGCGGCGAATTTAGGACGGATGGCTCGTAGATATAGCAATATTGGATATATCACATCTCATATTTCTAACTCGCTAACATGATTTTGTTGCCTTTTTTGGATTGCAAAAATTAGATATTTTACACCTCACAATCTCATATAGGGGCCTACTTGTGTTGTAGTTTGGATTATTACACCCCATTTGATGGATATTCCAAAATTGGATATCTCACATGTCCTGGGTATAATTATAACTTTCACACTACTTGTGTTGCTTTTCGGATAATCACACACGATGCGAAACATATTGGATATGGGATAATTTACATCTAACCAATAATGGATATCTGATTTTTTAGGCCAGATCGACTGCTAACACAGTTGATATTATACATTTCACTGAGCAGCTAGCTTGTGTTGCTTTTTGTCGCTCCTTTGGATAGATCAATAAGGATTAAAAGGTGCCTGACGGATTAAATGGTATGGTTTCAGTGGAAGATCACAATTAGAGAGAAGTTGGCCCATGTAGCGCAGCTTACTATTTCTTCTAATTTCAATGAAGATTATGAATGTGCCAGACGGATTGAATATGGTATACATTCAGTGGGTGAGTAGTATTAACAGAGTAAGGTGCGCTACTTGGCCGAGAAGGGACGTGGGCCCACTTCGCGCATTTTTCGATCTGAGCTCCAATACCACACAAATATCGGCCCATGTAGCGCTACTTGGGCCCAAATATCGCTCTTATACTCACACCAAGCTCTCTCACACCTCTTGTTCAAATCAAACAACTCAAAGACTCTCCATTCCTTACTGAGAATGGAGCGTTCAAACAAAGGACCACACCTCCGGTTGGATTTTAATTTGTACTAAACACCATGTTGGTGTTTTACTCAATTTATTCGTCATACATGACGAACGTATGTCACTCATGTGGAAGGAAGCATCAGAAATACTTGGGACTGGCATGAATAAATAATAAACTTAAATAATTTGAAAAACTCTAAGCCTGCCGGACACAAATTGTATAGCTATCCCATAGAAATAGCTATCCCTTCATACCGTGACAAACCGCACTCGGGCTCTGCCTAATCATGTAGGCCTAGTACATGTACGTATGGACGATAAAACAAAATTCGCACAAAATTTGATTAGATTTATTTGCTCCAAAGACATTCACTAAAAACAATACAATGATGTTCAATATATGACTAGAAGCAAGGATAACACAAGAAAGTGAATACACCTATTTCCATTGTGGTCCTTTAAGCATCAGTGACAAAAAGTGGTGTATGAGGCCAAATAAGGTATAGAGTAGAACTATAAAATACAACAATAACAGGATATAATAACAAGATGAATATGTGAAGGTATACAAATTGAATAATGTTTAAACTATAAATTATAACAGAATGCATAAAATCATATTGAACAAAGGTAAATATATTGAACAGTATTATACAAAAAAGACTAGATAGAGATACTAGGAGTGAACAAAAGGGTTTAAGTCTTCCTCCAAAAGGTGACTGAATAAAAACTGTCTGACTTTGCGTTTAAAAGTATGTTTGTAGGAAATTGATTTGATTTGACTAGATAGGTTATTCAACACAGTAGGGGTCTGATCTGGTGTTGTGGTATCAAGAAGATAGCGGACTATTTTATTCTGGGTGGTTTGACGTCAAATTTTGTAGCGTTTGGAATATCCAGAAAACTAAGACGCACTGGTAGAATCAAAGTGGCATTTCACAAAGGCAAAAACCAGTAGCTATTTTTTGTATGGAAATTCATCTTTCTGGTTTGTCTGTAGAGGAATTTCAGTTTGGCGTTTGATCTGCTAATGATTTTCTCTGCTGTTTGACGCAGGATTTACTTTCTAAAACTTGACCATTGCATGTGACGTTTATGGACTCGTTGTTATGGAGTCTCCTTTAGGAGCCAAAGAGGATTGATTCTGTCTTCCCTACTGTATATCTATCGTACGGTGGCTTATTACCGCCAATTATATTCGTGCATTTCTCACCCCATCTATAATTATCACCTCACAATATTCACCGAGTTTATAATTTTCACCCCATCTATAATTATCACCTCACAATATTCACCGCGTTTATAATTTCCACCCCATCTATAATTATCACCTCACAATATTCACCGAGTTCAAAATATCCACCCCATCTATAATTACCACCTCAGAATTATCACCGCGTTCATAATTTCCACCCCGTCTATAATTATCACCTCACAATATTCACCGAGTTCAAAATATCCACCCCATCTATAATTATCACCTCATAATTATCATTGCGTATAAAATTCCCACCCCGTTTATAATTATCACCTCACTTCATGAACGTATGCAGCCCAAGAGCAACAAGATGCTTATGGAAACGCCTCTATAGCTACCGCATTGAAGCCCATATAAGGACATGTCCTTTTATGTGGATTTGTGCATTTTCACAAAATATCGAAAATTCAAAACATGTTAACTTATAAGAAGACGGCATTTTATCCAGACATAAAACACCCCGTTTATTCATATATAAGGACACATTTTTCACAACTTATAACCATCGACATGCAAAATGTCCTTATATGTGGGTCATATGTTTTACAGGCAGTTTCTAAAGAAAGTTCTCATAATTATACATATAAGGACATGTTTTTATGTCCGGATAAAAGGAAGTTCTCATATATGGAGACATGTCCTTTTATGCGCGTCAATACGGTACACAGAATACCAAGAGTGTTCATACTGTAACGGGAATTTCCCCTCTGTGACGTCTGGATAAACAATTTCTTGGAAGGTGGGTGGGTTTTTGTTAACCGGAGCTGGAACGGAAAATTCCGGGAAACTGCTGCTTGCACGGCTTAATCACGGCTAGAAGTCTCTAAGGGTTGGTAGCGTGGTCTGGAATGGACCTCCAACCGTTCTCCTCGACTGCAATCTGCAACTGCACCTGAAATAAAGATTCCGGTGGCGTTTCCGCTACCAGTTCTGCAACTGCTCTGTCGGGTCACCGTTTCCGCAACTGCTCCGTTGTTTCCGTCTCACTGCAACTGCGGCTGCACCTGAAATGAAGAATCTAGAAGCGTCTCCGCCTCCGACTCTGCAACTACTCCGTCAGGTACTGCCTCTGCATCCGGTCCGCTGCTTTTGTCTCAACTGCAACCGCGACTGCACCTGAAATGGAGAATCTAGAAGCGTCTCCGCCTCTGATACTGCAACTGCTCCGTCGCCGCAACTGCTCCGTCAGGTACCGCCTCCGCAGTGGGTCCGTCTTCTTCTCCGGTGATATGGGTTCTGGATCAACCTCAGACGTCGTTACAAACTATGTCTTAACCGACCGTTAACTTGTCTCCCTTCTTCTCCGTATTACTTTCTTTTACCGATTACTTTAACTTTATCATAATTTCCAAGTTCCCTATACGACGAATCATTGTTTTTGTTTACATCCGTCCGTTTTGACGCATGCGCATTGCCTGGTAGGCAAAAAGCGGGAGGCGCGAGATTCGTGACCGTTTGCGTGTCACACCCACTTTTAGTACAAACTTCTATATTTCAGCACATTAATAAACAGATAAAATGGACAAGACGTCCTCGTATGTTTTGTCACTGCCTGCCGAGGACCAGAAACGATATACTGTGAAGCTCACAGTTGGGAAAAACGCGACAGTTCTCCCAGATCCGTATAGTTTGATAACAGGATGGGTGGATGACACAAGCCTATGGCCAGATACCGACTATGGATGTATCTACAATTATCTGATAAACACCCCAGGACCCTATGACGGCGAAGCGATGAAGGCATATAAATCTTTGGAGGCCTACAATTATTTCATTTCTGGCCATGTCCGCGATTGCCTTTACCACCCAATTAATTCCACCTCAGATATGTGCTTCTTGAAGGCTAAAGTCATTCCTGGTAAGGCCTAATGCGTAGACGATTGTCAATTGTAATCATACATGCAGATAATACTGAACATCACTGTCATTAGGAACAATCAGGGCTATCCGTCGAAATTAGTGGGCAATTAGATGTAACCAGTGGTATTGAGGAAATTTTAATTTATTGCCCAGAGAATTCAAAAGGTAATTATCAAAGCGTGCGTATGATATGTCTATAGCATACTTGCTCACTGTCCGCTAGATTGGGAAGTAACACAACAGAGCTGCCACCTGTTGAGTGAATATGTTTATACTACAGTTATTACGATACAATAGTGCTGCCACCTAGAGAATGTAATATTAGATAGACGTTATGATTGCTTCGCCACCCGAGGGCAGCACTATTTATGGCTGCAGTTATTTTGGAATGTGCAGTGAATTCGTTTATCGCATCAATTAAATTTTGATAATATACAAGATGTTATACAAAGACATTTATACAAAGACGTTTCAACAGGACTGTATCATCTATACAAAGACGTTTCAACAGGACTGTATCATCTATACAGAGACGTTTCAACAGGACTGTATCATCTTTTGTCTATTAATCCTAATTTATTATATGGTCTCTCCCTTTTTCCTTCTTCAATCAACAGGACAACGTGTGACAGAAGATCCACACACACCTTGGGTTTGCCTTAACAAGCGAAAAGGCTATGTCATTTCAGCGCACTGCACATGTATGGCAGGGTGTGTGAAAAGTTTTATTTTGATAATATTGTTATTTGTGTAATATATCTAGTTAAATCGTTATTTTAACGATATCTGAAAAGAATCAGACATGTGCAGTTAAGAATGTATGTTAAAATATTTTATGAAGTTTTTGTTTGTGTTGAATATGTTTTTAAAAATATTTTGAATAGAATTTTGCAAGATGTGAGACAACCTTGGAGAAAATACGGTGAGTGCAATACATAGATATTGAATTGAATTTTTTGTTTGAAATAATGAAAAATATATGTTTGTACACAAAGATTGAAAATGTATTTATTGCAGTTACTAGGTAAATATACTTTGATACCACAGATATAGCAAAATGCATTGATAAATGATAAAATATAATCTCATACATGATAGAATATAAACTCATACATATAATCTTATACATAAGATGTCAATTTACATCAATTTGTGTGTATACTTTGTATTTTCATATTGACATTAAATTTGAATTAAAAATGAATGTAGTTAATAATTATTAATGCCTTATTATGAAATCTTTACCATGAAAAACTTATTTGGCCTGAGTATTGATTGTTATGTATTTTCTGTTCCAGGCTGGGCGAGGCATGCAGCCACATTGCTGCACTACTGTTTTCTGCAGAAGCTGCAGCTACCCTTGCTGAAAATACAACAGCATGCACCAGTAAAAGAGCTGTTTGGAACAAGTTCTACAAAGTTAAGGTGAAAATTGCAGGAACAGATATCATGCAAACATTGGTGATTGATTTATTTTGAACAACAATATTGGGGACACAAATTTGCAATAGATTGTTTTTTACACTATTGTTCCATAAATTTCTTTACTCATGTTACTATTATCACAGGTTGAGCCATGTACTGCCGAGGATATCAACTTGTCTCATCCCAGACATGGTGAAGTTACACGGCGTGTCAAACTCCCCAAGCGTGATGTTCCACCACTCACTGATGAGGAAGTGTCCCAGGCATTCATGCAAATAAAGAAATTGTGCCCTTCAGCTGGGATCAACATCAAGGGTATATAATATTTTATTCACACATGACATCATTGGATATTGCCAAATAGTTGAAATTTATTTCATGAATTTTTTTGCCTTGAAAAATAAAGTAAGATAAATATGAAGAGTAGACAATTAGTTTTACAGTACATAGGCTATATTGAATGATGATTCTTATTCAATATCATTACACCACAATGTATTGTAGACGATGATACTCATCTTGTCAAATATTGCACATTGTTGTGATAAACCGGCATGATTTGTCAGCTGCTTGTTTATTTCTATGTGTATTCAACAAGATCACCTATTCTATATCGAACTATCAATGATCACTGTTTCGCAACTATTTGAAAATCTTATAATTTTGATCCAGGGGATAGTGACACGGACACTGCCTCCGAGTGTGAGGATGAGGTAACTGATCGGCACCCACCAGTCACGTATCGCCTGAATGACCGCTCAGCCACCACAGAGCAGATCATGCAGGATGCAAAGGCCACCACTCAGCAGGTCCTCAACCTCAGTGAAGACACTCGTGACCAGGCCGAATCAGCACTTTGGAGAGAGCATCGTCGAGGACGAATAACCTCTACCAGTATGCATGATGTCCTGCACTCCTCGAACCCTACTTCTGTGCTGAAGAAAGTGATGGGTTACAACTCGTATGACCTAACCAAGGTTTGTTTTGTCGAAGAAAGATATCATAATTGTATACAAATTAAGGCAATATTATTCATAACATTTGGTGTTCAAAATGGTTATTATACATTCTTTTATTATCATGAGATTTGGTATAGTTTATGACTTTTTGTTATTTTATAGCTTCCTGCCATCAAGTGGGGAAAGGACCATGAAGCTGAGGCTTTCCGGGAGTACAAGGAGGTGATCAAAGTGATCTGCCCTGATGCTTCAGTTGAAAAGACAGGCTTCGTTGTCTTCAAACCTTTCACATTCATTGGGGCATCTCCAGACGGGCTGAAACGTTGTGCCTGTCATCCAAGCAAAGTCCTCGAGATCAAATGCCCATACAAGTTCCGCCACCTCGAACCATCGGACGCAGCGGCGATTGCTGATCCAGGCTACTGCCTGGATAAGGATCACCAGCTCAAATGCAGCCATCGTTACTACACTCAGGTTCAAACACAGATGCTTGTGTGTGGTGCTACTTCCTGTGACTTTGTTGTCTGGACACCACAAGGACTGGTTATCACTGAGGTTGAGTACGACCCCACATTTGGAGCATCTTTGGTACAGGCTTCCAAGAATTTCGTCCACAAGCACCTTGTTCACTAACTGGTGAATCGGGATGTACAGTTTGCCGACATAGAGGTTCAGGTGGATGAAGATCCAAACAAACTGTATTGCACCTGCAAACGACCAGCTTTCGGAAGACTCATTCGTTGTGACAACGACGACTGCCCAGATGAATGGTTCCATTACTCATGTGTGGGAATCAAAAGAAAACCAAAAGGAAAATGGTTCTGTCCTGCATGTACTTGCGAGTCATGAACAAATTACTTCTTATCATTGTTATTGCCATCCTTTCATTGATGACCAAATTTTTGCTTTGAAGGTTGTGACTGGCATGATGTACATGGTTGTATAATATTTGTATCATATACATACATGTACAGGTGTCATTCATTCCACAAATTTGCATATCTTATTTAGCTGTTCCTTAATCTGACTTTAATAGCATATTGAATTTCGTGATGACCAATTGACTGTTATGAATTTAGTGATGAAGAATATAGGCTAGTAATTCTGTACATGGTTGTTATTCCTGTATGTGGTGTGCATGCATGTGATTTCCAATTGAAAGTCTGTATGGTGAACACTTTTGATGCAAATGACACTTTAAAATTTACTTGCATTGTGAATAAACTGTTCTACATGTACAGTAAGATGTACTACTTGTAAAGAAATGTACAGTGATATTAACACATAATTGAGGTACATATCTCTCACAAAAGCTTGAATTCATCTGCATGCATTGTTGTATTGACATGATATGATAAGAGTGAAAAATATTTGGTTCTTATGTACTGGTTTGTTCAGTGATATGGCCCTCAATAAAAGTTAAGTTTCCCATTTGTTTTCATTTTTTTGTATTTGACAATTTCATAAGTATAATGCCCAACAGACACCATTAGTAAGTGTATATGCTGGTATATACAAGTGGATATGCATGAATGAGATTGTAATCTTATATCTTTTTACACAATTTTTTTTCAACCTGTACAGATTGCTTTCATTTATTCAAGCAACATATTATCATGTTATGAGTAATTTCGACATCTTGACATTCAACAAATATTGAATATTATACTGAACATACAATGTGGTAAATATGCGGTAACTCGTGTAAAAAAATAATATTAACAACTATGTACTGTTAACAACTTAAATATTGCACAACTTTGAAATTTCAGCAAATTACGTTGCACAACTTTCAGCAATTTACATTATATAACTTTGAAATCTCAGCAACTAACATTGAACAATTTTGAACTTTCAGCAACTTACATTGCACAACTTTGAACTTTTAACAACTTACATTGTATAACTTTCAAATCTCAGCAAATGACATTGCATAAATTTGAACTTTCAGCAACTTACATTGTACGTGTACAACTTTGAACATTCAGCATCTGACATTGCACAACTTTAAAATCTCAGCAACTTACATTGTACAACTTTAAAATCTCAGCAACTTACATTGTACAACTTTAAAATCTCAGCAACTTACATTGTACAACTTAACTTCGAAATTTCCTGAACTTGCACAACTGTGAAATTTCATCAAGTTATACTGTACACAATGCACAGCTTATTCCAGCATATTTCAAAATAATATTCGCATTATCATACGATTATCAACAAATGTGAACTCTACTATACCACTTCCTAATAATAGATTGCACTCAACAAATATAAGATATTCAGTAAAACAGGCAAAAGAACCTACCAATGTTCATGATGTGAGACTCAGTACAACAGGAATTAACAAAACTAGACATCAAGATTCAAAGACCCCTTGAAGGCACTTCGGTGTTAAGCAAAGATATCCCTGTATCGGTATATATACTGGTGTTTACAAATTATAAATTTGATACATGTGGAAATTGGGATGGAAGATCTTAGCTGATCATTAAAAATTCCAAAGGTCACACAAATCTATACTGTAACCCTGAAATATTAGCGTCCTTTAAATTTATCGTTTTTGGTTGTGCTGGCATATTGGCATTTTTATTTTGACACCATATATTGTGTTTAACAAATTAATATATTAGCATCCATTAATATTAATGTTTAAACAAAAAGCTAAAAAAGCTAAATAAACGAACGCTAATAATTTCCAGTTTTGGAGTACATGTATATCACATTTTGGCACAAAATCTGATCAACATGTATGTATTGTAGCCTACAAAGGATTAGATCTGGACTGAGTACTTTAACAGGATTCGATTAGACATACTCTAAAACATCATTTTGTACTCATCTTACCAATAATACATTAAGCAACAAAATTTTAGGTTAAACATGTAAGCGACATCAGGACTCAGAATTGATTAGCTTAAAATTCATGTATTAAACCCATCTAATTTTTTTCTGCACCTTGGTCGAATGGTGCGACAGAGTCATTCAGAAATCCTGGCAGCACTTGAGACAAGTCTTCATGGAAACTAGGCAAGAATCATCCATGATACTTGTCTTGATCTTGTCATGAACCTGCTGTGCATAGTGCGGACCTTGTGAGAAGCATGAGGATGTCACATGTTATTAATGGGATAAAGGTGTATAATTCTTGGATTTATTCATCAATAAAATGCTTGTCGTCCTCGAGCTACTAACAAGGCCCAGGCTATGCACAGCAAGTTCCTGACAAGATCCAGACAAGTAACCTGGGAGATTATTGCCCAGTTTTCATTTAGACTTGTCTCAAGAGCTGCCAGGGCGTCTGGAAGCCTCCGTCGCACCATCCGACCAGTGTTTAATAGATTTTAGATGGGGTTCAGACCTAGATTATGAGCTGACCACTTATGAGTCTTGATGTCATTTACATGTTGAACCTAAATTTTTGGTGTTTACTGCATATAAATGTATATGTACAGGAAAATTCTTCACTTAGACAGTCACAGTGACTCCAGATTACTTTATCAATCTGGGCATGAAATTCGTTATGGCTGTACAAATCTCAACAATATCACTAACTAATGGAGACAGGGACAATGGTATGACTTCTTTTATGATTTTGAAATTCTTGATGAGTTCGATTGCTCGCTCTACATGGATACGTAGTGATGAAATTTGTCTTGCTCGTTGAACAACTTTTCCAGGCAGTTGTTTCCGACCCGCAGTGAAAGGGGGAATGACTAGTGTTGCCCCTCGAATGGCAAGTTCTTCTGCTATGGTGAAACCGCGGTCGGCCATCACTTCGTCTCCGTATTCTATTTTGTCATAGAAACCAGACCTCTTCGTAACATCAACGTCTGAGATGCGACCACCCCAGCACTTCGACAAGAAAGAAACAGTTCCCCATGGTGTAATCCCAACAAGAAATTTCAGTGTATGATGGTGTTTATAATTACTCCAAGTCTTGGCTCTTGCTCCTAAATTGTACGGTCGTTCCGTGAAGACTTCACTGCAATCTATGATTACCCTACATTTCTTGAATCGTTTCTTGAACTTCTTTGGTACATTTTTTATCTGTTCTTCCCGTGATGGCCAATGAAGACGGGCTGCCAGAGCAGGAATACAGTCATTGATTATCTTTGACACCGTAGACGATGAAATAGCGAACCGGTATGCAAGGTCCCTGTTTTTCAGTCCAAGGCGAAGTTTTGTCTAAGTCAGCAAAACCTGATCAGCCTTTGACAAACATTTTAGAGCAGATATGAATTCGCTGACTAATCCAACAATAAAAATGAACTAATTGACTTTCGGGACACCTGTGAAAAATTGACACTTCTCATCGTCCAGGCAATTTGAAGACAACTTAGATTTTATGAGTTCCTGTCGAAGATTGTCTCTCTCACTCCTCAAGGCATCAACTTCTTTTTGCAGACGACATTCACTCTCTCGAAGTCTAGAGTTCTCTTCCCTGGTGGTTCTGAGAAGTGGACTCTCAGCAGAGTGAGCAGACTCCTCTACAGTTTTGTCCTCAGCTGTTTCGATTGATGGTGAAGAAACTGAACTGGTGTGCTTTTCTTCAACTGGATCTATATCCTGAATAGTTAAGTCTTCGTTAAGTCGTCGTCGTTTTTGTGCACGCAGAAACCTTGATTTTTTGTATCCAATGTCTTTGCCAGGAAGATAGCTGAACACTGAAGGACTATAGTCGGGATCTAATGGATCATCCGAAGGCTTTCCTGTAAAAAATTTAAAAAAGCAATTGGTAAAGGTTGCACGTCATCATTGACAGAATTCCAATAGATCTATCAACAAATAGCTGCTGGCAGATTTCGACTGGTTGACATTGGCCTAGAAGCCCTGTACTGTATATACTATATTTCAATACAATTGCAACTATATACTATAGTGAGTTCCTGGACATGTGAATATATCACACTACTCTGGCCATAACCCAATATAATCTGATAATCCTTACCTGATATGAAGTGTTTGGAGCAGATACGCTCGTGTCCTCTTGGGACCCACTGCACAGACGTTTTTCTGCCGAATTCGGCTCTTTTCAATGCTTTGACCCACAGCTCTCTCTTCTCTGTTTTGTCAATACCAGGTATACGAAAAAACGATATGCCACAATCTTTCGTTTGCCTGCTTTGGCAGCCAACAGCACAGCAGCTGGTAGGCATCCGTCTTGTTTTCGTTTTTGCCTACCAACATGGCGGCTGCACTCGCTGACCCGGTTATGACGTCACAACGTTTCCTCGTATCGAACACGGAATAATAATATAATAATAATAATAATCAGATTTATTTAACGACGGTCCATGATGATAGGCAATTCTTCCCCATCCCCCGTCGGGTGACAATTTAGAATTTGGAAAGCACATTCGAATGGAGAAACCTTTGCATAGCCAGGATGAAAACTCCACCTACTTTGTGCCGGTGACGGGGATCGAACCCGCGTCACCTACCGCCTCTGAGCTTCGTTGCTTCAAGAGCCACCGGTCCCATCCACTCGGCCACAGAGGCCCGGACAACCCGGAATAGGTTTTCAGCTTTATTTCTCAAAGTATACAGTCGGAAGACATAAACTGCAATCATCTGCATGACCTAAGCCGGAGCAAGGGAGTACTCTGCTCTGGGAGAAGGGTCTGAACAGGTCGACGTCAGGACACAACTCCGCCGTCCGCTCTGAAGTGGGGGCTTTTATAGACCTGTGACCCAGGGTCACGTGACCGACCATTGTGACGTCATAGTCCGCCAAAACACTGATTTTTCCGGAATTTCCAAAAACATGCTAGAACCAATCAGTGGCTGACACGTCACCTTTAAACCGAAAACGAGGCTGATCACGTGACCTTCGGAAAATTACGTGTTTACGTTTTTGTACTCCATTGTTCCGGCTCCGTCTCCGGTTCCGTCTCCGGTTCCGGCTCCGTTTCCGGCTTCAACCATTTAAATTATTCTTCAAGTTCCAAGCCGGAATACCTTTCTAAAACCATCAATATATAACCGTATGAACTTTCGAACACATATACATTTTAAAAAACGTTATTCAACCGTAATATCACAAAATATACATGAATTACCTTGGGGAACTTTTGGGAACACCCCAAAACCGTTACACTACTAAGACTCAATGCACCGATTGAAATCAGACCACCAGGTCGTGGTGTGAAAACCAACGATGTCCAAATATGTTCCTTCCCAAAGGCAGCCCATTCAGAAAGGGATACAAGGGCCCATCGAAACAGCTATGTTTGGCAACGCTCTAAAGCAGGTCAGATGGGAACCAATATTCGTGCTCGAATCGTGCAAAAACAAGTTTCGACACTTCCAACATTTGATGAACTCTGGTTTGATGGAACTGTAACGGGTTTGCACCCTTCTGTGACGTCTTGATGAACCGGTTTTCTAGGGAGGTGGGTGAGTTATTGTTTAACCGGAGCTGAAACGGTAAAACTCCGGAAAACTGCTACTGCTGTACGGTTGAACTCCGGCTAGAAGTCTCTAAGGTTGGTAGCGTGGTCTGGAATGGACCTCTTAACCGTTGTCCGACTGCTAGTCTGCAACTGCACCTGTAAAGTAAGGATCCGGAGGCGTTTCCGTCTCCGGGTACTGCAACCGCTCCGTCGGGAAACCGCTTTACTGCAACAGCTCCGTCGTTTTCCGTCTTACTGCAAACTGCGACTGCGCCTGGAATAAAGAATCCGGGAACGTTGCCGTTTCCGAATACTGCAACCGCTCTGCCAGGTTCCGCCGCACTGCAATCTGCTCCGGTTGGCTCCGCCTCACTGCAACCTGGTACCGCACCTGAAATGGAGTATCTCGGAAGTGTTCCCACTTCCGGTTACCGCAACCGCTCCGTCAGGTACTGCCTCTGCAACTCCGTCGTCCGGTACCGCCTCTGCAACTGCTTCGTCGTTCCCGTCTCTGCAACTGCTCCGTCCGATACCGCCTCCGTAGTTGCTCCGTCGAATTCCACCTCCGTCTCCGTCTCCGACTCCTTCCTCGGTGATCTGGGTTCTTAGATCACCCTAAGACGTCGTTACAACTTGGTCTTAACCGACTGTAGTCTTATCTCCCTTTACTCCGTATAACTGTCTTTTCCGGTGAACTAACTTTATTATAACTTCCAGTTCCCTAACGAACACGGAAAAACAACTCGGTTGAAGTTTTCATGTTTATTTTCCAAGTGCACAGTCGGAAGACTTAACTGCTATCATCTGGATGACTCTATCCGGAACAAGGGAGTACTCTGCTATGGGAGAAGGGGTCTGCACAGGTCGACGTCAGGACACCAACTCCGCCGTCCGCTGTGAAGCGGGGGCTTTTATAGACCTGAGACCCACGTCACGTGACCAACCTATTGTGACGTCATAGTCCGCCAAAACACTGATATTTTCCGGATTTCTAAAAACACTCTAGAACCAATCAGTGGCTGACACGTCACCTTTTAAACCGAAAACGAGGCTGATCACATGACCTTCCGGAAATAACGTCATTACGTTTTTGTACTCCATTGTTCCGGCTCCGTGTCCGGTTCCGTCTCCGGTTCCGGCTCCGTCTCCGGCTTTACCGACATCATAAATTACTAAGTTCCGAGACGGAAAACCTTTAAAACATTAACAATACGGAACCGTATGAACCTTTAAACACATATACATTTTAATAAACGGTTATTTAACCATAATATCACAAAACACTAACAGAATTACCTAGGGGAAACCTTTGGGTACGCCCCAAAACCGTTACACTCCCCCTTCCTTAGACTCTGTTCGTCCCGAACAGAACAATATCACATATATACAAATTGTCAACAGTTAAACTGTCCGTAAAATCAAACACAACTTGTTTCCGTGATCCGGGTACTGGTACCTCTTAACTAGTTTACCGTCACTGTACCCGGATATCTTGCTTGTTCCGTTTCCCACTTTTTAACTCTTAATTATACTAGAATCCGGGAAACGGTTCTTCTTTCTTCTCTTTGCGCCGACTTGACTTGCGACGACTTGCGACGACTTGCGACGACTACTGCCCACCAGTATCACGGCGCGAACTGCTCCCCGACGGCGGACGAGGTGGAATGGTCTGTGGTACCAACGGTCGTCCGAAGCTTGTTCCTCTGGCATCAGCCGGGAGAAGATCGGGATCATGGAGGCTCCACTGGGGCGGGACGTAGAACCCATTCCTGAGGCGTTCGTCCCGGATGGACCAATCTGGGATCCGGACGATCTGACGGGTCGGGACGAGACCAAACGGTGACTCTCTCTGCTCCATGGTCTCCACGTAGACGCCGGAGTCTCTCATCTCGGCTGGCCCCCACTGCTCCGGTCCCCAACGTACTGCATAGTATCTGGCATGCTCCGGGACTGCAGGCGCAAAGACGGAAGCGCTCCGTCCCCCAATATTCACCGGGAAACAATGTGACGGACACGGTTGAGTTGAAGGACCGCCAAACGGGTAGAATGTGTAAGGTGGACTCTGGGTTGGTGCTCCGACTTGGCTCCTTCCGGACCGCTCACTGGAAGACTGTCGAGGTCGGGTTTCCACCGGAGACAGGATTCCGGGTGTAGCTCTGGCTTGATCTACCAGGATACTCCTCCGGGCTCTCTGCACGTCCGCATGGCTTCGGTCAGACGCGGAAGACTCCATTCCGTCATCTCTAGCCGCTGAACTGGTTCTGCTTCCGGCTACTGCTTGAATGGTTGCCGGTAAAGTTCTCTCCGTGGATCCTCGGGTCTCCGTCTCACTGTCAGCTCTGCTCCGAGTTCCGCCTTCCGCTTTGGTCTCCGCTCTGCCTCCGGATCTGCCATCGGGTCTGCTGTCCGCTCAGCTATCTGCTCTGCTATCCGCTCTGCTATCAGCTCTGCTATCTGCTCTGCTATCGGCTCGGCCGCTGGATCTGCTTTCTGCTCCGTCTCCGTCGACCGCTACACTGCCTCCGCTTCCGTCTACTGCCACACCGCCTCCGCTTCCGCCACACTGCCATCCGCCTCCGTCGACCGCTACCGCTGCACTGCTTTTACTGCACTTTTCTGCTGCACCGCTTCTGCTGCACCGCTTCTCCGGACTGGTGGTCTTCCGGGAAACACTTAGTCGTTTTTCACTGCAAAATCTGCCGCTGCCGGAAAATGCTGGACTTGATTCGATTCCGCCAAACTTTAACAGCGATGTGCACAGCTCGAGGTCTGCTCTTCAACTGCTCTCAGAGCCCGATTTCAAGGCCCTTTTATACCCTTTCTGCTCACGTGACTTGAAAAGCTCCACGCTGATTGGCTGCCTCAGGAGTGACGTCACAATTATGCAAAAACTCAACCGTTAATCGAGAGGTGTCCGTCTCCGGCTCAACCGGCTTCTCCGGGTTTTCCAGCTCCCTTTCAACTGCTTCTCCGAGCGAAGTATCTGCAATTTTGAAGTATCTCTGCCATCAGGAGGGTTGAATAGAGTCTCAGCCAGTTGAATCTGCCTGTCAGACGAACATCTAGACTGCAAGTTGGGCGTTTCCGCCATCTGTACTGCTTCGTCAACTGCATATCTGCTCACTGGTATTACTGCTTGTCGACACTGGAAACTGCATACATTCTTGTCCAGAAGGAGGGCCCTTCCTATCTGGAATGATGTTTCACCGCTTCTGTCGATCTGCAGTTGGTTTACTGTCTCTGCTAAGTGGAAACTCCGGTTGGATGTCTACAGCCGGACAACTTTTCCGTCTTAATTCTCCGAATACGGAAGACGTGTAGCTGCTTCTCTGGAGATACTAGACCGCTAACCCAGGTTCTTCTGGACCCCTGGCCGCTACCCTGGACTGGTTGACTATGCTCTCAACCCAGTCAGAACCTCTAGGATGTCTCTATCCGGTCTCTGTACCGCTTTCCGCTCTGCTTCTTTTCTCCGCCCTGTTTCCGGAACCAGCACTTGCTCACTGTTCCAACTTCTTGCGGTCGCTCTCTGCCGGAACTCAACGTTTTACCAGGGTCTCAGCTATCTCCTTCTCCTGCTCTACAGCTCACTCCGTCTTCTCATATTTCTGCGTCCTCTGCGTCCTCTATCCGACTCAGAGACCGTCGGTTCCGTCTCCGGAACACTACTCTGCTTCGGCGGCTCCGTCTGCCTCCAGGAATCCGCCATTCTCCGCTTCATCCATCTCGGATGCTTGACACCATTATACGGTTTCAGCAAATCGAAGTGAACCACCTTCTGTCGAGTTTCACTCTCTGCAATCTCGTAGGTTACGTCGGTAAATCTGCTCAGCACTAGCTTTGGACCGCTCCACTTCCTCTGCAACTTGGGAGCTTTGCCCTTCTTCTGTATTTTGACCGCCATCCACACTCGGTCTCCTGGCTGGAACTGATTGTCGACCTTCCTCCGGTCGTACAGCTTCTTCTGCCGTTCCATTTCTCTGCCAGATTTCGCTCGAACCGCCTTGTATACCGCTTCTAGTCGCTCCCGGAGCTGACTGCCATACTCTGTTATTTCTGCTGTTGATTCTCCCGGCGGTCTGCCAATCAGTAACTCTACCGGAGTGTTGACTTCTCTGCCCAGCATCAGCAAGTTGGGACTCTGCCCGGTTGTCTCCTGCGGGGTACTCCGGTAAGCTGCCATCGCCAACGGAACTAGCTGATCCCAGTTGGTCTGCCGCTCGCTTACGTACAGGCTCAGGATCTGCTGCAGCGTCCGGTTGAATCGCTCAATGAAACCGTCTGACTGAGGTCGGAAAGCGGTTGTCCGTGTCTTGTGAATCCCCAGGATTCTGCAAACATTTCTCAGCAAGTCGGACTCGAAATTTCTGCCTTGGTCGGTGTGGATCTCCATCGGGATACCGTACCGCGCTGCGAACTGGTTGACGAATATGTCCGCAACCGTCACCGCTTCCTGATTCGGCATCGGGTAAGCCTCTACCCACTTGGTGAAGTAATCGCCGATTACTAAGATGTACCGGTTCCCCTGGGTGGATTTAGGTAACGGACCCATCACGTCCATTGCCACCCTCTCCATGGGCGCTCCAACCCGGTATTTCTGCATCGGAGATCGTTTCAAGTTCTGCATACTTCTTGACGCACATTCGTCACAGCTCAGCACCCACTGCTTTATGTCCCGCATCATAGCCGGCCAGAAATACCGCCTCCGAATGCTAGCCGCCATCCTTCTGCTTCCGAGGTGTCCTCCCGTCCGGCTCTGATGGGCCAGACGGAAAATCTCCTGTCTCAGCTCCTTCGGGGTTATTAACTGCATTCGGCTGGTTCCTTCTGCCGTTTTCCATTTCCGGTAGACTACTCCGTCGACTTTCAGCAAGGTCTTCCGCATCCCGTACAGCACTTTCTCCTCACTGCTCATGCTGGAAAAGTCTGCACTGCCAGCTGTACCGCTCCCGTCAATCAGCGACGTCACCAGTGGGTACCAAGGTTCGGCTTGCTGCATTCTCCGCAACTCATCCGGTCGATATTTATGCCCCAGCACAGTATCCTGGTCCGCATTTTCCGCCAGCCTAATCTGCTCTGCAACCGCATCCGCTTTTCCTGGAACTGCCTTCCCCGTCACCGCAACCGCAACCGGCTTCCGGGACACTGCTTCCTCCGTCACCGCAACCGCAACCGGCTTCCGGGACGCTGCTTTCTCCGTCACCGCAACCGCAACCGGCTTCCGGGACGCTGCTTTCTCCGCTACTGCAACCGCCTTCTTTGGGACTGCTTCCTCCGTCAGTTCTGCTTCTCCGCCCGATCCCCTTGACCGCTTCCGGCGTCCCCCCTTCCTTGGCTTGGGCTGAGGAGTTTCTTCACTTCGTATCTGCCGGATCCTTTCTCCGTAGTTCCAGGCGTCTATCTTGGCTTGTTTCCAGTCGATTTTTCCGCATTGGCTGCATGGGGATCTGGACAAGGCATCCGCATTATTATGGATTCGCCCCGGACGATGTTCGATGTCGAAATGAAACTCACTCAGAAGCTCAATCCACCGGGCTACCTGCCCCTGGGGCTCCTTGAAATTCATAAGCCAGGTAAGACTGCCATGATCCGTGCAAAGAAGGAAGTGTCGTCCCAGCAAGTACTGCTTATTCTTCTGTACCGCAAACACAACCGCCAGGAGCTCCTTCCGGGTGACACAGTATCTCCGTTCTTCTTTGGTTAGGCTGCGGCTCAAGTAGGTTATCACCCGCTCCTGGTTGCCCTGCTTCTGTGACAGTACTGCTCCCAGCCCGGTGTCACTGGCGTCCGTGTCCAGGATATATCGGCCTTGCTTCCTTGGGTACCCGAGTATTGGTGCCGATACTAGGCGGTTCTTCAGCTCTGCAAATGCCTGCTCTTGCTCCGTCTGCCACCGGAACTGCACCCCTTTCTCCGTCAAGTGATTCAGCGGCGCTGCAATCTCGGAGAACTTCGGCACGAACTTCCGGTAATAGGAGCAAAGTCTCAGAAAACTGCGCAGCTCCGTCAGGTTGGTGGGTGTCCGCCACTTCCGTACTGCCTCCGTTTTTGCCGGGTCGGTGCGGATACCGTCTCTGCCGACTATGTGACCCAGGAAAGACACCTTCGGCTGGAAGAACTTGCATTTTGACGGTTTGACTTTTAGGTCTGCCTCTCTCAGCTTGCTGAACACCTCCTGAAGATCACGGATGTGATCCTCCAGGGTCTTGCTGTAGACTATGATGTCGTCCAGATATATGAGGCAGGTCTTCCAGGACAATCCGCCTAGCACCTTCTCCATCAACCGCTCGAACGTACCGGGAGCATTGCACAAGCCGAAACTCATTACTTTGAACTGGTAAAGGCCGCCAGGAACACAGAAGGCCGACTTTTTCCGGGCGTCTTCATCCATCCCGACCTGCCAGTAGCCACTGGTCAGGTCGAGAGTGGAGAACCATTTGGCGTCTGCACAGGCTGCTATGGTGTCGTCTATTCTCGGCAACGGATAAGCATCTTTCTCCGTGACTGCATTTAACCGCCGGTAATCGACGCAGAACCGGGTGGTCCCATCCTTTTTCTTCACGAGGACAATCGGGGAAGCCCACGGACTGCTACTTTCTTCAATGACGTTCTTGTCTTTCATCTCCTGAATCAGACTGCTCACCAGCTCTCTCTTGTCCGGCGGAATTCGTCTGGTTGGCTGCTTAATCGGCCGGTGACTGCCCGTGTTTATCTGATGTTGTACCTCGTTGGTCTGCCCCAGTTCTCCGGCATCATTACTGAAGGTCGGCTTATTCCGAAATAGGAGGTCGGTTACTCTCTCGCGGAAATGACTCGGCACTGCATCCTGGGTCTGCTCTGCTAACTGCCGCAGCTTCTCGTACCCGCTCCAATTCCGCCCGGCCTCCGACTCCGTGGAAATCTGCACCTTCCTGCTCCGCTCCGCCAACGGCACAACACTGCAACCGGCTGCTAAGGTGGTCATCGTCGCCAACTGCGCTCCTTTCTTGATGATTACCGGCTCTGCCATCACGTTGATCACTCGAACCGGGACTGTTCCTTGCTTTATCCGGGATAAAGTTCTCCCGATCAGCCAAGGTCTTTTCTCAGTAGGCTCCTGCGGCATTTCTAGTACTCCTTCTGCTTCACGGACACTCTCTGCTTGTCCTATAATCAGCTGTTCCGTTTCCGGCGGAATTTGGTAATCTGCTACAGCGTTGATCGGAAACGGCTCCCTGGTCTGCTCGAACATGGTGAGGAACACCTCCTGGCTGCCCATCTGCATGGTCATTTGGTCGAAATTTATGCCGGATATCCGGGAACGGATGAAATCCATTCCCAGTATTCCTTCGTCTTCACAGTCTGCAATCTCGAACGTCACGGTCTCAGCTACTCCTGCGATGTTGAGTGGGAGTTCTTTCCGGCCATGTGTCCGTATGTTACTTCCGTCAACCATTGAAAGACGAATCGGCGACCGCTTCAGCTTCATTCCGGGTTTCCGGATCCGTTCCCAGGTTTGTAGGTTGAGCATTGTGACAGTGCTGCCGGTGTCGATTATCAGCGTTACTGGCTCTCCGCATACTCTGGCTGTCACACACATGCCCACCTCGCCCCTGGGACCGGGTCCGTGAACCACCTGCCGGTTAAGGGGGTGTCCTCTCTTCCGGGTCCCGGATTTCCCCTTTTCCGCGACCCGCTCTAGTTTTCCGGCTGCTGCTGCTGCTGTCGTGGCTGCTGCAGTTGTTGCTGCTGCTGCTGCTGCTGCGGCTGCTGCTGCTGTTGTCGCGGCGACTGCTGTTGTTGTGGTTGACGCCGCTGCTGCTGCTGCTTCGGCTGCCTACAGTCTCGGGCAAAATGCCCTTTCCGGCCACAGTTGAAGCATTCTAAATCCGCTCGGGAACTGCGCTGCTGCTGCTGCCGGCTAACCGCTTCCTTGACCTGAGTCATCAGATCCGCCAACTGCTGCTGAGTCTGCTCGGCTTGCTTCCGCAATTCGTTCACCTGCTGGCTCCACTCCGGCTCCGTGTTCAGCTGCCTCGTCCGGTGTCGCTCCGCTGGTCTGCTGTTGTCCGTTTTCATGATGCTCTCATACTCGGTAGCGAAAGCCAGGGCCTGCGACAGCGTTTCCGGGTGGCTTTTCAATACCGACAACCGCATATCTCGGTTAGTCAGGCTGTTGCAGAAATGCATCTTCATGAGCACTTCTGTTGTTGCCGGATCTGCTTTTGGGTAAGCTAGCCGCGTCTTGCTCCGTATGTCTCTGGCCAGCTCGGACAGCTCCTCCTCCGGCTGCAATTTCCGTGTCTGCAATTCCGCCTGGAAAACAAATGTTTTCTCCCCCGGACAAAACTGCTGTTTTAATGCCGCCACAACCGTATCAAAGCTGCGTCTCTGCTCCGCGGACAGATCCAGTAGTATGCTGCGGGCGTTACCCCTCAAACTGACACATAAGTTCAGCGCCTTTTCCTCTGCTGTCCAACGGTAGTACCGAGCGTATTCAAGGAGGTGAGCCTCATACTCCGGCCACGGATCAGTTCCGTCGTATGTCATTAATCTGGCTACTCCTGCCCTTGGTGCTGGTTGTTGTACTGCTTCTGCCTGTTGCTGCTTTCCGGTTACTGCCAGGTGCTGCTGAAACACCTCCATTTGGGTCGCCAATAATCTGGTCAGGTTGTCGACTAAATTCTCTCCGCCTTCCGGTTCCGCATCCGGTTCCCGATCGCCAGCCTGGTCCGGAAAGTTAATTTCCGCCTCTGCTAACTGCTCTGCAGGCTGTACTCCTTGAGGAACCCGAAGGGGCTCTTCTGCAACTGCTTTCTGCATTTCCGGCTGCAACAGCTTTCGCTCGGCAGGACGAACTGCTTCCTTTTCCGCAACCGGCATCTGCAACGGCTCAGCTCCTACAGGCTGCTCCGTGTCCGACACGGCTGCCTTCAGCTGCTGTTCCGCCAATTTGCCCCGTCTAGTAGTCATACTGCAGATGATCCCACCGCTGCCACCAAAAAGTTGTAACGGGTTTGCACCCTTCTGTGACGTCTTGATGAACCGGTTTTCTAGGGAGGTGGGTGAGTTATTGTTTAACCGGAGCTGAAACGGTAAAACTCCGGAAAACTGCTACTGCTGTACGGTTGAACTCCGGCTAGAAGTCTCTAAGGTTGGTAGCGTGGTCTGGAATGGACCTCTTAACCGTTGTCCGACTGCTAGTCTGCAACTGCACCTGTAAAGTAAGGATCCGGAGGCGTTTCCGTCTCCGGGTACTGCAACCGCTCCGTCGGGAAACCGCTTTACTGCAACAGCTCCGTCGTTTTCCGTCTTACTGCAAACTGCGACTGCGCCTGGAATAAAGAATCCGGGAACGTTGCCGTTTCCGAATACTGCAACCGCTCTGCCAGGTTCCGCCGCACTGCAATCTGCTCCGGTTGGCTCCGCCTCACTGCAACCTGGTACCGCACCTGAAATGGAGTATCTCGGAAGTGTTCCCACTTCCGGTTACCGCAACCGCTCCGTCAGGTACTGCCTCTGCAACTCCGTCGTCCGGTACCGCCTCTGCAACTGCTTCGTCGTTCCCGTCTCTGCAACTGCTCCGTCCGATACCGCCTCCGTAGTTGCTCCGTCGAATTCCACCTCCGTCTCCGTCTCCGACTCCTTCCTCGGTGATCTGGGTTCTTAGATCACCCTAAGACGTCGTTACAACTTGGTCTTAACCGACTGTAGTCTTATCTCCCTTTACTCCGTATAACTGTCTTTTCCGGTGAACTAACTTTATTATAACTTCCAGTTCCCTAACGAACACGGAAAAACAACTCGGTTGAAGTTTTCATGTTTATTTTCCAAGTGCACAGTCGGAAGACTTAACTGCTATCATCTGGATGACTCTATCCGGAACAAGGGAGTACTCTGCTATGGGAGAAGGGGTCTGCACAGGTCGACGTCAGGACACCAACTCCGCCGTCCGCTGTGAAGCGGGGGCTTTTATAGACCTGAGACCCACGTCACGTGACCAACCTATTGTGACGTCATAGTCCGCCAAAACACTGATATTTTCCGGATTTCTAAAAACACTCTAGAACCAATCAGTGGCTGACACGTCACCTTTTAAACCGAAAACGAGGCTGATCACATGACCTTCCGGAAATAACGTCATTACGTTTTTGTACTCCATTGTTCCGGCTCCGTGTCCGGTTCCGTCTCCGGTTCCGGCTCCGTCTCCGGCTTTACCGACATCATAAATTACTAAGTTCCGAGACGGAAAACCTTTAAAACATTAACAATACGGAACCGTATGAACCTTTAAACACATATACATTTTAATAAACGGTTATTTAACCATAATATCACAAAACACTAACAGAATTACCTAGGGGAAACCTTTGGGTACGCCCCAAAACCGTTACAGAACTTTGGCTTGTGATTAGGTACTTGTGTACTTGTCATATATCTATTCCGTGGAGTTTGTTTCGGATTTCTAAATTAGTTTCATAGGTTGTTGGGCAGTTGTATACAAATTCCATCAGTCGTACAGCAGGAACAACTACATTTAACACACTGTCTGCCCCTGATGACACCAGTGTGTCTTTGGACAAATTATTTGGTCGGGCTTTGTTTCTATTGCAAAAAATATTGTATTTTACATTTATATGACTACCCAACAAATAAAAAATAAACTTGCAAGAATTAACAAAGACAAAGCAGTGGGACCAGACGGTATCCCTAACTGGATCCTGCGTGATCTTGCCCCCATTCTCGCCGCACCTATTTGTGCCATCCTAAATTCTAGCTTCAGATTAGGCTTCGTCCCTGCATTGTGGAAATCTGCCGACGTTTGCGCACTACCCAAGGTCAACCCGCCTACTCGCCTTGAAAAGGATCTTCTTCCAATATCCTTGACACCTGTATTATCTAAAGTGTCTGAATCATATGTGCGTGACTGGATGATGAATATTATTTCAGATGTTCTTGATCCCCATCAGTTCGGGTCATGAAAGAGAAATTCTACAGTACATGCTTTGGTGGAACTGATGCACCTTTGGCATTCTGCACTGGATTTACCTGGAAAAGCTGTCCGGGTCCTTCTGCTAGATTTCAAAAAGGCATTCGATCTAGTGAATCATACAATCCTTCTTCAAAAGCTCGCTAGCAGTGGGGTCCCAACTTTCCTGATCAAATGGATTACGTCTTTCCTGACAGATCGACAACAACGAGTTAGGCTGGCAAATTCAACCTCTGATTGGGTGCATATCTACGGTGGTGTCCCACAAGGGACCCCACTGGGGCCAACCGGATTTCTCCTTCACATCAACGATTTGCAAACATCATGTAACATGTGCAAGTACGTGGACGACACCAAAGTGTGGGAAACTTGTTCCTATGAGGGACATGATAGCACCCTCCAACAGGCCACTGACGAAGTAGTGGAGTGGGCCCGAAAGAATAAGATGAAACTGAATGCTGATAAAACCAAAGAGATGGTCATCTATTTTGGCAAGAAAGAACATGGGCTCTCCCCAGTAATGATCGACGGTTGTCCAGTTGAGAACATTAGCTGTGCAACTCTCCTCGGTGTGAAGCCCTCCAACACTCTCCTGGGACACACACGTCCAGTCTATGTGTGCAAAAGCATCACAAAGGCTGTACTTATTTTGTTTGCTTCGGCGCGCTGGTTTTAGCGTGTCCAGCGTTTTCTGTAAATCGGATTTGTATCTGTGACCATGTTAAATGGGCATTCTCAGAAGTTTATTAAAAATTACATGTTCAGGATATTTCTCTTTGAAGACTTGTGTGAACAGGCTCGACTCGGCTGAGTTTTTAAATTGTTTATTAACAACAAACCAATAAAATGTATAAAAATAGTGTAAATATACAGCAACAGAATATACACAAAGTTAATAACAAAATATGAATTGAATCCCACGTTCGGACTTGGGATATCCGTTACTGCAATAATATTTCAATAATGCGGTATTTAATGAATTCCAATCATTAATACATTAAATGGTCACCATAATTCACTTAAATCACAATAATTCACATACCCCGTGAGTACTTCCACTTTTAGTAGAAATAAACATGTCCCGGCGTATACTGCCGTGAAACTTCCCACGTGTGTTAATGCCTGACCGGTCCCTGTCCGTCCGTCTGTCTGCGTGGACAGCTGAGATGAGACTGACCACTAGTCCGGTCCATATCATAGTGTTATGGCCCGCCACAGATAGTTAAATCTGATTGGACGGTTACAGTCCGCGTCGATTCGTGATTGGTCAGCAATGATATGAAGTCATGGTGATAATGATAAACAGGTTATTATTACAATTACTTATTACTACATGAGAATATTAGCAGGGAATATTATGTAGAAATTATCGGAATAATAATCGGAACAATTCGACGATTGAACGCAGCGCAAAAGTATAATCACGCAAGAACGATATAAACAATACTCGCAATATTAATCGAACCTTTATAGCGCATAATGATAATCGAATATATAGACAAGTCATAGCGTTCCCGCATAACGCTCTATTATATGTGGTGGTAGCGGTGGATTAACATGTCCTCATGTGCAAAGAAAATAACGCATATACAAGTATACATATAATCAATTTATTCAGATATATGGTTTACATCCTTATCTATATATACAAGTTCATGTGGTCTCTCAGCTAATAAGCTAAACGCGATCATAACCATCACTCAGAATTTTTCCAAGGTTTTGACTCAGTGTTGCTCCCAATTGATTCACTGCAGAAGCAAATGACGATAACTGTCGCTCTCTAGACAATACTGATCTAGGCTCATTCCTTGGATTACTATGTTTTCCAGCGGTTTTCCTGGTTGAACGACGCACAGCTGGTTGTATCGGTTTCTTCTGTTTCACTGGTTCTTGTGGTGGCTGAATTTCTCGAGCGGGTCTGGGTAAAGCAAATTCAACATCACTCTGCGGCGGTGATTTAACTACACTGTAAGCTACAAATTCATCATCAGATGAATCTTCCGAAGTTGAAACATTATTAGGATCTGTGGAATTTGGAAGATGCTGAGAATATTCGAGCATATCGACTCGATTGACGATTTTAGTTTTACCATTACCGTCTAATTCCATTATTTTATATGCACTGTGGTCACCGTCGTACAATTTCTCCACAATGATGTAAGGTACGGAATCCCAAAAATCTTGAATTTTATTCCGACCTTTGACTCTGTTGCGAAGCAGAACTTTAGTACCGACTGGTAGTTCAGTCTCCTTGGCTTTAACGTCATTACGTTGCTTCCTTTCGGCTGCTTTCTGATTCAAACGTCTGTTTGCCTG
This sequence comes from Terebella lapidaria, assembly GCA_949152475.1. Classification (NCBI taxonomy): domain Eukaryota; kingdom Metazoa; phylum Annelida; class Polychaeta; order Terebellida; family Terebellidae; genus Terebella; species Terebella lapidaria. The sequence goes on from OX424564.1 coordinate 39,347,318, forward strand.
CTCAAGCATCTGCTGCAAACGCTTGTGGTGTTGAGACACGTATATATCAACATTTACAGAACTATCATCATTCTGCAAAACACCTAGAATGTTATCTAACGGGAGTCGCGGTTTCCGGCCAAAAAATAGCTGATACGGAGCAAAATTAGTGCTAGCATGCGGCGTACAATTGTAACTATACACTAATTCAGGTAGATACTTAGGCCAATTCTGCTTTTGTTCCTGTTGCAGAGTTCTCAAGAGATCATGCATAGTTCTATTGAATCTCTCGCACTGAGAATTACTCTCTGGTCTATAAGGAGAAGTTTTCGTCTTCTTAATTCCGTAGATCTTGCATAGTTCAGCGATAATTTTGTTTTCAAAGGATCGTCCTTGATCGCTATGGATCCTGTCAGGCACGCCTAATTTGAGAAACCATTCTTTTACTAAGACTTTTGCCACAGTTGAAGCAGTTTGATCCTTGCAAGGGATTGCTAACGTGTACTTTGAGAATTACCGTCTAATTCCATTATTTTATATGCACTGTGGTCACCGTCGTACAATTTCTCCACAATGATGTAAGGTACGGAATCCCAAAAATCTTGAATTTTATTCCGACCTTTGACTCTGTTGCGAAGCAGAACTTTAGTACCGACTGGTAGTTCAGTCTCCTTGGCTTTAACGTCATTACGTTGCTTCCTTTCGGCTGCTTTCTGATTCAAACGTCTGTTTGCCTGCTCAAGCATCTGCTGCAAACGCTTGTGGTGTTGAGACACGTATATATCAACATTTACAGAACTATCATCATTCTGCAAAACACCTAGAATGTTATCTAACGGGAGTCGCGGTTTCCGGCCAAAAAATAGCTGATACGGAGCAAAATTAGTGCTAGCATGCGGCGTACAATTGTAACTATACACTAATTCAGGTAGATACTTAGGCCAATTCTGCTTTTGTTCCTGTTGCAGAGTTCTCAAGAGATCATGCATAGTTCTATTGAATCTCTCGCACTGAGAATTACTCTCTGGTCTATAAGGAGAAGTTTTCGTCTTCTTAATTCCGTAGATCTTGCATAGTTCAGCGATAATTTTGTTTTCAAAGGATCGTCCTTGATCGCTATGGATCCTGTCAGGCACGCCTAATTTGAGAAACCATTCTTTTACTAAGACTTTTGCCACAGTTGAAGCAGTTTGATCCTTGCAAGGGATTGCTAACGTGTACTTTGAGAACACATCCGTCATAACCAACACGTTTTCTACACCTGACGTAGACGATTCCAATAGAGTAAAATCTATGGCGACACACGACAACGGTTTAGAAGCCAAAAGATGACACATTTTATTTACGATTTTCGGAACAGGCGCCTTGGCAACTTTACACCTCAGACAAGAATTACAGTAATTTTGGACAAATTTATAGTAACCTGGCCAATAGAAACGCTGTTTTACCAAAGAAAAGGTACGATCTATACCTTGATGACCATTCTGATCATGGAGATGATTCAAAGCCAAATTTTGAAGGCAGTTTGGAAGAATAATTTGTGTTATCTGAACACCATTGTCCAGTATATTCCTGCAAAGTATACCGTTAACGTCAGTTGATCCCATTTTGTCAATAGCTGCTTGACTTTTGTTGATTCCTGTTTAAGTCGATCTCGTGGCGGTCTCTCCTTAGACCGCCACGAGATCGCGTGACCTTGTGGATGTCTGTATCGTCCTGCTGCAGTCGAGATACATCTATCGAAGAAAACGAAAGAGATGAGCACAAAGCTATATATGAGTAATCAGTAGTAATCAGATTATTTACACACTCAGATAATAGTTCATCATCTAAGCGAGATGGAGAACAGACATCAGCAGAATTAGTTAGTTCTGACGTGATTTCACATACATCAGGACTATCCTGTACTGGATAACGACTTAAGGCATCAGCGTTTGCGTTATGCTTCTTTGAGCGATACTTCATTTCAAAATTGAACTCTGACAATTCTGTAAGCCAGCTCATTTCAATTGCAGTCTCCTTTGTATTCAACATATGACTGAGCGGGTTATTGTCAGTGAGCAACGTAAAGAAATTACCATAGAGATAATCTCTAAATTTCTTGGTTACTGCCCACATAACAGCAAGCATCTCTAGCTTGGTGGAGCTGTGATTTTTCATGCTTTTCTCGCTTTCTTTGAGAGTTCTACTTGCATACGCAATGACAACCTTTTTACCATTCTGATTCTGTGACAGGACAGCACCTAAACCTTTCAGTGATGCATCTGTTTCTACTATGAACGGTAAATTAAAATCAGGAAACCCCAAGATCGGAGCGTTCGTTAGTTTCTGTTTCAGCAAATCAAAAATGGACTGATGCTCCTCTGTCCACCTGGACACAATTTCCGTCTTAGGCGTTTTTCCCTTCGTGGTCTTGGAAAATAGAGCATACAGAGGTGAACATATCTGAGCAAAATTACGAATGAAACGACGATAGTATCCACGAAGAAAACGGCGGTCGTAGCGCGGCGATGACTGGTGCTCCTTACGTAGTTATGCGGTGTCGAGATTCGAAGGACGATGCGGCGTGAGAGTGAACACGTAGTCTGGCTGGTCCTCACGGACAGGACCCTGCTCGCAGCGCCAAATGTGACAACCGAAAATTCGTTGCCCAGATCGGGGATTGAACCCACGATCTCTGCGTTTTGAGACCGACGCTCTACCAAGTGAGCTAAAGGGATATCCCACTAGCCAAGCTAGTAGGAGCGAGGTCACATATTGTGGCAACGGTGGGACACATCGTCCTCGATGTGTGGGGTGTCCTTATCCGTTAATCCCCTGGAATATATCCATTTCACACCGGGGACATGCCCTAACTGCACCCTACCAACCTACCCTGCTCGCAGCGCCACATGTGAACAGGCTCGACTCGGCTGAGTTTTTAAATTATTTATTAACAACAAACCTATAAAATGTATAAAAATAGTGTAAATATACAGCAACAGAATATACACAAAGTTAATAACAAAATATGAATTGAATCCCACGTTCGGACTTGGGATATCCGATACTGCAATAATATTTCAATAATGCGGTATTTAATGAATTCCAATCACTAATACATTAAATGGTCACCATAATTCACTTAAATCACGATAATTCACATACCCCGTGAGTACTTCCACTTTTAGTAGAAATAAACATGTCCCGGCGTAACTGCCGTGAAACTTCCCACGTGTGTTAATGCCTGACCGGTCCCTGTCCGTCCGTCTGTCTGCGTGGACAGCTGAGATGAGACTGACCACTAGTCCGGTCCATATCATAGTGTTATGGCCCGCCACAGATAGTTAAATCTGATTGGACGGTTACAGTCCGCGTCGATTCGTGATTGGTCAGCAATGATATGAAGTCATGGTGATAATGATAAACAGGTTATTATTACAATTACTTATTACTACATGAGAATATTAGCAGGGAATATTATGTAGAAATTATCGGAATAATAATCGGAACAATTCGACGATTGAACGCAGCGCAAAAGTATAATCACGCAAGAACGATATAAACAATACTCGCAATATTAATCGAACCTTTATAGCGCATAATGATAATCGAATATATAGACAAGTCATAGCGTTCCCGCATAACGCTCTATTATACTTGTATCGGGTATCTTCATATCTATTCTCCAAAATGTATATCTTGAAATTTTGATATAAGGTGGGATAAAAATATAAAAAATATTACACTGTGGGTGAGGTCTTAAAGACCTAGTAGCATGCCGATGAGAGTGCTTTTCAATTAGTCTATTATGAATAGTTGTCAATAAATTCGAACGAATTTTACAAATACAATCAATGGATTTCGAGATATCGAACCAAATAGGCACTCCTTCCGTAAATTGCCGAAGATTTTGATCCTGATTTTAGTGTGGGTCACGTGGTTGGTGACGTCAGTTGAGGCAGACCTGAAAGTACATGTAGCCAGCAAGGTAAAACTGCATGTCGCATATTCATTCCCCTGGGGTATGTTTGACAATTCAAGTGAAGGGGTGACATGGCAGAAATGCGGCATTTCTTGTCTCGATATTTAGAATCAGTACTATTAATTCACCCAGAACGGAGGTTTGTTGAACTGCAAGATGTCCAGTATTTGCTGGTTTTTGCGTGTTTTCTGTTGAATCGCATGCATTTTGAAGTGATTCCCCGTCTTTGAGCTGGCCACCAAATTACGTATTTTGCGTTTTCGGCGAGCCATCAAAGCACATTCTGCCTCAACTGACGTCACGATTATGGAAATTGCCGAAGCTATTTCTTTCATCGGCTGGAGAATTAACTAAACTGTTTAATGTAATTTTGAAAAGTGGTAAATTGCCTACTGCTCGGTCTGAAAGCTTAATTGTGCCCATATACAAAATTAAGGAAAGCAAGGCAGATCCAATAAACTACAGAGGTATTAGTTCAATTAATTGTTTCTGTAAAATATTCAAATCTTTGCTAAGTAAAAGAATTAACAGATATTGTGATAGTACCCAGCTCCTAGGATGTGAACAAGCAGGATTTCGTAAAAAAATTTCAACAAGTGACCATTTATTCTCCTTACATGTTTTGATCTGGATGTACAGTAAGATTTTTTTTATAAGTATTTGTGGTATAAGTTGTTATCTCAAGGTGTCAATGGTAAAGTCCCAAATATCATTAGGACCCTGTATGGATCTGCAAAATCAGCAATCAAGCTAAACAATAATTGTAGCCCTTTCTTCCCATGTGAAATAGGTGTCAGACAGGGTGATAATCTATCTCCACTACTTTTCGCGCTGTATCTTAATGATTTGCAAGACCACCTGTCTAAAGCATATAATGGTCTATCTGAATCAGCAGCTCTAATTAGTGATGTTGTACAAGATGATGACACGATTGTATATCTGAAGTTGTTTATTGTATCATATGCAGATGACACTGTAATATTTGCCGAGTCGCCTCCTAGACTTCAGGCAGCATTACATGGTATGCTACATTATTGTAACACATGGAAGCTGAGTATCAACTCAGATAAAACAAAAGTGGTAGTGTTTGGTTCCAGACCAGGGAAACATGAGAATGATTTCCGACTGGGTGAATAAAAGATCAATGTCATATCAGAGTATACATATCTGGGATTATTGTTCTCATGCAATGGTAATCTGAGTAAATGTATAAATGTTATCAAATCACAGGCCACACGAGCCATGTTTGCATCAATCAAGGAAGCACGCATCTTACAGCTCGATATTGATGTACAGTTACAGCTCTTTGGTAGCTTGGTTTTGCCTATTGCCTTGTACGGTTGTGAAGTGTGGGGAAGTAAAAGGTATGATGTTATAGAAAAATATGCATTTACAGTTTTGTGAAATGCTGCTCAAGGTAAAAACTGCACTGATTCTAATATTTCCCCGGACTCTGAGATTTGGATCTTGTTTGTTTGCTCGGAATACTTAATACTGGGTATTGATTCCACGTCTATGGTCCTAGGTGAACTCGGCAGGTTACCTATCGCTTTTAATGTGGATTGTAGAATGTTAGGTTTCTGGTACAAACTAGTCACTGGCGATCAAAATAAGATCTCCTGTATTCAATATAAACTGCTGTATAAGCTTGATACTCAATTCTCAATATCTTCTGAGTGGCTGAATAAGATTAAATTTATTTTACACAGTTGTGGTCTGATTGACTTTTTGCATGACCATAGCAAGGTACAGTCAATGACTTTTTCAAACTTCAAGGTTCTGTACAAAAAGGAACTATATGAGCTGTATCATACCAAATGGATAGATTCTATTGAGTTATCATCCATATATGTTTTCTGTACAAAAGTTATAAAGTCCAGTTAGGATTAGAGGAGTATTTAACAATCATGAATCAGTCCGCTAGGAATAAGTTGACTAGGTTTAGATTAAGTAATCATAACTTGCCATTAGAAAAAGGTCGTCATACTGGTGTCGAGAGAATGGAAAGGACATGTACCCTGTGTGATCTGAATGAAATTGGTGATGAATACCATTATATTTGTACTTGTACTTTGTTTGCAAATCAAAGGAAATCATATCTGCCGTCCAAGTACATCGATAAGCCTAGTATGTCAAAGTTTGCGAACTCATGTCATCAAACAGTGAAATAGTACTGCTTAGATTGGCAAATTTTGTTCATTGTATTGTTAAAAAAATTGACATATAAATGTTAGTTAAACTTAGATAAGTAATAGATTGTCTAAGATTTGCATGCCCTCTGGGCCTTTCAAGTGAAATAAAAATTCAAAAAATTCAAAATTCAAAGGCGAATGCAATACTGGCTCAATATACTCCATCACACGTCGCTGTTATTAGTTACCAATCAACGCGAACACTTTTTTTTATCACCAAATGTCCACAATGTCTTTATATGAACATGAATAAAACCATATAATGGTACCTTGCTACTATGACTTTAAAATATCGCATCTCTGGTTCCCGTGCTTGGCGCCCACTTGGTCATTTAAATATGTTTATTTACATCAAGCGCTCGGGGTTATAGGAAATTTGTTGATGCCATATGAAACAGTGAAAACAGACGAATCACGGGATATATTTGTTTTGGTGAAATTCGGGAAATTCCGTAGGGGTTTCGACAGTTGAAAAGTGGACAAATTTCGTGATGATTTTTCATGTTGTTGCACTCAATGGAAGTGTCTGGAAGTCGCACAATGAATTCAATAGCACATTAGAATTAACAGGTAGCTATCTGTTCGTGAATAAACTACATCGCCGAGGAGCGCAAGTGATTATAGTGGAGGCAACCCGCGCGGATTTTGGGAGAAAACTCCGGCCGTCGCCAAATGGGTGATAATGGGGGAACTTTGGGGCAATGCTGCCATAGATGGTGCTGCAGATTCGTGATCACTGGCGATAACTACCAACCGGCGTCGAGTTGTATTTCAGCAGCTAGATCTAATTTACTACTTGTATAATTATTTTGTCTGTTGATATTTCTGTGTGACAAAGGTCAAGATATTTGGATATTGACATGGAAAATCTGTTTATGATTTTTAGGCCATTATTTTATGAATGATTGTTTTACAAACCCGCCGACTCCACATAAAATTGGCCGATAAGAAATAAATTCAACAGTTCCTGTTTTTATTTTTATTTTACCCACCGACTGGAAAATAATGCCCTGATGAAAATTTACAGCATCAAAACAATCGGTCTTTGTCTTCGCGGTTATGCAAAGGAATTCAGTCTCCTTTCACTAATTCAAACCGATTATATCACTCACTCTCCCTATCTGTCTGTATGTCTGGTTGTCTGTCGGTTTTTGACTATGGTTCTTCTACAATAACTTGCTCATAGTTCTCTCCAGATATTACTGACATGTCCCATTTCAATATAACTGGTGATCTAGTCCATATATTTAGATTATTCAATGATCAGTTTCGTTACAAGTATCATTTATATGTGTACTTTCATAGTGGATCTTCAAATATTGAGCCCTTATGTATTCTGTAACTTTTACATTTGAATTATCAAGAATTTTGTGGCAAGTACATGATGAAAAATAGAAAGGATCCAGGAGATGAAATGTGATGAGATTTTCGTTGCTCTTTATCAAAATAACAAACTGCAATGTGTTGGAGTATGATAATGTTTCCTGATGTCATCGCATTGTATTAATTTCAATAAACAGAGAGTTGAATTTTTCACTCACATAAGTACACTCATTGAAATCAAGCTGAAAATTTGGCAAATCTTGTCCTAGTTGGGTTGCGAGGGAACTGGTAACGATTGTGAAAAAATCTGTTCTCATCTCTATGCCCATACTAAAGGTGAGTTTTGACTATATATGTTTATGCCAAGGGGGTATTTCTGGGCTGCATATCAATGCACATGCGAGTTTATGTGCACGAACACGCTGGTAAATTAACGTGTAGGAAATGATCAATTTTTCATTGTTACCCTTTTTTTATTAGCCCGACCACATATTTTCAGCAACTTTTATTTTTATTCCTTCCTACCGACCTACTAGAAATTTTTGAAGCAAAAAAGTTTGTAAAACAATTAATTAAAAAACGATGCCCTTGTGATATAGATCTAGCCTTAGGCCTATCTGGCCAGAGCCTAGTCATTTGTACATGTAATGATGTATGTACTCTGTACAACAAAGAAAAAACTTTGTGACATTTCATATGTAATGGAATGGCAGAAATGATTAATTAATGCATAAGATATTGCATTCTGGCCAGAACCTAATAAAATCTAATAGGAACTGGAGTGGGGTACATGCATATTGCTCTCTTGCTCAAATGTTCACTGCAATGTGATTGTTTGGCAATATTTCAGCAATAACTGTTCAACACTGATCGTATCCCCCGAAAAATGTTCCGCAGATACTATGGATTTGCGATGGTCACGCCGCGTCCACCACAGACACTTTCTTGTTAGCGCGCTACAGGCTGCAAATCTGAACAGCTTACATTTATTTCTCGGAGAGACATGATTTATGGTAAGATTGCGACACCAATCGATTTTGGCTGCCATAGCAACCAAATTGGCTGGTTGGCGGCACATTTTGTACTCAAATTGTCACGTTTAGCACACATCGTTTGTGAACGCTTCACGGGTGAGAGTTTTCGATGAATGGTGATGAAATCGCACAGGTTTGATGAGAAACAACACCTATTGTTTTTCCGAATAATTAAATAAATTTATTAATTAGTTCACAGGTTAACTTAATACGACCATTAAAAAATATTGGACTAATGCAAAGGGGATTCAAATAATTGTAAACAGTGCATTAATGTATGCATTTCACGTGTTACTGGAAACATTCCGATTAACATAAATAGCAAAACCATATGCGAAGGATATTGCTATTTTTGTTTTATTATACATGACTCAACATATTCACATGTCCGTGTTGAATGTTCGCCCCCAACGCCTGCTGAAAAACTCATTATAAAGCCAACAATATAGTGTACATGTATGAACTAATATCGGCCTACGTTTTGGGCTTCTCATTTATGATCACAATATTGAAACAACCCGCATCAAACTATACTTTTTGACAGTTTTTAGCATCAACGTAGACAATTGCACAAAGCATAACACGTGACTTGTTGTGGATTCGAGCCAGTACCTCACATAGATACATGTGACACTTGTCTTACGTCACACGAAGTATAAATATAGGTGAAAACACTACGCTCAGACTAGAACGACGTCCAAATAATACATGAAGAACAGTTAGTGTCATACGACTGAGGGTAGATAGCCCTTGATTGCGAAGTTCAAATATGGAATATACATACATTGATCTATTATCAACGATATCACAAGATATTGATGCCTGAAAATTCCATTCAATTCAAGTTGACTACTTGTTTTTCCTGAAAAGAAGATCGTCAGATTCCAGCTCGGCTGGTGGCACGACTTCAACCAGCAGTTGAAAAAACTTGGTGACATCATCTGTGAACAGAACGTTCTTCACTACAACATGCTGTTTACAAATACGCATACATCATGTCAGAAGTTCTCACACAATGTAACGTAGATAGAATAATGAGATGACAATGTGTCAGCTTCAGAGTCAGAGGGGTGTAATTCTTCCGTAATCCAATAATTGTGTCTGTACACTCACCTAAACACGCCACCTGGACCTTGCACACGATAAAGGGGATGTAGAACAAGAAACCGACTGCTATGACCACCAGTGAGAAGGCGAACTCCACCTGAGGGTTCAGCACCATAGGCACGACCACAAGGGTCAGGGCGAACACCATCACCAGCAGGGGCAGCATCAGCGGCACCTAACCAGTGTCTAACCAGTGTCATAAACTGAGAGAAGATAACAGAGAGAGAGAGAGAGAGAGAGAGAGAGAGAGAGAAAGAGAGAGATTACTGACCTTGTATGGTCGGTGCATACTCTTGTACGGTTCCTTGAACCTCATAACCACTAAACACAACATCGTTATGAAGTAGAACAACCAGATCGCGAAACTCAGAGCGTCTAACAGGCTGCCAACTTGACCAATCAACGAGTATGTGATCGTCAGTGCGGTCTGTGTGTAAAAAAAAAAGATAATATCAGATTCATTCTCCGTTACGAACTCTGTCACCGCTGTCCCTTACCCGGTAGTTTGTGATACACGGCTTGGAGCGACAGTGGGTACTGGCAACTTGTGCCGGTGTGACTAGATTGGTCTGTCAGTTATACAATAATGCAACCTACATGTACAGTTTGTATATCTGATTTGATCTACAAAGGAATGTATCATGTTACGCTGTACATGTTAGTGTCTTTGACAAACTGACCGATACTATGATCGCAGGCATTGGCGTGACGTTGCGGACGTGAATGTAGGACAGGACTTTCAGCATGTCACCGCCTTTAGCTGCCGTGTAGAACACTCTAAAACACGACAAATTTTATTCCAAACAAACACACACACGGATCTAGTATATACCTCAAATATTTGTCTGCATTATAAAAATTAGCCCAAGGGCTAAGAAAGGTTACCAGACAATATATATTTCAGATATTAGCCTTTTGTCATTCGACCTTGAAAATAAGGTCATTGGGTCAATTCAAGGTCACGAGAATATTCAGCATATATCCTTTGTAGTATGACCACAATTGATTCCTAAGCTGTAAAGTCGATAATAAGTGAGATATTAGCCATTTTGTGATCCGGCCTTGAAAATGAGGGCAAAAATCAAGTTCAAGGTCATGAGAATATTCAGCATATATCATTCCCTCTATGTTCACAATTGATGCCTAAGCTGTAAAGTCAATAATAAGCGAGATATTAGCCATTTTGTTCTCTGACCTTGAAAATGAGGTCAAAGGTCAAATTCACGGTAACCCAAATATTCAGCATATATCATTTCCTATATGTTCACAATTCATTCCTAAGCTATAAAGTCAATAAGAAGCGACATATTAGCCATTTTGTCCTGTGACCTTGAAAACGAGGTCAAAGGTCAAATTTAAATCATCAGAATATTCGGCGTATATCATTTCCTGAATGTCCACAACTGATTCCTGATCTGTAAAGTAGACAATAAGCGGGTATTAGGCATTTTTTGCTCTTGACCTTGAAAGTGGTCAGAGTTCAAATTTAAGGTCATGGGAATATTCAGCATATATCATATCCTATTTGTCCACAATTGATCCCTAAGCTGTAAAATCGATAATAAGTGAGATATTAGCCATTTTGTTTTGTGATCTTGAAAATGAGGTCAAAGGTCAAATTCAGGGTCATGGCATTAATCTGCATATATCATTTCCTATATGTTCATAATTGATTCCTAAGCTGTAAAGTCGATAAGAAGCGAGATATAAGCTATTTTGTCCTGTGACCTTGAAAATGGGATCAAAGGTCAAATTCGAGGTCATCCGATTATTCGGCATATATCATTTCCTATATGTCCACAATTGATTCCTAATCTGTAAAGTCAATAATAAGCGAGATATTAGCCATTTTGTGCTCTGACCTTGAAACTGAGATCAGAAGTCAAATTCAAGGCCACGAGAATATTCAGCATATATCATTTCCTATATGTCCACAATTGATCCCTAAGCTGTAAAATCGATAATGAGTGAGATATTAGCCATGTTGTCCTGTGACCTTGAAAATGAGGTCAAAGGTCAAATTCCACGTCATCAGAATATTCGGCATATATCATTTCCTATATGTCTACAATTGATTCCTAAGCTGTAAAGTCGATAATAAGCGAGATATTAGACATTTTGTGATCTGACCTTGAAAATGAGGTCAAAGGTCAAATTCACGGTAACCCAAATATTCAGCATATATCATTTCCTATATGTTCACAATTGATTCCTAAGCCTTGAAAATTTTGTCCTGTGACCTTGAAAATGAGGTAAAAGGTCAAATTTAAAGTCATCAGAATATTCGGCGTATATCATTTCCTAAATGTCCACAACTGATTCCTGATCTGTAAAGTAGATAATAAGCGGGTATTAGGCATTTTTTGCTCTTGACCTTGAAAGTAATCAGAGTTCAAATTTAAGGTCATGGGAATATTCAGCATATATCATATCCTATTTGTCCACAATTGATCCCTAAGCTGTAAAATCGATAATAAGTGAGATATTACCCATTTTGTTCTGTGATCTTGAGAATGAGGTCAAAGGTCAAATTCAGGGTCATGGCAATAATCTGCATATATCATTTCCTATATGTTCATAATTGATTCCTAAGCTGTAAAGTCGATAAGAAGCGAGATATAAGCTATTTTGTCTTGTGACCTTGAAAATGGGATCAAAGGTCAAATTCGAGGTCATCCGATTATTCGGCATTCATCATTTCCTATATGTCCACAATTGATTCCTAATCTGTAAAGTCAATAATAAGCGAGATATTAGCCATTTTGTGCTCTGACCTTGAAACTGAGATCAGAAGTCGAATCACAAGGTCACGAGAATATTCAGCATATATCATTTCCTATATGTCCACAATTGATCCCTAAGCTGTAAAATCGATAATAAGTGAGATATCAGCCATGTTGTCCTGTGACGTTGAAAATGAGGTCAAAGGTCAAACCCCAGGTCATCAGAATATTCGGCATATATCATACCCTATATGTCTACAATTGATTCCGAAGCTGTAAAGTCGATAATAAGCGAGATATTAGACATTTTGTGATCTGACCTTGAAACAGAGGTCAAAGGTCTAATTCAAGGTCATGGCAATAATCTGCATATATCATTTCCTATATGTTCATAATTGATTCCTAAGCTGTAAAGTCGATAAGAAGTGAGATATCAGCCATTTTGTCCTGTGACCTTGAAAACGAGGTCAACGGTTAAATTCAAGGTCATGACAATATTCAGAATATCTCATTTCCAATATGTCTACAATTGATTCCTAATCTGTAGAGTCAATAATAAGTGAGATATTAGCCATTTTGTGCTCTGATCTTGAAACTGAGGTCAGAAGTCAAATTCAAAGTCCCGAGAATATTCAGCATATATCATTACCTATATGTCCAAAATTGATCAGTGAGCTGTAAAATCGATGATAAGTGAGATATTAGCCATTTTGTCCTGTGACCTTGAAAATGAAAAGGTCAACAAAATATTCGGCATATATCATTTCCTATATGTCTACAATTGATTCCTAAGCTGTAAAGTCGATAATAAGCGAGATGTTAGACATTGTGTGCTCTGACTTTGAAACAGAAATCAAATTCAAAGTCACGAGAAAATTCAGAATATATCATTTCCTATATGTCCACAATCGATTCCTAGCCTCTAATCTCAATATCAAGCAAGATATTAGGCCTAATGTGTCCCATTATAAAGCAAAAGAGAATTTAACATGGGAAAGTCCCATTTGGGCCGAGTTTGGGCCCAAAATGGCCCACTTCGAGCAATTCAAGGGCAACGAAATTTATACATGTCACAGGGGTACATATGAGGAGTGTTATGCATCAATAAGAAATAAAGTTACTGAACAGATTTTGAGAAAACGACCGTCAAAGTCCAAATTTGGACATTTTTTGAGGAAAACGGTCGCTCTGACCTTGAAACCGAGGTCAGAGGTCAAACTCAAGGTCACGAGAATATTCAGCATATATCATTTCCTAAATGTCCACAATTGATCTCTAGTTTCTTATCTCAATATTAAGTGAGATATTAGGCTTAATGTGTCCCATCATAAAGCATAGCAGAATTTAACATGGGAAAGTCCCATTTGGGCCGAGTTTGGGCCCAAAATGACGCACTTCTAGTGATTCAAGGGCAACGAAATTTATTCATGTCACAGGGGTACATATGAGGAGTGTTAAGCATCACTAAGAAAAAAAGTTACTGAACAGATTTTGAGAAAACGACCGTCAAAGACCAAAATTGGCCATTTTTTGACGAAAACGGCCGCCATTTTGAAAAAAAGCGAAAACCAAAACACTAAAAAATACCGCCCTCTGGAAATATTTTTAGCCATTTTGTGCAAAATTTTAGAAAAATCTTATCGTAAACTTTAAAGATTAACGTAGTCCGCTACAAACAGTGAGGTAACGAAGAGTCAAAATTTAAAAGTCATGTCTTGAATATTATCTCTTCAAAATGACATATTTTATAGGGTGAATGATCAGCATCCTAATACTGAAAAGAAAACAGGGGGTCACCGTGCTCGTTTCTTCTACATTTTCGATCGAAATCACACACATTTACCTGAATCGACATAAATTATGGCATTTTTGCACATTTTTTCGTCCATATTCACATCTTGCATCATGTTTTCCATGCGAACGGATACGGTGACCCCCTATTTTCTTTTCAGTTTCAGGATGCTGAATAGAGGATAATCTGTATATATAATTTCCTATACGTTCATAATTGATTCCTAAGCTGTAAAGTCGATACTAAGCGAGATATTAGCCATTTTGTGCTCTTGACCTTGACAATGAGGTCAGGGGTCAAATTCAAGTTCACCAGAGTATTCAGCAAATATTATTTCCTATATGTCCACAATGATTCCTAAGCTGTAAAATCGATAATAAGTGAGATATTAGCCATTTTGTCACGTGACCTTTAAAATGAGATCAAAGGTCTAATTCAAGGTCATGACAATAATCTGCATGACCTTGAAACTGAGGTCAGAGGTCAAATTCAAGGTTACGAGATTATTCAGCATATATCATTTCCTATATGTCCATAATTGATTTATAGTATCTAATCTCAATACTAAGTGAGATATTAAGCATAATGTGTCCCACTATAAAGCATAGGATAATCTAACATAGGGAAGTCCCATTTGGGCCGAAATGGCCCACTTCGAGCGATCCAAAGGCAAAGAAAATCATACAAATCACAGGGGTATATATGAGGAGTGCTATGCATTAATAAGAAAAAAAAGTTACTGAACAGATTTGAGAAAACGTCCATCAAAGTCCAAGATTGGCCGTTTTTCGTCAGAAATGGCCGCCATTTTGAAATAATAGCAAAAACCAAAAACCAAACAAAAAAAGTACATCCTTCTGGAAATATTTCTAGGCATTTTTGTGCGAAATTTCAGAAAAATTCGCCCGTAAACAAAACAGATAAAAATGTGATCGGCCGGACGACGCCTCGCCATGCCAATAGGATATCTGACCATGGTACGGTAACCTAAAAATGGGACTCGGAAGCCAGTCTGTTGAACGTAAGTGCAACACATGATAGGATATTCTGATTTCATCTGGTGCTGCTAGCTAATGAGTGAATATCACCGGGATAAGCTGACGCACCTTCCGACTGTGAAGAGGGAGCCGTTAAGACCTCCAAAGGTCGAGAGACTGACGAACAGAGGAATGAGCCACGGCACGTTTGGAATTACCTCGGCCGCCCAGGTCTGAAAAGTATGGTGTACGTTGGCGGCCATATTTGGTGCTCTCGCTTTATTTTTAAGGGCGAGAACACGAAATCACGAAGCGAAAGCTCGAAAGCATGAAACGAAAAGTCAAGGACTAAGGGGAAATCCTGAAAACACGAAGCGAAAAGGTGAAATCACGAAGCGAAATGACGAAAACACGAAGCGAAAAGTCGAAATAATATTTCGTTGTTTCGCTTCGTAATTTCGCCTTTTCGCTTCGTGTTTTCGGCTTTTCGCTGTTTCGTTATTGTTGGATCCATATTGTTCCTTCATATGAGTTGATGACGTCAACTGTAACGCACGCTGTTAGCGCCATGTGTGTTTATTCTGCCAGTTCATTTGAAGACAACATCATTGGGGAAATAGAAGTAGATCACCGTAACATATCAGCTGAGTTATCAATGCATCATTGACATTATTACATTGACATATCAGCTCTGATTCAGCTGAGTCCTTAATGCATCAATGTATGGTGTCTGATATCGGCCATCTCGCAACCACGTAATTTCGTGGTGATGGAGTGATGTGATGTTGCGAGATTGCGACACGAAATTGCGAGACAGCGACGCGAAACAATGAGGTAGCGAGGGGAAAATCTCGCAACTTCGCGTCGAAAACTCGCATCGCTCCCTCGCAACTTCGCATCGCTCCCTCGCAACTTTGGATATCACATCACAATATTTAACTCACAAAACAGACATATCAAACAAACAATGATCCAGTAATTTCCTAATTTCCGTTTCTGAGACGGTTAATCTAACATAGTTTGGACGGTATAGTTCATAATGTGAACAGAAGTTCCCGTCATTTCGGATCAAATGTGATCGCGTGGTTGCGAAGTAGTGACACGATTCAACGAGAAGGCGAGGCAAAAAATCGCGTCCCTGTCTCGCTGTTTCGCGTCGCTGTTTCGCTTCGCTATCTCGCTGTTTCGGGCTGCAATTACTTTGTTTCGCATCGCTGTTTCACAACTTCGAGTCGCAACCTCGCAACTTCGTGTCGCAACCTCGCCGTGAAATTACGAGGTTGCGAGATGGCCGCCATCGGACACCACATCATTGACATCATTATGGTGTACGATGGTGTCCATTTTAAATTTCGTGTTTTCGCCCATGGAAATTAGGCAAAAAAACAAGCAAAAAATTAAAAGTACGAAGCAAAAACTCGAAAGTACGAAATAGTCAAGGTCTGAAAAAGGGCGAAGGCAAAATCATGAAAACACGAAGTAAACTGATAAATCACGAAGCGAAATCACGAAAACACGAAGTGAAAAGTCAAAATTACATTTCGTTATTCCGCTTCGTAATTTCGAGTTTTCGCTTCATACTCTCAACTTTCTGCTTTGTGTTTTCGCATTTTTGACTAATTTCCATGGGCGAAACATGAAATGTAAGAATGGCCGCCATCGTACACCATAGAAAAGAGACTGAGGCATAGGGATCAACCTTAACTCATTCAACTGGTGCATGTTGCTTATGCCTGAGTCACAGGCACAGGTCGCCGGCCGATGTGGGGACATCGGTGGTATTTACCGATGTTCTGGCCACCGGTGATTAGTTTTATCTGAAGGGCACCTTTCGGACTTTCTTCGGTGGATGGGAGAATGAGCTACCCACATTGGTCTGCCGAAAAATCTGGTCGATCGCCTTTGCACCTGGTGGGAATCTAAAGGGGCTCTGGCCCGTCACTGGCAGGCATTCTAGCGATTCACTACCGACGTCATTTTTTTACCATCAACTCAGTAGCCTTTTGGCTTGTGATTGGTACTTACGTACTTTTCTTACACCTATTTTGATAAGTTGTTGGACAGTCGTACGCAATTCCATCTGGTGTACAGTAGGAACAACTATAATTACACACTGTCTGCCCCTGATGACGCCAGTGTGGCTTCAGATATGAATGTTTGGTCGGGCTTTGTTCCGAAAGTTTTCGATAATAGGTGTTTTATTGGCATCTTCAAAATTTGGTGATCAGCGGTAATAGGTTGATACATACATTTCCACTGGTCGCCACAAGAAAATAACTCTGCGTTACTTTCTTCCGATGCCTCCCAGTACGTGTCTACGGTGTCCGATTGTGGTCCGATGGCCACGGATGATATTCCCGCACTCGGTGAGTGACCGGTCGAAATAGCCAAATTTTAGTCTTTTCAGGCATTGTATCCTCCTCGGCGTAGGCATCGGTGCAAATGTGACTAATGCCTGGGTCACATTTGTACAGGTCGCCAGCCACTGTGGGGACATCGGTGGTATTTACCGATGTTCCGGCCGCCGGGGAAACCTTTCCCAAATCTTTCGAGTGGTCATGAAACACGAAGTGAACCACCAGGTACATGTTTTCACCATGTCCGTCCAAATATTAAGAATTTCCAGAAAGACTGACCAACCAACGATGCCCTACCGGAGACCGCATGATACCCTACTAATACCTGCTTGGTGACCGTCTGATATGTACAAATCGGCCGATTATCTGAAGGGCACCTTCCGGACACTCATCGGCGCCCGACAGGATACCCAGAGGTGATCGCCTGGTTAGCCACCCACATCGGTCAGACGAAAAATTTGGTCTATTCCCTCAGCACCAGATGGGCATCTAAAGGGACTCTGGCCGCTCGCCGGCAGGCATGCTAGCGATTCATTACCAATGTAAATTTTTCCATCGGTCATCGCAAGAAAATAACTCTGCGTTATTTTCTTCCGATGTCTCCACCGATGTGTCCACGATGTCCGATTGTTGTGCAATGGTCAGGGATGATCCTCAGACGCTCAGTGGGTGACCAGTCGAAATGGCCGAATTTCGGCCTTTTTAGGCATCGTATCCTCGTCGGCCTAGGCATCGGTGCAAATGTGATTTAGGCATTAGGCATTAGTTGTTTATAACAGTTTGGATAATATATGCAAATTTTCCAGGCCTAATTCACTACAGACATGGACATAATGCCAAGTTTGAAGTATTTTCCAAGGCATCAAAGTAAAGAGATAGATAGATTATACTGACGTTATTCTGTAAGGGAACTTGCCTTACCACCATCCGACCAACTTTTTGGTTCCCGTGTATGTATGTAGTGTATGGACGGGATTTTCTCGTGTACTGCATTGAGGGATATTTGTAGCGCGGCCCCTGACAGAATCGGGTATGCCTAGTGAACTAGGTTTCTGCCCCTTCCCCACCGCCGATACACGGAGTGCAGCAGTTTACAATGTATCACCTGGTCACCATATTAGTGTCCGCTCCAGGCCGACGGCCTGGAAAGTGAGGGTAACCCCTGATCCGCTGAGTGAATTTTGATCGCCGAGAGCGGGGCTCAAACCCGCCGCCGACGAACATTGAATTCCCTTCAGCAGCGGGTGAACGACTTAGTACGTTGCGCCACGACCACTTCAAGTCGAGTATGTCATCCAGAATCAGGCAAACCTTAATGAACTTCATGAACACACATAGACGGACATGAGAACGTGAAATAAGGTTTTAAAGAACGAGTGGGTGTATCATCTAATAGTCTGTCAATGGAAGCAACCAATGTTATATTTTCGCCTGTTTCCATTTCACAAATGTGAATATTTTCCCAGAGCACATTAGCATGCAGAAATTATGTATGGTCCAGGATGGGCATCAACTTGAACCGAACAGCATATGATAATTTATTTGGCCGATTTACATGCAGAATTAGATTTGACCCTTCATAAGGCCTACTTACGATAGCCACAGCTGGCGAGCTGATCAGCTCCTCCACAGACATGACCGTGAAGTAGGAAACGTTCGTTAGCACGTAGAGAACTGTCACCAGTGGCATCCCGATATACATCGCACGGGGCAACGTTCTATAGACAATACCAGATTCGAGACATGGTATGTTGTAGCACTGGCCTGGCTCACGGTTTGTTGGTCGTTCACGGTATGTATTACCAGTTCCAACAGAATTGGTTTGGAGTGATTCACTTACTTTTCTGGTCTGATGACTTCTTCTGTAACCGCGTTCAGATTTGTCCTGACAAAAGATGACTATCCGTAATTTTTTGACATTTAGCAGTTTACAAAACCTTTGAAGACCCGTTTGTACTTAGACATGTTGCTCACCAGCCGTCGTATGCGAACATAGCACTGTAGAAGGCCATGATTACCTCCCCTGGATCTGTGTTCGTGTTCTCAAACCCTGTGGCCAGCACCTCCGTGTAACCTGATAGAGAAGTAACTTCTTCATTCCTATTGTGGCGAGTTAGCTCATGAACTGAGACAGGTTTTCCTGTGTTGTCTGGCCTATCTTTAAGCTCTGTGTTCGTTTGAATTTCTGTTCCAATGACTTCACACTCATGGCGCATGTCGTGCTCCGTATATTGGCTTAGCGAAGCCAGCTTCTTGTTAGTTCACCTTCAGACAACCAAGGTGGAAGGGCGCTAACATGAGAGCTCCATCGCTTCCGGTGAAGCCGACTGGACTCCGGTCGAGCTACCCAGATTCCTACCTTCATCCAGTCTGTCAGAGTTACAGGCGACATACATGTGCAATTGTAACCATGAGTGTGAATGGATGTATATTTACTACATAATGCCTGAAGCGACGTACAAACATATTTGATAGGTATTACTACATCCATCTTGTTTTACAAGAAATTATGCACATACAAAAAATACAATGTAGAAATGGTTGGTACTAATAATATGCAAGTAATAAAAACGTTATACAAACATAGCATTCATCTTGGTAGACTACCCTCGCGCTATTCAGGGGGTTATTCTGCCTCTTGCCTTGGCACAATATTTCAAGATAATTAGTGCACATTATTGAGTGTCTCTGTAGAGGACCGGATGCTTTATGGGTCCCCACACTGGGAAATGTTCATGTTCGTTCTGAGGGTCTGTTCTTGATCTCTGGGTCTGGAATTTCGTCAAACACCACTACAGGCGGAGGTTCATGAACCCAAGGTCTGTCTCTGAAACGAACTGTCTTGGTTTTTGTTGTGGCTGGCATGTGGCGGAGGTGTATCCGGTTGCGTCTCAACTGTGTAAACTCAAGTTCAACACAAAACCTCATATAATTTTTGGCGATAACTTCGTTTAGGATGGTCGGATCAATTTGAAATTTTATATGCTTCCATTTGGCACAAAACCATATTTTTTCACTGAATTTCAGACTTCTATCTTGAAAACTGGAAAAGTTGGCAATCTACCCCAATGTCAAATGTTGGGCACTAATCGGATCACAGGAATTCAAGCAAATATGGGGATTTCTTGATCTCTATTCCGCTAAGAAATGCAATATGAGGAAAGTTTCTGAGTTAGAAGAATCATACAGGTATATTCTAATAGAATATCATTCTTACAAACTACTGTGCAGTGTGAACATCGAACAACATGCCAAATTCTGTTAAAACTTGCAAATTTCACGTTTGATGTGAAATTTAACATTGGAGTAGATTGCCAACTTTTTTCGATTTTCAAGATAGAAGTCTGAAATTTGATGAAAAAATACGGTTTTATGCCAAATGGAAACAAATAAAATTTCAAATTGATCCGATCATCCTAAAAGAAGTTATCGCCAAAAATCATATGAGGTTTTGTGTTGAACTTGAGTATACCTTTGTCTGTCTCAACGAGGTAACTTCTGGGCACTTGGCTTAGTCATATCACTGCTCCAGGACACAAGGTCTTCTTCGCTTTGTCTAGGATGCAAACTCTCTGGCTGAATTTTATGGGAGGAAAGTTCCCTGTGTCTTGTCTTGACATGGCTTGTTTTCTGATTGCGGTTTTCTTTCTGCAACTGTTGCTGGTACTTCTCCGGTCTTGGGTTGTTTCTGTGTGGTTACGGTTCTGTCGAACACTATCTCTCCAGTTGAGGGTACACCAGGGTCTCCTCGCAAATTCAGGAGTGCTAGCTGTATGTCTCCTCCTTCCTTGAGGGTTTTCTTGACAACAGATTTGACGAGTTTCACGTGTCGATTGATGAACCTATTGCTTCATCGGTAGTGTGATGAACTGGTTACATTTGTGATTTCCCATGACTTGGTGATGTGCGGAATGGTTCACCTGAGTACTGGGGCTCGTTTTCTGTCATGATCTCATCTGATCGGCTAAACAGGGCACAGTACATCTTCAATTTTTCAGGGACTGCTCGACTGCTGACAGACATGTAGTCATGAAGTGGATATTTGGAATATCTGCCAACTGCCAGTAGATATTGTTTGCCATTGACTTCGAATAAGTCAGATGCAATCAGTTCCCATGGTCGCATTTGTGTCTCGTGGGGTATTCTTTTATGTTTGGTAGCATGTTTTCTTGACATGTGCTGCATGCTTGGCACATGGATATTGGTTGATGATGGGCCAATACACAGACTCACGAGCAAGTCGTCAGGTTCTTCTGCATTTCCTGTGGCACCAGTATCTGTCGATTCTTGAACAATACTCCCTGCTCGATAGCAAGTCCCTCTCTGAATGACCAATAAATTCTGATATTTTCAGGAAGTTCTTAAAAGGCGTTCGCCCAGCCATCATGTACGACATGTCTGAATTTGGTCAGGAATGTTACAGTACCTATTCCTCAACTGGCAGTCGGTCAGTGTCTCAAACCGAAGGCTATCAGTGGACCACCTTGCATGAGGGCTGTCCCAAGACCCTTCATTGAGGCGTCCTCTTCTAACTCGAGATCTTCTCATCAGTGATTATACTTCAGGCTTATCTCTTCACATATATATATGCTTTGCTTGAGGGACATCAAAGTTTGTCTGTGGTCTTATCCTATGTCCATGGGGTGTTTTCCCTGATGAGATTTCTAAGCACATGTGTTTTTTTTCTGCCAGATGGCGGTTGAATTCAGGTACGTTAGTATGCTAAAGAAACGTTGCATATCTACCGACATATTTTTCATGTCTCTGAATTTTTCCGGGTCCTGTTTGACTCCGCTTGTGGTGTAGTTGTTGCCGAAAACAAACTACACTGATTTGTTTTATGACTTCTTGCTGTTGAATACCAGCTCCTTGCTAGTGGCATGCTCCTTCAGGTGAAACAGGTTTTCGTCGTGTTTTCTGTTCCTCCACCACAAACCACACCATGATGTCACTTGTGATGGATACTACACCAGTGAGGTTTTCTGGGATATAGTATATTTTGCTCTGGAATATATCCTGGGGGGATATTTTAATCAGATTGGGTACGTATCTTTGCCAGCAATATTTTCCAAAAGAGTGTTCTGGAGGTGGTTAGCTCCTATGATTTTCACCAAGGTGTACTGCCCGGTACCCCACTTTTGCATCTGATTTGCTGAATAATTTTGCATTCGAAAATTGTGGGTTTGGCTCTTCCAATGCTGTGATTATGTGTGGGTCTTTCTCTGCGGATCGATGCAAATCCTTGTTTGTGCCGAATGCTAAGCTGGAACACCAATCAGTGTGTTTCTCTATGCACCATATGATTCGTTGATTTGTGAGCTTGTCCAGCTCTGTTTTCAGTTCATCTTTGATGTGGGTGGACACTTTCGTGGTGCATCAATGGAAGGTGTGTAATCGTTTTTCACTACAAGTTTCTCTTTGACCTCAACATCCCCAATGTTGTTGAATTTGTGTTGGAATGATTTCAGCAGATAATCCTGAGGTTCCACATCAATCGTCATGATACAAGTATGGGGAACTTCGCCAGTCAAATGAATGGAGGTCCTGGTCCATCCACAGTGTAGATTGTGGTGAGTATCTACTGTCCACTTTCTTTGAACTGGCATGGGATGTTGATCTCCCCATAGCAGGGGATCTGTGCCCTGGGGAATTCACGACGGGTGCCAATAGTGGGGCAGGAAATGCTCTCTCTTTCAGGAACACCTGATTTCACCTCCTAATGGTCATTTTTGGGAGTTCATGAGTTTCCCTGTCATTTTTGTTTTTTCTCACTCCGTATGCCTGATATGACTTTCTGTCCCCGGATTATGAGATTGGATAACGGACCCTGTTTTCTTCGCTCGGAATACTTAATACTGGGTATTGATTCCACGTCTTTCACGTGATCTACACGTTGTTGTAGGACGCTTTGTATGTGCATTTACAGTCAATGTGCAGGGAAATACCTGATAATATACGTTTGAGGTGTTTGCAACATGTTGTGTTCAATTTTTCCACACTTTTGTTGGTGAGATTTGATTCCGCTGCCATCATGCTATGATATTTATCACGGAACACCTGAAGTGACATACATTGGATGACAAATGCGACATACATGTTCAACAGGTATCATTCCTTTCAATGCCCGCAATGATCAATGCACGTGACACGCGCTGCCCCTTATTCTGGCGTTGGTGCGGTCAGCAGACATTGCTTTTTGAGCAGGCGCCAGACGTTACATATATTGACAGCACGGAACATTAAATACACACAAGTACTCAGTCGAGTACCATACTCTGCTATATTACCTTGGAAGAGTCTCGCAATCCCGCCCACAATGATGAGAATCAGCGCCAGGACTTTGGCGACAGTGAAGATGATCTGGATGGTGGCAGCAACTCGCACGCTCCAGACGTTAATACTCGCGACCAACACTGACAGTGTTATAAAAACACGTCTCGTGCAAACATATATACACACAGCATACTTCTCAGAGCCACTATATTGTTCACAAAGGCTGGGAATGATGACACTCACAGATGAGCACAGAGGCTAGCATTCGAATGTAAAAGATCGGAGGAGGTCCACAATCGTCTGCAAATATCGGCGTCAGGAGGTACTCGGCACATGTCAGTACCACTATCGCCGTGGCTGGGGGTTGAAACATTACCGATATAGAACTTGACAATTAATGGCGTCTCCAATTTGTCGTGTGTCAGTAAGGGAGACACTGTTTCTGATATTTTCTGATCTCCCTGAACGTACCAGCAGGTCTCAGGAGCAGACAATTAGACCACATCCAGATGTACCCGACCCAATCTGCCAGTCCGAGGCGCAGGTACACGTACTCACCACCAGATGTCGGTAATAGCGTACCGAGCTCAGCCATACACAGAGAGGCTGCAGAGAGAGAGATGTCCGCCAGTCAGGCACTGACAGACTTGAGTCATGTCGGTGTGGCGGGTGTTACGTACCGAAGGTGGTGATGATTCCCCCGATACCCCACATGAGCAGACTGAGGGCCACACTGCCGGCGTTAGCTGCTACCCCACGCGGGGTGATGAAGATTCCAGACCCTGGCGACAGAAACACGGCACGGGCGTAAACCACAATACATTGGCAACTAAATAAACTCACATACATCGTTTGCATTAGTGGATTGTAAGAATATTTAGGAATATTCGCAGCTAGGTCACTTCTATCCCAGATTGACCACTGGCTCACCAATGATGACTCCTATGACGAGGGAGATTGACCCCATCAGGCCGACTCTCCTCTCCATAGCCAGACCTCCATCTCTCTTGGAGGTGACGGTGGCGCCGCCTACTGACACGCGTGACGTCACATCCGACATCCTGAACACCAATTTAGCGTAAATTAATAAGTCACATCCGGTAACACATTTCATCCGATTATGTAAATAAACAAAAACATGTAGTTTCCGCATGGTAACAGTGAGGATGCTTCGTCAATATCGGTGAGTAAATAGGCGATAGGTAATTACCTGGTTTTTCCAGTATGTGACCTGATATTTGCCCGAGATCGCAAGTATTAGCCCGAGGCCGAAGGCCGAGGGCAAATGCCGGGATCAAAGGCAAATAGCAGGTCACATACTGGGAAAACCAGGTAAAAACCCAGATATAAAACCAGGTAATGCCACACCAGGCAGTGTGGGATTTTATCGCGAAGCCCCGGCTGCCGCAGGGAATGCTGTACAGTGTTCATCGTAAGGTAGGTTTAAATGAATGGAATGGCCTTTCGTGTATTATGGCCTGTCACAACGGAACTTGTTGTTCGGAACTTGTTGTTCGGAACGGAACAAAGTTCGGTTCTTGACCTCAAATTAGGTCTGATACCCTTTTAGTCCTGTTTATTTAATCATGCTTTCATGTATATTTAATTATATTTCGCGTCCACATTGACGTGCTATTGACATATATTTGATTGGAACAGTTATAAGTTCGTGAATTATCCATATTATAGGGTTATTCCACAATATGGGTTTTTGTGTACGCGGTTCTTCAAAGGCCCGACGCGAAGCGAAGGGTCGTTTGGAGAACTTGAACCAAGGGCACACAAACCCATACTGTGGCGTAACCCCTTTATCATATGTCAATCTGTCAGATCTAGGTGTAAGTGTTGCAAGGTCATGATAATCACGTTTTGTTTTGTTTATATAATGCAGGATATATTCTAAAGCACTATGCACGGTTTGAGCACATGTATCACTCCCCTTGATAGGCGTAGACAGCCCATCAATGGCCTATTATCTCTGTGATGCTGAGATCTCCTCTCCGATCCGAGTATGATAAAAGATCCAGCCACTTGCTCCTGTTTGACTGACGACGGTCAACAAGTACACAGTCAGATCAACCTCAGTGCTACAAGACCTGACGTCTCATTCACTGGGACCCCCATTCTGTTATATGCCTACGTCAGTGGAATGGGGAACCAATAACGAGGAATTCTTATTGGATTCACATGTAGTTATTTTATTTTGTTTGCATATTATTTTTGAGGAGTTGGAATTTACATTTTGTATATTTATATCTGTTGATTTACGCTGTATAATTTATTTATGTACAAACATAGTTTAATTTTTGAGGGAATATGTTTCATTCAGTATGCGGTCAAATTCGATAGTTCGATGCATCCTCAGTAAATTAATAGGTATAAATAAAATATTCTATTAAAAAGCTGAATAATGGAAATAATGGAGACGTTTGATCGCAAGAGAAAAGAAGGAGAATAAATATTGTTCATATTTCAGGGTCATTAAAAGACAATAAAAACAACAAAACATCTAGCATCATATTTCTACACTTTCAAAAATACAGCTTGATTCAGCATCATACCTTCACACGTATCCCTCTGCTGATGAAAAGGTCAATAAACTCCTAACTAAAGCTTCCTTTTCAGATGTAAAACATCCTGTAGAACGAGATATCAGTCGTGTTTTGTTTGGTCGGCGAGGGACAGATTGTACATATCTGTGCAAACTGTGAGCCGACCAAGAGTCATTTAATGGGGCGTGTATCTCAGATTAACCTCGTGTTGAACATTATCATTGTGTCACCGATCAAAGGATATCAAAATCAAATCACAAGCCTTAACATCAATCCGAGCAGAAGGTTACTAATTGTTTTGTACTTGCCGCTCGACATAAACAACAATCGTGTGCTCAGAGTCATCATGACTGTCAGGTTTGGTTCGATATTACTCGAAGCCTGGACATTTAAACTTTCTTCGTTTCAGCATAAACATTCACCACTCATGGCACTACTATGTTTATTGTGTAGTATTCTTGTGTATATATATATATTACACAGTGTGCATCATGGGCATAGCATTGAGGGTCTGGGGGACTCGGAGGCGCCATAAGTCCCGGGTCGTACATAGTCAGCACGGGGGAGAAGGTAGTTCACAAAGGAACTAGCATTGACGGTCTGGGGGACTCGGGGAGCGCCATAAGTCCCGGGTCGTACATAGTCAGCACGGGGGAGAAGGTAGTTCACAAAGGAACTAGCATTGACGGTCTGGGGGACTCGGGGGCGCCATAAGTCCCGGGTCGTACATAGTCAGCACGGGGGAGGAAGTAGTTCACAAAGGAACTAGCATTGACGGTCTGGGGGACTCGGGGAGCGCCATAAGTCCCGGGTCGTACATAGTCAGCACGGGGGAGAAGGTAGTTCACAAAGGAACTAGCATTGACGGTCTGGGGGACTCGGGGAGCGCCATAAGTCCCGGGTCGTACATAGTCAGCACGGGGGAGAAGGTAGTTCACAAAGGAACTAGCATTGACGGTCTGGGGGACTCGGAGGCGCCATAAGTCCCGGGTCGTACATAGTCAGCACGGGGGAGAAGGTAGATCACAAGGGAACTAGCATTGACGGTCTGGGGGACTCGGAGGCGCCAAAATAAGTTCTGGGTCGTACATAGTCAGCACGAGGTAGAAGGTAGTTCACAAAGGAACTAGCATTGACGGTCTGTTGTACTCGGTAGCGCCATAAGTCCCAGGTCGTACATAATCAGCACGGGGGGGGGGGGGAGTAGATCACAACGGAACTAGCATTGACGGTCTGGGGGACTCGGGGGGCGCCATAAGTCCCGGGTCGTACATAGTCAGCACGAGGGAGAAGGTAGTTCACAAAGGAACTAGCATTGACGTTCTGTTGGACTCGGGAGGCGCCATAAGTCCCAGGTCGTACATAGTCAGCATTCGATAGATCACAAGGGAACAAGCATTGACGGTCTGTTGGACTCGGTAGCGCCATAAGTCCCAGGTCGTACATAGTCAGCACGGGGGGAAGGGGGGGGGGGTAGATCACAACGGAACTAGCATTGACGGTCTGTTGGACTCGGTAGCGCCATAAGTCCCGGGTCGTACAGAGTCAGCACGGGGGAGGAGGTAGATCACAAGGGAACTAGCATTGAGGGTCTGGGGGAATCGGGGGTACCAAAAGTCCCAGGTCGTACATAGTCAGCACGGGGGAGGAGGTAGATCACAAGGGAACTAGCATTGAGGGTCTGGGGGAATCGGGGGTGCCAAAAGTCCCAGGTCGTACATAGTCAGCACGGGGGAGGAGGTAGATCACAAGGGAACTAGCATTGAGGGTCTGGGGGACTCGGGGAGCGCCATAAGTCCCGGGTCGTACATAGTCAGCACCGGAGGGGGGGGGGGGGGTAGTTCACAAGGGAACTAGCATTGAGGGTCTGGGGGAATCGGGGGCGCCATTAGTCCTGGGTCGTACATAGTCAGCACCGGAGGGGGGGGGGGTAGTTCACAAGGGAACTAGCATTGAGGGTCTGGGGGACTCGGGGGCACCATAAGTCCCAGGTCGTACAGAGTCAGCACGGTGGGGGGGGGGGGGTCACAAGGGAACTAGCATTGACGGTCTGGGGGACTCGGGTGCGCCATAAGTCCCAGGTCGTACAGAGTCAGCACGAGGGAGGAGGTAGATCACAAGGGAACTAGCATTGACGGTCTGGGGGACTCGGGGGCGCCATAAGTCCCAGGTCGTACAGAGTCAGCACGAGGGAGGAGGTAGATCACAAGGGAACTAGCATTGACGGTCTGGGGGACTCGGGGGGCGCCATAAGTCCCAGGTCGTACAGAGTCAGCACGAGGGAGGAGATAGTTCACAAGGGAACTAGCATGAGAGTCTGTTGGACTCGGGGGCGCCATAAGTCCCAGGTCGTACAGAGTCAGCACGAGGGAGGAGATAGTTCACAAGGGAACTAGCATGAGAGTCTGTTGGACTCGGGGGCGCCATAAGTCCCAGGTCGTACATAGTCAGCACCGGAGGGGGGGGGGGGGGGGTAGTTCACAAGGGAACTAGCATTGACGGTCTGGGGGACTCGGGGAGCGCCATAAGTCCCAGGTCATACATAGTCAGCATGGGGGAGAAGGTAGATCACAAGGGAACTAGCATTGAGAGTCTGTTGTCCCAGGTCGCAGGTCTTACAGAGTGAGCACGGGGGGGGGGGGGGGGAGGTAGTTGACAAAGGAACTAGCACTGGGGTCAATGCATTTGCGAACTATTATTATTAGTTGTTCAAGCTCAGCATTTGGAATCTTTATGATTACATTTGGGCCCAAAGATGTATTATTTTTACCTGTTTAGGCTCTGAATTCGGTACCCTTATGATTTTTTTGGGCCCAAAGATATTTTATTGTTACTTCTTTAAGCTCAGAATTTGGAACCTTTGTGACTTCTTTGGGACTTCTTGAATACTCACCCTCTAAATGAATGTCATTTCATCCGTCTGTCATCTTTTTAATCCTCATTGAATATAATACAGAGGAAATATTATATTTCGCGGATAATATCAGAAATCCATCGCGATTGTCGTTGTTTTAATTGACAGATGGCATGCTGCGTTCTAGAGTATTGAATTTAAAGAAAAATTGTAATGGAACATTTTTAATTGGAATTGTCATATTTCTAGCATATACAGACACTTCTGTTATCAAGATGTCAAAACTTCTTGTAATGTCAAGATGTTGTGCAGAAATTATTATTTTGGTCTATCTAAGCGCAGCCATCTTGGAGTTAAATCGAAATGATGCCAAGCCATCAGATTGATGTCATAGTCGAATGCTAATGGTCGAATCACCACCTATGTATGCTAGGGCGGCCCGGTCCTCTCTAGCCAGCGTCCCCTGGCCCGAGGGAACTCTTCCTCTTTGTGCTCATTATAAACAATGTCTGTTGACATGCAGACGAAAGAGTTCAAGGGAAGTTTATTTTTGCAGTAGTTTGCTGACTTTCTCAGTTTCATGAGCAGAAGTCTGAAAGGTTGCAGAATATTGCCGTTTGATCTAAAAGTGAGGTGGGCCTATGCCAAGTTATAACACCAGTATATGGCAGATAGGATGTCGGTAAGTTGGCACGAGACTCTCATCACAAAGATAGCGTATAACACTCTCTAATGTCCAACGCTGCTTTCTTAGCAATCATATATATTCAACTTCAGAAAGTTCACCAATTTCCACCACGTGACTGCTTGTGATGACATTGAATGCACAATATGCATTGAATATGCCTAGGCATTGAATGAAGGAATACTGCCAAGTTGATTGCTGAATGAGTCTGCCTGTTTGATCACCGGGTGGAGAGGCTTTTGTTTCAATCAATCCAGTTTTGTATCGTGACCAGAGCGCAGGGATATATTAGGTGCAATTGATAACAGATGGTCAAACTTGAACCAGGCAAACCGACACTTTCTCTGTCAAACATTGATTATCCGACACTTCATAAACCTGATCGATTATTACTAGAATAACATTACCATATCAACCAAAAAAAGATCGACTTCTTGTGAACTTTTTACCAGAATAAAAATGCAATCCACGCACATTCAAACAATGAAATAAATCAAACACAAGATTTTTTTCCGAGAAACAAAAGAACGAGAGAAAAGAAATTCCAGAGACGTAGACGTTATGTTTTGCCGACGTCACACACGATATTTCTCAGTTGTTTTCATACTCGTTGTTGGGATTCTGCTTTACTTGGGAACAGACCAATGGGACCACCGTTTGAACAGGACAGCGCTCCTGCTTATTACTTCCGGAACAACACGGCCTTCAGAGACATCTTTACCAAGAGATCTTACTACTGTAACACCAGAAGACCTGGCTACACCACGAGTGCCGACCCACGCCGTCCTGGACGACTTCTCTCTCATTCCCAGGACTGTGTACTACGTCTGGTGCGGCAGGAAATGGTTCGAGTTCCACAACTACATCAGTATGAGGAGTGTGATCGACACGATCCGGCCGGATAAGATCGTGTTCCTGTACCAGCACAGACCAGTGGTGGACGACCGCTCCTACAACACCTGGTTCCAAGAGGTCCTGGACAGCTTTCCCTTCATCCATCTGCATCCCGTGAGCGGGGATGACGGCCCGTGTGACAAGACGGTCACGTTGGTCAGGAACCACACGGTCAGGAAGAACTGGCTGTGGCGATTGCTGCAGGCTCGTGGCGGGATGTACGTACATGAGAGTACAGTGCTGCTGGACTTCCCGCCTGAGCTAAGCTCGAGACACGCCATCGACGGCCTTGACCTCCACACGGGTCATGGCTTCTTCAAGGTCAACCGTGTCGTTACCAGCGGACAGTCACGACAGGACAGTCCCGGGAAATCTTCGGCTTTCAAGGTTCACTGTATCAGTCCACAGTCTTATACAAATAACAGGTCAACGGCAGCATTCTGTATAAACATTGATAGACCATTCTTGCCCAAAGATATCTGGGATCTAGAAAGTCGATTTGGAAGTCTGATCCGACGCGTTTTTTACGGGAGTTCGGAGATCAGGCGACCTGTGCAATCATACGACAACCTCGTCCCTAATATCGCCCATATAGTGTGGTTAGGAGGTGGGCCTATGGACTATTTGTTCTACTTGTGTGTGTTGAGTCTGATATACGTGGCCGAGATCGACCGTGTTTACATCCACGGCGATAAGCCTCCGACCGGCCGCTACTGGGACCAGGTCAAACTGCACGAGAGAGTTACGCTTGTCCACCGTGAACATCCGGAGTCTGTGTATGGACAGCGCGTTCGTGACTTGTCGCACGTCAGTGACATCTGGCGAGTGGACCTGATGGTGCGGTACGGCGGGCTTTACGTGGACACGGACGCGGTGTTCGTCCGGCCTGTGAGCAGGGAGCTCCGGAGCTATGATGCTGTGGCCTCCCTCGACTGGGTGGACTGGGACCGACCCTTTCCCGACACTATCAACTTCGGAGTCACGCTGGGTAAGCGCAACGCCAGCTTCTGGCGCCTTTTCCAGCGCTCGATGCGAGAATTCAAAGACAACGATTGGTCGTGGAATGGCCTGCGCCAGCCGTACAAGATCTGGGAGCGGGACCCGAGTCTGCTGAGACTGGACCCCCGCCTGCAGGTGATCTGTTTCCGGAGCTTGTGTCACCCGACCTGGCGACCAGACTACACGAACGAGTCCATCCATCACCTGAACTCAGAGAGTATCAGGGACTGGCGCATGGACACACACGCCTTCCACTGGACGGCTCCCACGCCGACCGAGCTACTGGGCCCCGAGTACCTGCTCCAAGGGCGTTCCATGTTCGCTGAGATTGGCTGGTACGTCCTGGAGCGGGCGGGGAGACTCGGTCCCGCCACTTCAGCAACTAGTGATGACGGTCCGTGACTGTCTGCCGAGTGATGGTAGTAAGGATGCCGTCATATATACACTGGCGAGTAGACCAGGAGCCGGTTGCAATAAAAGTGGTAAGTAGGGGCCTATGGGCCGAGTGCTGATCCTTCAATTTAGCCATACTTTCATGAAAGTTTAACTTTAGTAGCACTTTTCTGGTGCTGACCACTTACTATCTGAGAACGTAGATTTTCCGAAGCCCGGATTTTAAGTGAAAAGGGAGGTATGGGGTTCCCTGAACGGCCACTTCCATGATAGTGACTATGATTTTGCTAACACCGTTAGACCGATAATTGCTTGATATTGTGGCGACTCTGCACGATATCGTATTATAACTTAGCAGGCTTCGCCAGGGGATCATACAACATTTTTTAAGAACGAATTGCAGACTCCTATCGCGAAAAATGGAAACGTTGGCAATCTACCCCGATGCTAAATTTCAGCCCAACGGGATCTCAGAAATCTGGACATATATTTGGTCGTGCTTACATCAAACAAGATTCGACGTATTTATGTCATTGTGGACAATAATACACTTTGGCGATGTATTATACACACAAGTTGAGTTCGAATGGTTCCACCGTTACAAAAGCAATTAAATTTAAAAAAAAATTAGCCCAAGGGCTAAGATAGGTTACCGGACAATATATAATAGCAATTTTGTTCCGTGGCCTTGAAAATAAGGTCACTGGTCAAATTCAGAGTCACGAGAGTATTCCGCATACCAGTATATGATTTCCTACGAGCTCACAATTGATTACTAAGCTGTAAATTCAATATTAAGCGAGATATTAGCCATTCTGTGCTCTGACCTTGAAAATCAGATCAAAGGTCAAATTCAAGGTCATGACAATATTCAGAATATAACATTTCCTATAGGTTCATAATTGATTCCTAAGCTGTAAAGTCGATACTAAACGAGATATTAGCCATTCTGTGCTCTTGACCTTGAAAATGAGGTCAAAGATCAAATTCAAGGTCACGACATTATTCAGCATATATCATTTCCTATATGTCCACAATTGATCCTTAAGCTGTAAAGTCGATAATAAGTGACATATTAGCCATTTTGTCATGTGACCTAGAAACTGAGGTCAAAGGTCAAATTCAAGGTCGTGACAATATTCGGCATATATCATTTCCTACATGTCAACAATTGATTCTCAAGTTGTAAAGTCGACAATAAACGAAATATTAGCCATTTTGTGCTCTGACCTTGAAAATCAGATCAAAGGTCAAATTCAAAGTCATGACAATATTCAGAATATAACATTTCCTATAGGTTCATATTTGATTCCTAAGCTGTAAAGTCGATAATAAGCGAGATATTAGCCATTTTGTGCTCTTGACCTTGAAAATGAGGTCAAAGATCAAATTCGAGGTCCCGACAATATTCAGCATATATCATTTCTTATATGTCCACATTGATCCTCAAGCTGTAAAGTCGACAATAAGCGACATATTAGCCATTTTGTCATGTGACCTAGAAATTCAAGGTCATGACAATATTCGGCATATATCATTTTCTATATGTCAACAATTGATTCTCAAGTTGTAAAGTCGACAGTAAACGAAATATTAGCCATTATGTGCTCCGACCTTGAAAATAAGGTGGAAGGTCAAATTCAAGGTCACAAGAATATTCGGCATATGTCATTCACTATATGTGAACAATTGATTCCTAACCTGTAAAGTCGATAATAAGCGAGATATTAGCCATTTTGTGCCTGACCTTGAAAATTAGGTCAAAGGTCAAATTCAAGGTCACGAGAATATTCAGCATATATAACTTCCTATATGTCCACAATTGATTCCTAAGCTGTAAAGTCGATATTAAGTGAGATATTAGCCATTTTTGTGCTTTGACTTTGAGAATTAGGTCAAAGGTCAAATTCAAGGTCATCGAAATATACGGCCTATATCATTTCCTATATGTGCACAATTGATTCCTAAGCTGTAAAGTCGATAATAAGCGACATATTAGCCATTTTGTGCTTAGACCTTGAAAATGAGGTCAAGATCATCAAAATATGATTCAAGATCATAAAAAATATTCGGACTATATCATTCCCTATATGTGCACAGCTGTAAAGTCGATAATAAGCAAGATATTAGCCATTTTGTGCTCTGACCTTGAAAATCTGATCAAAGGTCAAATTCAAGGTCATGACAATATTCAGAATATAACATTTCCTATAGGTTCACAATTGATTCCTAAGCTGTAAAGTCGATAATAAGCGAGATATTAGCCATTTTGTGCTTTTGACCTTGAAAATGAGATCAGAGGTGAAATTCAAGGTCACGAGAATATGCAGCATATATCTTTTCCTATATGTCCACAATTGATTCCTAAGCTGTAAAGTCGATAATAAGTGAGATATTAGCCATTTTGTCCTGTGACCTTGAAAATGAGGTCAGAGGTCAAATTCAAGGTCATGACAATAATCTGCATATATCATTTCTTATATGTTCATAATTGATTCCTAAGCTGTAAAGTCGATAACAAGCGAGATATTAGCAATTTTGTCCTATGACCTTGAAAATGAGGTCAAAGGTCAAATTCAAGGTCATCAGAATATTCAGCATATGTCATTTGCTATATGTCCACAATTGATTCCTAAGCTGTAAAGTTGATAATAAGCGAGATATAAGCCATTTTGTGCTCAGACCTTGAAAATGAGGTCAGAGGTCAAATTCATGGTCACGAGAATATTCAGCATGTATCATTTCCTATATGTCCACAATTGGTTCCTAGTCTCTAATCTCAATATTAGGTGAGATATTAGGCATATTGTGTCCCTTTATAAAGCACAGGAGAATTTAACATGGGAAAGTCCCATTTGGGACCCGTCGAGAAAATTAAAATGGCCGCCACACGCAGACCGGCGATTCAGGGGCAACGAAACTTATGCACATCACAGAGGTATATAGGGGGAATCTTTTGAAGTAAAAATTTCAAAACTGTCTGAACAGTTTTTGAGAAAATGGCCGCCAAAGTCAGAAATTGGTCGTTTTTCGTCGAAAATGGCCGCCATTTTGAAGAAAACGCGAAAATAAAAAAACTAAAAAATATCCCCTTTTTGAAATATTTTTAGGCATTTTTGTGCAAAATTTCAGAAAGATTCACTCGTAAACTTTAAAGATAAAAATGTGGACGGACGACGCAGACGACGCTGACGCCGACGACGCCGACGACGGACGACGGACGCAACGCCATGCCAATAGGTTATCGGGCCATAGGTACGGTAACCTAAAAATGGTACACCCTGCATATTATTAATAGGGCTAAAATTAAGATTGGGGTATATTTGTCTTCATACGGGACATTGAAAGGGTAGATTGCCAACTTTTTATGCCAATTTTAGAATTTATAATATAGTACTATTTAACATCGCAAAAACGGTGTTAACAAGTTCAAATCAGTAAAAATCAGAGTAAAGTTTGTTAGCTGTCCATGGCACATTGGTGAAATTCGACGTCAACGTGATCGAAATGAGACTGAGGGGATACCAGTTTATCCACACGTTTCACGTGGCGGGCAGCACCCATTTGAGATGTAAACGGAATTGAAATTTTATGCACGAGAACTAACTAAAGTTCAGTTTTATGCCAATGGCCGCTCCTAACATTGAGAAATACACGTACACGGACTATGTATTGTTCCAGTGGATGAGCACTCCAAGTTGAACTTTGTGAAAGTGACACTAAAGTCACACTAAGGCCCGACTGCACATGTCTTACTTTAGGAAAGTATCACTTTATGTTAAGTTACACTTTACCAAGTGACCGCAGAGTAGAACTTTCACACAGTGTAGCTGGGATTGCACATGTTCAACTCAGGTCCTCACTTTGTTTCTTGAGCATTCGCGAACTATAGGACACAGTACTCGTGTCACAAGGACTTACATTTTCAACTTCTACAACATATGAAAAAGGAAATCAGCTATCAATAATTCATAGCTATAAACATGCTACTGGAAGCAAGAAATATTGATGAGAGCTTCGCACGGGAAAATGGCATGGATTAAAGCCCAAGTAAATTCAAAACGTATGTGCAATTACCAGATATTATCTGGTTCCATGCAATATTCATAGAATGATATAATAATCTGTCATCATTATGATCACCTCAAGCGAGTGAATATGAAATTATCTATTATAATCATAATAATAATAACAGTGAAATTATAACAGATTTCATGGGTACAACATGTTTTAATTTGATGTCTCCCACGCCCATCTTGGTATATTGGTGCATCTCTCGAAATAATATCACATTAGAGATGGTATTATAAAATATAACATATATGTTAAAGCTATATAAATTGTTGTCATCGCAGTCAATCTGTACGAACGTACAGTCCATGGCAATTCGTTTTGAAGTTAATCATATGGGTTTGGAATAATATAACTCAACATTCATTGCGTTTGAAAAAAAATCTGAAATACTAATTTGACTCGAGGTTTTATCTATATATCGTCATACATTTATCTATACCTCTGGGAACCTCTAATGCTATATGACATACTGCGCTAAGTCCGGCTTTAGGGAGCCTCATGCCTCACTAACATTTCACTAAGGCCACACCAATTTATAAAGTTGGTCTATGGATTTTTGTCCGAAAAAAATCGTACGTGGGAGCGAAATTTTTTTACATTTAATATTAAATTTTCTGTCTTTGGAATATTTCACTTCAAAAATGGTACGAGCGATATATTTTCTTTTACTAATAATTTCTAACTTTGGAATTTAGATTGCCAAAATTCATGCGAGGGTTTTTATTTTGAATGATAACTTATGTATTTGCTGCTTATTTTTATATTGTATTCGACCGTCATGATCTAATAAAATAAAATCGGTCAGTTTGGCGGGAAAATAGGATCTTTCAAATCAATTATAACCTGATATTTTCTCTGCTAACCCGTCTACATGTATATATTTAGGCCGTAGAAGTAATTTTTGGTAGATGAACAATTCAATATGTATTTTGTGCCTTTTTTCACAGTAAATACCGGTAGTTTAGAAATTTCAAATTTGTGAATAATTTTGTCATGTGTCACGTTGAATTACATGTCATGTCATGTTTAGGAATTTTGTCTAAAAAACCGCAAATTATTGCAGTATTACCGGTATTGAGTAAAAATACAAACTGTCCTGCTGTATTTCGATAATTATAGTTAGATATATAGACCTAAGAATTACAAAACAATTATCTATCACAAGATACTAATGGTTGTGCTCTGGAAGATTTTTGGTACCGAGATTTATTCTGTCAAGTCATGTATACCAACATTTCATGCTAGGAAGACCCACCCGGAGCTGTGCCAACGGCCCAAAATGCTGATATTTTCCGCTCACAAGTGATCCTGTGCAGTGTTGGCACACAATGATTCAAACAATTCCTCGGAAAATAGCAAAACTGGCTCTTTAAATGCGGTTTTTGACAACCATTTGGGTGAATACTGACTGTGATTTTCATTTGGGGCAAAAACTAAGTTGTCGATGGATTTTATTAGGTCAAAATAGGTGCGGCGATTTTTTTTACCGAAATTTTGAGAATGAAGTTTTAGGGGCGGCGATTCCATAGACCAACTGTATAAATTGGTGTGGCCTAACTTAAAGGGCTTCTAAAGTGTCACTCCGACACAAAGTGAGAGATGTGCAATAGAAAAGTGTGACTTGAGTTGCACTTTTCTTAAAGTGTGGCTAAAGTACGACATGTGCAGTCGGGCCTTAGTGAAGATCACTAAACCAGAAAGTTATACTTTAGAATAATGCGAGATCAGCACTCGGCCCTAAGGGCAAAGTTCAACTTGTAGTGTTCATCCACTGGAACCACGAGAACTAACTAAAGTTCGGCTTTATGCCATGTGCCGCTCCTAACATTGAGAAATACATGAGTATGTATTGTCGATGCATTTTACAGACAGTTCACGTTCGACAAAATCTGAGGATTTTGTATAATTCTAAACAAAACAAAAAGGTGAACTGATATTGGCTGCAGTGAAGAAACATACTTATGTCGAGTTATGACGAATATATAAGTCCTACTTATAAAATGAAAACGTCACACTTCAACTAATTTTTATTGCAACGGGTTCAACGCACAAGTCCTACTTATTCGCAACAATTAAGGGCCGGGTGTTGATCTCGCACTATTTAAAAGTAGAACTTTCTGGTTTAGTGATCTTTAGTTAGTGTGACTTTCATGTCAGTTTCACAAAGTTCAACTTGGAGTGCTCATCCACTGGGACCACGAGAACTAACATTGAGAAATACATGTATATGGAGTATGTACTGTTAATACATTTGACAGATAGCTCACGTTCGACAAAATCTGTGGATCTCGTATAATTCCGATCAAAAAAATTGGGTGAACTGATATTATTCAATCATGACTGCAATGAAGAAACGGAACAAACACATGTCGAGTTATGAGCAGCAAAGTTTATTAGGCATTATTGACAAACAGGAAAGTGTGATAGAAAAAAATGCTATAGATATCGGTATTTCTCAATCCGTATGATGAGTCGATCATATCAATGACAGCATGCACTGAGTTTTCGGAAATCGGAAACGTGCATGAAATTCCGATTCCGTTTACATCTCTAATGGGTGCTGCCCGTCACGAAAAATCGTGGATAAACTATCCCCTCAGTATCATTTTGATCAAGGAACTCCACGATGACGTCAAATTTCACCAATTTGTCACGGACAGCTAACAAACTAGTCTCTGATTTTTCTAACTCGTTAACACCGTCTTTTTGCGATGCTAAATGGTAACATTATAAATTGGCATAAAAATTCGGCAATCTACTCTTTCAAGCAAAATCTACCCCAATCTTAATTTTAGTCCCATTATTGACATACAGGGTAACCATGTTTTTATTTACTCGCTTTTGTAATGGTACATTCGAACTTAATTCATTTGTGCATAACACACCGCCAACGTGTATTATCGTCCATAATTACATAAATACTTCGAACCTTGTTTGATGTTAGCACGACCAAATACCAAAATATGTCAGATTTCTGAGATCCCCTTTGGGCTGAAATTTAGTGTGAAGAAATAGCGTTACTACTGGCGGCTATTACGTCGACTCGATCATATAGTACGATGTAGTGTCGTGCGATAACACAAACAGATAGTCCGACGTTTCTTTTCAATAATCCGAGGTTTATTTGAATGATTAGAGTCCGATGGAACGATCACGGCATTTTATTTATTTTTATTTATTTACGAACATTTTTATAGCGCAATATCGAAAGAATATTGCTCTATTACGCTTTACAGGTAACACACATGATATTCATACAGGATTAGTTTAAAAAGACCATACACACGTAATCCCAGTAATATAGTCCGAAATCTTCTATAGTCCGATATAGTTCTAATTTCTTCTCAATTTCACAGTATTCTTCTTAATTCTCGCTATCTGTATTTTCTATATCTTGGTTCTTCAAATCCTAATCACACTCTCTGTGGGAAAGCGCGGGCCATGTGGTGAGTGTCTGTAATTTTCCCGCGTCGTGGGGCGGAAGTTCTGTATGATTCGTTGAATGTGATGTAATGGCTCGGGAGGCGTGGTTAAGTGTCTGGAAATGTTGTGATTGGAGGGAATGAGGGGTGTGACGTCGTGATTAGAGCTGTTTACATGTGGTGCGGTGGCGAGGACGGTGTGTGCTGGATGACGTAAGTCTGTGCATGGGCGGTGAATCTGTGACGTGTATGTGGAGTGAGAGAACGTGTAAGGGAGGGGTTTTGGGTGGTCACAGTCATAAATATTCTACATTAGCATTGTGGTAGATTGCCGTCTCCATTTTTTTGCGATAGGAGTCTGCAATTCGTTAAAATAATTGTTGTATGATCCCCTGACGAAGCCTGCTAAGTTATAATACTATATCATGTAGCGTCGCAAAAATATCAAGCAAAGATCGGTCTAGAAGAGTTAGCGAAATCAGAATCACTATCGTGAAAGTGGCCGTTTAGGGAACCCCATACCTCCCTAAGTTTTCACTTAAAATCTGGGTTTGGGAAGGGCTACTTTATCTGATAGCAAATTGTCAGCACCAGAAAAGTGCTACTAAAGTTCAACTTTCATGAAAGTATGGCTAAGTGAAGGTTCAGCACTCGGCCCCTAGTCTTGAGGTTAACTTGAGGTTAAGTTACACTTAATCGTTTTATTGCGACCGGCTCCTGCACATTACTTACCAATGATTGACTAAAGTCGGAATCCCTCCGGAATTGGCCAGTTGTACTTGTAATATTTTAGATTTTCAATAAAATATCATGTTATAGGCTGTCTTTCAGACGTTGTTTTGATTTGTTGAGATCATTTCACAGTTGCACAATTGCCGGTGAGATTGGAAGGTAAATCTTGAATCCATATGGCAGAAATGAACAAAATTAAGGCTTCAGTTTGCCGAGGAAAGTACTTTATTCAACAAATCTAGCGAACTAGTCATTCAGTATTTTTCGTTTAGCAGCGATGTTGACTCGTGATAAACATTTCACATTCTCCCACACTTATGTAAAACAGACATGTTATTTGTGACGAGAACGTGGACGCAGTGTTACTGAGAGACCAGGAAGCCTGAGAAGGTGATGTCGGTGTCGCTGGAGAAGAGGCCTGTTTTGGGCCCGAGTATGAGTGACACCTCGTCCCCGGCCTCGAGCCAGAGCGTGGCGTGAAGATTGCCCACCGGGAACACGTCGACGGCGCTGTCCTCCCGACGGCCGCTCCTCGCCACCTCCGTCACCCCCTGGAACAGCACCACCGTCGCCGCGTAGTTACCATTGGCTACTGACGTGGCGAAGAAGGCGTAAAGGCCGGGGTGTGGCACGGTGAAGTCCATGGTGTCCCCAGGAGTGACACCGCTCGCCGTGATAACCTCCTCAATGGGGATGTGTTCGTACTGGTCCGAGTCCTGGTCCACGTCGCTGGCGTACACCGTGAAGGAGAAGGAGGGTTTGCTGGGTTCCTCCGAGCAGTCACAGGTACCTGGAGCACAGAGACATGTCATTAGCCCACACATCGACCGCGGTATATCTAGTGTTGCTTGCTTGTCAAATATAGGTTACTGAGCCTGACCTTTGTTACCCTGGGGCCCTGGATGTCCGGGAAGTCCTGGGTGCCCTGTGTCGCCCTTCTGTCCTTTTAGGCTCCGCAGGTAATCTTCGAGACAACATCAATAAATTCTACTACGAAACGTCATTAGATACTCCCTTCGAAGACTGGTGCAATTGGCATCGAAAACATGTAAAGAGTCACATATATGTTCGAAATCTACCCCGGGCCCAGATGTTCTTCGTTTGTAAAAGGGCAAACTAGATTGTACACGATATTTCCTCACCAACTAACTCACTCCCTCAGGCACCCATTCACTGCCTCAGGCACCCATTCACTGCCTCAGGCACCCATTCATTGCCTCAGGCACCTATTCACTGCATCATGCACCTATTCACTCTCTCAAGCACCCATTTACTGCCACATGAAACCATTCACTACCTCAAGCACCCATTCACTCCCCCAGGCACCCATTCACTGTCTCAGGCACCCATGCACTCCCTCAGGCACCCATTCACTGCCTCA
This sequence comes from Terebella lapidaria, assembly GCA_949152475.1. NCBI lineage: Eukaryota > Metazoa > Annelida > Polychaeta > Terebellida > Terebellidae > Terebella > Terebella lapidaria. The sequence goes on from OX424564.1 coordinate 39,389,025, forward strand.
GGCACCCATGCACTCCCTCAGGCACCCATTCACTGCCTAATGAACATATTCACTCCCTCAGGAACCCATTTAGTACCACAGGAACCCATTCACTGCCTCAGGTATCCATTCACTTCCCCAGGCACCCATTCACTGCCTCAGGCACCCATTCACTGCCTCAGACACCCATTCACTGCCATATGCACCTATTCACTCCCTCAGACACCCATTCACTGCCACAGACACCCATTCCCTCCCTCAGGCACCCATGCACTCCCTCAGGCACCCATTCACTGCCTCATGAACATATTCACTCCCTCAGGAACCCATTTAGTATCACAGGAACCCATTCACTGCCTCAGGCATCCATTCATTGCCTCATGTATCCATTCACTTCCCCAGGCACCCATTCACTGCCTCAGGCACCCATTCACTGCCTCAGACACCCATTCACTGCCATATGCACCTATTCACTCCCTCAGACACCCATTCACTGCCACAGACACCCATTGAGCCTCATTCATTCCCTCAGACACCCATTCACTGCCACAGACACCCATTCCCTCCCTCAGGCACCCATTCACTGCCTCAGGCACCCATTCACTGGCTCAGGCACCCACTCACTGCCTCAGACACCCATTCACTCCCTGAGGTACCCATTCACTGCCTCAGGCACCCATTCACTGCCTCATGCACGTATTCACCGCCACAGGCACCCATTCACTAACTCGCTCCCTCCATTCCTCTCCCCGTTCCTCACTCGCTCATTCGCTCATTCGCTCGCTCCCTCGCTCCCTCGCTCGCTCCCTCGCTCCCTCGCTCCCTCACTCACTCACTCACTCACTCACTCACTCACTCACTCACTCGGCCGACTTCACCTCACTTCACTTCATTCACTCACTCACCCTCGTCCACATGACCGGGTTCGCCTTTAGACCCTGGATACCCGGGAGCTCCTGGTTCGCCCTTCTCTCCGACCCCTGGGTGGCCCTTGGGCCCTTGCACTCCGGGGTAGCCGTCAAGGCCGGGCAGCCCCGCCACACCCTTCTCGCCCGGGGGACCTCGAGCGCCTCGGTCACCCTTCTGTCCCAGTGGACCAGGGGGTCCGGCGGGGCCCGGGGGACCCGCGGGGCCGGGTCGACCGTGTCCAGGGCCCCATGTCGGTGCTGGCGTGGTCCCAGGGGTTGAGGCTGCAACAGGTAGTGATTGATGACTTGTCAGAATACAACACACTTTTCACAACCCTTGGTGGACCCAGAGATGCTCAGACTCACGGAGTTCGCCCTCGTTACATCCTGTCTCCAGGCAGCAGTAGCTCCGTCTGTTACCACGCTCCGTCACAACGTTCGGCGTCAGACATCTGTTGGGGTCTATACACTTCTTGATGAAGATCTCACGGTGTCCGCGCTTCACGATCTCGACTTGACAAGCCTGAAGCCGACAGCAATACAGGTACAACTGATCACAGCAGAGTCATAAATCACAACCCTACTTCTAAAGGTACTGCAATACTTCAGTCAGTCGAGCATTTCTCTGCTCAAGTGTATGAACCTCTACACTCTCGTGTTTCTGTGGTCTGTTTGCTCACATGTCTCTCATTGGAGCACGTTTCTGCGTCATTCCTGTTACAGGCGGCGTTAGAGTTGGAGTTACGACAGCTGAAGCATGAGAAGGGCGCGCTCCAACCTGTACACAGAGTAGCAGTTACATGTACACAATCGGCAGGGGACAGGGACCAATACACGACAGTTACATGTACACAATCAGCAGGGGACAGGGGACCAATACACGACAGTTACATGTACACAATCGGCAGGGGACAGGGGATCAATACACGACAGTTACATGTACACAATCGGCAGGGGACAGGGGACCAATACTCAACAGTTACATGTACACAATCGGCAGGGGACAGGGGACCAATACACGGCAGTTACATGTTCACAATCGGCAGGGGACTGGGGACCAATACACGACAGTTACATGTACACAATCGGCAGGGGACAGGGACCAATACACGACAGTTACATGTACACAATCAGCAGGGGACAGGGGACCAATACACGACAGTTACATGTACACAATCGGCAGGGGACAGGGGATCAATACACGACAGTTACATGTACACAATCGGCAGGGGACAGGTGACCAATACTCAACAGTTACATGTACACAATCGGCAGGGGACAGGGGACCAATACACGGCAGTTACATGTACACAATCGGCAGGGGACTGGGGACCAATACACGACAGTTACATGTACACAATCGGCGGGGAACAGGGGACCAATACACGACAGTTACATGTACACAATCGGCAGGGGACAGGGGATCAATACACGACAGTTACATGTACACAATCGGCAGGGGACAGGGGACCAATACACAACTGTTACATGTACACAATCGGCAGGGGACAGGGGACCAATACTCAACAGTTACATGTACACAATCGGCAGGGGACAGGAGACCAATACACGACAGTTACATGTACACAATCGGCAGGGGACAGGGGACCAATACACGACAGTTACATGTACACAATCGGCAGGGGACAGGGAACCAATACACGACAGTTACATGTACACAATCGGCGGGGGACAGGGGACCAATACTCGACAGTTACATGCACACAATCGGCGGGGGACAGGGGACCAATACACGACAGTTACATGTACACAATCGGCGGGGGACAGGGGACCAATACACAACAGTTACATGTACACAATCGGCAGGGGACAGGGGACCAATACTCAACAGTTCCATGTACACAATCGGCAGGGGACAGGGGACCAAAACAAAACAGTTACATGTACACAATCGGCGGGGGACAGGGGACCAATACACAACAGTTACATGTACACAATCGGCAGGGGACAGGGAACCAATACACAACAGTTACATGTACACAATCGGCAGGGGACAGGAGACCAATACACGACAGTTACATGTACACAATCGGCAGGGGACAGGGGACCAATACACGACAGTTACATGTACACAATCGGCAGGGGACAGGGGACCAATACACGAGTTACATGTACACAATCGGCAGGGGACAGGGGACCAATACTCAACAGTTACATGTACACAATCGGCAGGGGACAGGGGACCAATACACGACAGTTACATGTACACAATCGGCAGGGGACAGGGGACCAATACTCAACAGTTACATGTACACAATCGGCGGGGGACAGGGGACCAATACTCAACAGTTACATGTACACAATCGACAGGGGACAGGGGACCAATACACGACAGTTACATGTACACAATCGGCAGGGGACAGGGGACCAATACACGACAGTTACATGTACACAATCGGCGGGAGACAGGGGACCAATACACAACAGTTACATGTACACAATCGGCAGGGGACAGGGGACCAATACACGACAGTTCCATGTACACAATCGGCAGGGGACAGGAGACCAATACACAACAGTTACATGTACACAATCGGCAGGGGACAGGGGACCAATACACGACAGTTACATGTACACAATCGGCAGGGGACAGGGGACCAATACACGACAGTTACATGTACACAATCGGCGGGGGACAGGAGACCAATACACGACAGTTACATGTACACAATCGGCAGGGGACAGGGGACCAATACACGACAGTTACATGTACACAATCGGCAGGGGACAGGGGACCAATACACGACAGTTACATGTACACAATCGGCGGGGGACAGGAGACCAATACACGACAGTTACATGTACACAATCGGCAGGGGACAGGGGACCAATACACGGCAGTTACATGTACACAATCGGCAGGGGACAGGGGACCAATACACGACAGTTACAAGTACACAATCGGCAGGGGACAGGTGACCAATACACAACAGTTACATGTACACAATCGGCAGGGGACAGGGGACCAATACAGGACAGTTACATGTACACAATCGGCGGGGGACAGGGGACCAATACACAACAGTTACATGTACACAATCGGCGGGGGACAGGGGACCAATACACGACAGTTACATGTACACAATCGGCGGGGGACAGGGGACCAATACACGACAGTTACATGTACACAATCGGCGGGGGACAGGAGACCAATACTCAACAGTTACATGTACACAATCGACAGGGGACAGGGGACCAATACACGACAGTTACATGTACACAATCGGCAGGGGACAGGGGACCAATACACGACAGTTACATGTACACAATCGGCGGGGGACAGGGGACCAATACACGACAGTTACATGTACACAACCGGCGGGGGACAGGGGACCAATACACGACAGTTACATGTACACAATCGGCAGGGGACAGGGGACCAATACAGGACAGTTACATGTACACAATCGGCGGGGGACAGGGGACCAATACACAACAGTTACATGTACACAATCGGCGGGGGACAGGGGACCAATACACGACAGTTACATGTACACAATCGGCGGGGGACAGGGGACCAATACACGACAGTTACATGTACACAATCGGCGGGGGACAGGAGACCAATACTCAACAGTTACATGTACACAATCGACAGGGGACAGGGGACCAATACACGACAGTTACATGTACACAATCGGCAGGGGACAGGGGACCAATACACGACAGTTACATGTACACAATCGGCGGGGGACAGGGGACCAATACACGACAGTTACATGTACACAACCGGCGGGGGACAGGGGACCAATACACGACAGTTACATGTACACAATCGGCGGGGGACAGGGGACCAAAACACAACAGTTACATGTACACAATCGGCGGGGGACAGGGGACCAATACACGACAGTTACATGTACACAATCGGCAGGGAACAGGGGACCAATACACGACAGTTACATGTACACAATCGGCAGGGGACAGGGGACCAATACACGACAGTTACATGTACACAATCGGCGGGGGACAGGGGACCAAAACACAACAGTTACATGTACACAATCGGCGGGGACAGGAGACCAATACACGACAGTTACATGTACACAATCGGCAGGGGACAGGGGACCAATACACGACAGTTACATGTACACAATCGGCGGGGGACAGGGGACCAACACACAACAGTTACATGTACACAATCGGCAGGGGACAGGGGACCAATACACAACAGTTACATGTACACAATCGGCGGGGGACAGGGGACCAATACACGACAGTTACATGTACACAATCGGCAGGGGACAGGGGACCAATACACAACAGTTACATGTACACAATCGGCAGGGACAGGGGACCAATACACGACAGTTACATGTACACAATCGGCAGGGGACAGGGGACCAATACACGACAGTTAAATGTACACAATCGGCAGGGGACAGGGGACCAATAAGCTACAGTTACATGTACACAATCGGCAGGGGACAGGGGACCAATACACAACAGTTACATGTACACAATCGGCAGGGGACAGGGAACCAATACACGACAGTTACATGTACACAATCGACAGGGGACAGGGGACCAATACTCAACAGTTACAAGTACACAATCGGCGGGGGACAGGGGACCAATACACGACAGTTACATGTACACAATCGGCAGGGGACAGGGGACCAATACACGACAGTTACATGTACACAATCGACAGGGGACAGGGGACCAATACACGACAGTTACATGTACACAATCGGCAGGGGACAGGGGACCAATACACAACAGTTACATGTACACAATCGGCGGGGGACAGGGGACCAATACACGACAGTTACATGTACACAATCGGCAGGGGACAGGGGACCAATATACAACAGTTACATGTACACAATCGGCGGGAGACAGGGGACCAATACACGACAGTTACATGTACACAATCGGCGGGGGACAGGGGACCAATACACGACAGTTACATGTACACAATCGGCGGGGGACAGGGGACCAATACACAACAGTTGCATGTACACAATCGGCAGGGGACAGGGGACCAATGCACGACAGTTACATGCACACAATCGGCGGGGGACAGGGGACCAATACACGACAGTTACATGTACACAATCGGCAGGGGACAGGAGACCAATACACGACAGTTACATGTACACAATCGGCGGGGGACAGGGGACCAATACACGACAGTTACATGTACACAATCGGCAGGGGACAGGAGACCAATACACGACAGTTACATGTACACAATCGGCAGGGGACAGGAGACCAATACACGACAGTTACATGTACACAATCGGCGGGGGACAGGGGACCAATACACAACAGTTACATGTACACAATCGGCAGAGGACTGGGGACCAATACACGACAGTTACATGTACACAATCGGCGGGGGACAGGGGACCAATACACAACAGTTACATGTACACAATCGGCGGGGGACAGGGGACCAATACACGACAGTTACATGTACACAATCGGCAGGGGACAGGGGACCAATACACGACAGTTACATGTACACAATCGGCAGGGGACAGGGGACCAATACACAACAGTTACATGTACACAATCGGCGGGGGACAGGGGACCAATACACAACAGTTACATGTACACAATCGGCAGGGGACAGGGGACCAATACACGACAGTTACATGTACACAATCGGCAGGGGACAGGGGACCAATACACGACAGTTACATGTACACAATCGGCAGGGGACAGGGGACCAATACACAACAGTTACATGTACACAATCGGCAGGGGACAGGGGACCAATACACGACAGTTACATGTACACAATCGGCAGGGGACAGGGGACCAATACACGACAGTTACATGTACACAATCGGCAGGGGACAGGGGACCAATACACGACAGTTACATGTACACAATCGGCAGGGGACAGGGGACCAATACACGACAGTTACATGTACACAATCGGCAGGGGACAGGGGACCAATACACGACAGTTACATGTACACAATCGGCAGGGGACAGGGGACCAATACACGACAGTTACATGTACACAATCGGCAGGGGACAGGGGACCAATACACGACAGTTACATGTACACAATCGGCAGGGGACAGGGGACCAATACACGACAGTTACATGTACACAATCGGCGGGGAACAGGGGACAAATACACGACAGTTACATGTACACAATCGGCAGGGGACAGGGGACCAATACACGACAGTTACATGTACACAATCGGCGGGGGACAGGAGACCAATACTCAACAGTTACATGTTAGCAAGAGACTTGGGACTATGCAATTGTATATATCACAAATATAAATGTACTGATTTGGTGAATTAATATACTATAAAGTGGTGCTCACACAAAAATATATATTACATTTTCACTCATTTGTGAACTATATGGATTATGGGTACCAAGTTGCAGGAACATTATACGTCTTTCTGACTTATCTGAGTGGGCGTCCAGTGACTAGCTGCTCAGCAATAGGAGCAGTATCGAGGGATAATCAGCGAGATTAAAACAATTCCTAGCGGAATGATGTCATCAGACATGTCCTGATTTGTAATTTATAAATTTAATTAAATCAATTAACAAATCCTGTTGACTAATTATGTGGAATATATCCACTGGTATGTCGGCCAGTGTGTGTGTGTAGGCGTGGATAGAGTTACGATATACCGGGTATTGGTGATATGGACAAATACAACTGTCCACTGTCTTGTTTATACACGAGACCAAGGGATCTGGCACATCTCATGTGGGCAGGCGGGGTCGGTGATTGGACTGTAGTGCTGCCACTGATAGCATCAATATATATATATTTTCTAATAAATGAGTATTTGACCAGTTATGGGCAAGATGCGAATCTATCGGCGAGGCCATATGTGAAGAATAAAAGTAGGTTACCTAGTAGGTTATCATTGACTATCATATCCCTGCTCCACGGCTGAACCTGCATTTTCGATCGATGTTTTAATTAATTCCTTGCCTTTGGGAGAATGGAATACGCTTGCCAGAGTTATAACTATCATTCCGGATATCTGGTTGTTTTACCTGTTGCGTCTGAGCCCAGAACTGTGATGGACACCACGACCAAGAGAGCTACCTAGAAGTACCGGGAAAGAAACATATTTATACGGACAGTTTTAAATGTATAGACCTTCTAGCAAACCTTCCCACAATCTCGTTCGTATAGCATATCATAATTGAGCACTTGAACCACTAATACGTCATATGACGGGCGAATGATGATTACCTTGACACGTTTTCCCATCGCAGTAACATGTAGATATTACAGGATAAAGTAATATATGCACCTATACACGGACCTCAAGATGTAACTGATGTTGGAGGTGTAGAATATTGCCTATGAGAACATGGCCATAAATGTGTCCGTTACGTTAGCACCAAAGAATTCAAGGAATGGTGGAATGCCAGAGGCTGGTATCCATTTTAGAAGTTAAGCGGACATATCATGTGGATGCCACTCGTCATATTAAGCCAATAGTTGATTCGAAAAAAAATTTTCGCCATATATGAATGAAATGTTTGATTAGAATTGAAAAGTGATATATCTCAAACTAACCAGCCATAACTTGTACTCTTGCAACTTTTTTTATTAAATTGTTTTACTACTTATCATTTTGTACATATCATCTTGCAAAACACCTGAGCCATCCCTGGCCATTTTATTTTCTGAACAAAATAATTTGAACTCGTAGCAAATGGCATCCGCGTTGAATACGATCAGTATATACTATGATTTTTACCCTCGCCCCCGTGGGGGGGGGGGGGGCGAGGGTGTTGCATTTGGGTCTGTCTGACTGTCTGTCTGTCTGATTGTTACTTACCGGAATCTACGATTTCGGCAAGTATGTTGGTCTGCTTGTGGGGAAGTTTGTGGATTTGTTACTTGCCGGAACCTCCGATTGTGGATGGATGGATGTCACCAGCTTTTCACATTTGCTTCAGGATGACAGAAGACGGAACGCCAAGTGTTTTGACGATCACATGTCTTACAGGTTCTGAGTAATTAGTGATAAAATTAATTACTACATTTAACTCAATGTTAACATGAATCAGGGCATATCTCGCAAAATATTGATCCTAGGGCAAAAATAACGTTAATTTCGACCCTTGGGCTAATTCACTATCATAATAATGCAAATTTGCACTTTGATCTAATTTTGACCAAAAAGCGAGATGTTAGCCATTTTGTCCTATGACCTTGAAAATGGGTTCAAAGGTCAAATTTAAAGTCATCAGAATATTCAGCATATATCATTTCCTATATGTCCACAATTGATTCCTAAGCTGTTGAGTGGATAATGAGCGAGATATAAGCCATTTTGTCTTGTGATCTTGAAAATGGGGTCAAAGGTCAAATTCAAGGTCATCAAAATATTCAGCATATATCATTTCCTATATGTTTACAATTGATTCCTAAGCTGTAGAGTCGATAATAAGCGAGATATAAGCCATTTTGTGCTCTGACCTTGAAACTGATGTCAGAGGTCAAATTCAAGGTAACGAGAATATTCACCATAATATCATTTCCTATATGTCCACAATTGTTTCCTAGTCTCTAATCTCAATATTAAGTGTGATATTAGGCATAATGTGTCCCATTATAGAGCATAGGAGAATTTAACATGAGAAAGTCCCATTTGGGCCGAGTTTAGGCCAAAATGGCCCACTTCGAGCGATTCAAGCGCAACGAAATTTATAGACATCATAGGAGTACATATGAGGAGTGTTATGTATCAAAAAGAAAAAAAGTTACTGCGCAGATTTCGAGAAAATGGCCGCCAAAGTCCAAAATCAGGCATTTTTCGTCGAAAACGGCCGCCATTTTGAAAAAAAAAATGCGAAAATAAAAAAACTAAAAAATACCTCCTTCTTGAATTATTTAAGTATTTTTGTACAAAATTTCAGAAAAATTTGCCCGTAAACAAAAAAGCTAAAAATGTGGACGACGACGGACGACGACGGACGACGACGACGACGACGACGGATGACGGACGACGGACGCCATGCCAATAGGTTATCGGACCATAGGTCGGTAACCTAAAAATAGATTTGCCATGATTGTGGCAAAGTGAACCTCGAGGGCAGATTGACAATGGCCCCCGAGAAGATGTCATCTGGCCCGAGAAGGTTATTGTGCCACGATTGCAGCAAACCTATACATTACTAGTATTTCGATTCTAACATGGTTATGACCACACTTGAATGCGTTCAGACAAATATTTTCAGTCATTAAGATTATGATGACAATTCTTGACTTTGATTACTAGTAGTTTGGTCAGCGCACATGACATGATAGATAAGGAATAAATACCCAGTATTTAGTATTCCAAACAAACCGAACCGAGACCGCCATACAATCGCATGGAGCAGGGACACAATGTCATATCAGGCAAAACAACATGTCAACAAAGGATTTTTTTATAAACCCCAAACATGTCATGCAGTGAAACCAGGTCCCAGAAAGATTGAGCATGTTCTGCCCCACACATGTAGCACGATCATGATCTTGCTCATGTGCTGTCATTGATACTCCTGCAGGGCGAGGGTCTGCAATCTCTTATTGTCTCGTTCTTACTTGTTTACACCGGATTTTGATTATATTTTTGTGATGCTATATGTTGTCGTTCTATAACATATTTCACCTGGGAGTCAAACGACAATTTTCTATTAAATTTCGGACTTCTATCGCGATAATTTAAAAGGTTATCAATCTACCACAGTGTTAAATTTCAGCCCAAAACGAGATATCGAGAATCTGAGCATTTTTGAGGATTTGGCCTGTTTACATCCATCAGGATTGGAAGTAGCCTATTATTGTAATTCTGGATGAGAAGGCACATTGGGGTGTATTCTATACATACATGTTGATTTCGGAAGATTGCACCGCTACAAAACCGAGCAAATACACAAAATTGTGTGCGGATTCAGAAATTAAAAGACAGAGCTACATGTAAATTTAGCATTGAGGTAGATTACCAATTTTTTCAATTTTCGCAAGAGAAGTCTGAAATCCAGTAGAAAATTGCCGTTTGACACCCATGTGAAGTATGTCATTTGGCATCGCAAAAATATCAGCGAAAAACAGCGTAGACGAGTTAGAAAAATCAGAGTATAGGTCACGTGAACATTTCCGAATGGATCCCAGCTGCTGATATTCTACCAACCAAAGCACGTTTTCAGATCTTGCCACTAGTCTCAATATATGTAAGCTAGTACACACCTGTTTGAGATGTAACTTATGTAGGCATATATGACCTGTTTTCCTTCCGCCATTCTTACATCAAAATTAGCATCTACAACGTCCAATTCAGTACAATATGTGCACACTCGCATATTCAAAATATTTCATCACATGATCAGATTTGCGTAACATAATCATTCCCTCTAAAACACGCCAAAATATTCGTTGCCTAACATCAATGACAACTTCATCAGTGCTTCTCTGTACATAATGCTTACTTGATACAAATTTACGTCTTGTCATTGCTCTAATGAGCAGACATTTGATGATAAGGGGTTCTGCATGATTTTGTAAAATTGGTTAGCACCGTTCGAAGAGGAGGCTTCGATTCCTCGGGACAGCTAGAGTTCAGCGACTTTAGGCGGAAGATGTAAATGAGAAGGTCCATGAATTATATTCTTTAAAATTTCGTCATGAATTATAGCAAAACCCTATTATCAGAAAAATCAGGTAATTGCACATCGTATGATTTCACGTATTTCAGATATGAGAGGTCGCCAGCACAACACATAATACGGAAGATATCCGACACACTCACCAAATTCACCGCCATCCTGATACCTGCAGCTGATACCGTGCCTGATACCGTGTCTGATACCGCGCCTGATACCGTGCCTGATACCTACACCTGATGCCGTGCCTGATACCACGTCGGTCTGCGAGTCCACTACACGGTGACACTTCGCTTATATACCAATGTCAACAAATCAAGGAAGATAACTTTTTAAAATTTATATTAGTGTTATTAAGCGTACAGGACCCACGCAGCATCGGCCTACGCGTATCAAAATCTGCTTGTAGTACAATTGTATGATCAGTCGTCGAATTATTGAGAAATTAAATTAGAGCCGGATTATTATCATTACTGGTGTTCCGAGGCGTCGGGGTGGGGGGGGGGGGGGCACGGGGGGCACTTGGTCAGGTTGGTGGAGGCGAATGTGACCGTGTGTACAGGACATGGTTCTAAGTCGTGTCAACCAGTCAGTAATTGGAGTGATTTTCATTTCATAAAGTATTTCGTTCCTGGAATAGGGCTAAAATTGTTGGTCGAACATATCCAAAATTATAATGCACTGTCATCGAAGCCTGTAGTATGTAGCAAAAAATATGGATGACAGTATAAACCAGTGTCAAATGTTGTAGAAATATCTCAATCAATTATTTTATGTCATTAATTTTAGCTAACACACATTTTACAATCAGTGTTCAGCACAGGACAGACAAGTAAATCGCAGTTCATTGTGGACGACACCGGGTCTTCCTACTGGCGTCATCATCGAACTGCAATATTCGTCGACTTGCGAAATTACCTACAAATCTGGAATTTAATCCCATATACCGGTAGATTTTTTCGTATTAATACTCCATACATTGGCCGAGCATCCAGTTCAATGCTATTTCAGGTCAAATCCGTCCTTCAGCGCTGTTGAATGCTTACAATGCGTAGCCATTGAGTGTAAGTGTTGAAACTCCTGGCGCCCGTTTCACCAAACTGTCTTAGACTAAGACTTACGTAAGTGCGCTAATCATAGTTTAGCCGACTAAGATTAGTGCACTAAAGAGTTAGCTGTCTAACCCATAGATATCCCATAATATACTAGATCGGACACGTGACTCTACGTCACGGCATAACAACGGCGCCATCTTGGAAGGGTACAAACAGTTGAATGCGGTTCAGCATGACAGATGGAGTCTAGAGTTCATTGTTCATAGTAAAATATTAAGAAACGTGAGATAATATAGGATACTAGGCTAGAACATATTCTGATACAGTAATTGTTACGATGAAGATGATTTCAAGCTAGGGCGTAATCACTCGCAGCCAAAACCCAAGTGATGCGGGGTTGACTGAGAATCAACCAATCGAACGACAACCTTCGTGTCACACCGTACAAGCGAAAAAAGTCTGATATTAAAATACTCATTCACAGTGAGTGACGCGTCACTTGTGTGAAAACACGTCACATAGGCCTATCCGTATAGACCCAGGTGCCCCACTAACCGAGTCAGTCGGGACCTGTACAGTGTAACACAGTTTTCAAAACTGCAGGCCCCCCTGACATGGATCTTATGCCGTTATGGGGTGTAATTTCTAAACCTGTAAATAAATGATTAATTAAATATTTGATTTATTTAATAACTTGAAAAATTTATACATATATATGTGTCACCTTTACACCTTTGATTCTGTTATATTTCCTGTCTGTGCTAACAACAACATTAATTTTGCATTTTTATAACTAATGATATATTTTCCTTTCATTACTTTGCCATGCATTTTACATATTGTTCATATGCTATTCTTCTATAATTAAGGAACCTAACTGTGCTTGCTAAACTAGCTGCTAACTTGACTCTTCTTTCATCCATGTGTTACTAAAAAAATATCATATTTTATGCTTTGTGCTGTGCATGCATTGTATATATAACATGCTTGTTTGTCCTTTTATTTCTTCCATTCTCATTCATTTTTCATATGTAAAATCCAAATCATACCTTTATTGTCTCTAAACTTCCATTTTTCAGCAGCTGAAGGTTGTAGGTTCAATTCCTGCTCTGAATGATGAAGGAATTCAGATAGCTCAATGGCAGAGCATCAGCTGTGTTCAACCTTCTACAATAACCAACCCCCATAATACATTTAACTTTTGAACTATTCAACTTTTGCCTTAACCTGCCTGCTTCCTTTAATTTTTACTGTGTGTACTTTGGCAGTATTATTTATCTTTTGCTTTTATCATATTTTTAAGGTATTTATTCATACAACTATATACTGTTATGATATGCATAATACTTCTACCTTGCTTTGCATGTGTTATAAATATCATTCAGATTTTTCATTATTTACATCCTTAATACAGTAACTAATTCTAAATTAATCTCAACTAAGGGAATATAGCTAAATATTCAACATTTGAGGAAATATAGCCTGTTTTGTAGCATTTTTAAATTTTCATGGCTGTAACAAAGTAAGTTAATACTAGTTGAGTCTATTATTGACCAAGGTAAAAATATTTGGGACATGTGCTGTACCGTCTCAAGAACGTCAAAATCTCCCAAGAATGAACAAACAGGAATCAAATATTGTCAGTAAATAGATAGATAGATAGATAGATAGATAGATAGATATATTATACTGACGTAACCCTGTAAGGGAACTTGCCTTACCACCATCCGACCAATTTTTGGCAATTTTTTCTTTATAACCGGAGTTGCCAGGAATGTACTCCTAGAAAGATCATGGATAGAGGTTATTTTTTGACACTTTTAAATAGGAAATCATAAATGCCAAAATTCACCTATACAGTAACCTATCTTAGCCATTGGGCCAATTTTTAGGTTACCGGACCTTGAGTGCCAAATGTCTGACTCATAATGTGTATATTGACCTGAGCGGCCTAAACGATTCCACCTAGATATATTTTTGTATTATTAACATATAGAATATCAAATGCCGCACACATACATGTAAAGGTGACATTGAAGTTCACACGGATGACCTTGATTGGTAAATCTCAAGGTCATTTGTTCACACTGCGAACCTTGATTGGTAAATCTCAAGGTCTGTTACATTCCAATGCTGCCATGGCCAAACCAAACTTGTCCGGTAACCTGTCTCAGCCTTTGGCTAATTTTACTAATTGAATCTATTAATAGTTTGTGGGAAACAGAGACGATAGTGATACGTTGGATACAGCCAAGCGGTTGTCAGCAAAAGGAGTGTGTTTGGATTCTTGTTGTAATATTATCCAATGTATTGATGACTGTATATTTTCTTAAATTTATTGCTACAGTAACATCGATGCCAGGAATAAAGAGGCTCATCAAGAACCCTGGATCAACTGCTCAGGATGGGAATATCTCTACAGTCTCTTCGACACCATCAAAGTCCAAGACAATGGAAGAGGCAACAATAAAGTATACGTGCTATATGACCTCGCACTTTCCAGGACACGCAAAAACCAGTATGGGTTAATGAATAGGTCATGTTCATTTTAGTGATTCCGTGATACAACAAGTCAATCCGGGACCCTACGTTCATGCTGTATATTGCTGTACCACCTTGGATAGTCACGGTGTCGATGCGGATTGCCTAGTGATTGTCCAGCACCTTCCTACACCTAGTACAAATATGTCATAATATTCCTACATGAACCTGGAATGCATGTCCATAAAGCCTTCTATATAACTATTGTTGTAACAGTGCAGATTATTAAAAACATTAAATGTAAAAAAAATTTCCTGTATTTGCCACACACTGTATATATATCATTATTATCTGTTCTATGTCTATGATTATTATGTTTATTAAATGCAAATATTTTATTGGCATTATTCAATGCTTTTTTTTTATTTCTATTGGCGATTTCTTATTTGGTGTCCCATAATGTGATTACATTTTTAGTTTCTTTTAATATTCATGAAATAATATTATGAATAATAATCAATGTTATTTGTATTTTTATAAATTAAATTTAATTGAATAATTTTTTATTTTGTAGAAGGATCAGATTAACAACTGTCAAGGAGGGTGTTCAGCATACAGCTGAAGCTCAAAGAAGAAGATATATGTACAAAAAACAGAATAAAACATTTTGTTATGTAATATTTTGTTGTTATTGGTGTTTTGATGAAATACAAGTTCGTATTTGTAGAAAATTAGCTTTGAAAAAAATTTATTTGATGCAATGACATTGATCATAATAGTAAATGATTATCATGATGCAGTATTGATGCATGAAAATAATGATTACTGTCACACATACATTTCATATAACATGAGCTGAAATCTAGACTTTGAATGTTACTGAAATATATTAATTCCATAAATTACATTTTTAGAATCTGGCTTAGATATTAAACAACATAACCAAAAATGATCGTTTATTCCAAATTCACTAATCATTCTATTTAGGTGTAAACGAATGTTGAGTTTTATCCATACATAACACTGTAGTGCGATATAAAATAAATCATGACGTACACAAATATACAAATAAGCTATACATGGAAGCTATTGTAACCGTTATGACATACAGCTTCATGACGTGACATCACAAGAAATTAGCATATATATATGAAGAGAGCATTATGACAGGTGCATATCATTGCGATGCATATATATACTTTTGATATAAAAACAATCATGACGTACACAAATATGCAAATAATTAGCTATACATGGCAGCTATTTTAACCGTTATGACATACAGCATCATGACGTGACCTCACAAGAAATTGGCATATGATGAGTGCATATCATTGCGTATGCATGTATATACTTTTGATTATTTGACTAATTATTTCAAACAATATAAAACATGTATTCATCATTCTCATAGGACATAGATAGGATAAGTTTTTACATATACGCATTGATTAGAGAAATGTGACAAGCGGTAAAATAATATTTATCTAAACGAAATCAACATGAAAAAAATTAGTTTTTAACATTACCGGTATACATGCTATTGATCCTTGAAAATACTGGAAGTATTCCGAGGTCAAGTTCAATGTCATAACACAAATATACAAATAATTACCTATATATGTAAGCTATTGTAACCATTATGACAAACAAAATAATGATTACATGAATGATTATTTCAAACAATATAATTACCGTCATACATGCTATTGAAATACTGAAATTAGTCCGTTGTCAAGTTCGATGTCATCGAAAGATCTAACTGATGTGATTTCCTAACTGAACTATAAATACAATCATTTTCACCAACGAATAGGATAGGATAGGATAGGATAGGATAGATTTTATTCAGTTTTTAACTTTCCATACAGCTGTGGGGTAAACAATGGCAAAAGTATATAAATATTAAATGAATGGAAGAAAGAAACAAAAACTGAGGGACCAAATTAGCTGAAAGCTGTCTTCCATTTGGCCCCACAAGTACAAGTAATATTATGAAAATAGCTATTTATAATTATTTACATACGACGATACAAAACATTAACATCAGAAACTATTAAATAAAATATGGATTATACACCTGATATATACCTAACAATGATGATGTTACTATGACTGAATATATATATATATATAGCGAATACTGTGTATGTACATGAAAAAAAATATCTATTTATGTATAAACCATAATGGGCAGAGTGAGACAAAAGGTAATGGGTACTGGTGAAGCTAAAGGGGGGCGCACACGGACATCGAGGAGGGGCAGAGGAGGGAGCGGGGAGGGGTATCGATATTTGGTAAAGACCAAGAATAAACAGGAATATATTATAAATGATTTTATTTATTACAATTTTGACACCATTTGTTTGAACATTTTAAAGATTCAGAGTATGATGATAGTAATTGTTTTTTAAAGCTTTTTTTCAAGGTATACCTAGATTGATCAGATGCTAATTTCGGGAGCCATTTATTCCATAATATGGGATAATTATATAGGGGTAATCTTCTAGCTGCAGATGAGTCACATCGCTCAATATAGAGATGACCTGATTGCCTGGTTTCATAATTCACTTGTACATTTCTTGTGAGTTTGAACATATTTTCGAAAGATGAAGGTAATTTCCCTAGATGATAATCATACATAAATAGGATTGTCTCATATATATATTGGTCAGAAATTTTGAGAATATTTGACCGTTTGAATAAGGGTTCGGTGTGACTCCTATAGTTGGACTTATTAATAATTCTTATAGCTCGTTTTTGTATGTTTACTAGTTTATTAACATGACTAGGTGCTGTGTTACCCCATGCCAGTATACCATAGAGTATATGAGGATGTATCATTGAATAATAAAGGGTTTGCAATGAGTGGATTGGTAGAATATGTTTTACTTGCTTGATTTGAAATAATGCCTTAGCAATTTTTTTTTGGATATGTGATATATGGTACTTCCATGATAGGGTTTCATCCAAATGAAGTCCTAGAAATTTGGTACATGTTTCTCTGAAATTCGTTCCTATTTGTTCTAAGGCTATATTATCAATGAAAATTTGAAGATGATTCCTAATTTGTTTTTCATATTGGTTGTTGAATATAATGAATTTTGTTTTGGTGGCATTCAATTGAAGTTTGTTGGAACAAAACCATTCATATAAATTGTTAACCTCAATATTTGCATCTTGAAATAATTGTATTATGTCACAATTGGATAAAAATAGTGTTGTGTCATCTGCGAATGACAGAATGTTGGCTGAGGTACAGTTTGGAATATCATTTACATATATTAAGTACAAAAGTGGCCCCAAAATTGATCCCTGTGGAACTCCACATTTTATGTTTTTGATACTTGATCTATTAGAAATGTCAATTTCAACAAATTGTTCTCTGTTTGTCAAGTAGTCTCGAATCCAGTCATTTGCCCTACCTCGAATTCCATAGATATCTAATTTTTTGAGTAAAATATCATGATTTATAACATCAAAGGCTTTAGATAAATCACAGAGTACTGACAGAGTTGATTGTTTAGGCGTGCTATTTAGGGATTCGGCGCATTGATTCAGTAAGTGGATTATGGGATGCACAGTACTGTGTTTTTTTCGGAAACCGTATTGATGTCTGTAGAAAAGATTTTGGCTGTCAAAAAAACTGGTTATTTTATGGTACATTACTTTTTCAAAAATTTTCGAGAATGCAGGCAGCAAGCTGACTGGTCTGTAATTTGTTATTATATCATGATCTGAAGTTTTGTATATTGGAATAACTTTGGCTCTTTTTAATTGTTGTGGAAAAATTCCCGTACTTAGTGAGATATTAATTATGTGAGTGAGAGGAGTTAGAACGCTGTTTATTGTACCTTTAATGACTTTGGCTGAAATTTCATCCTGACCCGAGCTGGTCTTAGGTTTTAGCTTGTTTACAATGTTTAAGACTTCTGTGGATTCTATTGGTTCAATGAAAATACTGTTTTTATTCGGGGCATTCAAATATTCAGTGAATTGTTTATCTGTTTTTCTTACATTCTCACTTGTTTTTTTGCCAATATATGAGAAGTAATTATTAAACGATTCAGCTATTTCTTGTTTGTCCGTTACAGTTGCTCGTTCAATTTGGAAGGATTGTGGAATATTATGTTTGTTCGGTTGTTTGCCAATAATTTTTTTCAATGTGTCCCAAGTTTTTTTGATGTCATTCTTGTTCAGCTCTATTATGTCAGAATAATAATTTATTTTCATGAGACGTTTTAATTTGTTGTACCAATTTACATAGGATTTATACTGATTGATTGTGACCTCAGTAGGATTATTTAGTTTTTTTTTCAGTAGTTTAGATTTATGTCGCATTGATGTCATAATCCCTTCAGTCATCCAAGGTTCTCGTTTAAAGTACTTTTTATTCTTCTTAATAGAAACTAGAGGACATGCTTTATTAAATTCATTCTTATACATTGTGGAAAAAGTGTCATATGCTTCATTTGCAGAGTTACATTGCAGAATAGAGCTGTAATCTAGACTATTTAGTTGACGTTCGAGATTGTGTATATTTTCCTGTGAAATTATTCTTTGGATGGATGGATCATTATTAGATTTTGTGGGTCTGTTCATTACTTCCAGTAAAAATACACCAAAGTGATCAGACATGTCGGTGACTATTATTCCTGATGTTAACTTTTGATGACATTGATTGGTATAAATATGATCAATTAAGGTGGCGCAAGAATGAGTAATTCGTGTAGGTTTTGTAATTGTGGGAATAAAACCTCGCGAAAATAATTCATCAATATATTCATTTGTTTTAATATGAGTATTGTATTTCAATAAATCAATATTCATGTCACCCATAATTGTGCAAGCCTTATTTTCTAAATTAATTTTGTCTATTGTATCTTGTAAAGTGGTCGAGAATATTTCTAGATCTGCTTGAGGTTGAGTATTAGGTCTGTATATTACTCCCACAATTTTATTTGAATGTTTACTGTTGGAAATGATTTCTATAAATAGAGACTCATATGTATGCGGTATGAAGACACTTAGATCATCTCGTTGTTTGTAATTGATTTCTGATTTAATAAATAAACCAACACCCCCTCTGTTGCTGTCAGGTCGATTTCGAGTCAATAATTTGTGATAGCCTGGCAAATGGATACGAGAGTCTTTATCACAATCAAATATTTCACTCATTCCTATCATATCAAACGTAAATTTGTTATTTTCGTACATCATACCTAGTAACTCATTGAAGTTTTCCCATTTAGATGATAACCCACAGCAATTTATATGAAAGAAAGACATACTTTTTTGAAGGTTTTCAGTTAGGCTGGAAAAATCAGTTGGGTCAATGTATTTACAATCACTCAAATTAGAAAAATTGTTTGGTGATTCTTGGTACTCCTCAGCTTCAACATCATTGTTATCATATAGTTTAGAAAAGTCAAAATTTCTATCATTCCTGACTTGGTCCAAATTTACAGTTGCCATCATGTAATGATCCCCACTCCATACCCCCAGAGTCTACACCCATCCCAGAAGTCCATGTGCACAAGTATCCCCTCAGAGTTACCGTACTGATATATTTGTCAATTCATCGTTCCCATACAACGTATATACAAATTACCCGATGCTGGTGTTGATATGTACAATGTGTATTTAAATTGATGTGGTTAGAACACAAAGTTCCTGTAGCTCATCAACATTATCTGATATTGTTTATCAAGTTGGCATTGATTGCTTCCGATCATGCTTCTATGACTTGATGTTAAAAAAGAATTTTGTGTAGTGGGGGATATTTCTGTGATGTACATGTATTTCTTTACCAAAGTGTGAGGGTACCAGCAGGTGGTTTTGTCAGAGTCAGGCTAGTAGTCCATGACATCAAGACAGATATTCCCTCAGGATTATATTACTGGCATTCCAATGGCTATAGTACATATAGTATTATACAAATTTTAATATACAAACAGTGACTTGATGGTAAGTCAGGCCCATAGAATAAGCACAAAGAATTTTTAGAAAATTGATATCCATATCAGTATGACACCAATACTGATATTTCCTCATTTTTTCTTATCGCTGGTGATTCAAGACTGATAGTACTTGATATACAAATTATTTAATATGAAATCAGTAGCTTGATTGGAAATCAAGTCTATAAATTATGCCCAAAGACAATTGTTGAAAATTGTTACCCAGAAAATATGCAAAAAGACATTTGTTGAAAATTGTATCCGATAAAGTATGCACTAGTAAAGACTTTTTGAAACTTTAATCGAAAAAATGTGCACCCTTTGTAAGTCATCAAGCAAATACTTTCGATATTGATATCTGATGAGGGTCATCATAAATATGCAAAAAGACATTTGTTGAAAATTGTATCCGATAAAGTATGCACTAGTAAAGACTTTTTGAAACTTTAATCGAAAAAAATGTGCACCCTTTGTAAGTCATCAAGTGAATACTTGCGATATTGATATCTGATGAGGGTCATCAGAATGTAATAAGATTCCAATATGTTGCATACATGTATAGCATATGCATGTTTGTAACAGGCTTCGCCAGCCACACAGAACGTGTACCGCCCCTCTCGGGGCCTAAAGCAGTGGGGAGGGGGGGGGGGTATCCTGCACCTAACATGTTTGTTATTAACTAGTACTGACACAGAACATCCACCATCTGGTGATTTTTTTTTTACATTCAATATACTTGCATGAACATGTTGTTTGAGTGATCGGCCTTACAGATATATAAATGTAAACTATATTATAGATACACGAATATACTTGATGGTGAAATAATCACATGTAGGACACAAGATTATAAGAAATCTATGAGAAACTGGCGGATTTATGTGACAATAAAACACTCCATAATGTCATGGGTAAGTGTTATCAGTTATGTATATGATCAGGAGTTTCAGAGCACATTTATTAGGTGACAGTACAGTGATTCCTGCAGTACATTGTATTGCGTGAATCACTGACTCAGTATGACGTGCGCTGAATCAGTGAGTGGATAGATATACATAACACGCTCGATCTGCACGTATACCGTACGGGATACTATTGGGTCTAGATCCAGGTCAAAATACACAGAATACACGAATTTCACAATACAATACACCAGCGAAGTTCACAATGTTATCAATACAAAACTCAAGCAATACTCTCAAGAGATTGGTCTGTAGAGGCCAATGCACAAATTTCACTGCCCTTGAGACCTGACATGAAGTTAAAGCTCACCAATATAGGTACATTAAATGATTTATGTATGCTTATATTACATTTCTAAGCTGTATATACAATAATAAATGCATGCACAGACCAAATTACCTATCTCAGTTCATACGTGACCTTGAGGTTTACATGCAGAGGTAATGTCAGTTCAAGGTCACCAGAATATCCTATTTATATGATTACTTATATGCTAACAACGGTCTGAAACAAAATACCGGGTTTTTTTTATATAATTCCTAACTCACAATCTTATATGCCCGTATTTGATTGATGAACTGTTATTTAAAAAAATAAAAGATATGCAACTAATTTTTCATGTGCCCTTGAAATGAGCTTGAAGGTCAACTCAAAGATCATCATAATAGTCCAATTGTATGTCCCATTTGAATATCAAATTGTGAAAATTGTGACTTTGAAAAACATATCAAAAGATTAAAACCATATTCATGACAGTATATTAAACATATATTAAATATGTGGACAGTTCATAATATATTTTGTTCATTATAATCGAAATATTAGCCATTTTGTGCTGTAACCTTAAAAATGAATTTGAAGTCAAATTCAAGGTCATGATATCAATCCTCATATATGATTTACTGCAAGTTCAAAATTTATTTCCAATATGTGAATCCGATAATAAGTTAGCTATTAGCCATTTTGTGCTCTAACATTGAAAATGAGGTCAAAGATAAAAGGCGATTTCACTAAAATATATATCATTTACAATAGGTCCTATCTGTAAATCGAATGTATATTTTAACATGAAGGGCAAAGAAACTCATGCACATCACAGGGATAAATATCAGGAATGTTATTTATCATTAAGAAAAGTTTTTATTGAGCAGATTTTGAAATCAAACGAATATCACCTGATAATTTGGTCGTGTTTGGTAAAAAAACAACAACTATTCAACAGATAAATAAAAAATGGTTGCAATGTTGAAAAATTAAATGCAATAAAACTATCATATATTTAACTCAATCTTCATGGAAAAAATATTAGATGGTAAATTTTATAAATATTACTAATGAAATTGATTGTTAGCTATGTATAATTACTTTTTAGCAAGCATTATGACAATACATTATCATGACGTAAACAATAAAATTTCTGCGATTGGTTATGTGATACTAGGAAATGGGAGCATTATGAAATGACATAATCATGATGTACTTAAAAAATAAATTGTGGGGGCACTCGCTATGCGATAGGTAATGTGAGCATTGTGACATTTTCACAGTATTACATATGGAGGTATGAACAGCAAAATAAATTATATAAAATAATTATTGTACGAAATATTTCATCAATCTGTTTCCATTCCAAATTACAATATTCCATAATTATCAAAAATATAAATAACACTTGTGCTTCAGGCATATATAAATGTTTTATGACCTTGCTTTTGTTTGATGTATCATAATATTTAAATCAAAACATTATCTATATGGATATTTTGTTGATATTATCATTCAAATAATACTGTCTAGTGATACTGAATGTGGGAAATGTGATATACAATATATTTCATGAAAAATTATATTGTTTTTTGTGGAAAGCATGTATAATTTTGTTAAACATTGCAATGGTACCAATCTATGTTCATTCTCGAGAAGTTTAATCAATATTTTTCTCTTCTTTTCAGTTGGATACAAGTTAAGACATGAGGGAGATGTTCCACACACGCTAAAGCACTATGAAGATTGAATATTCATGTAATATCAGAGAATAAATATAGATGAAAAAAAAATTATAATTGTATTTTTTTATTGTTGTAATAGCCAATTCAATTTTATATCAAATTGCCATTATGTCAGATTTATATCTATATATTAAAAAGTTAGAAGATTAATTTGTGACAAGGGAATATGTTAGAACAAACACTATTTACTGATCTATGCATATCAAAAGCTAGCCAACACTATCTAAACATGATGGTATTAACAAACTTTTATTACGAAACAATGATATAACAATACAAGAGTGATACAAATAACAATACATTACATAGCATTAACAGTCATAGATTTATTGACATAATATCACTTGCATACATGATTTAACTTGATTTTATGACATCACAGAAAACAATACATGTTTCGAAAATTAGTATAACAAGGGATTTGATAGGTTACCGGACAATTTCAGTTTTGATGATTTCAAGGACTAATTTGAAATTAACCAGTCAAGCTCATATTGGTCAATTTCACGCTCACCATTAAATTTCTTTATCTTCATAATACAATATAACAGCTTAATCATAGGACATTCAGATTTAATATTCAAGGTCATATGGATGTAAATTATAAGTGTCAATATGATGTGCAATATAAATATAAGCCTATAAATGTATACGAGTCGATTATGTCCATTTGGGTTGAGGTCTGTAATATGTCTATTATAAATCTGTTGGGGTTTGAATCATTATATCATTTTATCTTGGTTGAGTTTATAACTTTATCTGAGTCAATTAAGTTCAAATTTGAGTAAGTATCCGAGTGTATCTACATATAATTTCTGATTTTATATGAGTCGATTCTGTTGGGGTGTGAGTCATGTCCAGATTGTGATTGTGTTTGGGTTATAATTAGGGCACGGGAGTTCATATACCACCCGGGAAGAACCCTATTGATTTTGGGATCAATCCGTCGAACGACCTTTGACCTAGAGCTTGGAAGAATTTTTGCTGATTCATCCTTGAGGCTTTCATGCATATCTCGGGAACGGTGTGTCGTAGAGCGAAACGGAGCTCAATTTCGGCCTTCTGGCACTAGACAAACTAGTCTAGGGGGTATCTTGGGTCGAATCGACCCCTGGTGTCGAATTTTTTTTCGCCAACTCGGCACTTCCTGTTTGGCCGTATCTCGGAAACGGTGCGTCGTAGAGCGAAACGGAGCTCAATTCCGGCCTTCTGGTACTAGACAAACTAGTCTAGGGGGTATTTTGGGTCGAGACGACCCCTGGTGTTGAATATTTTTTCGCCGACTCGGCACTTCCTGTTTGACCGTATCTGGGAAACAGTGCGTTGTAGAGCGAAACGGAGCTCAATTTCGGCCTCCTGGCACTAGACAAACTACGTTTAGGGGTATTTTGGGTCGAGACGACTTCTGGTGCCATATCTCGAAAACGGTGCGTCGTAGAGCGAAACGCAAAGATGCCTAAGGGCGGGGTATGTCACCTAAACTTTGACCACGGACAGTTCCAGAGTCATCATGGTTCTATACACGGTCTCTTAGGTATATGTTAGCTAGGAATAGAACTCACACGAAATGCCCCAAGGCATCTTCAGGCCTTGACGTCTAGTTGAATCTGATTTGTCGAGTTAGATTTGATTTTCGTCAGGGTCTGTTTGGGCTGATATTCCAAATGAATTAGAATAGATTAAGTTTTCGTTTGGCTCAAAATAAAAAATATCCTTTTGTTGATATATATGGTCAGTTTGCATTGTGATTCAGGTGATGTAGGTTTGGCTCCAATTTTCCTATTTGCGTTGTTTATTTGGGCGTTGTCTGGTATAGTGACATATTTTCTGTTTATTTACAGTGATGCTATCGAAAACCAGAGATGCCGACTCAGTGTGCTCACGCAACCTGCAACAATACCAAAAAGAAGGGAACAAATTTAACCTTTCATAAGTAATTATCATGAACTATTTTATTATTTTGAAATTATTGCGGCAACAAGGAAAATACTATATGGTCAAGTATGGGAACAGTAAATTACTGTTTTATAATGCTATATCTATTTGTTGAAAATTTCAGATTTCCCAAAGATCCACTTCAAAATGAAAGATGGAGGCATCTCATGCGGAGAATTGAAGGATGGAAACCTTCCAAACATGATTTGGTGTGCTCCTCCCACTTCAGAAGTGAAGACTTTGATCGAACGGGTCAGACGACGCGGTTGCGAAATGGAGTGGTCCCCTCCATTTTTGATCTTCCAGCCCATCTTCAGAAAGTAAATAATTTTTATTATAATTGTTTCACTCAGGACTCATTTTGCTTAAATTATTCCAAATGTACATGCATACAAAAATAAGCAATCTCACCAGTCATTATAATATTTTCAATGTTATGTAACATTTAGCAAACAGTGGAAAGATCAACTAACAATAGTAAGAGAAAGTGGGTTGAATCTTCGGACGAAGAATGTGATGATCCCATTCAAGATACATGTTTTGCAAAAGTAAGTGATATTTAACAATTCTACTAATTAATATTATTGCTAAACATTGAGTTCTTCTTTGTATAGTTGATTTCATTCATGGACTTACATAATAAAATTACAAACTCAATTTTTGCACATCAGATGCATAACTACGCGGCTGTATCAGATGAAACGTTCAAACAGAAGTGGCTTTCGGCAGAGAGGAGGGTCCAAGGATTGGAAAGAAAACTTGCCAACTCCCTGAAAAGAGAGAAGAGACGGAAACTAACGGTCCATTCCCTTATGGAGGAGTTGAAGGAACAGAATCTGTTATCACAGGAACTCCAACTCAAACTCGATGAGTACAAAGGTTATTGAAATCTGTTATTGAGCAATCTATACCAATATTATATTTATACTGAATTTCTAAATGTGTACAGGTTAATATCTGAAGTTAAAATAATGAATTAAATTGATACATGCAATTTATAAATATATTTCACAGATTTTCCAATTGATCTATTCCGTACATCGGGTAATACATACTCTGAGGAACAAAGGCAGTTTGCGCTCAATCTTCACCTGTATGGGCCGAAAGCATATGATTTTTTGGCGACAAAAGTTCCACTGCCAACCACCAGAACCCTGAGGAGGTAAATGAACAAAAAGAACAATTATTCAATTGAACATCAAGTTAAATCCGACCAAACGTAGCGATACTAATTTATGACAATATGTTATCATTGCAGATGGCTGTGCAACACGGACGCTGCCGCCGGGATCAACCAGTCGATGTTGACAGCCCTAGAAAAGAAGGTACAACAGAATCCAGAAAACTACGGGAATGCAGCAATCATGTTGGATGCCATGTCCATAAAGAAGCAAGTACTTTACGATGCAAGGTTGAAGAAAATGATAGGTTTTGTGGAGATGGGTGATGGTGCAGACCACGAAGAAGAAGCCAAAGAAGCGCTAGTGTTCATGGTTGTAGGGTTTAAGGGTCACTGGAAAGCTCCAATTGCGTTCTATCTGACAAATTCTCTGCCAGCTACTGTCCAGACACAGTTGCTGATCCACTGCCTTAATGCACTACACGAGATTGGCATCCGTGTCTGGACAGTAACGATGGATGGCCATGGCAGCAACACCGCCATGTGCCGCGAACTGGGTTGCAACACAAGTGTCGAGAACTGTTCGCCGAAATTTCCTCATCCTGCTGATGACAATCAGTTAGTTTACGTTATATATGACCCATGCCATATGATTAAATTGCTCAGAAACATGATGCAAGCTTACGGTATTATTAGTTCGGCAAAAGGACAGGTGCGATGGTCCCATATTACCGATCTAAATGAAGAGCAGGAGGAAGCAGGCATGCGATTGGCGAACAAGCTCACCAGTCGCCACATAGACTTCCATAGGCAGAAAATGAAAGTTAAGCTGGCGGTACAGGCATTGAGCAGTTCTGTTGCATCTTCACTGACGTGCCTTCAGGAGGCAGGGCATCCCAAATTCACAGACACTGCAGCTACAGTCGAGTTCCTGCAGGTGAGACAAGCTGTTACAGTTAATAAAAAAATAGAGGTGAAAAAATAAGAAACTATTTGCAAAATAAAAATACTGTATGAAATATGTCGATTAGGAATTTAAAAAAATTTTCATGGATATGATAATATATACATGTATTATACAGCTGTATTGAAAAACTAGATAACATTGAAGGACTTAAATGTATGTTTAAATCTATTTAAAGATCATCGATCATCTGTTCGACATCTTGAACTCCCGTAATCCTGTTGCTAGAGGGTTTAAGTCTGCCATCAGAGTTGGAAACTGGCCACAAATCAATGTTTTCCTGGAGTCTGCCAAAACATACGTGAAGTCTCTGAAGACTGTGGACGGCAAACCACTGAGCCAATCAAGAAGGTAATAAATCTGTTATAATGACATGATTTTATATATAAGTGTTTGATTAAGCGAATAAGGTGATATATCAGAATTAATAGTTATTTCTATATGTTGAGACGTATCAATCAATCTGATTTTATGTCTCATTTATTCACTTGTTAAAATGATTATCATACACATCAACACTAATAATTTATTAATAGTGGATGTGATAACACTTTATACATTACATGTATGTCTACAGGGATGTGATTATATTTACCGTTCAATATGACTTCAGACACACAGCTGTCACAGGCCTCGTGATCTGTGCTACATCACTGCAGCAGCTTGTCCCCCAGCTCCTGACTGGAAGTCAGACATACCTGCTGACATACAAGTTTTCGCAGGACCATGTGGAGTTACTGTTCAATGCCATAAGGAGAGCCGGTATGTTGTGTTGTATAAGTATTGAGTGATTCATAAATGTAAATTAGTTCCATAGTTTCCATATGATACTTGATTAATAGCAGTATACTTCTATGCTCTGCAAGCATATATAAATGTTATGGAATATTATCATGGTTATTGGAGAAATGTTAAGTTTTAACATACATACCCAATCAGTAACCACAAGCATTTTGTATCCATACACCAAGTAGTGCATTTCTGGACATTTTAAATATGGTAACCTGAAAATATATAAATATGTTGATAGAAAATTGTATAATCATCATTACATTCATGTACATTTATTTCATTTCACCAGGTGGTTGGAACAACAACCCGAATACACTCCAATTCAAGTCAACATTCAGAAAACTTGTTCTGCACTGCAGTGCAATAGCAGGCACAACAGGCAATGTCGTCCAGATGGATGATACTGTGAATGTTGCATGTACAACAATCGGTCCTGACAACTTTACAACAGAGGACCCTGCAGAGGAGAACAACCCCTTTGAGCCAGGTGATCAAATATTCAATGAGCATGATTACTCAGCATGGACAACAACCAACAACAAGATCATAATCGACAGTGCAACAGCGTACGTTGCTGGTTGGGTGGCACGAAAAGTTGTACCAAAGATCAAGTGCGATATATGTCGGTCTTCTCTAGTGGCTGCTGCATTGCCTCAGGAGCACTGCTATCACCTTCTCAAATTGAAGAACAATGGTGGTCTAGTAATCCCCTCCACAGGACTTGTGCGAGCCATTCAGGTGGCAGAAAAAATTCTACAGCGCCTGTCAGACGTCCACAGTGCCACAAAGATTTGCACATTCCAACGCCTTCTGATTAACGTTAATGAACATTTCGGGAGGCAGGACGTTTTCAACATGACCAGTCATGACATTGACACACAACATGGAATCGACAACCACAGCAACACACTACTTTCTGTTGTCTTGGAGACTTACTTCAACTTGAGGCAGCACCACATTGCAAAGACATATAATGTCAAGAACCAGGTTGGCTCGCTAAGACAGAAATTCAACAAACTTATTCTCTTTAAGGGTCAATAAGATGATGAAATGACTCTAGCTGAATTGCAATTCAACATAGGACAATGTACGCATTCATGACAATTTTCAAAGATATGAATGCAATTCAACTCCCTGTATTTTTAAACCAGTCTATCCACTAAAGTTGGAAATTTTTATCTTTTTTGTAATTTTTGCTTCCGTGTGATCACTTCATTTTGCCTCATTGTATATGTGCCAAATTTTCAACGCTGGTCAGAAATGTTGTCTAGAAGAAGTCTATTCTTTTTAAGACGGTTCCGCGGTCCATGAGGTCTGTGATGATGAAATCAATGTTTCTGGTTTACACACGAAAAGTATTATGGCAATGACTGTGGAATTTTGCAAGTATGTTAATATATCACCAGGGAAGAAGCTTATTAATTTTGAGGTCAATCCGTCAAACGACCTTCGACCTAGGGCTCAAAATAATTCTTGGTTAGTCACCATTGGCATTGAGGCTCTCATGCATACCGATATCTCGGAAATGGTGCTTCTTAGAGAAATGGGCGTTATTTTCAGACTTGACATCCTAGACAAACATACATGTATCTGAAGGGCAGTATGAATGACCCTTGACCTCTACCTTAACCTAATTTTTTTATTTGTCGAGTTGGCATACTTTGTCTTCGCTGGTATCTTGGAAATGGTGCGTTTTAGAGTGAAATGGAAGTTTTTTTGCACTCGTTGACATAGATAAACATTTATCACATGCAATGCTGTTTTCCAGTGTCATAAACCCATTGCACAAATTTCATATCCAACACGTGTAATATCGCGTAACGTCACCATGGTAAAATAGCGTAAATACACTGAATTCACCTAAATTTTCTTAACATACCAGGGGTGGCATGTTCGAAATGATCGCAGTGCTAGCGACACAGCGCAACCACGTCGCAAGAATTTGATGTCTATGTTCAAAGACAGCGCAGATATTGCGATATCGTTAACCACATCGCAAATAGCTCAAAATTGCGACAAGGATTTAGCAGTCGCAAACACTTGCGACACGTCTTTTCAGTGAAGTCAGTCAGCCGTTTTCTGGGTATTTCTATCGTCGTGGGTTAGGTGAAGTGACTGAAAATAATTTTTAGATATCATTTAAGGGTTAATTTAATAAGTTGCCACAATGTACATATTTCTTATCATATAATATCAAAACCGTTACACCTAATTAAGTCAACACCATCTTTGTCTATTTATCGAAATCTGCAGTTCTAGATCTACATGCGGTATACGCACTGCAGTTTTGCTTTTTTTTTTCTTGCATTGTACAATTTTTCGACAGAACTGCAGCCTGGAGCTATATTCAGTTATATCGCCATAACTATCACAGAATTATAAGATATTCTGATAATAGACAGGACGGGATTTCGACCAGGTGTGACACGCGATACTGCTATGATTTATGTGTAAATGTGTGACAACCCCTAGTATAAACGAAACATACATTCCCGGATATGGTATGGATAATGGAAGTGGACAGGTCGTAGGCCTCGCTGAAAATGTGACACAAAAGATTAGTATACATGTAGCTTCCTATTAAATCCAGTGAAGCCTATAGATGTGGTAGGTGTTTGTCATATAGTGTAGGCTTCACAATGATGTCGATCACTGTGAGTATGATTGAGCAAGTATATTAAGGGCGTACTTATTAGTTTACTGAATTTTATATATTTATATGAAAATTTGCAGCTCTGTGCTTGTCCAAAAAAACATAATATTGGTCGGAAAATGTTCCCCTTCCTCCCCTCCCCCTCCAACCCATCCTACCTCCCCCTCCCCAAAAGAACGAAATAGCATGCTTACCGCGTATGCATAACTTGATTTCCTTGGGTGTTCCTCATTACTTGCCGGAATTGAAAAGGTGGCAGCACAAACAGTGAGCACGGGCATGAACGTAAGACCCTATTTGTGTTCGATATTCATTCTTAATCCGGGATTGATATGGTAATCATTATCATGCAAACTATTCATTAGATACAGATATCCGTTAGCAAAATTTGGCAAATACCGCGTTGTATAGCTTTGAAAAATACGAGAACAGCCAGTGGACATGAATTTGTATTTTCATGATATAATCATGGTGACAAAGTTGGACATCACAAATTCAGACAGTGTCGCCAAAGAGTAACATATTTTACACTCTTAGGTGTCGCCCTCTGTTTCTAAGCACTGTTCAAGTGTGACAGTATAGTTGCATGTACACGCAGATTACTACTCGCAGGTGCGAGAACCAAGCCGGTGTCGACCCTCTGGCAAATAATCAACTTCCGCTTGCGGCATCGTCGATTACTTTCCAGAGGCGCTCCACCTCAGTGTTTATCCCTTACAAAATCTGTAATTTAATTTTACAATATGTTCCGATCACTGTGTTTTTATATCATGTAATGTGCTTTGATGCTCGCCGATAAAGCGCACTAATATGCCGATAAATAATTGAACCACAACCTTTTATCATCGGGGGTAGCTTCCGGACCTCTCTTGGGTATAAATTCTACTTAAACTAGACGTCAAGGCCTAAAGATGCCGTTGGGGGCATTTCGTGTGCCTAGCGATTACTAAGAGCCGCTATCAGATGCAGCATATTCATTTTGTAATGTAGATATGGTCATAAATTATGTTTATTTGAAAGCCTCGCGGCAGGTTTACTCATGCATGTATCGGTTTTAAATTGAACGGACCCCTTTCTGTTGAGGAAGCACAAATAAAAATGATCAACATGCACCTCGGCTGCGATTGATATTTTATTGATATAAATCACATGCACGAGTTAATAACAATTCGAATACAAAAACCACACAAAACCTGATCTCATCATGATTTGACGCAAACTATTCAATAACAGTTGCCATCATGGTTGCAAAAAAATACATGGATAAACCATAAAATGGATCTCTTAATTTAATAACATTGATAAGGCTTATAGAATTGATTTCACAAACCTAATACAGTGAGCTTTTGATTTAGGGTGGGTTAACAGGCGCCACCCATATACCGACAGAATTGATTTCAGAAACCTAATACAGTGAGCTTTTGATTTAGGGTGGGTTAACAGGCGCCACCCATATACCGATACATGGTAAAACGTGCAAATTGAGCAGCACAGTTTTGGAAATGCGTGAGCGCCATCCAGGAAAAACCAGCCGTGCTGGAAACCTGTGTCCATTTGACCAGTGCTGAACACGCTAGAATGTTGGACCGCATTCTATGTTTTTTTTTAAAACATAAAATGATTGAATCACCCAGTATAATTACAAATAACACCATAAAATTACTTAATCACGATTCGTACACTGTGCGAAGTAGTGGCAAAACACGTCAGTAAACCAGTAGATCATTATACAAGAAATGCTCTTCATCTAAATGTAAATCTGACGTGGACTACCAGTCGATCCCAGACTGTACGCGGGCGACAAGAAAGCCGAGCTCCTGAATTCATGAGATGCGCTGTACATAGTTTAATCAGCACCACCAGGCGTCGTCAAACTCGTTTTTGATGGGCATCTCCTTGTCCTGCCATGGAAACCACACAAAATCTGAAAAAAGATAAGAACACACATAATTAGACTGCACACATATGGTGAACTATGGGTTCATGAATAGGCTAACGCTGACAAATAACTGAAGAATACTTAACGCATTAGCAGCACCAAGAGTCATCCACCGCTTCCTTCATGGCCATCTCCTCGCCTGCCATAGAAAATGCACTGATCTGGAAATAGATAACATAATACACAATTACTTAAAGAATAAGTAGCTGCGGTAGCAGCAACAAGGTCATCCGCCTTGACCTTGACGACTGCCGCCTGCCCCCGTCCGCTGAACTTGAAAAACTGTCAAGCTTTCAATTCCAAACTTCAATTACAATCAGCCTGTAAACCCAAGTTCTTTGATTCCACCCCAAGTTCTTAACAACAGGTGTGCTGAAGTGTGCACCCTCCTGCTCACTTGTTGTGTGGAGCTTGGCTGGAATCAAATAACTTGACTGCGGGTTCACAGGCTGAAACTAACAAGTAATTCAAGAATACTTAACTGAATCAGCAGCAGCAAGCATCGTCCATCACGTCCTTCAGTGTCTCGTCCTCTCGCTGCCAGGGAAACAGCACTAATCTGGAAAGATTCAACAGAACACATAATTAATGACAGAAAATGAGCTGTGGCAGCAGTATCAAGGTCACCCTCCTTGACCTTGATGACTGCCGCCTGCCCCCGGGGCCGCCGTCCGCCGCACCTGAAAAATACAAAAACACATATAGGATTAAACTGTCAGGCTTTCAATTTCAAATTTCAATTAAAATCAGCCTGTAAACCCAAAGTTGTTTGATTCCACCCAAGTTCTACACAACAGGTGTGCTGAAGTGTGCACCCTCCTGCTCACTTGTTGTGTGGAGCTTGGCTGGAATCAAATAACTTGACTGCGGGTTCACAGGCTGAAACTAACAAATAATTCGAGAATACTTAACTGAATCAGCAGCAGCAAGCGTCGTCCATCACGTCCTTCAGTGTCTCGTCCTCTCGCTGCCAGGGAAACAGCACTAATCTGGAAAGATTCAACAGAACACATAATTAATGACAGAAAATGAGCTGTGGCAGCAGTATCAAGGTCACCCTCCTTGACCTTGATGACTGCCGCCTGCCCCCGGGGCCGCCGTCCGCCGCACCTGAAAAATACAAAAACACATATAGGATTAAACTGTCAGGCTTTCAATTTCAAATTTCAATTACAATCAGCCTGTAAACCCAAAGTTGTTTGATTCCACCCAAGTTCTACACAACAGGTGTGCTGAAGTGTGCACCCTCCTGCTCACTTGTTGTGTGGAGCTTGGCTGGAATCAAATAACTTGACTGCGGGTTCACAGGCTGAAACTAACAAGTAATTCAAGAATACTTAACTGAATCAGCAGCAGCAAGCGTCGTCCATCACGTCCTTCAGGGGCTCGTCCTCTCGCTGCCAGGGAAACAGCACTAATCTGGAAAGATTCAATAGAACACATAATTAATGACAGAAAATGAGCTGTGGCAGCAGTATCAAGGTCACCCTCCTTGACCTTGATGACTGCCGCCTGCCCCCGGGGCCGCCGTCCGCCGCACCTGAAAAATACAAAAACACATATAGGATTAAACTGTCAGGCTTTCAATTTCAAATTTCAATTACAATCAGCCTGTAAACCCAAAGTTGTTTGATTCCACCCAAGTTCTTCACAACAGGTGTGTTGAAGTGTGCACCCTCCTGCTCACTTGTTGTGTGGAGCTTGGCTGGAATCAAATAACTTGACTGCGGGTTCACAGGCTGAAACTAACAAATAATTCGAGAATACTTAACTGAATCAGCAGCAGCAAGCGTCGTCCATCACGTCCTTCAGTGTCTCGTCCTCTCGCTGCCAGGGAAACAGCACTAATCTGGAAAGATTCAACAGAACACATAATTAATGACAGAAAATGAGCTGTGGCAGCAGTATCAAGGTCACCCTCCTTGACCTTGATGACTGCCGCCTGCCCCCGGGGCCGCCGTCTGCCGCACCTGAAAAATACAAAAACACATATAGGATTAAACTGTCAGGCTTTCAATTTCAAATTTCAATTACAATCAGCCTGTAAACCCAAAGTTGTTTGATTCCACCCAAGTTCTTCACAACAGGTGTGTTGAAGTGTGCACCCTCCTGCTCACTTGTTGTGTGGAGCTTGGCTGGAATCAAATAACTTGACTGCGGGTTCACAGGCTGAAACTAACAAATAATTCAAGAATACTTAACTGAATCAGCAGCAGCAAGCGTCGTCCATCACGTCCTTCAGTGTCTCGTCCTATCGCTGCCAGGGAAACAGCACTAATCTGGAAATATTCAACAGAACACATAATTAGTGACAGAAAATGAGCTGTGGCAGCAGTATCAAGGTCACCCTTCTTGACCTCCATAGAATGTGGCCTGCCCTCGGGGCCGCCGTCCGCCGCTCCTGAAAATTAGGCCAAGGTCAGATGTTAGCCAGGTCACTGGTTAAATCCAAGTTCAAGAGAATATTCAGCATATATAATATCAAGCATATATCATGTCCACAATTGATTTCTTAGCTGTAAGGTCGATAACAAGCGAGATATTAGCCATTTTGTCCTGTGACCTTACAACTGAGGTCAGAGGTCAAATTCAAGGTCACGCGAATATTCAGCATATATCATTTCCTATATGTGCACAATTGATTCCTAGTCACTTGATTTAACATGGGAAAGTCCCATTTGGGCCGAGTATGGAATATTTGAAATATTTTTAGGCATTTTTGTGCAAAATTTCAGAAAAAAATTGCCCGTAAACAAAAAAGATAAAAATGTGGACGACGAACGCAACGCCATGCCGATGGGTTATCGGACCATAGGTCCGGTAACCTAACAACACATATTTTTCCAAACATTCATCATCATGCACAGGCACGTACAACTCAAGCATTGCATATGTGCCAACTACCGGCCGGTGTACACAAAAACATTTGTTCTGATATTTCGCCTCACAGCAAAATAATGTCAACTTCGCATAGTAAATGTGCACTGTGCAGCACCCACTTGAATAACGGAAAAGCTAACACTCGGGTGCGATAGCAGGAAACCCATGTTGCAATGCGAGTATATTTTTGGAAGCATTTGAGTGTTATAATATTATATTTTGGAAGGATTGAGTGCCACTCTGGACAAATGAATGCGCCATGTGACCAGCTTTGAAAAAAATCATAGTATACATGTACATGTATATCTCAGATTGCCCATCACATGTTACTGTTCATGCAACCCATGCATTCCCATACATTCAGCAGTTGCAGAAAGTTATTTAATGCTAATTCTGTTGCAAACTCAAGGATTCTGAAATCAGTCAGGCCAATAACTCATCGTGTTCACACACTTTATCTACCATACCATGATATTCAGGCTATTCACATGAACTGATGAACGAGGTTTCGCTAATGTATTAAGAGAATAAATAATTTAAAACACATACTCACAGTATTATCCATATGCTGCATATTCACGAACCAGCGGTGCTTTCTGTGGCTAATAAGATCGTCTTTTGTCGCGTATGCCTATATAGTGCTTTAGTTGCGCAATACTGACCAACAGTGAATGTAACTTTGTTTTTCTCATTTCAACAGGGATTAAAATGCGAGTATTATTGGCGCAGAAAAATGAATACGTGTGCCGAAAAAGAACTCAAACTCACATTGAAAATTCTCTTGAGGGTTTACTCAGTTGATCCTTGGTTGATCCATGCATTCTGTAGCCTTAGTAACAGTGAAAAAGCTGAGTCATACGGAGCTGTACATGTACTAGTATTTTTTGGACGAGTAGACCTGTTATGCAACGTCGTCCTGACGATACACTTGATCGAACTGACTGTATGTGTACTTTTTAGGTTACCAGATCTTGATCATCTATTGGCATAACCTTACGTCCGTCGTCCAGAATTTTAGTTTATGGTCAAATTTTTCTGAAATTTTGCACAAAAAATATTTCAAGAGGGAGGTATTTTTGAGTTTTTTTACTTTGCATTACGTATAGGATAGGGCCCCAGGCTGAGGATCTATTGCAGATAGGAACCCGACGGCGAAGCCCTATCCGACATAGTTCAGGATTCCCCCAATGATACATTTCACAAACAGAGTTTGGAATATCTGCTTCACCCATCAAATACGTTTTTAATAAAATTAATTTTGTATATTCATGATATACAATTTCTGCTATTACCAAAAGCCACGCATATATTAGTTGCTTTTGTTCACATGGTTCACGACTTCACCCCCCCCCCCCCCCCAGCCTCTTGGCCCATACAAATCCCCTCCCCTCTCCCCCCCCCCCCTCCGCCGATGCATGTCTGGGTTGCCAGGTCGAAGTACGCTGCTCCTCTCATGTTCTCGCTTCTGTTGTTGTTATTTTGCTACACACAAAAACCGGGAACGAATGTACGTGTATTGCATTGCATGCAATCGCTGAGTTCTCCAGTGTACCAGTGTCAACAATATTACTCCAAGCACTAAATGTCAACCCAGTCTACATGCGAGTCATACAACTAAACGTGGTCACACTTGAATGACCTCAGTGGCTAACATGTGAACGGGTATAAACAAACCAATATCTATATGTCATGTCATGTACCACAGTATCGACACCATTTACATATTTGGTATCCTGGCTATCAGAGACGAATTTATAGTGAGTACCAGTACCGTGACACTTTTGGTTAAAGCCCTGGCTGTGTACTGTCCCTGTACATGAAATATTTGACGTGTTTTGCATACATTCCTCCCTGACAGGAGGACAGATAATTGTGTTCCATTCTCGGATCGTAGATGAGGCAAGCCATTCTAATGGGACAATCTTGTTGTCAATGCGATCATCCAGTTCAAAATGAATCGCCACTACATTTCCTTTTCGTGTGCTGCCAAATGTTGGTGTTATTCAATATGAACACCATCAACATTGCATGACCTGGTATCTACATAGTCCGGCACAGCGTGCAGTCTATGACGTCATCCGGATTAAATTTCGGCAATGATGAAACGACTCAAGTGAACAAACATGTGTAGTTTCTGGCATACACTGTTTGTACACTCGTAGTCTTTCCTATTTTTATATTTCTTTCAGGTTCCTATCTAGATAGGAACCTCCCTGAGAGGTTCCTATTAAGGTGTGATTGCACGTAACTTACCGGTGACTGCACTGAGGCACTTTTCCATTGACTTATAATGTGAAAGTAAAGGTAACAAAATCCCCAAAACAATACAATTCCCTGACCTAAAACTTGGCTAGCACACACACATATACTCGGGGATGATGTACCGAGACATGGTTTCATAAATGATATCACGAAAGCTGTGCAATTTGATGATTAGATAAATCATTTTATACGTTTCACCAAAACGAAGATTCGAGTGTTCTGCTTGACAAGCACTGGCTGTTACATATATTTATTCCTTGTTGTCGTCAAAATAATGAGAATATCTAGGGCAATACTTTCTGTGAGATGAATACAATGAGCTGAACATTCATAATCCCAAACTCCTCGGTGCACCCGAGTGCATATCACCTGTGAGTTCTACTGGCCTCACTAGCTATTTGCTGCACAGCATAATCCTTTCGTTCGCCCTGTTGTGAGTGTATTTTGTAGACTGAGAAATAGGTCGGAAAATGACATATGAAAACGATGAATTTAACAAATTTAACATTTCTTAGTAAGAAACAGAGTCTCGGTTAGTAATCCTTGATGGCTAACAATCAGAAAGGCAAAGTTTCACGTTGATTGGAAGTGTGTAAATTCATGAATTTGTTACCTTTATATTTACATTATAAGTAAATGGACAGCTGGTCAATGCCAGGTTCATGACGATCACATGCAATCAATCCTTAAAAATAGGGACTTGGCCATGACAAAAGAATCATGAACTATCTTCTTTGAAAAACGCCCATTTTGGACTTTGCACTATTCAAGCGTCTTCTCCTCCGAGACCACTCAATGGAATCTTCCAAAACGTATGTTGATATTATGGCAGAGTCGCCACAAACTGATCATGTTTTTATCTATTTTTTTTAACTCGGGAAAAAAAGCCAATTATTAATAACTGGACAAATTTGTAGTTTTAAAGTTTACAGTCGAATCTCTCTGAAATTCAAACCAATATACTCAAAAATACTACAACTATAGATTATTGTTTTTTTCGTTTTTTTATTTTCGCATTACCTCAAAAGTGGTGGCCAATTTCCTATATGTCCACAATTTATACCCAAGCTGTAGACTCGATAATAGGAGATATATCAGCCATTATGTGCTTTGGCCTTGAGAACATTTTGTCCACATTTTCAAGGTCAAAGAACAAAATGGGTGGCATCACGCTTATCAAGTTTAAAGCTTAGGCTTATAGAACATGATACATGCTGAATATTCTCATGACCGTGAAGTTGACCATTGACTTCATTATCATGGCTGATATATCTCCTATTATCGAGTCTACAGCTTGTGGACATATAGGAAATGATACATGCCGCATTTGTTGATGGCCTTGAATTTGACCTTTGACCCAATTTTCAATGTCAGATCACAAAATGGCTAATATCTCAATCATTATCGACTTTACAGCTTAGGAATCAATTATGCACATATGGGAAATGATATATGCTGAATATTTTCATGACCTTGAACTTTACCTTTAAACTTACTTTCAAGGTCAGAGCACATAATGGTTGATATCTCTCTTATTATCAACTTTACAGCTTAGGAATAAATTGTGAAGGAAGTCATATATATGCTGAACATTGTCATGATCTTGAGTTTGACCTTTAACCTCATTCTCAAGGTCAGAGCACAAAATTGCTAATGTCTGTATTGAGTTTACAGCTTTGAAATCAATTGCGGACATATAAGAAAGGATGTATGCTGAACATTTTCGTCACATTGAATATGACCAGTGACCTTATTTTCAAGATCACGAGACAAAATAGCTAATATCTAATGTGTAAAAACGTAAATCGTCTGGTAACCTTCCTTAGCCTTCGGGCTAATTTTTAGGTTGCCATGTTGGAATGACCCCGCGTCCATCGTCCACATTTTTAGCTTTGACGTTAGTTTTTCTACAAATACCAAAAAAAAATATTTCAAAAGGGCGGCATTTTTTCATCTTACATCATTTTAAAAAATGGTGGACATTTTTGTCGAAAAATGCCCCATATTATGGGATAGTCCCCACAAACTGATCTTTGGAATTTTGAATTTCTCCTTTTTCTCACCAATTTTTTGAATATGAAAAAATGCCTATTATTGATAATTGGCAAAACAATATAATTGTATCTTCAAAAGTTGCAGCCGAATCTTCCTGCAAAAGAGAGAGTTTTTTTTTTATTTTCGCAATATTTTCAGAATGGCAGCCATTTTCATAAAAAAAAACAATTTGGACTTCACAATATTCAAACATTTTCTCCTCCTAGGCCGCTTGATGGAATTTCACAACACTTTGTGTGTTGATATTATGGGATAGTCCCGCAAAGTATTTTTTAGAACTTTTAATTTCCCTTCATTTTTGTTGCAATTTTTAAAATTCGATTTTTTCTCATAAGAGTATATTTTCGAATTTTTCTGATATCTTGAACCAAGATACTGAAAAATACTACTAGAAGGGCATAATCTGTTTTCAGGATTTCTCATTATTTTTAAACGAGAGGCCAGTTTCGACAAACAGCGCTCAATTTTGGACTTAATCAAACAATATTCAAACGACTTCTCATCCGATACCACTTCATGTAATCTTTTGGCACTTTGTATGTCGATACTGTTGTGTATGTATGGTTATGAAACGACGCTCAATTTTGGACTTTGCAATATTGAAACGTCTTGCCCTCCGAGGCCACTTCATGGAATTTTTTGGCATTTTGTATGTGGATACTGTGGAATATACCCCCGTCACACTGGAATGGCGGTGCCACGGCGGGGCTTGTACAATGTAAATCGCCGTGGCATTGCCATGATCGCCGTGGTTCCTCGGCGATTCCGCATTTGATCGCCGTAGCACCGCGGAAAACTGTCAACACCGCGGACCTTCGCGGTGGCATGGCGGAAGTTTTGAACATGTTCAAAACTTCCGCATTGCCACCGTGATTGGGCCAATCCGCAGTAGGATCGTCGTGGCACCGCCATAACCACCGTGGAACCGTACTAAGACCTCATTAGCATCTCCATAACCGTCATGCATCCTCAGGAAGACCGCCGTGCAACCGCCAGAAAAGTAAACTGGCAACACTACTGCGATCAAGTGGCGGTGATGGCGGTGCTACTGAGGTGCTACCACGGGAGCACTGCGGGTATGGGGGTGCCACGACAGACTCAATGAGGAATTCAAGAATACTAGGCGATCTTACTGCGATTCACACGGCGGTGGTGGCGGTGTTATTGAGGTGTCTGTACGGCAATGGCGTTTCCACTGCGGTTGCACGGATGTTGCACTGAGGGTCTTGCACGGTGCTACGGCGGTCAAATTTTTGCATATAAAAGCTTTGGTTTTCTGAATAAATTTCAAGTGTTCTGAAAGTTTTGAAACACTTCAGATCAATTCATTGAAAAAGAATAATGGTAGATAACAGAAATCTGATCGTCATGCAAAACTTGCTGTCAGATGAGCAAGCAATCCTCATGGGAAGACTCCTCTTCCGAGGGTGGAGGGGCGTAAGAGGGCGTTTTTTGGTAGCTCTTCCCCTTGTTGTGGTACGTTTCGGCATAATTACTGTAGTGTACACGTCACCAAAAAAAGGTAATGAATTTCACCGAAAACCACCTCCCTTTTATAGAGCCGCATCGTTTCGCGATGCTGCCGCAGTGCCACCGTCGTAGCACCTC
The DNA here is from genome assembly GCA_949152475.1 of Terebella lapidaria. Classification (NCBI taxonomy): domain Eukaryota; kingdom Metazoa; phylum Annelida; class Polychaeta; order Terebellida; family Terebellidae; genus Terebella; species Terebella lapidaria. The sequence goes on from OX424564.1 coordinate 39,431,208, forward strand.
GGTAGCACCGCCACCCCGTAGTAGCACCTCAGTGGCCCCTCAATGCTTCCCCCAACAGCGTAGTACTGCCGCCAATGATCACCATGGAACCGCCAAACAAACCATAGTGGTAACTCAGTAGGATCGCCATGTCCGCAGTGACGCCGCCGTGCTTCCTCCCTGGATCCTCAGTAGTACCGTGAAGAAAAACTCACGTTTGATGAGAGGGGAAAAATACGAAAACCCTACTGGAGGTGTCACTACGGTGATGGCGGTTTTGACTGAAAACAGTTGTGGTACCGTAGTGGCACCGCCAGTCCAGTGTGACGGGGTAACAAACCAATCTTTTTGAATTTCTCCCCCATATTTTTTTCTATCAAGATTATTAGGGATCAAACACCCTCTTTAATGTGGAGTTAAGGGTAATTGTAATTTGGGTAATTTTCATAAAACAATTCCGACCAATCTGCCCTAGCAATATTCCATTTCGGGATCCGAAAGTAGGAAAATGATCACTGCCACACAGGTCATCATAGAAATCCTTTGACAATGACGGATGACCCAATAAGATATCACTAACTAAAAATGTTCCATATGCTATGGGGCTTATTGAAACAAAACAAAGGCATATTATCATTATATATGTGCACAAATCCAGCAATACACATGAATTGCACACATTAATTAAAATCAGCCCAAGAGCTAAGAAAGGCACCGGAGAATTACTTTTAATCAACAACTTTTTTCCACCAAAATTGCCGTTTTGACCTTTCAAAGTCGTTAAAGGTCGAATTCAAGGTCACTACTGAAACCGCAATACACGTATATGATTTTCTATTTGAATCTGCCGATATTTAACCTCTATCTTGAAGTGTTCTAGGAGTTTACTCTGTACAGCTCCCATTATGAAGGGAAAATTGCGTGATATTTTTGGCTGCAAATCACTCAAATCGAATAATATATTGATATTTGTCTCATAAGGTGCTTTTGTTGCCAGTAAATCGAGCAAACTCTCACCTTCATTCGATTTGAATAATAAATCATTCAAAATATTATCACACTCAAGAAGTGGGCATATTAAAACTTATTCTGGTGCAAGAAAAGGTTGATATTTGTCTCAAAACCATGGATGACTTTGATTTCATTTCGTCTGTTTGAGAATTTTTTTTTCAATTCGGTAATCTTTCCAGGCATTGGCCTTTTTTTGGCTTGGCACATATTCCTATATAATGTATTTATTAATTTCGTAAAAAGTACAAGTGCGAGATACAATACAACAGTGATCCAAATCAACATTAACACATGAGGTGGTGTACAATTGATCATTCAACTCGTCAATCTCAGACGATTCAAACTGAGGTAGTATTATTTGGCGACATTTGCCCAAAGAGTGTAACATCATTGATGTTGTTACACTCTTTGATTTGACATCTAACACATCTCGGTAACAGAGGCACAGTCTTCTTCATTGTGTGGTTTAAATTAACCGCGGGAGTTTTCTTGCAGTTGATGACATTACGTTTGTTGACAGAGTAAGAAGAACTTTTGTAAGATAAAGAGTTAGACACGACAGAACCGCTAATCTGAACACGCCAGTCTGGTGCATAATTGGACGAGAGCAGTACCGGTTCTTGATTTAAAAAAAAAACCTGGTGTACATTCGAATGTGCCCATTCACACCATCGACGTATAAATCAAGTAGATCTAGGCCTACTTAATACCTAGACCCCCCCCCCCCCCCTCACCCCAAAGCATAAGAATTTGCTAAATAAACTTTTCCCTAATATGTCAAATATTAATTGTCATTGCCGCGATTCTAAATTTGACCACATTAACGAAATAAGGAATAACAACTAAAAACAGTCTAAGAACAATGTGTTCAGTCCGTGCTGACCTACGTGTAAATTCTCTTCAGAAATCATTTGCATTTTGCAATATTGTTATCAGTTTCGACCCAAGAAATTTCAACCCAAATAGTGAAGATGTTTCGAATTCAGGTATCGGATGCGCATGGGAAATTGAATCCAGTTTCTTTATTCGTCCAGTGTCCTTTATTGGTCCGTGCACTGTCGCGTTCCTTCCATTCCTCTGTTTCTGTCCATTAAGTTCACATCAATTCTGAAATATCCTCGAATGTAGAAGAAAGCTTGTCCAAACGAGAAGACTCACACACGAATGCAGACGATACACCTGGTCAGGCCCAGGCACACGGATAAAGCGCATGCGCAAAGGCGGATCCAAGTGAAGAACAGCACGATGATTGGCTGAATGGCCCAGACCTGCACCGCGGCGTTGATTCCATAGATTAGGCCGCAAATCGAAACCGAAAGCCAGCCACATAGCTGCGAGGTCACGATGAAAGTCATGGCCTGTGACGAAGAAAACAACGAACGATGATTATCTGATTATTTGGTTTGGATATGTTGCTCGAATACTGTTGATAAACTGTTATGTCAGTTTGTGTATTGATAAGTATTTTGTTGCAGTTATGCATGTATATTATTATCTATGCACTTATCATGCTTATGTGGACAAACCCTAGATTTACTGTATTTTCAATTGAATGTGTCACAGTTCAGTTCAAATAATATGTAGATCAGATCATAAATATAATCAAAAGATCCAACCCTTTCCTTGTTAATCTTACGTAGGCCTATTATTAATATGCTTTAATCCCATGGAATTTTTTTTTTTCAACATATAGCATTTCACGAAAAATAAAGTAGCAATCATAAAAGCATGTCATTCCAATGAAGTAAAACAGTTTTTTTAATCACGGCCTCATGGCCTATATATGTCTATTGCAAGTTTTGCTATATATTTTATTAGAATTGTTTAAATAATAAGGTTGGATAAATAAATGTAACTCAACAGCAAATTACAAGGATAATATATTTTATTCGACAGCGTTTACACGAATGACAACCCCGAATTGACTCCCGACAGAAAATATTCCGAAACATGGTCTACACACATGACACAGTTAAAATATCTGAATCCGATTTTATTGAAATGTAGACATGCATGTTCCGTGAAACAACCTAAAACTTCTTCGCTTGAATAGTACAAAATATCAAAATAGTACAAATATTTGCAACTATGTCACACATCACTTGATTATTAGGTCGAGTTATAATGTTATTTTCTGAGTCAGTTCATTGAAAAGACACCAATTATACTCGCATCGTCTCGAGTTTCGAAAGAATGTGATAATATATAACATTATCATAAATACATGTATAGGCATGTGTATTTACAAAGACTGCAGGTTAATAAGGTCATAATGGACATTTATTACACGGATCACTCACACACCGGCTTTCTGGCCAATGTAGTCATAATGATAATCTGTGTAACGTTACATCTCATGCACAGCCAGCATAAAAAAAATAAGAGCACACAAAAGGCACGTTATACATGTAGGTCGAAATGACATTTCGGAAGTTTGAATCACAGCAAACTGAAACACAACTAAATAATCTTTACCCAATTTCGAATGTCTAATTATATATTATACGACAAGCAAAATAATTACGACTATAAGGTCCAAAAACTTAATTATCGCATTTTCCGGATGTCTATCCAAAAATTAAGTTTCCTCCCACAGTTGACCCATTTTTCATCGTCCCGTCCGTTCATCGTCAGCGCGATCATTTGTCTTCGGCGTCGGCGGTGGCCCCGTAGTTGTACGTCGACGTCGAGTTGGTGACGTTGAGGCCGGTCAAGTCAGTGCGGAAGCGCCCCCTGATGTAGGCAAGACTCTGGCCGAGCGACTGGCAGCACGGGTCGCAGCAGGCGCGCACACAGGCGCGGTTACACGCGAAACACAGTCGGAACCAGGTGAACAGCAGCTTGATGACAGGCTGCACGACCCAGATCTGCACGGCCGCGTTGACGCCGTAGATACAGCCGCAGACCAGCACCGAAATCCAGCCGAAGATAGCCGAGAGAACGTAGAATACGCCGCTCTGTTGGTGTGTGAGGAAGAAATAACAACGTGAAATGATTTTCAACGGCAAATATTGTGTTCAGGTAATTAGTAACAGAGTGACTATTTATTCGATTTATGAGTTAGACGAAGCATTATGGCATCCCAATCACGTTCTGAGATGTAAAAAAAGTTGAAGATCGTGCCTTGCACTTATCCGAATGTACTAAATGCATTTTATTTCCATGCAATGAATCCGCTATGTACTGGAAATGAGCTTTAGCATATTGGCAGCTCTTTTATGATTAAGCATTGAAAGGTTCAAAGCCCAGATGTTAAATTAAACACACCTGTCAGTCGTTTTCCACCAACAATGATAAGTTCGGTATTATTGACGTTAGTTCGTCATGCTTGACGTTATTGAAAGCCATGTTAGAAATTTTTGTCGTTATTTTTGATGCATGATTGCAATTTAATTAAGTAGTAAAATTGAAACATAGCACCAAGGGTGCTGTAGCTTACCGACAATCATGTGAATTGCGTAGAATACTGAATACATCTAAATTGTTACACTGATGTTAAAATCTATATGTTAAAACATGTTCGTAAATGTTGATAGAAACACATTTTCTGTATAGACTATAATACGAAATCAAGTTACATCTTGAAAGATTTTTTTCGTTAATGACAAATTTTCACAGACAGTCGATTCAAAGGCAACAAAACTTATACACATCACAAAGGTACATAAGGATAATCTTATACATGATTTTGAGGAAAACTGTCTGAATAGATTTTGAGAAACTGACCACCAAAGGCAAAATTCATCGTTTTTTAGACAAAAAAGAGCGTTTTGACCTTTCAAGGTCATTGTAGGTCAAATTCAAGGTCACCACTCAAACCGCTATATATGATTTCCCATTTGAATGTGCCAATACTTAGGCTCTATCTTTAAGTGTTCTATGAGTTTACTCCGCACAGCTCCCATTATGAAGGAAAATTTGGGTGAAGTCCAAAAAAATTTTCAATGGCCAAAAAAAATTTTTTTTTTTTGCTGGAAATGGCTCAAAATGAATACTGACTCGATTTGAGACCCCCTCCCTGTGTGCAAGTGATGTGATGTCCGTCTCCCCCCTCCGTGTGCAAGTGATGTGATGTCCGTCTCCCCCTCCCTGTGTGCAAGTGATGTGATGTCCGTCTCCCCCCTCCCTGTGTGCAAGTGATGTGATGTCCGTCTCCCCCCTCCCTGTGTGCAAGTGATGTGATGTCCGTCTCCCCCCTCCCTGTGTGCAAGTGATGATATGTCCGTCTCCCCCCTCCCTGTGTGCAAGTGATGTGATGTCCGTCTCCCCCCTCCCTGTGTGCAAGTGATGTGATGTCCGTCTCCCTGTGTGCAAGTGATGTGATGTCCGTCTCCCTGTGTGCAAGTGATGTGATGTCCGTCTCCCTGTGTGCAAGTGATGTGATGTCCGTCTCCCCCCTCCCTGTGTGTAAGTGATGCGATGTCCGTCCCCCCCCCCCTCCCTGTGTGCAACTGATGCGATGTCCGTCTCCCCCCTCCCTGTGTGCAAGTGATGTGATGTCCGACTCCCCCCTCCCTGTGTGCAAGTGATGTGATGTCCGTCTCCCCCCTCCCTGTGTGCAAGTGATGTGATGTCCGTCTCCCCCCTCCCTGTGTGCAAGTGATGTGATGTCCGTCTCCCCCCTCCCTGTGTGCAAGTGATGTGATGTCCGTCTCCCCCCTCCCTGTGTGCAAGTGATGTGATGTCCGTCTCCCCCCTCCCTGTGTGCAAGTGATGTGATGTCCGTCTCCCCCCTCCCTGTGTGCAAGTGATGTGATGTCCGTCTCCCCCCTCCCTGTGTGCAAGAGATGCGATGTCCGTCTCCCCCCTCCCTGTGTGCAAGTGATGCGATGTCCGTCTCCCCCCTCCCTGTGTGCAAGTGATGCGATGTCCGTCTCCCCCCTCCCTGTGTGCAACTGATGCGATGTCCGTCTCCCCCCTCCCTGTGTGCAACTGATGCGATGTCCGTCTCCCCCCTCCCTGTGTGCAAGTGATGCGATGTCCGTCTCCCCCCTCCCTGTGTGCAAGTGATGTGATGTTCGTCTCCCCCCTCCCTGTGTGCAAGTGATGTGATGTCCGTCTCCCCCCTCCCTGTGTGCAAGTGATGTGATGTCCGTCTCCCCCCTCCCTGTGTGCAAGTGATGTGATGTCCGTCTCCCCCCTCCCTGTGTGCAAGTGATGTGATGTCCGTCTCCCCTTCTCCCTGTGTGCAAGTGATGTGATGTCCGTCTCCCCTTCTCCCTGTGTGCAAGTGATGTGATGTCCGTCTCTCCTTCTCCCTGTGTGCAAGTGATGTGATGTCCGTCTCCCCTTCTCCCTGTGTGCAAGTGATGTGATGTCCGTCTCCCCTTCTCCCTGTGTGCAAGTGATGTGATGTCCGTCTCCCCTTCTCCCTGTGTGCAAGTGATGTGATGTCCGTCTCCCCCCTCCCTGTGTGCAAGTGATGTGATGTCCGTCTCCCCCCTCCCTGTGTGCAAGTGATGTGATGTCCGTCTCCCCCCTCCCTGTGTGCAAGTGATGTGATGTCCGTCTCCCCTTCTCCCTGTGTGCAAGTGATGTGATGTCCGTCTCCCCTTCTCCCTGGGTGCAAGTGATGTGATGTCCGTCTCCCCCCCTCCCTGTGTGCAAGTGATGTGATGTCCGTCTCCCCCCCTCCCTGTGTGCAAGTGATGTGATGTCCGTCTCCCCCCCCTCCCTGTGTGCAAGTGATGTGACGTCCGTCTCCCCCCTCCCTGTGTGCAAGTGATGTGATGTCCGTCTCCCCCCTCCCTGTGTGCAAGTGATGTGATGTCCGTCTCCCCCCTCCCTGTGTGCAAGTGATGTGATGTCCGTCTCCCCCCTCCCTGTGTGCAAGTGATGTGATGTCCGTCTCCCCCCTCCCTGTGTGCAAGTGATGTGATGTCCGTCTCCCCCCTCCCTGTGTGCAAGTGATGTGATGTCCGTCTCCCCCCTCCCTGTGTGCAAGTGATGTGATGTCCGTCTCCCCCCTCCCTGTGTGCAAGTGATGTGATGTCAGTCTCCCCCCTCCCTGTGTGCAAGTGATGTGATGTCCGTCTCCCCCTCCCTGTGTGCAAGTGATGTGATGTCCGTCTCCCCCCCTCCCTGTGTGCAACTGATGTGATGTCCGTCTCCCCCCCTCCCTGTGTGCAAGTGATGTGATGTCCGTCTCCCCCCCCTCCCTGTGTGCAAGTGATGTGACGTCCGTCTCCCCTCCCTGTGTGCAAGTGATGTGACGTCCGTCTCCCCCTCCCTGTGTGCAAGTGATGTGACGTCCGTCTCCCCCTCCCTTTGTGCAAGTGATGTGACGTCCGTCTCCCCCTCCCTGTGTGCAAGTGATGTGACGTCCGTCTCCCCCTCCCTGTGTGCAAGTGATGTGACGTCCGTCTCCCCCTCCCTGTGTGCAAGTGATGTGACGTCCGTCTCCCCCTCCCTGTGTGCAAGTGATGTGACGTCCGTCTCCCCCTCCCTGTGTGCAAGTGATGTGACGTCCGTCTCCCCCTCCCTGTGTGCAAGTGATGTGACGTCCGTCTCCCCCTCCCTGTGTGCAAGTGATGTGACGTCCGTCTCCCCCTCCCTGTGTGCAAGTGATGTGACGTCCGTCTCCCCCTCCCTGTGTGCAAGTGATGTGACGTCCGTCTCCCCTCCCTGTGTGCAAGTGATGTGAAGTCCGTCTCCCCTCCCTGTGTGCAAGTGATGTGAAGTCCGTCTCCCCTCCCTGTGTGCAAGTGATGTGACGTCCGTCTCCCCTCCCTGTGTGCAAGTGATGTGACGTCCGTCTCCCCTCCCTGTGTGCAAGTGATGTGACGTCCGTCTCCCCTCCCTGTGTGCAAGTGATGTGACGTCCGTCTCCCCTCCCTGTGTGCAAGTGATGTGACGTCCGTCTCCCCCTCCCTGTGTGCAAGTGATGTGACGTCCGTTTCCCCTCCCTGTGTGCAAGTGATGTGACGTCCGTCTCCCCTCCCTGTGTGCAAGTGATGTGACATCCGTCTCCCCTCCCTGTGTGCAAGTGATGTGACGTCCGTCTCCCCTCCCTGTGTGCAAGTGATGTGACGTCCGTCTCCCCTCCCTGTGTGCAAGTGATGTGACGTCCGTCTCCCCTCCCTGTGTGCAAGTGATGTGACGTCCGTCTCCCCTCCCTGTGTGCAAGTGATGTGACGTCCGTCTCCCCTCCCTGTGTGCAAGTGATGTGATGTCCGTCTCCCCCCTCCCTGTGTGCAAGTGATGTGATGTCCGTCTCCCCCCTCCCTGTGTGCAAGTGATGGGATGTCCGTCTCCCCCCCCCCCCCCTCCCTGTGTGCAAGTGATGGGATGTCCGTCTCCCCCCCTCCCTGTGTGCAAGCGATGGGATGTCCGTCTCCCCCCCCCCCTCCCTGTGTGCAAGCGATGGGATGTCCGTCTCCCCCCCTCCCTGTATGCAAGTGATGGGATGTCCGTCTCCCCCCCCCCCCCTCCCTGTGTGCAAGTGATGGGATGTCCGTCTCCCCCCCCCTCCCTGTGTGCAAGTGATGTGATGTCCGTCTCCCCACGTCGAAGAGGACTCGCTAGGGTTGAGTTTCACCTCCGGATCGAACACAGGCCAGTTGCGCTAGTAATGCTGTGTCCGCACATAAGGGTGAACTCCTGTTGCCCGAGTCTCCAAGGTATTCAGAGTTGCGGCGGTCTGCGGTCTCTCTGGAGGGTCCAGGTGCACAGTCCAGATTCTTGCACTTATGACAACGTGACAGTCCATCAGCATTGCTCAAGAAAGCCTGAGGTCGGTCGGGCAGGTCGGCCAACCCTGAACTGTAAGAAACGTGGGGTCCAGGCTCGGCGTGGCTGGCTGACTGCGCTTGTGCTCTCGTCAAGTGCAATTTGGATCAGCCACCGCTCCCTCTCCGTCAACCGAGCGTGCCCTACGATCAGATCGCTCCAAGTGAGGTGATCGGCCGTGGTCATCGCAGTCAGTGAGCGAGTCAGTGAGCTGATCAACTGCACTTCGGAGTGACTATCCGACGCCTGGATCGGGGGTCCTCGAGGGGATCGACCTGGCCGGGCGAGGAAGCCGGTACAGTCTATCTAACTGCCCAGGGCCAGCCAACGTCGCCGGAACCCTATCTGTTGCGCCCAAGGACATCGGAGGTTACAGGATGGCTGGGTCGGCTGTTCGTACAGAGGAAGGTGTGGGAGTGATCCATCCCTGGATCCGCTGGTCGTGCTTGGGGTAACTTGAAGACCGGAGAGTGTCTCCGGCCGCAACAACCGTTGCAACCCCGCAGAGTTCGACTCTACGTCCGGAGATGGAGTCGGGGATGTACGGGACGTCTCCGCAGACTGGGACATGTCCTACGGGTTGTCCGGATGACCTTCCGTGAGGACTGAGCTCTCACGTGTCGACTCGCAGTCGACCCGAGATCAGGTGCTGCTTGATATAGGATCAGTTTCGCCTTCACTCATGTCTTTTTGTCGAGCTTGTCCCGGAGGAGAGTAGCAGGTCCCCAGGGACGAAGGAGCAAAGACGAATGCGTGTTAGGCCGCGATGGGATGCCAGTGGACTACCCTAGTCACGGCAACATTGTAACATTTGACGCCCCTTACCTAGGGCGCAAGTGCCCTGTCTCTGAGCATGGTCATGGCGGGCATTGTAATTACTTATCTACGACCAGGTAGTAGTCTGTCGTACAATTCCGGCCTCGATACATCACTCAGATATTACATCATAGTAGTGTAGCCCGGTGCGACGAGCCTGAAAGCCATGAGGGCGGCTTCTGGAACATGCGCACGTGGGCATGTTGTTGGCCGGCCTCGCCGACGATACACCACAAGGATAAAACCCCGCCAGAGCCTGTGCGCACCATCCCAGGGCAAGAGACTACCAATCCATGGGGGCGTGAGCCCCCGAAACAAAAGTAGTCTCCCCCCTGGGTCCACGATTGGAATTGTCCCCGGGTTCCTCACGGACCCTCCAGCCAGACAAAGAGAACAAGTAGCACATGGCCGTGCTCACCGTCGTCCTCTCGCATTGACAACTCTGAAACAACTTAGATAGCAAGACGAGAGCACGAGAGCGAACTTGTGGTCATGGCCAATGATACAGTATAGTGGAGTGAGAGAAGACAATACATCACCCAGGCAACACACGAGCAAATCATGTGTATCTTCCTGTGTACAAATCATGTTTATCTACCTGTTTGCAAGTCATGTGTATCTTCCTGTGTACAAGTCATACGTATCTTCCTGTGTACAAGTCATGTGTATCTTCCTGTGCACAAGTCATGTGTATCGTCCTGTGTACATGTCATATGTATCTTCCTGTTTACAAGTCATGTATATCTTCCTGTGTACAAGTCATGTGTCTTCCTGTGTACAAGTCATGTGTATCTTCCTGTGTACAAGTCATGTGTATCTTCCTGTGTACAAGTCATGTGTATCTTCCTGTGTACAAGTCATATGTATCTTCCTGTTTACAAGTCATGTATATCTTCCTGTGTACAAGTCATGTGTGGCTTCGTGTGTACAAGTCATGTGTATCTTCCTGTGTACAAGTCATGTGTATCTTCCTGTGTACAAGTCATATGTATCTTCCTGTGTACAAGTCATATGCATCTTCCTATTTACAAATCATGTGTATCTTCCTGTGTACAAGTCATGTTTATCTTCCTGTGTACAAGTCATATCTATCTTCCTGTGTACAAGTCCTGAGTATCTTCTTGTGTACAAGCCATCTGTATCTTTTGTGTACAAGTCATGTGTATCTTCCTGTGTACAAGTCCTATGTATCTTCCTGTGTACAAGTCATATGTATCTTCCTGTGTACAAGTAATGTGTATATTTTGTGTACAAGCCATGTGTATCTTTTGTGTACAAGTCATGTGTATCTTCCTGTGTACAAGTCATGTGTGTCTTCCTGTGTACAAGTCATATATGTGTCCTCTCATGTACAAGTCATGTGTATCTTCCTGTGTACAAGTCATATGTATCTTCCTGTGTACAAGTAATGTGTATCTTTTGTGTACAAGCCATGTGTATCTTTTTGTGTACAAGTCATGTATATCTTCCTGTGTACAAGTCATGTGTATCTTCCTATGTACAAGTCATGTGTGTCTTCCTGTGTACAAGTCATATGTATCTTCCTGTGTACAAGTAATGTGTATCTTTTGTGTACAAGCCATGTGTATCTTTTTGTGTACAAGTCATGTATATCTTCCTGTGTACAAGTCATATGTATCTTCCTGTGTACAAGTCATATGTATCTTCCTGTGTACAAGTCATGTGTGTCTCCCTGTGTAGAAGTCATATGTATCTTCCTGTGTACAAGTCATATGTATCTTTCTGTGTACAAATCATGTGTATCTTCCTGTGTACAAGTCATGTTTATCTTCCTGTGTACAAGTCATATGTATCTTCCTGTGTACAAGTCATGTGTATATTTTGTTTACAAGTCATGTGTATCTTTTTGTGTACAAGTCATGTATATCTTCCTGTGTACAAGTACATACAGGTTTAACGTGTATCTTCCTGATTACAAGTTTTGTGTATCTTCCTGTGTGCAAGTCATGTCGGTCTTTCTGTGTACAAGTTTTAAGATATCTTTTCCCAAATTTTTCGGAAAGATTTGACTGTAAACTGGACAACGGACGAATGAGGGATGCAACGGCATGACAATAGGTTATCGGACCATATGTCCGGTAGCCTGAAGACAGAGTTTGTTGTATGCATATATGTAAAGTCTACCAGTACATGTGTGTTTACTACCTCTGTCTACACCACCGTCCACTGGTTTGAAATTTTTGTTTGAAAGTCATGTTTTGTGTGAAAGCCCGATCTGGATACAATGTTGGTTTGTAGTATGTGCATTTTATTTACATTTGTATATGTGACTATAACTAGAATCTTCCGGTCACCTACGACCGCTTGGGTGTATCCCCCGTAGCACTATCATTCCTCTTGCCCAAAATATATTGCTAATAAGTGTGAAAAACTAGAACAAGGAGAAATTATCAGAGAAATGTAAAATCTCAAGTCACAACTGTTTTTTTCCCCATCAAAATTGCTGCAATAATCTTTCAAGGTTATTGAAGGTTGAATTCAAGATCACCACTGAAACCACTACATATGAATGTCCATTTCGTCATGTTCGATAACAAAAACGAATTCACAGCCAGATCAAACTATTCACCTAGTTATATTTCAACTCAGGATTTCTGACATACTTGGTTCCAAGTTGCAATTCAAAGTAAAAATTGACCAAAACTGCATTTCAAGATAACGAAATTGGAGCCAGATCGAACTTTCACCATAAGTTATATATCAACTCATAATATGTGACAAACTTGTTTCCAAGTTGAAATTCAAAGTAAAAGTTGACCAAAACTGCATTTCAAGATGACGAAATTGGAGCCAGATTGAACTTTTTACTATAAGTTATATTTTTACTCATAATATGTATCAAACGTGGTTTCAAGTTGAAATTCAGAGTAAAAGTTGACCAAAACTGCATTTCAAGATGATGAAATTCGGGCCAGATCAATATTTCAGTAAAAATAAGGTTAACTTATTCAGTTACACCCAAATATCTCTACTGAACAAAACCTTAAACCTTGTTGAGCTCAATAATAAATGTTTCTCGTCTTAACTATTATTATTGAAGTCAATGATAGATTTAACTAGCAAAAATAATGTTAACTTAATTGGTTTGTTAACTTATTTGGTTACAGCCATAACATCTTAACTATTTTAATTGTGGTCTATAATAGACTTAACTAGTAAAATTAAGGTTAACTTATTCGATTATATCGATCTGTTTTCACTAAAAACATCAGTTCTCTATTCTGAAGAATCCAGCGCTATTTGTTTTCATAGTACAGGGTATTGGATTGATCACAGATGTTCAAGTCGGTATTTTAATGGTAGTCCGTTAACTAATTAATATTTATTCGATCGTTCTGAAAAACGATAGGTTTCGTGTGAGGGTCTCTCTCTCCGAGTCTGTGCGATTTCATCATCATTCATTGAAAACTCCCACTCGTAGAGCGTTCACAAGCCATGTGTGTTAAACAGGCTAATTAAGGCATTTCGGCAGAAATGCCTTTATGGTTTTAGCAGAATTTTTTTTTTTTTTTCTTTTTTTTTTTTTTCTTTTTTTTCTTCTTCCGCCACTTTTGGTTTCCGGACGATAACTTTAGATTGCCTTGACGGATCCTCGTCAAATTTTCACCACAAGTCAGAAATGATATGTGGAAGAACCCTATTCTTTTTGAGCCGGATCCGAGGTCCGTGAGGTCCGTGAGGATGAAATCAAGGCTAATTTTGAGACTTGGTTTCCGGACGATAACTGGAAAAATATTTACGCAATAGTTGCAGAACTCTGCATGGAGGTTCATATGCCACCATGCAAGAACCCTATTGATTTTGGGATCGATCCGTCAAACGACCTTTGACCTAGAGGTCGAAATAATTTTTTGCTGATTCATCCTTGAGGCTTCCTGCATATCTCAGAAACCGTGCATCGTAGAGCGAAACGGACGTTATTTTCGGACTCGTCGCCCTAGACAAACATCTCTAGGGTGTATTATTTTTTTTGATCCGGCTCCGAGGTCCGTGAGGTCCTTGAGGATGAAATCGAGGCTGATCTTGAAACTTGGTTTCCGGACAATAACTCGAAAAATATTCAGGCAATAGTTGCAGAATTTTGCACGGAGGTTTATATATCAACAGGGAAGAACCCTATTGATTTTGGGATCGATACGTCAAACGACCTTTGACCTAGAGGTCGAAATAATTTTTTGCTGAGTCATCCTTGAGGCATCCTGCATATCTCGGAAACGGTGCGTCGTAGAGCGAAACGGACGTTATTTTCGGACTCGTCGCCCTAGACAAACATGTCTAAGGGGTATTATGGATGAACTTTGACCTTGACCCGAATTTTTTTTGCCGAGTCGGCATTTTTCGTTTTCGTCGATATCTCGGAAACGGTGCTTCGTAGAGCGAAACGGACGTTATTTTCGGACTCGTCGCCCTAGACAAACATGTCTACGGGGTATTATGGATGAACTTTGACCTTGACCCCAAATTTTTTTGCCGAGTCTGCATTTTTCGTTTTCGTCGATATCTCGGGAACGGTGTGTCGTAGAGCGAAACGGACGTTATTTTCGGACTCGTCGCCCTAGACAAACATGTCTTAAGGGTATTATGGATGAACTTTCACCTTGACACGAAATTTTTTTGCCGAGTCGGCATTTTTAGGTTACCGGACCTATGGTCCGATAACCTATTGGCATGGCGTTGCGTCCGTCGTCGGTCGTCCGTCGTCATCCACATTTTTATCTTTTTTGTTTACAGGCGAATTTTTCTGAAATTTTGCACAAAAATACTTAAAAACTAGACGCTTCCGGTCGCCTACGACCGCTTGGGTGTATCCCCCGTAGCCCTATCATCTCTGTTGCCCCAAATATATCACTGTCAAGTGTGAAAAACTAGAGCAAGGGCTAAAAAAGATTACCAGAGAAATGTTAAATCTCAAGTCACAACTGTTTTCTTTTCCCCACCAAAATTGCTGCACTGATTTTCCGAGGTTATTGAAGGTCGAATTCAAAATCACCACTGAAATCTCTTTATATGAATTTCCTTTCGACATGTTTGATAAAATAACGAAAATACAGATAGATAAATCTTTTCACCTATTTATATTTCAACTCAGAATATTTTACAAACTTGGTTCCAAGTTGAAATTCAAAGTAAAATTTGACCAAAAATGCATTTCAAGATGACAAAATTGGAGCTAGATTGAACTTCTCACCATAAGTTATATTTCGATCCATTATACATGTATGTGCCAAACATGGTTTCAAGTTGAAATTCAAAGTAAAAGGTAATCAAAACTGCATTTCAAGATGACAAAATTGGAGCCAGATCAAACTTTTCGTCATGAGTTATATTTTAACTCATAATACCTGCCCAACTTGATTTCAAGTTGAAATTCAAACTAAAAGTTGACCAAAACTGCATTTTAAGATGACGAAATTGAACCTAGATCAAACTTTTCGCCATGAGTTATATTTCAACTCATAATATGTGCCAAACTTGGTATTAAGTTGAAATTCAATGTAAAAGTTGACCAAAACTGCATTTCAAGATGACGAAATTGGAGCCAGATAGAACTTTTCGTCATAAGTTATATTTTAACTCATATGTGCCAAACTTGGTTTCAAGTTGAAATTCAAGCTAAAAGTTTACCAAAACTGCATTTCAAGATGAAGAACTTGGAGCCAGATCGAACTTTTCATCATAAGTTATATTTTAACTCATAATATGTGCCAAACTTGGTTTCAAGTTGAAATTCAAACTAAAAATTGACCAAAACTGCATTTCAAGATGACGAAAATGGAGCCAGATCGAACTTTTCACCATAAGTTATATTTCGACTCATAATATGTGCCAAACATGCTTTCAAGTTGAAATTCAAAGTAAAAGTTGACCAAAACTGCATTTCAAGATGACAAAATTGGAGCCAGATCGAATTTTTCACCATAAGTTATATTTTAACTCATAATTTGAGCCAAACATGGTCTCAAGTTGAAATTCAAAGTAAAAGTTGATCAATGTTTTCATAAAAAGCTATTGTGATCAATAATAAACTTAACTAGCAAAAAAATAATGTTGACTTATTTGGTCACAGCCAAAAAATCTCTACTGGACAAAGCCTTCACCTTGTTGAGCCCAATAATAAATATTTCTTGTCTTAACTATTTTCATTGTGGTCAATAATAGACTTAACATGTAAAAATAAAGTTAACTTATTCGGTTACACCCAGAAATTTCTACCGGACAAAACCTTAACCTTGTTGAGCTCAATAATAATTGTTTCTCATCTTAACTATTTTTATTGAGGTCAATAATAGACTTAACTAGCAAAAAAAATGTTAACTTATTTGGTTACAGACATAAAATGTCTACTTGACCAAAACTTTACCTTGTTGAGCCCAATAATAAATATTTCTTGTCTTAACTATTTTTATTGTGGTCAATAATAGACTAAACTAGTAAAAATAATGTGAACTTATTCAGTACACCCATGAAATCTGTACTGGACATACTTTCACCTTGTTGAGCTTAATAATAAATATTTCTCATCTTAACTATTTTTATTGTGGTCAATAATAGACTTAACTATTTTTATTGTGGTCAATAATAGACTTAACTAGTGAAAATAATGTTAACTTATTCGGTTACACCAATGAAATTTGTACTGGACAAAACATTTACCTTGTTGAGGTTAATAATAAATATTTCTTGTCTTAACTATTTTTATTGTGGTCAATAATAGACTTAACTATTAAAAATAATGTTAACTTATTCAGTTACACCCATGAAATTTGTACTGGACAAAACCTTTACCTTGTTGAGCTTAATAATAAACGTTTCTCGTCTTAACTATTTTTATTGTGGACAATAATAGACTTAACTAATAAAACTAATGTTAACTTATTCAGTAATATTGTCCTGTTTTCACTGAAAACTTCAGTTCTCCATTCTGAACAAGAAACTAGTGTCATTACCTTCCACTGTACAGGCTATTGGAATGATCGTACATGTCAAAATGGATATTTAAAAATTCTGTAATAAGTTAGGCTGTTAACATATTAGTATTTATATGATCATTCCAAAAAACGATTGGTTTCGTGTGACAGCCCTTCCCAACAACACTTCCAAATATTATCGAGATTCGTCAAAAATTGCCATCTGTAGAGCGTTCACAAGCCATATGTCTCAAACAGGCTGTTTTCAATGCAAAATGTGTCCCCAAACGACCAATTCAGTTGCCACGGCAACCAAAATCGATTGGTGTCGGGATCTTACCATAATATATGTGCCTGCGAAAAATAATGGTGATCGGGTGAGAATTGCGGCCTATAGCGCGTTCACAAGCCATGTGTCTCAAACAGGCTGTTTTTAATGCAAAATGTGTCCCCAAACGACCAATTCAGTTGCCACGGCAACCAAAATCGATTGGTGTCGGGATCTTACCATTATATATGTGCCTGCAAAAAATAATGGTGATCGGATGAGAATTGCGGCCTGAAGCGTTCACAAGAAAATCTCTGCGGACGCGGACGACGAAGCCAAATCCATAGTATCCGCCGAACTTTGTTCGGGGGATACAATAATTCAAGAAGGAGGTATTTTTTAGTTTTTTGATTTTCGCATTTTTTTCAAAATGGCGGCCGTTTTCGACGAAAAATGCCTGATTTTGGATTTGGCAGCCATTTTCTCAAAATCTGTTCAGTAACATTTTTTCCTTTTGATAAATAACACTCCTCATATGTACTCCTATGATATCTATGAATTTCGTTGCGCTTGAATCGCTCGAAGTGGGCCATTTTGGCCCAAACTCAGCTCAAAAGGGACTTTCCCATCTTAAATTCTCCTATGCTTTATAATGGGACACATTATGCCTAATATCTCACTTGATATTGAGATTAGAGACTAGGAATCAATTGTGGACCTATAGGAAATGATATATGCTGAATATTCTCGTGACCTTGAATTTGACCTCTGACCTCAGTTTCAAGGTCAGAGCACAAAATGGCTTATATCTCGCTTATTATCGACTCTACAGCTTAGGAATCAATTGTGGACATATAGGAAATGATATATGCTGAATATTCTGATGACCTTGATTTGACCTTCGACCTCATTTTCAAGGTCACAGGACAAAATGGCTAATATCTCGCTTGTTATCGACTTTACAGCTTAGCAATCAATTATGAACATATAAGAAATGATATATGCAGATTATTGTCATGACCTTGAATTTGACCTTTGACCTCATTTTCAAGGTCACAGGACAAAATGGCTAATATCTCACTTATTATCGATTTTACAGCTTAGGAATCAATTGTGGACATATAGGAAATGATATATGCTGAATATTCTCGTGACCTTGAATTTGACCTCTGACCTCATTTCCAAGGTCCAAGGACAAACTGGCTCATATGTTGCTCCTCTATTGACTGTATGGCTTGGGAATCAATTGTGGACATGATATACATGATATAGAAAATGATATACACTGAATATTTTGATGACCTTGAATTTGACCTTTGCCCCTTCATTTTCAAGGCTACAGCATAAAATTGCTAATATCTCTCTGATTATTGAACTTACAGCTTAGCAATCAACTGTGGACATGATATATGCTTAATGTTATATATGCTGAATATTCTCTTGACCTTGAATTCAACCAGTTACCTAACTAACACCTAAAATATTAAACATTATCCGGTAACCTATCTTTAACCCTTGACCTAATTTTCGTTTTCGTCGATATCTCGGAAACGGTGCTTCGTAGAGCGAAACGGACGTTATTTTCGGACTCGTCGCCCTAGACAAACATGTCTAAGGGGTATTATGGATGAACTTTGACCTTGACCCCAAATTTTTTTGCCGAGTCGGCATTTTTCGTTTTCGTCAATATCTCGGGAACGGTGTGTCGTAGAGCCAAACGGACATTATTTTCGGACTCGTCGCCCTAGACAAACATGTCTAAGGGGTATTACGGATGAACTTTGACCTTGACCCGAAATTTTTTTGCCGAGTCAGCATTTTTAATGTTATGTTATGCTTAATGTTATATATGCTGAATATTCTCTTGACCTTGAATTCAACCAGTGACCTGGCTAACACCTAAAATATTAAACATTGTCCGGTAACCTATCTTTGGCCCTTGGCCTAATTTTCGTTTTCGTCGATATCTCGGAAACGGTGCGTCGTAGAGCGAAACGGACGTTATTTTCGGACTTTTCGCTCTAGACAACATTTATCTTATATGTATTATGGATGAACTTTGACCTTGACTAAAAAATGTTTTGCCAAGTTGGCATGTTTAGTTTTCGTCGATATCTCGGAAACACTGAGTCGTAGAGCGAAACAGACTTTTTTTTCGGACTCGTCGCCCTAGACAAACATGTCTAAGGGGTATTATTTTAACGCTAAATTTTTTTGCGGAGTCAACATTTTTCATTTTCGTCGATATCTAGTATATATTATAAATTAATCATCACACCGAAATGCCTCCAAGGCATCTTTAGGCTTTGACGTCTAGTTTGAGCACAAAATGTGTCGCCAATCGGCCAATTTGGTTGCTATGGCAACCAAAATTGATAGGTGTCGTGATCTCACCATAGGACATGTCCATATAAAATATTATCAAAATCGGTTCGGATTTGCAAGCTGTAGCGCGTTCACAAGCAAGTGTCTGCGGACGCGGACGCGACGCGACGATCGTAAATCCATAGTATCCTCCGAACTTTGTTCGGGGGATACAATAAACAAATATTCATTCATTCAACAAATTTTATTTTTGAAAGAAAACATACAATAAAACAAACAAGTGCAATCTTCACTCCTACAGAGGTTTTAAACACTCTTTCGGTGATAACTGGCTCTTGTGGTGAAAACATGTGAGAATGTAACGACAGCAAGAAGTGAATTGAACAAAAATGGAAAAAAGACCATTAAAACTAGGTAATCAAGTGTGTGCATTGAGTGTCTTCATAACCCCAATAGAATCTGATATGATTTTAGTTTTTGAATATGATATTGAAAGCTGTATTTTTTGCATTCCGGTGACGGTCCTGGGATCGCTGTTGTTGAAAAGCGTATACTATCAGTGTATATCGAGGAAAATATGAAGTTTATTCCTCACAGAAGTGCTCTGAGCCAAAGGGAATATATGGGATGCAACTGGTGTTGTTAAACTTGAAGGAAAAGTAACATAATTAATTTTCATTTGTTGACAACACACTCTTGTGGTGTAAATAACTCTTGTGGCAAACATTCCTTACAAAGAACTCTTCCGGATCACTTCCTGAAATATATAGATTAATTGTGACCCTTTCACACTTTGTTTCAGAAAGGGATTATAAATGTATGCATAAAATAATTTGTCTATAGATACAAAACATTTGTAGAGTGCTACATGTGTTAAATTCTGACACATGCAATCAAGAAGAAACAAATTCTTACAAATCAAGAAGAAAACTGTGACGCACTCTATACCCGACACAACTAGGTACTGGCGAGTATTAATTTTTGTGCCAAATAATTGATTAATTATTGTTCACACAGGGCCTATCGTGTGTATTTATGTGACATGTATTCTACATTAAAGTTAAAGGTCGTTATAGCCAGTAAGCATGAGATACAAGATTGTTTGAAATGATGGATGAACTATAAATCTCAGCATGCCTAATAATATATGTAGGCAGGGTTCAGAAGGCAGGGTTTAGTTGTCAACATACGCTCCTGAACAGTGCCTTGTAAAAAAAATTAGCCCAATGGGCTAGAAAGGTTACCGGAGAAATATACAGAGTTAAGCCGAGAAAGTTGAAGGTCAAATTCAAGGTGACCACTGAAATCGCCATATCTCTAACCTTGAAAATGGGATCAAAGCTTAAATTCTAGATCACCAAACTATTCAGCATACATCATTTCCTATATGTTCACTATGGCCCCTAAGCTGTAAATTTGATAATAAGCGAGATATAAGCCACTTTGTAATCTGACTGAAAATAAAATGACTGACCTTGAAATTTAGGTCAAAGGTCAAATTCAATATCATTAAAATATTCAGAATATATCATTTCCTATATATGTTCACAATTGATTCCTAAGCTGTAAAGTCGATAATAAGCGAGATATTAGCCATTTTGTCCTGTTAACCTTGAAAATGAGGTCAAAAGTCAAATTCAAGGTCACTAGAATATTCAGCATATATCATTTCATATATGTTCACAATTGATTTCTAAGCTGTAAAGGCGCTAATAAGCAAGATATTGGCCATTTTGTCCTGTGACCTTGAAAATGAGGTCAAAGGTCAAATTCAAGGTTATGAGAATATTCGGCATATATCATTTCCTATATGTTCACAATTGATTCCTCAGCTGTAAAGTCGATAATAAGCGAGATATTAGCAATTTTGTCCTGTGACCTTGGAAATGAGGTCAAAGGTCAAATTTAAGGTCATGAGAATATTCAGCATATATCATTTCCTATATGTTAACAATTGATTCCTAAGCTGTAAAGTCGATAATAAGCGAGATACTAGCCATTTTGTCATGTGACCTTGAAAATGAGGTCAAAGGTCAAATTCAAGGTCATGAGAATTTTCAGCATATATCATTTCCTATATGTTCACAATTGATTCCTAAGCTGTAAAGTCGCTAATAAGCAAGATATTGGCCGTTTTGTCCTGTGACCTAAAATGAGGTCAAAGGTCAAATTCAAGGTCACGAGAATTTTCAGCATATATCATTTCCTATATGTTCACAATCGATTCCTAAGCTGTAAAGTCGCTAATAAGCAAGATATTGGCCATTTTGTCCTGTGACCTTGAAAATGAGGTCAAAGCTCAAATTCAAGGCCACGAGAATATTCAGCATATATCATTTCCTATATGTTCACAATTGATTCCTAAGCTGTAAAGTCGATAATAAGCGAGATATTAGCAATTTTGTCCTGCGACCTTGGAAATGAGGTCAAAGGTCAAATTCAAGGTCACGAAAATATTCAGCATATATCATTTCCTAAATGTTCACAATTGATTCCTAAACTGTAAAGTCGATAATAAGCGAGATATTAGCCATTTTGTCATGTGACCTTGAAAATGAGGTCAAAGGTCAAATTCAAGGTCACAAGAATATTCAGCATATATCATTTCCTATATGTTCACAACTGATTCCTAAGCTGTAAAGTGGATAATAAGCGAGATATTAGCCATTTCGTCCTGTGACCTTGAAAATGAGGTCAAAAGTCAAATTCAAGGTCACGAGAATATTCAGCATATATCATTTCCTATATGTCCACAATTCATTCCTAGTCTCTAATTTCAATATTAAGTGAGATATTAGGCTTAATGTGTGCCATTATAAAGCATAGGAAAATTTAACATGGGAAAGTCACATTTGGGCCGAGTTTGGGCCCAAAATGGCCCACTTCAAGCGATTCAAGCGCAACGAAATTTAAACATGTCACAGGGGTACATATGAGGAGTGTTTTTCATCAATAAGAAAAATTAGCCCAAGGGCTAAGAAAGGTTATCGGACAATACATTTTAGATATTAGCCTTTTGTCCAGTGACCTTGAAAATAAAGTCACTGATAAATTCAAGGCCATGAAATTTTCAACAAATATATCACTTCTAGTATGTCCACAATAAATTCCTATGCTGTAAAGTCGATAATAAGTGAGACATTAGCCATTCTGTGATGTGACCTTGAAAATGAGGTCAAAGTTCAAGTTCAAGGTCATGAAAATATTCAGTATATATCATTCCTCTATATTCGCAATTGATTCCTATGCTGTAAATGTAAGTATCAATCTATTACCACCAATACAATCAGATTTTGATGATGCCAATAAGAAACGCAAAATACTACATTTTGCAATAGAAACAAACAAAGCCCGACCAAACAGTTTATCCAAAGACACACTGGCGTCTTCAGGGGCAGACAATGTGTTAAATGTAGTTGTTTCTACTGTACACCAGATGGAATTAGTATACAACTGCCCAACAACCTATGAAAATAATTTAGAAATCCGAATCCAACCCCATGGAACAGATACATGACAAGTACAGTCAAAAGTACCCAATCACAAGCCCGAAGGCTAATGAGTTGATGGTATCCTCGGGGACAGATTTAACCTCCGCCAGCAGTGACACCGACTCAGTGATATAAATGTAAGTATCAATCTATTACCACCAATACAATCAAATTTTGATGGTGCCAAAAAGAAACGTAAAATACAACATTTTGCAATAGAAACAAAGCCCGACCAAATAGTTTATCCAAAGACACACTGGTGTCATCAGGGGCAGATGTAAAGATGATAATAAGCGATATATTAGCCATTTTGTTCTCTAACCTTGAAAATGAGATCAACGGTCAAATTCTAGATCACCAAAATATTCAGCATACATCTTTTCCTATATGTTCACTCTGGACCCCTAAGCTGTAAATTTGATAATAAGCGAGATCTAAGCCATTTTGTATTCTGACCTTGAAAATAAAATGATTAACCTTGAAATTTAGGTCAAGGGTCAAATTCAAGGTCACTAGAATATTCAGCATATATTATTTCCTATATGTTCACAATTGATTCCTAAGCTGCAAAGTCGCTAATAAGCAAGATATTGGCCATTTTGTCCTGTGACCTTGAAAATGAGGTCAAAGTCAAGGTCACGAGAATATTCAGCAGATATCATTTCCTATATGTTCACAATTGATTCCTAAGCCGTAAAGTCGATAATAAGCGAGATATTAGCAATTTTGTCCTGTGACCTTGGAAATGAGGTCAAAGGTCAAATTCAAGGTCACGAGAATATTCAGCATATATCATTTCCTATATGTTCACAATTGATTCCTAAGCTGTGAAGTCGATAATAAGCGAGATATTAGCCATTTTGTCCTGTGACCTTGAAAATGAGGCCAAAGGTCAAATTCAAGGTCACGAGGATATTCAGCATATATCATTTCCTATATGTTCACAATAGATTCCTAAGCTGTAAAGTCGATAATAAGCGAGATATTAGCCATTTTGTCCTGTGACCTTGAAAATGAGGTCAAAGGTCAAATTCAAGGTCACGAGAATATTCAGCATATATCATTTCCTATATGTCCACAATTGATTCCTAGTCTCTAATCTCAATATTAAGTGATATATTAGGCTTAATGTGTCCCATTATAAAGCATAGGAAAATTTAACATGGGAAAGTCACATCTGGGCCGAGTTTGGGCCCAAAATGGCCCACTTCGAGTGATTCAAGCGCATCGAAGTTTATACATGTCACAGAAGTACATATGAGGAGTGTTATGCATCAATAAAAAAAAACTAGACTCTTCCGGTCGCCTACGACCGCTTGGGTGTATCCCCCATAGCCCTATCATCCCTGTTGCCCCAAATATATCATTGATGTACATTGTGAGTGTGAAACCTTTCAAGCTTATTGAAGGTCGAATTCAAGATCACCACTAAAATCACTGCATACGAATTTCCATTTCGACATGTTCGATAAAATAACGAAATTACAGCCAGATAAAAGTTTTCACCCAAAGTTATACTTCAACTCAGAATATTTGACAAACTTGGTTCCAAGTTGAAATTCAAGCAAAAGTTGACAAAAACTGCATTTCAAGATGACCAAATTGGAGCCAGATCGAACTTTTCACCATAAATGATATTTCAACTCATACTATATGCCAAACTTGGTTCCAAGTTGAAATTCAAAGTAAAAGTTGACCAAAACTACATTTCAAGATGACGAAATAGGAGCCAGATCAAACTTTTCACCATAATTTAAATTTTAATTCATAATAATTATGTGCCAAACTTGGTTTCGAGCTGAAATTCAAGTAAAAGTTTACCAAAACTGCATTTCACGATGACGAAATTGGAACCAGATCGATTTTTTCACAATAAATTATATTTTAATTCATAATATGTGCCAAACTTGGTTTCAAGTTGAAATTCAAAGTAAAAATTGACTTTAATGGTAAAAATAATGTTAACTTATCCAGTTACACCCATGAAATCTCTACTGGACAAAACTTTCAAATTGTTGAGCCCAATAATAAATGTTTCTTGTCTTAACTATTTTTCTTGAGGTCATTAATAGACTTAACTAGTAAAAATGATGTTAACTTATTCGGCTACAGCCATGAAATCTCTACTGCACAGAAGCTTTACCTTGTTGATCCCAATAATAAATGTTTCTTGTCTTAACTATTTTTATTGTGGTCAATAATAGACTTAACTAGTGAAAATAATGTTAACTTATTTGGTTACACCTGTGAAATCTCTACTGGACAAAACCTTTACCTTGTTGAGCTCAATAATAAATGTTTCTCATCTTAACTTTTTTTATTGTGGTCAATAATAGACTTAACTAGTAAAACCAATGTTAACTTATTCAGTAATATTGTTCTGTTTTCACCAAAAACATCAGTTCTGTATTCTGAACAAGAATCCAGTGCAATTTGCTTACATAGTACAGGTTATTGGAGTGATCACACATGTCAAAGTAGGCATTTTAATTGTTGTAATAAGTTAACCTCTCAAACTTATTAATATTTATTCGATCATTCTGAAAAACAATAGGTTTCGTGTGATGGTCTTTCTCATTGAGCCTGTGCGATTTCATCATCATTCATCGAAAACTCCCACCCGTAGAGCGTTCACAACCCATGTGTGTTAAACAGGCTAATTTGAGCACAAAATGTTACACCAATCGGCTATTTTGGTTGCTATGGCAACCAAAATCGATAGGTGTTGAGATCTCACCATAAGTCATGTCCATATAAAATATTATCAAAATCGGTTCAGATTTGTAAGCTGTAGCGCGTTCACAAGAAAGTGTCTGCGGACGCGGACGCGGCGGCGCGACGATCGTAAATCCATAGTATCCGCCGAACTTTGTTCGGGGGATACAATTAGCCCAAGGGCTAAGATAGGTTACCGGACAATTTTGGCTTTAAAGTGATATTGGCAGTAAGTTAAATGGATTTTTCCATATCTTTCTGATCGAACGAAGAAAACATAACAGTTATATATCTGCACTTGTATGCCCAAACAGACGCCCCTTTCTAATAGATTTCGTTTCGAGTTTCTGGTGGAGATATTTTGAGTTTGTTTACATTTCGCCATTCTCGGTGCTTTGTATACCGTGACACAGTGCGATTCCAGCTTACTTGTGTATGTTCGAGCCAATCGAGCGTGAACTAGGTTAAGTCAGAGGTAACTCTGAGTGGCGCACAAACCAAAAAAAAGCGGCTGCTAGTACTGTCATATGCTTGATTTATCCATTTGATCAAGCAAAGTTTGTTTTGTAACCTATTATTCTGAGACCACAGGCATATATGTAATTGATTTGGAAAAAATAGTTTTCCTGCCAACATCACTTTAAGCATTGCAGGTGACATATGACTTTGAGATTTTCCAATCAAGGTCATCTTTGTGAACTGCAATATCACCATTAGGTATGCTGCATATGACTTCATATATGTTCATAAGGCCATCGTTTTTTAATTAATTGTTTTACGAACTTTTTTGCTTTTAATATTTTAAGTCGGTCGGTAGGAAGGAATAAAAATAATAGTTACTGAAAATGTGTAGTCGGGCTAATAAAAAAAAATGCAGCAGTGAAAAATTTGGTCATTTCTTACACTTTCATTTACCAGCATGCTTGTGCGCATCAGACTCACTAGTGCGTTTAGGCGGCCCAGAAATACCGCTGGGCATAAACACATAGAGTCAAAGTAAGCTTCAGTTGAGTATAGATATGGAAAAAGGTATTTTGACTTCAATGAATGTATTTGGGGAATAGTGAGTAAAATTGAATTATCTCAATATAATCTAAATATATGGATCATCAGTTATATTCAAACGGGACATATCCGTGATATCTGGGAAGAAATATGAGCAAGTCATTGTAGCAAAACCATAGTCGAAAGCACAGGCAGACAGACATACATATAATCGTTTTGAATTGCTGACAAGAGACTATTCCTTCGCATAACCATGGAAGCAAAGAATTATCATTTTGATGCTGCATATTTTTATCTGCGCATTTTCTCCAGTCGGTGGGTAAAATAAAAATGTAAAAAGGAACTGCTGAATTTATTTCTTATCGGCCGATTTTATGTGGAGTCGGCGGGTTTGTAAAACAATCAATCAAAAAATAATGGCCTAATACAAACATATAAGCTCTATCAACAAGTATTTTGTCTGTAGAGGCCAATTTACACATGTCAGGTCAGGCAAGGTTGTGAGATTTGGATTTCAAGGTCATATATAAAGTCAAATTCAAGGTCTCCAAGAGATGTGCTATAAATACATGACTTCTTGTAAGCTTATACACAATCCTAATCTGTATGTGCAAGTGTTTAAGCCTCGATGGTTTATTTACACATTTCACATCGGACATTTAGCACTCAAGGTCATCTGAGGTCAAGGTCAAGGTCATCATCAGTTGTTCCATATATGACTTCCTATATGCTCATAATGCAAACTTGAGCTCTATCTACAAGCATTTCATGTGTAGAGGCAAATCTGGGCATTTTTTTACCCCAAAATGGCTGTTTTGACCTTTCAAGGTCATCAAAGGTCAAATTCAAGGTCACCACACAAGTCGCCATATACGACTTCCCATTTGAAAGTGCCAATTTCTAAGCTCTATCTTCAAGCGTTCTATGAGTACAGTCCTGGCAGCTCCCATTATGAAGGAAAAAAGTGACGAAAATGTTCTAAGTCCAAAATTTTTTTCAAAGGGTGAAAATTTTTTTTTGCCTAGAAATGGCCCAAAATGGATAGTAATGCGATTTGGGCCGAAAATTTTTTTTTTCGTCGACCCGTCAAAAATTCAAAATGGCCGCCATACGCAGACCGGCGATTCAAGAACAACCAAACTTATACACATCACAGAGGTACATAACGGGAATCTTTTGAAACAAAAATCTCAAATCTGATCAGACAGTTTTTGAGAAAATGGCCGCCAAAGTTCAAAATTGACTGTTTTTCGACGAAAACGGCCGCCATTTTGAAAAAAATTAAAAAATCAAAAAAACTAAAAAATACCTCCTTCTCAAATTATTTTAAGGTATCTTTTCCCAAATTTTCAGAAAGATTGGACCGTAAACTTTAAAGATAAAAATGTGGACGGACAACGACGACGACGACGACGACGACGGACGGACGGACGGACGGACGGACGCCGGACGCAACGCCATGGCAATAGGTTATCGGACCAAAGGTCCGGTAACCTAAAAAAGTTACTGAACAGATTTTGAGAAAACCACCATCAATGTCCAAAATTAGCCATTTTCGACAAGAACGGCCGCTATGACCTTGAAACCAAGGTCAGAGGTCAAATTCAAGGTCACGAGAATATTCATCATATATCATTTCCTATATGTCCACAATTGATTCCTAGTCTCTAATCTCAATATTAAGTGAGATATTAGGCTTAATGTGTCCCATTATAAAGCATAGGAGAATTTAACATGGGAAAGTCCCATTTGGGCCGAGTATGGGCCAAAATGGCCCACTTAGAGCGATTGAAGCGCGACGAAATTTATAGACATCATAGGAGTACATATGAGGAGTGTTATGTATCAAAAAGAAAAAAAGTTACTAAACAGATTTTGAGAAAACGACCGTCAAAGTCCAAAATTGCCCATTTGGGCCGAGTATGGGCCAAAATGGCCCACTTCGAGCGATTCAAGCGCGACGAAATTTATAGACATCATAGAAGTACATATGAGGAGTGTTATGTATCAAAAAGAAAAAAAGTTACTCAACAGATTTTGAGAAAACGACCGTCAAAGTCCAAAATTGGCCATTTTTCGACGAAAACGGCCGCCATTTTGAAAAAAATGCGAAAATCAAAAAACTAAAAATTAGCCCAAGGGCTAAGAAAGGTTACCGGACAATATATATTTTAGATATTAGTATTTTGTCCCGTGACCTTGAAAATAAGGTCATCGGTCAATTCGAGGACACGAATAATATTTGGCATAAGTCATTTCTAGTATGTCCACAATTGATTCCTAAGCTGTAAAGTCAATAATAAGCGAGATATTAGCAATTATGTCCTGTGACCTTGAAAATGAGGTCAGAGGTCAAATTCAAGGTCATCAGAATATTCGGCATTTATCATTTCCTATATATCCACAATTGATTCCTAAGCTGTAAAGTCGATAATAAGCAAGATATTAGACATTTTGTGCTCTGACCTTGAAATCGAGGTCAGAGGTCAAATTCAAGGTCACGAGAATATTCAGCATATATCATTTCCTATATGTCCACAATTGATCCCTAAGCTGTAAAATCGATAATAAATGAGATATTAGCCATTTTGCCCTGTGACCTTGAAAATGAGGTCAAAGGTCAAATTCAAGGTCATCAGAATAACCGGCATTTATCTTTTCCTATATGTCCACAATTGATTCCTAAGCTGTAAAGTCGATAATAAGCAAGATATTAGACATTTTGTGCTCTGACCTTGAAACCGAGGTCAGAGGTCAAATTCAAGGTCACGAGAATATTCAGCATATATCATTTCCTATATGTCCACAATTGATTCCTAGTCTCTAATCTCAATATTAAGTGAGATATTAGGCTTAATGTGTCCCATTAT
This sequence comes from Terebella lapidaria, assembly GCA_949152475.1. Taxonomy (NCBI): domain Eukaryota; kingdom Metazoa; phylum Annelida; class Polychaeta; order Terebellida; family Terebellidae; genus Terebella; species Terebella lapidaria. Next base: position 39,460,345 of record OX424564.1, read on the forward strand.
AAAGCATAGGAGAATTTAACATGGGAAAGTCCCATTTGGGCCGAGTTTGGGCCAAAAATAGCCCACTTCGAGCAATTCAAGGGCAAAGAAATTTATACATGTCACAGAGGTACATATGAGGAGTGTTATGCATCAACAAGAACAAAAGTTACTGAACAGATTTTGAGAAAACGACCATCAAAGTCCAAAATTGGTCATTTTTCTACGAAAACGGCTGCTCTGACCTTGAGACTTAGGTCAGAGGTCAAATTCAAGATCACGAGAATATTCAGCATATATCATATCCTATATGTCCACAATTGATTCCTAGTCTCTAACCTCAATATTAAGTGAGATATTAGGCATAATGTGACCCATTATAAAGCATAGGAGAATTTAACATGGGAAAGTCCCATTTGGGCCGAGTTTGGGTCAAAATGGCCCACTTCGAGCGATTCAAGCGCAACGAAATTTATAGACATCATAGGAGTACATATGAGGAGTGTTATGTATCAAAAAGAAAAAATTAGCCCAATGGGCTAGTAAGGTTACCGGAGAAATATACAGAGTTAAGCCGAGAAAGTTGAAAGTCAAATTCAAGGTGACCACTGAAATCGCCATATCTCTAACCGTGAAAATGGGATCAAAGGTTAAATTCTAGATCACCAAACTATTCAGCATACATCATTTCCTATATGTTCACTATGGACCCCTAAGCTGTAAATTTGATGATAAGCGAGATATAAGCCATTTTGTAATCTGACTTTGAAAATAAAATGACTGACCTTGAAATTTAGGTCAAAGGTCAAATTCAATATCATTAAAATATTAAGAATATATCATTTCCTATATGTTCACAATTGATTCCTAAGCTGTAAAGTCGATAATAAGCAAGATATTAGCCATTTTGTCCTGTTGACCTTGAAAATGAGGTCAAAGGTCAAATTCAAGGTCATGAGAATTTTCAGCATATATCATTTCCTATATGTTCACAATTAATTCCTAAGCTGTAAAGTCGCTAATAAGCAAGATATTGGCCATTTTGTCCTGTGACCTTGAGAATAGGTCAAAGGTCAAATTCAAGGTCACGAGCATTTTCAGCATATATCATTTCCTATATGTTCACAATTGATTCCTAAGCTGTAAAGTCGCTAATAAGCAAGATATTGGCCATTTTGTCCTGTGACCTTGAAAATAGGTCAAAGGTCAAATTCAAGGTCACGAGCATTTTCAGCATATATCATTTCCTATATGTTCACAATTGATTCCTAAGCTGTAAAGTCGCTAATAAGCAAGATATTTGCCATTTTGTCCTGTGACCTTGAAAATGAGGTCAAAGGTCAAATTCAAGGTCACGAGAATATTCAGCATATATCATTTCCCATATGTTCACAATTGATTCCTAAGCTGTAAAGTCGATAATAAGCGAGATATCAGCAATTTTGTCCTGTGACCTTGGAAATGAGGTCAAAGGTCAAATTCAAGGTCATGAGAATATTCTGCGTATATCATTTCCTATATGTTCACAATTGATTCCTAAGCTGTAAAGTCGATAATAAGCGAGATCTTAGCCATTTTGTCATGTGACCTTCAAAATGAGGTCAAAGGTCAAATTCAAGGTCATGAGAATTTTCAGCATATATCATTTCCTATATGTTCACAATTGATTTCTAAGCTGTTAAGTCGCTAATAAGCAAGATATTGGCCGTTTTGTCCTGTGACCTTGAAAATGAGGTCAAAGGTCAAATTCAAGGTCATGAGAATATTCAGCATATATCATTTCCTATATGTTCACAATTGATTCCTAAGCTGTAAAGTCGATAATAAGCGAGATATTAGCAATTTTGTCCTGTGACCTTGGAAATGAGGTCAGTGTCAAATTCAAGGTCATGGAAATATTCAGCATATATCATTTCCTATATGTTCACAATTGATGATTAAACTGTAAAGTCGATAATAAGCGAGATATTAGCCATTTTGTCATGTGACCTTGAAAATGAGGTCAAAGGTCAAATTCAAGGTCACAAGAATATTCAGCATATATCATTTCCTATATGTTCACAACTGATTCCTAAGCTGTAAAGTCGATAATAAGCGAGATATTAGCCATTTTGTCCTGTGACCTTGAAAATGAGGTCGAAAGTCAAATTCAAGGTCACGAGAATATTCAGCATATATCATTTCCTATATGTCCACAATTCATTCCTAGTCTCTAATTTCAATATTAAGTGAGATATTAGGCTTAATGTGTCCCATTATAAAGCATAGGAATATTTAACATGGGAAAGTCCCATTTGGGCTGAGTTTGGGCCCAAAATGGGCCACTTCGAGCGATTCAAGGGCAACGAAATTTATACATGTCACAGAGATACATAGGAGGAGTGTCATGCATCAATAAGAAAAAAAGTTACTGAACAGATTTTGAGAAAACGACCGTCGAAGTCCAAAATTGGCCATTTTTCGACGAAAACGGCCGCTCTGACCTTGAAACCAAGGTCAGAGGTCAAATTCAAGGTCACGACAATATTCAGCATATATAATTTCCTATATGTCCACAATTGATTCCTAGTCTCTAATCTCAATATTAAGTGTGATATTAGGCTTTAATGTGTCCCATTATAAAGCATAGGAGAATTTAACATGGGAAAGTCCCATTTGGGCCGAGTTTGGGCCAAAATGGCCCACTTCGAGCGATTGAAGCGCAACGAAATTTATAGACATCATAGAAGTACATATGAGGAGTCTTATGTATCAAAGAGAAAAAAAGTTACTGAACAGATTTTGAGAAAATGGCCGCCAAAGTCCAAAATCTGGCCTTTTTCGTCGAAAACGGCCGCCATTTTGAAGAAAAAGCGAAAATCAAAAAACTAAAAAATACCTCCTTCTTGAATTATTTTTAAGTATTTTTCTGCAAAATTTCAGAAAAATTCGCCCGTAAACAAAAAAGATAAAAATGTGGACGACGACGACGGACGACGACGGACGACGACGGACGCAAGGCCATGCCAATAGGTTATCGGACCATAGGTCCGGTAACCTAAAAAGTTACTGAACAGATTTTGAGAGAATGGCCGCCAAAGTCCAAAATCAGGCATTTTTCGTCGAAAATGGCCGCCATTTTGAAAAAAATGCGGAAATCTGAAAACTAAAAAAAATCTTTCCTGGAAATATTTTGAGGTATTTTTGTGCAAAATTTCAGAAAGATCAGACCATATACTTTAAAGATAAAAATTAGCCCAAGGGCTAAGAAAGGTTACCGGACAATATACATTTTAGATATTAGCCTTTTGTCCAGTGACCTTGAAAATAATTTTTCAACAAATATATCACTTCTAGTATGTCCACAATAAATTCCTAAGCTGTAAAGTCGATAATAAGTGAGATATTAGCCATTCTGTGATCGGTGATGTGACCTAGAAAATGAGGTCAAAGTTCAAGTTCATGAAAAGATTCACTATATATCATTCCTCTATATTCGCAATTGATTCCTAAGCTGTAAAGATGATAATAAGCGACATATTAGCCATTTTGTTCTCTGACCTTGAAAATTGGATCAAAGGTCAAATTCTAGATCACCAAAATATTCAGCATACATCCTAAGCTGTGAATTTGATAATAAGAGAGATATAAACCATTTTGTATTCTGACCTTGAAAATAAAATGACTGGCCTTGAAATTTAGGTCAAAGGTCAAATTCAAGGTCATGAGAATATTCAGAATATATCATTTCCTATATGTTCACAATTGATTCCTAAGCTGTAAAGTTGATAATAAGCAAGATATTAGCCATTTTGTCCTGTTGACCTTGAAAATGAGGTCAAAAGTCAAATTCAAGGTCACTAGAATATTCAGCATATATCATTTCCTATATGTTCACAATTGATACATAAGGCGTAAAGTCACTAATAAGCAAGATATTGGCCATTTTGTCCTGTGACCTTGAAAATGAGGTCAAAGGTCAAATTCAAGGTCACAAAAATATTCAGCATATATCATTTCCTATATGTTCACAATTGATTCCTAAGCTGTTAAGTCAATAATAAGCGAGATATTAGCAATTTTGTCCTGTGACCTTGGAAATGAGGTCAAGGTCAAATTCGAGGTCACGAGAAAATTCAGCATATATCATTTCCTATATGTTCACAATGTACTCCTAAGCTGTAAAGTCGATAATAAGCGAGATATTAGCCATTTTGTCATGTGACCTTGAAAATGAGGTCAAAGGTCAAATTCAAGGTCATGAGAATATTCAGCATATATCATTTCCTATATGTTCACAATGTATTCCTAAGCTGTAAAGTCGATAATAAGCGAGATATTAGCTATTTTGTCATGTGACCTTGAAAACGAGGTCAAAGGTCAAATTCAAGCTCATGAGAATATTCAGCATATATCATTCCCTATATGTTCACAATTGAATCCTAAGCTGTAAAGTCGATAATAAGCGAGATATTAGCCATTTTGTCCTGTGACCTTGAAAATGAGGTCGAAGGTCAAATTCAAGGTCATGACAATAATCTGCATATATCATTTCCTAAATGTTCATAATTGATTCCTAAGCTGTAAAGTCGTTAGAAGTGAGATATTAGCCATTTTGTCCTGTGACCTTGAAAATGAGGTCAAAGGTCAAATTCAAGGTCATCAGAATATTCGGTATATATCATTTCTTATATGTCCACAATTGATTTCTAAGCTGTAAAGTCGATAATAAGCGAGATATTAGCCATTTTGTTCTTTGACCTTGAAACTGAGGTCAGAGGTCAAACTCAAGGTCACGAGGATATTCAGCATATATCATTTCCTATATGTCCACAATTGATTCCTAGTCTCTAATCTCAATATTAAGTGAGATATAAGGCATAATGTGTCCCATTATAAAGCATAGGAAAATTTAACATGGGAATGTCCCATTTGGGCCAAGTTTGGCCCAAAATGGCCCACTTCGAGCGATTCAAGCGCAACGAAACTTATACACATCACAGGAGTACATATGAGGAGTGCTGTGTATCAAAAAGAAAAAAAGTTACTGAACAGTTTTTGAGAAAATGGCCGCCAAAGTCCAAAATCAGGCATTTTTCGTCGAAAACGGCCGCCATTTTGAAACAAATGCGAAAATCGAAAAACAAAAAAAAACCTTTCCTTGAAATATTTTTAGGTATTTTTGTGCAAAATTTCAGAAAGATTCCATCACATACTTTAAAGATAAAAATGTGAACGGACGACGGACGGAGGGACGGACGACGGACGACGGACGACGGACGCAACGCCATGCCAATAGGTTATCGGACCATAGGTCCGGTAACCTAAAAATGTGAACGGACGGACGGACGACGGACGGACGACGGACACCGGACGACGGACGACGAACGCAACGCCATGCCAATAGGTTATCGGACCATAGGTCCGGTAACCTAAAAATACCTCCTTTTTGAATTATTTTTAAGCATTTTTGTGCAAAATTACAGAAAAATCCGATCGTAAACTTCAAAGATAAAATTGTTTACGGACGGACGGACGGACGGACGGACGGACGGACGGACGGGCAGACGGAACGGACTTACGGGCCTTTCCCATGTTAAATTTCCTAAATTTCCTATCTCGACTGGCCCCTAAAATTGCAAAACTGGCCCCTAAAATCTAACTTTTGGCCTAAACCATAGTTAGGGGCCGTTTTCAGCTTTTCCCAGGCCCCCAACTCCGTTCCGTTAGCCCGGACGGACGGACGGACGACGGACGCAACGCCATGGCAATAGGTTATCGGACCATAGGTCCGGTAACCTAAAAAAATTAGCCCAAGGGCTAAGAAAGGTTACCGGACAATATACATTTTAGATATTAGCCTTTTGTCCAGTGACCTTGAAAATAAAGTCACTGATAAATTCAAGGCCATGAAATTTTCAACAAATATATCACTTCTAGTATGTCCACAATAAATTCATAAGCTGTAAAGTCGATAATAAGTGAGACATTAGCCATTCTGTGATGTGACCTTGAAAATGAGGTCAAAGTTCAAGTTCAAGGTTATGAAAATATTCAGTATATATCATTCCTCTATATTCGTAATTGATTCCTATGCTGTAAATGTAAGTACCAATCTATTACCACCAATACAATCAGATTTTGATGATGCCAATAAGAAACGTAAAATACTACACTTTGCCATGGAAACAAACAAAGCCCAACCAAATAGTTTATCCAAAGACACACTGGCGTCTTCAGGGGCAGACAATGTGTTAAATGTAGTTGTTTCTACAGTACACCAGATGGAATTAGTACTAGGAAAATAATTTAGAAATCCGAATCTAACCCCATGGAATAGATACATGACAAGTACAAAAGTACCCAATCACAAGCCCGAAGGCTACTGAGTTGATGGTATCCTCGGGGACAGATTTAACGTCCGCCAGCAGTGACACCGACTCAGTGGTATAAATGTAAGTATCAATCTATTACCACCAATACAATCAAATTTTGAAGTTGCCAATAAGGAAAGTAAAATACAACATTTTGCAATAGAAATAAAGCCCGACCAAATAGTTTATCCAAAGACACACTGGCGTCATCAGGGGCAGATGTAAAGATGATAATAAGGGACATATTAGCCATTTTGTTCTCTGACCTTGAAAATGAGATCAAAGGTCAAATTCTAGATCACCAAAATATTCAGCATACATCATTTCCTATATGTTCACTATGGACCCCTAAGCTGTAAATTTGATAATAAGCGAGATATAAGCCATTTTGTATTTTGACCTTGAAAATAAAATGACTAACCTTGAAATTTAGGTCAAGGGTCAAATTCAAGGTCACTAGAATATTCAGCATATATCATTTCCTATATGTTCACAATTGATTCCTAAGCTGCAAAGTCGCTAATAAGCAAGATATTGGCCATTTTGTCCTGTGACCTTGAAAATGAGGTCAAAGGTCAAATTCAAGGTCACGAGAATATTCAGCATATATCATTTCCTATATGTTCACAATTGATTCCTAAGCTGCAAAGTCGCTAATAAGCAAGATATTGGCCATTTTGTCCTGTGACCTTGAAAATGAGGTCAAAGGTCAAATTCAAGGTCACGAGAATACTCAGCATATATCATTTCCTATATGTTCACAATTGATTCCTAAGCTGCAAAGTCGCTAATAAGCAAGATATTGGCCATTTTGTCCTGTGACCTTGAAAATGAGGTCAAAGGTCAAATTCAAGGTCACGAGAATATTCAGCATATATCATTTCCTATATGTTCACAATTGATTCCTAAGCCGTAAAGTCGATAATAAGCGAGATATTAGCAATTTTGTCCTGTGACCTTGGAAATGAGGTCAAAGGTCAAATTCAAGGTCACGAGAATATTCAGCATATATCATTTCCTATATGTTCACAATTGATTCCTAAGCTGTAAAGTCGATAATAAGCGAGATATTAGCCATTTTGTCTTGTGACCTTGAAAATGAGGCCAAAGGTCAAATTCAAGGTCACGAGAATATTCAGCATATATCATTTCCTATATGTTCACAATGGATTCCTAAGCTGTAAAGTCGATAATAAGCGAGATATTAGCCATTTTGTCCTGTGACCTTGAAAATGAGGTCAAAGGTCAAATTCAAGGTCACGAGAATATTCAGCATATATCATTTCCTATATGTTCACAATTGATTTCTAAGCTGTAAAGTCGATAATAAGCGAGATATTAGCCATTTTGTCCTGTGACCTTGAAAATGAGGTCAAAGGTCAAATTCAAGGTCACGAGAATATTCAGCATATATCATTTCCTATATGTCCACAATTGATTCCTAGTCTCTAATCTCAATATTAAGTGAGATATTAGGCTTGATGTGTCCCATTATAAAGCATGGGAAAATTTAACATGGGAAAGTCACATCTGGGCCGAGTTTGGGCCCAAAATGGCCCACTTCGAGTGATTCAAGCACAACGAAATTTATAAATGTCACAGAAGTACATATGAGGAGTGTTATGCATCAATAAGAAAAAAAGTTACTGAACAGATTTTGAGAAAACGACCATCAAAGTCCAAAATTAGCCATTTTCGACGAGAACGGCCGCTATGACCTTGAAACCAAGGTCAGAGGTCAAATTCAAGGTCACGAGAATATTCAGCATATATCATTTCCTATATGTCCACAATTGATTCTTAGTCTCTAATTTCAATTTTAAGTGAGATATTAGGCTTAATGTGTCCCATTATAAAGCATAGGAGAATTTAACATGGGAAAGTCCCATTTGGGCCGAGTTTGGGCCCAAAATGGCCCACTTCGAGCGATTCAAGGGCAACGAAATTTATACATGTCAAAGGGGTACATAGGAGGAGTGTCATGCATCAATAAGAAAAAAAGTTACTGAACAGATTTTGAGAAAACGACCGTCAAAGTCCAAAATTGGCCATTTTTCGACGAAAAAGGCCGCCATTTTGAAAAAAATGCGAAAATCAAAAAACTAAAAAAAACCTTTCCTGGAAATATTTTTAGGTATTTTTGTGCAAAATTTCAGAAATATTCGACCATAAACTTTAAAGATAAAAATGTGAACGGACGACGGACGGACGGACGGACGGACGGACGGACGACGGACGACGGACGACGGACGCAACGCCACGGCAATAGGTTATCGGACCAAAGGTCCGGTAACCTAAAAATTAGCCCAAGGGCTAAGAAAGGTTACCGGACAATATACATTTTAGATATTAGCCTTTTGTCCAGTGACCTTGAAAATAAAGTCACTGATAAATTCAAGGCCATGAAATTTTCAACAAATATATCACTTCTAGTATGTCCACAATAAATTTCTAAGCTGTAAAGTCGATAATAAGTGAGACATTAGCCATTCTGTGATGTCACTTTGAAAATGAGGTCAAAGTTCAAGTTCAAGGTCATGAAAATATTCAGTATATATCATTCCTCTATATTCGCAATTGATTCCTATGCTGTAAATGTAAGTATCAATCTATTACCACTAATACAATCAGATTTTGATGATGCCAATAAGAAACGTAAAATACTACATTTTGCAATAGAAACAAACAAAGCCCGACCCAAGTTTATCCAAAGACACACTGGCGTCTTCAGGGGCAGACAATGTGTTAAATGTAGTTGTTTCTACTGTACACCAGATGGAATTAGTATACAACTGCCCAACAACCTATGAAAATAATTTAGAAATCCTAATCTAACCCCATGGAATAGATACATGACAATGACAAGTACAAAAGTACCCAATCACAAGCCCGAAGGCTACTGAGTTGATGGTATCCTCGAGGACAGATTTAACGTCCGCCAGCAGTGACACCGACTCAGTGGTATAAATGTAAGTATCAATCTATTACCACCAATACAATCAAATTTTGATGATGCCAATAAGAAACGTAGAATACAACATTTTGCAATAGGAACAAAGCCCGACCAAATAGTTTATCCAAAGACACACTGGCGTCATCAGGGGCAGATGTAAAGATGATAATAAGCGACATATTAGCCATTTTGTTCTCTGACCTTGAAAATGAGATCAAAGGTCAAATTCTAGATCACCAAAATATTCAGCATACATCATTTCCTATATGTCCACTATGGACCCCTAAGCTGTAAATTTGATAATAAGCGAGATATAAGCCATTTTGTATTCTGACCTTGAAAATAAAATGACTAACCTTGAAATTTAGGTCAAGGGTCAAATTCAAGGTCACTAGAATATTCAGCATATATCATTTCCTATATGTTCACAATTGATTCCTAAGCTGCAGAGTCGCTAATAAGCAAGATATTGGCCATTTTGTCCTGTGACCTTGAAAATGAGGTCAAGGTCAAATTCAAGGTCACGAGAATATTCAGCATATATCATTTCCTATATGTTCACAATTGATTCCTAAGCCGTAAAGTCGATAATAAGGGAGATATTAACAATTTTGTCCTGTGACCTTGGAAATGAGGTCAAAGGTCAAATTCAAGGTCACGAGAATATTCAGCATATATCATTTCCTATATGTTCACAATTGATTTCTAAGCTGTAAAGTCGATAATAAGCGAGATATTAGCCATTTTGTCCTGTGATCTTGAAAATGAGGTCAAAGGTCAAATTCAAGGTCACGAGAATATTCAGCATATATCATTTCCTATATGTCCACAATTGATTCCTAGTCTCTAATCTCAATATTAAGTGAGATATTAGGCTTAATGTGTCCCATTATAAAGCATAGGAGAATTTAACATGGGAAAGTCCCATTTGGGCCGAGTTTGGGCCCAAAATGGCCCACTTCGAGCGATTCAAGGGCAACGAAATTTATACATGTCACTGAGGTACATATGAGGAGTGTTATGCATGAATAAGAAAAAAAGTTACTGAACAGATTTTGAGAAAACGACAGCCAAAGTCCAAAATTGGCCATTTTTCGACGAAAACGGCCGCCATTTTGAAATAATTGCGAAAATCAAAAAACTAAAAAATACCTCCCTGTCGAAATATTTTTAGGCATTTTTGTGCAAAATTTCAGAAAGATTCGATCATAAACTTTAGAGATAAAAATGTAGACGGACGACGACGACGGACGACGACGACGACGGACGACGGACGCAACGCCACGGCAATAGGTTATCGGACCAAAGGTCCGGTAACCTAAAAAGTTACTGAACAGATTTTGAGAAAAACGACCGTCGAAGTCCAAAATTGGCCATTTTTCGACGAAAACGGCCGCTCTGACCTTGAAACCAAGGTCAGAGGTCAAATTCAAGGTCACGACAATATTCAGCATATATCATTTCCTATATGTCCACAAATGATTCCTAGTCTCTAATCTCAATATTAAGTGAGATATTAAGCTTTAATGTGTCCCATTATAAAGCATAGGAGAATTTAACATGGGAAAGTCCCATTTGGGCCGAGTTTGGGCCCAAAATGGCCGACTTTGAGCGATTCAAGCGCAACGAAATTTATACATGTCACAGGGGTACATATGAGGAGTGTTATGCATCAATAAAAAAAATTAGCCCAAGGGCTAAGAAAGGTTACCGGACAATATATATTTTAGATATTAGTATTTTGTCCCGTGACCTTGAAAATAAGGTCATTGGTCAATTCGAGGACACGAATAATATTTGGCATAAGTCATTTCTAGTATGTCCACAATTGATTCCTAAGCTGTAAAGTCAATAATAAGCGAGATATTAGCCATTATGTCCTGTGACCTTGAAAATGAGGTCAAAGGTCAAATTCAAGGTCATCAGAATATTCGGCATTTATCATTTCCTATATGTCCACAATTGATTCCTAAGCTGTAAAGTCGATAATAAGCAAGATATTAGACATTTTGTGCTCTGACCTTGAAATCGAGGTCAGAGGTCAAATTCAAGGTCACAAGAATATTCAGCATATATCATTTCCTATATGTCCACAATTGATCCCTAAGCTGTAAAATCGATAATAAATGAGATATTAGCCATTTTGCCCTGTGACCTTGAAAATGAGGTCAAAGGTCAACTTCAAGGTCATCAGAATAACCGGCATTTATCATTTCCTATATGTCCACAATTGATTCCTAAGCTGTAAAGTCGATAATAAGCAAGATATTAGACATTTTGTGCTCTGACCTTGAAACCGAGGTCAGAGGTCAAATTCAAGGTCACGAGAATATTCAGCATATATCATTTCCTATATGTCCACAATTGATTCCTAGTCTCTAATCTCAATATTAAGTGAGATATTAGGCTTAATGTGTCCCATTATAAAGCATAGGAAAATTTAACATGGGAAAGTCCCATTTGGGCCGAGTTTGGGCCCAAAATGGCCGACTTTGAGCGATTCAAGCGCAACGAAATTTATACATGTCACAGGGGTACATATGAGGAGTGTTATGCATCAATAAAAAAATTAGGCCAAGGGCCGAAAATAGGTTACCGGACAATATTTAATATCTTAGATGTTAGCCAGGTCACTGGTTGAATTCAAGGTCAAGAGAATATTCAGCATATATAACATTAAGCATATATCATGTCCACAGTTGATTGCTAAGCTGTAAATTCAATAATCAGAGAGATATTAGCAATTTTGTGCTGTGGCCTTGAGAATGAAGGGGCAAAGGTCGAATTCAAGGTCATCAAAATATTCAATGTATATCATTTTCTATATCATGTCCACAATTGATTCCCAAGCCATACAGTCAATAGAGGAGCAAGATATGAGCCAGTTTGTTCTGTGACCTTGAAAATGAGGTCAGAGGTCAAATTCAAGGTCCCGAGAATATTCAGCATATATAATCTTCTATATGTCCACAATTGATTCTAAAGCTGTAAAATCGATAATAAGTGAGCTATTAGCCATTTTGTCCTGTGACCTTGAAAATGAGGTCAAAGGTCAAATTCAAGGTCATGACAATAATCTGCATATATCATTTCCTATATGTTCATAATTGATTGCCAAGCTGTAAAGTCGATAACAAGCGAGATATTAGCCATTTTGTCCTGTGACCTTGAAAACGAGGTCGAAGGTCAAATTCAAGGTCATCAGAATATTCAGCATATATCATTTTCTATATGTCCACAATTGATTCCTAAGCTGTAGAGTCGATAATAAGCGAGATATAAGCCATTTTGTGCTCTGACCTTGAAACTGAGGTCAGAGGTCAAATTCAAGGTCACGAGAATATTCAGCATATATTATTTCCTATATGTCCACAATTGATTCCTAAGCTGTAGAGTCGATAATAAGCGAGATATAAGCCATTTTGTGCTCTGACCTTGAAACTGAGCTCAGAGGTCAAATTCAAGGTCACGAGAATATTCAGCATATATCATTTCCTATATGTCCACAATTGATTCCTAGTCTCTAATCTCAATATCAAGTGAGATATTAGGCATAATGTGTCGCATTATAAAGCATAGGAGAATTTAACATGGGAAAGTCCCATTTGGGCCGAGTTTGGGCCAAAATGGCCCACTTCGAGCGATTCAAGCGCAACAAAATTTATAGACATCATAGGAGTACATATGAGGAGTCTTATTTATCAAAAAGAAAAAAAGTTACTGAACAGATTTTGAGAAAATGGCCGCCAAAGTCCAAAATCAGGCATTTTTCGTCGAAAACGGCCGCCATTTTGAAAAAAATGTGAAAATCAAAAAACTAAAAAATACCTCCTTCTTGAATTATTTTTAAGTATTTTTGTGCAAAATTTCAGAAAAATTCGCCTGTAAACAAAAAAGATAAAAATGTGGACGACGACGACGACGACGGACGACGACGACGACGACGACGACGACGGACGACGGACGACGGACGCAACGCCATGCCAATAGGTTATCGGACCATAGGTCCGGTAACCTAAAAATTAGCCCAAGGGCTAAGAAAGGTTACCGGACAATATATATTTTAGATATTAGTATTTTGTCCCGTGACCTTGAAAATAAGGTCATTGGTCAATTCGAGGACACGAATAATATTTGGCATAAGTCATTTCTAGTATGTCCACAATTGATTCCTAAGCTGTAAAGTCAATAATAAGCGAGATATTAACCATTATGTCCTGTGACCTTGAAAATGAGGTCAAAGGTCAAATTCAAGGTCATCAGAATATTCGGCATTTATCATTTCCTATATGTCCACAATTGATTCCTAAGCTGTAAAGTCGATAATAAGCAAGATATTAGACATTTTGTGCTCTGACCTTGAAATCGAGGTCAGAGGTCAAATTCAAGGTCACAAGAATATTCAGCATATATCATTTCCTATATGTCCACAATTGATCCCTAAGCTGTAAAATCGATAATAAATGAGATATCAGCCATTTTGCCCTGTGACCTTGAAAATGAGGTCAAAGGTCAACTTCAAGGTCATCAGAATAACCGGCATTTATCATTTCCTATATGTCCACAATTGATTCCTAAGCTGTAAAGTCGATAATAAGCAAGATATTAGACATTTTGTGCTCTGACCTTGAAACCGAGATCAGAGGTCAAATTCAAGGTCACGAGAATATTCAGCATATATCATTTCCTATATGTCCACAATTGATTCCTAGTCTCTAATATCAATATTAAGTGAGATATTAGGCTTAATGTGTCCCATTATAAAGCCTAGGAGAATTTAACATGGGAAAGTCCCATTTGGGCCAAGTTTGGGCCAAAAATAGCCCACTTCGAGCAATTCAAGGGCAAAGAAATTTATACATGTCACAGAGGTACATATGAGGAGTGTTATGCATCAACAAGAACAAAAGTTACTGAACAGATTTTGAGAAAACGACCATCAAAGTCCAAAATTGGTCATTTTTCAACGAAAACGGCTGCTCTGACCTTGAGACTGAGGCAGAGGTCAAATTCAAGATCACAAGAATATTCAGCATATATCATATCCTATATGTCCACAATTGATTCCTAGTGTCTAACCTCAATATTAAGTGAGATATTAGGCATAATGTGACCCATTATATAGCATAGGAGAATTTAACATGGGAAAGTCCCGAGTTTGGGCCAAAATGGCCCACTTCGAGCGATTCAAGCGCAACGAAATTTATAGACATCATAGGAGTACATATGAGGAGTGTTATGTATCAAAAAGAAAAAAAGTTACTGAACAGATTTTGAGAGAATGGCCGCCAAAGTCCAAAATCAGGCATTTTTCGTCGAAAATGGCCGCCATTTTGAAAAAAATGCGGAAATCTGAAAACTAAAAAAACCCTTTCCTGGAAATATTTTTAGGTATTTTTGTGCAAAATTTCAGAAAGATCGGACCATATACTTTAAAGATAAAATTAGCCCAAGGGCTAAGAAAGGTTACCGGACAATATACATTTTAGATATTAGCCTTTTGTCCAGTGACCTTGAAAATAAAGTCACTGATAAATTCAAGGCCATGAAATTTTTAACAAATATATCACTTCTAGTATGTCCACAATAAATTCCTAAGCTGTAAAGTCGATAATAAGTGAGACATTAGCCATTCTGTGATGTGACCTTGAAAATGAGGTCAAAGTTCAAGTTCAAGGTCATGAAAATATTCAGTATATATCATTCCTCTATATTCGCAATTGATTCCTATGCTGTAAATGTAAGTATCAATCTATTACCACCAATACAATCAGATTTTGATGATGCCAATAAGAAACGTAAAATACTACATTTTGCAATAGAAACAAACAAAGCCCGACCAAATAGTTTATCCAAAGACACACTGGCGTCTTCAGGGGCAGACAATGTGTTAAATGTAGTTGTTTCTACTGTACACCAGATGGAATTAGTATACAACTGCCCAACAACCTATGAAAATAATTTAGAAATCCGAATCTAACCCCATGGAATAGATACATGACAAGTACAAAAGTACCCAATCACAAGCCCGAAGGCTACTGAGTTGATGGTATCCTCGGGGACAGATTTAACGTCCGCCAGCAGTGACACCGACTCAATGGTATAAATGTAAGTATCAATCTATTACCACCAATACAATCAAATTTTGATGATGCCAATAAGAAACGTAAAATACAACATTTTGCAATAGAAACAAAGCCCGACCAAATAGTTTATCCAAAGACACACTGGCGTCATCAGAGGCAGATGTAAAGATGATAATAAGCGACATATTAGCCATTTTGTTCTCTGACCTTGAAAATGGAATCAAAGGTCAAATTCTAGATCACGAAAATATTCAGCATACATCATTTCCTATATGTTCACTATGGACCCCTAAGCTGTAAATTTGATAAGCGAGATATAAGCCATTTTGTATTCTGACCTTGAAAATAAAAAGACTAACCTTGAAATTTAGGTCAAGGGTGAAATTCAAGGTCACTAGAATATTCAGCATATATCATTTCCTATATGTTCACAATTGATTCCTAAGCTGCAAAGTCGCTAATAAGCAAGATATTGGCCATTTTGTCCTGCGACCTTGAAAATGAGGTCAAAGGTCAAATTCAAGGTCACGAGAATATTCAGCATATATCATTTCCTATATGTTCACAATTGATTCCTAAGCTGTCAAGTTGAGAATAAGCGAGATATTGGCAATTTTGCCCTGTGACCTTGAAAATGAGGTCAAAGGTCAACTTCAAGGTCATCAGAATAACCGGCATTTATCATTTCCTATATGTCCACAATTGATTCCTAAGCTGTAAAGTCGATAATAAGCAAGATATTAGACATTTTGTGCTCTGACCTTGAAACCGAGGTCAGAGGTCAAATTCAAGGTCACGAGAATATTCAGCATATATCATTTCCTATATGTCCACAATTGATTCCTAGTCTCTAATATCAATATTAAGTGAGATATTAGGCTTAATGTGTCCCATTATAAAGCATAGGAGAATTTAACATGGGAAAGTCCCATTTGGGCCAAGTTTGGGCCAAAAATAGCCCACTTCGAGCAATTCAAGGGCAAAGAAATTTATACATGTCACAGAGGTACATATGAGGAGTGTTATGCATCAACAAGAACAAAAGTTACTGAACAGATTTTGAGAAAACGACCATCAAAGTCCAAAATTGGTCATTTTTCAACGAAAACGGCTGCTCTGACCTTGAGACTGAGGCAGAGGTCAAATTCAAGATCACGAGAATATTCAGCATATATCATATCCTATATGTCCCCAATTGATTCCTAGTGTCTAACCTCAATATTAAGTGAGATATTAGGCATAATGTGACCCATTATATAGCATAGGAGAATTTAACATGGGAAAGTCCCGAGTTTGGGCCAAAATGGCCCACTTCGAGCGATTCAAGCGCAACGAAATTTATAGACATCATAGGAGTACATATGAGGAGTGTTATGTATCAAAAAGAAAAAAAGTTACTGAACAGATTTTGAGAGAATGGCCGCCAAAGTCCAAAATCAGGCATTTTTCGTCGAAAATGGCCGCCATTTTGAAAAAAATGCGGAAATCTGAAAACTAAAAAAACCCTTTCCTGGAAATATTTTTAGGTATTTTTGTGCAAAATTTCAGAAAGATCGGACCATATACTTTAAAGATAAAATTAGCCCAAGGGCTAAGAAAGGTTACCGGACAATATACATTTTAGATATTAGCCTTTTGTCCAGTGACCTTGAAAATAAAGTCACTGATAAATTCAAGGCCATGAAATTTTTAACAAATATATCACTTCTAGTATGTCCACAATAAATTCCTAAGCTGTAAAGTCGATAATAAGTGAGACATTAGCCATTCTGTGATGTGACCTTGAAAATGAGGTCAAAGTTCAAGTTCAAGGTCATGAAAATATTCAGTATATATCATTCCTCTATATTCGCAATTGATTCCTATGCTGTAAATGTAAGTATCAATCTATTACCACCAATACAATCAGATTTTGATGATGCCAATAAGAAACGTAAAATACTACATTTTGCAATAGAAACAAACAAAGCCCGACCAAATAGTTTATCCAAAGACACACTGGCGTCTTCAGGGGCAGACAATGTGTTAAATGTAGTTGTTTCTACTGTACACCAGATGGAATTAGTATACAACTGCCCAACAACCTATGAAAATAATTTAGAAATCCGAATCTAACCCCATGGAATAGATACATGACAAGTACAAAAGTACCCAATCACAAGCCCGAAGGCTACTGAGTTGATGGTATCCTCGGGGACAGATTTAACGTCCGCCAGCAGTGACACCGACTCAATGGTATAAATGTAAGTATCAATCTATTACCACCAATACAATCAAATTTTGATGATGCTAATAAGAAACGTAAAATACAACATTTTGCAATAGAAACAAAGCCCGACCAAATAGTTTATCCAAACACACACTGGCGTCATCAGAGGCAGATGTAAAGATGATAATAAGCGACATATTAGCCATTTTGTTCTCTGACCTTGAAAATGGAATCAAAGGTCAAATTCTAGATCACGAAAATATTCAGCATACATCATTTCCTATATGTTCACTATGGACCCCTAAGCTGTAAATTTGATAAGCGAGATATAAGCCATTTTGTATTCTGACCTTGAAAATAAAAAGACTAACCTTGAAATTTAGGTCAAGGGTGAAATTCAAGGTCACTAGAATATTCAGCATATATCATTTCCTATATGTTCACAATTGATTCCTAAGCTGCAAAGTCGCTAATAAGCAAGATATTGGCCATTTTGTCCTGCGACCTTGAAAATGAGGTCAAAGGTCAAATTCAAGGTCACGAGAATATTCAGCATATATCATTTCCTATATGTTCACAATTGATTCCTAAGCTGTCAAGTTGAGAATAAGCGAGATATTGGCAATTTTGTCCTGTGACCTTGGAAATGAGGTTAAAGGTCAAATTCAAGGTCATGAGAATATTCAGCATATATCATTTCCTATATATGTTCACAATGGATTCCTAAGCTGTAAAGTCGATAATAAGCGAGATATTAGCCATTTTGTCCTGTGACCTTGAAAATGAGGTCAAAGGTCAAATTCAAGGTCACAAGAATATTCAGCATATATCATTTCCTATATGTTCACAATTGATTTCTAAGCTGTAAAGTTGATAATAAGCGATATATTAGCCATTTTGTCCTGTGACCTTGAAAATGAGGTCAAAGGTCAAATTCAAGGTCACGAGAATATTCAGCATATATCATTTCCTATATGTCCACAATTGATTCCTAGTCTCTAGTCTCAATATTAAGTGAGATATTAGGCTTAATGTGTCCCATTATAAAGCATAGGAAAATTTAACATGGGAAAGTCACATCTGGGCCGAGTTTGGGCCCAAAATGGCCCACTTCGAATGATTCAAGGGCAATGAAATTTATACATGTCACAGGGGTACATATGAGGAGTGTTATGCATCAATAAGAAGAAAAGTTACTGAACAGATTTTGAGAAAACGATCGTCAAAGTCCAAAATTGGCCATTTTTCGACGAAAATGGTCGTTCTGACCTTGAAACCGAGGTCAGGGGTCAAATTCAAGGTCACGAGAATATTCAGTATATATCATTTCCTATATGTCCACAATTGATTCCTAGTCTCTAATCTCAATATTAAGTGAGATATTAGGCGTAATGTGTCCCATTATGAAGCATAGGAGAGTTTAACATGGGAAAGTCCTATCTGGGCCGAGTTTGGGCCAAAATGGCCCACTTCGAGCGATTCAAGCGCGACGAAACTGATACACATCACAGGAGTACATATGAGGAGTGTTATGTATCAAAAAGAAAAAAAGTTACTGAACAGATTTTGAGAAAATGGCCGCCAAAGTCCAAAATCAGGCATTTTTCGTCGAAAATGGCCGCAATTTTGAAAAAAATGCGAAAATCAAAAAACTAAAAAAAACCTTTCCTGGGAATATTTTTAGGTATTTTAGTGCAAAATTTCAGAAAGATCGGACCGTATACTTTAAAGATAAAAATGTGAACGGACGGACGACGGACGGACGGACGGACGACGGACGACGGACGCAACGCCATGCCAATAGGTTATCGGACCAAAATCCAAAATTGACCGTTTTTCGACGAAAACGGCTGCCATTTTGAAAAAATTAGCCCAAGGGCTAAGATAGGTTACCGGACGATTTTGGTTTCAAGCATTGTAGGTGACATATGATTTTGAGATTTACCAGTCAAGGTCATCTTTGTGAATCTCAATGTCACCATCAGGTATGCTGCATATGACTTCGTATGTTCATAATACAAACATATAAGTTTTATCAACAAGTATTTCGTGTGTAGAGGCCAATTTCAGATTTTGAGAATCGCCCTTCAAGGTCTTTAAGGTCAAGTTCAAGGTCACCAAAAAATGTGCCATTTATACATGACTTTTTTACAGGCTTATATACAATCCTTACCTGTATGTGCAAAAGTTTATGCTTCAGAGGCCACTTTCAAGATTTCATGTCAGACATTTAGCACTCAAGGTCATCCAAGGTCAAAATCAAGGTCATCATTAGTTGTTCCATATATGACTTCCTATATGTTCATAATGCAAACTGAAGCTCTATATACATGCATTTCATCTGTAGAGGCAAATTTGGGCATTTTTTTCACCCAAAAATGGCTGTTTTGACCTTTCAAGGTCATCAAAGGTCAAATTCAAGGTCACCTCCCAACTCGCTATATATGACTTCCTATTTGAAAGTGCCAATATCTAAGCTCTATCTTCAAGCGTACTATGAGTACAGTCCTGGCAGCTCCCATTATGAAGGAAAAAAGTGCCGAAAATTTTCTAAGTCCAAAATTTTTTTCAAAGGGTGAAAATTTTTTTTTTGTCTAGAAATGACCCAAAATGAATAGTAACACGATTTGGGGCAAACAAAATTTTTTTCGCCGACCCGTCAAAAATTTGAAATGGCCGCCACATGGAGACCGGCGATTCAAGGGCAACAAAACTTATACACATCATAAAGGTACATAAGGGGAATATTTCGAAACAATAATCTCAAAACTGATCAGACAGATTTTGAGAAAATGGCCGCCATAGTCCAAAATTGACCATTTTTCGTCAAAAATGGCCGCCCTTTTGAGAAAAATGCGAAAATCAAAAAACTAAAAAATAACCCCCTCTTGAAATATTTTTAGGCAACTTTGTGCAAAATTTCAGGAAAATCCGCCTGTAAACTTTAAAGATAAAAATGTGGACGGACGACGGACGACGGACGCAACGCGACGGCAATAGGTTATCGGACCATAGGTCCGGTAACATAAAAAATGCAAAAATCAAAAATTAGCCCAAAGGCTAAGATAGGTTACCGGACAATTTTGGTTTGGCCATGGCAGCATTGGCAGGTAACAGACCTTGAGATTTACCAATCAAGGTTCGCAGTGTAAACATATGACCTTGGGATTTACCAATCAAGGTCATCCGTATGAACTTCGATGTTACCATTACATGTATGTGTGCGGCATATGATATTCTATATTTTGGGTGGAATCGTTTAGGCCGCTCAGGTCAATTTACACATTCCAAGTCAGACATTTGGCACTCAAGGTCATCTGACGTCAAGTTCAAGGTCATCATTAGTTGTGCCATATATGTCTTCCTATATGTTCATAATGCAAACATGAGCTCTATCTGCAAGCATTTCATCTACGGAGGCAAATCTGGGCATTTTTTGACCCCAAAATGGCTGTTTTGACCTTTCAAGGTCATCGAAGGTCAAATTCAAGGTCAACACACAAGGCGCCATATATGACTTCCCATTTGAAAGTGCCAATTTCTAAGCTCTATCTTCAAGCGTTCTATGAGTACAGTCTTTTCTAAGTCCAAAATTTTTTTCAAAGGGTGAAAACTTTTTTGTGCCTAGAAATGGCCCAAAATGGATAGTAATGCGATTTGGGGCGAAAAAATTTTTTTTCGCCGACTCGTCAAAAATTCAAAATGGCCGCCACACTGAGATCGGCGATTCAAGGGCAACAAAACTTATACACGTCACAGAGGTATATAAGAGGAATCTTTTTAAGCAAAAATCTCAAAACTGATCAGACAGTTTTTGAGAAAATACAGACCAGGTGCAAATTTGAGCGTTTTTCGACCCAAAAACGGCTGTTTTGACCTTTCAAGGTCATCCAAGGTCAAATTCAAGGTCACCACGCAAGTCGCCATATATGACTTCCCATTTGAAAGTGCCAATTTCTAAGCTCTATCTTCAAGCGTTCTAGGAGTACAGTCCGGACAGCTCCCATTATGAAGGATAAAAGTGCCGAAAATTTTCTAAGTCCAAAATTTTTTTCAAAGGGTGAAAAAATTTTTTTGCCCTAGAAATGGCCCAAAATGGATAGTAATGCGATTTGGGGCGAAAAAAAAATTTTTCGCCGACCCGCCAAAAATTCAAAATGGCCGCCACACGGAAACCGGCGAATTTAGGGCAACCAAACTTATTACATATCACAGAGGTATATGAGGGGAATCTTTTGAAACCAAAAACTCAAAACTGATCAGACAGTTTTTGAGAAAATGGCCGTCAAAGTCCAAAATTGAGCGTTTTTCGACAAAAACGGCCGCCATTTTGAAAAAAATGCGAAAATCAAAAAACAAACAAGGGCCACTGGCCTCAAAGGAAGAGCTTTGAAAATGTTTGCACAAAACTATTTAAAAACCCTTGAATATTGTATTTGATTTGGTACATATATGTTGTGGCCATATTGTAACTCTACTGGGCAGAATCTATACCTTGTTGGGCCAATAAATTTGTCATGTAACTATTTTCTTGTCATGTAACTATTTTTATTGTGGTCAATAATAGACTTAACTAGTAAAACTAATGATAATCTATTCGGTTAGTCATGACTGGATAGAACTTTTTAGGGCCCGAGTGAGTCGGAAATTTCCGAACTGGGTACCTGTGTCGTCTGACCCGACCCGTCCAAATATATAGCAAAATTTGAATGATACTCACTGAAGCAATTTGTAACACGTAAACGCCAGACATTGATCTTTGACACATATTATTTGTTTCGTCAGTAATTACCGGTATTTTCAAGTTTGAGAAAGATCACAATGTCATGACCTCATAAAACTATCGTTTTTTTTCCTGATGATTTCCTTGTCATTCTTGTGATTTTACTAGTGTTTATCACAAATATTCAAAACTATATCTTTATTTGTTCTCAAATACGAGTAACAAAATTCCGATCCAGGTAATTGTATGACCCGCCCCGAATTTGGGTACCTGTCGACTCGTCTGGGCCCCAGAACCTTTACATTGTTGAACCCAATAATAAATGTTTCTTGTAATAATTATTTTTATTGTGGCCAATAAGACTTAATCAATAAAACTAATGTTACTTATTCCGTTACAGCCATGAAATCTCTACAAGTCAGAAGCTTTACCTTGTTGAACACGTTTAAAAATCACCCGACTATTTTTGGGACCAATGTGTAAGATTTTCAAGGTTCTGATTATGTTTTTCTGATTTAGGAGGCACAATGTTTTTTGAGCTTTAGTCTTAGATTTAAATTTCTTTATGGATTTTTTTTCAGTGTTTTGATTTGTACTGCAGAGACATTTCAGTAACTTGTCTGCATTTCCAATAATTCATGTCATGCATGAAAGCTTATGAATGCGTACATGAATGCGATCATGTTTCTCCTTGCCCAAATGTTGGTTTGAAGATCAGCGTACATGTTGTGTCAGTGTGCAGTGTGTAGTGTCAGCTGCCAAATACTGAAGTAGCCCAGGCACACCCCCCACCCCGAATCGCCGCTCGTGTGACTGCTATCAAAATCAGCACTGACAATTCTCGTCGGCAATATGAAACTATCATAAACATGATAAAAGTGCTAGATCTAGTATCCATTTGTTTCTGCTTATTTTAGTAGGAAACTAAGTTTTTTCCCGTGTAAAAGCTCCGCAAATCTGCCAAGTTTTGTTTGTTTCCGACTGTTCCTTTTAGTCAAATCTCGTTGAAATCTCGCTTCACTTCAATGGCATTTTTAATTAAATTCCCCCATAAACAAGCTTTCGGTGGTGATATTTTTATGAAGTATTACCAGTGAAGTAGGAAAGAGTCATAGAAAAGACCATTTATTTGGGTCGTAACAAGTATTTCCACAAATACCGCAATAAAGTTGGACGATCTCTTGGCGGCTGGCATTTTGACCTTGACCCTGCAGCACTTTTTGGGGCAGTACGCTAATTGGCGGGACTCGCTCACGTGATCATTTGCATATCATTATATCCACGTGTATTTCATAAACATGTGGGTGTGTCCGCCAAGACAGCTTCCCGATTGGACTATTCAGTGACTCTCTGGCTGGCGGGCCGACTGCCGTGACTGCTTATCGGGGCCACACGAGAATTGAATTTGCCCACTGGAATATGGAATACCACCACTAACACATAATTATTATGTTGCCGTATCAACTTGTTTTTCATTGTTGCAATACCATACTGTATCTATATATTGTGCGGAATGTATATCCAAAACTTTGAGTGCATATGATTGCAAGAAAGCACTGTTCCAGTGGAGATCAAAACGGGAGTGGTGATGGGTATGAAACGGTGACATACAAAAAAAAAAACGGTCGGAACACACGTCTCCTGGGATTATTATCGCTAATAACTTATTACATTAACCATGATTAGGTACACGGGCGTCATTTTCCTCCCAACGGGCTCCGGGCCCTCCCAATTAGCCACAGTTGAATAGCCTGTTGTGGTTCCAAGTGGCACTTTCAAGAATGTAAACAAAAGAAAAAATTCAAAAATCCAAAAAAAAAAATCAGCCCAAAGGCTAAGATAGGTTACCGGACAATTTTGGTTTGGCCATGGCAGCATTGGCAGGTAACAGACCTTGAGATTTACCAATCAAGGTTCGCAGTGTAAACATATGACCTTGGGATTTACCAATCAAGGTCATCCGTATGAACTTCGATGTAACCATCACATGTATGTGTGCGGCATTTGATATTCTATATGTTGGGTGGAATCATTTAGGCCGCTCAGGTCAATTTACACATTCCAAGTCAGACATTTGGCACTCAAGGTCATCTGACGTCAAGTTCAAGGTCATCATTAGTTGTGCCATATATGTCTTCCTATATGTTCATAATGCAAACAGGAGCTCTATCTGCAAGCATTTCATCTACAAAGGCAAATCTGGGCATTTTTTGACCCCAAAATGGCTGTTTTGACCTTTCAAGGTCATCCAAGGTCAAATTCAAGGTCACCACACAAGTCGCCATATATGACTTCCGATTTGAAAGTGCCAATTTCTAAGCTCTATCTTCAAGCGTTCTATGAGTACAGTCCTGACAGCTCCCATTATGAAGGAAAAAAGTGCCGAAAATTTTCTAAGTCCAAAATTTTTTTCAAAGGGTGAAAATTTTTTTTTGCCTAGAAATGGCCCAAAATGGATAGTAATGTTATTTGGGGCGAAAAATTTTTTTTTCGCCGACTCGTCAAAAATTCAAAATGGCCGCCACACTGAGATCGGCGATTCAAGGGCAACAAAACTTATACACGTCGCAGAGGTATATAAGAGGAATCTTTTTAAGCAAAAATCTCAAAACTGATCAGAGAGTTTTTGAGAAAATACAGACCAGGTGCAAATTTGAGCGTTTTTCGACCCAAAAATGGCTGTTTTGACCTTTCAAGGTCATCCAAGGTCAAATTCAAGGTCACCACACAAGTCGCCATATATGACTTCCCATTTGAAAGTGCCAATTTCTAAGCTCTATCTTCAAGCGTTCTATGAGTACAGTCCGGACAGCTCCCATTATGAAGGGAAAAAGTGCCGAAAATTTTCTAAGTCCAAAATTTTTTTCAAAGGGTGAAAATTTTTTTTTGCTCTAGAAATGGCCCAAAATGGATAGTAATGCGATCTGGGGCGAAAAAATTTTTTTTCGCCGACCCGCCAAAAATTCAAAATGGCCGCCACACGAAAACCGGCAGATTTAGGGCAACCAAACTTATACATATCACAGAGGTATATGAGGGGAATCTTTTGAAACCAAAAACTCAAAACTGATCAGACAGTTTTTGAGAAAATGGCCGTCAAAGTCCAAAATTCAGCGTTTTTCGACAAAAACGGCCGCCATTTTGAAAAAAATGCGAAAATCAAAAAACAAAAAAATACCTCCTTCTCAAAATATTTTTAGGCATTTTTGTGCAAAATTTCAGAAAGATTCGATCGTTAACTTTAAAGATAAAAATGTTAACGCCGGACGGACGGACGGACGGACGGACGGACGGACGGACGGACGGCTAGACGGACGACGGACGCAACGCCATGCCAATAGGTTATCGGACCAAAGGTCCGGTAACCTAACAACATCATAGAGGAAGAGCCCTGCTCTTCCTAAAAAATACCTCCTTCTCAAAATATTTTTAGGCATTTTTGTGCAAAATTTCAGAAAGATTTGATCATTAACTTTAAAGATAAAAATGTTAACGCCGGACGGACGGCGGGACGGACGGACGGACGGCTAGACGGACGGACGACGGACGCAACGCCATGCCAATAGGTTATCGGACCAAAGGTCCGGTAACCTAAAAACTAAAAAATACCTCCCTCTCGAAATATTTTTAGGCATTTTTGTGCAAAATTTCTGAAAAATTCGATCGTAAACTTTAAAGATAAAATTGTTGACGGACGACGACGACGACGACGACGCCGGACGCATCGCCATGCCAATAGGTTACGGACCATAGGCCCAGTAACCTAAAAATTTAAGCGCCACCGCCTCCAGCAAAAGCCTCCAAAACAGTTCTTTGTATTAACCATGTTAACCAGAAGAGTGTGTTGTTTCAAACTGATATTGCCGAACTGCTTATTTCTTGATTTATGTTCATTTGTAACTATATAATTGAAGCAAACACATATATGCCATCCATATGCTTATATACTAATGGTTATGCGAATGAAATATGGAAATTGTGCATTTATTGAACATATCACCAATAGGTGTTTTTCACTACAATATTTTACAACATAATTTACTAGTAGCACCAAAAGAGTGCTATATTATGTAGTTCATAGAAATTACTGGCATACATTCCAATTTGATCGAAAATGATAGTATAAATATTTTTACATTATCAAAAGCAACTTCATCTATCATAAATGTGATATAATCCCATGAGCAATTGCCGAATAATGTGCAGAACACTCCACGATACCACCCCTCTTGCTCGCGGTGTGTGGGGGCTGGAATCGCGGAGTGTTAAGAATTGAGCCTTTGTAGCAAACCTTGTGTCTTGCGAGTATCATATATATATTCCGACACTCAATGCAATACCTTTTATATGATTATTCCGTACCAAGCTATTAAAAAAGTTAGAAATTCAACATTACTCACGTTTCCAGCCATGCTTATTCACCATAAGAGTGCCTTCATACACCACAAGAGTGCATCATCGCTGAAAGAGTGCTTAAAAACTCTGTAAGAGTGAAGATCGCACTTACACCGTGATAAAAACAATTCTCTGCATGAATTTACTGGACTAATTCCAAATCTATTGCATTGTTTTCAAGCAAATGGTATTTAAAAGAGAATCCTTCAAAATGTTGACTAACTTACCTGACGATTCACCCTTGAATTTTGTGATGCCTCCCGACATAGGTCAACCTCAGGTGGCCATTTAAAAATAACATTTTGGAGGACCACTTACAATACACCAGCTACAGAATCCACCGTGAAGTAAGTCTTATCATTAAGCCCTAACGACAACAAAGAGGTAGAAATGCGTCAGGATTTGCAAGGATCCAGAACACCATTACACACCAGTGTGAGCTAGGTGTGTATCATCTCCACAGACTTGTGTTACACTCTCGACCTGACCCCATCCTGTCTCTGCTTGGCTCGGTATTCACTTCTCCCCCAATCTCGGCCGAATGTGCAGCGAAAGGCCAGCTTCAACAAACATCAATCAATAACACATGTGAACTTTGGAGGATATTTGATGTTTCGAATAAAACTAGATCCAAATTCTATTTTGGTTGTATCTAAATCCAGGTAGGATTCCCAAAAATCCCACTAATAATACATATAACACATATCTAACATTGAAATAGTTTATCAATAATTTACCGAACAATTTTTATACAAAATAGAGTGGCACATTGAAACATTCCAAAAATGGCCGCGACTTCTTGGAATATTCGACACATATTGATAAAAAAATTTATGGAGTAAGACACAAGATAAGAAGACATACTTGTGCCAGCATTAACTGAACCATGGCGCGTGGCATCCTGTGTTTCTATGGCGATGAAGGCAGGAAGTGTTCTGTGCTTCAGGGGCAGCGATAAGTCGTCTTCCTCGCGGAACGTCACTTCCTCCCGGGGTATCACATCCACACGAGGCTGCTTCGGTGCACAGCTGGACACAACACAGAATGGTACCAGTGGAAGTATGTAACTACTAGTGTATAAATATCAAATACCTTACTCTATATAGCACCAACATATGACCTGGAACTGTCACAAAGACCTGGGAACACAATGAGAATGCTGCATGATCAATCACAGACAATCCATGTACCTCTGTACAGCTTCCACAGCTCTTCTCTTTCTCCCTGACTGGTTTCTGACATGCTTGAGAGGACATCGGCGGCCGAGAGCACACTTGCCATTGGTGATGTACTCCGCACACATAAAGCTGTGCTTCTTGGTACACTTCAATGGAATAGAATCAACACTAAGTCATCAACGGAGTACAGACAATTAATTTAACAGACCGATTTCTGACTCTTTGTAAGTCTTAAAATAACGAGCAATTCAAACATGAGTCCCGAGCTACATGAGCTAACTAGTGTGGACTGTTGACATGTTTATGACATGTGAGTGTGAGTTACATACCTGATCCCCGAGAGTGCAGAAACCCTGCACAAAATCTCGGCAGAGCTCTGCATCCTTAGCGACATTGCTATGGAGATAGGGGCAGTTGTCACGACTACATAGACCACGGAGGAAAAACTGACAGACCGGCATCTTCTCCTTGGTGACGCGGTGAGAGAACGGACAGTCCGTGACACCACAGCGCCCACGCAGGAACCTGTAGACAGCAGGCGGGTACAGGTCAATGACTCAATATGGAAAACATCTAGCAATCACTGGGACACTTGGTTATGCACTCAACAAAAATGTCAATGCCCTATTTGACATATATAAAATAGTTGACCCGATGCGTTTAAATCACTGCAAAATCGACAACAATAGATATATGTATAGTACATGTATTGCAAATATCGCCCATGTTGGACAGACAACTTCGAACTATGTTACAACTACATGTACAGTGACAAAGATGTTCATTGGTTTAGAGACCCACTATCGTAGTGACTCTGAGGTGAGACAGACCTGGTACAGACGGCCACGCGGTCAGGGTCATGGATGTGCTTGCACTGGCTGCCACGGTTACACCGGCCAAAGCGCTGGTAGTACAGGCAGTAGGAGGGTGTCGGTGGCGTGACTTTCCGATAACGCGCCTGCTGAGCTGTCTGGATGCTTCTCTGCAGAGCTCGACTGAAAAACACAATCTCAATCATTAACCTTGTTGTCAGTCTACTGTTAATGTAATATTTCTGACATGACATCATTTCCATGAAATATCACTTTTGAGACTTTGCAGGCATTTCAGATTTGTATGAAGTTTAGCGGTCAGTGAGTATTTTGTTGAAAATTTGTGCTTTCCTTGTCTGTACAATCCTACAAACCTTGCCACCTTCTGCCTGTTGTCAGCCTTCAGACGTCGAGTGACCACACCGCTGGTTGTAGACAGCTGTCTGCCTGATGAGATCGTATTCTGCACCTTGTATTTGTTTGGTTTCAAACCTGCAATACACAGTACAAGTGTCACTCGCATCACTAAAGATATTTATAACACAATCACACAAACACAAATGTAAGATAGTGGATAACAGCTCACCCATCCTCCTGAGTGAAGTCCCAGTATTCCTGTAGCTCCTCCCCTTGATCACCACGGTGTTTCCATGGTTACCATGTCTATGCACATGTCCCGGACGACGGTCTAACTTCAGGGAGACCGATAATCTGAAAACAGTTTACAACAGAGTGTTGTTAAAAGGTTGGGAACTCAAGGATTGGTTTTGTGGGGCGAGAAATGACACCGACCTTGGCGAAGTTTTTCCACCCCGTCTGTGGCCTCTAGCTCGTGAAGAAGTGGTGAGTTTAACGTACTTGAACTTGTCGTGGCTTGCATTGATGACTCGTCGTCCGAGGACCTGATTAATCGTTAGAGTCCGCGGCTGACTGGAGTCTGTGGACATGCACAGTGGTCTGACCAGGTGGAGAACAACTTATTACTGTTATCTCTGCCTATTACTGCCTATTTCAATGAAACACAGAGAGATTTTGTCAGGAAGTAAAACATTCATCAAACATAGCACCAAGGGTGCTGTAGCTTACCGGCAATCATGAGAAACGCAGAGTATTGATTTTCCAACATATAAATTGTTACACTGATCTTGAACTCTAAATGTCAAAACATGTTCGTAAATGTTGCTGGAAACACATTTTCTGCATGGACTATAATACGAAATCAAATAACACATCACAACTTTAGGTAGATAAAGATAATCATATACATTATTTTGAGAAAAACTGTCTGAATAGACTTTGACAAAATGGCCACCAAAGACAAAATTCATCGTTTTTGACCTTTCAAGGTCATTGAAGGTCAAATTCAAGGTCATCACTCAAACTGCAATATATGATTTCCCATTTGAATCTGCCAATACTGAGGCTCTATTTTGAAGTCTTCTATGAGTTTACTCCGCACAGCTCCCATTATGAAGGAAAAATTGGGCAAAATTTTCTAAGTCCAAAAAATTTTTCAATGGCCAAAAAAAAAAAATTAGCCCAAAGGCTAAGATAGGTTACCGGACAATTTTGGTTTGGCCATGGCAGCATTGGCAGGTAACAGACCTTGGGATTTACCAATCAAGGTCATCCGTATGAACTTCGATGTAACCATTACATGTATGTGTGCGGCATTTGATATTCTATATGTTGGGTGGAATCGTTTAGGCCGCTCAGGTCAATTTACACATTCCAAGTCAGACATTTGGCACTCAAGGTCATCTGACGTCAAGTTCAAGGTCATCATTAGTTGTGCCATATATGTCTTCCTATATGTTCATAATGCAAACAGGAGCTCTATCTGCAAGCATTTCATCTACAAAGGCAAATCTGGGCATTTTTTGACCCCAAAATGGCTGTTTTGACCTTTCAAGGTCATCCAAGGTCAAATTCAAGGTCACCACACAAGTCGCCATATATGACTTCCCATTTGAAAGTGCCAATTTCTAAGCTCTATCTTCAAGCGTTCTATGAGTACAGTCCTGACAGCTCCCATTATGAAGGAAAAAAGTGCCGAAAATTTTCTAAGTCCAAAATTTTTTTCAAAGGGTGAAAATTTTTTTTTGCCTAGAAATGGCCCAAAATGGATAGTAATGTTATTTGGGGCGAAAAAATTTTTTTTCGCCGACTCGTCAAAAATTCAAAATGGCCGCCACACTGAGATCGGCGATTCAAGGGCAACAAAACTTATACACGTCGCAGAGGTATATAAGAGGAATCTTTTTAAGCAAAAATCTCAAAACTGATCAGAGAGGTTTTGAGAAAATACAGACCAGGTGCAAATTTGAGCGTTTTTCGACCCAAAAATGGCTGTTTTGACCTTTCAAGGTCATCCAAGGTCAAATTCAAGGTCACCACACAAGTCGCCATATATGACTTCCCATTTGAAAGTGCCAATTTCTAAGCTCTATCTTCAAGCGTTCTATGAGTACAGTCCCGACAGCTCCCATTATGAAGGGAAAGAGTGCCGAAAATTTTCTAAGTCCAAAATTTTTTTCAAAGGGTGAAAATTTTTTTTTGCTCTAGAAATGGCCCAAAATGGATAGTAATGCGATCTGGGGCGAAAAAAATTTTTTTCGCCGACCCGCCAAAAATTCAAAATGGCCGCCACACGAAAACCGGCAGATTTAGGGCAACCAAACTTATACATATCACAGAGGTATATGAGGGGAATCTTTTGAAACCAAAAACTCAAAACTGATCAGACAGTTTTTGAGAAAATGGCCGTCAAAGTCCAAAATTTAGCGTTTTTCGACAAAAACGGCCGCCATTTTGAAAAAAATGCGAAAATCAAAAAACAAAAAAATACCTCCTTCTCAAAATATTTTAAGGCATTTTTGTGCAAAATTTCATATAGAACACTTGAAGGTCCGGTAACCTAAAAATGCGTTTTTTTTTGCTGGAAATGGCTCAAAATAGTGACTTGAAAATAGTGAATAGTGACTTGATTTTGGACCAAAAAAAAATTTTTTTGCCGACCCGTCAAAAAATCAAAATGTCCGCCACACGCAGACAGGCAATTCAAGGGCAACAAAACTCATACACATCATAGAAGTACATGAGTGGAATGTTTTGAAACAAAAATCTCAAAACTGATCAGACAGTTTTTGAGAAAATGGCCATCAAAAATCCAAAATTAGCCATTTTTCGACAAAAAACGTCGTTTTGACCTTCCAAGGTCATTGAAGGTCAAATTCAAGGTCATCACTCAAACCGCAATATATGATTTCCCATTTGAATGTGCCAATACTTAGGCTCTATCTTCAAGTGTTCTATGAGTTTACTCTGCACAGCTCCCATTATGAAGGAAAATTGGGTGAAATTTTCTAAGTCCAAAAAATTTTTCAATGGCCCAAAAAAAAATTTTTTTTTTTTTTGCTGGAAATGGCTCAAAACGAATAGTGACTTGATTTGGGACAAAAAAATTTTTTTTCGCCGACCCGTCAAAAAATCAAAATGGCCGCCACAAGCAGACCGGCGATTCAAGGGCAACGAAACTTATACACGTCTCAAAGGTACATGAGAGGAGTGTTTTGAAACAAAAATCTCAAAACTGATCAGACAGTTTTTGAGAAAATGGCCTCCAAAGTCCAAAATTGGCAATTTTTTCGTCAAAAATGGCCGCCAAACAGGCAAAAACGATTCAATAAAAAAAATTAGCCCAAAGGCTAAGATAGGTTACCGGACAATTTTGGTTTGGCCATGGCAGCATTGGCAGGTAACAGACCTTGAGATTTACCAATCAAGGTTCGCAGTGTAAACATATGACCTTGGGATTTACCAATCAAGGTCATCCGTATGAACTTCGATGTAACCATTACATGTGTGCGGCATTTGATATTCTATATGTTGGGTGGAATCGTTTAGGCCGCTCAGGTCAATTTACACATTCCAAGTCAGACATTTGGCACTCAAGGTCATCTGACGTCAAGTTCAAGGTCATCATTAGTTGTGCCATATATGTCTTCCTATATGTTCATAATGCAAACAGGAGCTCTATCTGCAAGCATTTCATCTACAAAGGCAAATCTGGGCATTTTTTGACCCCAAAATGGCTGTTTTGACCTTTCAAGGTCATCCAAGGTCAAATTCAAGGTCACCACACAAGTCGCCATATATGACTTCCGATATGAAAGTGCCAATTTCTAAGCTCTATCTTCAAGCGTTCTATGAGTACAGTCCTGACAGCTCCCATTATGAAGGAAAAAAGTGCCGAAAATTTTCAAAGTCCAAAATTTTTTTCAAAGGGTGAAAATTTTTTTTTGCCTAGAAATGGCCCAAAATGGATAGTAATGTTATTTGGGGCGAAAAAATTTTTTTTCGCCGACTCGTCAAAAATTCAAAATGGCCGCCACACTGAGATCGGCGATTCAAGGGCAACAAAACTTATACACGTCGCAGAGGTATATAAGAGGAATCTTTTTAAGCAAAAATCTCAAAACTGATCAGAGAGGTTTTGAGAAAATACAGACCAGGTGCAAATTTGAGCGTTTTTCGACCCAAAAATGGCTGTTTTGACCTTTCAAGGTCATCCAAGGTCAAATTCAAGGTCACCACACAAGTCGCCATATATGACTTCCCATTTGAAAGTGCCAATTTCTAAGCTCTATCTTCAAGCGTTCTATGAGTACAGTCCGGACAGCTCCCATTATGAAGGGAAAAAGTGCCGAAAATTTTCTAAGTCCAAAATTGTTTTCAAAGGGTGAAAATTTTTTTTTGCTCTAGAAATGGCCCAAAATGGATAGTAATGCGATCTGGGGCGAAAATTTTTTTTTCGCCGACCCGCCAAAAATTCAAAATGGCCGCCACACGAAAACCGGCAGATTTAGGGCAACCAAACTTATACATATCACAGAGGTATATGAGGGGAATCTTTTGAAACCAAAAACTCAAAACTGATCAGACAGTTTTTGAGAAAATGGCCGTCAAAGTCCAAAATTCAGCGTTTTTCGACAAAAACGGCCGCCATTTTGAAAAAAATGCGAAAATCAAAAAACAAAAAAATACCTCCTTCTCAAAATATTTTTAGGCATTTTTGTGCAAAATTTCAG
The DNA here is from genome assembly GCA_949152475.1 of Terebella lapidaria. NCBI lineage: Eukaryota > Metazoa > Annelida > Polychaeta > Terebellida > Terebellidae > Terebella > Terebella lapidaria. Next base: position 39,494,123 of record OX424564.1, read on the forward strand.
AAAGATTCGATCGTTAACTTTAAAGATAAAAATGTTAACGACGGACGGACGGACGGACGACGGACGCAACGCCATGCCAATAGGTTATCGGACCAAAGGTCCGGTAACCTAAAATTAAAAAAACGTCTTTAGATACTGGCCCAAGGTATGTTCTGACAAATTTATGGGGAAATTCATCATGTCAAAAAAAAGTTACAGACCCGGACGGACGACAACAAACCTGAGTTGTCTCGTTTGAGCGAGTACTTTTGTGTCCACACATCTTGTTTTCCCCATCTCGCCTGTGTTCCATGCTGTGCCCTGTCTGTGCTCTGTCTCGCACTCTGTGGCACCCTTTGATGATTCCTGGCTGTCTTTTGACGCTCTGTTGTGACCCCTTCAGTTCTGCGATTCTCGGCCGGCATGAGCCTCCTGCTGGCTAGCACTGCTGACTGTTTGATTGCTCTCTTAACGAGCTTGAAGCGGGAGTTAAGTTTGTATGCTGGAGCAGTTGTACTTTTCTTGACACTGCGGTTTGTAGAAAAATGTTTCTGGCTCCATTTGTACTGTGAGGTTCTTTTCACACTCGTTGAATTTGTCTCTAGGCTTTGCAGAGAATTCACTTTGACAGAACTTGGAGATTCAGCAGCTTTGACTTTGACCAACCTGTAACGTCCTTTAGCTTGCAGCGGTGCACTCTCTTTTAGAACATGTCCATTGATGACTGTGTGATCACATTTACGGTCAGCTACTGACTGTCGGCTTGGCTCCTCATGAGCTTTCACTGGACTTGACCTGGTCAGTTTATACTTGGAGCTGAGCACAGGCTCACCAGAGTAACTAGCGGCTTTGTGTGTGCTTGAGCAAGATGCTGTCTGCGACGTGATGGGAGTTTGATCAGACCACCGCACATATCTCCTGGCTTGTGTCATAGCTCGATTGCCATGACTCGGTTCTGGACCTGACTGGACTTGCTGGGTTCTGGAGTCTGAGCTCTTGTCCCGTATCCACCTGAACTTTCCTGGAGCCGTTCCTTGATCACTGTGCTCAGATCGAGGGGACTGCTGAAGCCTTGACTTACTGCCTGACACTACATGTTTCTTTGTGTTGACCACTATTGGTGCTGATGCTGAATGTATCCCTGACTTGGAGCTAGGATGGGCTTGGGATGCTCCTGACTTGGAGCTAGGATCAGCCCGGGATGCCCCTGACTTGGAGCCAGGATCGGCCCGGGATACCCCTAATTTGGAGCCAGGATCGGCCCGGGATACCCCGGACTTGGAGCCAGGATCGGCCCGGGATACCCCGGACTTGGAGCCAGGATCGGCCCGGGATACCCCGGACTTGGAGCCAGGATCGGCCCGGGATACCCCAGACTTGGAGCCAGGATTGGCCCGGGATACCCTGGACTTGGGGCCAGGATCGGCCCGGGATACCCCGGACTTGGAGCCAGGATCGGCCCGGGATACCCCGGACTTGGAGCCAGGATCGGCCCGGGATACCCTGAGAGAAGAGGTAATTGTGGTCTCAAGGACTACTCTATTGCTGTGGCTACTTGAGAAGGTTGAAATCTGCTCGGAAGTGGCAGACTTGCTGGATGGTTGACTTGTGTTTGGAAGCTTGCTTTTGGAAGCCTTCTGCATGTGATATTCATTGGTCTGATCTCTATCAGCATTCAACCTGACAGAACGTTTACTGGATGGTTTGAATACTGAGTCCTGTATTATACACTGCGGATTTTTCCTTGCTTTATCCTGTTTGTCAAGAGTCACATTTTGTGTGGTAGACTTGGTATTGGATGTTGTAACAAACTTCCTTCTGTCGAGTTTTGTGCTCGTCACGAAAGACGAGCTGGTGCGCATGCTGTTGTCCCTGGTGATGGCAGTGCTCTGTTGCCATGGCACCCATGTCTTGGAGCTGCCTGTCTGCCGCGATACTGACTGATCCTTTCTGGCGAGTCCTGAACCAAGTCCGTCAGCTCTGTGTGCATGGTGCGAGGTAGATTCTTTCCTTCTGTCAAGTTTTCCATCTTGTCCTTGAATTTGCTTTTTGTGTTGCTGAATTAGATCTGAATGTGATCACAATGAAAATTTGAATAAATATCATGAAGCAAAATCATAGTAGCAAGCATAGTGTAGCTTACTAGCAATATTTATACAGAATATTTATATACTGTTTCGTCATAGAAATATCACAATTATTCTGACCACTATTGACATGATTGATGTTCCCAAAAGATGCAGCATACATGATTTGTTGTATATGTTCTGTCTTCAACATGTTATAGTCTCACAATATCTGAATATTGCTAATACTTGTACAATCAAAGATATTTCATACCAAGATAACCAACTCAGGGTCAAAACATGAAGACAATAGCTTTGCCTGCAGGTACAATAGCCTGCAGGTACCACCCCTCAGTTGGATAATAGTGAAATGTTTGGTTCTAAAAAGTTTGGAATTTGACAGTTTCTCATGTGTTTCTAGCAATTCTGAGTCATCTTGCCTGCTGCCATTGTTAAGTGGTCTTGAAAGAGTTTTTATGTGCCTTGGTTGACAATGGTTGACCAAAATCAATATCTGGGCAACTGACATAAAAACCACAGTGGTGAAAATAGCAACAGGATAAGAATAATAAACATGATAAAATGTCCATTGTTTTACAATAACTTAAACGTTTGTTTGTTCATCATGTTCATATGTATGGTTCTTTTCATTTGTTCACATGTTGTTGACTAGATCTAGTCTTATTTCTGACACAGCTATAAAGATTTCGGATCACGTCAGTTTAAAGGTGCGCTCCTGGAATGTACGAGAAATGTCCATTTCTCAGATACCAGAAATGTACATTAAACATAAATGCAAACAGTTAGCAATATTAAATATCAAAAAGGGATCAAATAAATTCCAATTCTGAAGTTTTATCATGTTTATGTCTTAACAGGGGTGCAACGATACACTGGTGGTTCGATGAACCATGATAGTCCAGTTGCCAAATGACTATTTTCTTGTGAAGCATGTTTTGGCGTCATTATGAACTTTTTTTGTTGATTCATCATCTCTGAGCATTCCTGAGTCAGAATCAGCCGGGTGCCACCTTGGCACCCTTGGGGAATTTTTTTCAGAGCCGAAAAACAAAATGGCTGCCACCGAATACCGCTGAATTTACTTTTTTGACAATATCTCCGCTTCTAGGTCACTTAGAAGCACAAACTTGGTGTCTACTACTAGGTTTTCATGGTCAAGGAATCCAAATAAAATACTGCCAAACTTGCATATATAACAGCTTATCCGGTTTACGAGATCGACGAACCCGATTCTTAAAAAAATTTGGTTCTGTTCAAGTCATATGCATTTTCCACTTTAATCAACAATCTTGGTGTTCACTACTGGGGTAGTGAATCTATAGTACTGACCCAACAAAAGCTGTATGATTTTAACTCATCAACTGTTACATGTGACAACATTGTGGGTCATTCACCGATCATAACTTGATCAGTCATCATTATCGCCTTCCTGAACAGGTTCTTCTTTGTATATTCGTTGCAACAATCTTGGCTTAAAATACAGCCACGGAACTTTGAACAGCACATCTGTTGTTGAGCAGCGGATTTTCAAAAAACAAACTTGCATTCGAGCGAGGTGTACATGCTGAGCAAAGGCATTTTGTGATGGGGCGATACCTTCAGTTTCGCAGCTGATGTGATCTTCGAGTTTGCCATCTTCACCTTCCGTACAAATGTCGGTAAACAGACATTGATCACTTCTCCGTTTGGAAAAATAACAGCCAGCAATAGAGGCAGTCGTTGTTTCTTCTGTTCCTAGTTACCCAAGTTAGTTGAGGCGATGTCCTCCCATATGGGATTTCAATGGTGAGGCATTCACAAACAGATATCAAGATACAAAATTGCACAGAATGCCCAGCATAATATACCGTTTGGGGTGCTGTGAGGTTTACGTTATCTTTAATAGATACAGACCAAACATAAAGCAAATGACAAGATCTTGCCAGACGGTAAAAATGAAATAATAAAAAAACATCAGCTCAGTCTATACACGATACTATTTCTGCAAAAAGTGGTTCACAAAGTAACCTACACCAAGGCTCGATTGAAACCGTTCATCTACTTCAGTGGAATAGAGACCAGTCATGTCTTGAAGACGACCAAGGATTGTGAGCTGATTACACTCTGGGGAAGGCCATTTCAATCAGGTGTTGTGCCGGAATGAATGACTGGTACATGTTGACAGTTGTTTGATATTGTGCGAACTGCACAATATCGTTTGGTCGCCTGGTCCTTGTCTGAGACAGCTCAGAAGGATGATGGTCAATCCATTGGCCATCTTATAGAAACGGGTCAGCGTCATTCTCCTTCTCCACTCCATGAGTGATATCCATCCGAGGTCATTAGGAATAGCTGTAATGCTGTCTGAATGTGTATTTGTCATAGGGTTCGTTTGCTAGAAATCTGGCCGCAGATCACTGAACCTTTCCATGCCCGTTTCATAGCTTGGACTGATGTGGGCACCTGACCACACAGCAATATTAAATGAGGTCAGATGAGAGCGAAATTTTTCCTTTGGCTTGGATTACTTGTCACATCGAATAAGGTTTCTACAAGGGAAGCATATTGCCCGTTTCGCCGTCGTTTATGGGTTATCATCCTGTACTGTCCCGCCATCTATGGAATATTGATACATGTAGGTAGCAGTAGGTTTTGTGGCCAGTGAAATTCTTACAATGTAACAGTTTTCAGTATTGAAATTCATTTGCCTTTTGTGAATTCAGGCATGAAAGATCAAACAAATATCTGCACACAGCCTGGTGGTTGATGTTATATTCATCGTGATGTCATCTATGAAGACTGGGAACAGCAGGTACTAGACATTTAGAGGCCAGATTTCCATCCACGTGGATCTTTTGGGTTCTCTGATCCTTAAATGAACCAATCCATGGAAGATGTTTGTCCCTGATTCCATAATAGTCGAGTTCTGCTTTTTAATCTGGAGTGTAGGACCCGATCATGTGTATTGCTGAAGTCTAGTATGGCCATATGTACTTGTTTGCACCTGTTTGGGGAAGTCAGGTCGTGAATCGCAATGATGAGTTGGGACTCATATGGACGGTTAGCTCGGAATCTGTGTTGGCAGTCAACTAGGATATTTTGTTAGTCAAAATGGTCCATCATGTTGCTCACCAGAATATGTTTCATCACTCTGCAAATCACGGTGGTGCCACTATATCTTTATCACATCCACACTGGAACCACATTAGCTTTCCTCCAGCATTCCAGGGAGGTGGGCATATTACTGTGTACTACAGTATCTGTTTGGCATTGGAAAGGCCACAGCATTGAAGACCCCCAAGAGGGGAAATCACCTAATCTCACTTGGTCAACCAGAAGCAAATGAAACAAACCTTATGCCAGAAACGACTGCTTCTTTTGCTACCTATCATGGTTTCAAACTGAGAGATGATATGTTTGTTCACCACCCTCCTGTGAAGAACACATTAGCCTCGAAACTGAAGGTATTGCCCCTATCACACTATGACTTTGTTCAGCATCTACATCGTACTCAATTACTGTAACAATTCTTATGTATAAATCCGCTGCTCAATCAGATCCTCCACACTTTGTCCCGACCCGATATGGTCGAAATACAGATGGAGACGGCACAACATGCGTCCAACCCCGCTTCCAACTGGTGTATACACTGTACCTGTCGCCATTCTACAAACAGTCGAATGTGGATGAATATTCGTGGATCGAATGTTTTTCCACTGCGAGACGTGGCTGTGTAGTGCCACAGATGTCTTTTGAAAGTTCTGTGCCTGTTATTCTGGACCAGATTGTTGCAATGAACATACCAAGGAAGAACCTTTTCAGGAAGATGATGATGGTGTCGGTTCAAGTTACGAAGAGTTGCCAATGACTCGTAATGTTGCCACATGTAACACCCAATTTAATAGTGAAAACATATTGTCACATTTATTGTCATTGATTTATTGCGCCTGAATACATAGTAGTGGACAACAATAAATGTTGTACTGAGTGGCAAATGCATGAGCATTTAATCACTTGACCAAAACCAGATTTTTCAAATATCTGGGTGGTTAATCTCGAAAATCTAATGAGCTGTTATGTATACAAGTTTGGCATTATTATAAATAGATTCCTTGACCATGAAAACCTAGTAGTAGACACCAAGTTTGTGCTTCTAAGTGGCCTAGAAGCGGAGATATTGTCAAAAAAGTAAATTTAGTGGCAGCCATTTTGTTTTTCGGCTCTGGAAAAAATTCCCCAAGGGTGCCAAGGTGGCACCCGGCTGATTCTGACTCAGGAATGCTCAGAGATGATGAATCAACAAAAAAAGTTCATAATGACGCCAAAACATGCTTTTCTGCAGTTCTGCTGGACTATGATACAAGAGCTCACGATACGCGTATCGTATCGCCAGGCATGTACTGTACATATGTACATGCATGATATACATGAAACTAGACATATTCAGCCTATAGGCTTTGTGGCATCCCCCAATTTTTCTTTTCTTTTCTAATTGTGAAACTAGACTGATAAAACAATACATAGGATTATGAAGTATTTTTCACAAGACAAATGAGTAATGACTGACCAGGCTTTAGATTTTCAATTGGGATGCCTAATGATATATGCAAGAGAAAATGTGTTTGCATGTGGTTATCCTCAGTGACACTGAGCTAAAAATAACTCTCAGACAAACAGTTTATTTCGTGCCTCGCTATTGGCTGAATCTAGATGAAGTCCTGCCGTTGAACAATCACAGCTCTTGTTTCGTTTTCCTGAGTCAGTTTTCCAATGGCAGCCCCCACGCCATCAACATCTATCGAATACCCATAAAAAGAATTTGAATGTCACCACAATCAATCAATGAAACATGAAAAATATTAAGATGACATAGTATTGTAGCATCAGTTTGTCATTCCGCTCAAACATTGGGTGTACCCTGCTGGAATTCATGCTAACAGTTTTGGCAATACATAATGTGATGCATATCAAATTGTGAGTGCTATATATCGAGATACGTATTGAATCGTGGGAAAATGTATTGTTGCACCCCTAAGAACTAACCTATTGCTTTGATTTGGAATCAGAAGGCATAGTTGGTGTATATTAAGTAAATAATTTTGAAGCAATACTACAGTACTATTACTCAGATGTGTAACTCAAACATCGAATACAAGTTTTTTTTAGTGCAGACGCTTTAGATGCAAGCGATGTATAATTGAATGTATAGTCAATGTGGGTGATACTAAGAATCGTTAACATCTGAATTTGGAAATTTAGTGAAAAATTGCGACATTATTTATAATCAATTATGACACACACACAAGATAACTTGACTTTCGTGACTCACTGACTCAGTCTAGTCAGCAGTTGGGAAGAATCCCAATTGGTGGCATATGTGCCCAACTGGGATATACCCCGGTATGCCATCAAAAGGGTATACCGTATTTATTCAATTAGTTCGAACACTCTAATAATTCGAACACCAAAAATTATTAAAGAAAATAATTTTCAAATTGACTCGTTTAGTTCGAACAGTCAAATTTACGATCAAAATTTCGATTGAAACAACGAACGAAATCAACTTGTCAGCTGCCAAAACATACAACTCGCCAGGTGGCAGCACTACGAAATGAGTAATCAGCGATATATTCGCCAGGTGGCAGTGATCGCGATTAGGCCTTCCAAAGCACATATAATACAGCAATCGGAGCATATAGGACTCAGAAGCGAATTCATAGATGAGCAATTGGAGGAGGGGGGGGGGGGGGGGGGTGTGTGGGAGGGTGGAGGAGCAGTAACCAGTTATTGCCAAATTAGATGCAGGTTGTGGTAGGGAGGGGAAGTTCGTAATGGTGATACGGGGAAAGTGGGTTATAAGGGCGCAGTACGGTTCCGATAGGGTCAGAAGGGCAGGAGTTATCGCGGCTAGGGTAAGGTTATGGTCCGAGAGGGGAAGTTCTAGATTCTATATAAGGGAAATGGTGTGGGGGGGGGGGAGGGGTAGAAGGGGAGCAGTCCTAGTAATACAGGGACTGCAAGCACATTAGAAGGGTGGCTAGACGAGGTAGAATATGCTTGAGGCATAAGTAACCACCGTCGGGTTTATTGGGAGGGGTTAGGGGGTTTGTGGGGGGGTAGCATGTATGACGAATGCTGGTACGAGAGGAAGTTACAAATGCGGGGGGGGGGGGGGGGGTGGAGTTTCTTGTTATTGCAATGTTGGCGCTGTACGGGGTAAAACCCCCAAGGTAGGGGTAGGGCACTTCAGCGTTCTGGGAGGCGTGTAGGCGGGTGGGTTGTTTTAGGTGGGTTGGAACGGGCAGTGGGAGGTGCCAAAGGGTCGGCCTTTGGCAAACATGTATCGAGTAGGGGGGGATCTAAGTAATTAGTAAGGTAAGGGTAAGGTTAGCCTAAAGGTTACTAGGAGTGTTTATTGTTTCAGTGCCGCTCCCCAAAGGGTGAGCCCCGTCGACACGGGACAGGGCAGATAGCCAAGGCTTTATGCCGGGCTCGTCACACATACCATACCATACCATACCATGCTAGGGTATATGACAAAAAGCGCGGACCTCATAGTGCCAGGCAGTTTGCGGGCCATTGAAGATGTTCCGAGTCGAGTGACTCGATTGCACTTGCAATATGACTAGAATCTAGCATCAATGCGAGATTATAAATTACAGTTACCCGGGGATTTAGCAGCCTGTTATTCAAGTCTTTTTCAAAATGCTAGTTGTCTGCAATTAACCTATCAATCGTACAGGCCCTAACCAGCCAGCATCATGAGCGGCATCTGTCAACTCGCGTAGGCCTATCTGCCATGGCATGATCCATCTGGGTTAGGGAATTTTTTTCGTTTTGACGGACGATTTTATCGTGAATCTAATAATTCGAACATTTCAAAATTTAATTATTTTTAGCTGTTCGAACTAATTGAATAAATACGGTACTTCCTGTATACCCAAATGGGATATACCTGAGAGCTTGGTGGCAGTTTTGTGGTCATACTCATTGGAGGACCCAGGGATCTGGGTATCCATTCATTTAATGGATATAATAGTAAAAAGCAATTGATTCATTTCCCTTTGTGATTGGCTTTAATTTCACACCATCTGTTCAATTTATTGCTGGGACATGGGATTTCTAAAAATTAGGCCAAGGGCCAAAGATAGGTTACTGGACAATGTTTAATTGTTTAGATGTTAGCCAGGTCACTGCTTAACTTCAAGGTCAAGACAATATTCAGTAATATAATATTAAGCATATATCATGTCCACAGTTGATTGCTAAGCTGTAAATTCAATAATCAGAGAGATATTAGCAATTTTGTGCTGTGTCCTTGAAAATGAAGACAAAGGTCAAATTCAAGGTAATCAAAATATTCAGTGTTTATCATTTTCTATATCCACAATTGATTCCCAAGCCATACAGTCAATAGAGGAGCAAGATATGAGCCATTTTGTCCTGTGACCTTGAAAATGAGGTCAGAGGTCAAATTCAAGGTTACTAGAATATTCAGCATATATCATTTCCTATATGTCCACAATTGATTCCTAAGCTGTAAAATCGATAATAAGTGAGATATTAGCCATTTTGTCCTGCGACCTTCAAAATGAGGTCGTAGATCAAATTCAAGGTCATGACAATTATCTGCATCATTTCCTATATGTTCATAACTGATTCCTAAGCTGTAAAGTGGATAACAAACGAGATATTGGCCATTTGGTCCTATGACCTTGAAAATGGGGTCGAAGGTCAAATTCAAGGTCATCAGAATATTCAGCATATATCATTTCCTATATGTCCACAATTGATTCCTAAGCTGTAGAGTCGATAATAAGCGAGATATAAGCCATTTTGTCCTATGACCTTGAAAATGGGGTCAAAGGTCAAATTCAAGGTCATCAGAATATTCAGCATATATCATTTCCTATATGTCCACAATTGACTCCTAAGCTGTAGAGTGGATAATAAGGGAGATATAAGCCAATTTGTGCTCTGACCTTGAAACTGAGGTCAGAGGTCAAATTCAAGGTCACGAGAATATTCAGCATACATGTATATCATTTCCTATATGTCCACAATTGATTCCTAGTCTCTAATCTCAATATTAAGTGAGATATTAGGCATAATGTGTCCCATTATAAAGCATAGGAGAATTTAACATGGGAAAGTCCCATTTGGGCCGACTTTATGCCAAAATGGCCCACTTCGAGCGATTCAAGCTCAACGAAATTTATAGACATCATAGGAGTACATATGAGGAGTGTTATATATCAAAAAGAAAAAAAGTTACTGAACAGATTTTGAAAAAATGGCCGCCAAAGTCCAAAATCAGGCATTTTTTGTTGAAAACGGCCGCCATTTTGAAAAAAATGCGAAAATCAAAAAAACTAAAAAATACCTCCTTCTTGAATTGTTTTTTAAGTATTTCAAATTCAAGGTCACAAGTATATTCCATAGGTCCGGTAACCTAAAAATTAGGCCAAGGGCCATAGATAGGTTACCGGACAATGTTTAATATTTTAGGTGTTAGCCAGGTCACTGGTTGAATTCAAGGTCAAGAGAATATTCAGCATATATAACATTAAGCATATATCATGTCCACAGTTGATTGCTAAGCTGTAAGTTCAATAATCAGAGAGATATTAGCAATTTTATGCTGTAGCCTTGAAAATGAAGGGGCAAAGGTCAAATTCAAGGTCATCAAAATATTCAGTGTATATCATTTTCTATATCATGAATATCATGTCCACAATTGATTCCCAAGCCATACAGTCAATAGAGGAGCAAGATATGAGCCAGTTTGTCCTTGGACCTTGGAAATGAGGTCAGAGGTCAAATTCAAGGTCACGAGAATATTCAGCATATATCATTTCCTATATGTCCACAATTGATTCCTAAGCTGTAAAATCGATAATAAGTGAGATATTAGCCATTTTGTCCTGTGACCTTGAAAATGAGGTCAAAGGTCAAATTCAAGGTCATGACAATAATCTGCATATATCATTTCCTATATGTTCATAATTGATTGCTAAGCTGTAAAGTCGATAATAAGTGAGATATAAGCCATTTTGTCGTGTGACCTTGAAAATGAGGTCGAAGGTCAAATTCAAGGTCATCAGAATATTCAGCATATATCATTTCCTATATGTCCACAATTGATTCCTAAGCTGTAGAGTCGATAATGAGCGAGATATAAGCCATTTTGTGCTCTGACTTTGAAACTGAGGTCAGAGGTCAAATTCAAGGTCACGAGAATATTCAGAATATATCATTTCCTATATGTCCACAATTGATTCCTAAGCTGTAGAGTCGATAATAAGCGAGATATAAGCCATTTTGTGCTCTGACCTTGAAAGTGAGGTCAGAGGTCAAATTCAAGGTCACGAGAATATTCAGCATATATCATTTCCTATAGGTCCACAATTGATTCCTAGTCTCTAATCTCAATATCAAGTGAGATATTAGGCATAATGTGTCCCATTATAAAGCATAGGAGAATTTAACATGGGAAAGTCCCATTTGAGCCGACTTTATGCCAAAATGGCCCACTTCGAGCGATTCAAGCGCAACGAAATTCATAGACATCATAGGAGTACATATGAGGAGTGTTATTTATCAAAAAGAAAAAAAGTTACTGAACAGATTTTGAGAAAATGGACGCCAAAGTCCAAAATCAGGCATTTTTCGTCGAAAACGGCCGCCATTTTGAAAAAAATGTGTAAATCAAAAAACTAAAAAATACCTCCTTCTTGAATTATTTTTAAGTATTTTTGTGCAAAATTTCAGAAAAATTCGCCTGTAAACAAAAATTAGGCCAAGGGCCGAAGATAGGTTACCGGACAATTTCTAATATTTTAGATGTTAGCCAGGTCACTGGTTGAATTCAAGGTCAAGAGAATATTCAGCATATATAACATTAAGCATATATCATGTCCACAGTTGATTGCTAAGCTGTAAATTCAATAATCAGAGAGATATTAGCAATTTTGTGCTGTGGCCTTGAAAATGAAGGGGCAAAGGTCGAATTCAAGGTCATCAAAATAATCAATGTATATCATTTTCTATATCATGTCCACAATTGATTCCCAAGCCATACAGTGAATAGAGGAGCAAGATATGAGCCAGTTTGTCCTGTGACCTTGAAAATGAGGTCGGAGGTCAAATTCAAGGTCCCGAGAATATTCAGCATATATCATCTCCTATATGTCCACTATTGATTCCTAAGCTGTAAAATCGATAATAAGTGAGATAGTAGCCATTTTGTCCTGTGACCTTGAAAATGAGGTCAAAGGTCAAATTCAAGGTCATGACAATAATCTGCATATATCATTTCCTATATATGTTCATAATTGATTCCTAAGCTGTAAAGTCGATAAGAAGCGAGATATTAGCCATTTTGTCCTGTGACCTTGAAAATGAGGTCAAAGGTCAAATTCAAGGTCATGAGAATATTCGGCATATATTATTTCCCATATGTCCACAATTGATTTCTAATCTGTAAAGTCGATAATAAGCGAGATATTAGCTATTTTGTGGTCTGACCTTGAAACTAAGGTCAGAGGTCAAATTCAAGGTCAGGAGAATATTCAGCATATATCATTTCCTATATGTCCACAATTGATTTCTAGTGTCTAATCTGAATATTGAGTGAGATATTAGACATAATGTGTCCCATTATAACGCATAGGAGAGTATAACATGGAAAAGTCTCATTTGGGCCGAGTTTGGGCCAAAATGGCCCACTTCCAGCGATTCAAGCGCAACGAAACTTATACACACCACAGGAGTACATATTATGAGGAGTGTTCTGTATTAAAAAAAAACTTGAAAATGAGGCCAAAGGTCAAATTCAAAGTCACAAAAATATTATGGATATAATTATCATTTCCTATATGTCCACGATTGATTCCTAAGCTGTAAAATCCATAATGGCGAGATATTAGCCATTTTGTGCTATGACCTTGAAAATAAGGTCAAAGGTCAAACTTAAGGTCATCAGAATATTCAGCGTATATCCTTTCCTATATGTCCACATTTGATTCCTAAGCTGTAAAGTCGATAATAAGCGAGATATTAGCCATTTTGTCCCGTGACCTTGAAAATGAGGTCAAAGGTCAAATTCAAGGTCACGTGCATATTCAGCATATATCATTTCCTACATGTCCACAATTGATGCCTAAGCTGTAAAATCGATAATAAGTGAGATATTGGAGTAGAAGGGGCTGTACTGTCATGGATAAAGAGTTACCTTGAAAACAGACAACAAAGGGTGTGTCTCAATGGAGAGCTGTCCGACTGGGGGACTGTCACTGCAGGTGTCCCTCAAGGATCCATACTGGGACCCCTACTGTTTTTAATTTTCATTAATGACATAACCGAAGTTGTGACGTACACTAATATCCGATTGTTCGCTGATGACACATGCTTGTTCATCTCTGTAGACAATCGCGATGTGGCCAAACTTTGTATGGAGAGTGATCTTCAAGCCATACATGATTGGTCTGAGAAGTGGCTTGTGGCCTTCAGTGTTCCTAAAACAAAGTCCATGATGATCTGCAACAAGCCCAACAAATATGCACCCCCTACTCTACATATGAACAAGTTAGCGACCGAAACTGTCTCCTCTCACAAACACTTGGGCATAACCCTGACAAATACATTGTCATGGGGTATCCACATTGAAGAGACAGCTACCAAAGCGATGAAAAGACTCGATCTTTTACAAAAGTTCAAATTCAAACTGTCGCGAAAACAGCTTGAACGATTTTATTTATCATTCGTCCTTCCTATCTTGGAATATGGCGATGCATTGTGGGGTGGAGCTCCCTGTTATGAACTTACCAAGCTGGATCGCGTCCATGTGCGAGCAATGAGAATCATAACGGGCGCTACTGAACGGTCAAGTGTGCATGCTCTATTGGTTGAGCTCGGGTGGTACACCCTGTCTGAAAGGAGAAAATTAGCCCAAAGGCTAAGATAGGTTACCGGACAATTTTGGTTTGGCCATGGCAGCATTGGCAGGTAACAGACCTTGAGATTTACCAATCAAGGTTCGCAGTGTAAACATATGACCTTGGGATTTACCAATCAAGGTCATCCGTATGAACTTCGATGTAACCATTACATGTATGTGTGCGGCATTTGATATTCTATATGTTGGGTGGAATCGTTTAGGCCGCTCAGGTCAATTTACACATTCCAAGTCAGACATTTGGCACTCAAGGTCATCTGATGTCAAGTTCAAGGTCATCATTAGTTGTGCCATATATGTCTTCCTATATGTTCATAATGCAAACATGAGCTCTATCTGCAAGCATTTCATCTACAAAGGCAAATCTGGGCATTTTTTTACCCCAAAATGGCTGTTTTGACCTTTCAAGGTCATCGAAGGTCAAATTCAAGGTCACCACACAAGTCGCCATGTATGACTTCCCATTTGAAAGTGCCAATTTCTAAGCTCTATCTTCAAGCGTTCTAAATTTTTTTTTTTGCCTAGAAATGGCCCAAAATGGATAGTAATGTTATTTGGGGCGAAAAAAATTTTTTTCGCCGACTCGTCAAAAATTCAAAATGGCCGCCACACTGAGATCGGCGATTCAACGGCAACAAAACTTATACACGTCACAGAGGTATATAAGAGGAATCTTTTTAAGCAAAAATCTCAAAACTGATCAGACAGTTTTTGAGAAAATACAGACCAGGTGCAAATTTGAGCGTTTTTCGACCCCAAAATGGCTGTTTTGACCTTTCAAGGTCATCCAAGGTCAAATTCAAGGTCACCACACAAGTCGCCATATATGACTTCCCATTTGAAAGTGCCAATTTCTAAGCTCTATCTTCAAGCGTTCTATGAGTACAGTCCGGACAGCTCCCATTATGAAGGGAAAAAGTACCGAAAATTTTCTAAGTCCAAAATTTTTTTCAAAGGGTGAAAATTTTTTTTTGCCCTAGAAATGGCCCAAAATGGATAGTAATGCGATTTGGGGCGAAAAAAAATTTTTTCACCGACCCGCCAAAAATTCAAAATGGCCGCCACACGGAAACCGGCAGATTTAGGGCAACCAAACTTTTACATATCACAGAGGTATATGAGGGGAATCTTTTGAAACCAAAAACTCAAAACTGATCAGACAGTTTTTGAGAAAATGGCCGTCAAAGTCCAAAATTTAGCGTTTTTCGACAAAAACGGCCGCCATTTTGAAAAAAATGCGAAAATCAAAAAACAAAAAAATACCTCCTTCTCAAAATATTTTTAGGCATTTTTGTGCAAAATTTCAGAAAGATTCGATCGTTAACTTTAAAGATAAAAATGTTAACGCCGGACGGACGGACGGACGGACGGACGGCTAGACGGACGGACGACGGACGCAACGCCATGCCAATAGGTTATCGGACCAAATGTCCGGTAACCTAAAAATCCACAGACTGAAGTGGTATTACAAGATAATGAACAAACTGGCACCCTCATATCTTGAAAACTTCCTTCAACCAACCGCTGCTGAACGTCATAACTACAACATTCGTAATAGTGATGCGTTGACCTCATATAGAACCAATCTGAAGGTCTTTGATAAATCTTTTTTCCCTTCAACTTTGAAAGATTGGAACGATCTACCACCTGACGTTCGTAATGCACCCTCTTTGCATTGTTTCGATCGTAAACTGAAGAGACACCTGCCTCCTCCTGTTAAAACGGATTGGTATGGCTTAGGTGATCGATTCTGTGACATTCACCATGCTAGGTTGAGAATTGGCTGTAGTATGCTGAAAGCGCATCTCCACTTTAACTTACATGTGGAAGACAGTCCGTTGTGTACTTGTGGTCCCTCGGTTGAGGACCCAAGTCACTTCTTCTTCGATTGTACAAAATATGCAAAACAACGCGAAGATCTGATGGCCGGACTGGAAGCGTATCAGCCTATCTCGATAAACCTTTTACTACACGGAGATAGAAACCTTCCTTATGAAATTAACAGAACTATATCAAACATAGTTCAGACGTTCATAAAGGACACCAAGCGTTTCTCGTGAAATCGAATGAACAGATTGAATTAATCAATCATTAATAATTTTTTATTCTTAATTTCTACAGTTATCCGCTTTGAATGTTGCCATGTAGCACAATGCAGCTTCTGTGTCTCATTAACGTTTCCTACGTTACGGGAATACAGAGATTGTATTGTTGAACAGCGTTTGACTACATGCACGATATCTGGTTCTACGCTGTATGGGAAATTTGTAAGATCTCTTTAGCGGAGTTGTTCTCTATTCAACAATTATGAATGCTTAATTGTAAAACAGCATCACACCAAATTGTATTTGTAGATATTCTCCACACAAATAACTCCTTAAACGTCCAATAAGTCCTACCTGTTCCATGTTTACTATGTCATATGTTTTTTTCCTTCTGTCATTTACTTGTTTGACAAGCCTTAGTTTAACAAAGATTTTTTGTTATGATATTTTATATTCCCTGCATAGCATATATGTCCAAACGCTCGAATAGTTTCTCTAAATGATTGTTCTCATATATGAATTTACGTCTGCTTAAGCCTATATCATTACAACAACTATTATCGTCTGTATATAGTTGTATATATGTTATTTATTGTCCATTTCTGTTGCTAATGCACTTGTACATAATACAGCGGCCTTGATATAGGGCTTAGCCCTGCTGGCCAATGTTCACTTATTTAATAAATATATTTTAAACGAAGTGAGATATTAGCCATTTTGTCCCGTGACCTTGAAAATGAGGTCAAAGGTCAAATTCAAGGTCATGACAATAATCTGCATATATCATTTCCTATATGGTCATAATTGATTCCTAAGCTGTAAAGTCGATAAACAGTGAGATATTAGCCATTTTGTCCTGTGACCTTGAAAATAAGGTCAAAGGTCAAATTCAAGGTCATCAGAATATTCGGTATATATCATTTCCTATATGTCCAAAATTGATTTCTAAGCTGTAAAGTCGATAATAAGCGAGATATTACCCATTTTGTTCTTTGACCTTGAAACTGAGGTCAGAGGTCAAATTCAAGGTCACGAGAATATTCAGCAAATATCATTTCCTATATGTCCACAATTGATTCCTAGTCTCTAATCACAATATTAAGTGAGATATAAGGCATAATGTGTCCCATTATAAGGCATAGGAGAATTTAAAATGAGAAAGTCCCATTTGGGCCAAGTTTGGCCCAAAATGGCCCACTTCGAGCGATTCAAGCGCAACGAAACTTATACACATCACAGGAGTACATATGAGGAGTGTTGTGTATCAAAAAGAAAAAAAGTTATTGAACAGTTTTCGAGAAAATGGCCGCCAAAGTCCAAAATCAGGCATTTTTCGTCGAAAACGGCCGCCATTTTGAAAAAAATGCGAAAATCGAAAAACTAAACAAGGGCCACTGGCCTCAAAGGAAGAGCTTCGAAAATGTTTGCACAGAACTATTTAAAAACCCTTTAAAAACCCTTGAATATTGTATTTGATTTGGTACATATATGTTGTGGCCATATTGTAACTCTACTGGGCAGAATCTATACCTTGTTGGGCCAATAAATTTGTCATGTAACTATTTTCTTGTCATGTAACTATTTTTATTGTGGTCAATAATAGACTTAACTAGTAAAACTAATGATAACCTATTCGGTTAGTCATGACTGGATAGAACTTTTTAGGGCCCGAGTGAGTCGGAAATTTCCGAACCGGGTACCTGTGTCGTCTGACCCGACCCGTCCAAATATATAGCAAAATTTGAATGATACTCACTGAAGCAATTTGTAGCACGTAAACGCCAGACATTGATCTTTGACACATATTATTTGTTTCGTCAGTAATTACCAGTATTTTCAAGTTTGAGAAAGATCACAATGTCATGACCTCATAAAACTATCGTTTTTTTTCCTGATGATTTCCTTGTCATTCTTGTGATTTTACTAGTGTTTATCACAAATATTCAAAACTATATCTTTATTTGTTCTCAAATACGAGTAACAAAATTCCGATCCAGGTAATTGTATGACCCGCCCCGAATTTGGGTACCTGTCGACTCGTCTGGGCCCCAGAACCTTTACATTGTTGAACCCAATAATAAATGTTTCTTGTAATAATTATTTTTATTGTGGCCAATAAGACTTAATCAATAAAACTAATGTTACTTATTCCGTTACAGCCATGAAATCTCTACAAGTCAGAAGCTTTACCTTGTTGAACACGTTTAAAAATCACCCGACTATTTTTGGGACCAATGTGTAAGATTTTCAAGGTTCTGATTATGTTTTTCTGATTTAGGAGGCACAATGTTTTTTGAGCTTTAGTCTTAGATTTAAATTTCTTTATGGATTTTTTTTCAGTGTTTTGATTTGTACTGCAGAGACATTTCAGTAACTTGTCTGCATTTCCAATAATTCATGACATGTATGAAAGCTTTTTTCATCAATGCGATCATGTTTCTCCTTGCCCAAATGTTGGTTTGAAGATCAGCGTAGTGAGCGTACATGTTGTGTCAGTGTGCAGTGTCAGCTGCCAAATACTGAAGTAGCCCAGGCACACCCCCCACCCCGAATCGCCGCTCGTGTGACTGCTATCAAAATCAGCACTGACAATTCTCGTCGGCAATATGAAACTATCATAAACATGATAAAAGTGCTAGATCTAGTATCCATTTGTTTCTGCTTATTTTAGGAGGAAACTAAGTTTTTTCCCGTGTAAAAGCTCCGCAAATCTGCCAAGTTTTGTTTGTTTGTTTCCGACTGTTCCTTTTAGTCAAATCTCGTTGAAATCTCGCTTCACTTCAATGGCATTTTTAATTAAATTCCCCCATAAACAAGCTTTCGGTGGTGATATTTTTATGAAGTATTACCAGTGAAGTAGGAAAGAGTCATAGAAAAGGCCATTTATTTGGGTCGTAACAAGTATTTCCACAAATACCGCACTCAGTTGGGAGTTCTATGGTTGGACGATCTCTTGGCGGCTGGCATTTTGACCTTGACCCTGCAGCAATTTTTTGGGGCAGTACGCTAATTGGCGGGACTCGCTCACGTGATCATTTGCATATCATTATATCCACGTGTATTTCATAAACATGTGGGTGTGTCCGCCAAGACAGCTTCCCGATTGGACAATTCAGTGACTCTCTGGCTGGCGGGCCGACTGCCGTGACTGCTTATCGGGGCCACACGAGAATTGAATTTGCCCACTGGAATATGGAATACCACCACTAACACATAATTATTATGTTGCCGTATCAACTTGTCTTTCATTGTTGCAATACCATACTGTATCTATATATTGTGCGGAATGTATATCCAAAACTTTGAGTGCATATGATTGCAAGAAAGCACTGTTCCAGTGGAGATCAAAACGGGAGTGGTGATGGGTATGAAACGGTGACATACAAAAATAAAAAAACGGTCGGAACACACGTCTCCTGGGATTATTATCGCTAATAACTTATTACATTAACCATGATTAGGTACATGGGCGTCATTTTCCTCCCAACGGGCCCCGGGCCCTCCCAATTAGCCACAGTTGAATAGCCTGTTGTGGTTCCAAGTGGCACTTTCAAGAATGTAAACAAAAGAAAAAATTCAAAAATCCAAAAAAAACCAACATCATAGAACCTTCCCTTGAAATATTTTTTAGGTATTTTTGTGCAAAATTTCAGAAAGATTCGATCATATACTTTAAAGATATACTTTAAAGATTTAAAGATAAAAACGGACGCAACGCCACGGCAATAGGTTATCGGACCAAAGGTCCGGTAACCTAAAAAGATAAAAATGTGGACGACGACGACGACGGACGACGACGGACGACGACGGACGCAACGCCATGCCAATAGGTTATCGGACCATAGGTCCGGTAACCTAAAAAGGAATATTTCGCTGTGTAAACCTCTTTAGATGTAGTTACCGGTAGTCAAACAAAAACAAAGTATATTTTATATATTTTATATATTTTATATAAAAAATTCTCAACCCATACATCCATGTTTATCATAGAAAGTACTCTCATTTCATACCACCAGACATGGGGTATTCGTATTCAGTATTCGTATTCGAATATATTCGAATACCTCTTCTCAAGTATTCGTATTCAAATACTTCTATAAAATCCAAGGTGTATTCATATTCGTATTCGAATACATGGTCAAAGTATTCATAATTGGAATACTTTCATGAATACTGTTGAATACATTACATAGGCTCATTTTCGACCCCTTCCACAGTCCAATTCACACCCGCCAGCTCTATTCCGAACACATACACTGACATTTTGCGACCTCCCCTCCCCTCTACTGCCCGAACAACAATAAACTAATTACTGGTAACCATACACGCTGGCTTGTTAGACCAGTTGATTTATACTAGACAAGAGTGTTTGTCATCTCATCTGGAACGGAAGATACTTATGGTATATCATTTCTTGTATGGTCTTTCATTTATAATTTTATCATCTTTGACGCCCAAGTTCCTGTCTGATATCTGTGAGTTGATCTCTTGAGTTAATCTCTGCCCTGGATGTCATGTTTTGATAAGATGACCAAATGAAACATTTATGACATAGATTACATCAAGCAATATGTCCCCAGTTTCCTAACATCGGTTCTGTGTACACCATCCTGTGATGTTATCCATTGATGTTTCATGTTTGTTGATTATGTTTTGTAATTATATTCGCGATATTCTGAAGTAAGAACTGAGCAATCCGCATTTCTAATTCTGCAAATGAATGTTTTTACGATAAATATATTATACAAATATTTTTTTCGCACGTGATATTATGGCAAAAGTATTCATGAATGTATTGAAGAATACTTCCATGAGTATTCGTATTCGAATACATTGTATAAATAGGTATTCATATTCATATTCATGTAAAAGTGAAGTATTTGTAATCGTATTCGAATACATTTCAAAGTATTCACCCCATGTCTGCATACCACTGATATAATCTAGGCTGAGATGATGGAAAAGACACCAAACTCTTCAAAAAGTATATCAGGCCATTCGTATTAATTACTTCAATAAAACCCCAGACCCTCTACGTTCCAAGCATATGGATCCAGCTACATGGAACCAAGATCTCAGGTATATCCCGTTTGGGTATACAGGAAGTATACCCATTTGGTGGCATATATCCCATTTGGGCAGATACGACAGACATGGGGTCGAATACATCTAAATGTATTCAATACATTACTGAATACTTTGGAAAAACATGAATACAATACTGAATACTGAATACATTTTTTATTGATGTAATCAAATACATTACTGAATACATCTCAATGTATTCGAATACAATACTGAATACTTTTCCAAAATAATTTGCACATCCCTGTTAGTGGTTAGTGATCTAGTACATGTAATATCATTGACAAAACATGCTAAAGGGTACTTTAAAACACTTCTCAGGACAGGATGGCGTTGTGTTCATGGTGTTATCATTGAGATCAACCCATTTGTTTTTCCGAAGTCAAATGTTACACAACACACACTGTGTGGAGCTTCACTGTAATAACGAATCATCACGAGTCAAGAAATTTGGTTTCCTTTTTTTGGTCCAGCTATCATGGAAAGACAGTGCTTGCACTGCACTCAGGAGTTGCAAAATGGGCCATCATAGAATTCTGGTTCGACATTTTCAGGATCATGATTGTCGGTCATTGAATTCACACATCTGAACAAAAACTAATCCTGAATTTTTCTATTTGGCTTTTCATATAACTTTTTGAATAGGCCTCTAAGCTTGTGTACACATCCAATGGCAAATTCTTTGTACATGTACATTTAAATGTGATATTGTGATGGAGCAACTCCATCAGGAATACACACTGGATGTACACCAGGTACACATTGGATTACAATGGATAAAAGGTCATTTTGTATTCCTTCGTATACAAATTAAAGAAGATATAGCACTGAATATTATATAAACTATCCAGTCCAGTCTCTCATTGACCCCATTGTTTCCATCAGTGAAAACAGGCCATGTCCTTGCTTGCTAAGTGGGGAGGGGGCAGTGTGTTCACACACATATTAAATCATCAGAGAACATTCATGGAGGGAGTGTATTGTCTGTTAGAAAGTGGATGGTCTGAAATTACATCATGACATTGTATACCCAGATTCGCCACCTGCCGCCCTCTCAGACAAATAAAAAAATTAAAATGTATTCGAAAGTATTCATTGATCACTGAATACTTTTGAAATGTATTGAATGGGGACTGGACAACTCGGCTCAGGGACAACTCGGCCAGGACAGCTCGGCCCAGGGTGGACAACTCGGCCAGGACAAGTCGGCCCAGCTCGTTCCGCTGATTGGACAACTCGGCTCGCTGATTGTACGGCTGATTGGATACGGCTCAGGGGTCGCAGTGGGGGGCGGGCAATAGTGTTCAGTGGACTAGGCAATACGACTGAATTGCGTATTATTTCAAGGCACCTATAGACTACTGGAATTTACTGAATGACTTTGCTAGGCAATACGACTGAATTGCAATCATGACTGCATCTGACAGATTATTTCAAAGCACTATATACACGATATACTTGAAATTACTGAATGACTTTTGACTTCTATGCTTACTTGAAATTTATTACTATAGTATGCTCCTATTTGTGCTGCTATGCTTTACAAGCATAGAGTTTTGAGGGAGGGTTGAACACGGGTCTGTGGATTCGAAGTCTTGCGCTCTATGCACAGCACAGCACCCAACATCTACTTGGCAATCGGTGTCAACCGGCAATGGAGACAATAGTCAGATTGCAGACTACTTGATTACTACCAGTGCGCCCAAGTGTGTAAGCTCCACTGTTCACGGACTTCGCTGTGTGAGGGAAATATGCGCAACATATATGAATATTCTTTACAATATCGTATTATTATTATGAACTATTTGGTCGGGGTTTGTTTCTATTGCAAAATGATTGTTACGTTTGTTATTGTCATCATCAAAATCTGACTGCATTGGTGTAAATAGATTGATACTTCAATTCCGTCCATATTTATAAGTTTATTGAAATTTCCGCCTGTCTACGGGAATGTTGTTTGAATCATGGATGACCAATAAAAACACTCGATGACAAAATTATCTTTCATATAGAGTGGATATCTTGTTTATTATTTGTAAGTATATATCTTTTGAAAATATACCACTGTGCAATCGTTCGGGCGATCACTAACGGTCGTCACTCAGTAATTGAAGCGTAACATCGCGGTCCGAGCTTATGTTAGCGGCGGGCCGACTTGTCTCATCAGCCCGGTCCGAGTTGTCCAATGCAATTGGCCGAGCTGTCTTTTCCGGGCCGACTTGTGCAGGTCCGAGTTGTCTTCGGGCCGAGCTGTCATGCAGTCGTATTGAATACAATACTGAATACTTTCGTCTCAAGTAATCATGAATACTGAATACATTGTGAATACTAAAAAATCTGTATTCGATTACAGATGAATATGAATACTGAATACGAATACCCCATGTCTGGTATACGTATGCCACCAAATCAACAAATGGGATTCTTCCCAACTGGTCAGTAACCATAAGCATAACTGTCACTGCCAATGGGCACCGGGCGATAAAATAGGAAACGAAAAAAAAACATTCGCGAATGTTCTTCTTTGGACAAGAGAAATTATTCAAAATTTGATTGAAATTGATTACTCGTGTTTCAATTCACAATATTTATTTATATTCGTGCTTACTGGTCCAATATTCGACTTCTTTCTGTAGTTTTAACACCTCTTCGTCACACTTTCGAGTTTCCATTGTTGACATTTCAGGAGCACGGGCTATTTCACGGAATCAACTTGGACGCAACCCGGACGGTTCACGCCCTAGAATTCTAGCAGGAACTAGAACGGACCCTACCGGTAGGCCTACCTTTGATATCAAGTCCAAAACATGCATCACGGTAAATGTATATAAACTCTACCAGATCAGAATTCTTCAGCTAGATCTAGTCACCTTTTAACGCACCATAGTCAGGGGCGGGTTTAGGTGGGGGGGGGGGGGGGGGGGGCAATAACCCCCTCCCCCCCCCCCCAATAAAAAAAGGAAGAAGAGAATAAGAGATAGAAAAAGGGGGTAAAGAGAGGGGAGGAAGTGTTTTCAAGATAAATTACACCGGGAAGTAGCTTTAACTTCTGGGGTCCCATGCCGCGAGCAGTGTATTCATTCTATAGCCAACCCACCTTTTCTCATTGAAAGCACTTTATGTCCTTCACCTTCAATACATGATTTGAGAGCATTGAATGGCCAAATACACTTAATCCTTTGATGGGGTCCACAACCAAGTAATATTCTATGTCATATTTTGTTTCAACCACAGTGATCATGCATATATGTGTGTTAAGTAAAGCTTGATAGTTAGGCCCAGGAGAGCTCTGGGATGCTGTATTAGGCACGCGAATACCGCCAGCTTCTGGGGCCCTTGAGCCCCAGACCCCCGGCTGACAGGGGCTTGCTTCAACTTCCTTACCGACATTTCAGAACTAGGTCTTCCCTCAAAATCCTACATTTGCCTGAATCAGCCATGCAAACACTCTTTAGTCGAATGGGAAATGGACCAAAGTAACCCTATAAAACACACCACTGCATATCCCCTTCCCTTCTGGGGCCCTCAAGCGGGACTTCACCACCTCCCTTTGCGACATTTCATATATTGGCACTCCTTCATAACCCTGGATTCACTCAAGATCGGGTATTCATAAGGCCATGGATATTGGACCAAGGAGAACCCTAGAACACATCATTGGGGATGCATAAACCTTCAGCGTCTGGGGCCAGCTCATGTGCTCCAGACTTCCAGCCGACAGGGGCTTGCTTCACCTGGCTTAGAAACATTTCACAAATGGGCCTTCCCTCAAATCCCAGATCTGCTCCGAATTAGCCATGCAAAAACTCTTAGGGGAATGGACCAAAGAAAACCTATAAAAAAAACACCACTGGGCATGCATATCCTTCCAGCTTCAGGGGCCCTTAAAGTACTAGTATAGTGAAAATATGATGTGAACTTGTATGAAAGATCTCATTGATCTGAGCAAAATGTTTTTTACGGAATGTAAATATCACAATCCGTTCAAAAGTTATAGCACTTTAAAGACTGAAATCGGCAAATCTGCTTTTTCAAAACAATTTAGCTAATTAGTATGCAAATGAGATATTCATGACGTCATCGGGGGAAGTTGTTTTAATTAGGTACTTTGATATGTATTATTCATTCATTTAACGTTATGATTATTCATCAAAACTTATTCTATACAGATTTTAATATGAATAATCAGTGTTTTCACTTTTTCTGTTGTTGTCAAGGTAACCAGTGACCTGGTATGACCCATAGCAACCATGGTTGCTAGGGCCAGAAACCCATTTAGAACAGGGTATGCACAAATAAAAATGGTGCCAATTTGAGCTCTGTAATAATTTATTTCATAAATAATCGACAGAAAGTGTGTGGATAGACGGACTTGGCAGTTAATGGCCATGGCAACCATGGGTAACTATGGCTATAGGGAACGACTGGTAACCATAGCAACAGTTCAGTTTGTGTGGATATTGACTATGTATGGTACATAATAATATGCACTAGTCAGATCGCCAGAAGCTTCAATAAGAATCATTATATCATGGCTTGAAATATCCTAATTAAAATTTGTTCCCCTCGTGACGTCATGAATTCTCATTAGCATCTAATTTGCATATTAATGAGTTGCTAGAACTTTTCAAGTGGCTTCTGTAATGTAGTGCCGGAATGGCAGTTTCAAATGGCTGTAACTTTTGAACGGATAGAGATATTGATATACCGTAAAGACCATTTTGCTCAGATCAATGAGATCTTTCATATAACAAAACATCATATTTACATTTTACTAGTACTTTAAGTGGGCCCCAGAGCCTCGGTCTTCGCCAACTCGCTTTGCGACATTTCACATCTTGGCCCTCTTTCAGAGGCCTCGATACGCCCCAGATCAGGCATTCATAAACTCTCCAAGGCCATGAAATTGGACCAAGGAGAGCGCTAGAACAGACCATTGGGGATGCATAAACCTTCAGCGTCTGGGGCCCTTGAGCGGGCTCCAGACCCCCGGCCAATATGGGCTCGCTTCGCTCGCCGCTAGGTCGGTCAAAGGTTTTGCCCCCCCCCCCTCCTCCCAAAATCCTATACCCGCCCCTGATAGTGGATTTTTCTAACGTTATAGGTGTAGATCTAGCTTAGGCTACCCGGTTGGTATATAAGCCTAGATAGGTAGTTATTTTTATTTACCGAATGCTAGGTGTTTTATAATTGAGAATTACTAACTCATGGCCAACTGAATTTCAAATTATTCACGTTGCGATTGATAAAAATACGAAAATGTTAAAACACGAAAAAACACTAATTATTTTGTGCTAATAATTTGGAGCTTATGCCCTATCGAATGAAGCTCTATTAAATATATAATGATTAGATATCTTCATGTTTGGGATAGGTCACTAAATTACAAATTTAGGCCCATCTACCTACTCAGGTGGGCCTAAATTTGTATATTCATTTGATATTCATTTTCAGACTTTTATACAATCACCATTATGACATTGACATGTCATTCGATAACAGAAAATTGAGATAAAATATTATCTTTAGTGTGGCATTATGGGAAGGCCTAAAAACTAATAGTAGGCTACCAGCAGTATGGGTCATCAATATCTTATTAAAACTTGTAAATAGATTCCCTGAAATTTCGTTTTTTTGTCAACGAACCGATGTGCATGTTTTTCTTTATGCATTGTGTATGTGATGGGACCCCCACGCCCCCATTATGAGACATATCTCAGTAATAATCACTGATTATTTGGTAAGGAAAAACTCGGACGAGGTCTCATTCGTTGAACCTTCTACAATATAGTGTGGCGATTTTGCCCAAAGATCGCGGCAGGTGATTCTTTTTAAACACGCTTGTTTCTCGGCTTTGTTTCGGACGCTTCTGTTCGAAGCACGAGCGTTGCTCTCTAATCCTCTTATCCACTGTACTGAACAATGGCTGTTTACGTCATCTCTCGTACTCTCGCCTCTAATATAAATACTGTGGCATCATTTTGTGTGGCCGGAGTTGTCCAGAGACTGAGCACGACAGGTGAGCTCTGAGCCATGAGTTCCATGAGCTCCTTGTCCCTGTTGGGGTAAAGGCCAGTCAGGCCTCGGGGACGACTTCCATAGGGGGTCCAGGTGGGGAAGATCTTGATGACTCGGGGGTGTACGCCCTCTGGATCACCGGTCTCCCACCTGGGATGGTGCGACACAGGCTGTGGCAGACCGTCGGGCTGTCCAGGGTTCTATCCCTGCGGCAGTGCCATCGGCGAAACCGGCCAGCAACATGCCCACGTGCGCGAGTTCTGTGGTGCCGCTCCCATGGCATCTCAGGCTCCGCACACGGCTACATTACCATAACTATGTACTATGCATGTCGTATATGATGTTGTTGATGTTGGTGATGATGATGGTGATGGTGATGTGTTATGATGTGATGTATGACGGACGGACTGTTACCTGGTTGTAGTACTAGTGATTACCGACGCCCGCCGCGTGCGCCCTGTGCGCCGCGGGCGTCGAACGTTACAATAGCAATTAAGTTTAACTGATAATAAGGGTGCCTGATGTTGTGTGGTAGATAATGAGCGGGACTTCGAACAGAAGCGTCCAAAACAAAGGCCAAAAACAAGAGTATTTAGAAAGAATCACCTACCGCGATCTTTGGGCAAAATCGCCACATATGATACTTGAACGCTTTTTACGCTTTATTTACACTTCTTTTGAAACAATTGTGAATTTGTTCCAAATTTATGATACTATAAGGTCAGTGAATATTATGATTTGGGCTCTTCGTGTATCCACCATTCCTTTGCTTCAAGTGTGATTACTTGTATGCATATTATATGGGTAATATTTGGGTATGGTGAAAGCATTTTTAAATTATGAATGGTGTTTGAGGGCAAAAACCAGAAAAAAACAATGTATGAAAACCCTCACGGACTAACTGGACACCATGGCGAATTCGGAAAAAAGAGAGAACTCTTCCGCATAACATTGATGAGCGGGAAAGAATTTTTGAATAGTGCTATTTTATTTTTTCTGGTCTTGAATCAGATCTGTGTGGCGATTTCGCCCAAAGATCACGGCAGGAGATTCTTTGTAAACACTCTTGTTTTGGACGCTTCGTGTTTAAAGCACGTGCGCTGCATAACAACGCCCTCAAATCCTCTCGCTCTATTGTGTTGTAACAATGGTCTTACGTCATTTGGGGTTATAAATACTCTGAAGCTTAGTCATTACAAACATTCTTATTGCGTTCTCTCGCAATCCGGATCACATTCCCTCACGATACTATCGCGTTCCCTCGCAATATTATCGCGTTCCCTCGCATTCTGGATCGCGTTCCCTCGCGATTCGGAATGCGAGGGAACGCGATAATATCGTGAGGGAACGCAATAAGATCGCGAGGGAACGCGATCCGGATTGCGAGGTAACGCGATAATAATGCGAGGGAACGCAATAACCATATGTCAAAAAATATTTCTTCCATGTCCTTTCAGCGGCTCCGTATCATATAAAGGACAAGACATTATAAAGTGAAATTCGTCTTCTATGATATTATTATCACACATTTTACAAATACGTTTATTAACAGGTGTATTAGTGTATCTACCAATTTCAATTTTTAAGGGTAATATACCAAATCTAAATTGACCCAATATTGAACGGTATCGTTTGTTCATGTGAAGTTTGCTATAACTTTCTGTACACAATTCTGATTTAAATAACATATGTTCGAAGTTTAGGTTCGAACATATGTTATTTAACAATCGAACATTGTTGTTTATTTAATGCAATAAGTTTTTCTCCTATAATTCAAGAGAACACAAAGATTTACTGTGAAACACATCTTCCATATCTATTTTAGACAAAATACACCTAACTTCTGAACACCAATTATTTTTACACAAGTTATAATCATAATCGAACACCAT
Source organism: Terebella lapidaria (assembly GCA_949152475.1). Lineage (NCBI taxonomy): Eukaryota > Metazoa > Annelida > Polychaeta > Terebellida > Terebellidae > Terebella > Terebella lapidaria. Next base: position 39,523,164 of record OX424564.1, read on the forward strand.
TCTTACTAACTTGTCACTCTCACACTCAATCATTCTATTCCAATACCTCACAGATACCTTCGATATTTACAACGCATCAAACCAAAGTACCCTTACATACCAACCACTGGAGCAAATTTGTGTACACCCAAATAATATCTCATTGCTCGGTTTAGTACATTATTACTAAATTCGAAATCTTTAAATCCCCAAACCTCTGCTCCATAATCATTTATAGGAATCACAGCAGAATTGTACAATTCCTCAAATGTGTTAAAACCTGCATCTTTTATGGTACGAAAATTGTTAACAATCCCACCTAATGCCCTACGTGCGGAATCTGTTAATGTTCTCACACACAAGTTAAATGTCAAGAATTCATCAAATATCACACCAAGATATTTGTAGGATTCAACTTTTTCCAATTCATTATCACCAAAGCAAAATTTAAAGTTTGTTTGTTTTTTCCTTTTCGAACGGAAATGTACTATTTTCGATTTATATATATTTAACTTCATCTTCCATGTTTTACACTATTTTAGCATAACGCTCAGACCGTCTTGTAAATTTGATTCATTTTCAGATATAAGCACAATATCATCAGCGTTCAACAAAATTGAAATATCTTTATCCCCAATGTGAATATCTTTGTTACAGGCATTTATTTCTTCAGCCAAGCTATTTATAAATAAAGAAAACAATGTAGGAGAAAGATTATCTCCTTGTCGGACACCATGACTAGTGTGGAAAAAATCACCATACACATTGTTCAACCTTATACATGACATAGTATTTGTATACAAAGCCTTGATGGATTTAAAACATTTTCCATTGATATTGTTCTGGAGAATACTATAGAATAGGGACCTTTAGCATCACCCGATCTAAACGCTAACCTAAACGTAAACATAAAACGAAATTACGTTTCACGGTAATGTAACGTCTGACTGCAAAAGACCTTTAGCAACTGGACCACATACGGTACTTTGTCCATGGTGAATGCATGCGTAATCCATTGGTCTCTCGATGCGAGTACCAGAATGGCTCGATTAAGTGCCAGGGCGCTTATTTGTCAATAAAGTTCTACCGACGACGCTCTTTCAAAACGGGCGCTTATTCAAGGGGAGCGTTATTATGACAACAAACTTTTCCAGGTTAAAATACGATCTATATGTTGTCGGTCAATGCCAATGTCCAAGCCTTTATTTGGTGTATTTTTCATACATGTAGCACATTCAATATCAAACTAATCAGTTGATGGACAATTAAGATATACATTGCAACGGATGACCTTCAGTTGAATGAAGCTTGGCACGGGATAAAATTTTGGAATACTGATATGAAACGGTGCTGTCGAGTGCCAGAAAAATGTCACACTGGGCATACTTGATTCATATATTAGAACTACCCCGACACAACTCGTATTGATCTCTAGTAGTCGCAATCCATGTTATTTCAGTCACACAAAGTTGTTATTCCATAGAAATCAAACATGTCCAAAGGGGAAAGCCTACGGCAAACTTTCAATTGTAAATTTGAAATTTCACCTGCAGTTATAATTACCAGTTTCAATTGCAATTGAAGTGTGAGTCACCGATATAAACGGTATTTCTTGTGCAATGCCGGCGCTCTTTCAAGGAGGCACATATTTGTCAAAAACTTCATACCCGCTGGTGCTCATTCGAGGGAGGCGCTCTTCAAATTTATATCCGTACTGTAATTGGTTTGGTAGTAATTTTACTTGATTTGATTTGTGGTAACTTGTTTTGTCCACCAGTAGAAAGTTCTACTAGTAGAAAGAAATGGTCTACTAGTAGAACTTCTACTGGAATAGGCCTGATGAAAGGCACAAAAAAATCTATCTGCAGAAGTTCTACCAGTAGAAATTCTACAGGAATAAAGAAACGCACGCAATAATAAAAATAACATAATATTAATAAGAATAATAACAATATCGATCGGGTTTGTCCGACTGTAGTCGTACTTACCCCATGCGGTAAGTGCGACTCTCTTTTTCTTGTCAAACTATAGTTTAACAAGGAAAAGCCAGTATTCCATTTTAGCTTCACGCCTTCCCAAACTGCCACCACCAGCCCTACAAGGACACCCAGGCCCATAGAAAGAATCCAGATACTTTTACGGTGTCACTAAGTAGGCATGACATACCCCATGAATGTGGTATGTGCCCGGGGGTATATGTCCCAATGATATTGTAATAATAATAATAATAATAATAATAATAATAATAATAATAATAATAATAATAGATATATATACATGTAGGCCTGATAGTTATGATGCAGTGTATATAACATGCCTAAATCTGAAGAGATCTACAGTAACTATGTATATATATAGAAACATAATACATTTATTTATTAAAATCAATATAAATTAAATAAATATAGTTAAATATTTACATGTGTATATATGTAGATCTATGATGATGTGGGTCACCTTCCCTGGTGGATCAACAGAAACCCATAAGAGACCCATGGGTTTCTGATGCCAGTAATTTGATGATCGTGTATCAATAATTTGACCAGAAGCTACTGCATGCGTGCAAGACTGCAAGAGTACCGTAAACTTCTAATAAACGTGGGGGCGTTTATTAAGTTCACTTGCCGTCCAGACCATGCGCCTATTAAAGACCTGCGTTCATTAGAGGCCCTCTGTTTACCAAAAGTTTTGCCGTACACCGTACATGAACTTTAACGTGAAATAGATCCGCTAAACCCAGAGTTTACCGTAAACCACGAACGCTAACGTTATGGCGCTTGACGGAGAAGAACGGAAAGTTATGACGTAATGCACATACTTTTGACTTTTACGTTACCGTTCGATATAGCGTAAGCGATGCTAAAGGTCCCTAGTATTAGATCTCTGTCGATGCAGTCAAATGCCTTTTCCATGTCAATGAAGGCACAAAATGTAGAATTATCAGAATTCAATATATTTTCAATTACACTGTTTAAAGTAAAAATGTGGTCAATACATGACCTTTTTTCCTAAATCCATTCTGTTCATCAACAATTATTTTTCTATCATCACAATATTTTACAATACGATTATTCAATAATGCAGTGTACACTCTGGAAATATAATATAATAGAGATATTCCTCTGTAATTCAATGGCAGATAAGGATCTTTACCCGAACCTTTTGGTATCGGGTTCACAATTGCACGTTGCCAGTTGGAAGGTACAATCCCATTATCAAATAGATTCCACACATATATATATATGTGTGTGATTTTTTTTTCAGTGGAGTTGTCTCAGAGCTGAGCAAGGCGAGAGGACGACGGAGAGCTCGGCCATGAGCTCTACGTCCCTACTCACCGGCTAAGGCCTGCGAGGGCCATGGGGACAATTCTCATAGGGGGGCCCATGAGGGGGATCGTGATGATTCGGGGCTCGTCCCTGTGATCACCGGTCTCTCGCCCTGGGATGGTGCAGGGATAGAATTTCCCCAAATTTCCAGGAAGACAACAGGTCTTGTGGATAAAAAATTCAACAAGACCGGTTGAAAATCTACCAGACCAGGTCACATCATGCGAATTGGCGTTATGGTACATTGTACCCAGAGGAGGAAAACACATGTCAAGATGGTATGACGTCAACAAACAATTTGGCCTCCGTCAACATTTTGGCCTCCGCGCGTTATGTGCAATATTGATTAAATTCACGTGAACAGAAGCATATCAGGTCATCTCGTAGTGGATAACATATCAGGGAACAACTTGAAGTCACCATATCCCCCACCAAACCACAGATCGTGGTGCACGTAACTTTTTCCATGTTCGTTGGTGTTAACAAAAACTTCAAAATGGCCGCCCTGCATATTGTGTACATACATCATCACTTTATGTGCGGAATTTGTTTTTATATATCCTTTTGACTGAAACTACATCGCTTGCTATCGACGGAATCAGCAAGGTTTGCCAAAACAACCACAATGTCAGGATGAATCTGCCCTCAGTTATAGTGTTTGGACTCATACTTGTCACTATAGGGTCTACACAGCAGGGTCAGAAACTTAAACCCCCTACATCAAGACATGGGCCTCTTACGCTCAGTTCTGTTTACTGTACTAGGTGGAAAAAGTGCTCCACCCAGTTAGGATTGAACCCTCATAAATCACTATCCACGTGGCTCGTAGCACTTCTCATCATTGCTGGTGACATCCAATCAAATCCTGGTCCTCGCCCACCAAAATATCCCTGTGGTATCTGCATCAAAGCAGTTAGGTATGGACAAGAAGATGTACAGTGTGACAGATGTGACACTTGGAATCATAGAGAATGCCTACAGATGTGTGTGCCAAACTACCTAGCCCTACAAAATTCTGGCATCAGCTGGTTATGTCATAATTGTGGCATGCCAAACTTTTCTAGTGAATTCTTTGATGAATCCACTGAAGAATCTCATAACTCATTTGCCATCCTTGCCGATATCAGTACAGAAACTCTGGATGACTTACCAGATCGAATGGGTTCACCTATAGATTCATCAAGTCCAAGCTAAAACCGCTTTCCCAGGAAGAAAGGCCCTCCATTCCTGAAAATATGTCTCTGAATTGCAACAGTATTAAAGGAAAGGAGAAGAACTGCGAATTCCAAGTGTTGATCGACCAACATCAACCCGATATTATCCTCGGCAGCTGTGAATCGAAAATCGACAACACATACGCCACCTACAGCCTCTTCCCTAGCCACTACACGGAGGGGTACCGGAAGGACAGAAGCAAACACAGAGCTGGTGTTTTTTGCGCCATCAAAGATGGCATCCTCGCCATTGAAGAAACTGCACCGAGGAAGGACAATGAGTGTGTCTGGAGTTCCATCTAGTTCGCCAAGTCCCAGAAGCTGTACTTGGGATCCTTCTACCGACCCCCGAGAGCACCAATAGAAAGCATCGACCTACTTGACGAGAACCTTAATGATCTCTTCAACCGGAAGACCAATAAACCCCCCAATGTCATCATTGCTGATGACTTCAACACACCGGATATCTCTTGGGAAATAATAATACGACCTGCATCTGATGCTATTCTGGACCTCATACTCTGCTCCAACCCAAACATGGTGATCAGTGTCCAAGTAGTACCAGGTATGAGTGACGATTCAGCGATACTGACCACGATCAACACCCGCCCGAAAACTTACACTAAACCACCACATAAGGTATATATATCGCTATAAAGTCGCCAATTTCGATGCCCTACGTGACGACATGGAGACATATGCCAACCACAGGGCACATTTTTAGGCCCGATACTATTCTTGCTGTATATTAATGACATTGCCGATGGAGTGAGTTCCGCCATGCGACTGTTTGCTGAAGACAGCATCCTGTACCGTGACATCAAAGATCCAAGTGACAACGAGATCCTCATGACAGATATCAACACTCTCCATCAGTGGGCTCAAACATGGCAAATGGACTTCAACGTCAGCAAATGCGCTGTATTGACCATAACCAACAAGCAAAAACCACAGATCTACACCTACACCATGAACAGTCGGGCAATCCCACGTAGGGACATCATCCATGGCTATACATATCTCTGTTAAGGAGGTTTCAGGAAGAAAGGTTGGGTAGTCTTGCTGATTTTGTTACCTTTATGTTTATATTACATATGAATGGGAGAGCGGCTCACTACAGTACTTGGTTTGTTACCCGCAGTCAATCCTTAGTTGTTTCTCAAATTCCATGATAAATAAGTCTCTTACATACTATTGCTCATCAGAATTCAATAAACATCACTGTCAAGCACGGGGGGGGGGGGGGTAATCTAGTGGGTCGTAAATGGTCGGGGAGGTTCGTAAAAATAGGCGCGGTGGCATGTAAAAGTCGTAAATAACAATTTTCGAAGCGAAGCTTCATACATCAATGATAAAAATCAGCAGGTATGTCACGAAATATGTACATATTGAAAGGTTACCTGGTAAAGGGATATATATCGAAAAATGTGTATATTGTTCAACGCCACAATCCCATTAGTTTTCCTGAAGCAATTCACAGGAGGTGCTAACCCTCCATCCAGAAATGCATCATGTTCGATTTCGATAGTGAATATTTTGTGATATCCCACTTATTCATGGGATAGAGACACCAAATATTTGATAAACCATACCCTGAAACATCACCTTGAAGTTGGAATACGATCTGCACCGCAAAATATCAAAGATATTTACCACCCCTTTAAATGCGAGCCATTATATGGAAATATGGGCCATTTACGACCACCCCTTTAAATGGTCTAAAGGGGTGGTCGTAGATGGCCCATATTTGGTATTGGTGTCCCCACATTGTTATGAGTAAAATTATTAATGATAATCGGAGTAATTAATATGAATATAATTACCACATGGAAGTTTTAGATTTACAGAAAATATGTTGATTGTGTTTCGTGATTTGTGTTTCATAATTATTTTTGTACATTGCTAATTTAGACGATCAGGTATTATTATCAGTAACGAGGGCGTTACCTATACGATATCGCTCATTTGGTCAAGCGACAAAACACTGTATTTGAGATCAGACAAAGAGTGCCGGGCCGACAATGAGAAAGTGGCGGGCCGACAACCGTTGTCGGCTTGCCACTTTAATCACGTGACTTTGTTTTCTTTCTTCTAGCAGACGGCGAACGCATGGCACAAAATATTGTTCTAAAGTAGAATATTTCGCTACGTTTTATGTTAAATTTTATATTATATTCAAACAAACATGTCTGATGCTACGGAAGAATCTTTCGAACCGCACCTGGACGAAGCGGCGATGGACGCACTGGAACAAATAGCCAAACCAGCGGCAACGGTCAAGGCAACATATTCAGGCATGAACGAGTAGTGTGACTGGAAGACAATAGAACTGAATGACCAAGCGCAAGTCTCTGGCCCAGTCATTTGATACAATTTCATTCCGATGTGCTTTTACTGTTTTGACGACATTACAACTGATAATAATAGTAATAACATTATGTTGTCGGTCGTCATAGAGTTTTGAAGTCCCTTCTTTCACACCAGCGAAACCGACTAGCGGAACCCGCGTTCCCTCGATCAAAGATGGCGAGCGGTATGTTTTGCTTCGATTTGTTTTGCCGAAGAACATGGAATATTTTGAGTTATTTGTATGTTTTGTGTTGTATTTAGATGAAGCACATATTACTCCGGACAGCAGACATTATAAACAGGTTGTATGCCACTTAAAACGCATAAACAGTGAATATTTCTTATCGCTGAAAACCCGCACTGATTAACGGAACGCAATACAATGATTTACGGAAAGCGCCAGACAATTTAATTCCCGATGAACGGAACGCGCAAAACCATGTTGCATGAAATAAATGAATAAACCAACATGTGACTCAACAAAGAGGTGAAAATAACTTATGCACATGTGTGTTTCTTTCATAATGTCGAAGAGGATTCCTCACTATAAAATTAGGAACATTGTGATCTACTATCATTTCTCAGTTTAGGAAATGTATCGTGTTCGAAGAACATTTCAACACATGCCAATTTTCTCCCTGAAATACAAATATTGCAGGTCTAAAATTCCCAATAAAATTTGCCAGATTATGTAATATACTAGTATCAATAGTACAAGTATGCCCTACCAAATATTTTGTAGGTATTATTTATTTTGTGTTTTTTTCTTGTTCGTTTTTGTTTTTGACGTTTTGCTGGTAATTTTTAAGCCGAAAAATGTCCACCTTTGGAATTTGTTTCTCAATCACTAGTATCCCTATATGCCATATGTTTCGAAATGGTATATGGTTTGTATCACTATTTAAATATAGACCGAAAAGTACGGCGGCCCAATGCTGCCATTATTCATGCCTGAGTTAAGAGTAGTTTTGAAATCAGTTTCATAGTTAGTAAACAGTTATTTTCAGTTATGAAACTAGTTTCTAGCAAGGCACAAACCCTTTACACCCGGCACAAACCTTTTTAGCAGGGCACAAACGTTTTTAGCAGGGTGCAAACCTTTCTAGCATGGCGCAAACCTTTGTAGCACGGCATAAACTTTTATAACAGGGCATAAACCTTTATAACACGGTACAAACCTTTTTAACATGGCGCAAACCTTTATAACAGGGCACAAACCTTTTTAACAGGGCACAAACCTTTACAGCAAGGCACAAACCTTTATAACACGGCACAAACCTTTATAGCAATGCACAAACCTTTATAACACGGCACAAAACTTTATTGCAGGGCATAAACCTTCATAACACGGCACAAACATTTTTAGCATGGCACAAACCTTTAAAACACGGCACAAACCTTTATAACAGGGCACGAACCTTTTTAACACGGTACAAACCTTTATAGCAGTGCACAAACCTTTATAACACGGCACAAACCTTTATTGCAGGGCACAAACCTTTATAACACGGCACAAACCTTTATAACAGGGCACGAACCTTTTTAACACGGCACAAACCTTTATAACAGGGCACGAACCTTTTTAACACGGCACAAACCTTTACAGCAAGGCACAAACCTTTTTAAAATGGCGCAAACCTTTATAACACGGCACAAACCTTTTTAAAATGGCGCAAACCTCTATAACAGGGCACAAACCTTTTTAACACGGCACAAACCTTTATAGCAGGGCATAAACCTTTATAGCAGGGCGCAAACCTTTTTAACTTGGTGCAAACCTTTATAACAGGGCACAAAAAAGGTTTGCGTCATGTTAAAAACGTTTGTGCCCTGTTATAAAGGTTTGTGCCCTGCTATAAAGGTTTATGCCCTGCTATAAAAGTTTGTGCCGTGTTAAAAAGGTTTGTGCCCTGCTATAAAGGTTTGTGCCGTGCTATAAAGGTTTGTGCCATGCTATAAAGGTTCGTGCCATGCTATAAAGGTTTGTGCCATGCTATAAAGGTTTGTGCCGTGCTATAAAGGTTTGCGCCCTGCTAAAAAGTTTTATGCCCTGCTATAAAGGTTTGTGCCGTGCTAAAAAGGTTTGTGCCCTGCTATAAAGGCTTGTGCCGTGTTGAAAAGGTTTATGCCCTGCTATAAAGGTTTGTGCCGTGCTAAAAAGGTTTATGCCCTGCTCTAAAGGTTTGTGCCGTGTTAAAAAGGTTTGTGCCCTGTTATAAAGGTTTGCACCCCGTTATAAAGGTTTGCGCCATGTTAAAAAGGTTTGTGTCGTGTTATAAAGGTTTATGCCCTGTTATAAAGGTTTGTGCCGTGCTAGAAAGGTTTGCGCCATGCTAGAAAGGTTTGCACCCTGCTAAAAACGTTTGTGCCCTGTTAGAAAGGTTTGTGCCGGGTTTAAAGGGTTTGTGCCTTGCTAGAAACTAGTTTCATAACTGAAAATAACTGTTTACTAACTATGAAACTGATTTCAAAACTACTCTTAACTCAGGCATGAATAATGGCAGCATTGGGCCGCCGTAGAGAAGAGCATAAAATAGCGAGAATGGTTTCCAGATCAGTACTGTAATGGTTGAAATTAGTATTATGAACATATATGGACAGTCATCGTGGAATTTATGATCGATGTATTCGTTTCAGCTTTGAATTATAAGCTTTGACCTTGATAAATAAAAAGAATGATCTGGACTGAAAATTGCCCCATGCACAAAAAAGTCATACCGATACAAAAACGTTTTATGGTTATCCAATATCTATTCAACATTTCATGACATTGTAATAGTGATATGAAAATGTGTGTACTTGCAGAAAAACCAGCATGAGATGCTATTACTGTCCACCAAGTACCGGTCGGTACGAATCAGTCATCACCCTATTCCGCCACTATGTTGAAAAACATGGGAACTGTAAATTTTCCTTACGACGATACCATGGAAAACTTATGTACGTTCATATAAAATACCTTGTTGTCAGTTGAAGGCCTAGGCAATGCCTACTTAACATACTACACTCATCACAAAATCTTATCGATATTAGAATATAAACAATATTTCGCGCGTGGTTGAAATCAAGCACTTCCATTTAATAGTAATTGTCTCATTCCATTCCTCAGTGTACATCAAAGCACACTCTGGACATAATATTCTGAATGTACATATCTGTTTGTAAAGTCCACTTAAGATATTGTAAGGTGTGTGGTACGGAATTAAATAAACACAAATAACATAACATGATGTATAGCATGATGAATTGCATACAGTGCGGCTCACCATCTGAATTCCCAAGCTATAAATGACAAAAACTCATTCATGCTCATGTCAGTGATGTTTGCATAGGACTACATAGGCCTGCATTTCATAGTCACGCACGGAACACTTTTTGTTAAATTTGACCTTCATGTAATATAGGCCTACCTGGTGCATAACACTGTAAACAGCTGCCATGTCTAAAATATATGAATATACCTTCAACACTACAGTGCACAAACATGGACAAAGTTCGAAAAATAAATTCTTAGCTGGAAATTTCATGTTCATGACTTCGCGTTCCGTAGGTCAATTCCTTGCGTTCCGTTAATCGTTTGAAAAGTTGATCTTCGCGTTCCGCTGATCTTCGTGTTTTCTTATCAGCTCATTTTCGACGCCATACACCCATATTACTATCTAAAGCTGGTGCTTTACTTGACTAACCAATCTATAATTTTGTTCAACGTATACATCACATGCAAATATCGCCCTACTTCGCTGCATCGGCCGGAAAATTTCTCGAAGCAAAACCTACTGCTCGCCATCTTTGATCGAGGGAACGCGCGTTCCGTTAGTCGGTTTCGCTGGTGTGTTCTTTGGTGGTTGTCGGCCCGCCATATCATTGACGGCCCTCGCCAAGGTTCGGGCCTTCAAGGATATGTAGGACCGACAACCACCAAAGGCGGGCCTCCAAAACTCTATGACGCCCTCCAAAATAACGTTATTGTTATATTATTATCAGTAACGAGGGCGTTACCTATTGGATATTGCTCATTTGGTCAAGCGACAAAACACTGTATTTGAGATCAGACAAATAGTGCCGGGCCGACAATGAGAAAGTGGCGGGCCGACAACCGTTGTTGGCTCACCACTTTAATCACGTGACTTTGTTTACTTTTTTTCTAGCAGACGGCGAATGCATGACACAAAATATTGTTCTAAAGAAGAATATTTCGCTACGTTTTATGTTGAATTGTATGTTATATTCAAACAAACATGTCTCATGCTACCGAAGAATCTTTCGAATCGCGTCTGGACGAAGCGGCGATGGACGCACTGGAACAAATAGCCAAACCAGCGGCAACGGTCAAGGCAACATATTCAGGCATGAACGAGTAGTGTGACTGGAAGACAATAGAACTGAATGACCAAGCGCAAGTCTCCAGCCCAGTCATTTCTATTCGATACAATTTCATTCCGATCAGCATTTACTGTTTTGACGACATTACAACTGATAATAATAGTAATAACATTATGTTGTCGGTCGTCATAGAGTTTTGAGGTCCCTTCTTTGGTGGTTGTCGGCCCGCCATATCATTGACAGCCCTCGCCAAGGTTCGGGCCTTCAAGGATATGTAGGGCCGGCAACCACCAAAGGCGGGCCTCCAAAACTTTATGACGCCCTCCAAAATAACGTTATTGTTATATTATTGTCACAGGCTTTACTGGGGTGCATGTGTTATTGCATAATTTAGTTGTTGTTAGAACAGAGATGCTGTGTTTTGACCAATTGGTTACCCTTTTTTTAGAAGTTCAATAATTCCGTCACCGGGCTTTGACCCCGAAATACTAGTAGTTATAACAACGAAATTGTCTTTTATCCACGTGTCTCAGGTTTAGATAACACAACCGGGTTAGACAAAGTTCTCCAGGTCTGTAGCTGGCCAGACATTGTAGGCTACTGTATTGACTATCAGAAGGATTCTGCTTACTGCGCAGTTTCCGAATGATGTCATGTTTCTATTGTCCTTTGTTTGTGGGATATAAAAACCCCATGCATTGTGACCAGTAGAAAGAATTCGGAGTTCACACAGATACACAAAGTATTGGAAGTTCTAATGGACACGTAGAGCTTGTGCCCTCCGTGCCGGCAAGTGTTGTGTCGGTACGGGAATGTGACGATACCTGTTTTGAATATGGCGAACATGTATGTGTAGTGTATATTATTATTTGGATATATTTGTAAAAACGAATAATTTGGAGTATTTTTGCTTCTGATTGATTTTGGATGAATAAAACTGATGATGGCATCGTGGACATTTGGGTTGCTAATGGCTGGGTGAAGTTGTGTTTGGGAGAGGCCAATTCAATTGTGAATATTTCGTGGTATATATGGTGAACATATCCGTGGCACTGAGAATATTAATCGCATAAGGCATCAGAGAATCTGGTCACAACATCTTTTTTGTGTTCATCTGTTTTGAATTTTGAATAACTGTTCGTGAAGAGGATATATTGGAATTATCGCCCACAATATGTCGCATTCAAAACTGGCCGATCGTGACGTCACCACCCTAGAGAGTGTCGAAAGCTTTATTGAACAATGCCATGAGTCGCTCTTGCAGTCTACGCCAACGGCAGGTCTCCCCAAACAAACATTGCTGGACACCTACATAACTCCGACTCGCTCCAGCGATTCTACAAAACCACCGAGGGCTAAGAAGTCTAAGAAGCGGGTGAGGGATTCCCCAATGACGAGAGAAGACTCAGATAGACTCGCGAGCTGCATCACTTCTATGAAGGATGAACTAAGCGAACGAATGAAAGGTATGGAAGATAAACTGTCCGTCCTTCAGATCGAACTAGAGCGAAAGAACAGTGAAATAGATGAGTTGAAGACCGAAAATAATGAACTTAAACAATACAGTCAACTCCACGAAGGTAGGATTACCAGGCTAGAAAAGTTAGTCGGTGATCTTCACGAGGAAGTCCTCAGTGTACAAGCCAGGTCTATGAAAAACAATCTGGTGTTCACAAACATCGAGGAAGAAAAAGACGAGAAGGTGAAACTTGTCATCACAGGATTCCTGAGGAATGTGATGAAACTTTCTAATGATGATATATCTAGTATCACCATTGTGAGTGCGCATAGAATGGGACAGAAACGGGATGGACACGCCAGGCCAATAGTAGCTAACATATTGAAGGAATCCCATGGATTAATCATGTCCAAGGTGAAGAGCCTAAAAGACACTGACTACGGCGTCTTTCCTCAACTGCCACGGGAACTCGCTGAGAGGAAGAAGCAGCTTCTCCCCATATATAAACAGGCACGAGACAACGGACAACTGGCACGATGGTCTGGAGCAACCCTGTATGTTGATGGCGAGCAGTATTCGGTCGAAAGGGACTCGGTGAAAGACATGACTGTAGACACTGCTGAGAAGTCCCTCGGTACCAAGGTAGTTCGCGTCCAACCCCAATGGCATCGTGGTTCCTGCTTCCAGGGCTCGAGAGTTCCGGTCCAATCTACAAATGATATCGTACCCGCACTACACGCCGTTTTCCGGGATCCGAGAGTCGCCAGATCGTCGCACACCGTGTACGCATATCGCTTGGCAACGAAGGAAGGTCTTGTCGAACACTTCGAAGACGACGGCGAGTATGGAGCAGGCGCCAAACTTCTGAATCAACTGAGAACAGCACGAGTCACAGGTCAGTTGATTTGTGTTAGCCGTTGGAACGGTCCGTGCCAGATAGGTCCATCCAGATTTGATTGTTACAGAACAAGTGCTACTGGTGCACTGAATGCATAGATGTGTTACTTAGTTTGAATGCATCTGACGAACTCATTCACCATGCGGTAAAATGATTATATGGCATTGCTATGTATATATATGTAAATAAAAGGATTTTGTGGTTCACACTGACTGTAAATGTATATAAACCTAGTAACCAATGGTTACTACGAAATTGCCAAGTTGACCCCTCATGAATGTGACCTGAGTATGATCTTGAATGTATGTGTTGCTCATAACCGTGAAAATTGTACATGATACATGTATATACTGGGTGTGTATAGTGTATGTGCAATCAGGAGTAACAAACTTATCAAACCTCAGTATGACAAATGGTTCAGTGTGAATACAGTGATTATATTGAATAACAATCATATCAAATTTCAGTATGACAAATTAGTTATTGTGAATACAGTGATTATGATACATATGATACAAGTAACATACAATTTCTCATGATGTTGTATGCTGATCTCACATATATTTGATATATGTGTTGGGTTAATTTGTATATTTAGACCATTACAAATTAGGTTACCGTTGGTTATTTACACAACTATTATTTGTATCATTCTGAATGCATACTGAAGAATATATTGCTGACTTGTGTCCTGAATGGTTGCACTCAGTTGTGATATACTGAGTTTATACATATTATATATTTAGAATACTAAAAATCAGGTTTCCATTGATTATTCACAGAACTACTATTTGTATCTTTCTGAATACAAACTGATGTATATCTTGCTGACTTGTGTCCTGAGTGGTTGTGATATACTGAGTTTATACATATTATATATTTAGAATACTAAAAATCAGGTTTCCATTGATTATTCACAGAACTACTATTTGTATCTTTCTGAATACAAACTGATGTATATCTTGCTGACTTGTGTCCTGAGTGGTTGTGATATACTGAGTTTATACATATTATATATTTAGAATACTAAAAATCAGGTTTCCATTGATTATTCACAGAACTACTATTTGTATCTTTCTGAATACAAACTGATGTATATCTTGCTGACTTGTGTCCTGAGTGGTTGTGATATACTGAGTTTATACATAGTATATATTTAAACTGTTAAAAATTAGGTTACCAATGGATATTTACAGAACTACTATTTGTATCATTCTGAATACATACTGATGTATATATTGCTGACTTGTGTCTTGGGTAGTTGCACTCAGATGTGGTATACTGATTTTATACATAGTATATGTTGTAACTATTACAATTTAGGTTACCAGTGGTTATTCACAGAACTACTATTTGCATCATTCTGAATGTGTACTGATGTATAATTATATTGCTGACATCTGACCTATGTGATGACAATTACCTGTGTACTGAGTTTATACATTCTTGCATATTGTAACTGTAAAAAAGAATAACTTGATGACACTTGTTTAAATGAGGACATAAACTATATTGAGTGTTAATATTTAATCTGTCTTGGTATTTCTTGGATATTACTGATTAGCCTACAAATAGTTAAATAAAACCTCTTATTTTGGTCATTCTGAATGCTAGGTGGTGGTATTTTTGTGTGTAGTTTTTACATCAATACATAGTGTAATTGTCAAGAATAGCATCATGATTACATACTGTATAGCAACTGTATTACATTCTTGTTACTATATATGTATCTAGATATATGTATCTTTTTTCAATTGTTTAACAAATGACGAATTAATTTGCTGGTACGTCTGTGTTTATCTGATACACTCAATGCCTGAAACTGTGGAATGTTTTAAGCCTTGTTGCAACCAGCTAGCAATTCGTGCTGAATGAATATGTTGCTGACATAGGTATCTCAGGTGATCAAAATCAGATTTTATATACTTAATATAAATATTCATGTGTGGTGTAATAATGAGGATATAAAATTTCAGCTTGACAAATATGTACAACTTGAAGACAGCGATCATGTATCTAGTGTTATAAGTGAAATGATGTCAATTGGTTAAATGTTGGAGACAACTGTAATATACAATCAATCTATGTTTTTACGTGTGTTCGAACTACGAGATGTTAATACATGTACCATCTCAATATGTTCCGATTTATATAGAATTACTCATTTTCTTCCATACATTGTCACAAGTTTACGTGTAACATATAGCTCGAAATGGACGAAATATTACGAAGATATAGTTCGAAATTAACGAAATATTTGAGTTTTGTTTCATTCGATAAGTATTAGTTATTTTGATATCAACACTGACTGTAAGTCACTCCAGTCCAACCGTTGTTTTGATTGTGGATTTGATTATTATTATTGTTGTTGTTGTCTACTACTCATGTTTTTCGGCCCAGTTTTCTTGTTGCTACTCATGTGGTCACGCGTGCAATTGTCCGTATAATTGTTTTCGGCGCGCTTAGACCAAAGCTTGTTATGCTCCATCGCTAGACGGGTATTTCACGGTCTAGCGTCTCTTGTATTGACTGTTGGGCCCAAGTGTCATATCCTGCGCCTTCCTCTATATTCAATAAGGATAAAAAAGGTGACAGATGGATTAAATGGCATTCATTTAATGAACGAGTAGTATTAAGGCGCAGTGTATGATACTTGGACCGGATATTGTTACATATGGGAATTTACCAGACCTGCACTGACAAAGCTCATTGCCACGGTTGTATAGTTATTATTCAGGGTCCATGCACCTTAAACAGTGGGAGACATTGATTTGTTGTCGCTTCTTTTCAAATAGAGGAACGTACATCTGTGACAATTCAATGATAGAGTAGATGTATGCCAATACTTTACTCTCCCATTTGCGTGGACCAGTGAATTTACGTTTAACTTGCCAGACTATGTATTTAATAATTTTTTCACGGCCTCTCCCTCGTGTATGACATAGCTCTCCGCAAATCATGGCCACACATTCTGTTTTTATTGGGTTGATGAGTTTGTTTGTGTGTATGTATGTTGGTGTGAATGTGTGTTTACATGTATGGTCATTGTTCGCTTGTGCTTCCTGCGGATTCGTGTCGCGACTGCTTTGTCGTGAACCATGGCGGGTTCTGTGACCTTGGACCAGGTTCGGACGGACGGCGTGTACGATTTTGCTGAAACTATCAAGACAGAAGACGAGGAGGAAGGTTTGTACACGACTACATGCAAATATCTAGAAAAAGATGAATTCCGACAGTTTTTCAATGAAACGAAAACACAAAAGCTTTCAATGTTTTCAATAAATTGCCAAAGCCTAAACGCACACTGGAATTCTCTAGTAAATTTTTTAGTTGATATCCAAACGCAAAGATCTAACTTTGATATAATTGGACTAACAGAAACTTTCACCATAAGAGAGGGCATAACTTATTCCTTAAATGGATATCATGATTTGGTATATAAAAATAGAGATGATGATGATGACGGGCGTGGCGGCATCGGTTTATTCATAAAAAATAATATTAATTATAAAATTCGAAATGATCTTTCCGTCTTCATCCCACACGTTCTCGAATCTTTGTTCGTAGAAATTGAGGTGAGTTCTAATAGGAAACCAATCTTGATAGGCTGTATTTATCGACCCAACACAGCACCGAAAGCAGATTTAGATGTATTTATGAATAAACTCAATGACATTACATATTCAATTCAAACGGAGAGGAAGCTGGCTTACCTGATGGGTGATTTTAACATAGATTTGCTTAAATATAATACACATGAAAAAACTAAAACATATGTCGATAACATGTTTACACAAGGTTTTATTCCAGTTATAACGAAACCCACAAGAGTGACTCACCATTCCGCCACAGTTATTGACCATATTTACACAAATGCTAAGGTTGAAAGAACGATATCAGGGATTATCATTACAGACGATGTCGCTGACCATTTTGGTGTATTTCACTTAATTGAAGATGACACGAAAAAAACTATCCCTGAGTATATATTCAGAAGAAATATAAATAACGAAACTGTAAAACAATTTAGGAATAAACTCTCGAAAACTAATTTCAATGATGTATTAACTACTTCCGACCCTAATAAAGCGTACAATATATTTATTGACAAATATAAATCCATATACGAGGACTCATTCCCTATCAAAAAGATCAAATATAACAAGAAATATATCAAAAGAGTTCCATGGATGACCAAAGGACCATTAACTTCATCAATAAAGAAAAATAAGTTATTTGCTCGGAAATTGAAACAACCAACTCTGGATAATATCAAAACATATCGTGATTATAATGTGTTATATAAAAAACTTCTGAGACTATCCAGGAAAACATATTATGAAGACGTTCTCGAAAAACATAAAAATAACATAAAAGAGACCTGGAAAACGTTGAGGCAAGCCTTGAATAAATCGAGAAATAAATGTTTTTTTCCAAACTCAATGGAAATTGATAACAAAATTATTGAAGATCAACAAGTCATAGTAGGATACATCAATAAATATTTTGTAAACATAGGTAAAGACACAAACCTGTCGATACCAAAATCTAAAGATAGTTTTAGAAATTATTTGAAATTTTATAATTCTGAATCAATATTCCTAATACCCACTGATCCATATGAAATTATGAAAATATGCAATAAAATGAAACCTAAAACTAGTTCTGGGCACGATAATATATCTACCAAACTCATGAAAGACTCTATTCTGGAAGTTATAATTCCTTTAACTCATATTTTCAACGAATCGATGAAGCAAGGTATTTTTCCTGATAATATGAAACTTGCTAAGGTCATGCCCCTATATAAGTCCGGAACGGAACATTTGATAACGAATTACAGACCAATAAGTATTCTACCTGCGTTTTCTAAATTACTTGAAAAACTCGTCAGTAATAGAGTCATGAAATTCATTGAAAACACTTCAGCATTTTATAAACACCAATATGGTTTCCGTAAACACCATTCTACCTCTCACCCTTTTATTCATTTATTAAAGTTCATATCGGAATCAAATGACAAACCAACAAAAGATTTTACAATATCTATTTTTCTCGATTTATCAAAAGCGTTTGATACGGTTAACCATGAAATATTATTGTACAAACTAAATCGATATGGTATTAGAGGTACGTGCAACTCTTGGTTCAAAAGTTATTTATCAAACCGACGACAGTATTGCGAAATAAACAAATCCAAATCAAACCCGTTAGAAATAGAATATGGTGTTCCCCAAGGGTCTATTTTGGGTCCGTTATTATTTGTAATATATATCAATGATCTGCACGAAAATACGAATCTGAATATTTTATCATTTGCAGATGATACTACAGCTTTTACATCAGGAAGCGATAAACTTAAAGTTGCCCAATTTGTGAATGATGAGTTGAACAAGATCCAAGATTGGCTCTGTAGTAACCGATTGAAACTCAATAGTAACAAAACAAAATTTGCTGTCTTCTCTCCACATGGCACTTCATATAATTTCATGAATTCCCCATTGAGTATTAATGGATACGAAATTGAGCAGTGCGATAATATCAAATTTTTAGGGGTATATATGGATTCAAACCTCACATGGAAAACTCATATTGATTATCTAATCAAAAAAATTTCCAAAGGATTATACATGATGAACAGATTAAAAAATTATTTGCCCTCAAAAGCACTTGCTACTTTGTATTTTACGCTCGTCGAGTCTTACTTGAACTATGGTATAATAGCCTGGGGCAACTCCTTACATGCTGAAAAGTTGTTCAAAATACAAAAACGTGCGATACGAATCATAGGGAAATTATTTTATACGAGCCACACTGAACCATCCTTCAGAGTTTTGGAAATTCTTAAATTAGAGGATTTATACAAACTTCGCGTATTAATGTTCATGTTCGATTTTCAAAATGACAATTTACCAATTTCTTTCAAAATGTTTGCTACGGTGAATAACGCTTATCGAAACAGAATCACTCGCCAAAATAATCTTTTTCACATAACCCGACCTAGAACTAATTTCAGTAGCAGATTACCTAATCACAACTTTCCGAGAATTTGGAATGACATTGTTCAAAATGTCTCTATATCAGATAAAAGACGTACAATGAAATTAACATTAAAAAAACATTTACTTTCGAAGTATTTAGATACTATAAATTGCAGAAATAGTCATTGTCTGGCATGTCGCTAATGTAAGTATTCTCTCGTCTTCCGGACCTGGCCATCCACATACCCTCCAGTTACGACCCGAGTCGCGATACGACATCAAACGGAGACCGAGCGAACAATTGTCCCAGTGCGAATGGTTGTCCTGTATGTATGCCGTGTTATGAATGTGCTTACGATTATTCTATGTGGGTGCGGGTTTTTGGTATTCATGTCGTGTGTGTGTGTGTGTATGTGTGTATATAGGTGTGTGTGTAGGTGTGCGTGTGTGTGTGTGCGTGTGTGTGTGTGTGTGTGTGGGAGGGGTGTATGTGTGTAGTGGTTTGTATGAGGGTGTGTGATTTTGAGTCATGACGTGTTGCATGTGTGATGATGTATGATATGGGTGACGTGCTTTGTATAATAAATGTTGAAAGTTTGTGTAGGTGTGTGTGTGTGGGGGGGGGGGGGGGTATCGCAGGAAGACAACTGACAAGTTATGTGTTACCCCAACAGCTGACTTGTAAATTACAATATTATGTTTAATTGTCGTGTACACGTGAATGCTGTTGAAATAAATTGATTGATTGATTGATTGATTGATTGGACTTCACGAGTTTGCCATCCATCAGATTTAATGAGCCAAGAACTCGGAATGCGTTTGAAGTGGACTAGTTTGTGAAGCTAGCCCAGCGTACACGACCCAATTTTAACGGGCTAAACTTGACATTGGCTCTATGATGGGCTCATAATGATCTGCTACCATCCAAGTCATTTGAGTCAGATTCATTACCCATGTCATTCCGGGGCGATCCAGGACTATTTTTTCAGTCTGTGTCGAAAGGTCCATGTCTTTTACATGGTGGTTTGTGACAGTCCTGAGCCTGAAGTCTTCGGGAATTTTCGTCATGTGTTGACAAAATTTTGAGTGGAAAAACGGTTTGTGGTTCTAACATGCTAGTTCGGATTCACCGGAAGGGATGATAAGTTGGCCAGGGTGGTACAGACTGGTTGATTCGTGGCTTGTTTGAGACAGGACCCTGCTGATTTGGGTTCATCCTTGCTGGCACCGTGTTCAGCTGTACTGCTGTTCGTTGGGTCCAAAGTTCATTCTTGGTGACAATGTTTCAGTCTGAGTGATGAGCGTTGCTCAATGCACACCAGGGCTCAATACTGCCACTTGTGGGTAGCCATAGGCTCCTAACTTTTCAGATTTGCTCCCAGACTACAGTGAGATTATGGTTTTACTGAAAATGTTATGAAATTCCATCGCATACTCCAATCAGTACATGTACTGATACTGACTGGATTGTTTCCATCCTAATTATTCAGATTATCTCAAAATAACTCAATCCGACCCCCCCCCCCCCCCCGCCCCATCGAAAATAAAAGTATAGGCCTACCCCTCCCCCCAATCCCCCAATAATGTTGAAAATGAAAGTTTGAACCCCCCCCCCCCCCCCACCGCCGTTTTTACCCCCCCCCCCCCCCCCCCCGAAACACACAAGTATAATGATGATGTATAATGATCGGACATTTATCTCATGCAGATAATGCAGATATTCACATCAGAGTTGGAGCTATCGGCCACAAAGCCTATGTCTTTCCGCAAACAGGGATTGTTGATCGTCATAACGCACCCATTTCCACCTGCTCAACCCCGTTTCCTGTGACAATTTCGGGAACGTTATGTCCGAACCCTGCACTCGGAACAGAACTGTATTGACGATTCATCAAGATCCGTCTGGGAATCCCACTGGAAAGTCAGGGTGAAATCACTCTCTGTGTAAAACCTTCTTGATTCCAAGGCAAATCGCAGGAGAAAATGAAGCACGTGGTCCCCACCGTGAATTGGTGAGGAGAATGACAAGGGAACCTGACAACCGAGCTAGCCGACACAATTAAATAGGAGCGCACGGTCGGCTTCTCTCATTTCACCAGTGTAGGCTACACTGCCCGCATCGTCACTGTACAAATAATGTTCGTTCACGCCGCCCCGGTAACAAGCAAGTGTCGCACAGGCCAACCATGTGACCGACCTTTGACCGGCTCTAGAACCAAGGACCGTGTGAATATACAGATACCTGTGCTTGTCTGATCAACGACAAACACACCAGGACCTAGTGCGAGTATGAAACACATACATCGCCCTCAGCAGACCTGCAATGTTTAATCTATCAATGGCATACAGAATCGTGTACATGGGATTTTCATCAAGGCGTGTGTGAGGACGGATAGATAGAGTAAGTAGAATACATACACTGTGCACACAGTAATGTGGTGCTGTAGAACAATCCGTACATACAAACATGGGCGTACATAGCATGGACATCGGCAGCAAGCTACCAACTCGATAGATATACTAGGACTTGAACAAGGGGGTAAGGACTAACCCATCGTTTTATCATCCAAATATCGTGATTGGTAGCTTACTGTCACAGTCAAACATAATTTTTCCATGGAACAACTTGTTGCGGTGACAAAAATTAATATTTTTGCATGACTCGTTGTTTTTGTGAATCATGTGGCACAGCAGCTACAGGCGGATGCGGGAGGAATCTGTTAGCGCTGTATCCTGTTCTAGAGTGTTCAATATTAACGGAACTCTGTGCAATTTAGGCTTTCTTGAATATTTGTTTTGGTGCTTACTCTCACAAATTGGAACGAATTGGAAATATCAGTGAATATAAACTGTTCTTGAATTATCAGTAAACAGTATTTGCACAGTTTTCCTTACAATTGATTCAATCATTAACACAAAGTTACCACATTATATTCACATATTGGGTGATCAACTGTGTTATACAGAGGTTGATTTTCTGCTATCTGCTAATGTACATCTACATCTGAGCCAAATATCACCATAAATTACATCAAGATTTACTTGTATTGTCAGGAAAATAATCACGGTCATGACGTACGTCAGAATGCCCTTCCAAAAGACAAAACGACCCAGAGTCAATCTGGATTCCCCAAGACAATGATACTCTGGAAGGTTTATCAATGAGCATTACGTCTCTCACCTGTTCACTTGTTCCTTGGAAAAGTTCCAGCTGAATCAAGTAGGCCTGCTAAGCTTTTAAATCAGAGGGTCGATCACATTTTAGTTTCAGTACTCCGAAGAGAGACTATATATTTTCAAGGAAAAATGACGGAAACGAGAAATTAAAATGTGCTCGAACTCTGCGTTCTCAAACCACAAATACAAAATCATATGTTCCACTAGTTTGATAGAAGTGCCATGTTTTGTCTACTCTACACATGTATCTGTTGTCAGTGCAATTTCTGTCAGATTTGCATTCGCGACTTATGCTGAACTTTATAGTTGTAAAGGCAGTGTGTAGTATGTTAGTATCATGTATGTGTGGGCTGTGGTCTGGAGAAAGTGCTTACAGTCGGACTCTGATCCCTGAGCACACCGAGTAGTGACCGATCGTCCAGTGACATCACATTCTCATCAATTTCCTGGATACAAAATCAATCAGTCTGATGTCAGTCAATGCTCATGACGTCAGTAATCTTTGAAGCTGCTGCCTTCGAATGTATGCAATATTTTTTTCGAAACCATATTTCTTGTCAAACACATCTAATGCAATATAACAAAAGGTGTGTTCAATGATTTTGACAATTACAGTCCGTCCGAGTTGTCTTTTCATCCGTTTTAGTGCCCATTTTTTTTTTACCGGTTTTGTAAATAAACAAACGGAAGTGTACATCCATCAAACCCGAATGTAAACAAATCCTCAAATCGCGCTTAAAAGTCCACATTGAGTACATTTTCCAGTTCCTATATGCATATATAGTGTAGTTGTGAGAGAATAATCAGTGATATACCATGATGTGCGTGGAATTGTCAGTCTCTCTCGCACTTCTACGCTTTGTTTATACTCTGATTTTTCTAACTCGTTTACACAGTTTTTCGCTGATATTTTTGCGATGCTAAACGGTATCGTTCTATAGCTTGGCGTACTTTACCTGGGAGTCAAACGGCAATTATTTACTGAATTTCAGACTTCTATCACGAAAATTGAAGAAGTTGGCAATCTACTCCTGTGTTAAATTTAGCCCTGTCATTTAGTTTTTGGGTCCGCACACAATTTCGTGCATTTGCTCGGTTTTGTAGTGGTGCAATCTTTCAAAATCAACATGGTTGTGTAAAATACACCCCCAATGTGCCATCTGGTCTAAAATTACAACAATACTCCAAATCCTGGTGGATGTTAAAAGGATTAAATCCTCGAATAAGCTCAGATTCTCGAGATCCCGTTTTTGGCTGAAATTTAACATTGGGGTAGATTGCCAACTTCTTCAATCATTGCGATAGAAGTCTGAAATTTGGTAGAAAATTGCCGTTTGTCTCCGAGGTGAAGTATGCCAAATTATAGAACGATACCATTTAGCATCACAAAGATATCGTCAAAAACCGGTGTAAACAAGTTAGAAAAATCACAGTATACATCTGCGTGTGATGGATACAGTTCCCGTATTTATGCGAGAACTGTCTGTTCAAATGAGCAGAATTTCCCTGAGGACTGGTTATTTTCAATACATTTGATGTGAGTATGTTTCATTTAGTTAGTTTAGCATGTTTAGTATGAAATATAGTTTTCAAAAAATATTGACTGGTTTCGAAGGCAGACGCTTTAAAATGTCATTAGTGTGTTTGTCCAACCGCTTCACAACTGCTTACAATCACATTCATATGTTTTCTCCATTCGTTTGACTTCAAATTTAAGGTTTTAGCACAATTCTTTTTTCTGACGACGTTTTCGTTTCCATTATCTCGAGAACGCCTGAACAGATCGTCTTGAAATTTTTACACTGCTCAACAATATTGTGTAGATGTGCTGTATACTTTTTGAGACGGATCCGAGGTCCGTCAGGTCCTGGCATACCAGAAGGGTTTACGGGGAAAGCTTAGGGGGAGAAAAGCTGAAAATGCCTCCATAACCATGGTTTAAGCCGAAAGGTCGGTTTTACGGGGATTTTTCAGGACTTACGGGGAAAGTCAAGATAGGAAATTTAACATTGGGTCCGCCCGTAACGCCCATCCGTTCGCACGTCCGTGAGGATGAAATCCATGTCGATTTTTGGACTTTGTTTCCGTGCGATAACTCGAATAAAATTCATGCAATAGCTATAGGTCTTTGCATGGAAGGTCATATACTATCAGGGAAGAAACCTATTATTGCTTTTGTGATCAATCCGTCAAACGACCTTTGACCTAGGGCTCGAAAGAATTTTTGACGATTCATTTTTAAGGCTTCCTGCTTATCTTGGAAACGGTACGTCGTAGAGCGAAATGGACGTTAGTTTCGGACTGGTCGCTCTCGACAAACATGTTTAAGGGGTGTTAAGGATGGACTTCCACCTGAATTTATTTTTGCTGAGTCAGCATTTTGTAGTTTTGAAGATATCTCGGAAACAGTGCATCGTAGAGCGAAGTTATTTTTAGACTCTTTGCTGCAGACATGTCTTTGGGGGGTATATTGGGTAAAATTCGACCTTGACCTATTGGCTGAGTCGGCATTTTGTCTTGCGTGTCTCAGGGCTGTCTTTATCCTAGATCTAATTGTTTGTTGCTGAGTCAGCTTGTCATAAATTAGTCCTCATACCGAAATGCCTCGAAGGCAACTTTAGGCCTTGACGTCTGTGACGTGATCACAATGACAGTGAAACCATATCTAGCCAAAGTAAAAGCGATGATAACACGATGAATCACGCCTATCATAACATCTGACATTGATTCAGTTGGAATATTGGATCATTCAGTCTATATTTGAACCACCTGAACACATTCATGTTATGACGTATGTCTTTTTCTGCAAGTACCACAATTTTTCTTATATTCACTGATTTTGTGCCATTTTATGGTGGCTAATACGCAAGACACAAATGTTTTTGTGTGTGTCTAGACTCTGCCCTTGTATCCTGGTCTCTGAATTAAAGCATTTCGGCAGAAATGCCTTTTGCGGTTTATTATTGGTCTTTGAGCCAGTTTTATTGCATACAGACCGGAAACACATGACACAAGTAGTTTTCGTAAATAGCCTCAATAAATAAAAGCATCACTGTAATAATAACACAATCAGAGCAGATTGATACTTACATTCATACCCTTGAGTCTGACTCACTGCTGGTGGACGTACATTGAATTAAAAACTCAGTAGCCTTTTGTTTTATGTACCTGTCATATATCTATTCCACGGGGTTTGTTTGTTATTCATAGGTTATTGTCATAGGTTGTTGGGCAGTGGTATACTAATTCCATCAAGTGTGCAATAGAAACAACCACATTTCACACACTGTCTGCCCCTGATGACGCCAGTGGTCTTTGGATAAAGTTCTTGATTGGGCTTTGTTTCAATTCCAAAATGTTGTATGTTACGTTTGCTCTTGTCATCATTTAGTTGTATTGGTGTTAATGGGTTGGTACTTACTTTGAAATATTATTCTTACCTGAAACTTACCAAATACTCACATGCACTAGAGAGCGCCGTGAATCCGCTCCCACTTAAACAATGTCCAGCAAGAGTATCGTTGTCCCACCACATTCACCTCCAATTTGTTTTGGACCTCTTTATGAATAGCTAATCCATAACTAAGTTTTTTATTCTTCTTGTTGATATCAACAACAGCTACACCACACATTGCAACCATGTACCAGGTAATTGTAATTTGGACATAATCGATGGTATGGAAAGTTAATTGTATCCCTCAAACAAAATTCAGCGAATACTATGGATTTACGATCGTCGCGCCGCCGCTGCCGCATCCGCAGACACTTTCTTGTGAACGTGCTACAGCTTGCAAATCTGAACTGATTTTGATAATATTTCATATGGACATGTGTTGTGGTGAAATCACGACACCTATCGATTTTGGTTGCCATAGCAACCAAAATGGCCGATTGGCGACACATTTTGTGACGAAATCATCAATTTCAACATCCATGGCTTGTGAACGCTCTAGGAGTTGCAATTGTATCCCCCAAACAAAGTTCGGCGGATACTATGGATTTGTCTTTGTCGCACCGCCGCGTCCGCCGCCGCAGAGACTTCCTTGTGGACGCTCTACAGGTTGCAAATCTTGATTGTAATAAATCTCCGATTGTAATAATATTTTATACAGACACATCTTATGGTAAGATCCCGACACCAATCGATTTTGGTTGCCATAGCAACCAAATTGGCCGATTGGCAGCACATTTTGTGCTCAAATTAGCCTGTTTAACACACATGGCTTGTGAATGCTCTACAGGTGGGAGTTTTTGATGAATGATGATGAAAACTCACAGGCTCGATGAAGAAGACCGTCACACGAAACCTATCGTGTTTCAGAATGATCAAATAAATATTAATTAGTTAAGAGGTTAACTTATTACGACCGTTAAAATACCTACTTTGACATGTGTGATCAATCCAATAACCTGTACTATGAAAGCAAATGGCACTGGATTCTTGTTCAGAATAGAGAACTGTTTTTGGTGAAAACAGAACAATATTACCGAATAAGTTAACATTGGTTTTACTAGTTAAGTCTATTATTGACCAAAATAAAAATAGTTAAGACGAGAAATATTTTTTATTGAGCTCAACAAGGTATAGGTTCTGTCCAGTAGAGATTTCATGGGTGTAACCGAATAAGTTAACATTATTTTTAGTAGATAGGTCTATTATTGACCACACTAAAAATAGTTAAGGCAATAAATATTTATTATTATATACCTATGCGAGTTGTCCTATTGTACAGTATAGACAATCGATCGTGCGATTAATTCCTGTATTGGAAAATACAGGTCATGTGTTAATTGCATGGCGTATCCGTGGCAACGCGCTCAGCAACCGGCGGTGTTTATACGTTTATATTCATGCGCTGGTAACCTGACTGTTTTGTAGGTCAAAGAATTGATAAAAACACTTCATGTCTTCGTGTAAATAATCACAAATTAATGTCAGAAAATGTAATAGTTTGCTTTCCAATGGATGCACATGTCATTGTGCGGTATATAATAATAAGTTAATCAACTGAATTCAGTGTTTGAGGCACTCGGTCGTGTCTGGGCCGCGGACGCACTCGCAAGCTCGTGCGTGCTGCGGCCCAGACCCGACCTCGGGCCTCAAACACTGAATTCAGTCGATTACCTATAATTATTGGACTCAGCGAGGTAAAGGTTCTGTGCAGTAGAGATTTCGTGGCTGTAACAGAATAAGTTAACATTATTTTTTACTAGTTAAGTCTATTATTGACCTCAGTGAAAATAGTTAAGAAAAGAAATATTTATTATTGAGCTCAACAAGGTAAAGGTGTTATCCAGTACAGATTTCATGGGTGTAACCGAATAAGTTAACATTATTTTCACTAGCTAAGTTTATTTTTACTTCGAATTTCAACTTGAAACCAAGTTTGGCACATATTATGAGTCAAAATATAACTTATGATGAAAAGTTTGATCTGGCTTCAATTTCGTCATCTTGAAATGCAGTTTTGGTCAGCTTTTACTTTGAACCAAGTTTGGCACATATTATGAGTTAAAATATAACTTATCATGAAAACGTAAGAATCAATCTATTACCAACAATAGTCAGATTTTAATGATGCCAATAACAAACGTAATACACAACATTTTGCAATAGAAACAAAGCCCGACCAAACAGTTTATCCAACGACACACTGGCGTCATCAGGGGCAGACAGTGTGTTAAATGTAGTTGTTTCTACTGTACATATGATGGAATTAGTATACAACTGCCCAGCAACCTATGACAATAATTTAGAAATCTGAAACAAACCCCATGGAATAGATATATGACAAGTACATAAGTACCTAATCACAGGCCAAAAGGCTACTGAGTTGATGGTATCCTCGGGGACAGATTTAACGTCCGCCAGCAGTGACACCGACTCAGTGGTATAAATGTAAGGATCAATCTATTACCAACAATAGTCAGATTTTAATGATGCTTATAACAAACGTAATTAACAACATTTTGCAATAGAAACAAAGCTCGACCAAACAGTATATTCCAACGACACACTGGCATTCTGGCTCCAATTCCGTCATCTTGAAATGCAATTTTAGTCAACTTTTAGTTTGAATTTCAACTTGAAACCAAGTTTGGAACATATTATGAGTTGAAATATAACTTATGGCGAAAAGTTCGAACTGGCTCCAATTTCATCATCTTGAAATGCAGTTTTTGTCAATGTTCACTTTGAATTTCAACTCAAAACAAAGTTGTCAATTTTCACTTTGAATTTCAACTTGGAGCCGGTTTGGTACATATTATGAGTTGAGATATAACTTATGGAGAAAGTTCGATCTAGTTCAATTTTAGTCATCTTGAAATGCAGTTTTTGTAAATTTTTACTTCGAATTTCATCTTGGAACCAAGTTTATCAAATATTCTGAGTTGAAGTATAACTTCAGGTGAAAAGTTTTATCTGGCTATAATTTCGTTATTTTATCGAACATGTTGAAATGGGAATTCATATGCAATGATTTCAGTGGTGATCTTGAATTCGACC
Source organism: Terebella lapidaria (assembly GCA_949152475.1). Taxonomy (NCBI): domain Eukaryota; kingdom Metazoa; phylum Annelida; class Polychaeta; order Terebellida; family Terebellidae; genus Terebella; species Terebella lapidaria. Next base: position 39,552,381 of record OX424564.1, read on the forward strand.
TTAAATAACATCGAATGGTCAATGTAGCAATTTTGATGAAAAAGCAGTTGTGGCTTAAGATTGTACATTTCTCTTATAACCTTTTTTAGCCCTTGCTCTAGTTTTTCACACTTACAATGTATCAGTAATTTATTTGGGGCAACAGGAATGATAGGGCTACGGGGGATACACCCAAACGGTCGTAGGCGACCGGAAGCATCTAGTTTTACAGGAATCACTACAATATTGAACAGGCATGTTGAGCAATGCTCCGACACGAAACCTATTGTTTTTTCCGGAAAGATTGAATAAATATTGATAAGTTTTTGAGATAACTCATTACAATAATGTGAAATATCCAGTTTGGGATCTATGATCATTCCAGTTGGTTGATATCTCCTAACAAATCACCCTGGAGATGTGTACAAATTTATAGTTGATGGTTTTGTGTGAAGAGATTACTTTTAATGAATAAGTTAACATACATTTGAGTAGTTTAACATTACTTTTACTAGTTAAGTTTATTACTGGCCACAATGAGAATAGTTGGGCAAAGAAACATTTATTATTGGGCTCAACAAGGTAAATGTTGTGTGAAGTGCTGACTTCATGGCTGAAGTAGTATCATTGATATTCGTGAATAAGTTAACATTAATATTGCTAGTTAAGTCTATTATTAAGCACAATAAATATAGTTAAGGTAAGGGACATTTATTTTTGGGATCATTGAGGAAAAGGTTGTGTCCAGTAGTGATTTTATGGTTTAGTATCATTGATATTACTGAATAATTTAGCATTGATTCGGCTAGTTAAGTCTATTATTGAGCACACACAAAATAGTTCAGGTGAGGAACATTTATTACTGGACACATAGACGTGGAATCAATACCCAGTATGAGTTAAATTATAACTTGTGGTGAACGTACGATCTGGCTCCAATTTTGTCATCTCGAAATAGAGTTTTTTACTTTGAATTTCAAATTAGGTCAAATTTCACTTTGAGCAATGCTCAGACACGAAACCTATTGTTTTTTTCCCGGAAAGATTGAATAAATATCAATAAGTTTTTGAGATAACTCATTACAATAATGTGAAATATCCAGTTTGGGATCTATGATCATTCCAGTTGGTTGATATCTGCTAACAAATCACCCTGGACATGTGTACAAATTTATAGTTGATGGTTTTGTGTAAAGAGATTACTTTTAATGAATAAGTTAACATAAATTTGAATAGTTTAACATTACTTTTACTAGTTAAGTTTATTCCTGGCCACAATGAGAATAGTTGGGCAAAGAAACATTTATTATTGGGCTCAACAAGGTAAATGTTGTGTGAAGTACTGACTTCATGGCTGAAGTAGTACCATTGATATTCATGAATAAGTTAACATTAATATTGCTAGTTAAGTCTATTATTGAGCACAATATAAATAGTTAAGGTAAGGGACATTTATTATTGGGATCAATGAGGAAAAGGTTGTGTGCAGTAGTGATTTTATGGTTTAGTATCATTGATATTATTGAATAATTCAGCATTGATTCGGCTAGTTAAGTCTATTATTGAGCACAATAAAAATAGTTCAGGTGAGGAACATTTATTACTGGACACATAGACGTGGAATCAACACCCAGTGTGAGCTAAATTATAGCTTGTGGTGAACGTACGATCTGGCTCCAATTTCGTCATCTCGAAATAGATTTTTTTTACTTTGAATTTCAAATTAGGTCAAATTTCACTTCGAATTTCAACTTGAAACCAAGTCTGGCAGTTGTATATTATGAGGTGAAATATAACTCATGGTTGAAAGTTTGATCTGGCTCCAATTTTGTCATCTTGAAATACAGTGTTGGTCAATTTTTACTTTGAATTTCAAGTTGAAACCAAACTTGGCACATATTATGGGTTAAAATATAACTTATGGTGAAAGGTTTGATCTGGCTCCAATTTCGTCATCTTGAAAGGCAGTTTTGGTCAACTTTTACTTTGAATTTCAACTTGAAACCAAGTTTGGCACATATTATGGGTTAAAATATAACTTACGGTGAAAGGTTTGATCTAGCTCCAATTTCGTCATCTTGAAAGGCAGTTTTGGTCAACTATTCCTTTGCATTTTAACTTGAAACCAAGTTCAGCACATATTACGAGTTAAAATATAACTTACCGTATTGGTGCTAATAGTGACATGCGTCCTAATAGTAGAGCACCCCCCTCTTTTCCCCAATAATGTTCGATTTTTGTAGCCTTGTATTTCACTTCATACCTTTCTAGTAAGGTCTTGGAGTGTTCCAAACCACTCAATTATGTTAGTTGAGTCATAATAAAGGGGGCTGAAGGCTACAGGTATATAATGCAGTGATTTAAAAAAAAATTGACCTCACATTTCACCTCATTTTTACGCGTGCAGCTGCAGGAGGTCTTGCTTTGGCTCACCGTGCTACTATTAGGACCAATACGATATGGTGAAAAGGTCGATCTGGCTCCAATTTCGCCATCTTGAAAAGCAGTTTTGGTCGATATGGCTCCGATTTTGTCAGTTTTAGCCAACTTTCACTTTGAATTATGTTAACTGAGTCATAATAAAGGGGGTTGAAGGCATTGTCTTGTTATCTTATGGAACATGTTCAAATGGAATTTCATATGCACTGATTTCAGTGGCAACCTTGAATTTGACCTTCAATGACAGAGCCCTTGCTCTAGTTTTTTCACACTTATCAGTAATATTTGGAGTGTCAGGAAGATGGGCTACTGAGGATACACCCAAGCAGTCGTAGGCGACCAGAAGCGTCTAGTTGATAATTTAAATTGATTATTAAATTGTTTAAATTGAATATCAAATTCTGTCGTGTCATCTTGGTCACAAATAGCGATTGTTTCGAAGGTCATGGCATTAACCATGTGATTGGGTCCAGTGGGAAGATATTGGGTCCGGTGGGAAGACATTGGGCCCAGTGGGAAGACATTGGGTCCAGTGGGAAGACGTTGGGTCCAGTGGGAAGACATTGGGTCCAGTGGGAAGACATTGGGTCCAGTGGGAAGACATTGGGTCCAGTGGGAAGACATTTGGTCCAGTGGGAAGACATTGGGTCCAGTGGGAAGACATTGAGTCCAGTGGGAAGACATTGGGTCCAGTGGGAAGACATTGGGTCCAGTGGGAAGACATTGGGTCCAGTGGGAAGACAGTATTTCATACTACGCTGGGCCGCAAACCACATTGCTAATATTATCTGCCTGTATGATTATTTATCCTATGTGTATTTATGTAAAATGTGCTTTGCAAATAAAAGTATCATAATCACTATCATTATCATTATCACATGCCAGCTCGTGAATCCACGAAAGATTCATGGTGATTGACTGTTTGAATACAGTGCGCTGGCGAATGCACTCGTACTCGACTGTCCAGCCTTTATTGTAGATTGAGCAGGAAAGTTTATGAAGAGAAGATACGTCCCCGAAGTGAATCGTCTGCAATCACCAGGAAAGGGTTACTGTACGTCCTCGCCTGCGACGATTGCTGCTCAGCATTCGACTGACCTCCTCAGAATTGTTCGGTTGGGCAACAATGATGCTGTTATCTCAGTATGCAACTTTGGCGATTGTATTTCGCTGTTATGTCTCGCTCCCACTGGTAGCATTCAACCTTCTTGAAGATCAGAGTTGGTGGACAAATTACGGGGTGGTGTCCCTTACAGTTTCTGGTTTAAAAAGTCAGCCAAGCTGTATGGCTTCTCATCAGTCACCAGGAGAGCAGCCCCGTCTGGAGTGCTGTCCCCACACCATGGCCTCGTTATCCCGGCTGTTTCGATGTCTAGTGTGAGCGGCTCTCCGGTGCCTGACACCAAGTGTATCTTGTTGAGCCTGTTGTGATGGGTAAGTCCTATTCTTCTTGGTGTATACAGCCAAGCTGTATGGCTTCTCATCAGTCACCAGGAGAGCAGCCCGTCTGGAGTGCTGTCTGCACACCACAGTTTCTGTATCCCTGCTGTGTCGATGTATGTTGTCAGCGGCTCTCCACTCTCCAATACCAAGTGTATCTTGTTGAGCTCATAGTGTTAGTTTTGCACTGAAATTTAGAAGTTATATTTCTATACCTCAAACACCTGGTGGTTGCAGGTCGTAGCCACTCCCATACTACAGCAGACAGAAATAAGTAAACAATTGAAATTAAAGATGTGTCTTTAAAATTAAAGATAGAATAATATTAATGTCAGATCATGATGACATCCAGATATGTTATATACTTCACCTTTCTATACAAATAATGACACAATCAATGTCGATTCGGGATTGTCGAATTTTGCCTAAAACTTACCGATTCTGACACGCTGCACACAGAGCTGTGTAACCATACCCACTCATCGTTCATGGGGTTGATGAAATTCAAAAATATAAGATTAAGTACAAATTATGTTAGGAAGTGGTAGATCCAGCTACACCCAGACGGTACAAACAAAACATCTACATTGTTGCCTGGCCCATGACTTATATTCATCTACTTCAGCTGTCAATTTTCGTACCATTTTCTTTAAATGTTTTTTTTATGAAAATATATTTTAATATATTGTATGTGTAGTGACCATCAACACTTTTATGTAAAATAGAAACCACTCACTACCCTGTGACCCCCTCACTTGCCTGGTACATAGCAACCTCTTTTTCACGTGAAAATATACTCTTCAAATCTTCAACACATTCAATAGGTTTTGTTGGGTTTGTTACAAGCAGTATCCAAGTTATAGGTACGGGCCAAATAATACCATTTATGTTAGGTCAGTATTGTTTGTTTTTGGTTTGTTTGTTATTCAACATCCAAAACAAGGAGATTATTAAAATATGTATAAATACCCGTATATAGCACCATAAACATAAAAATATACGAATCATTCAAAGCACAATACTGTATGATGACAGCTAAAATGGACATAAAAGTTAATTGAGCATATCACGACGCAAAACATTGGCTGTTAAAGGGAAACACTGTCAACCAGTCCATCTTGAGGCTGCTGCTGGAGTATCTTCTCTTGGTTCACATATTTCTTGTCTCACAGAAACTTAACCAGTGAGATGCTATGTTGGTCACATGATTGTAAGATTTCACTGACTAGGTTTTTATGACTGTGTCCATATCCTTGTGAATGTTGTGATAATAAATGCCGATACAATGTATGACAATGTGAGTTTGACAGGAACATGGAACGAAACAGCAGTAGTTCAGATCCACATACACATGTACATAACAAACTTTAAGAGCAGACAATAATAGTATGTTGCGGCAACTACGTTTGCCAGATCAACATATATTGTCTTCAGCAGTACTAGTATTGTCAGATCAGCCTGTATTGTCTTCAGCAGTACTAGTATTGTCAGATCAGCGTGTATTGTCTTCAGCAGTACGAGTATTGTCAGATCAGTAGGCCAGGAAGTTTTGATGTAACATAGATAAATTCAACTCTCATAACCAACGTGTTGAAGTTTGGAGTGCATGCTCCCCCGAATAAAATGGTTACTGTGCTTCCTCGTCTGCGACAACTGCTGCTCCTCATTCGATTAACCTCTTCAGGATTGCCCGTTTGGGCAATGGCCCGAAACTGATGTCTCAGTATGCAACTTTGGAGCTGTAATTCGCTTTTATGTCTCGCTGCCACTGGTAGCAATCAACCTTTTAGAAGATAAGAGTTGGTGGACATATTACGGGGTTGTGTCCCTTACAATTTCTGGTTAAAAGAATGTTGTATCCTGCTCGTTTTTCAGATAGGTTAGTTCAGATAGGTCAGTTTGACAAATGGAATTTCAATGGTATAATTCAGTTGCTTTTCAGCTTCAAACAAACAGATGTCCAGCCAAACAGTCTAATCCACTTTAAACTTGGGGTTGTAATCCCATTGCACTTACTTCCTTAGTGATTTCTTCCTTGACGTTCTCCAGTAGGATCAAGTCATTTACATTTTGATCACTCAAGTCTTGTAGTCTTTATTGAATTTATTAGTTCAATCATTGAGATTCGCCGATGTTCTTTTTGCGAGTTTGAGAGCCGAAGATCTGGTTTTCGACTTGGAGTAGTCTTGCCCACATCAGCTGATCTGCTGGTGATCTCAGTGATGTTCTCGTTGAACATTCTCGTAGAATGCCTTAAGCCCCATCTGCAAAATGGATCTCAGTAGCCTCAGTATGGCTATTACACGATGTGAGCTCAATTAACCCTAGGATTTCTCAACTTAGAAATTTTGGACTTAGAAAATTTTCGGCACTTTTTTCCTTCATAATGGGAGCTGTCAGGACTGTATTCATAAACACTTGAAGGTACAGCTTAGTTATTGGCACTTTCAAATGGGAAGTCATATATGGCGACTTATGGGGTGACCTTGAATTTGACCTTCGATGACCTTGGAAGGTCAAAACAGCCATTTTCGGGTTAAAAAAATGCCTAGATTTGCCTCTATAGATGAAATGCTTGCAGATAGAGCTCATGTTTGCATTATGAACTTATAGGAAGACATATATATGGCACAACTAATGATGACCTTGAACTTGACGTCAGATGACCATGAGTGCCAAATGTCTGATTCAGAATATGTAAATAGACCTGAGCGCCCTAAGCGATTTCACCCAGATATATCATTGTATTATGAACATATAGAATATCAAATGCTGCATACATACATGTAATGTTGACATCGAATTTCACACGGATGACCTTGATTGGTAAATCTCAAGGTAATATGTTCACACTGCGAACCTTGATTGGTAAATCTCAAGGTCTGTTACCTACCAATGCTGCCATGCCCAAACTAAAATTTTCCCGTAACCTATCTTAGCATTTGGGCTAATTTTTTTCTCTACAGGCCTATGCTATAGCACGCTGCCAGTACCTGGATTTCTTGAATGTTTAGAATCAGGTACTAGTCTGAGAGTTGCCAGATCCTTGTCAAAAATAAACACAATAACGTGACCTACTGTCTTTCTTTGGATATGAAAGGATTGGTGATCCCCATGGTGGTACGTCTGCCCTCAAAATGTCACAACCTAACATGCTCTTTACATCTTTTTCGGTAACAAAACGACGAGTTATTGGAGATCTATATGCTGTGAGCACACCCTCTCTTTCAATGTCATTTGATCCTCTATGGTCATTCATCCAAGGTGTCTTCATCCGATACATCAGAATTATTTAAAACTACTTTAGTAATTCAATTACCCCGTCCAGCTATTGCACAGATGGAGTGCCAGGGAACTGCGCAAGTTTTATACGAAGCATTTGTTTTGCATTTATCATACTGAGTCATTGAACCTATACTCGAACCACACACATGTGTTGCATTTATGACATATGTCTTCATTTGCGATATCAGTTCTCTGCGAAGGTGCATTATGATCCACTGTGTTGTGGTTGAGACATGTTATTTGCTGTATATTTATCCAGTCGATTTGTCAACAGGAATAAGTGTATTTGTTTCTACGGTGGCTGATATATGCCATAGAGTTATTGCGTAGTTTTCATTTATTTGTTTTTTTTCTTTTCTTCAGAAGGATCAGGTGCACATACTTAATGTTAGCAACGCGTATCTAATGTTGAATATGTGTACTTAATGTGATCTCGATCACTAGTGACAGCTTTAAGACACCAAGAGTATCTTGTTGACCCTGTAGTGCTGGGTAAGTGTTCCTCTCTGTTCTCCATGGTGTAGACAGCCGAGCTGTAAGGCTTCTCACCATCAGTCACTAGGACAGCGGCACCGTTTGGTGTACAGTCCGCCCACCTTGGACTTCGTATCCCTGCAGTGTCAATCTCCATCAGCGGCGTTCTGCTCTCTAACACCAAATGTATCTTGTTGAGTCTGTAGTGCTGGGTAAGTGTTCCTCTCTGTTCTCCTTGGTGTAAACAGCCGAGCTGTGAGGCTTCTCACCATCAGTCACAAGGACAGCGGCACCGTTTGGTGTACAGTCCGCCCACCTTGGACTCCGTATCCTTGCAGTGTCAATCTCCATCAGCGGCGTTCTGCTCTCTAACACCAAATGTATCTTGTTGACCCTGTAGTGCTGGGTAAGTGTTCCTCTCTGTTCTCCACGGTGTAAACAGCCGAGCTGTAAGGCTTCTCACCATCAGTCACTAGGACAGCGGCACCGTTTGGTGTACAGTCCGCCCACCTTGGACTCCGTATCCCTGCAGTGTCAATCTCCATCAGCGGCGTTCTGCTCTCTAACACCAAATGTATCTTGTTGACCCTGTATTGCTGGGTAAGTGTTCCTCTCTGTTCTCCATGGTGTAGACAGCCGAGCTGTGAGGCTTCTCACCATCAGTCACTAGGACAGCGGCACCGTTTGGTGTACAGTCCGCCCACGTTGGACTCCGTATCCCTGCAGTGTCAATCTCCATCAGCGGCGTTCTGCTCTCTAACACCAAATGTATCTTGTTGACCCTGTAGTGCTGGGTAAGTGTTCCTCTCTGTTCTCCATGGTGTAGACAGCCGAGCTGTGAGGCTTCTCACCATCAGTCACTAGGACAGCGGCACCGTTTGGTGTACAGTCCGCCCACCTTGGACTCCGTATCCCTGCAGTGTCAATCTCCATCAGCGGCGTTCTGCTCTCTAACACCAAATGTATCTTGTTGACCCTGTAGTGCTGGGTAAGTGTTCCTCTCTGTTCTCCAGGGTGTAGACAGCCGAGCTGTGAGGCTTCTCACCATCAGTCACTAGGACAGCGGCACCGTTTGGTGTACAGTCCGCCCACCTTGGACTCCGTATCCCTGCAGTGTCAATCTCCATCAGCGGCGTTCTGCTCTCTAACACCAAATGTATCTTGTTGACCCTGTATTGCTGGGTAAGTGTTCCTCTCTGTTCTCCATGGTGTAGACAGCCGAGCTGTGAGGCTTCTCACCATCAGTCACAAGGACAGCAGCACCGTTTGGTGTACAGTCCGCCCACCTTGGACTTCGTATCCCTGCAGTGTCAATCTCCATCAGCGGCGTTCTGCTCTCTAACACCAAATGTATCTTGTTGACCCTGTAGAGCTGGGTAAGTCTTCGTCTCCCTCCCCTCTGGTACAGATAGCCGAGCTGTATAACTTCTCACCATCAATCACCACGACAGCGGCCCCATCTGGAGTGCAGTCCACACACCACAGTTTCTGTATCCCTGCTGTGTCGATGTCTGGAGTAAGCATCTTTCCGCTGTCTGACACCTAGTGTATCTTCCTGGGCTCATACTCATAGTGTTAGTTTTGCACTGAAATTTATTAGTTATATTCACATACACCGGGCACATGGCTGTTGCAGGTCGTAGCCACTGTTACTCACTTATCACGCTCATTAGAATAATGATGTCGAATCATGATGAGATTGAGCGATGTTATCTACTTCACCCTTCTATAAATCTACTACAAAAAATGACACATTCAATGTCGATTCGAATTGTTAAATTTTACCTATTTAGCCCAAACTAAAATTGTCCCGTAACCTATCTTAGCATTTGGGCTAATTTTTTTCTCTATAGGCCTATGCTATAGCACGCTGCCAGTACCTGGATTTCTTGAATGTTTAGAATCAGGTACTAGTCTGAGAGTTGCCAGATCCTTGTCAAAAATAAACACAATAACGTGACCTACTGTCTTTCTTTGGATATGAAAGGATTGGTGATCCCCATGGTGGTACGTCTGCCCTCAAAATGTCACAACCTAACATGCTCTTTACATCTTTTTCGGTAACAAAACGACGAGTTATTGGAGATCTATATGCTGTGAGCACACCCTCTCCTTCAATGTCATTTGATCCTCTATGGTCATTCATCCAAGGTGTCTTCATCCGATACATCAGAATTATTTAAAACTACTTTAGTAATTCAATTACCCCGTCCAGCTATTGCACAGATGGAGTGCCAGGGAACTGCGCAAGTTTTATACGAAGCATTTGTTTAGCATTTATCATACTGAGTCACTGAACCTATACTCGAACCACACACATGTGTTGCATTTATGACATATGTCTTCATTTGCGATATCAGTTCTCTGCGAAGGTGCATTATGATCCACTGTGTTGTGGTTGAGACATGTTATTTGCTGTATATTTATCCAGTCGATTTGTCAACAGGAATAAGTGTATTTGTTTCTACGGTGGCTGATATATGCCATAGAGTTATTGCGTAGTTTTCATTTATTTGTTTTTTTTCTTTTCTTCAGAAGGATCAGGTGCACATACTTAATGTTAGCAACGCGTATCTAATGTTGAATATGTGTACTTAATGTGATCTCGATCACTAGTGACAGCTTTAAGACACCAAATGTATCTGGTTGACCCTGTAGTGCTGGGTAAGTGTTCCTCTCTGTTCTCCATGGTGTAGACAGCCGAGCTGTGAGGCTTCTCACCATCAGTCACTAGGACAGCGGCACCGTTTGGTGTACAGTCCGCCCACTTTGGACTCCGTATCCCTGTAGTGTCAATCTTCATCAGCGTTCTGCTCTCTAACACCAAATGTATCTTGTTGCCCCTGTAGAGCTGGGTAAGTCTTCGTCTCCCTCCCCTCTGGTACAGATAGCCGAGCTGTATAACTTCTCACCATCAATCACCACGACAGCGGCCCCGTCTGGAGTGCAGTCCACACACCACAGTTTCTGTATCCCTGCTGTGTCGATGTCTGGAGTAAGCATTTTTCCGCTGTCTGACACCTAGTGTATCTTCCTGGGCTCATACTCATAGTGTTAGTTTTGCACTGAAATTTATTAGTTATATTCACATACACCAGGCACATGGTTGTTGCAGGTCGTAGCCACTGTTACTCACTTATCACGCTCATTAGAATATTGATGTCGAATCATGATGAGATTGAGCGATGTTATCTACTTCACCCTTCTATAAATCTACTACAAAAAATGACACATTCAATGTCGATTCGAATTGTTAAATTTTACCTATTTAGCCCAAACTAAAATTGTCCCGTAACCTATCTTAGCATTTGGGCTAATTTTCTTCTCTATAGGCCTATGCTATAGCACGCTGCCAGTAGCTGGATTTCTTGAATGTTTAGAATCAGGTACTAGTCTGAGAGTTGCCAGATCCTTGTCAAAAATAAACACAATAACGTGACCTACTGTCTTTCTTTGGATATGAAAGGATTGGTGATCCCCATGGTGGTACGTCTGCCCTCAAAATATCACAACCTAACATGCTCTTTACATCTTTTTCGGTAACAAAACGACGAGTTATTGGAGATCTATATGCTGTGAGCACACCCTCTCTTTCAATGTCATTTGATCCTCTATGGTCATTCATCCAAGGTGTCTTCATCCGATACATCAGAATTATTTAAAACTACTTTAGTAATTCAATTACCCCGTCCAGCTATTGCACAGATGGAGTGCCAGGGAACTGCGCAAGTTTTATACGAAGCATTTGTTTAGCATTTATCATACTGAGTCATTGAACCTATACTCGAACCACACACATGTGCTGCATTTATGACATATGTCTTCATTTGCGATATCAGTTCTCTGCGAAGGTGCATTATGATCCACTGTGTTGTGGTTGGGACATGTTATTTGCTGTATATTTATCCAGTCGATTTGTCAACAGGAATAAGTGTATTTGTTTCTACGGTGGCTGATATATGCCATAGAGTTATTGTGTAGTTTTCATTTATTTGTTTTTTTTTTCTTTTCTTCAGAAGAATCAGGTGCACATACTTAATGTTAGCAACGCGTATCTAATGTTGAATATGTGTACTTAATGTGATCTCGATCACCAGTGACAGCTTTAAGACACCAAGAGTATCTTGTTGACCCTGTAGTGCTGGGTAAGTGTTCCTCTCTGTTCTCCATGGTGTAGACAGCCGAGCTGTGAGGCTTCTCACCATCAGTCACAAGGACAGCGGCACCGTTTGGTGTACAGTCCGCCCACCTTGGACTCCGTATCCTTGCAGTGTCAATCTCCATCAGCGGCGTTCTGCTCTCTAACACCAAATGTATCTTGTTGACCCTGTAGTGCTGGGTAAGTGTTCCTCTCTGTTCTCCATGGTGTAGACAGCCGAGCTGTGAGGCTTCTCACCATCAGTCACTAGGACAGCGGCACTGTTTGGTGTACAGTCCGCCCACCTTGGACTCCGTATCCCTGCAGTGTCAATCTCCATCAGCGGCGTTCTGCTCTCTAACACCAAATGTATCTTGTTGACCCTGTATTGCTGGGTAAGTGTTCCTCTCTGTTCTCCATATTGTAGACAGCCGAGCTGTGAGGCTCTCACCCTCAGTCACTAGGACAGCGGCACCGTTTGGTGTACAGTCCGCCCACCTTGGACTTCGTATCCCTGCAGTGTCAATCTCCATCAGCGGCGCTCTGCTCTCTAACACCAAATGTATCTTGTTGCCTCTGTAGAGCTGGGTAAGTCTTCGTCTCCCTCCCCTCTGGTACAGATAGCCGAGCTGTATAACTTCTCACCATCAATCACCACGACAGCGGCCCCGTCTGGAGTGCAGTCCACACACCACAGTTTCTGTATCCCTGCTGTGTCGATGTCTGGAGTAAGCATCTTTCCGCTGTCCGACACCTAGTGTATCTTCCTGGGCTCATACTCATAGTGTTAGTTTTGCACTGAATATTATTAGTTATATTCACATACACCAGGCACATGGTTGTTGCAGGTCGTAGCCACTGTTACTCACTTATCACGCTCATTAGAATAATGATGTCGGATCATGATGAGATTGAGCGATGTTATCTACTTCACCCTTCTATAAATCTACTACAAATAATGACACAATGTCGATTTGAATTGTTAAATTTTACCTGAAACTCACCAATTCTGACATGCTGCAAACAGAACTGTGTAACCATACCCACTCATTGTCCATGGGAGTTGATGAAATTAAAAATATAAGATAACGTATGAATTATGTTAGGAAGTGGTAGATCCAGCAACACCCAGACGGTACAAACAACACATCTGCATTGTTGCCTGGCCATTGACTTATATTCATCTACTTCAAAGTGTCAATTTTCGTACCATTTTCTTTAAATGCTTGATGAAACTATAGTTTAATATATTGTATGTGTGGCGACCATCACCACGTTTTATGTAAAATTGAAACTACTTACTACCCTGTGACCCCCCTCACATGCCTGGTACAGAGCGACCCTGCCATTACCTGAAAATATACTTTTCAAATCTTCATCACATTTAGTAGGTTTTGTTGGGTTAGTTACGGGCCAAAAAATACCATTTATGTTAGGTCAATATTATTTGTGTTTGTTTTGTTTGCCTCCAAAATAAGGATAATAGTAAAATATGTACAAATACCCGTATATGGCATGATAAACAAAATATATGAATAATTCAAAGCACTATACTGTATCCTGCCTGTTTTTCGATGTTCAGATATGTCAGTTTGACAACTGGAATTTCAATGGTATAATTTAGCTGCTGTTCGCATTCAAACAAAACATGTGTCCTGTCAAACAGTCTTATCCACTTTAAACTTGGGGTCGTAATCCCATTGCACTTACTTCATTGGTGATTTCCTCCAGGACGTTCTCCAGTAGGATCAAGTCATTTACAATTTGATCAATCAAGTCTTGTAGTCTTTATTGAATCAATCATTGAGATTCGCCGATGTTCTTTTTGCAAGTTTGAGAGCATGCACAAAATTTGGTTTTCGACTAGCAGTCTTGCCCACATCAGCTGATCTGCTGGTGATCTTGGTGATGTTCTCATTGAGCATTTCGAAGAATGCCTGAAGCCCCATCTGCAGAATGGACGTCAGTAGCCTCAGCATGGCTGTTACCCTCGGCATCCAGCATCCCTTACACGGTGTGGGCTCAATTAACCCTAGGTTTTTTGGGGGATCTCTCATCTGGTGTTACCGTCAGGCAGCCAATGCTTGGTACCATTGACACTCACCACAGTGAATCAAATACAAATATATTATTAAACAATTGATAAGAGATGAAGTTGATCGATACAACATGGATGGCAGTGTTAAAAATAGGACCATAAGTGATGCTTTATTTTTCGACGTTCTCAAAATGTCCATCAGGGGTAGAACTATTGCTTATTCGTCACAGAAAAAAAAAATTACTAAACAACAAGAAAAACATTTATTAGATGAAATTGAAAAATTGGAAGGGGATATAGAAAGCGGGAACCTGGACGGAAACACATTAGATGCTTTGGAAACAAACAAAAAACAGTTACAAAATATGCGCGAGGAACATATAAAAGGGATTATGATACGATCAAAGGCAAAATACTATGAGGAAGGTGAAAAACCGACGAAATATTTTCTGAGTTTAGAAAAAACAAAGTATGTTAGTAAACTGATTAATAGGCTACACGATGAGGGAGGGGACATAACAAATCCTGTCAAGATATTGCAAAAACAGCAAGAATTCTACCATGAATTATATACGTCGAAAACAGATATAAAAGATCCAGGTTTAAATAATACTTTCTTGAGCTCGAATAACATTAAAAGCCTAAATGATGAGGAAAAACAGTCATGTGATGGTGATATAACAGAAGCGGAATTGGCAAGTGTATTGAAAAATATGAAAAACGAAAAAACTCCAGGCAATGATGGAATCCCAGCCGAATTTTACAAAATATTCTGGAATGAAATAAAAGTGTACCTATTAAATAGTATAAACAACGCACACAGAACACAAGAACTGTCATTCACCCAGAAACAAGGAATAATAACTTGCTTACCTAAAGGAAATAAACCCCGAACAAGTCTGAAAAATTGGAGGCCAATATCTTTACTCAACACAGATTATAAATTAATATCGGGTGCTTTAGCTATGCGTCTGAAAAAAGTTTTACCATCTATAATTGCACTAGATCAAAAAGGGTTTTTAAAAGATAGGTTCATTGGAGAAAATACAAGATTAATTTACGATGTCATAGCTCATATTAACCACATACACGGGGAAGGGATAATTATGCTTATCGACTTTGAGAAAGCATTTGACACGATTGAATGGGACTATATAAAGCAAGTACTACATGCATATAACTTCGGGAGTGATTTTATAAACTGGTTTTCTATACTGTATAATGGGGCTTCTAGTTGCGTTATCAATAACGGATACCACTCATCAATGTTTCAGCTTGGGAGAGGCTGCAGACAAGGCGACCCCTTATCCCCGTATCTTTTTATACTTGCAATTGAGCCATTAGCTATGTCCATAAAAAATAATAAGTTAATCAAGGGATTGAAGGTAAATAGTTTTGAGGTAAAAATTGGACAATATGCAGACGACACTTTTCTTATTCTTGACGGGTCAGATGACAGTATTCGTAACACTTTTAATACACTACGGGAATTTGCTAATGTGTCGGGGCTGAGGATAAATGCGGAAAAAACTCAAATGGTATATCTAGGGGGGAACAAACTACAAAAAACTACAAAATGCCCGGAATTATCTTTAAATTGGGTGGAGGAGTTTACACTTTTGGGGATAAAATTTTCAACCAATCTTGATTGGGTGGTACTGTATAATTATAAGAAAGCGATTGACAAAATGAAAAGTGTATTGAAAATACATGCCAAACGTAATTTAACATTGATGGGTAAGGTCACTATTATAAAATCATTAGCTATTCCACAATTAGTACACATACTATCAGTGTTACCGTCCCCAAATAAACAACAAATTAAAGATATATATGACGTTCTTAAATCTTTTATTTGGGATGGGACAAGATCTAAAATTGCATGGTCAAAATTAACCCTCAGTCATGAACAGGGCGGTCTCAATTTAACAGATCTGGATGTTTTTTTCGGGGCATTAAAGATTAGCTGGGTAAAAAGAATACAATCCCCGGGATCGTGGCAAATGTTATTTGAGGAAACCATCTGTCGAAATAGGAATATGCTGTGGGAACTTGATAAAAAATCTCTTCTAAATATAAAGGGAAGAACACATAATAGATTTTGGAAAGAAGTTTTGGAATACTGGATCAATTTTCTATATGAAGACATGCATGTTGACACTATTAGAAACATAATGAATTACCCAATTTGGGATAGTTTCTGGAACAATAATTTAAATGTAAATGCCGATAGAAATAATATATTATTAGGGAATATCATTTATGTAAAAGACCTAGTTACAGAAACTGGACGTTTCTACACATACACAGAATTCAAACAAATTACACAAACAAAAATAACATTTCTTGACTATCATGCTATGATTAAATCTATCCCCATTAACTGGAAAGATATAATGGTTTCTAACCAAATAGTTAAATCTGAGTGTGTCCTAACGACTAACCCTGTAGAGATTGTAAGAAATACCCCTAAACCAACAAAGTATGTGTACAAACAAATTATGAAAAGAGTGAAAATAATCAATACAAATGAACACAAGTGGGAAGAAATTTTCCAACATAGCCTAGATTGGACATTTATCCACTCTCTACCACACTTTTGTACATTAGATCCCAAATTGCAAGATTTTCAATTCAAAATTTTACACAGAATCCTTCCATGTAATAAACATCTATTTATCTATAAGTTACGTGATTCAGATAAATGCTACTTCTGTGGCAATGATATAGAAACATACTGTCATCTGTTTCATGACTGTACCATAATAAAAATCTTCTGGAGAGAAGTCAGTGACTGGTTTGGCCCAGAGATAAATCTATACCAGTATATTAGTAGGGAAAATATTGTTTTGGGAACGAAAGTTGAGAAAAACTTGATATTGATAAATCATTTGTTGTTGTTAGGAAAAAAGTTTATATATAATACTAGATGTAAAAACAAAAGTTTATCTCTGACGGGCTTTGTGAACAATGTGAAAACATGTTTCAATTTGGAAATGCATATAGAAAAGAATAGTACAATTAAGAAGAAAAGTAATTTCAATTTATGTCTAAAATGGGCACTTTTGAAAGACCAACTGATGTGATATGCAAAATATTGCCTCTCTTTTTTAATTTATCCCCTGGCAGAGGAAGTTGTTGATATGATAGAAATATATATAATAATTGTAAAGTGTATAAGTGCAAAATGCCAACTAGCTACATAATGTGTGTAGATGTATGTACTTTTTCTCATTTTCTTTTTTGGATCAGATAGGAGCATTCAAATATATGAACATTTTTGTATGTGAATTTTGTTAATAAACCTTAAAAAGCAAAAAAAAAAAAAAAAAAAAAAAAAAAAAAACAGTGAATCAGGGGTCCCAACAAATCACCGACCTCCAGCGATTCATCCTTGGTTGGAGCATTTCACCTCGACCTATTCTCTTCACGCAATTACTGGGTTGCCGCATACGCAGCTCGATGTGCTTCCATGCGGTCATCAAGATGGTTGTCAAACACGTCACTGCCTGTTGGCAAATAGTCCCGAAGAGGTACACATGGTTGCCTGTATGGCTTCTCACCATCAGTCACCAGGAGAGCAGCCCCATCTGAAGTGCTGTCCGCACACCATGGCCTCGTTATCCCGGCTGTTTCGATGTCTAGTGTGAGCGGCTCTCCGGTGCCTGACACCAAGTGTATCTTGTTGAGCCTGTTGTGATGGGTAAGTCCTATTCTTCTTGGTGTATACAGCCAAGCTGTATGGCTTCTCATCAGTCGCCAGGATAGCGGCCACGTCTGGAGTGCAGTCCGCACACCACAGTTTCTGTAACCCTGCTGTGTCGATGTATGTTGTCAGCAGCTCTCCACTCTCCAATACCAAGTGTATCTTGTTGAGCTCATAGTGTTAGTTTTGCACTGAAATTTAGAAGTTATATTTCCATACCTCAAACACCTGGTGGTTGCAGGTCGTAGCTACCCCCATACTACAGCAGACAGAAATAAGTAAACAATTGAAATTAAAAATGTGTCTTTAAAATTAAAGATAGAATAATAATGTCAGATTATGATGACATCCAGATATGTTATACACTTCACCTTTCTATACAAATAATGACACAATCAATGTCGATTCGGGATTGTCGAATTTTGCCTGAAACTTACCGATTCTGACACGCTGCACACAGAGCTGTGTAACCATACCCAGTCATCGTCCATGGGAGTGATAGATCCAGTAACACCCAGACGGTACAAACAAAACATCTGCATTGTTGCCTGGCCATTGACTTATATTCATCTATTTCAGCTGTCAATTTTCGTACCATTTTCTTCAAATGTTTTTTTTATGAAAATATATTTTAATATATTGTATGTGTAGTGACCATCAACACTTTTATGTAAAATTGAAACCACTTACTACCATGTGACCCCCCGCACTTGCCTGGTACAGAGCAACCCCGTTTACACGTGAAAATATACTCTTTAAATCTTCAACACATTCAATAGGTTTTGTTGGGTTTGTTACAAGCAGTATCCAAATTATAGGTACGGGCCAAATAATACCATTTATGTTAGGTCAGTATTGTTGGTTTTTGGTTTGTTTGTTATTTAACATCCAGGACAAGGAGATTATTAAAATATGTATAAATACCCGTATATAGCACCATAAACATAAAAATATACGAATCATTCAAAGCACAATACTGTATGATGACAGCTAAAATGGACATTAAAGTGAATTGAGCATATCACGACGCAAAACATTGGCTGTTAAAAGGAAACACTGTCAACCAGTCCATCTTGAGGCTGCTGCTGGAGTATCTTCTCTTGGTTCACATATTTCTTGTCACACAGAAACTTAACCAGTGAGATGCTATGTTGGTCACATGATTGTAAGATTTAACTGACTAGGTTTTTATGACTGTGTCCATATCCTTGTGAATGTTGTGATAATAAATGCCGATACAATGTATGACAACGTGAGTTTGACAGGAACATGGAACGAAACTGCAGTAGTTCGGATCCACAGACACATGTACATTACATCTTCAAGAGCAGACAGTAATAGTATATTGCGGCAACTACGTTTGCCAGATCAACATATATTGTCTTCAGCAGTACTAGTATTGTCAGATCAGCCTGTATTGTCTTCAGCAGTATTGTCAGATCAGTAGGCCAGGAAGTTTTGATGTAACATAGATAAATTCAACTCTCATAACCAACGTGTTGAAGTTTGGAGTGCATGCTCCCCCGAATGAAAGGGTTACTGTGCTTCCTCGTCTGCGACAACTGCTGCTCCTCATTCGATCAACCTCTTCAAGATTGCCTGGTTGGGCAATGGCCCGAAACTGATGTCTCAGTATGCAACTTTGGAGCTGTAATTCGCTTTTATGTCTCGCTGCCACTGGTAGCAATCAACCTTTTAGAAGATAAGAGTTGGTGGACATATTACGGGGTTGTGTCCTTTACAATTTTTGGTTAAAAGAATGTTGTATCCTGCTCGTTTTTCAGATAGGTTAGTTCAGATAGGTCAGTTTGACAAATGGAATTTCAAAGGTATAATTCAGTTGTTTTTCAGCTTCAAACAAAAAAATGTCCTGCCAAACAGTCCAATCCACTTTAAACTTGGGGTCGTAATCCCATTGCACTTACTTCATGAGTGATTTCTTCCTTGACGTTCTCCAGTAGGATCAACATGATCAAGTCATTTACATTTTGATCAATCAAGTCTTGTAGTCTTTATTTAATTTATTAGTTCAATCATTGAGATTCGCCGATGTTCTTTTTGTGAGTTTGAGAGCCTCCACAAGATCTGGTTTGCGACGTGGAGTAGTCTTGCCCACATCAGCTGATCTGCTAGTGATCTCAGTGATGTTCTCATTAAACATTCTCGTAGAATGCCTTAAGCCCCATCTGCAAAAGGGATCTCAGTAGCCTCAGTATGGCTAATACACTCGGCATCCAGCATCGCTTACATGGTGTGGGCTCAATTAACCCTAGGATTTCTCGACTTAGAAATTTTGGACTTAGAAAATTTTCAGGCACTTTTTTCCTTCATAATGGGAGCTGTCAGGACTGTACTCATAAAACACTTGAAGAAACAGCTTAGATATTGGTACTTTCAAATGGGAAGTCATATATGGCCACTTGTGTGGTGACCTTGAATTTGACCTTCGATGACCTTGGAAGGTCAAAACAGCCATTTTCGGGTAAAAAATGCCTAGATTTGCCTCTATAGATGAAATGCTTGCAGATAGAGCTCATGTTTGCATTATGAACTTATAGGAAGACATATATGGCACAACTAATGATGACCTTGATCTTGACGTCAGATGACCATGAGTGCCAAATGTCTGACTCGGAATGTGTAAATAGACCTGAGCGCCCTAAGCGATATATTTTTGTATTATGAACATATAGAATATCAAATGCCGCATACATACATGTAATGTTGACATCGAAGTTCACACGGATGTCCTTGATTGGTAAATCTCAAGGTCATATGTTCACACTGCGAACCTTGATTGGTAAATCTCAAGGTCTGTTACCTGCCAATGCTGCCATGGCCAAACTAAAATTGTGCGGTAAACTATCTTAGCCTTTGGGCTGATTTTTTTCCCTATAGGCCTATGCTATAGCACGCTGCTAGTACCTGGATTTCTTGAATATTAAGAATCAGGTACTAGTCTGAGAGTTACCAGATCCTTGTAAAAAAATAAACACAATAACGTGACCTACTGTCTTTCTTTGGATATGAAAGGATTGGTGATCCCCATGGTGGTACGTCTGCCCTCAAAATGTCACAACCTTACATGCTCTTTACATCTTTTTCGGTAACAAAACGACGAGTTATTGGAGATCTATATGCTGTGAGCACACCCTCTCTTTCAATGTCATTTGATCCTCTATGGTCATTCATCCAAGGTGTCTTCATCCGATACATCAGAATTATTTAAAACTATTTAGTAATTCAATTACCCCGTCCAGCTATTACACAGATGGAGTGCCAGTGAACTGCGCAAGTTTCACACGAAGCATTTGTTTAGCATTTATCATATTGAGTCATTGAACCTATACTCGAACCACACACACATGTGTTGCATTTATGACATATGTCTTCATTTGCGATATCAGTTCTCTGCGAAGGTGCATTATGATCCACTGTGTTGTGGTTGAGACATGTTATTTGCTGTATATTCATCTAGTCGATTTGTCAACAGGAATAAGTGTATTTGTTTCTACGGTGGCTGATATATGCCATAGAGTTATTGCGTAGTTTTCATTTATTTGTTTTTTTTTTCAGAAGGATCAGGTGCACATACTTAATGTTAGCAACGCGTATCTAATGTTGAATATGTGTACTTAATGTGATCTTGATCACTAGTGACAGCTTTAAGACACCAAGTGTATCTTGTTGACCCTGTTATGCTGGGTAAGTGTTCCTCTCTGTTCTCCATGGTGTAGACAGCCGAGCTGTGAGGCTTCTCACCATCAGTCACTAGGACAGCGGCACCGTTTGTTGTACAGTCCGCCCACCTTGGACTCCGTATCCCTGCAGTGTCAATCTCCATCAGCGGCGTTCTGCTCTCTAACACCAAATGTATCTTGTTGAGTCTGTAGTGCTGGGTAAGTGTTCCTCTTTGTTCTCCATGGTGTCGACAGCTGAGTTGTGAGGCTTCTCACCATCAGTCACAAGGACAGCGACACCGTTTGGTGTACAGTCCGCCCACCTTGGACTCCGTAGCCCTGCAGTGTCAATCTCCATCAGCAGCGTTCTGCTCTCTAACACCAAATGTATCTTGTTGATCCTGTATTGCTGGGTAAGTCTTCGTCTCCCTCCCCTCTGGTATAGATAGCCGAGCTGTATAACTTCTCACCATCAATCACCACGACAGCGGCCCCGTCTGGAGTGCAGTCCACACACCACAGTTTCTGTATCCCTGCTGTGTCGATGTCTGGAGTAAGCATCTTTCCGCTGTCCGACACCTAGTGTATCTTCCTGAGCTCATACTCATAGTGTTAGTTTTGCACTGAAATTTATTAGTTGTATTTACATACACCAGGCACATGGTTGTTGCAGGTCGTAGCCACTCCAATACTACACCAGAGAGAAACAAGTAAAAAATTTAAATTAAGGATGTGTTACTCACTTATCACGCTCATTAGAATAATGATGTCGGATCATGATGAGATCGAGCGATGTTATCTACTTCACCCATCTATAAGTCTACTACAAATAATGACACAATGTCGATTTGAATTGTTAAATTTTACCTGAAACTCACCAATTCTGACAGGCTGCAAACAGAACTGTGTAACCATACCCACTCATTGTCCATGGGAGTTAATGAAATTAAAAATATAAGATAACGTATGAATTATGTTAGGAAGTGGTAGATCCAGCAACACCCAGACGGTACAAACAACACATCTGCATTGTTGCCTGGCCATTGACTTATATTCATCTACTTCAAAGTGTTAATTTTCGCACCATTTTCTTTGAATGCTTGATGAAACTATAGTTTAATATATTGTATGTGTGGCGACCATCACCACGTTTTATGTAAAATTGAAATTACTTACTACCCTGGTTTAGTTACGGGCCAAATGCTGAACCAATGCCCATTAACTGGTTTGTGCTTGCCCGTTATTCTAGGACAAACTGCATACAGTTCCCTAGTAGTGTACGTACGTTTGGATTGTCTGCATTGTTGATTTTGGCAGGTGACATCGCCTCAAATCCCGGCCCTGTTAACTTTGCATGTGGAAATTGTCGGTCCGTCAGGAACAAAGGTCCGGCCATCGCGGACTTGGTCACCTCTGCCAAATGTGACATTTTTGGAATAACCGAGACGCACATCAGGACTAATGACACTGCATCATTTCTCAGTGAACTAATCCCTAGTGGATATAAACTCTTCCATTCCCCTCGCGTTGGAAAGACGGGCGGTGGTGTTGGTTTCCTGGTAAAACAAACTCTGGATGTCTCCCTGGTTGCAGCACCTACTTTTGGTTCTTTTGAGAACATTGTCGTTTCTGTATGATGGCGTGATAACACATTGAATTTTGCTTCAATCTATAGACCCCCTGGTTCTGGTATCGCAGTTTTCCTGGAAGAATTTATGTCATTTTCTGGTTTCTTATCGTCCCTGTCTGCCTCAACTATAATCAGCGGTGATTTCAACATCCACATTGATACCGTTTCAAACACCAGTTGTGATTTCAAATTGATGCTTGATTCCTGTAATTTTGTTCAACATATAAACTTCCCTACTCATATCCATGGCCACACTCTTGATTTACTTATCACCCCATCGGATTTCACAGTGGAAAATTTGTGTAGGCTGGGTTGTTTAAGCGACCATTTCTGCATCAGTTGCACACTGGTTATTGATTCAGCCCCCAATCCACCTAGTAAATACATAACATTTCGTCAGTATCACAAGATAAATCACGAAAAACTAAAACAAGATCTGCAAAATACTGCCTTCATTGTATCACCTTCTGACAACGTTACCGAACTTTACGACCAATATATGAACAGCCTTTCCTCTGTAATTGATGCTCATGCACCACTAAAAACGAAATGTGTGGACAAACCCACTCCAGTTTGGATAACTCCGGAATATCGTGAGGCCAAACGGTTACATAGACAGCTTGAAAGAACTTGGAGAAAAGTCCCATCTGTGCTAAATAGATCGAAACTACGACGACAGATCAGTAAATGCAACTCAATCATAAACAATTCAAAACGAGATCATTACACTAATATTATTAAGAACAATTCTGATGATCCAAAAAAACTATGGAAAGAAATGAACAATATTTTGCACAGGAAACATCAGACTACTTTGCCCGGAGGCAAAGATGACACGCTCCTTGCCAATATGTTTGGTTCTTTCTTCACAGACAAAATCACACGTATACGAAACAATTTCACAAAGCAGCCTAAACAGACCACTTCACCAGCGATATCACCTGTTGAGTTCAATCACTTCGAGCCTGCATCTGAACAGCTTATTCGGAAAGTCATTCTTGATTCTCCTACTAAATCATGTATTCTCGACCCTTGGCCCACTTTCCTGGTTAAAGATTTTGTTGACATTTTGGTACCATCTATCACTAAATTGGTTAACTGCTCCATGATGGAAGGTTTAGTGCCTAGTAGATTAAAACAGGCTGTAATTACTCCATCGCTTAAAAATCCCTCGTTATCGAAGGAAGAGATGAAAAACTACCGCCCAGTATCGGGTCTATGTTTCATCTCCAAACTGGTTGAACGAGTGGTTGCCTCCCAGATTAAACAACACTTGGATAAAAACAATTTGGGTAATCTATTCCAGTCTGCCTACAAGAGCGGCCACTCAACAGAAACTGCGTTGTTAAATATAAAGAATGACATACACATTTCGTTGTCAAAAAGCATGCCGACTGCTCTGGTATTACTTGATCTTTCGGCTGCTTTCGACACGATCGACCATACAGTTCTTTTGGAATGTCTATCATCTTGGTTTGGCTTTGGTGGGGCTGCACGCAAGTGTTTCTCGTCCTATTTGTCTGGTAGGGTCCAATCAGTTAAGGTTGGCGACAGCCTTTCAGTGCCCGCAGATATAAAATTTGGTGTTCCACAGGGATCAGTTATTGGTACCATTTTGTTTTCCATGTACACAACACCTCTACATAAAATAATCTCTGCACATAATACGGTTAACTATCATTTCTATGCTGATGATACTCAGCTTTATATGCCACTCTCACAAACAAATTGTGCTACGGATCTAGTCACGCTCCAGGAATGTCTCAAAGATGTCCAAAACTGGATGAATGCTAACAAGCTTAAGCTCAATCCAGATAAAACTGAGTTCATCCTGTTTGGTACCAAGTCTCAAAGGGCTAAGATGGCAGATTGTTTTCCAGTGGATGTTCTTGGAAATGAAATCAGTCCTACGGAAAAAGCACGCAATTTAGGTGTTGTTTTTGATTCTGATTTTTCGTTCTCCAATCAGGTTGTTTCTGTTTGTAAATCATGTTTTGTGGGTCTTCGTGACCTAAGAAGGATCAGGCGTAATCTCTCGAAAAGCAATACAATTACATTGGCTAATGCGCTAGTTAGTAGTAGACTTGATTATTGTAATTCATTGTATAGGTCTTTATCCAGTCGGGATTTGAATAAGTTACAATGTGTTCAGAATACTTTGGCCTGCATTGTCACTCGGACATCTAAGTTCTCTCATATTACCCCTGTTCTCAGGTCACTACATTGGTTGCCCATTAGGCACAGAATAGAGTTTAAAACCGCAACAATTATTTATAAATCATTGCATACGGGACTACCTGCATATTTCAACGATCACCTAACTCGCTACACATGTAAAGTGAACACGAGGCGTGGCAATCCGGATAAACTGTTCCTCCATGTCCCACTTTTTAAACCTTCCATTAATAAATCAAAGGTTCAATTTCAAAACAGTTTGAGTTATGACGGCCCCTCACTTTGGAATTCCCTACCAAATGATATTCGTTCTGCTCCAACCCTGTCTAGTTTCAGGCATCAGCTTAAGACGCATCTATTTCTGGATGCCTATCCCCCTTAACCTTCTCAACACAGCCGGTTGTCATCTCGATCACGAACTATTTCTGACCACGTTTTATGATATTGGTTATTAATCAGGACTGTTGCGCCTTAGAATTCGTTATACGAAATTAAGCGCTATAAAAGTTTGATATATTATTATTATTATTATAGATAGCCGAGCTGTATAACTTCTCACCATCAATCACCACGACAGCGGCCCCGTCTGGAGTGCAGTCCGCACACCACAGTTTCTGTATCCCTGCTGTGTCGATGTCTGGAGTAAGCATCTTTCCGCTGTCCGACACCTAGTGTATCTTCCTGAGCTCATACTCATAGTGTTAGTTTTGCACTGAAATTTATTAGTTATATTTACATACACCAGGCACATGGTTGTTGCAGGTCGTAGCCACTCCAATACTACACCAGAGAGAAACAAGTAAAAAATTTAAATTAAGGATGTGTTACTCACTTATCACGCTCATTAGAATAATGATGTCGGATCATGATGAGATTGAGCGATGTTATCTACTTCACCCTTCTATAAATCTACTACAAATAATGACACAATGTCGATTTGAATTGTTAAATTTTACCTGAAACTCACCAATTCTGACAGGCTGCAAACAGAACTGTGTAACCATACCCACTCATTGTCCATGGGAGTTAATGAAATTAAAAATATAAGATAACGTATGAATTATGTTAGGAAGTGGTAGATCCAGCAACACCCAGACGGTACAAACAACACATCTGCATTGTTGCCTGGCCATTGACTTATATTCATCTACTTCAAAGTGTCAATTTTTGTACCATTTTCTTTAAATGCTTGATGAAACTATAGTTTAATATATTGTATGTGTGGCGACCATCACCACGTTTTATGTAAAATTGAAACTACTTACTACCCTGTGACCCCCCTCAAATGCCCGTTACAGGGCGACCCTGCCATTACCTGAAAATATACTTTTCAAATCTTCAACACATTTAGTAGGTTTTGTTGGGTTAGTTGTGGGCCAAAAAATACCATTTATGTTAGGTCAATATTATTATTCGCTTTTGTTTTGTTTACCTCCAAAACAAGGATAATAGTAAAATATGTACAAATACCCGTATATAGCATGATAAACAAAATATATGAATAATTCAAAGCACTATACTGTATCCTGCCTATTTTCGATGTTCAGTAAGTCAGTTTGACAACTGGAATTTCAATGGTATAATTTAGCTGCTGTTCACATTCAAACAAAAAAATGTGTCTAATCCACTTTAAACTTGGTGTCGTAATCCCATTGCATTTGCTTCATTGGTGATTTCTTCCTTGACGTTCTCCAGTAGGATCAAGTCATTTACATTTTGATCAATCAAGTCTTGTAGTCTTTATTGAATCAATCATTGAGTGTCGCCGATGTTCTTTTTGCGAGTTTGAGAGCATGCACAAAATCTGGTTTTCGACTTGTAGCAGTCTTGCCCACATCAGCTGATCTGCTGGTGATCTTGGTGATGTTCTCATTGAGCATTTCGAAGAATGCCTGAAGCCCCATCTGCAGAATGGACGTCAGTAGCCTCAGCATGGCTGTTACCCTCGGCATCCAGCATCCCTTACACGGTGTGGGCTCAATTAACCCTAGGTTTTTTAAGGATCTCTCATCTGGTGTTACCATCAGGCAGCCAATGCTTGGTACAATTGACCCTCACCACAGTGAATCAGGGGTTCCAACAAATCACCGACCTCCAGCGATTCATCCTTGGTTGGAGCATTTCACCTCGACCTATTCTCTTCACGCAATCACTGGGTTGCCGCACACGCATGTTGATGTGCTTCCATGCGGTCATCAAGATGGTTGTCAAACGGGTCATTGCCTGTTGGCAAATAGTCCCAGAGAGGTACACGAGGTTGCTGCCTGTACAGCAAGTAACATGGCGAATGCCTCAAACGCAGGGATTTTCATATACTGGGAGCTGCAAGCAGTTTCTATAATGTCATCAATGTAAACGATTGCTCACTTTCTATATTTTCTGACAGGGCTTTAGTCGTAACATGCCTAAACATGCTAGGTGTGTTGGGTAAAGCAAATCATATTGGCCTTTATGACAGATAAACATACATTTTTCTCTATCGGCCTACTCTATAGCGAGCTGCCACTACGTGGATTTAAACTAAGGTAGCAAAAAATGTCCCTGTTAAAGAGTAAAAATCTCTTGAATATTTGGAATTGGGTACTAGTCTGACAGTTACCAGTTCCGTGTCCAAAAATAAACACAAAAACTTGACCTACACTAATTCTTTGGATAGGAAAGCATTGGTGATAACCATGGTGATACTTTTCCCCTCAAAATGTCACAACCTAACATGCTCTTCACATCTTTTTCGATAACAAACGATGAGTAAAGGAGTTCTATATGCTGCGATCACAGCCTCTGTTCTAATGTCATTTGATTCTCCATGGTCATTTGCAGCAATGTGTCTTCATTCAAAACATCAGAATGATTAAAAACTACTCTAGTAGTCTAATTACCCCGTCCAGCTATTGCACGGATGGAGTGTCAGAGAATTGCGCAAGTTTCACACAAAGCATTTATTCAACATTGATCATATTGAGTCATTGAACCTAAACTCGCACCACGCATACATGTTGCACATGTTGACATATGTCTTCATATGTGATATCAGTTCTCTGTGAGGGTTTGTGATCCACTGTGTTGTGGTTGAGACATGTTATTTGCTTTATATTTATCCAGTCGATTTGGCAACAGGAATGAGTGTATTTGTCTCTACGGTGGCTGATATAAGCCATATGTTCATTGTTCAGTTTTCAGAAAGATCGAGTGCACATACTTAGTGTTAACTACGCGTATCTAATGTTGAATATGTGTACTTAATGTGATCTCGATCATTGATGACAGCCCTCTCTGTTCTCCATGGTGTAGACAGCCGAGCTGTGAGGCTTCTCACCATCAGTCACAAGGACAGCGGCACCGTTTGGTGTACAGTCCGCCCACCTTGGAGTCCGTATCCATGCAGTGTCAATCTCCATCAGCGGCGTTCTGCTCTCTGACACCAAATGTATCTTGTTGAGCCTGTATTGCTGGGTAAGTCTTCGTCTCCCTCCCCTCTGGTATAGATCCCCTCCCCTCTGGGTAAAATTATTACCCTGTTATTAGTTTTCTTCATTGACAGGAACAATCATCTGCAAAATGAACACCTGGATAATGCCAAATCTGAGGTAACTGGTGAACCAATGCCCATTAACTGGTTTGTGCTTGCCCGTTATTCTAGGACAAACTGCATACAGTTCCCTAGTAGTGTACGTACGTTTGGATTGTCTGCATTGTTGATTTTGGCAGGTGACATCGCCTCAAATCCCGGCCCTGTTAACTTTGCTTGTGGAAATTGTCGGTCCGTCAGGAACAAAGGTCCGGCCATCGCGGTCTTGGTCACCTCTGCCAAATGTGACATTTTTGGAATAACCGAGACGCACATCAGGACTAATGACACTGCATCATTTCTCAGTGAACTAATCCCTAATGGATATAAACTCTTCCATTCCCCTCGCGTTGGAATGACGGGCGGTGGTGTTGGTTTCCTGGTAAAACAAACTCTGGATGTCTCCCTGGTTGCAGCACCTAGTTTTGGTTCTTTTGAGAACATTGTCGTTTCTGTTCGATGGCGTGATAACACATTGAATTTTGCTTCAATCTATAGACCCCCTGGTTCTGGTATCGCAGTTTTCCTGGAAGAATTTATGTCATTTTCTGGTTTCATATCGTCCCTGTCTGCCTCAACTATAATCAGCGGTGATTTCAACATCCACATTGATACCGTTTCAAACACCAGTTGTGATTTCAAATTGATGCTTGATTCCTGTAATTTTGTTCAACATATAAACTTCCCTACTCATATCCATGGCCACACTCTTGATTTACTTATCACCCCATCGTGGAAAATTTGTGTAGGCTGGGTTGTTTAAGCGACCATTTCTGCATCAGTTGCACACTGGTTATTGATTCAGCCCCCAATCCACCTAATAAATACATAACATTTCGTCAGTATCACAAGATAAATCACGAAAAACTAAAACAAGATCTGCAAAATGCTGCCTTCATTGTATCGCCTTCTGACAACGTTACCGAACTTTACGACCAATATATGAACAGCCTTTCCTCTGTAATTGATGCTCATGCACCACTAAAAACGAAATGTGTGGACAAACCCACTCCAGTTTGGATAACTCCGGAATATCGTGAGGCCAAACGGTTACGTAGACAGCTTGAAAGAACTTGGAGAAAAGTCCCATCTGTGCTAAATAGATCGAAACTACGACGACAGATCAGTAAATGCAACTCAATCATAAACAATTCAAAACGAGATCATTACACTAATATTATTAAGAACAATTCTGATGATCCAAAAAAACTATGGAAAGAAATGAACAATATTTTGCACAGGAAACATCAGACTACTTTGCCCGGAGGCAAAGATGACACGCTCCTTGCCAATATGTTTGGTTCTTTCTTCACAGACAAAATCACACGTATACGAAACAATTTCACAAAGCAGCCTAAACAGACCACTTCACCAGCGATATCACCTGTTGAGTTCAATCACTTCGAGCCTGCATTTGAACAGCTTATTCGGAAAGTCATTCTTGATTCTCCTACTAAATCATGTATTCTCGACCCTTGGCCCACTTTCCTGGTTAAAGATTTTGTTGACATTTTGGTACCATCTATCACTAAATTGGTTAACTGCTCCATGATGGAAGGTTTAGTGCCTAGTAGATTAAAACAGGCTGTAATTACTCCATCGCTTAAAAATCCCTTGTTATCCAAGGAAGAGATGAAAAACTACCGCCCAGTATCGGGTCTATGTTTCATCTCCAAACTGGTTGAACGAGTGGTTGCCTCCCAGATTAAACAACACTTGGATAAAAACAATTTGGGTAATCCATTCCAGTCTGCCTACTAGAGCGGCCACTCAACAGAAACTGCGTTGTTAAATATAAAGAATGACATACACATTTCGTTGTCAAAAAGCATGCCGACTGCTCTGGTATTACTTGATCTTTCGGCTGCTTTCGACACGATCGACCATACAGTTCTTTTGGAATGTCTATCATCTTGGTTTGGCTTTGGTGGGACTGCACGCAAGTGTTTCTCGTCCTATTTGTCTGGTAGGGTCCAATCAGTTAAGGTTGGCGACAGCCTTTCAGTGCCCGCAGATATAAAATTTGGTGTTCCACAGGGATCAGTTATTGGTCCCATTTTGTTTTCCATGTACACAACACCTCTACATAAAATAATCTCTGCACATAATACGGTTAACTATCATTTCTATGCTGATGATACTCAGCTTTATATGCCACTCTCACAAACAAATTGTGCTACGGATCTGGTCACGCTCCAGGAATGTCTCAAAGATGTCCAAAACTGGATGAATCAATCACCACGACATATGTAAAGTGAACACGAGGCGTGGCAATCCGGATAAACTGTTCCTCCATGTCCCACTTTTTAAACCTTCCATTAATAAATCAAAGGCTTAAGCTCAATCCAGATAAAACTGAGTTCATCCTGTTTGGTACCAAGTCTCAAAGGGCTAAGATGGCAGATTGTTTTCCAGTGGATGTTCTTGGAAATGAAATCAGTCCTACGGAAAAAGCATGCAATTTAGGTGTTGTTTTTGATTCTGATTTTTCATTCTCCAATAAGGTTGTTTCTGTTTGTAAATGTGACCTAAGAAGGATCAGGCGTAATATCTCGAAAAGCAATACAATTACATTGGCTAATGCGCTAGTTAGTAGTAGACTTGATTATTGTAATTCATTGTATAGGTCTTTATCCAGTCGGGATTTGAATAAGTTACAATGTGTTCAGAATATTTTGGCCCGCATTGTCACTCGGACATCTAAGTTCTCTCATATTACCCCTGTTCTCAGGTCACTACATTGGTTGCCCATTAGGCACAGAATAGAGTTTAAAACCGCAACAATTATTTATAAATCATTGCATACGGGACTGCCTGCATATTTCAACGATCACCTAACTCGCTACATATGTAAAGTGAACACGAGGCGTGGCAATCCGGATAAACTGTTCCTCCATGTCCCACTTTTTAAACCTTCCATTAATAAATCAAAGGTTCAATTTCAAAACAGTTTGAGTTATGACGGCCCCTCACTTTGGAATTCCCTACCAAATGATATTCGTTCTGCTCCAACCCTGTCTAGTTTCAGGCATCAGCTTAAGACGCATCTATTTCTGGATGCCTATCCCCCTTAACCTTCTCAACACAGCCGGTTGTCATCTCGATCACGAACTATTTCTGACCACGTTTTATGATATTGGTTATTAATCAGGACTGTTGCGCCTTAGAATTCGTTATACGAAATTAAGCGCTATAAAAGTTTGATATATTATTATTATTATTATAGATAGCCGAGCTGTATAACTTCTCACCATCAATCACCACGACAGCGGCCCCGTCTGGAGTGCAGTCCGCACACCACAGTTTCTGTATCCCTGCTGTGTCGATGTCTGGAGTAAGCATCTTTCCGCTGTCCGACACCTAGTGTATCTTCCTGAGCTCATACTCATAGTGTTAGTTTTGCACTGAAATTTATTAGTTATATTTACATACACCAGGCACATGGTTGTTGCAGGTCGTAGCCACTCCAATACTACACCAGAGAGAAACAAGTAAAAAATTTAAATTAAGGATGTGTTACTCACTTATCACGCTCATTAGAATAATGATGTCGGATCATGATGAGATTGAGCGATGTTATCTACTTCACCCTTCTATAAATCTACTACAAATAATGACACAATGTCGATTTGAATTGTTAAATTTTACCTGAAACTCACCAATTCTGACAGGCTGCAAACAGAACTGTGTAACCATACCCACTCATTGTCCATGGGAGTTAATGAAATTAAAAATATAAGATAACGTATGAATTATGTTAGGAAGTGGTAGATCCAGCAACACCCAGACGGTACAAACAACACATCTGCATTGATGCCTGGCCATTGACTTATATTCATCTACTTCAAAGTGTCAATTTTCGTACCATTTTCTTTTGTATACATCTATTAGGAATAAATTCAAAATCAAGATTGATGATAGGTTATCATATTTTTACATAAAACTTACCAACCTGACATGCTACAGAGCTGTGTATCCATTCCACCTTTTGTTCATGAGACGCAATGACTACATTCACAAATATTTAATAAAACAGCATCGCTGTTGTATGCAACTACATGTATATTTTGCATGTAATATTTCCATTTACACACAATTATTCAGAGGTTACTCAGGATATAATCCTGGACACCATCTTTTTTTTAACAATTGAGAAGATTGTTTGGTCTCCATCTCGTTTTCACAACTGAGTCAGGATAATTGTTTGTGGGACCTATTACCCCAGTACAGTGAACTCAGTGTCCATCATCATGGACTGATTTTCTCTGGCCAGGTGCAGTAGGAATCGTTTTATCAGCACAGAGCACACGGAGTGGAGCACAAACTAGAAGTAATTTTAATCGACAATCCATCCCTTCAAATATAGTCTCATACGTTGCACTCCTCTGGATACCCCTTGTCACCGGTGTGATAACTTCTCAGAAAAAATGGCAATTTCATTCGTACTTGCTTGTCAAAGAAATGTGGAATTGAATATACGGGTTCATCACAACCTTTTTTTCTTCAGCTGTGTATCATTACCAATATTTTCATGGATACGTCTTCCCATTAACAAGTGGAGTATATGCCCTGGATCTTGTGTTATATAATTGTTCCGTCGTCTCCTCAGACCACTATTGTACAAACTAATCAGATGTCAGGAAGGTTGGTTTACGTCAACACATGGTGTTAGTGTATTTGGTGTATTGGATATATCAATCTATGTTCAAACCACACTTCCTCTATGACGTATGTCTTCATTCATGGTCAATTAGAGTTGGTGGATTTGCTTTCCCTTTGGTTTTTGCCCCAGTTTTAAGTTATATAGGGCCTATAAGTCACGTGCCGTTAGAAACATACACTTTTTTGATACCTGAGTAATTTGAGTTCTGAATGGATTTCTACTCATATTAAGCAAAATGTGTATGTTTGTTTGCCACCGAATTTCACACCATGACATCATGTGGCCTACTAGCCCTATTTGCTGGAGACTCATTACTCAAGTTCTCCATACAAAAAAAATAATGACACAATTAACGTGATTTGGGATTCCCCTGTCATGCTGTATACATCTGTGACATCAATGACACAATCAGACTCGATTTGGATATGGATTTTTGCAGAAAACCTTCCAGATAATCACACAGAGATTTGAAGTCGTTCTTGTTCATTATCCAAGGAATTAAAATTGTCTCAATGTATAAATATTGAAGTTCACCCATAACAACTAAGCTGTTGACAATAAATGTTCAGATGGTATATAATATATTTTATGATGTTGATACATACATTTGTGTATACCCACTGCTGACAACAGAGTAAATGGAGTCTATTGATTTTATGCTTTCAATGCGCTAAACTTAGTTTGTGTATGTGTGGCTATCTTAAGTGCCAGTCTGAGAGGTGCCAGTCTGTAGCACAGAGGCTCTTCCTCGGGTACGGTCCATACACTATGATCTGTATCTCTACAATGTTCAGCTCCACAGACAGAAGCTTTCCGCTCTCAGACACCAGGTGTATGTTTGAGCCTCTAGTTGTTCTCATTGATCAAACTTGGGTGGTTATTTGGGTTTTTGGGAAATTTGTTGTTGTTTGCTTTCGCAGTTTCCTGACATTTTACCACCATGTAGACTGAACACCAATATAACATTATTATCCATAGTTAAAAGTATCATTACTGGCACAGCAATGTGACCAGCATCACTGGTACGACAAGGGTAGTAATAAGTTACATATGTTTCCGTCCCTTCTCTTTGGTGTAGACAGCAGAACTGTATGGCTTGTCACCATCAATCACCAGAACAGTGGTCCCATCTAGAGTGCATTCCGCACACCACAAATTCTGTATCCCTGCTGTGTGGATGTCTGTTGTCAGCGGCTCTCCGCTCTCCAACACCCATGATCAAGCAGAGAGAAATGAATAAGCAAGTGATAATAAAAAATGTCACAGTTTCCCTGTCATTTTTGTTTTCTCTCACTTCGTATGCCTGATATGACTTTCTGTCCCCGGACTATGAGATTGGATAACGGACCCTGTTTTGTTTGCTCGGAATACTTAATACTGGGTATTGATTCTACGTCTATTACTCACTTATCACGCTCATTAAAATAATAATGTCTGATCATGAAAGACATTGAGATATGTTTTCCACTACACCTATTTATACCACAAATAATGAAACAACCAATGTCACATTTTACTTGACATTTACCAGTTCTGGCAGGCTGCATACAAGGTTGTGTGGCCATACCAACTCATTTTCCAAGAGATTTAAATTGATAGATCCATAACACCCAGACCGTATAAACAAACACACCACTCACACTAATCACACACTTATTCATAAAAATATGCCCATGCACGTATCATTATATATTATACAAGCACATGGTCACCTATACACACGTACGCACCCACACCCCACTCTGAAAACACCTATTTCTTTTTCGATATGAGTTTGAAAAAGAAATAAGTAATTTGTGATATATGTAGTCGCGCAAATAGAGACATACTTGATATTTATATAGATCGTTTAGTTTTAGAACTTCGTTTTTTTAAAGTGAGGATCCGTATGACAATTGTGTTTTTCTATATGAATACATCGCATAACTTCTTTTTGGAGACTGAATATTTTCGAGTTTTGTGCATGTCCCCAAGCTAGAAGCCCGTATACCAGATGAGTATGAAAAAGTGAATAATACAATGTTTTTAGAGCGGAAGATGGTAGAATAGCCTAACCTTTCTGATAACTCAGATCGCGCTGGATTCCTTTGAACGTATATGTGCAAGATGGTGTTTCCATGTTAGATTCTCATCAAGGTACAAACCCAAGAATTTTACCGATTTTATATCTTCGTTTTCACCGATACGTGTTATTGCAGTATTATTCAGAGTGAGAATATTTTCATTTGGGATATGATATTTTCCAGGCGTTCGAAAGATGCAATAATTTGTTTTCCCAATATTAAGGGATAATTTGTTATACATTTGTTATACATTTTTTAATCTTCCAAGGTCATGTAGTTGAATAAGTAAGATATATCAGACGAACTAGTATAAACGGTTGTGTCATCAGCGAATGAAAGCAAGTTGGGAGCAGTGCATTTACTAACCATCAGGTGTACAGTAGAAACAACTACATTTAACACACTGTCTGCCCCTGATGACGCCAGTGTGTCTTTGGATAAACTATTTGGTCGGGCTTTGTTTCTATTGCAAAATGTTGTATTTTATGTTTCTTTTTGGCATCATCAAAATCTGATTGTATTGGTGGTAATAGATTGATACTTACATTCATACCACTGAGTCGGTGTCACTGCTGGCGGACGTTAAACCTGTCCCCGAGGATACCATCAACTCAGTAGCCTTCTGGCTTGTGATTGGGTACTTTTGTACTTGTCATGTATCTATTCCATGGGGTTAGTTTCGGATTTTTAAATTGTGTTCATAGGTTGTTGGGCAGTTGTATACTAATTCCATCAGGTGTACAGTAGAAACAACTACATTTAACACACTGTCTGCCCCTGATGACGGCAGTGTGTCTTTGGATAAACTATTTGGTCGGGCTTTGTTTCTATTGCAAAATGTTGTATTTTACGTTTCTTTGTGGCATCATCAAAATCTGATTGTATTGGTGGTAATAGATTGATACTTACATCGTTAATGTATATAAGGAATAAATTAGGCCACAAAATTGATCCTTGTGGTAACCCCATGACTTAATGTTTTTAAAACTCGACGAGGTGCCGAAAAATATTCTGGATATTGAGTACGGGATGTTAAATAGCTTTTAAACCAGTTTTAACTCAATCCTGTAATGCCATAAAATTATAGTTTACTTAATAATAAGGAATGACTTATGGTGACAAACGCTTTCGATAAATCTAAGAAAACTGCTAGTATTAATTCTTTAGACGGTTTATCATTTGACTTTGTTATATCGTTTAGTATGTGTAGGACAGGGTGAACCGTAGTGTTTTTTCCTAAAACCGAACTGATATTTGTAGAGTACATCAAATCCATCCAAGAACATAACTAATCTTTTGCAAACGAGTTTTTCCAAAATCTTAGAAAAAGATGGAAGTACGCTTATCGATTGGTAGTTATTGAAAAAGTTGTTGTCTCCAGATTTATAAATTGGTGTTATTTGAGCAATTTTCAGTTTTGTAGGCACAGAACCATTAATAATAGATTGAATAAAGATGAGGGCAAGAGGTACAGCAATTTCATGTATGATTTTTTCCATGATTTTAGTTGATGTATCATCAACACCAGCGTTTTTTTTTGGATTTCAAGTTATTAGCAATACTCATAATCTCTAGAGGATGTGTCAGAATCATGAAGAAATTTTCTGTAGACTTGCTTTCTAAAAATGATTAAAACTAACCTGTGTTGTAGGAATGGATTCGCTTAGATTTCTTCCGATATTTGCAAAAAAAAGTATTAAATTCTTCAGCAATCTTATCACGATCCTTTACTTCCTTTCCATTCATTTTAAACATTTCCGGTAATCATGGTAATGATATATGTAATTTTCTATGTTAATTACCTTACTCAAAATTGACCAAGTTTTTTAATGTTGTTTTTATTGTCTTCCAGTAGTTGTGTATAGTAATTATTCTGTGCTGTTCTTCGAATTTATTCAGTATTTTGCAGTAACTTTTATACTTCTGAATACTTTGATCATTTGGGTTTTGTTTTTGAATTGCGTACATTTCGTTTTTATTCTTGGAACATCTAATAATCCCTTCAGACACCCAGGGTTCCCGTTTTTAATATTTTATCAGTTAATTTTATGGATTTTGGAGGGCAAGTGTTGTCATGAATAGCTTGGACAATGTGTATGAATTCGTCATATGCTTGATCTGGGCATTGAATATCTAATATTGTTGAAAAATCGCTGTTTTGTAACTCAGTTTTGAAACTGCGCAAACTATGTGTTTTATGTGACCTGATCTTTACGTATGTTGGTTCATATATTGGTTTGATGTTGGATAAAATATCCAATACGATTATAGTCAAAGTGTGATAGTGAGTGTCTTTTTCGGTGCGGATGATGTGAGGAAAATATACAAAATGTTATCAACAAGATTGAATTGTAATATCTATGCACACATGGGACACAATGCTGCCAGCTTTGGTAATTTTATTATGTTTTGCACACACAGAACTAGCAGTATGGTTTGGGTGTTCAGAAAATGTATCAAAACGTCCATTTGACTGTCACAGTGTCTACCCTCATGGACCAGCATTCTCTGGCCAGGTGAAGTCAGCACACAGCAGACTGCCAGGAGCACAAGCTAGGGATATTTTTGATCAACAGTTCATACAGTTAAAATAGAATCGTATTGGATATGTAGATTCAATCCAAAGATATGAATAATAATTATCATTACTTACACAGCAATGTGCCCAGCATCACTGGCACAGCACAGAGCAGTAATAAGTTACATGATAATCCATCCCGTTTTCTCCCTTGTCACTTGTGTGATAACTGACAATTTTGTTTGCACTTGCTTTTCAACGAAGTAATGAATTGAAAGGTTATCACTACGTTTTGTGTCAGTATTTATTATTACCAATATATCAATATATGTTTTTTTTATTTTGTATTTATTATTACCAATATATCAATTTATGTTCAAATATGTTCGAGCCACATAGTTCCTCTTATGAAGTATGTCTTCATTCAGGGTCAATTAGAGTTTGTGGATGTCTCTTCCTTTAGTTTTTCCACTAATTTGTATTTGCTGGAAACACATTACACAGGTAATTCCTTGTACACAAAAGTGAGTATCAATGCAGTAATAAGACAATTAACGTCAGTTTGAATTCCATTTTTTGCTGAAACTTACCAAATACTCGCAGGCACTAGAGAGCGCTGTGAAACCGCTCCCATCCATATTGTCCAGCAAGAGTATCATTGCTTGGTTCAATCTTGATTCTTGAAGAGTAACATTTGAAGGAAATCAGCCATCTTCGGTTCATTGTGACTGATTTGTTGACACACGATGACTCTTGCTGCTGTATAAATATGTGACACAATGACACAATTATTGTATTCGTTTATTATAATTGTGGGCGATTTAGATATAATATTCGACATAATTTATGACACTTTTTCGGGAGTGAATGTTGTATTAATGCATAAGTATTGGAATTCACTGATCACAGCCATAAGGTTATGACAATATATGTTTAAATGTTGTACACTACATTCTACCCTTGTATACAACCACTATTGACAGTAGGTTAAATGCAATGTATTGATGTTATGCGATTAATTAGCTTATCATGAGTATATATGTGCGGTTGTCTTATTTGCTAGTCTGGACAAACGGTGATTTGTAGTTTGCCCCCAATTTCTACTAGCCCTTCGAGATACTGAAAATCATACCACTCAGCATTTGCTACTTTTGGATATTTTCCACGGACGTTTGTCTGTTGGACAATGCCACAAAGTTATAGGTTCCCAAAGTTGAGCCTGCAGTACTGGGTTAGTACTAAAATGACCATTCAACTTACATTTAATCTCCATCTTCCCAGGTCACATACCCGCCTAGTTTGCTGGATATGTGGGAGTTTTGTTGCTATTTTCTTTTTTTTATAAACCTAACGTTCTGATTAGGTTACTGAGCATCTTTTAGTAAATTGCATTGATCTATGTTAAATATCCAATCCTGCATATACATCTTTTGAAAATAATGATACATTCAAATTCAGTTGGGATTGCCATATTTTATCTGAAACTTACCATTTCTAACTGGCTCAAATCAGAGCCGTGTAACCGTTACTGCAGCAGGTTTATGTGTCATTTTGACAATATAGTATATTCTATTGAAATCGGGAGTGATCATCCATGCATTTATGTGTAATTACAAGCACTTACCAACTTCTGACCTGCACCACTCTCTTGGGACAGAGTCACTCTTGGTGTTCACCAAAAAAACAACATAGACTGTCAATAAAAACTGCAGACACTTTCGTTGGTATTGTTTCCAACAGTATCAAAGTTATAGTTAGGGCCTCTCGCACTGAAGTGCCAGTGAGCATGTGAAGATTTGGTGGAACATAGTACTAAAGTATGAAGTATGAAAGTATGAACAGTATGAAAGTTATAGTCAGGGGCTCATGCACTGGAATGCCTTATATTGATATACTATACGTTTCTTGACCATTGAGATACACATATACATAAACGCATAATGATAAGAAGCTAAGCGAGACCATAAGCTCAAGACTTGTATCAAGCATTTAAAATTTTTGTTATTGATTATACAACTAAGAAAGGGTGACAGACAGTGGTACGACCAATTTTGAATTTTAAAAGCACTCTGCAAAATGTTGAAAGGCGTACCAGTAAAATGTGCGCAAACATTGTGCACATTTCTGTTTGGGATTAATTTTAGGAATTGGTCAGTGATAAGGCACATGTCGACTTCAGTATCTATTAACGCCCGTAATTTAGCTTGTTCAAGATGGAGGGACAGACTTTTGCCGGTTCTGTGCACATGTTATCTGATTGACAAAATGGACCATGGCCGAAATCACGCTGATCCTCGGTTGCCGAGAGTTCAGTGCGTATTCTACAATCTTTTTTTAGAATATCCATCATAATACAGAAGTCATATATTGGCTTCCCATTTTTGGTTCATTTAAATTGACTTTGTTGGGCTCTTGGAGCTCGCACCTGTGTGTTGTTTGAAGTGGCCCTCCAGCCTGTCAACAGTCTATCCCATTGGACACGTTTTAGAGTTTAGAGGTTATTGCATCAACCTCCATCATTTACTTACCACGCTGCAGATTGAAAGCTGAAGTGATCTGATATGGCAATATCTGCAATATCTCTGATATGGCAATATCTGCCGCCTGTTGAAAGTCGATAGTACGTTTCTGCATCACACAGGCAAGGGTGTCGATCAGCTGGCACTGTACCAATACATGATGCATATCAGTACCCACAAACACTTCCTTCACCACGGATCTTATCCGTTCTACAAACGCCTGCACACTGTTGCTCTCACCTTGCTTCATACCGTGGAGCTTTTGCACAGCAATTTGTGAATCAGACTCCTCGCTAAAGTTACCATCAGCTGACGTTT
Organism: Terebella lapidaria; assembly: GCA_949152475.1. Classification (NCBI taxonomy): domain Eukaryota; kingdom Metazoa; phylum Annelida; class Polychaeta; order Terebellida; family Terebellidae; genus Terebella; species Terebella lapidaria. Next base: position 39,593,014 of record OX424564.1, read on the forward strand.
ATTCAATGTCAGACGTTGAAAATTGATCTCGGTGGGAAAATGGTTTAACAGTCTAGGGATTTCTAGGGATGCGTTTTTGTGCCTATCGAGTCCTTCGTCTCCCAGTTTGCCAAAGACTGCCACAGTTGCAGTATCTGTTAGGCAGAAATTGTACCTAATGTTATCCATTAGGTATCTTCTGATTGAATAGAGATAGATCATGGTGACGGTCATTCATGCGTATTTGCACACAACATGGCATGATTGAGTTTTCACTTCATGTCCGAAAAGTTTTATTGGAATAACGGCTCAACAAAGTTTTGGAGTTCTGGGGTTACGGATTCTATTGTTTACATTCCAGGGGCCGGTTGCACCAACGGGGCGTAATGATGGCGTAGTGGTTACGCCAATGTTACTCCATCCTAAATTGTAAGTCGCAGAAAAGCCAGTTGCACCAAACTGTCGCAGATTTTACTCTTGTCTTTAAGCTAGTCGCAGCTTACGCCACCTAGGTGGGTGGTGTAACTCAGTCGTAGGAAAAGCAAAACAGTTAGGATTGTGCCAAAAATTATCTCAAAGGCATGGAATTGTTGGAAGAGGTATGAGAAATCCTTTCATATGTGTATGATAACGTGAACGTATTTAACATTTGATTTCGCAATTCACTTGACCATGTTATCAGCTACACCCTGTGACTATATACCATCTTATTTGTGCAGATGAGCATTGCACCAAATGGGCTTAACTCATGCACAAAGAACCTTATTCCCGCGTAGTTGCGACAACATCATTTTTTGTTCATGCAATTAGCTTAACTGCACTGAGTAAGTCAGTCGTATGGACTCCAGACGTTGAGCAATACGACAGGCATATTGGTAAAATGTTACGTCCCGTTGGTGCAACCGGCCTCTGGTGTGAGACATGTGGTTGTGTTACTGTGTTAAAGAAGGATACTGTGTTAAGGAGGGATAACTCATTCCAGTGTTACCGCCATGATGACATGTCTGTTGGTCGCCAAGCGTGCAGGCTAGGGCCGTCCATCCACACAGTAAGATACATGAAGTAAGATACATGAAGTCCCTTCCTCGGGTACAGCCCACACACTATGGCATCTGTATCTATGCAATGTTCAGCTGCACAGACCACTGCTCTCTGCTCTCTGACACCAGGTGCATGTCATTGACCCTCAAGTTCCCATCGCTGAAACAAACATACCCGAGTCTTTGGGAGATATGTTTCTGTTTCCTCTCATTTTACCCACATTTACTACCAAACTCGCGACCGGGTGCCTAAATTGTGGAATAATTTCACGAGCCATTCTTGCGTTCTCATCATTCTAACCCACATATTAAATACAATGTCATTGCAGCTCCTAACCATTCTCAAACTCAAACAGAGACCTTGAAATTAAGAAGTATTGCAGACTGATGATACTCACTAGATTAATGACGTCAGGTAATTTAGGACATTGAAATGTGTCATATAAATCACTTTTGTTTACATCTACTAAAATAATGTCAAACTGAAGGTAGATTCTGGGTTATCATTTTTTTACTTAAAAGTTACCAACTCTGGCAGGCTGCATACAGAGTTGTGTAACCATGCCACCTCTCGTTATTGAGAGGCAATGGCTAGTTCACAGATATTGTATAAAGAGCAGCAACCCTGTTGTATGAGTTAATTTTAACCTACACGCACTTATGGCATATGATGATCGTGAAGCCTAACTATCCAAATGGAATAGATGTGAACTACATGTAAGCAATTTGACGTGTTTGAAATTTAACTGTCCGGGTTTTTTTTCATGAAAGGAGTTTTTACATCGCCAACAATGTATGTAATAAATTAGCATTGCAATCAGTTTTTCTAAAATTGATTGGTAAGCATTGTATGTAGCATCTTAGCGTTTTATGGACCGGAACTACTGGAACCATTGTTAGGAACTAACTAACGGCTTTTTAAACCGTTTCTTGTGTCAATTTTCGTACCATTTTGTGTTAGATGTTTGATGAAAATACGAGTAGTGACCATCAATACGTTTATGTGAAACTGAAACCACTTACTACCCTGTGTCCCCCCACACTTGCCTGACACAGAGCGACCCTGTTTTAACGAGGAAACATGCTCTTTAACACTTCAGCATATTCAGAAGCTTGTGTTTGTTACAAACAGTATCCAAGTTGCACACAGTATCCAAGTAACTGTGTAACCGTTACTGCAGCAGGTTTATGTGTCATTTTTATTTAATGACAATATAGTATATTCTATTGAAATCGGGATTGACCAGCCATGCATATTATGTGTAATTACAAGCACTCACCAACCTCTGACCTGCAACACCTCTCCTAGAACAGAGCAACTCTTTGGTTTTCACAGAAAACAACAACAAAAACTGTCAATAAAAACTGCCAGGCAATTTATTTGGGTTTTTTTACCAACAGCATTAAATTTATATTCATGGCTTCATGCACTGAAATGCCAGTTAGCACATCAAGCTTTCGCGGAACAAGATGCATTAAGATGATTGGTAAAGGGTGATTGGATGCAGTGAGCTACACATTTACCTAAACACAAAATGATAAAAACCAAGCGAGACCATAAGTACAAGAATTGTAACAAGCATTTAAAATTGTTGTTATTGATTTATATAACTGACATATAATTACAATACCCACATACCTGTGGCCAACATTACAAAGAGTCACAAGAGCAGACTATTATAATAGGAATTATAGAGGGAGAGAGGGAAGGTGAACAAAACAAAGCGATGTGGTCATCAGTGGGGGGGGGGGGGCACTGGTCCTCATCAGAAGTTGAGGGAAAGCGGGTGAGGTCATGACCCTGACCCATACATGGCCTTGATTCATATATAATATTGAATAATTTAATATATGTTTACTATTCCATACGATATGTTGTGGCTGAAACAAGTTCTTTGTTGTGTATTTAACCCGTCGATATGTCAATGGATGTGGCTCTTCCTCGTGTGATTTATTTAGCCAGTTCGAAGCTGAAACCACACAACACGAGTAGGTTTTGTCTAAGAATAATAAATAAAAAGGATCAAGGTATTATTGACACAATTTATTTTGATTTTGATTTGTTCTCTCTAAAACTTACCAAGTACTCACATGCTGCAGTGAGCGCTGTGAAACCATCTCTACCTATTGTCCAGCAAGAGTATCATTGAGTGGTTCAGTTATATCTTGATTCACAGAGAACATCACGTTTGGAGGAATTCAACCAACTACTCGGTGTCCACTAGTTTATTATGATAGATTGGAAAAACATACACACTGCTTCGTTCCACAATCTACGGTCCATTCAGATTCTGATGCTTGACCCAAAACTTACCATATACTCACAGGCTGCACTCAGAGCTGTGTAACCCTTGTTCTTTATAGTGCAGGAAGTGAAAGGTGGCTGAATGCATAAATATTAATATTCACTGATCACAGCCATCCGGTTAATGTTACCATGTATTTAGATGCATTGTGTTGTATTATATAATCAACCCATTTAGACATTTCATTCACCTCAGGTACCAGCACAGAGGTCCTTTCCCATGTGTCCACGCACTACGGCATCTGTATCTCTACAATGATCAGCTCCACAGACAGCCGTTTTCCGCTCTCTGACACCAGGTGTATGTTTGAGCCTCTAGTTGCTCACATTGAACAAACGCTGGGTCTTTGGGAGGTGTTGCTGTTTCCTTTCATATTATTCATTTACCTCACATTCCACCACAAAAATCCCAGCCATCATTCACTGTTGCCTGAATGGTGGAATAACTTCACTAACCATCCTCACGTTCTCATCGTTCAAATGTAAGTATCAATCTATTACACACTGAACACAATGTCAGTGGAGCTCTAAACCATTCCCACACTTCAAAAGAGAAATTGAAATGAACATGTATTATCCATTAATCACACTCATTGAATTGATGACGTTAGGTAGTGTATGACATTGAGATGTGTTATATATATATCACTTTTGTGTACATCTATTAAGAATAATGAAAAATCGGTTTCCTCCGGCGATGTGCAGTAGGCATTTTTTTCATCAGCACAGAACACACGGAATGGAACACAAACTAGTAGTATTTTCAATCAACAGTTCATCTCTTCAAATATGGACTCATACATTACATTCTTCTGGATATGTAGACTGAACACCAAAATAATATTCATAGTTATGAATATCGTTTCTTGCACAGCAATGTGACCAGCAGTAATAAGTTACGTGATAATCTACCCCGTTCCCGCCCGAGTGATTTGACAGTAGAGGACGATCTAGTGTCTAGGCAGCACGGAAAATAGTCTATATAGGCCTATATATATTTCCCAGGCAATAATATGTACCCAGTGTGTTGAGACTCCTGAGAGCCTATTGCAGTAGCTACTAGCTGTTTTATCTGACAGGTACGTAAGACCGTGTGCTCCTAGGTGTATTAGGTGAATTTTATGCACAGTGTAGGCTAAGTCGGGCCAAAGAACCACATGCAACAGTAAGATGAAAGATGAATCACACCCCAGATCAATCTACATGATCTATGTTCAAACCAAGCACTTCCTCTTATGCAATATGTCTTAATTCAGGGTCAATTAGAGTTGGTGGATGTGTGTCTTCCTTTGGTTTTTCCGCCAGTCTCAATTGATATAGGGCCTGTAAATCACGTGCCGTTACAAACGTACACTTTTTGGGTTACCTGAGTAACTTGAGTTTTGAATGGATTTCTACTCATATCGACAAAAGGTGTATGTTTGTTTGCCACCGGAATTCACACCATGACATCACGTGACTTACAGGCCCTATTTGCTGGAAGCACACTACGCGAGTTCTTTATACAGAAAAATAATGAAAAACAATGACACAACGTGATTTGGGATTCCGAGTTTTGCTGAAACTTACCAAATACTCACAGGCACTAGAGAGCGCCGTGAAACCGCTCCCACGTTCTTGCTGTTGTAAAATAAATCTGTAAAATAAATCTGTGACATAAATGACACAATTAGGGTCGATTTGGATTTCATATTTTACATAAAACTTTCCAGATGGGAAACCGTTCTTGTTTATTGTCCAAGGAGTGAATATTGTCGTAATGTACATGATATATGAATATTGAAATTCAGCGGTACCAGCACAGAAACAATGTCCATATGGCATCTGTATCTGTATGGTATATGTATATATATAATGTTCAGTTCCACAGGCAGAAGCTTCCCGCTCTCTGACACCAGGTGTATGTTTGAGCCTGTAGCTGCTCTCGTTGAACAAAGGTGCCTGGCTATATGGGTCTTTGGGAGATATTTTGATGTTTCTTTTCGTAATTACGTCCCAATTTTCTACCACAACCCCAGACAGCACGTATTGTTGCCTGAATTGCGGAATCTATCATTTACGTTCTCATCATTCTATTTCCAGACATTGAACACAATGTCATTGAAGCTTTTAACAAACTTCCCACACTTCAAAAACAGATAACCTGAAATTAAAATGTATTACTCGCAGTCACTTATCACACTCATTAGATTAATGACGTCATGAAGTGTATGGCACTGGTGTAGAACTCACCCTTGTATGAAGTGTATGGCACTGGTGTAGAACTCACCCTTGTATTCACGTACTAAAGATAGTGACATAATTAAGGCTAGTTTTGGTCCATCATATTTTATCTGAAACTTACCAACTCTGACATGCAGCACACATAGCTGTGTACCCATTCTCACTCGTTGTCCAGAGAAATAGATCAACCCATCAACAGTAAGATGGTACAAACAAAATATTGAAATTTTGGCATGGGCACCGTTGTATATGCATGTATTTCTCGTGTTAATGGAGTTACATGGATTCGTCTCTTTCTACGGGTTTGTGATGTCCAAATACCATTGCGCTCTATTTCTAGTAGGCCATTTAAATTGTGGGATGTATGCAACGCTTTAAGAGCACGTATCTACTGTTGGTTTTGTTTACATGCATTGTAATTATTTGTGTGTGTACCATGTAATTTCATGTCGTGCAGAAGCTCTATGAGCTTTTATTGTGTATTTTACTCTTGTGTCATACATAATATGATTATTACGACAATAAATGTTTCAAACACATAATTATTGCCTCAATTTCTTGACTGGTCATGTCACGGGCTCGTATAGGGCATACATACCTTACTTAGGGTTACCTGCTCCGTGGGGAGGAGGCCCCTGTGTGTGTGCCCTGTCGAGAGTGGCTGACCGTTGAACATGTCCTGGTACATTGTCAAGATTTGGCTGACACTCGTCTCATGTTCTACGAGTGTCCGTCCATATACCAACTTTCCAATGATTTTAATATTTAAAAAATCCTCAATTTCCTTCCGGAAATTGGGGTATATATTTATTTTTAGACATACAATTCCAATCAACTCGTTTGAGTCTAGATCTCGTCATCAATATATTCACAATTAATCTTGTAAGCTTTTACTGTTCACTACAGATTTTTAATTGTAGAATTTTCGGTTTTATCATTCTTAATACTACTTTTATATCCTCGTTTGGCACTGAAATGGCCTTCTTGAGCCCAAAGTGTCGTTAAGCTATATTCCTCCTCCTTCTTCTTCTTCTTGACTGAGTAACCTACAGGAAATATCTAAAAGCGGTAAATCACGAGCCTTGCTTCTACGTTAGTTTCTCTGAAAGTTAGCATGATTTGGAAATTCATACGACCCAATGCATCAGCGTTCTTGTGTAGTTTTCCTTTTAGTGTTCTACCAGGAAATTGTACAGCTGTAGACACGTGGTCGCGACACCATAATAAACGAACAAAGTAAAAAGTGTGCTTCATGTACTTTGTCATGAAGTAGGGGGCTGATTTTCTTTAGTCCCATTTTCCCGTTACCCTAGTGGCAAGCGTGACCTATCACCTTAAAAGTAACCAATATGACACTGAAATAACGTATACATGCGTGTTGAATATGTAAAACCATATTATATTCAAGTATATCACTAATTTTGTCCTTTCTTGTTCTGCGTATTCATTGGCAAATACTATTTGTATGTGCAAAATTAGCTTCGATTTGATTGAGATTGCTTCCATGGAATTATTGCTTCTTCATAGCCAGGTCTTTCACTAATATCACTAATTTTGTCCTTTCTTGTTCTGCGTATTCATTGGCAAATACTATTTGTATGTGCAAAATTAGCTTCGATTTGATTGAGATTGCTTCCATGGAATTATTGCTTCTTCATAGCCAGGTCTTTCGCTTACCGCTAAACTGTCACTGCAATTAGTTGGAGGCAAAGATGGAAGTGGTCATGAGGAGGTGTAAGTTGTGTCGACATGTGTGTTTATGGGGGGACTCTTGGTCTTGTTATCTGGCCTGTCGCGTTGAGCATTTCCCGAGTCATTCACTTCCAGAGTAGTCGATTCATGACAAGTTTCTCGGCGGTCTCCTTGGATAGCAGTGTCACGTCACTGCCTGTATCCAACAAAGTTCACACAGACCAACCACCAACCTGCATGCACACTCGGGGGCGTTCCTTCAAGATCACCCCTGCAACAGTTGTGATAGGAGGGGGGGGAGGTCGCCTACTGCTGGTTCTAGGCCGCTCCCCATGCCGAACCTGCCCCCGATCCATTTCCAGACGGCTGTCGCTGCACGCAGTGCTGCTGTAGGGAACAAAAAAGTGGCGGGACGTAGGACTGTCCATACGGCGGCTGCTGGTGTGGATGTAGAGGGAGGTGCTATTGCTGTGTTTGAAACGGCTGTCGTGGCGTGCGGCACTCCCTACAGAAGTGACCCGTCCTTCTACAGTTGGAACACGTACCTCTGTTTTTCGGGCTTGGTGGGCACCTGAATTTATTTTTCTCAGGTGGCCTGATACGCAGCCAGGAACGCCACAACCTTCTCTTTGAATACTTCTCACCATTCTTATCTTCTTTTGGGGCCTTATGCTTCTTGGTATACCCTGCTTAAGGGCATATATACCTTACTCAGCGTTACCTGCCCCGTGGGAGGAGGCCCTGTGTGTGTGCCCTGTCGAGGGTGGCCGACAGTTAAAAATGTCCTGGTACAAGATATTGCTGACAATATAAATAGTTTTGGGATTTTACATACACTGACATTCGAACCCCAGTGGTCGATGCCACTTAGAGTCCACTCGTCACTCAAAATTCTACAACCGGGATCGACCGTGATGACATAATGACCAATGTAGTCTTCCCGACGTCATAGGAAGCTCCACTTTAACATAAGCCTTTCAGGGTCCTCCCAAAACGGCACCACACGGATACTAGAGTACAACCACTCCAGGCTAGGCATGTCATAATTATCCTGCTTCAGGAGCGCGTTTAATGATCACAGCCAACTCTTGTGCAGGGAGTGTCTCCTTAGTGAGCCATCCAAGCTCAAGAGACGAACTCTGTCTCTTATACTCATCGTGTTGTCGAAGCCAAAGACCATGTGTTGCCTCCAAACCTGCCAGAATTTGATTAAGTTCATAATTACGTTTGAGTCGAATAAGTAAGCGGATTGACTGGTTTAGAGCGTATTCTAAACGTGTCACATGTGCTGGAGCGCCACAACATAATCCCCTAAAGCAGTGAGATGCGCACGGTTGTGTTTGACTTCAGTGAATGTTTGATTGACGTACATTGCATGTTGTATGTGTTTTTTACACTCGTTGACATGCTTTTCTGTCGCAAAGCCAAAAATAGTCCTATTTCAGATACGAAGTTTGCGAGTCCTCACCTGATCCTTTGAGCCCTGGAATGAGGAGTGGGCACGTCTAAGACCAGTCCGTCATGAATAAGGGGTAAAATGTCTTCAACGTCATCATCAACTATTTTGGTGGCATCAACAAAAATGTTAACACCACGTTTACAATATACCCAAAACTTTCATTTCTTCTAAACCAAAGTGACATTTACTTGGCTTTAATTTCAAGCCGGCTGACCTAAGTCTGTTGAACACTTCTTTTACGTGTTCATCAGTATCATGAGAAAACACTATGACGTCATCTAAATATATCATCACAAATTTACCTACAATCCCTCACACCACCTTGTCCATTGTATGCTGAAAACAGCGGGAGCATTTGTAAGTCCAAGCGACATTTGTAATAGCTCGAAAAGTCCACGGTGGCAACATAACGCAGTTTTCCCCACACTCTCAACGTCTATAGGAATCTGATGATATCCAGCCTTTAAGTTCAGGGTTGTGAAAACTCCACTCCCACCAATCTGGTCAAAAATGTCCTGGCGTTCCTTGGAAATAATAATTACTGTATCTCCTATCTTACGACTCTCGCATTGGCTTTCCTCGCAAGTCTTTCCCTATTATGTTTACGAGATGCTTCAGTGAGCGCCCTGGCTGTCCTCAACGCGTTAAACAGGTCATCAAGTCGGTTACCAAAAGCATGGGATTGGGCTTTCAATGTACGCTCTAATGTACGCTCTATCTGGGTCTCCGGGCATACATTAGGTGAAACGAGCTATACCCAGTGACCGTGGACATGCTAGTTCTATATGCTAACAAAGCGTCATCCAGTCGGCCCTCCCAGGCACTAGCAACATTATTTACAAGCTTTGCAACAATTTCTTCAAGTGTCTGATTGATGCGACCATTAGACTCAGGGTGAACAGGGGTATTTCGTCGATGTTCAATACCGAGTTATTGCAGATATCTAACTCAGTCGTGCAGGACAAACTCTTTTGCATTATCGCTGATCAAAATGTCGGGTGAGACAAATCTAGTTAGGCAGTGATTAGAAAATAATCCCATATGCTCTTTTTGGACTTATCCTTCAATGGGTAGACCACAGTGGCAGATAATTGTTAGTGCATACAGGTACCTGTTACCATTTGAGCTCACTGCCAATGGGCCGATCAGGTTACACGATATGATCTGACCTGGGTAATTGGCCAGCGGCATCTCACACATGGGTACATGGGGCTTTCTCCGTCCATGCACTCAACCACCCGATTCATATTCCTGGTACGATAAGATGGGTACCAGGTCAAAACCTGGTCCCCATGATAATGGGTACCAGATCGTCTTATGCGTATACTGTAATATATCTGGTGCCCATACAGTCGTACCAGGTGGGCATCATCAGTGCTGCTCTCTGGTGATTGGTCTACTTGTGATTATTCTGGGATGTAATAAATTTCGGAAAATAATATTATATTCACTTCGATTCACACACCCATAAATGAGCCCATTGGTCATGATTAAAAGTCAATAAATGCTAGTTTCTGCGTCTACGTGTATGGTCAAGCATCAATATTATCTGTGCCGTTCAAAAATACGTGTAATGCGATGGTCGAGTGTAACTAGGCATGTGTTTCAATCAGGGTTGCGTAACACACATTTCATCGTAATGACAGGTTATTACTCAATATTTTGTTGATAATGATACACCTGAATGTTCTAAAACGCAATGTTATCGAGTTACTTTATTATAACACATTTTACTATTTCAGAAAATTCCAGACCTAACCGTCCAAACTGGTTGATAACTATCGGTGGCCTGGGTACCTACATGTATATGTTTTAAAAAATCGATGTTATAAACTCTTATCACTCGACGTATGCCCTGCCAGCGATGCATTAACATTTGAGGGGTCGTTAATTTATCAAAATATAGACTGCTAGTATATTTCCCACGTAACTAGATAATTGACAACGCTTATCACAGCTCATTTTCCCAAGACATTATCTCTAGAAGATATACATGACGATATCAACAGGTAGCGCACGCACATTATAATCAGTGTAGCCGTGCTATTGATGATTAGATCTATGGCAGTCCAGAAGGTTTTACGATACCCACAGATGTTTTATATGATACCGCTGCCAAGATATTCGTTTGTCTACACCCCGTTCACAAAAGAGTCATATCATTTCCGCGGACAAACTAGCAACTTTGATGTGGTGATTTATCTGTTAATATGTAAAAATACTCCCGGAATATAAATTAGGGATACCCACTGAATATATTAAGTGAGGGAACATATAATTATAATATGTTATAACGATTTCTGACGAGAAGTCCGTATAGCTACTCTAGTACTACTAAAGTAGCTATGTATAGGATAATTCGAAGAAGCGGATCTTATTTTAATAAAAATGCACTTTATGCTGCTTATCTCAAACCATCGAGGCTCAGGTCACGTGACATAGTGAAATATCCCAAAGTTCTGAGGATTCGTGACTGCGGTTCCTCTTTGCGTTCTAATTGCCTTGTTCTCATCTAATTGCCTTGTTCTCATTGAACAGACGCTAGGTAAGTTCTATATTTCCGTGAACTTTAAAATGTTCAGCTAGAAAAAACAAAGAACATAACGTACGAACAAAATCGATCTATTTCAGAAAAATGTGGTGTTGTTTATATCAGAATCATAGGTAGATCGACACCGTTTCATCACAAACATATGATTAGTCCCGTAGTGGACACCTAGACATGCAATACTTTGTTTAATTTCATGACATTTTATACAAAAAATGCAAGATTTTTATTTAATATTCATATTTTCTACCAGTACTGAGAGCCCATTATGATGATCACACTCATTCTCCAAATTCTTGGAAGCATAATTGAAACGATTGCTTTTTTTAAAAGAAAATATATATATATATATATAATAAGTATAGATTATTGTATTATGTCTCGAACTTTCGCTTACTAGTGCGAGCCGCTAGGCGAGCACAATTAGTAAGCGAAAGACATAGAACAATAACTCGTTTATTTACAATTCACTCCAGTCTGAATGCAGACTGTGCGATATTGGTCACCCAGACAGAACAGTATTAGATTTATTGTACTCTGGACAATATTGTGTTCGGTATCTGTGTGTAAATAGTTGGTTTAATAATTGTGCTTGTTTTTCAGTGATGAGAGTCCGTTATGATAATTCAAAATTCCGAATCCTAATTGTCAGTGTGTCCGAATTTTGGTCTAATTTTGACAGTATATCCGACCTATTGACCTAATATTGTTAGGTTCAGTTTGTCCTGCTCTTGGTTCGTATATTGTCAGTATATCCTACTTGTGGATTGTTAATCGGTACTTCCTACTTTTGGCCTAATATTATTAGTGTGTATTGCCTCTGGCCTAAATTTTTATTGCCTAATATTGTGCGTGTGTACGGAGCCGTATTGCTGCCAAGGGAGAAATTTATTTAACTCAAAATTTCGAGATAATAACTCGAAATTTCGAGATAATAACTAAAAATTTTCAGATAATAACTCAAAATTTCAAGATAGTAACTAAAATTTTCTAGATAATAACTCAAGATGAACTAAAAGTTACGAAATAAATCATATAGTAGTATCTCAAAATTTTGGGTTAATACCCCGAAATTTCGAGTTGCATCTCGAAATTGTGTGTCCTACCTTGAGCTGATATTGCCAGTGTGACCTACTAATCATAGACATAGAATATACACTCCTCTATTCTATGTTTATGCTACTAATATTGTCAGTGTCCTAATCGTATTATTGCCTACTTTTGGCATATTAATGTCGATGCATCCTACTTTCGGTCTTATGTTGTCAGTGTGGCCTGTGATTGCAGTAAATGTTGTTCATATGGTTTACAATTGCCCAACTATTGTTGAAGTGGTCTACATTTGGCCTAATAACAGAGGAAAAGAACAACACACATTAGGAGATAACACGACTGCTAATTCATAGAAGAGAGTGTCGGTAATAAAACACTGTATCGGCTACAGAAAGACGACGTTGTCGTCATAAAAATAATAAAATCTGCGTGGGATAAATCCAGTATTTGCCTGACCCCATGGAAAATATGTTGCACGTGCTGGAGTATCTGGCCTACTAGTTGCAAGGGGAAGGGGAGGATAGCGCACTGGAAGCCGGTCGCACGGGGCGCGCCTGCCTAGAGATGTTGCTGGAGCGAGAGCCCCTGGGTATCTCCGTCCGCTAGTGCATAGCGGTCCCTTCATTGGCCCATATAGTGGCCCCGCCCATAGCTTGGAATACGAGCAGTTTATAATAATGGTAGTGTTTAGTTTTGGCCTATTGAGTTTTGACTATCGAAGTCTTCTAGAAAATCTAGTAAGCCTTTCTTCAGATTATTGATTTCCAAGGTATTGAATTTAAATAACTGCCCTCAAGTGGAAATCCAGCAAAACTGATATAAACAGCCGTTGATGATTAGTATGAAATTATGGGTAATTATAAATAATAATTTTTGAATTTTTTACCTATATTTTTTTTTACCTACAGTCACCTTTTATTTTTCGCCTATACGAGGCATCGGTCCCATGTTCCAATGTAAAACAATGGCTGAATTTAAAGCATTCCACAAGCAGAAACATTTTTATAGATATCCTGTGCACGTTTATGTGCTTCTCTCTTTCAAACTTCGTGTGTGTTTCATTGCTTTGCGCGATGTAAATGTAATAATGTATACTCATATATATGCTTGGCTGTATCTTGTCACATAGGCTACATGTGTGTACATCTATAACTGCCTTATATGCGATGTAAAATAAACAATATTAATTAATTAATTCATTCAAAATGTTTCAGGCCGCTGTGTATTCCGGTAAGATATACGGCTACATGTGCTGACGAAATAGTCTTCTTACTGGAAGCCATCGAATCCGACCACACACTCACACGTAACAAATTGCGTCAGAGACACGACAGCGAACACGTGACTGGGGCTTGTACGCAAGCCGCACACCGGGAGGAACAGTACATAGTGTGCGACAAAGTTATTACATCGATGCCCATATCACTATGTGGACATTGGAAGCTTTGATCTGTGGACAGTGGAAGCTTTGATCTGTCTGGCAGAATGATTTCTAATCATATGATTGCGCTTCACTGCTGAGTAAATTACTTATAAAAAAAGTTGTTTGATTATGTCTTGAGTTTGCCTTGTTATCATATTTATGAACATTTACTGTCCAATGATAATTTTTATTGTATGAACTAAGTTGTCAATTGATGGATATAAGTTGAGAAATAGAACCACCCCTGTATTCATGTATTTTTCATAAATCAGTCTGTGTATGAATAGAACATACATATGCTGTATTACATATACATAATCTGATTAAGTGATTAGTATCAGCATAACAAAGCCATGGGTCACCAGTTTTTTTTATCTGTCCCGGCTAGTTATCTGTGCTTGTATCATCGATATTCACACGATAGTTGTTATCAAGAGATGTATGCACCCACCTGCTATTCATCCCATATTTACCCACCCGCTGATGTAGTAATGTAGCAGTTATGTAAGGCTCGCTGACTTGAGCATGTTCATCTGTGCATATAATTATTGTATATAATTAAAGATTATTGTTAATGCATGGTATGGCATGAACTATATTGCAATCCTGGATATCTCCGTCCGCTAGTGTATAGCTTTTATTGATTATCATTCAACGATGGTATTTTTTTCACTTGATGGCAAATGCATGATGGACGTGAATAAATGCTTTCACAATGGAAATTCTTGTATGTTATGAATTTTAATTTACAGGAGTATCAGGCCTGGATTCCGCCCCGAATTATTGCATTCATGCAACTGAACCCTGGCTGGAGATTGTGCTACAAAACATATCTAGCATTGTTACCCAGTGCATAAAAATGCTGGCACGCATTACCAATAGCGAATATTAATCATGCGTAAATAATAGATGAATACATATTAGTGAACACATATAAATTTATGTAATATCAAGAAGCCATCGAAGAAATAAAGTGAATGTAAGTATCAATCTATCACCACCAATAGTCAGATGTTTTACCACCAATGCGTGCTCAATCCTGATATCTCGAACAGAATCGAGCTCAAACCCTGAAAAGCTTGATCACGATCTGTCGTTTGTAAATCCAAAAAATGACTATGTCCTTACATACTGTAGTGTACAAAACTTGTTCCATACCATTATGTTTATATTGTATTGGAAGTAAGGAGTCTGAGTGATCATCTTGCTTATATGTGCTTTCACTGGGAAACGTCGGATAAAATACATAACATAGCTGAATTCAGCTATTGATGGACATGACAGGATATACAAAGAGAATCGAAATATCTTTGATATCATTTTCAAGTGAATTCCAAAGTTTACTTGCCTGATACCACAAAAATGCATTCTGCTGATACATAATCGTCTCTTTGCTGCCTGTTCTAAATTTCTGTTGTTGCAGAATACCTGGGTCCTAACTTATACATTTATATACTTCCAGTAAAATACATCTCAATCTTCTTACGTATACATGAGTTGGATAAACCTATAATTTATGTCTTAGATTACTATAGTCAGAATCATGATCACTGTACACAAATATTGAAGCCTGCCTTTGCAGTTTCATTCTTTGTCATACTACCCCTATACTACAGAAGTGTCACACAGTAGAGCAATAGTCAAAGTTAAAGATAAGATGCTATTTCTTTCCTGCTTTTCTTTCTTTTCCCACGATATTCAAAATTCAGATTTACATCAAAATATACAGCCAAATGCATGAATGTTGGAAGAGGGGCGAATCTCAACAAAATTTTCATATCCGCATTATCTTCTCCAGGGCAGACAATGTGCGAAATTTAGTTACACTGTACACCAACAGAATCAGCATAAAGTAGTCAACAACCGAAAAAGAACATTTTGAAACGAAAAATGTCACCATCATTAAATTGTAGATATACACTGGACAAATAATGGCGAGAATCACCTTCATAATAATATTCTACTGGGAATATACGTGTGTTTATTTTGCGATAATGTGACTGTGTTATGTTTATCCATATCCATATATAATCCATATATTTTTGATATAATAAATATGTAGGATTTAATATTTGATCATTCGTAATAACATAAATTACTTTATTCACTATGGGAAAGCTGTTTTATGTACACATGTATTGTAGAAAGGTCAGTTCTGTGCATCCAGAGCTGAACATGCAAGAGTTTTCACATGATTGATGGTTGGTAAGTCATGCAAATTTCGAATTAGACATTTAGAAATTTTTCAGGTGGAGTAGGTGTGTGACAAACACCAAGTCAGAACCAAATCTCACAACCCAATAGGATACTGAGTTCATGATTTGAGTTTATGCTAAATTTATCGTCCACCAGCAGTACCAGCGGCTCAATAGTAATAAAATATATCTAGCTATTATCAACAAAACAACAACACGGTGATGATGGTAAAATATAACAGATCATTTTAGTACAATGCATTTGCATACATGCCATATTTTATTGACAATAATATAGAGTGGTATTGATGGGAAAGAAATAATTAATACAAGCATCATCTTGTGAAAACATTGATATCTTAACACAATGTGGTAAGCACGTGTGTGCTGCGTTTGCCTGTACGTATGTGTGTTGCAATCATACATGTAAATCCACGCGAATAGATCAAGGTTCCGTTTCGAACGTATTTCTTAAGTTTATAGAAGAATCGTCGCCGTTAAATCGCCAAAGTCATGACTTAAATATCGCATACATCACAATACAACTATTATACTGTAACGGTTTTGGGGCGTACCCAAAGGTTTCCCCTAGGTAATTCTGTTAGTGTTTTGTGATATTATGGTTAAATAACCGTTTATTAAAATGTATATGTGTTTAAAGGTTCATACGGTTCCGCATTGTTAATGTTTTAAAGGTTTTCCGTCTTGGAACTTAGTAATTTATGATGTTGGTAAAGCCGGAGACGGATCCGGAGACGGAGACGGAACCGGAGACGGAGCCGGAACAATGGAGTACAAAAACGTAATGACGTTATTTCCGGAAGGTCATGTGATCAGCCTCGTTTTCGGTTTAAAAGGTGACGTGTCAGCCACTGATTGGTTCTAGAGTGTTTTTAGAAATCCGGAAAATATCTGTGTTTTGGCGGACTATGACGTCACAATAGGTTGGTCACGTGACGTGGGTCTCAGGTCTATAAAAGCCCCCGCTTCACAGCGGACGGCGGAGTTGGTGTCCTGACGTCGACCTGTGCAGACCCCTTCTCCCATAGCAGAGTACTCCCTTGTTCCGGATAGAGTCATCCAGATGATAGCAGTTAAGTCTTCCGACTGTGAACTTGGAAAATAAACATGAAAACTTCAACCGAGTTGTTTTTCCGTGTTCGTTAGGGAACTGGAAGTTATAATAAAGTTAGTTTCCCGGAAAAGACAGTTATACGGAGTAAAGGGAGATAAGACCACAGTCGGTTAAGACCAAGTTGTAACGACGTCTTAGGGTGATCTAAGAACCCAGATCACCGAGGAAGGAGACGGAGACGGAGACGGAGGTGGAATTTTACGGACAGTTTAACGGTTGACAATTTGTATATATGTGATATTGTTCTGTTCGGGACGAACAGAGTCTAAGGAAGGGGGAGTGTAACGGTTTTGGGGCGTACCCAAAGGTTTCCCCTAGGTAATTCTGTTAGTGTTTTGTGATATTATGGTTAAATAACCGTTTATTAAAATGTATATGTGTTTAAAGGTTCATACGGTTCCGCATTGTTAATGTTTTAAAGGTTTTCCGTCTTGGAACTTAGTAATTTATGATGTTGGTAAAGCCGGAGACGGATCCGGAGACGGAGACGGAACCGGAGACGGAGCCGGAACAATGGAGTACAAAAACGTAATGACGTTATTTCCGGAAGGTCATGTGATCAGCCTCGTTTTCGGTTTAAAAGGTGACGTGTCAGCCACTGATTGGTTCTAGAGTGTTTTTAGAAATCCGGAAAATATCAGTGTTTTGGCGGACTATGACGTCACAATAGGTTGGTCACGTGACGTGGGTCTCAGGTCTATAAAAGCCCCCGCTTCACAGCGGACGGCGGAGTTGGTGTCCTGACGTCGACCTGTGCAGACCCCTTCTCCCATAGCAGAGTACTCCCTTGTTCCGGATAGAGTCATCCAGATGATAGCAGTTAAGTCTTCCGACTGTGAACTTGGAAAATAAACATGAAAACTTCAACCGAGTTGTTTTTCCGTGTTCGTTAGGGAACTGGAAGTTATAATAAAGTTAGTTTCCCGGAAAAGACAGTTATACGGAGTAAAGGGAGATAAGACCACAGTCGGTTAAGACCAAGTTGTAACGACGTCTTAGGGTGATCTAAGAACCCAGATCACCGAGGAAGGAGACGGAGACGGAGACGGAGGTGGAATTCAACGGAGCAACTACGGAGGCGGTATCGGACGGAGCAGTTGCAGAGACGGGAACGACAAAGCAGTTGCAGAGGCGCTACCGGACGACGGAGTTGCAGAGGCAGTACCTGACGGAGCGGTTGCAGTAACCGGAAGTGGGAACACTTCCGAGAGACTCCATTTCAGGTGCAGTCGCAGGTTGCGGTGAGGCGGAGCCAACCGGAGCAGATTGCAGTGCGGCGGAACCTGACAGAGCGGTTGCAGTATTCGGAAACGGCAATGTTCCCGGATTCTTTATTCCAGGCGCAGTCGCAGTTTGCAGTAAGACGAAAAACGACGGAGCTGTTGCAGTAAAGCGGTATCCCGACGGAGGAGTTGCAGTACCCGGAGACGGAAACGCCTTCGGATCCTTACTTTACAGTTGCAGTTGCAGATTAGCAGTCGGATTACGGTTAAGAGGTCCATTCCAGACCACGCTACCAAACATTAGAGACTTCTAGCCGGAGTTCAACCGTACAGCAGTAGCAGTTTCCCGGAGTTTTACCGTTTCAGCTCAGGTTAAACAACAACTCACCCACCTCCCTAGAAAACCGGTTCATCAAGACGTCACAGAAGGGTGCAAACACGTTACAACTTTTTGGTGGCAGCGGTGGGATCATCTGCAGTATGACTACTAGACGGGGCAAATTGGCGGAACAGCAGCTGAAGGCAGCCGTGTCGGACACGGAGCAGCCTGTAGGAGCAGTAGGAGCTGAGCCGTTGCAGATGCCGGTTGCGGAAAAGGAAGCAGTTCGTCCTGCCGAGCGAAAGCTGCTGCAGCCGGAAATGCAGAAAGCAATTGCAGAAGAGCCCCTTCGGGTTCCTCAAGGAGTACAGCCTGCAGAGCAGTTAGCAGAGGCGGAAATTAACTTTCCGCACCAGGCTGGCGATCGGGAACCGGATGCGGAACCGGAAGGCGGAGAGAATTTAGTCGACAACCTGACCAGATTATTGGCGACCCAAATGGAGGTGTTTCAGCAGCACCTGGCAGTAACCGGAAAGCAGCAGCAGGCAGAAGCAGTACAACAACCAGCACCAAGGGCAGGAGTAGCCAGATTAATGACGTACGACGGAACTGATCCGTGGCCGGAGTATGAGGCTCACCTCCTTGAATACGCTCGGTACTACCGTTGGACAGCAGAGGAAAAGGCGCTGAACTTATGTGTCAGTTTGAGAGGTAACGCCCGCAGCATACTACTGGATCTGTCCGCGGAGCAGAGACGCAGCTTTGATACGGTTGTGGCGGCATTAAAACAGCAGTTTTGTCCGGGGGAGAAAACATTTGTTTTCCAGGCGGAATTGCAGACACGGAAATTGCAGCCGGAGGAGGAGCTGTCCGAACTGGCCAGAGACATACGGAGCAAGACGCGGCTAGCTTACCCAAAAGCAGATCCGGCAACAACAGAAGTGCTCATGAAGATGCATTTCTGCAACAGCCTGACTAACCGAGATATGCGGTTGTCGGTATTGAAAAGCCACCCGGAAACGCTGTCGCAGGCCCTGGCTTTCGCTACCGAGTATGAGAGCATCATGAAAACGGACAACAGCAGACCAGCGGAGCGACACCGGACGAGGCAGCTGAACACGGAGCCGGAGTGGAGCCAGCAGGTGAACGAATTGCGGAAGCAAGCCGAGCAGACTCAGCAGCAGTTGGCGGATCTGATGACTCAGGTCAAGGAAGCGGTTAGCCGGCAGCAGCAGCAGCGCAGTTCCCGAGCGGATTTAGAATGTTTCAACTGTGGCCGGAAAGGGCATTTTGCCCGAGACTGTAGGCAGCCGAAGCAGCAGCAGCAGCGGCGTCAACCACAACAACAGCAGTCGCCGCGACAACAGCAGCAGCAGCAGCAGCCGCAGCAGCAGCAGCAGCAACAATTGCAGCAGCCACGACAGCAGCAGCAGCAGCCGGAAAACTAGAGCGGGTCGCGGAAAAGGGGAAATCCAGGACCCGGAAGAGAGGACACCCCCATAACCGGCAGGTGGTTCACGGACCCGGTCCCAGGGGCGAGGTGGGCATGTGTGTGACAGCCAGAGTATGCGGAGAGCCAGTAACGCTGATAATCGACACCGGCAGCACTGTCACAATGCTCAACCTACAAACCTGGGAACGGATCCGGAAACCCGGAATGAAGCTGAAGCGGTCGCCGATTCGTCTTTCAATGGTTGACGGAAGTAACATACGGACACATGGCCGGAAAGAACTCCCACTCAACATCGCAGGAGTAGCTGAGACCGTGACGTTCGAGATTGCAGACTGTGAAGACGAAGGAATACTGGGAATGGATTTCATCCGTTCCCGGATATCCGGCATAAATTTCGACCGAATGACCATGCAGATGGGCAGCCAGGAGGTGTTCCTCACCATGTTCGAGCAGACCAGGGAGCCGTTTCCGATCAACGCTGTAGCAGATTACCAAATTCCGCCGGAAACGGAACAGCTGATTATAGGACAAGCAGAGAGTGTCCGTGAAGCAGAAGGAGTACTAGAAATGCCGCAGGAGCCTACTGAGAAAAGACCTTGGCTGATCGGGAGAACTTTATCCCGGATAAAGCAAGGAACAGTCCCGGTTCGAGTGATCAACGTGATGGCAGAGCCGGTAATCATCAAGAAAGGAGCGCAGTTGGCGACGATGACCACCTTAGCAGCCGGTTGCAGTGTTGTGCCGTTGGCGGAGCGGAGCAGGAAGGTGCAGATTTCCACGGAGTCAGAGGCCGGGCGGAATTGGAACGGGTACGAGAAGCTGCGGCAGTTAGCAGAGCAGACCCAGGATGCAGTGCCGAGTCATTTCCGCGAGAGAGTAACCGACCTCCTATTTCGGAATAAGCCGACCTTCAGTAATGATGCCGGAGAACTGGGGCAGACCAACGAGGTACAACATCAGATAAACACGGGCAGTCACCGGCCGATTAAGCAGCCAACCAGAAGAATTCCGCCAGACAAGAGAGAGCTGGTGAGCAGTCTGATTCAGGAGATGAAAGACAAGAACGTCATTGAAGAAAGTAGCAGTCCGTGGGCTCCCCCGATTGTCCTCGTGAAGAAAAAGGATGGGACCACCCGGTTCTGCGTCGATTACCGGCGGTTAAATGCAGTCACGGAGAAAGATGCTTATCCGTTGCCGAGAATAGACGACACCATAGCAGCCTGTGCAGACGCCAAATGGTTCTCCACTCTCGACCTGACCAGTGGCTACTGGCAGGTCGGGATGGATGAAGACGCCCGGAAAAAGTCGGCCTTCTGTGTTCCTGGCGGCCTTTATCAGTTCAAAGTGATGAGTTTCGGCTTGTGCAATGCTCCGGGTACGTTCGAGCGGTTGATGGAGAAGGTGCTAGGCGGTTTGTCCTGGAAGACCTGCCTCATATATCTGGACGACATCATAGTCTACAGCAAGACCCTGGAGGATCACATCCGTGATCTTCAGGAGGTGTTCAGCAAGCTGAGAGAGGCAGACCTAAAAGTCAAACCGTCAAAATGCAAGTTCTTCCAGCCGGAGGTGTCTTTCCTAGGTCACATAGTCGGCAGAGACGGTATCCGCACCGACCCGGCAAAAACGGAGGCAGTACGGAAGTGGCGGACACCCACCAACCTGATGGAGCTGCGCAGTTTTCTGGGACTTTGCTCCTATTACCGGAAGTTCATGCCGAAGTTCTCCGAGATTGCAGCGCCGCTGAATCACTTGACGGAAAAAGGGGTGCCGTTCCGGTGGCAGACGGAGCAAGAGCAGGCATTTGCAGAGCTGAAGAACCGCCTAGTATCTGCACCGATACTCGGATACCCAAGGGAGCAAGGCCGATATATCCTGGACACGGACGCCAGTGACACCGGGCTGGGAGCAGTACTGTCACAGAAGCAGGGCAACCAGGAGCGGGTGATAACCTACTTGAGCCGCAGCCTAACCAAAGAAGAACGGAGATACTGTGTCACCCGGAAGGAGCTCCTGGCGGTGGTGTTTGCGGTACAGAAGAATAAGCAGTACTTGCTGGGACGACACTTCCTTCTTCGCATGGATCATGGCAGTCTTACCTGGCTTATGAATTTCAAGGAGCCCCAGGGGCAGGTAGCCCGGTGGATTGAGCTCCTGAGTGAGTTTCATTTCGACATCGAACATCGTCCGGGGCGAATCCATAATAATGCGGATGCCTTGTCCAGATCCCCATGCAGCCAATGCGGAAAAATCGACTGGAAACAAGCCAAGATAGACGCCTGGAACTACGGAGAAAGGATCCGGCAGACACGAAGTGAAGAAACTCCTCAGCCCAAGCCAAGGAAGGGGGGACGCCGGAAGCGGTCAAGGAGATCAGGCGGAGAAGCAGAACTGACGGAGGAAGCAGTCCCAAGGAAGGCGGTTGCAGTAACGGAGAAAGCAGCGTCCCGGAAGCCGGTTGCGGTTGCGGTGACGGAGAAAGCAGCGTCCCGGAAGCCGGTTGCGGTTGCGGTGACGGAGAAAGCAGCGTCCCGGAAGCCGGTTGCGGTTGCGGTGACGGAGAAGGCAGTTCCAGGAAAAACGGATGCGGTTGCAGAGCAGATTAGGCTGGCGGAAAATGCGGATCAGGATACTGTGTTGGGGCAGAAATATCGACCAGATGATTTGCGGAGAATACAGCAAGCAGAACCTTGGTACCCTCTGGTGACGTCGCTGATCGACGGGAGCGGTACAGCTGGCAGTGCAGACTTTTCCAGCATGAGCAGCGAGGAGAAAGTGCTGTACGGAATGCGGAAGACCTTGCTGAAAGTCGACGGAGTAGTCTACCGGAAATGGAAAACGGCAGAAGGAACCAACCGAATGCAGTTAATAACCCCGAAGGAGCTGAGACAGGAGATTTTCCGTCTGGCCCACCAGAGCCGGACGGGAGGACACCTCGGAAGCAGAAGGATGGCGGCTAGCATTCGGAGGCGGTATTTCTGGCCGGCTATGATGCGGGACATAAAGCAGTGGGTGCTGAGCTGTGACGAATGTGCGTCAAGAAGTATGCAGAACTTGAAACGATCTCCGATGCAGAAATACCGGGTTGGAGCGCCCATGGAGAGGGTGGCAATGGACGTGATGGGTCCGTTACCTAAATCCACCCGGGGGAACCGGTACATCTTAGTAATCGGCGATTACTTCACCAAGTGGGTAGAGGCTTACCCGATGCCGAATCAGGAAGCGGTGACGGTTGCGGACATATTCGTCAACCAGTTTGCAGCGCGGTACGGCATCCCGATGGAGATCCACACCGACCAAGGCAGAAATTTCGAGTCCGACTTGCTGAGAAATGTTTGCAGAATCCTGGGGATTCACAAGACACGGACAACCGCTTTCCGACCTCAGTCGGACGGTTTCATTGAGCGATTCAACCGGACGCTGCAGCAGATCCTGAGCCTGTACTTAAGCGAGCGGCAGACCAACTGGGATCAGCTAGTACCGTTGGCGATGGCAGCTTACCGGAGTACCCCGCAGGAGACAACCGGGCAGAGTCCCAACTTGCTGATGCTGGGCAGAGAAGTCAACACTCCGGTTGAGTTACTGATTGGCAGACCGCCGGGAGAATCAACGGCAGAAGTAACAGAGTATGGCAGTCAGCTCCGGGAGCGACTAGAAGCGGTATACAAGGCGGTTCGAGCGAAATCTGGCAGAGAAATGGAACGGCAGAAGAAGCTGTACGACCGGAGGAAGGTCGACAATCAGTTCCAGCCAGGAGACCGAGTGTGGATGGCGGTCAAAACACGGAAGAAGGGCAAAGCTCCCAAGTTGCAGAGGAAGTGGAGCGGTCCAGAGCTAGTGCTGAGCAGATTTACCGACGTGACCTACGAGATTGCAGAGAGTGAAACTCGACAGAAGGTGGTTCACTTCGATTTGCTGAAACCGTATAATGGTGTCAAGCATCCGAGATGGATGAAGCGGAGAATGGCGGATTCCTGGAGGCAGACGGAGCCGCCGAAGCAGAGTAGTGTTCCGGAGACGGAACAGACGGTCTCTGAGTCGGATACGGACTCGGAGTAAAGCCGCAGAGGACGCAGAAATATGAGAAGACGGAGTGAGCTGTAGAGCAGGAGAAGGAGATAGCTGAGACCCTGGTAAAACGTTGAGTTCCGGCAGAGAGCGACCGCAAGAAGTTGGAACAGTGAGCAAGTGCTGGTTCCGGAAACAGGGCGGAGAAAGGAAGCAGAGCGGAAAGCGGTGCAGAGACCGGATAGAGACATCCTAGAGGTTCTGACTGGGTTGAGCGTATAGTCAACCAGTCCAGGGTAGCGGCCAGGGGTCCAGAAGAACCTGGGTTAGTGGTCTAGTATCTCCAGAGTAGCAGCTACACGTCTTCCGTATTCGGAGAATTAAGACGGAAAAGTTTTCCGGCTGTAGACATCCGACCGGAGTTTCCACTTAGCAGAGACAGTAAACCGACTGCAGATCGACAGAAACGGAGAAACATCACCCCAGATAGGAAGGCGCCTCCTTCTGGACAGAATGTATGCAGTTTCCAGTGTCGACAAGCAGTAATACCAGTGAGCAGATATGCAGTTGACGAAGCAGTACAGATGGCGGAAACGCCCAACTTGCAGTCTAGATGTTCGTCTGAGAGGCAGATTCAACTGGCTGAGACTCTTTTCAACCCTCCTGATGGCAGAGATACTTCAAAATTGCAGATACTTCGCTCGGAGAAGCAGTTGAAAGGGAGCCGGAAAAACCCGGAGAAGCCGGTTGAGCCGGAGACGGACACCTCTCGGTTAACGGTTGAGTTTTTGCATAATTGTGACGTCACTCCTGAGGCAGCCAATCAGCGTGGAGCTTTTCAAATCACGTGAGCAGAAAGGGTATAAAAGGGCCTTGAAATCGGGCTCTGACAGCAGTTGGAGAGCAGACCTCGAGCTGTGCACATCGCAGACAAAGTTTGGCGGAATCGAATCAAGTCCAGCATTTTCCGGCAGCGACAGATTTTGCAGTGAAAAACGACTAAGTGTTTCCCGGGAGACCACCAGTCCGGAGAAGCGGTGCAGAAGCGGTGCAGTAAAGCGGTGCAGTAGATCGACCATTTCAGTTTCCCGGCCTTCCGGAATGGCCTACTCGGCGTTCTTTGATAGACAAGATCGCGGCCGGAGCAGAGATTGGGCAACCCCTCAGCCACTGGATTATAGCCGGCTGTGTAAGCGGTGTGACCGGATGTTCGAGAGTGCGAGGGACCGGAGACGGCATGTGTGCCCAGCCCAGAGACTTCATTGCTGCTTGTGTGCCTTCTACGGCAACCGGGCGAACGACCTTAGGCGGCATCTCCGGGAGATGCACGGCTGGAAATACCCTTCCGGGAACCGTCCTCCTCAGGACGAGGCTACCCTCAACCATGTGGGAACCTTTGATTCGGCCTGGCGGGGAACAGCAACGCAGTCCCGGCGAGGGCGGTTCCGGAGATTCTGCACCCAGTCACCTAGGGAGAATCCAGTTCCGGAAACTTATGCGGACCAGCTTCCGTTCGGACCTGACTGGGATGCCGGAGCAGCCGCCCCCATCGGACAACCGGAGCAGTTAGATCTCCCGGAATGGGTTCCGGATCCACAGGGCTGTCTCCGGGCAGCGGAAGACACACCTCCAGAAGACTGGGAGCAAGAGATGTTTGCGGAACCGGAGGAGGAAGTTCAGCCGGCGGAAGACTGGGATCGGGAGATCGAGCTAATTGCAGAGGCGGTCCGAGCAGTTATGCCGGATAAAGCAGACGACTGGGAGGCGGAAATCCATCTCCCACTTCGGAACCGGAGACGGATGAGTCGGAGTATGAGACGGCAGATGAGGAATCCTGGACGGAAGCAAAGGCATTGTGGCAGTAGCGGAGGCAGATAGCAGTGTGGCAGTAGACGAAGGCGGCTGGCAGTTTGGCGGAGACGGAAGAAGCGGTGGCAGTTAGCAGCAACAACAACACGGAAAAAAAAAAAAAAAAAAAAAAAAAAAAAAATATTATTTATCCAAGAAGACCACCAGGAGGAGTTGCAGTTTGCTGAGCAGCCAATCATCAAGCAGATAAGCCAGTCACGTGACTTCCAGAGACTATAAAAGGGGGCAGATAGCTGTTACCGGATGCAGAAGGCAGTTTGCTGTAGCTGAGTCAACATCGACACAAAGCAGAGAATCAGAATGCCGAAGGTAAAGACAACACCCCGCAAGCCCCGCCCTCACCGGTGTGGAGACTGCAACCTTGAATTCAAGAGCAAGCACACTTTGCTCCGGCATGTCACGGAGCAGCACACGAGTGAAGTCACCGTTTTCGCCTGTCCGCAGTGTGACCATTGGAGCAGACGGAAGGAGGGGACGCAGAAGCATCTGCAGTCCCGGCACGCAATGGACGCGAACCCGATTCGACTAAGGGTTGGCAGAGAGCAGTTTGAGGAGAAAAGCCTCCGGTCCAAGATGACCCCACGGAAAAGCAAGAAGCCGGTAACACGGCTTGACCAGTTGTCGGATACGGAGTCGGAGTCGGGAGGTTCGGTTTCGTCCCGGACCCGGTACCGTTCCGGTACCCAGTCGGTGGCCACACTAGCAGCCGACGTTTCGTCCACGGAGGCGGAGAGCAGTTCGGAGGAGGAGGCGGAGCTGAAAATCATGGCAAGTGAAGACGAGTTGCAAGAACCAGGAGACCCGAAGCCGGTTAAGCCGCCTGTGACCCGGAGTTCTTCCCGGAACACCTCCCGGAAAAACAGCCCAGTCCCATCTCGAGGTACCGGAGCCGATCGAGACCGCGGAAAGAAGCGGAGTCGCAGCCGTTCGCCGGATAAATCCGGACGCCATCAACGCCGAGAATATAGGAAGGAGAGCCCGGAGCGAGCCAAGGACCGAGGCGGAGAACGTGGCCAAGAGGAGAAACGACACACCCCACCCAAGTCTTCCGGAGGCAGCGTCAAAGGAAAAGGCAAGGGGGTGTATGACTACAAGTTCCGGCTGTTGGAGGAAGGTTCCAGCGGAGCAACGGCAGAAGTGGGAGTGGCGGACATTGCGGAAATGCAGAGCAGAGACGATGAGGAAGACCTGTTCCGGAGCCCACCTCCGAGAACAACTAGCAGTGGCAGAGCAGTGAGCAGCGTGATTGTCCGGCCCGGAGGCGGAGCAGAAAGCAGATCCAGCGGCCGACCCGATAGCAGAGCAGATAGCCGAGCTGATAGCAGAGCTGATAGCAGAGCAGATAGCAGAGCAGATAGCCGAGCGGACAGCAGACCCATTGGCAGATCAGGAGGCAGACCGGAGACCAAAACGGAAGGCGGAACCCGGAGCAGAGCTGGCAGTGAGACGGAGACCCGAGGATCCTTGGAGC
Source organism: Terebella lapidaria (assembly GCA_949152475.1). NCBI lineage: Eukaryota > Metazoa > Annelida > Polychaeta > Terebellida > Terebellidae > Terebella > Terebella lapidaria. The sequence continues at coordinate 39,620,409 of OX424564.1, forward strand.
GTACTTTGCCGGCAACCATTCAAGCAGTAGCCGGAAGCAGAGCCAGTTCAGCGGCTAGGGATGACGGAATGGAGTCTTCCGCGTCTGAACGAGGCCATGCGGACGTGCAGAGAGCCCGGAAGAGTATCCTGGTAGACCAAGCCAGAGCTACGCCCGGAATCCTGTCTCCGGTGGAAACCCGACCTCGACAGTCTTCCAGTGATCGGTCCGGAAGGAGCCAAGTCCGAGCACCAACCCAGAGTCCACCCTACACCTTCTACCCGTTTGGCGGTCCTTCAACTCAACCGTGTCCGTCCCATTGTTTCCCGGTGAATATTGGGGGACGGAGCGCTTCCGTCTTTGCGCCTGCAGTCCCAGAGCACGCCAGATACTATGCAGTACGTTGGGGACCGGAGCAGTGGGGGCCAGCCGAGATGAGAGACTCCGGCGTCTACGTGGAGACCATGGAGCAGAGAGAGTCACCGTTTGGTCTCGTCCCGACCCGTCAGATCGTCCGGATTCCAGATTGGTCCATCCGGGACGAACGCCTCAGGAATGGGTTCTACGTCCCGCCCCAGTGGAGCCTCCATGATCCCGATCTTCTTCCGGTTGATGCCAGAGGAACAAGCTTCGGACGACCGTTGGTACCACAGACCATTCCACCTCGTCCGCCGTCGGGGAGCAGTTCGCGCCGTGATACTGGTGGGCAGTAGTCGTCGCAAGTCGCCGCAAGTCGTCGCAAGTCAAGTCGGCGCAAGGAGAAGAAAGAAGAACCGTTTCCCGGATTCTAGTATATTTAAGAGTTAAAAAGTGGGAAACGGAACAAGCAAGATATCCGGGTACAGTGACGGTAAACTAGTTAAGAGGTACCAGTACCCGGATCACGGAAACAAGTTGTGTTTGATTTTACGGACAGTTTAACGGTTGACAATTTGTATATATGTGATATTGTTCTGTTCGGGACGAACAGAGTCTAAGGAAGGGGGAGTGTAACGGTTTTGGGGCGTACCCAAAGGTTTCCCCTAGGTAATTCTGTTAGTGTTTTGTGATATTATGGTTAAATAACCGTTTATTAAAATGTATATGTGTTTAAAGGTTCATACGGTTCCGCATTGTTAATGTTTTAAAGGTTTTCCGTCTTGGAACTTAGTAATTTATGATGTTGGTAAAGCCGGAGACGGAGACGGAACCGGAGACGGAGCCGGAACAATGGAGTACAAAAACGTAATGACGTTATTTCCGGAAGGTCATGTGATCAGCCTCGTTTTCGGTTTAAAAGGTGACGTGTCAGCCACTGATTGGTTCTAGAGTGTTTTTAGAAATCCGGAAAATATCAGTGTTTTGGCGGACTATGACGTCACAATAGGTTGGTCACGTGACGTGGGTCTCAGGTCTATAAAAGCCCCCGCTTCACAGCGGACGGCGGAGTTGGTGTCCTGACGTCGACCTGTGCAGACCCCTTCTCCCATAGCAGAGTACTCCCTTGTTCCGGATAGAGTCATCCAGATGATAGCAGTTAAGTCTTCCGACTGTGAACTTGGAAAATAAACATGAAAACTTCAACCGAGTTGTTTTTCCGTGTTCGTTAGGGAACTGGAAGTTATAATAAAGTTAGTTTCCCGGAAAAGACAGTTATACGGAGTAAAGGGAGATAAGACCACAGTCGGTTAAGACCAAGTTGTAACGACGTCTTAGGGTGATCTAAGAACCCAGATCACCGAGGAAGGAGACGGAGACGGAGACGGAGGTGGAATTCAACGGAGCAACTACGGAGGCGGTATCGGACGGAGCAGTTGCAGAGACGGGAACGACGAAGCAGTTGCAGAGGCGGTACCGGACGACGGAGTTGCAGAGGCAGTACCTGACGGAGCGGTTGCAGTAACCGGCAGTGGGAACACTTCCGAGAGACTCCATTTCAGGTGCAGTCGCAGGTTGCGGTGAGGCGGAGCCAACCGGAGCAGATTGCAGTGCGGCGGAACCTGACGGAGCGGTTGCAGTATTCGGAAACGGCAACGTTCCCGGATTCTTTATTCCAGGCGCAGTCGCAGTTTGCAGTAAGACGAAAAACGACGGAGCTGTTGCAGTAAAGCGGTATCCCGACGGAGCAGTTGCAGTACCCGGAGACGGAAACGCCTTCGGATCCTTACTTTACAGTTGCAGTTGCAGATTAGCAGTCGGACTACGGTTAAGAGGTCCATTCCAGACCACGCTACCAAACATTAGAGACTTCTAGCCGGAGTTCAACCGTACAGCAGTAGCAGTTTCCCGGAGTTTTACCGTTTCAGCTCCGGTTAAACAACAACTCACCCACCTCCCTAGAAAACCGGTTCATCAAGACGTCACAGAAGGGTGCAAACCCGTTACAATACTTTGAACAATACATTTACGATGATGTATTGTTGCCTGATTTAGTTGTCAGACTATAAACTAATAATTCAAAGAATAGAAGAACAAATATGCGAATGATGTATGTGGTGTACAATCGCTAGCAGACAACGGAAGCACATGGTGATATATGATCTAATTCTTTATTGTGATATATGTAGATATATGTCAGCAAATTGACTTTCTGTAGCGATTGGCGTCATATGTTCAGCCTTTTGTATTCTACTTTCGGAATTGGACCCATACCTGTATGTATATTTACCCATTTCTATATTTTTCTGATCATTGAACGGACATGATCTCGCTGCCGCTGTGTCCTTATCACTTTCTTCGTAACATTTCAATTGTCATGAAACAAATGAAATGACTATTGAGCAAACTTATATTTCTTTTTTGAACTCTTATATTTCTTATTTGACTATTCTAATGATTCAATGTCGATAAATACAGTTGCTCGATTGGGAACTTCAAATATTTATGGCAAACTGTGACCTGACCGAGCGAGTTGCCAATGGTTATAAACAGACTTCATGTGCCCAAGCAACCAGAGAGGGTAAGGCGCTAGTGTTTGGTGAGCGAGTAATTAGGGGTCACTGGTACATCAAAATACAGGCCTAAATGCATGTATAAAACTATGTGAATATACACTCAATGTACATGCATCTACATGAATTTTCAACAAGTGGTATGTGTCGGACCTACAGCGCTGGACAAATCGACTGCTATAGCGGGTAAGGACTTGTGAACTTGTTCCGGAACAAAACCTGTCTTCAATGAATAAACATGAAATACACACAAATTCTTCCTAACATAATTGTTCCCAACGGTTAATGCCAGTTACAAATTGATCCCTCGTATAGACAGGGTGCAACATATCCCCAAAGTCCCAAAAGTCAGATTGTTAAATTTAATAATGACATAAGTTCTAAGAAAAAAAACCCAATAAAAGCTGCACAGCGTGAAAACAAATTAGATAAGCTCTTCCTGATATGACCCTGGGGAGTCTTTTCTCGGAGAGAGCCAGCCTACGGGAGGTAGATCCAGACCCGACACGGGGGAATATCCAGGTGTTATGTTTAGGCCCTGTGGCATTTTTTGTTTGATGAAACCCAGAACCAGACAGTTTTATGATCCGCGTGTTGGAAGGAGAGGCGAGATGTGTCCATACATTCAATTTCACAGAACTATCACCATATGGCAGTTATATTGGGAGTGAAATCTCAATGTACGACCTAAATAGCGTACATGACTGTAAATATAGTATATTTTCTAGGATAAATGATTTGCACACAAAAACAATGTTTTTGCACACAAAAACAATACTATTGACGTAATGCAATTGATCAATATATTCCTAACATCGGTGAAATAGAAAGAAATAGCAACAACGGGAATGAGGTGGAGGGAAATAATGAACGGCGGTAAATTGCTATTGTTGGCATGTTGTATTGTCTCGTAAGGACAAGGTTCAATATGGTTTTGGGTTTTTTAGTGTACATTGCAACCACTTTGGTTAGTTTGGTCGTAATTACCCACAAACATTATTATTCTCATTATTGCAGTTACATACAATGAGTACACAAGAGTTTTATATTTTTAATTGAATGCTTGGTAGGGAAGGATTTTATCACAGGTATATCTTTCATTGTGAGATTCCACCTGTTGTTGGCCTGCCTCTATCAGGTGGTACATGGTCAATAACGATCGCCCGGCACACCCTCTAAACACAGAAAGAAAACGATAGTTATACCAATGTTTTTACGACTGGAGCCGCTAATCTCCGGCGGATAACTTGTTATTTGTAGCATCTCTTTCAAGTGCGATAAGAGTGCTTGTGTAGATTTGCGTTCATAGGGGAAACAGAGGTATCGCATTATTCTTCAAGGACTGCAATGCACATGTATCATAATGTTCCGACGTACACTGTAGACATTATATAGAAATAATCGAAATGCTACTGTATATAAATTATACTGTATATAATGCTACTGTATGTATATAATAATAATTATCAAAATACATGATCGCGTGTAGTTCCTTGCACGTAGTATAGCATATTGCATATTGACCTGTGAGCTATAAATGTGGCATCGTAAGAACTGATCTATCTACATGTATATATTAGGGGTGTATATTACGGGTATATCCACGGCTAGCCAAAGCCCATCCTGGCACTTAAGTCCAGAAATAAATTTTAATATTTATTTCTCACTTTTAAAATTCAATACGGGTTTATATTTGATATATATACTTGATATTTAACTACGGGTCTTACACATAACATTCCAGGTTATTTTTATATATTTATTCTCAGTTTCAAAAGTGAGTAAATAAATCATTCATAACGAAACGCTACTCGTTTCGGTTTTCCCCACTCTATTCAAGTCCTGACAGTATAATTCGTGCTAAAACAATATATTCTTAAATTTTATTTAATTCGGTAATTCAATCATATCACTACGGTAGTTCTCTTAGGACATTGCTCTTTTATTTTTATTTTTAAAAAGTTTGAAATATTTGTAGGGCGTATTAAATATTAAATATTAAATACGCGTATAGAATATTAAATACACTTAGTAAATGATTAAATATGCATATAAAATATTAAATATGCGTTATAAATGAATAAATTCGCATATAAAATATTAAATGCGCGTATAGAATATTAAATACATGTAATATATGATTAATAATAATAAATGATTAAACACCCGTCTAAAATATTAAATATGCGTATTAAATGATTAAATACCCGTATAAAATATTAAATACGCGTATTCAATAATTAAATACCCGTATAAAGTATTAAATACTCCCATTAAATGATTAAATACACATATAAATTGATTAAATACGTGCCACAAATATTTCAAACTTTTTTTTAAAAAATTAAAAAGCAATGTCCTATACGAGCCACCGTATATCACCACGTCTGGAACAAAATGAAGAGGAAATCAGGGTTGTCATTTCTTTTTTCGTAAAAAAAAAAACCATCAGCAGATTTGTGCAATATAATTCGCAAAAACAATTATAGTTCAGTACACAAATCTCATTATTTCGACGACATAATTCGCGCAAAATTATATGATTCTCGAAGAAGATTGTTTTAATAATTTAATTAACTAATTCATTTGTTCTAGAGATTTTATTTGCGAGGAAAATAATATTATTGGCCTCTTACGAAGGTGAACAAAGTACGATATTTTATTCCTCAAAACTGAGGAATATTCATTGCAAATATTGAATCCTTCTATGGACGTGTTTATTATTTTAGGTGCATATTCAATGCATTATTAAAATAAGATTGATCATGCATGAAAAATAATTCAATATGCAAAAAAATTATTGAATATAATAAATCATCAATATGCATATCAGTATGCATACAAAAATTTAATAATGAAAAAAAGGATTAGGAAGGTGTATAAATTATGAAATATTCTTATGAAATTACTAAACATGTGTATTGAATAAGTGTTTTTTTCTTTCTTTTCCTAATCAAGCAAAGTGTCATACAAGCCACCGTAGCTATATCCGTATTACTATTTTATTACAATTATTGTATACGTATATTAATAATTTCGGATGCATATACTCATTTATGACGCGAAATTGATATTTGATACATGTACTTACCATTAACTATGTATAAAAAGCATCATATGTATACAAAATTTAAATACATGTACAAATTCCAAATACATGTATTAAATGATTGAGAGGCGTATGAAATAATAGTATGTGTATAAAATAATCAATATGCACAAAAATTTATTATCGAGGCATAAGAACAATACAAATGCATATATATTAATTGATCATTGAATATGCGCATAAATCACCAATAGTGTCATATTTCACCCTTTTGGAATAATAGGAAAATTATGAGACGGGTTGGAGAACTTTTTCCACTGAAAACACCTTGTCAGATAGAAAGCATTCGTACATATATGCGTTGTTAACTTGGTGTATACAATTTTATAGGAGTGTTATGTTCGAGTGCTATGTATTTCAGCACGTTTTCGGATCGAATTGCCATTTCCAATATCTGATCAATGTTACAAGATTCTTATTTTCACCAATCTCGATCTCCCACGCATTACGAGGAAAATAAAAATTTCACAGTAAAACACAAACAAGCAATATTCCTTGGCATAGTTTCCACAGGCCACCGTATAATTGTGGACTGCCGGAATCCTCGGTGCGAGACAAGGAGAGGCATCCCCCGATCTATTTATAACTATAACCTCCCTACCTGATTTGGCTTGAGCTAATTCTATCATCTACAATCACCAGAGAGCAGCACTGATGATGTCCACCTGGTACGACTGTATGGGCACCAGATATATTACAGTATACGCATAAGACGATCTGGTACCCATTATCATGGGGACCAGGTTTTGACCTGGTACCCATCTTATCGTACCAGATGTATGAATCGGGTGACTCAACACACTTCACACAATCGAAACTTGTCCTTAATGGTCTCTCTCATTCCTTTCTAGATATATGTCTCATGAACAGGGTCTAGCGTTTTCGAATCAGACATATGTCCCACCTGTTTATGTGCTCTCTCTATAATGGCATCTCGATACTCTTTGGGTAACACCAATCGAGGGTAATTGGGGTGGTTAAAGTGGGTACCCTCATACCGTATAGCACCATCAAGTATTTCATAATCGGACTCCTCTGACTGGGCCTCTTCAAATAAGTCCAGAAATTCAATTAATTGATTTTGCTTCATTTTGTCTAAGTCCAGTCCGTCATGAGTAAGAAGTGTCTTTAACGTCGTCATCAACTATTTTGGTGGTGTCAACAAAAATGTTAACGCCACATTTACAATATACCCCAAACCTTTTACTTCTTCTATACCAAAGTGACACTTACTTGGCTGTGATTTCAAGACGGCTGACCTAAGTATGTCAAACACTTCTTTTACGTGTTCGACATGTTCATCATTATTGTGAGAAAACACTATGACGTCATCTACATATATCATCACAAATTTACCTATAATCCCTTACATCACCTTGTCCATTGTACGCTGAAAAACAGCGGGAACATTTGTAAGTCCAAACAGTATTTGTAAGAGCTTGAAAAGTCCAGGGTGGCAACGGAACACGGTTTTCTCCACGCTGTCAACGTCTATAGGAGTCTGATGATATCCAGCCTTTAAGTCCAGGGTTGTGAAAACTCCGCTTCCACCAATCTGATCGAAAATGTCCTGGATGAGGGGTATTGAGTAGTGGTCCTTCCTAGTCACGATGTTCAGTCTCCTGTAGTCAATGCAGAATCGCACAGTGTTGTCGGGTTTCAGGAGGAGACAGGTGAAGCCCACGGCGAAGAACTGGGTTGAACATGTTGTCTATGGCTTTATCGATGAGTTGTCGTTGGCTACCAGCATTCTATAGGAGGGTAGACTAATTGGAGGTCCACCAGTGTTGATAGTCATTTTTGTCAAGTTGCATAATCCATTACTGTCATTCTTCCCAGAAAACATGTCACTATTCTGTACAATGAGGCCCTCGTGGCCTGTAGACGACAGTAGTGGCACTACACTGGCACAGACCGATATCAATGGCCATCTTGTGCCAAATCAGTTTTGCACACTCTCATCATAATCAATTACGCCAGTTCCTTGACGTAACACGTCGCTACTGATGATCATCTCATGTGATATATTTTGCACTATTGTGACTGTTACAGGTCGTCTCATCTTATCGATCAGCACGGCGGCCTCTTTGAGGTTGTTTATCTTCTGACCACCTAGCCGCTGAAGTGAGCCGGCCGGCAAGAGTGTAAAATTCTGGTGTGTATCCTTGCACATACCCAAAATTGTCACGTCGCAATAGACTGCAGGAAGCGCCCGTGTTGATTAATGCAGTCACAGTCACACCATGCAGAGTCAGGGATATATTTGGGCGCTCTGCATACACTTACTCTGCATAAACCTGCGACACTTACTCGTTTTTTCACCAGGGGCGCAGTCTTTTTGTGAGCGGGCTTCTGGCCAAGCCCATGTTCCACCTTGGCCAACTTACTCATAAGTTGTTCCTCACCCTTCGAGAGCTTAGCAATGGTGGCCTCTAGGTCACTATCACTGGACAAATCTCCATCGGCGTCTCCTCTCGCCGAGCCGTACATAGGCGTCTTTCTTCTCAGAATATCCAGCCGCGGCAGTTATTGCTTGCTCGAGGTCCTGATGGTTGGTCCCTTCAACCAACTTATAAGCCATCTCGTTCGACGATAGTCCACGGGCATATGCACAGATAAGTATCTGGTTTTGGTCGTCGTTACATTGGTTTGTCAGATAGGCGGCATCGGCCACTTCACGGAAGCGACACGAAAAAGCCGCTTCCGGCTCGTAGGCTGACTGTCGCGTTCCCTCCACCTTAACTGTCAGAGCCACCGCTTCATCAATGTGGTGGAACGAGCGCTGTAGATGCTCCCTCAGATCAGCGTAGGGAACAGCCCACTTTGTGTTGCTCGGTGTACTGCATAATGAACCATTCCATCTCCCAGCGCAGCAAACCGGACACAGCGGAAGATGCAAGCTCTTTAACGTGAGCCTGTCCAACTAGCTGGAACCTGATGTTTATTTCTTTCACCCAGTCACGTGCCAGGGCTGTAGTCGAGCCATCACATTGGGTCGTGCGGCGGATTAGGGACTTATCTCTTTGTATGCTAGCTGCTTGTATGGCGCCCCTCGTGTGGAGATCTTCTTGTCTCTCCTGTTGCTGCTGCTCCTCAATCACGGCCAGGCCCAGCATATACTGACCAAAATGTGTTGCATCCATTTTAATCTGTTAATCTTCAGATTATCGCCCTACAAAGGCTCCCCAAGTGTACCTTCACCACTCCTTATAGGGGTAATGCTCCAAGCTCGACTTGTAGCACAGGCTTTGGATGGATAACACCTCAGTGAGATTAACAGCGTTTATTCAGCGTATTGACAGCGATAAATTTTACTTACAAGGAAAATTTAACATTTCTAGGTTTTGACTAAAAAAAAACAACATTCCAATATCTGACCGGGACCATATTCCTAAGTTTGTTACACTTATCGACTTAGTACGATAAAGCTACAATATTAATAATCAAACTCATAATTTGTATGTAAAACACTGGAGAGGTAAAACTCTCATTTTACACTCTGATTATCGCTAATATTATATATACGTGTGACACAAGTTACTATAATACACTGGGTATACTATCCTTACACTGTGCGTGGGAAATGAATGGAATGCTGGTGTAATATGGGCTGCCATGATTTTCCGTGGGAAAATGTCAAGCGTTAGGTTTATAAACAAACCGCGGGAATATTTGACGCAGTTGCCATGGGAATTCTGATCTATCATGATCGATCTCAGTTCATTTACATTTCGTATTCGGTTTTCTGGCTCTTAAGGTGAGTTCTCACGTATATATAGTATCGTTGACCAAGGAATCATACTTCCCAAGTTAAATTGTCCCAGTATCACAATTGACATTTGACTGTTTATTTTAGTGTGTTGCCAGTGGCCACTCTATTATCGCTCATGTCGGCCTAACATATTCTGTCGCTGCCACTGTCATCGTACTACCATATACATATCTGGACCACCATTCAGAATAATGTTTAGTATGTAGTTTTATAGTGGATTTGTTAATCGAATATCATGTATTTGTCTCATAATTCATAGCTACAAGTATAATGACCATTGCTGTATTTATCACGGTGCTAAATCAGATACATGAATGATATATTCTACTACTTCTCATATTTTTATTGTAAATAGCCATATATATTGTATGATTTCTAAGGCAGTTGCCAAGTGAATTTTGACCCGTTGTCATCGATCTCAGGTTATTCAAATTTCGTATCTGGTTTTCTGTCTCTTCAGATCCAGACGGAATCTGCTGGCCCGTGTTGTGATGTATATAAATAAACGTTATTAATCATAACGACTGAGTCATCTTGTGTCACACACTGAGCAGGAGAGAACACCCGCAATAATTTATCTTATGGCTCTTTGGTAAACACAGCGAAGCAACTACCGTTACATAATGACTGCTCTTATAATGACTTATTGTGACAAACGAACGGACTCACCGATTCAGTGTTGCTTTTTGTGGTAGATTGTATAAACATCGGTCCAAAATACTTCAGAGGCTTTACCTATCAAATCTAGTAGGCAATATGAATATTCTTACTCATGTGTGTTCATTTAATGTCCCTGCAGATGTAGAAATTGAGTAGATCTATATATATATCCCAAATGACACACATACAATTTGGGTTTAAACGTTTGGTATAAAGGTAAAACTAACAGTACTGAAGCAGGTTTGAGTCCACTAGGTTTGACAGGTGTTCTACCCCTATTCACTTACATGTAGAATAATAGTCGATTTTTGTTGACACATGTTTTAACATGGTGTGCCTATTTGGGTAGGTCTGTACATTCTGATTTGGCTATATATGCCATAACATGGTGATCAAAAGTGACCACTGTATGCTACTATATTCCCCTATTTTATTATTGCATTGTTTCATTTCTTGTTTCATGTTCTCGTTTCGTTTCTAGATAAATAATTGAAAATGGACTTCCAGCCAGTGGAATGCGTGTTCATTGTTAAAAGATTGACCCACAAAAGGTTGATGTATCCAAGCAGCAGAGGTTGCTCCGTGATGTTTGAATTCCTATTGAGGGAAGTATACACTGGTCTATGCCTGACAGGCATACTGATGAGGCCTGCGAGGCCGAAACCAGTTCATACTACAGTCATTCGTGTAGTTGCGTGATTCAGGCAGTTCCGTGAAATCTGGGGATATTTCACTTCGCAACGAACTAAACATATGTTGCAACAAAAATGTAGTTATATCACGTTGAAGTACCATAACTCGCCTCTATATTGGCGGAGAAAATAATTCCCTGTCTGATTTTTTTAAAAAGAGATTTCAATGTAAGCATATAGTACTCACGGTCCGTTTCGCCCGCGTGAACACCCGAAAATCGCTCATGATATAATAAATGTGTCAAAACATCATCTCTTTGGTCAGTTCACAATATATTTTCGTTATAAAAGTATGGGGAATATGTATAGATCAAAATATGAGATTTTCAGACGTTTGTCATATATTGTCAGCTAACGCTGAGTGGTAACTGAATTTGAAAACATTCGGGTAGTTGCGTGAAACGTCATTTGGGGCGGTGAATATTGGGGGCACAATCACATATACATAATTATGCGGGCTTATATGGTAAATAATGTGATATGTAGAGATGTTCACAGATGTTCCGCATTGTTTCATTTAACATGAAGGCCAATGATATTCCCCGGAATAGATGTCCATGCCTTCTTTCATGCGCAGGGATACATACTGCCACTATATTATGAATACCGGTATTATTGGTTCAGAACGTGGCGAGTTATATATGTTTATGCCTCTTGGGAAGTGATGTAACCAAAGATATTTTATTTTTACCTAAATTATCAATGAGTAGCCTTTGTATATCGTGAAACTTTGGCGAAAAATTTGGTTCGAAAATTGGCAAGAAATTCACATGGATCCAGATCCCTGGAAGACAAAATCACACACTATGACGTTTTAAATCTCGATTATCGAAATCGCATTGTATATTTATAACGCCCAACTCAAGAGAGTTCCAGGTAAGGTCGCATAGCCTAGCCGACAGAAAGGCTTTTTCATAAAATAAAACGGACGCGTGGTCTGCGTGTACACGTAACGTGTTTATCAAGAAACGTTTTCAATTTTCACGGCTATGAGGCATCGTTTTGTTCATTGGTGCGATATCTCTGCTCGGAATCGTATAGAATTATGATTAAATATGAAGTGAAGTAGTCCGATGTTGGCAATAATATCTGTAATTGGCAATGAAACGGTCCCTTACCACACAGACTCTACGCAAAATGCAGTTTCACGGAACTACCCAAAATTGTTCCGGACATTATGCTTTATATCTGTGGAAACAACATACACATTCTCGCCAAATTTCCGGTCGTTAAAGGGCACGATATTTGCTGTCCTTCATTACATAAAGAATAGGAAATGCGATCAGCAACACATAGATTCATTTTTCCAAAATATTACTCGAAACTGCCTGAAAGACTGTATAATATGTTATTATTGCACACATATATACCATTCTCTAAGTACAGGGGAAACGTTTCAAAAGTACATGTAGAAGTATTTCATGTCTCCATATTTTTTAAAAATTATATGTACAATATCGTTTTGTTTATGAGTCTGGAAAGATTTCAATTTCTTTTCAGAGTCGAACCCCCAAGGGCATCTGTAGACAGCAAAAAATGTTGTTGTGTGATTGGATGTCACAACAGTGGATCCAAAATGAAGAAATGGAGCAAGGAGAGCTGTGATGTACACAGAAGGGCAAGAGAATTTTGTTCCTGTCCAGAACCATATCAGCTGCTGTCGTTCCCGTCAGCCGCCAAGAGTGAGGCACTCCGCACTGGATGGACAAGATGTGTCAATTGACAGCTAACACCAGGGGGAGCATGGCAGCCGAACAATGACAGTCGGATTTGCTCCATGCATTTCGTTGACGGGGCATGACTTCCCAGTCGTCAACATGGGGCATGACAACATCCCATCCCAGTACATCCATCTGAAACGTGAGCTGCCAACTACGAGACTAGACATCAACAAGCGAACAAAGAAAGCGCATGATCCATCGCCCACACTCCAGGACAGTTCGCCAACCACAACAGAAGCAATTTCAGAACCCCAACTAAGTCATATACCCATGGATCATGCCTATGGTTCCGACTGGCAGGATTCATCCAACAACTGCAATATTCACAAAAAGAAAACCGCCACGGTCACTGTTCTGAAAGAAAGAATAAAAGGCTAAAGGCCGAAAATGAGCAACTGCGAAAAACAGTGAAAGTGATGATGTATTCGGTGGGAAAAGCAAGATGATGCTGTACATAGGCATGGAAAAGAAAGTGTTTGACGCCATCTATAACACCGTGGAACCAAAAGTGAAGAAAATAACATACTGGAAAGGGCCGAAGAGGACGGTGAATCGAGTCAAAAAGGTGAAGAATTTTGCAAACTAAATTGAATAGTGGAATACAGGATACATCTAGATCTTTTAATACACACAGATATGTGCACGTACCTCGGTGAAGCCGGGAGGTAAAAAACCTAATGAGCGCATGTAGTCTTCCGCCAGTGTCCCGATAGAAAGCCCACGACTCCTGGCGCTCAAGCTTCCCTCCAGTTCAGTATCTCCTTGGCCCAGGTAGAGGAAACATCGTCCACACGTGTCCCTCACCTGACACGGGACATTATCATGAGTTATAAGATTTGGCATTTCAATACTTGTCATCTGATCAGCTGACATATATATAGGAAACTATATATCAAGAATACTAAACAATGTTTAGTATTCTTGCTATATATTTTGACAAATCAAATATTACAGCCGTACATCTATCAAATTTGTACGCTGTTCGTGTGTCTATATGGCAGGCGCAGGAATTATATATATCTATATTACCAGAAACCCATAAGAGAGACATATGGGTTTCTGATATTACTAATACTGTAACAGAAAATACCTACCCATAACTGTAAGCAGGTGGAGTGAAAACCGGTGGCTATTACTCGATTGTCACAAAACAATTCTGCCCTATGATATACATCCATGTATGTGTTATTGAATAGTTGCCACAGAGCGATATCGTACCATGCAGCCCTTGAACCGTCTACATTATGTTTAATTTCTAATTTACAGATCTCAGTATTAGTCTTATTTCAGTCCTCATTGTAATATTTACATTTGTGTCCAACTATTGGTTCATATTATTTTTATTTATGGTCTATGGTTCATGTACTTCATATTTTCATGTCATATGTTTTCTTTTTACATGTATGTATTCATTTTATGTATGTTATTTATATGTAAATGTAGGAGCCTCAGCGAGAACAGTGCTTTGCACTGATGAGGTACTCATGGGTAAAGAAGAATAATGTAGAATATTTATGACTGTTATCGCTCAAAACCCCTCCCTTACACATTCTCTCACTCCACATACACGTCACAGATTCACCGCCCATGCACAGACTTACCTTGCGTCATCCAGCACGCACCGTCCTCGCCACCGCACCACATGTAAGCAACTCTGATCACAACGTCATTCTCCACATTCCCCCCAATCACAACATTTCCAGACACCAGACCACGCCTCTCCAGATATGACATCATATTCAACCTATCACAACACTACTTCCGTCCCACGAAGCGGGAAAATCCCAGACACTCAGCACATGGCCCCGTGTTTCCCGCTCTTGTGTTTTTGATTCTGATAAGAGAAGACATGAACTAAAGATATAGAATATAGATATAGAGATTTCATGGTTGTAAACGAACAGGTTAACATTAGTTTTACTAGTTAAGTCTATTACTGACCATAATAAAAAATAGTTAAAATAAGAAACATTTATTATTGGACTCAACAAGGTAAAGGTTTTGTCCAGTAGAGATTTCATGTCTGTACCCATAATGTTGGGGGATTGACTCACATGTATGGTAGTTATCAGTAATTGCTGAGAGGGAGGGGGACACACCTTAATCACTGATGCTGAATCCAAGATGGTATGGTACTTCAACAATTTGAATCCCGTCCATATCTTCCAGCAACATACCCACGATACACACAATCATGCAACCTTATTGTTTGCGTGTGCACACAACTACAATATGCTGGATTATGTTGCACATAATCCATTTTGTGTGACTCGTATGGTCCTTCGTATGCTGTTCCTTTTGCTCCTCCGTACCTCATTATTTATGCAGCCCTGCGCATGCGCTTTGCAAACCAGTTCGCCATTGTTTCAAGAAAATCAATACCACTCCCGGCTAGATTCACAACCGAGTTGCAGACTTCCTGGTTCAGAAAGCATTGGTCGGGGTTCGGAACCTGTCCACCACTTCAGAGTTCAGACTTCCCATCACACTAGATCTCCTGCACCGGATATGTCACGTCACCCATCTAGTTCTTTCATCATCCTATTATAACACTATTCAGCTGAACCAAATTCAATTCCCTAATCCTACCCCCAAGTTTTTCTGGTCTTCACCCATTACAAACATTCAGAAGGCCGAACTCATACCATTGTCATAAATTCCTGTCTCCCACCCAACCACCTGAACTGCCCTGTACAAGCCCTCAAAACTTACCTACCATACCGAGGCAAAAAGCCGGATCCCCTCTTTGTATCACCGTTAGGGTTACCGATTACACGTGCCGAATTTGTTGCACACCTTTCAAAAGCGATCAGGTTTTTGAGACTAAACCCATCTTTCTACAAGTCCCATAGTTTTCGTATTGGGGCAGCTTCCCATGCTGTTAGATCAGGAATGTCAGATGCACAGATCAGATACCTGGGTCGTTGGAAGTCAGACGCCTTTCTACATTATATTAGACTGGGGTAGGCTGTGGGGAGCCATCATCTTGTGCATGGTCGGTGAACAAGATGGTTGTGGCGGTTGGCTCCCAGATATTCATTTATCATTTCTGTCTGATGTCATTGTATATCATATTTGTCATTTGGCTGTACATTTTACATTACGTTGTATATACGCAGAGATTTATGTCAGGTATTGTTTATAACGAGAAAGTTATGTATAGATTTAATAAACAAGGCCTAATTCCCAGTCCAGTTTTTGTTATTTTATTCAGGAGAACACACAAATGCTGGATTATGTTGCACATAATCCATTTTGTGTGACTCGTATGGTCCTTCGTATGTTGTTTCTTTTCCTCCTCCGTACCTCATTATTTATGCAGCCCTGCGCATGCGCTTCGCAAACCAGTTCGCCATTTTTCAAGAAAATTAATACCACTCCCGGCTAGATCAAAACCCTCCTCCCCCTCCCACATCATTTTGTTACTCTCAGATGGTTTACCTCGCTCCAGCCAGGTACACGTTTTGTTTGCTAGTATCACCTTGTTTGTAGGTTATCATGATTATCTGTTTGTATTACATCCAATGTACATTATTGTTGTTATTACATCGGGTGACTATTAATTTTAGTAGTCCTTCAATTATCCAAACTATTCCATCAATCAGATTTTCTGTCATTGTCATTCATGTTCTTTTATCATTTTGTGTTTTCTCCTCCAGCTTAGGGTATGTCGTGTTAAAACTATTAGTTATCTAGGATGGTTCTCAGAGCGGTTGGCTCCCAGATATTCATCTATCATTTCTGTCTGATGTCATTGTATATCATATTTGTCATTTGGTTGTACCTTATACATTACATTGTATATACTAAGAGCATTATGTCAGGTATTGTTTATAACAAGAAAGTTCTGTATAGATTTAATAAACAAGGGTTAATTCCCAGTCCAGTTTTTGTTATTTTATCCAGGAGAGCACGCAAATAGTATTTCAGTGGCTGTCACTGACACCGGTGTGGATTGTGCTACATATGTTTGAAAGAACTTTATTTCTATTCCAACAGTTATTCATAATTTGAGTTTTATATTGTCCTCATTATAATCATATCTATCGGTATTAGGTCGATAAATATATGCATGTACATCATGATGATGATGATGATGAGGGGGATGAGGGGGATGATGATGATTATGTAGGCCTACATGTATGTGTGTATCTAAAACCTGATCTTTTTACTAAAACCTGACCTTTTTTCATTACACTCCGTGTATGGCAATATACACCTATGAGAGTAAAACTTTTTTTACGTCTGCACGTCAACTAAAATTAGTTACTGCGAGGAGTCAAATATAGTTTACTTGCACACGTCAAAAAAAAGGTGCACAAATACATCAGACAGGGCCGGTAAACCACCACTGCCCGATGTATATGTGCACTTTTTAGGTAACCACGGTAACCTTGATGTATTCATGGTGCTTTCAAGTCTATGATTATAATATATCATGTATACTTTTGTCATTTAATAGTTATCACATGCATGGCGCGTGACAACATGGTGAAGAGCAATAATATAATCTTTGTTTTTTTTCACGAGTCCATGACCCACGTGGGTAAGCGCTCGCAGCAACGGCAGCACATGCATCTTCAATCTTCCCAAAGCAATCTAGGATGGTTTGATATCAATCTGAAATAGAGAAACAAAGACAACACTGGTGTATATATCTATCTCGACAGCATTTGCTAATTAAAAAACATAACAGACCCCCATTGGTATAATAGTTGCATTCATTTCCAAAATACTGTTACCGTCTTGCCGTGCTCAAAGTCACAGATACGCACATACTTGTATACAGGGCTGCAAAAACGCCATAAATCAGACGTTGGAATTTGGCAGCTAATGCAGTGCAAAGACAAACAAGCATCTCCTCTCATGTCTTTGAAATATTTTGATGTGCAACCTCCTGTCCAGATTTCGGTGAACGGTCACCAGTAACAAAGTTTTTACGCACAGCCGTCTCCCAAAATCCACGACACTCGGTAAAAATAAATTGGTTTGCCAGAGTAAACTAATCACAGCGATGCACCTCCCACCTGTCGGCAATATCGGAAAGCAAAACAAAATGTTCATGGGCACATCTGTGCGAAGTATCAGTGTCACAGGATATTTCTTCATCACGAGAACGATCACCAAAGTTAGCCAATTTCCTACATTATTTACTCCTAGCAGTAAGAAAAAAATTACTGCAACTTTTGTTAACGCTGGTAGGTAAATTTTTTTTTTTACGTGAATGTTTTTTTACTCGTAGCAGTCAACTTTGGTTTACTGTAAAACCTAGTGTTCCTGACTGATAACAGGCATTACATTACAGTTCCTGACTGATAACTATTGTCATACACGTCGTACAACTGTACAGCATCCATTTCAGGTCCATGGTAGATATGACGATTCCATTGGAAATACCCAGACGTACCTTCATGACTTTGGTTGGAAATTATGTAGCAGGAGTAATCTTCATCTGTTACATGTCATTGTAGCTAGTTATTATTCACCATGTATTTCTTCCTGTCGTTTAATAGTACCTCGGTAATTATAATTATACGGTTTGTTTTGCCCAGTGTATCTACTTTCGTTTTGTTCATTAGCTGCCAATTAGCTGCCAATGGTGGTCTTCATATATTCGATGATATGAAATATGTTTTGGATTAATATTTTGTAATATCTATGAAGATAAAATCATATGAGTAAATTCCTAGACGAAATTATTCACCAGGTAGAATTAACGTCTGGATTCTTCCACACAATATTGATGATTGATGCGTACGTGAAGACCGGATAAAGATAGACAGATTCAGGAACCAGCCGGGCAAACACGGATAACACCAAACAATTGCGCACAACTACGGAATGTCTCATATGTCATAGCACTGTCAACATGTCTCGCCACTCTGGATGGAATTAGTCCCCGCCATTCGACTTATTGGCACAGTTTCCAGTTATTGACACGCTCGCTCGGTCACTGTTAATGCTCCGTCGCTCAGTCTATCTGCTTACTTCCAGTGGATTGACTCTGTGACATATTTCTTGCTGAAAAAAGGAAGAACGTCAAACCGTGTCTCCGTTACAAGGTCACACTAAATGTATGGTGCAATCCTTTCACCTCAGATCGCAAATCACAGAATGTCGGGGGATCAGACTTCGCAGTCTCCAGCAATTTAGAATGTTAACACTTACAGATTTGTATATCTGATTGATATTCATGGTGTCCAAGCAATGAGATTCCGGAAATATACACTGGAATTAAAGAGAACACACGTAAATTACAACTCGGCCTATTGATGCAAATCAAGACATACAAGTAATGTATAATGAGGATTTATTTTGTGTTGCTATCAACAGTGTTTGTTACAGAGCCGTATTGCTGCCAAGGGAGAAACATTTTAACTCAAAATTTCGAGATACTTACTCAAAATTTCGAGATAATAACTCGAAATTTCGAGATAATAACTCAAAATTTCGAGATAATAACTCAAAATTTCGAGATAGTAACTCAAAATTTCGAGATAATAACTCAAAATGAACTAAAAGTTACGAAATAAATCATATATAGTAATATCTCAAAATTTTGGGTTAATATCTCGAAATTTTGGATTAAAAGTTACGTCTCGAAATTTTCAGTTAATACCTCGAAATTCTGAGTTAATATCTCGAAATTTTGAATTAATATCTCGAAATTTCGAGTTGATATCTCGAAATTTCGAGTTAATATCTTGAAATTTCGAGTTAATATCTCGAAAAATCGAGTTAATATCTCGCAAATTTCGAGTTAATATTTCGAAACTTTGAGTTACTATCTCGAAATTTTGAGTTACTATCTCTAAATTTTGAAACGGAAAGTTCGACTTACTGTCTCAAATTTTCGAGTTATTATCTTGAAATTTTGACCTAATATCTCAAAAGTTTGAGATAATAAGCCAAAATTTGGAGATATTATCTCGAAATTTAGAAATTTTGAGATAAAAACTTTCAGGCCTGGCAGCAATACGATTCCGTAGTTTCTGGTATATGAAACTGTGTGATTCGGCTGCTGGCCTCACGATGGACTAACCAAACTCACTCATTAGTGTCTTACCTATCGAATACCTATAGCAATCAAATGCGCAATTACAATTTCTCACAAAACGTATTATCAGATATTTGAATGAATTATCCAACTGAAATATCATCTAAACAAATGACTACTATTTATCTTTCATTAATTCTATTAAAACTGTTGACGACGGACTAAATTCGTTCCAGTCAGCTGTGCACCGGTTACAAATGGTTTGAGTACATGCACACAACAAATATTCTGAGCAATTGTCGTTATTACCATGAGTTCCACATCGACACACGACACAGCGTGTCCTGCTTAAGGATTGATTGCATGTGATAGTCATGAACCTGGCAGTGACCAGCTGTCCATTCACTTATAATGTAAATATAAAGGTAACAAATTCATGAATTTACACACTTCCAATCAACGTGAAATTTTGCCTTTCTGATTGTTAGCCATCAAGGATTACTAACCGAGACTCTGCTTCTTAATCAGCAATGTTAAATTTGTTAAATTCATCTTTTTCATATGTCATTTTTCGACCTATTTCTCAGTCTACAAAATACACTCACAACAGGGCGAGCGAAAGGATTATGCTGTGCAGCAAATAGCTAGTGAGGCCAGTAAAACTCACAGGTGATATGCACTCGGGTGCACCGAGGTGTTTGGGATTATGAATGTTCAGCTCATTGCATTCATCTCACAGAAAGTATAGCCCTAAATATTCTCATTATTTTGACGACAACAAGGAATAAATATATGCAACAGCCAGTGCTTGTCAAGCAGAACACTCGAATCTTCGTTTTGGTGAAACGTATAAAATGATTTATCTAATCATCAAATTGCACAGCTTCGTGATATGATTTATGAAACCATGTCTCGGTTCATCATCCATGAATATATATGTGTGTGCTAGCCAAGTTTTAGGTCAGGGGATTGTATTGTTTTGGCGATTTTGTTACCTTTATTTTCACATCATAAGTCAATGGAAAAGTGCCTCAGTGCAGTCACCGGTAAGTTAACCTTAACGGAGATATCTATACTAAATTCAAACTTTCACTGTCACTGTATCGTAAATTGAAGCGAGACCGGTAATTATAAAAGCCTGTTTCACATAACAGGAAGTGAATTGAGTCCCAAAGTTTATGCAGACATGACTTTCAGGCTTTAAAGTCTAACTAGAGTGTATAATTTTTATGTTCTTATACCGTGGAGATGGTTTCCCGGATCATTTTGGTTTTTACAGAACTTGAAAATGTCAACCACAACCGGAGATATTTCTATTTTCGTGAATTACTTTTTTCCAATCTATCAGCATTTTGAAGGACCTCATTAATTATTATAATTAGATATTCATGACGTCATATGAGTCAAGACCATAATTAGCTATCTAAACCTCATTTATGCAAGGGTTGTGATGTAGATAAAGGTTCCTATAGAAACTGATATGTTTTGTGGTAATGCATAGTCAGTCTTATGATATGCCATCATGTTGTCAAGGCTACACATTCAGAGCTAGCGCCCCTTAGCAACCAGCTGTTGGGTGGGTTGCTATGGACAATTGGACTGTTAGGACATGTGAAGGTGCTACTTTCTTCCAACATTTTGACAAAGGATCATAATGTAACAAAACTTGAGGTCCTAATGATGTGGAATTATCAGTGGTTAGCAACAAAATCTCCATAGCAACGTGGTTGGTATGGGCCATATTCCGGCTCTGGTTGCCATGACGCCAACAAATTTTTTTTAAACTTTGAATATTTTCTGTATGGAGTCATTATGTGGAACAAAAATTATTTTCATGTTCTTTAATATTATGCAGTACTGGTTTCAATGAGCTCATTATCTTTCAGTGACTCACATGACGTCATCATTGCTCATTTGCATATTTGCATATGAAACCGAAAGGTCAATAGGACATGTCATAAACAAACCGCCATAAAATAGTGACTATTCAAGATATTTCAGTTTTGTAAAAACAGAAATGATCCCTAGACTTTTGTCTTTGATATTGACACTAAACTAAAAAAAGTTATTTTTTCACTCTAGTTAGGCTTTAATATATAATTTGGACAAAATGTTCTGTGATGATCTTTTAGAAAAAGAATTTGGCTGCTGTATGTATTACAGCGCGCTACCGATTACGTATTGACTCGGTTGGGACTGAATTCAATATACAATGACAAATCTGCTAATTACGTCCAAAAGTAGTAATCTATAATTGTTGTAGACAACCATCATATTTTGACCATATGATGAAGTGTATATGTATATATGTATAGTTTAGGTATTAGTACACATTATGATAAATGTCATAATGTCATCAGGACAAGGAAAGGCAGATGTATACAAAGTTAAAGTTTATGCTGACTCATATTGCCTCATTGCATTTGAAAACCATTGGAGGAATTGGATTCAACACAGTTTGAATTGATTGCAACAGCATAACATATATACAGCGACTAGTGGAACCTCAAGTCAAAACACATGGAGTTTATCATATTGGAAATAAAATATAAAAAACGACACCGAGTGGCTCGTCATTTCGCCACCCGGTAACATTAGCAATCTATAATTGTTTGTAGAATATGTACACATGCAAGAAGTAATCTATGATTGCTTGTAGAATATGTACACATGCAAGAAGTAATCTATGATTGCTTGTAGAATATGTACACATATTAGAGGCAATTTACATTGTTAGTGAATACAATAGGGGGTTATCAAACATCATTCAACAGGGGGCAGCATTGTACTATCAGTCCTTTTTGGCGCCAAAATCACAAACGGATATCGTCTGTAATCATTAATGACGTACATTTTGGCGGGATAATTACGTTTATATTGATAACGCCAGCAAAAACAGTAAAATGACGTCATAAGACTGATAAAGCAGTGCTGCCAGATACTAACTCGGGAATTAAAAAAAAATAAATCTCCTTCCTTTGATTGCAGGTATTTCTGATAACCCCTCATTGGTAAATATTCTTAAAACAAGAAAATATTTTTATGGTTAGCCTGTTATCATTGTTATCCGTGTCTGTGCCAACTGAATTAACTGTCGCAGAATGGACAACAGATATTAACTCACACTTTGAACACAAACTGCCTGAATTCCACAGGGATGTAACTGTCTGTCCTCACATCTTCTATCGCCTAAATTGATCCATTAGCTGCTCCCAGGATATGTTTTGTTGTCTAGCGCATCCGCTCGAAAATGGAAAAGTAATTCAGGTCCGCCTTGCCCTTTCAGTACGGAAGCCGTATTACGGAAGCGTAGAAGGGCCACCCAGGAATTTTTTTTTTTTGAATTCCCGACTTAGTAACTCGATAATATCGACTTAGTATCTCGATAATATCGACTTAGGATCTCGATAATATCGACTTAAGAGTGGATCAGGCGCAGGAAGATTTATTTTTTTCAAATTCCCGAGTTAGTATCTCGATAATATCGAGTTAGTAACTCGATAATATCGAGTTAGTATCTCGATAATATCGAGTTAGTATCTCAATAATATCGAGTTAGTAACTCGATAATATCGACTTAGTATCTCGACTTAAATCACAGCACATGATGTATAGTCTAAATAAATTTTACTGATTTTATATGAGAGTCAAAACATTACTGATTTTATATGAGAGTCAAATACTGTTAGAACTATATGTAATTAATGTAATTGATATTTACATCAGAGGGGAAAGTTTTCATTTTAGATATCATTTATGTCAATGTTCACATGGGGACATATACGCCAATTGACACAGTCGTTATTGGTTACCCACGTACATTATACATACATGTACACATGGGCTGGAGAACCCTGATATATTAAGTCGATATTATCGAGTTAATAACTCGATATTATCGAGATACTAATTCGATATTATCGAGATACTAACTCGGGAATTTAAAAAAAATAAATCTCCTTCCTGTGCCTGTTCCACGTTTAAGTCGATATTATCGAGATACTAACTCGATATTATCGAGTTATAAGTCGATATTATCGAGACACTAAGTCGATATTATCGAGTTACTAAGTCGGGAATTTAAAAAAAATCCTGGGTGGTCCTTCTACGCTTCCGTATTCAGGTCCCTGTCGCACTCGGTAATGTTTGAAATGTAATATGATTACTTGCGCTGGTTTGGTCGAAACATCATTTGAATGTCGAATTTGTGTGACCAGATGGCGGCCGTTGGAATGACGACATGAACAGGAGAGATGTAGTGCTGTAACTCTGATACTGGGCTCATCAAGACAAACCTCTGCTTTATGGAGCAAATAGATAATGACGTCACACGTCAGCTTGATGACAGGATCGTGACATCCCATTCAGTCTGTGTGATATTGCACAGTTTATTGGACACTCAAAAAGTTGTAATGTTCGCTGCCTAGCGAGGAGTGGACAATCTTTGCTGGAATGGCAGATGGTGTGTGACAATGTACAATAAACCCCTGTGCACGATAGAGCTGTATTATTTACTGTAGATTACTCCGCCCGAGGTATCCAGGGAGTTTGCAGACAAATGTGCACCCAGCTTGTGCTGATAATTTCACAGATTTATCCATGGTATACCTAGATCCGGAATACTACAATTCAACATTCCCCAACTCTATAAATGCAGCCTTCGTGGTTCCCTGTATACATGGTATACGTGTGTTTGTTGGCACAAAAACAGTTAAATGAACATGTAATCAAGTGGATTTCCAACTGCAAAATTACACTTCTGTCCTGAGCATAGTGATGCGCACCCCTCAGATATGGTGTTAGGTTGCTATCTACTGTTAAACCTGTTTCCGAACGTCAAAACAGGAGTGTCTAGTGAATTCACAATAATATGGCATTTACCATGGTATAAATAGGAATATTCCCCATCCGAGGTTCCTAACCAGAAACAGATACACACTGTCGATACCCAGATTACCGTACGATTACCGTAACGTATGTAAGGGTATTTCGCTTCGAAAAGTTTCAGGCCTGTTTATCGTAAATTATTCAAAATAATAACATCAAACCAACTCGGATAATAAGCTTCTGTTGTACTAGGTGTATCGTTAATAGATTGTGAGGCGTATGTATATTCTTTCAACACATGGGGGCCTTTGAAAATTCTCAGCATGATTACCGTAACGTGAAAGCCGACTTTTGGTGTGATTACCGTAACGTGAAAGCCGACTTTTGGGGTGATTACCGTAACGTGAAAGCCGACTTTTGGGGTGATTACCGTAACGTGAAAGCCGACTTTTGGGGTGATTACCGTAACGTGAAAGCCGACTTTTGGTGTGATTACCGTAACGTGTAAGCCGACTTTTGGTGTGATTACCGTAACGTGAAAGCCGACTTTTGGGGTGATTACCGTAACGTGAAAGCCGACTTTTGGGGGTGATTACCGTAACGTGAAAGCCGACTTTTGGTGTGATTACCGTAACGTGAAAGCCGACTTTTGGTGTGATTACCGTAACGTGAAAGCCGACTTTTGGTGTGATTACCGTAACGTCACATGCACCATAGACGATTGTTAACCGTGAGTAGGATGATAATTTGGTGATGTCAGTATGATAAATGAATAAACGATGAATGATGATCTATTCATGTAAACGTAGGCTTTTTTGTGTGATTTGAAACTGGCAGCTGTCACACCCACAGTTTCGGTGCACAGTTACTCATGTGATTATCGTAGCTAGAACTTGTAGAATGGGTGCGTACGGACCACATAATCTGATCCCAAAGAAGCGTACGGATCAGGTTAGTGATCTGGGATCAGAAAGACCATAAAGATCGAAGATATTGAACGAACCTGTTCTCAGCATTTGATGTTGCACTGTTCCCACCACTTTGGAAACTATTACCCTTGCTCCCATAGGGGGAAAGGGTATTGCATTTGGGTCTGTCTGTCTACAAGTACATGAGCGAACAGAAACAATATCGTCCTTATGTTACCGTGGTTACTTACGTTCAAAGCGTTATAACTCTCCTGGAACGGGAAATTATCGTTGAATAATAAAAAGATGAGTACACTAGATATGAAGGTATATTACAATAAAATTTGACGTTTGCATATGGAGTAGCGTATGCAGGGCACCTGTCCAAAAATGAGAACTCAAATAACTCCATAATTACAAGGAACATACACTTTTGCCATATATGTGTATTGAAGATATTAATTTGACACAATTCTGAGTTTTCACATTTACAGAATTGTATCTGGGGAAAATGTCAACATATATGCCCGTTATCATGTTGTATTCAATTCTGATGGTCAAATATGTCAATTGAAAATCGCACTAATAGACGTGGAATCAATACCCAGTATTAAGTATTCTGAGCAAACAAAACAGGGTCCGTTATCCAATCTCCGGGGACAGAAAGTCATGTCAGGCATACGAAGTGAGAGAAAACAAAAATGACAGGGAAACTCATGAACCACCAAAAATTGCCATTAGGAGGTGGAATCTGGTGTTCCGGAAAGAGTGAGCATTTCCTGCCCCACTAGTGGCACCCATCATGAATTCCCCAAAATTGACATGAAAATAGATCTAGTTGCATGGCAGACATGGATTCGGTGTATTTATCAACCAGATCATGATGACGTCCATAGAATTTCTTAAACGCAGCTATAAGTCTTGGTAAAGCATATCCTTGTCGCAGCAGTTTAGAGACTAGCTGGGCCCTTCGATAGACAAATTCCTCATATTTGCAACTACCTCTGGACTAGCGTATAAGTTGAGAAACAAACACACCATAATGCCGGCAACATAGGAATGTTGCTGCTTAGAAAAGAGAAATTGACTGTGGGAAAATTGAAATCATCACGTTTGTCATATAATCTAGTTGACAGGTCAAATCATTATCAATCTCCAACCTCAGGTCTGGATAGTTGGAAAAATTAGCGGAGTCTGTAGTATCCTTAATTTCAAGTTCCTTAGGATATATGACATCCAAATAGTCACCAAACTTGGGGCTTTTTAGCGACAATACATCATCTATGTATCTGAAAGTGAAATTAAAATTACATGTTAGTTCCTCAGAACCTCCTCGTTGTGGAAGTTGGATAAAATCTGATTCATATGAGTATAAAAACAGGTCTGTCAATAATGGTGCACAGTTTGTACCCATGGGAATACCAATAGTTTGTTGAAATACTCGACCACCAAATTCCACAAAAATATTATCAATCAGAAAATTAACCATATTTACCACATCTATTACAGTATATTTGTATGGGGCATCAGAGTCGCCTTTAACAAAATAAGCGGTATTATATTTAACTACAATATAGTTGTACCGACGTTGTCCATTTTTAGAGAAAAATAAATTATTGATGAGTTTTTTAAGCTGAGACTTCAGTTCAGAATGAGGTACAGTTGTGTACAGAGTGGGAAAATCAAATGTTTTGATAGACGTTACTTTTGAAAGTGTGTGAGCATGTAGTATTCCAATAAAGATTTGGAATTTTTTAATATCCACATTTGGTTTATACCACTTCCAGTATTATATCCACATTTGGTTTATACCACTCCATACAAACTAAATATCAAATGTCACCTCGTGTTTTAACAAATCTTTTAGTGTTATTCAATAAAACATGGTCTTTCAAAGGGTATGCATCAATTTGGTCTCAATATTCGCGTCATGATAGAATCATAGTTGAATAAAAGCTCATACTTATGAAATATTGCCTCCGTTTGTAACATTCCGGCTGAACGAGGGAACTGACACCTGGTGAGTGTAATTTTGAGCTGAATGAGATTTGTCACATGACAGACAGACAGAAGACATGTTCTTATAATACTTGTATTTGTATCAAAGGGACTGGATTGTAGTTATGAAGACATACAGACAGACAGAGACCATGTGGTTATGCTACACGTATTGGTTACAAAAGGACTGGATTGCACATGACGACAGACAGACAGGTATATACCATGTCCTTTTGCTCCTTGTAGTTGTATAAAAAAACTGGATCGTACTTGTGTTCATGCCAGAAAGAAAAAAACATTAGCAAGTGTTCCTTTTGTGTTACTATACAACATGCGGGACTTGTACTGAAGTTGAGCAAGCACTGGATGGCCTGCAATATCTGACTTTCTTGTGAAGCTATGGGATTTATTTGTTTCTGCCAACATGAACTAGTTGGATAAACTATTTGGTAGGGCTTTGTTTCCAATGCAATATGTTGTATTTTACGTTTGTTATTAGCATCATCAAAATCTGGGTGTATTGGTGGTAATAGATTGATACTTACATTACTTACACTTTTTTAAAACCGTTTTCGGTTTGTTGGGCAGTTTTCGGTTTGTTGGGCAGTTGTATACTAATTCCATCAGGTGTACAGTAGAAACAACTACATTTAACACACTGTCTGCCCCTGATGACGCCAGTGTGTCTTTGGATAAACTATTTGGTCGGGCTTTGTTTCTATTGCAAAATGTTGTATTTTATGTTTGTTATTGGCATCATCAAAATCTACTGTATTTGTGGTAATAGATTGATACCTACATTCGTTCAGGAGATATGTCTTGATAATAGAAACAATACTGTGAAATTTAAAGCTCAATATTGAACGACAAGTTCAAAGTCACAGAAATGGTCAAAATCGAAAAGTTGTGATAACTCTGCTCATATTAATTTTTCCTGATAATTTTGTATTTTTCCATGGTGAAATCTCCATCATATCGTATATGACCGATAGTCGTCCGGTCGAAATTCCCCATTATCACCTGAAGTAAAAAATGTAAGGGTCATTAGCTGAATTCGCCGATTTGTTATATTTCAAGTAGTAGTAATTCCAAAACCACCGGAGATATTCCATAGAATTTTGAACATAAAGTATACAGTATAAAATATAAGAGAGCTGTAAGGGTCATCAGCTGAAATCGCCGATTTGTAATTTTTCAAGTAGTAGTAATTCCAAAGCCATCGGAGATATTCCATAGAATTTTCAACATAAAGTATAAATCTAAGAGAGCTGCAAAGTTTGGGAGGTCAGTTTCAAGAATTCAGGTCGTGGTCGAGAATATGGTTAAAATAGAAAAATCGCAAGAACTCCTCTTTAATTTATTGATGATTATTTCTCCCGTGATTTTTGTTCTTTTCTATGGCCATTTCCAGAGCGTTTGATATATGGCCAATGGTCGTACGACCAAAATCCCCATTATCACCGAGGCTGAGAATGTAAGGGCCATCAGCTTCAATTTCAGTAACTCTATCTGAAGGAATGAGGATCTGCAATCTCTGATTGTCTCGTTTGTATTGTGTGTTTCCATGTGTTCACCAAGCAACTATAATATATACAAAATGATCACATTTTGGGGCTAGAAATGTTTTTCGCATACGGATCAGATACCCGTTCCTGATCTGGCATCAAGTTTGTGATCCGTACGCAAAAACACGCCCAGTATGTTCGACATGCCGGTAACAAATGACAACGTACCAAATGTTTGTTCACATCAAGAAACCCCTATACATCATCGACCAGTTATGACATCACACATTGGGCTGTAGTAGTGGTAAATAATAGATGACTTACATGAATATGACCTCACAGGGCAACATGAACGGCAACATTAATTTGATGCAATTTTCACAGATTTATCAATGATTTTTTTATTCATCTACCTAAATAACACGAATGTATAACTGATAAGTTTCACATAACTTATGATTATTAATACTTTTACTCGACACGACATGTCTATGTATATATTTCAAACATGGGTGGTTCTCTGTTTCAGTGGGGAGGGGTGATTGCGGTCATGGTGGTCATTATTGAGGGTGATATGATCTCTTTTAAGTACGGCTTGATACTCATTGAGAATCCGATAACAGGCCGTAGACACATAAAAACAGGTGGGAATCAGAAAAAAAAATTGACCATCAGTCATCAAATTCACGAGCACGTACGTGAACGTGCGTTGGTCACGAGACACGAAAAGCACGTTGTGAAAGGGATCATTCCTTTTTTCCAACCCATTTAATTTCTACCGATGTAATTTTGTACGCAATACTGCAGGCAGTTACTGGATATCTTACGATTAAAAATGTATATCAGTGACAATTTTGCAATATTCATATGCTGATTCCTCGTGTAAATGTTTATTATGTCTCGTGTCATGTCGGTAAACTAACCTTGTTGGACCAAGGTTATAATGTTCATTCTAAATTATTAATCGTCTTCCAGTTGAACTGGAACCGTTTCCTTCGTAGGTAAATCGTGATGCCCCGGTATACAGCATAAAGGATATATGTCGATGCTAATATTCACCATATTGAAAAAAAGGTTTTATTTCCCGCCGTCACTACATTCTAGCTGGGATTCGATTATTGCACCTGACAAATACATGGCAAACTAAAATATCTCTGATGCGAAATTCTGTAACATTTTGGCTGATTTTTTTTAGGTTACTTGACCTATGGTCCGATAATCTATTATCATGGCGGTACATCCGTCGTCGGCGTCCACAGTTTTATCTTTAAAGTTTACGATCGGATCTTTCTTAAATTTTGTGCCAAAATACCTAAAAATATTTCAAGAGGGGGTCATTTTTTTTTTTGATTTTCGCCTTTTATTTTCAAAATGGCGACCATTTTGGCCGAAAAACGGCCAATTTCTGATTTTGGCGGCCATTTTCTCAAAAACTGTTGAGACAGTCTTGATATTTTTATTTTAAAAGATTGCTCTCACATACCTCTGTGATGTGTATAAATTTCGTTGCCCCTGAATCGCCGGTCTGCGTGTATCAGCCATTTTCATTCTCTCGACAAGTCCCAAATGGATTAAATGGGACACATTCTCCTGTGGTTTAAATGGGACACATTATGCCTAATATCTCAATAAATTTTGAGATTAGACACTAGGGATCAATCGTGGACACATAGGAAATGATTTATACTGATTATTGTCATGACCTGGATTTTGACCTTTGACCTCATTTTCAAGGTCAAAGAACAAAACGGCTAATATCTCGCTTTACAGCTTGGAACTAAATTGTGGAAGTATTGGAAATGATGCTTGCCGAATATATGGATGATCTCGAATTTGACCTTTGACCTCATTTTCAAGGTCAGGCACAAAAAGGCTAATGTCTTGCTTATTATTGACTTTACAGCCTACTAATTTTACATAATGACTAATATATCTCTTATTACTGAATGTACAGCTTAGTGATCAATTGTGAACGTATAGGAAATCATATATGCTGAATAATCTCGTGATTTTAAATCTGACTGTGACCTTTTTTTCAAGGCCACGGGACAAAATACATGTAGCTATTATATATTCTCCGGTAACCTATCTTAGCCCTTGGGCTAATTTGTTTCTTAGGAGAACTTTTTTTTTTACATTTCGCATTACATACATTTCATATTTTTCGCTTTTAACATAACACCACACAATACACCTCATACCATAAAGTTCTCCGAGGTAAACATTTCGGTAATAAAACATAGGCCCAAGGGACCTGTAGCTTACCGGCTACCCAATTGGTGATCGGACCGACGGTCTGGTAACTTCAAGGTTACAAATACATTCAGCATATTCCTATATGTCCACATTTGATTTCAACGCTGTAAAGTCGATAATAAGCGAGATAATAGCCATTTTGTGCTTTGACCTTGAAAATTAGGTCAAAGGTCAATTTCAAGGTCATCAGAGTATTCACCATATATCACTTCCTATATGTCCACAATTGATTCCTTAGCTGTAAAGTCAAAAATAAGCGAGATATTGGCCATTTTGTGCTCTGACCTTGAAAATGAGGTTAAAGGTCAGATTCAAGGTCACGAGAATATTCAGCATATATCATTTCCTATATGTCCACAATTGATTCCCAAGCTGTAAAGTGAATAATAATCGAGATATTAGCAATTTTGTGCTCTGACCTTGTAAATGAGGTCAAATTCAAGGTCATGAGAATATTCAGCATATATCACTTCCTATATGTCCACAATTGATTCCTAAGCTGTAAAGTCGATAATAAACGAGATATTAGCCATTTTGTGCTCTGACCTTGAAAATGAGGTGAAAGGTCAAATTCAAGGTCACGAGAATATTCAGCATATATCACTTCCTATACGTCCACAATTGATGCCTAAGCTGTAAAGTCAATAATAAGCGAGATATTAGCCATTTTGTGCTCTGACCTTGAAAATGAGGTGAAAGGTCAAATTCAAGGTCACGAGAATACTCAGCATATACCACTTCCTATATGTCCACAATTGATGCCTAAGCTGTAAAGTCAATAATAAGCGAGATATTGGCCATTTTGTACTCTGACCTTGAAAATGAGGTTAAAGGTCAAATTCAAGGTCACGAGGATATCCAGCAAATATCATTTCCTATATGTCCACAATTGATTCCGAATCTCTAATCTCAATATTGAGATATCAAGAACATTGTGGCCCATTATAAAGCATAGGAGAATTTAACATGGGAAAGTCCTATTTGGGCCCCGTAAACAACATCAAAATGGCCGCAACACGCAGATCGGCGATTCAAGAGCATCGAAACTTATTATAAAGATATATGAGGGGAACATTTTGAAACTAAAATCTCAAAACTGATCACACAGTTTTTGAGAAAATAATTTTTAAAGTTGAAAACATGCAAAAACAGCCATTTTCGGCATAAAAATGGCCTCCAAAACTGCATAATCGACTCAATAAAAAAAACATCTGGGGGTATTAACACAATACATATTCACACAAATTTATGGACAAATTCATCAGCCCAAAAAAAAGATAAAAAATGTTAACAGATGATGTGGCGGACGACGACGACGACGGACGAAAAACCACGACAATAGCTTATCGGCCCTTATGGGCCGGTAAGCTAAAAATCCATGGAGGAAATATTTGAAAAAAAAAAAAACGATTCTCTCTATAAAAACATTTGCTCGAAAAATGTAGTCTTCCATATATCTCCATATAATTGTTTTCCAAACGTACATTTTCACATAATATCAATAAAGAAAAATTCTACCAAAGATACATATACCCACCTTTCTTGGTGTGAAGTAGTCTAGTTGGATCATTACACCACTTTACATGTGCAAATAAAACAAAATGCTCTCAAAACTAACTGCAAATTGTCGTCGTCAATAACTATTTCAGAGATAAAACTTGTCGTTTCATTGAAGAAACAGCTTTCACTCGGCACTCAAGGCAATATAATTTTCCCATTATTCAAATTGAGAGTTGTGTCTCGTGTTTTTATTTAACATAGGAATTGTACAATCTGCCACTTCACTATGCATACTGTAGGCCAAATCACGGTCAATCCGCATATGATAGCCATAATCACAGAGTCGTAGTACACGTACAACAAAGAGAATACAAATGGACAATTGGGGCTATATGGTTGAAATTGCATGGACTTATGTCCAAAAATCCCTCCACATCGTGCTTCTCGTGTCTCGTGGCCAACGCACAAACGCGTACGTGTCCGTGAAATATATTTAGTGAATGAATCTTGTAGTGATCTCTACATTAATGCTACTAATGTCCTCTAGAATAGCTATTTTCTGTATTTTATTCCATAACTTGGCCCGGACAGACAACATTATATAGATGCAAATAATATAACCAGCAATTTGTCCACAAAGGCACTGGTCCAGAGATGTAACTCTGGAATGTGATTACAGAGCAGTCTGAATAACGTTCTTCAGGAGATGGTATGTCTGTATGTGCTTGTTTCCATTGAAGGATAGCGTGAGTCCGGCAGACAGATGTGTTATGTAGCTGGGTACTAAGTGTCTTGATAACTGCTGATTATATGTGGCACAAAAACATGTGAAAATAGCATACAGTGAAATGTTCTTGACACATTCATTAGCATCGTCTCCAGTTTGGACCTGGTGTCACTTGTTTCACGCGTTAATTTCCATACACTTGTTATAGTTCTCTAAAAACGATTGTTCCTGGTTCTAAGTCCCAGTGAGTAGAACGATATCCAATTGTTGGACTTCGGATATCAGTAATATTGGAAACATTTCACCTGTTGTACTTCCACAGGGAGGAACCGTTTGTCAGTCTCTGTGCATTAGTCTGATTGTATGCAGTGGCGTACCTGATATTTTTTCCAGGGGGGGGGGGGGAGGGGGGGGGGCAAGACTTTCGAAATTTCCGAATATGGATATATTATGATAGGTAGGTAATACTGTGATACATAATGGTGTGATGTATATTATGTGCTCTCAGTTATTTCTGCACAGTTATGTAGAAGGTACAATAGCGAACACAAGAACAGAACATAAACTCAAGCTTCAATATTATATCTATGCAGGATTAGCCTTGAGCAACTCGTAGTTTCAAGGCCATAACAAAAACCTACCCATAGCATCAAGGTTGTTCCCATAGAACATCTAGAATCAGGTTTTTGCTATTTTTAATCTATGACCAATTTTGTTTGATTTCGTAGCCGATTCCACATCCAGGAACAATCAAAATGTTAACTGGAATAATTGTTGTCCAGATATCCAGGTAGGTAACTGTTAACGCTTTGCAGTTGGTGATTTATGATGGCTAACTGCTCCACCATCTGGGCGTTCCACTTTTGTCCGACAAATTTAATAACAACGATGAACACTGCATAAAAAACTGAAAATTATCCATATTCTGCAGTAATTTATGGAGTAAATAGAACATATGCCATCAGATTGTGTTGAGAAATTTGTCGTTGATCCAGCATGTTTTACTGGTGCCTCGCCGCTTACTTGCTTATTTGTCCATAAAATCAGACAAATTGCTCATAGAATCAGTCTTTTTACCCATAGAATCAGACTAATGCACAGAGAATCAGACAAACGGTTCCTCCCTGTGACTTAGGCCTACTCTGGAAATATGAAAGAGTATATGATCAAAGTGGGACAAGGTCAGGGAATTGCTAAATCATGTCCGACAATCTCGAAGAAAATGTTATGTTCTAGCGCCATTACGTTAGCAATATCACCACGGAGCATAATCAAATCATTGTCCGTAATGCCGACTGCTGTGACTGGGAAGGCAATTGTCCGAGAAGGGCATTGTTTGCTCTTATTCCGAAACATCGAAGTCTTTGAACACAACTGCCCAACAACATATAAAATAATTTTGAAATCGAAAGAAAACCCGGCCGATGGAAGAGATGAATGACAAGTACACAAAACCCAATCACAATCGAGAGGAAGTATTAGGATGTGTCTGCTTATGCACGCCGACTCCGTTTTAGTGGCCCAAGTAGCACACTTTACTCTGTTAATACTACTCACCCACTGAATGTATACCATATTTAATTCGTCTGGCACATTTTTAATCTTCGTTGAATTTAGAAGAAATAGTAAGCTGCGATACATGGGCCGTTTTGGTTTATAAGAACAATCATGTCATGCTCTATCGCACATAGACGATGGCGGCCTCAAATGGCAGTTTGATATCAAACCTCATCTGCAACAATAAACTACCTCGATCCACATCCATTTATTGAAAACAGACATCTACTAATGAATGACTTGACAGCGATAAGTTGTTGTCAATGAGTAGGTAATCAAATGTTTGGAAGTGTTTACCTGGTATAGTGTGACAAGGAGTCTATTCTGCTATCCTTATCAATCGAAATATCCCCCATTACAATGTCTACCGTAGCAGATATTACACGCAACATCATTTTCGCTTCGATTTGCCTGTCTTGATTGTTTTCCAGGGACATTTTAATGGACATTTCCTCCATACCCTCTAGTTAGCTATTATAGAGATGCATGTAACCGCGCAAGTTTGACCAACCGCTGTCTCCTGTCCAATATGATTCTAAACGGTCGACATTTGACTCGTACATGTAATGTATTGTTAACTGGTTGTCATGTAGATTTGTCATGGGCACCATTGAATTGATCGACCTCGTAGTTCCGTGCATAATGTCGCACGAAGTGTACACCATCTCCTGGCAGTTTATTCCCGTATATTGCCTTCAGCAGAAGTGCCGGATTAC
Source organism: Terebella lapidaria (assembly GCA_949152475.1). NCBI lineage: Eukaryota > Metazoa > Annelida > Polychaeta > Terebellida > Terebellidae > Terebella > Terebella lapidaria. The sequence continues at coordinate 39,656,263 of OX424564.1, forward strand.
TGCCTGGGTTGGAGTTTATTGTCACACCGGCTGACAAAGTGCGCACACCTGTCAAAGTCGACACAAAACTAACTCTCTCTCAGCACATGTTTTACATGTTGTTGTCTAAAATTCCTGTGTAAAATGTCTTCATGTGGACATTTCGTAGTTGGAGCCAATAATCTGCAATAGTAGGTACTACTCGCCAGGCACTCGGATCATTAGGTGGGTGTGTGCCACCACTCATACATTACCTGCGTGACTCTGAATTGTGGCAAACATAAATAACTGTTATCCGTATGTTAATTCAACAGCACAGAAATGCTCACCACCGAATATGCAACCACCAGTGACAGTACATCGTCAGTGTTACCCATCGCCTCCAGACAGACAGCAATAGCTTTCGTCGTATGGATGAGTGTCCAGGCTTTAGTGGGAACAGTGGGAAACGTGCTGATCCTGGTTCACTACCCCCAGCAAGTCCCGACACGGCACGTCTACAGGTCTCTTTATTTGAAGGCCTCGCTTGTCGACCTGCTGGCTTATGTTTTTACCATACCATACACTATTCTCTTCGAGATGAATATTATCGAAAACAAAATTCTCTGCAAACTTTGTGAAGTAGCTCATGGGTTCCTGATTGCAGCATCTTTGTTGGCAGTGGATAGACACTACATCGTACGACGTCGGAACGACCCACTCAACAAACCGACGGTATGCAGACTGACCACCGCAGCCGTGATCACAGCTACTCTGGTGGCCATACCTCCAGGGTTTATCTACGACGTGTACGATATGCGGTATTCTGTGCTGCACTTAGTAGAGCCGAAGATGACATGTTTTCCACTTTATGGAACTTTCATCAATATATACATGTAAAGTTATTGACTACCGTCCGCTCTTCGGGATCCTCGAGGATAGTCCTCTCTCATCCGAGTCCTTGCGGACGCGCATCCGCTATTCCGGATCCTTGCGGCAGGGCCGCTCACCGGAGGTCGCGGCGGACACGGTAACTACTTCAGCATTAACGGTAACCAGGTAACAGCCCACCCGACACTCCCAGGCCTACGGACACCGTTCAGAAACTAGTTCATCCCTACGGTGTTAACTGGCGGGGCCTGGCGAGCCGCGGTCTGCCTCGGGGACGGAACCCCGTACAGTCCGACATGCTGGCCAGAGCCTCTGTCACACGTCCCGGGAAGGGAGAGAGCTGGCGATCCACAGGGCCGAAGGCCCCCGAGTCAGCAACTTGTCTCTCCCAGCCCGGGCCTCCCCATGGAAATCGTCCCCAGGGCTCTAGGAGCCCACTACTCAGACCCAGGGAACACAAAGCTCATGGCGAGCCTCGTGTGCGTCCTAGTCTCGATCTCTCGGACAATCTCCTCGATCGAGTCGCTTCCAGTGTATATATAATACACCAGAAACTGTAGGGCGCACGCGAGGTTTAATCGATCCATTGTTATAGTTTACCGGAGCGTAAAATTACAATACGTCGCCGTGGCAACGCACGCTCGAACGGAGCATGTCAAAACAAGGCCAAGTACGAAAAGGCCACATAAATGGCATTTATGTTTACAATCACCTGCCGCGTGCTTAGGGCAAAATCGCCACATTACCCCCTTCTTACAATGTTGGTCCCCAACATGTTCCGCCCGCGCCCAAAACTGCCAAAACCCGACGAAGGCTTCGCATGGCGGGGTCCGGAAGAAGGCAAGATGGCAACACCCGGAAGTCACGGTGCAAACACTAGGACTTTAAGAGTCCCATTTCGGAAGAAGAATGGGGAACTACCCCCGGACTTACGGAGTAAACTATAACGCGCTTTGCAATTTTGAATAAACCCTCATAAACAAGCTAAAATTTTGACCGAGGTGGTCCAAAACCGTGTGATGACCTTGAAAGGTCATCCGTTATAAAAGGACGGTGTGTCGAGTCTTTGGAATATCTTTAAGGTTAAACTTCAAATTTAGAAATTTTGTAAAACGACACACCGAGTGATCAAAAGTGATAGTACCTCTAAAAATATTGCCGACCGCCCTGCCGGCCGGCTCCTCAGATCCGCAGAACGGGTCTGAGGCAGGGCGGAGCCGCGGGAGCGACTCCGGCGCGCCGCCGCACAAGTGCAGCGACGAGGCTAGTGCCCTAGCCTTCCTCCGTCGTCATGGGCTCCTCATCCGTGCCGCCTGTCTTGGGGTCTGGCGGCGGTGACGAATCCTTACGCCGCGGAAGCAGCGGAGCCGGCATAGAGAAAGCCGGCTGCACGGGCAGATGAGGCAGGCCCGGTGGCGCTTGCAGGGGCTTTTGCGGTGAGCCCTGCAATCCGGGTCCCGACGGAGCCATCACGATGGAGGCCGGTAGAGATGTCGCGCCGAGATCTGCAATGGCGCGGAACATCTCTACCGTATCGCGGGTGCGCTGTGGACCGGCCGTCCGTTCTCCCCACACCTGGACTAGGTATGGGTAGATGGCCAGCTCCAAAGCGGCATCCGACTCCCTGGAGTAGGCGAGTCCGGTCGGCCTCGGCTTCCTCAAGACGACGCCGTAGCTGCTCATTCTCAGCCTCCAGGTGCTCCATCCGCGCGGCTACCTCTGGGGCGGGGGCGGACGCCCCGGACTGCTCGGCAAGAGCGGCGGTCCGACCCTGGTCGAACGCGCGCCGCTGAATGACGGCCGACAAAGTCCGGTAGCTCTCTAGGCTCCGCCGGGTGCCTTCCATGAGGCCCTGGTCGTATGCGAGATTGCATGCGACATGGGAGGCCTCGGCGCGGCACCGGCTGAACCGATCCAGAGAGCTGTCCATCTCCGCCACAAGGTACTCCGCCGCTCGGGTGAGTCGACCACGCTGGGGGTGATCCCAGGGGTGCTCCTCCCGAGCGCGGACCAACGCGGCTACACCTGCGGACCCCAAGTCACGAATGGCTCGGGGCACCGGCAGGTTCACCAACGCCGGGTCACCGGGGATCCGGTCCATACCATCGCGACGATGGCCGACCGCCTGGCCTACAGACTCGCGAAAAGTCTCGTAGACGCTGGCGGTCGTGGGACCGAGCCTCCGGCGTACGTCCGCCGTGGCGTCGAGGGGGTCCAAGTCCAGGGAGGCGGTGCTTTGCCATCCCGCGGACGTCCCCTCAACTACCAACGAGGACGCGGACGTCGACCTCGAGAGAGGTACCGCACGTCCGCTGCTGCTCGCAACCGAGGAAGTCACGCGTGGGGTCCTTGGCGGGACCACCGACGCGGTACTCGAGGAGGCGGAGGTGTCTGCCACCACCCGTCCCTCAGACGGACCCGCGGGTACCGTCACCTCGAGCAAGCCCGGGTAATCCTCCTGAGTCAGCGCACCCGGAGACTGCAGGGGCGTGGTGGCCGGAGTCTTTCCGGCGGACGAACTCTTCCCCTGAGTCTTTGGCTGGGGGCGCGGCTTAGGAGAAGCCACTCGTGTCTTGGCCGCGATCTGCGGCATCTCCGACACGACCATGGTCACCCGGTGCCGTTCTTCACCTGCCTGGGTCGCCGGCGGTTGACGGACAGCCTCTGCTGCTGTCCGGGCGGCTTCCGCCGCCTGGTACTCCGCCGGGGTCTGGCCCATTGACGCCGTCAGGCGAGCTATGTAGCTCGAGCCCGCGGACACAACGCCAGACTCCTTCCAGGCATCGTCCATGATGCGCTGTGCAAAGCGCCATGGACCCCAGTGAAAGAATCGGTGCTTCACCGTTCCTGACGTAGTCATGAACGATGCCACCCTCGGTGGAATGTATCCAAAATTGAATACAGGCCCCACTTCATCACCAACGGTGTGAAGTCCCTCACCGCGGTGTGCACCCGAGCGGTGATTATTAAGGGCCTCCAAACTGGCGAAATATCGTTGCTGAGGTCTACTGGAGTAGCACCTCTTGCAAACGAACATTTTCATCCAGGGGTAGTGGTACCCCGCAATATGTCGACTCAAGTGGTCGTAGGAAGGATACCTACGATCCCTGTTGAGCGCAAGGTGCGGTTCCTCATACCCGTCCAGGGATTCCGGACAGAGTTGGCATATTACACCCCCCTCTGTCTCGGGCGGCAACCCGACACGCTCCTCGTCCGTGAGTGGACGAGGCCGTGTGAAAGGCGTGTCGGCCGCCGCGCCGGCCTCCGCTGTGCGGCGCCCTTGCGGATCCCTGCCATACCGCGGAAGGAACATGTGTCCCTGACGGACTCCAGGGAGTTCGGGGCCCATCTCGGCCCGCAGCCTCTGGATAGAGGGCTGCTCCGAGGACGACCGTTTCTTCTTTTTGGTCGCCCCCGAACGATTCTCCGACCTGGTTTGTCGGGGCACACTCTTCCCGCGTGGGGGCGCGGCCCTCTGTTGCTGCGCAACGAAGGACCGCCGTCCCGCTTCCAGTGCGACGTCAGACAGGTGGACCCCGTCTTTCTCCGCGCGCTTCCGGAGGAGTTCTAAGCGAAGATCTCCCTCCTTCGGCACGGGACGCCCTCGATCCACTGGACTCGACCCCACCTCCGCAGCTCCGATAGGTTTCTTGGTACCGGAGGAAGAAGAAGAGGAGGTTCCTTTCGGTGCCTGGATAGGCACCCGCTTACTGGAACCTCCCGCGCCCGGGCCGGATCCCGCGGAGGCGCCGCCCGCACCAGATCCCGAGGGATTAGGCGTCTTGGCGTCTCCGGGTTTGGCGGAGGACCCTGTCTGGCCACCCGGCTTAGGCGCCAGCGGCTGAGGTCCTCCGGACTTCGATCCGGTTTGAGGTGGGGGACCGCCGGACTTCTTTTTCCGGTGGGTCCGCTTCTTCTTCTTCTTCTTCGGAGGCGAGGAGGCCGGGTCCGGGTCGGATCCGGCCTCAGATTGCCCGCGGACAGAGGCTTCCAGCGCTTGCTGGGCTCTCCACTGCTTCTGAGCAATCTCCCGGGCTCGACGGCGAGTACGCCTAGAGACGGGCGATGTAAACCCGTCATCTTGGTTCTCAGTCTCCTTCGAGCCAGACTCCTGTTCCTGAGGCGGAGCTTGGGGTGCGGCTTCCTCAGCCGCGTCAACCTGCTCCGCCCAAGTCCCAGGGGCCTTCTGGTCGTGCGGACCAGACTCCGCAGGTGCGGACACCGAGGAGTTCTCGGCGGAACCGGTGTCCGGACGGCTACGGCCATCCGGACGGGTTTCCGCACGAGTACTCTCATCCGGACCCAAAGACGCAAGCATCTCCGGGTGCGGATGCAACTCAATATCCACACCAACGAGTCCTGCACCACCGCAGTCCATCACCTCTTCCATACGAGGAAAAGGCGACGGATCCAAGAGCTGCTCGACGCCTGGCGGGGCCGAGTCACTCTCTGCGGGGCGGTCCTCCGCGACCTCGCTCTCGGACTCGGTTCCTGTGTAAGAACCAGAGCCGGAGCTGGATTCCGCAGAACCCATCTCTTCGCCTTCGGAGACATGTTCATTGTCCACATCCTCAGGCTTAGCTAGGGGTCTCGAGTACACACTAGTGCGCTCTAGAGACCCCTCCTCCCTTCCCACATCACTACCCCAGCCGTCACTTGACTCAGACATCAAGCGCTCTAATCGCTATAAACACTGGGAGTCAGATTCGCAGATCCGTCTCCACCAGTGCCGAGCGCTTGTATGACCAGTAAGTGTCGAGTTACATTGATTATAGGCATCAAGTGTTGGCAGTTATACTGCACACGCATCGTATGACGCGTTCCCGTGGAAACGTCTATTCACTGCATCTACCCGATCGACAGACAAAAGGACGTTTTACACTACCGCATTCACATACAAGCATCTCCCCCCGGTGACTCCTATCGTGCCATGTATACGGGTGGCTTGTGTACACAAGCCATCCCGGGGGAACCCGCTAAAATACTACAGTAATTAACAGCAGTCATTAGCAATAGCTTTCGCACTGGCGATCAATGACGTGAAGTTAATCACCCTCGCAGGTTAAAGATTGTATACAATGTATCAAAAAGCCAAACTACTTGTGGGTGTTACGATTATGTCACCCTATCAGCAGCGATAAATAAAAATTTAACACCGCTCAAGCAGCAATGAAAATAAATCCACCACCGCTTGCATGCTTTTCATAGATCACGGCATACAGCCTTTGATACAATGTACACAATCTCCTACACCCCTCTTGCGAAAGCAGAAATCTCCCGATTTCTTACTCTCTATTGCACCAAGGACAAGAGATATATCACTAAACTTTCTCATATATTGGATAAATGAGTAAGAATAGCATTTCCACGGGAACACGCACACACTTGTGGCTTATAATCCTCCCATAAATAATGAATGAGATGGAAAATAAACAAAATCACTCCCCAGGGGGCGAACCCTTCATACCGGCGCCCAATCTAGAGGCGCCCAAAGATGGTGAAAGCAATAGCCGGCGGACGTCCGGAGCTGCCCGCGGACGGAGTCCAGCCCTTATCCAATGAATATGAAATTGGAATTAAAAGCCACCACAAGTGTTGCGCATGTAATATACGACCCCCTTCTTAGAAGGAGGCCGGGGTTCCGGTACGATCCAGACGGGAACGAGCGTCACCCGCTGCCGCGGCTGGTCCGCACACGCGGACTTAACAACCGCTCCATTATCATAATGGATAGTCGGTTTCCTGCCGTAAGAAACCTTAATTACTATAACCGTAATTATAGTAATGGCTCACGGGGGATAACTACACCGAAGTGCGTCATCTTAAAGAGCCGCAGACGCCGGACGAGTGACGCGGACGAACCGCGGACGTCAGTCCTAACGTGCGGACACTATATCCGCGTCCAGAGCCAGTTCCCCAAATCCGTGGGAAGGCGCTTCTCCCGTAGCGGACGTAAATCCCAACCTCAGTCTGGCCATATAAGAGGTTGTCCCGGGACCAGGGGCGTCCGGCCGGATCAGTAAATTCGTCCGGCCAGCGTAACCGTTGTGCGGATTACGCCGGACAGCCGTCCACAATGTGCGGACAGGCCATCCGCACGTCCCTGGCGCTAGAAACTACAGGAGGGCGGATGCGGATCGGCGGCGTTACGACATGAAAGTCTCCGCGGACCTCAACTCCGAAGATAGCCACAAAGTAGCCACCCGCGGAGGTAAGTCGTGCGGACTCTCACGGAACGACCGAAAACCCGTCCGTAGTATGATAGACGGGTACCGCAGACGCATCCGCATGGGCGGAAGGTTATTCCCACCCATACCGGGCTGGCGCACGTGGTTTCCGGCGTGGCCGCCCGTCATCCGCAGGTACTGGAGGGAGTGGGGGTACCTGCGGATCGCTGTCATCTGGCTGATAGCCACCCAGTCCATCATCTGACGGGTCAGAGAGGTCCGGGAGGCCCACCATACGGCGCACACGCTCGTCCGGAGTCCGCGGATGCTGACCAGACGGATCCCACACGGGAGCATCATCCGGTTCCGCATCTTGAACGAGCGGATCCATGACAAGCGGGCCCTCGTACTTCTTCAGATTATCGATGTGGACAACCAGAACCCTGTCCGGATCGGAATCCCTCCGGATCCGGTAGTCCACATCTGTCACCTGTTTCAGTACCGTAAACGGGCCTATCCACGGCTTAGCAAATTTATTGCCTTGCTTAAGCGGCGGATAATAGTAGCGCACCTTGTCGCCTTCCGCAAAAGCTGGCCTACCCTTAGCATGGGCGTCATAGCCTCGCTTCTGCCGGATGGCAGACTTGTCCAGGCGCGCGCGCGCGAAATCATGGGCGTTCGCCAGGGCGCGGCGAATCCACTCCACGTACTCTGGACCGCACTGGGGTACTGCGCCGGTCTCTGCCGCAGTTGGATACATAATATCCACGGGCAAATTTAGCTCCCGGCCGTACAACATCGCGTGCGGAGTAACTCCGGTCGAAGAGTGGACCAACGACCTGTACGCCATTAAGACATACGGGAGGTGGTCATCCCAATCATTCGCACGATCGTTCACAAAGGCCGCCAGCATGTTGAGGACCGATCGATTAAAGCGTTCGACCTGGCCATCAGACTGGGGCCTGTAGGGGGTGGTCCGCACCTTGGTACTGCCTAGCATCTGTGCTAGGTTTCGGAACAGGTTGCTCTCAAATTGCGTGCCCTGATCCGAATGTACCTGTTTAGGTACCCCATGGTACACCACCCATCTATTCACCAATAACCGAGCTACCTCGTCCGCAGTCTGGTGGCGCAGTGGGTAGGCGTCGGTATACTTGGTAAAATAGTCGGAAATCACCAGGATGTACCGGAAACCGCGCGGGGTGACCCGGTGGGTATCCAGTATATCCAAAGCTATCCGATCGAACGGCGCGCCCGCCTTAACCGTGGTTAAGGGGTGGCGGCCAGGAGTCGGAACTCCCTTACGAGCTTGACACCGAGGGCAGGCTGCACACCACCGTTGCACGTCCAAGCTGCTACCAGGCCAATGAAAGCGCTGTTGTAGCCTATGGACGGTCCTCCGGATTCCCAAGTGACCGGTCACCCGGAGGTCATGCAACTGGTGGAGTACTTCTTTCCGCAGCTCCGCCGGAAGCACCAACTGCCATATGGGAGGCAGTGGAGTCGGTGGCTCGCAGCGCCAGTATAAGAGGCCATCCCTCAAGGAGAGTCTTTCCCACTGGGATACTAGAGACAAAGTCTCCTCCCTGTAGGTCTTCCGCTCATCCTTCAAGGGCTTCTGGCCGGCCTCAAGGGCTGTGATTACCGGTGCCAGAGCTCTGTCAGCTCTCTGCGCCGCAGCTATCTGCGCCGGAGAGTAGCCACCTAAGTAATTAGGCTCCTCATCCGTCGCGTCCGGCTGCGCCGCAGCGGCCATCACCACAGGGGGCAAGGACCGCTCATACTCAGACTCTCCAGAGGACGAGGGTACCCACGAGGAGTACACCGCCGGACTCGAGGAGGACTCGCTGGAGCTGAGCCGCACCTCCGCTTCGTATGCGGGACGCCCTCGCCGATAACGGCGGGTTCGCGCGCGGAGGTTAGCCCTAAACGCTCCGGCCGCCGTGTTGTTAGAGGGGGCGGCGGCCTGCGGTCTCCCCGGAATGTCCAATTCCGAGTCTGAGGACGAATCCGCGGCTTGCTGGAATGGCGCCATCCCTGCACAACCCGGATTCTTGCACGTATGACAACGGGACAGGCCGTCCGCGTTGCCGTGCAACTTACCAGCACGATGCTCTATCTGCATGTCATACTCTTGGAGTTTGACGAGCCACCGCGCCACCAAGCCATCGGCCTCACTATAGTTGAGGAGCCATCTCAGCGAACTATGATCAGTCCGCAAGCGGAAATGGCGTCCCAACAAATAGTGCCGGAAACTCTTGGTCATCGTAACCACCGCGAGCAACTCGCGATGAGTGGTACAATAGTTCATTTGAGAGCGGCTCAAGGCCACACTCGCATAAGCTACTACCCGCTCTTGCACGTCCACGATCTGCGAGAGGACACCGCCGAGTGCGAAGTTACTCGCGTCAGTGTCCAGGATGAACTCGCAGTCCGGACGAGGGTGCCGCAGCACCGGGGCCGCTACCAAGGCCTGCCGGAGTCCCGAGAAGGCGTCAGCCTGCTCGGCGGACCAAACAAAATCGGCGCCCTTTTCCGTGAGGATAGTAAGGGGACGCGCGATCTCCGCAAAGCCGCGAATAAACCTGCGGTGGTAGCTCGCGAAGCCCAAGAAGGACCTCACATCCGCCACGTTGCAGGGCGGAGGCCATTTCTGCACGGCCGCCACCTTTGCGGGGTCTGGTCTCACTCCGGTGCCCGTCACCATGAAGCCCAAGTACAGGATTTCCTGCGCGAATAGTTCGCACTTACTTGGCTTCAATTTGAGCCCTGCTCCGCGGATGCGATGGGGCACCGTCTGGAGGTTGGTGAGGGTTTCCTCGAACGACCGGCCATACACGACAACATCGTCGATGTAGACCATACATCGCTTCCAGAGGAACCCTTTAAGTACCATCTCCATGAGGCGCTCGAACGTCGCTGGTGCGTTACAGAGCCCGAACAGCATTACCTTGAATTGGTAGAGCCCGTTCTTGGTAACGAAGGCAGTCTTCGCCCGATCACTCTCCTCCATCTCCACCTGCCAATACCCGGAGGCCAGATCCAGAGCACAGAAATAGTGCGACCCGGCCAGGGCATCGAAGGTATCCTCAATGTGCGGGAGAGGATATGAGTCCTTCCGCGTGGCATCGTTGAGTTTCCGATAGTCCACGCAGAACCTCCACGAGCCGTCCTTCTTCTTCACCATAACCACCGGACTGGCCCAAGGGCTGTCACTGGGTTCGATGATGTCCAAATCGAGCATCTTTTGCACCTCCTGGTCTATGACCTCTTGGTGCACTATTGCTGCCCGACGAAGACGCTGCTTGAGAGGACGCTCGTCCACGAGGTCGATGCGGTGTTTGGCGACGTCAGTTTTGCCAACCGCACCATCAGGACCCATGAACACATCCGCATACTGCCGCAGCAGTCTGCGGAGCGCTTGGCGCTGCTCTTCATCCAACCGGTCCTTCGGAACCCGAGATTCCAAATGGTCCGGCAGGGTGAACGGGTCATCCCCGGTGGCCGCCGCCGCGCACGCAGCGCGGCAGACAGGATCGTCGGGGAGGACACGACTCGAGGACGCGGGAATAGCAGTGGCTGCTATGCATCCGCGCTTCAGTACAATCGGAGCATCCGTAGGATTCACCACGAGGATGGGCATCGCGCGGGGGTTGGACATGACCAGGGCCCCACCCAGCACGAGCCCAGTTCCTGCGGCGAAACTGCTCACGGGTTGCACTATACACGGTCGACCATCGAGGGGCATGCGGGGACGACGCGGCCTCGCCTCAATGATCATCTCACTCATCGGTGGCACTACTACAGTGCGCGATGCCCGCATTTGGATGCCAGGGTAAGTCGGCCACGCGGCTTGCGCTCCAACCGTCGGAACGGTCGACGCGGTCGCCAACGTGGTGCCTCCGAGCCGCGGAGCAGGCGCGGGTCCCATTGCGGGGGCCACTGGCGCCTGCGGACTCGGCAGGACTTGGGGAGGGGCTACTGGCCCAGACATCCCCGGACTAAGGATGGCCGACGGGTCAACGCTCGGAGGCGGCTGATTCCGCTTGAACAGTACAAGCGCCTCGGATATCAGCCACCTCTCCCTCTCCGTCAAAGGCCCCGAGTTGCCTTGTGACAGCGGAGAGGGGGAGCGGTTCCGCCGGTCGGGTCGTCCCTGATGGGGCGACCGGGCGCGGTCATAGCGCCCTAGAGGAGCCAGCTCACTCAGAGTGTGGGTGAGCTGGTCCATCCCGCCTGACGCGGACTGCCTGGATTCACGGCCGGGAGCCCTTGCAGGAGCTCTTCCGGCTGGATGTGGCATCCAGTACTGCTGATCCGCTTGCCCGGAGGTACTCGGGCCGGCTACCACTCGTTCTCGGACATCGAGATGTCCCCTGAAAGAGCGTCGCCTGCCACGACTGCCGTCCGGACTTAGGCGGGCGCGGGGTAGCGCCGTTGCCAGCTCCACCTACCGCGCCTACCGGATCAGGGCCAGGCCCTGATAGCAATCTCTGTTGCTGCCCCTCAGGACGCGACTCGTCGTCCGGAGACGGAGCCAGGGGCGCCGGAGTCGACTCCGCGGACGGGGTCTTGTCCACGGAGGTCTCCGCGCGTTCCTTCCTACCGCCGGAGTCATCCGAAGAATTCTCACGGCGGCCGTCGCTGGACCGGGTGTTGTCCGCGACGTTACCACCCGTTTCCCCCCCCCCTTGGGTTGATCAGCCTTATTTTTGGCTTTATCTCTTTCTTTCGTCATTTTTTTCCTAAGATGTCCTTGAGGAGCGGGCGATCCCCAGGGACTAAGGAGGCTACAACGCTGTGACGGTAGGCTGCGATGGAACACTGTCGGACTGATCCTGGTCACGGCACCAATGTAAAGTTATTGACTACCGTCCGCTCTTCGGGATCCTCGAGGATAGTCCTCTCTCATCCGAGTCCTTGCGGACGCGCATCCGCTATTCCGGATCCTTGCGGCAGGGCCGCTCACCGGAGGTCGCGGCGGACACGGTAACTACTTCAGCATTAACGGTAACCAGGTAACAGCCCACCCGACACTCCCAGGCCTACGGACACCGTTCAGAAACTAGTTCATCCCTACGGTGTTAACTGGCGGGGCCTGGCGAGCCGCGGTCTGCCTCGGGGACGGAACTCCGTACAGTCCGACATGCTGGCCAGATCCTCTGTCACACGTCCCGGGAAGGGAGAGAGCTGGCGATCCACAGGGCCGAAGGCCCCCGAGTCAGCAACTTGTCTCTCCCAGCCCGGGCCTCCCCATGGAAATCGTCCCCAGGGCTCTAGGAGCCCACTACTCAGACCCAGGGAACACAAAGCTCATGGCGAGCCTCGTGTGCGTCCTAGTCTCGATCTCTCGGACAATCTCCTCGATCGAGTCGCTTCCAGTGTATATATAATACACCAGAAACTGTAGGGCGCACGCGAGGTTTAATCGATCCATTGTTATAGTTTACTGGAGCGTAAAATTACAATACGTCGCCGTGGCAACGCACGCTCGAACGGAGCATGTCAAAACAAGGCCAAGTACGAAAAGGCCACATAAATGGCATTTATGTTTACAATCACCTGCCGCGTGCTTAGGGCAAAATCGCCACATACATATTGGTGATCTTGGTGATGTACATTGCTACCGTGTTAGTTCTACTGGGACTATATATAGCCATGTACACGTCATTGCTCAAATACCTGCGTAACAGGAAGAGACTGATCAGCCAGCTGCCTTCAGGATCAACTCGTACACAAGTCAACACGGAGGTTGAGACAGTCGAGATGCCTGAGACAGAACCTGGCACTGAAACCGGGCAGGTTTCTATTGTGGAAGGTGATAAGCTATCTACAACATCCCGGAATACTGCATCCCGGGGGCACTCTCAGGTTAGGAGTGAACACACACAGACACGGAAGCACCTGAAGGGAGCCACGATGTTGTTTGGAGTCACGTTGATTTTCATCCTGTCCTGGTTACCCTTCTGGTTCACGCTGCTGGAATTCTGGAAACATAACCCATTTAGTCAGTATCTCATCTTCATAAACAATACTGCCAATATGTTTTTGTATCTTTTGTTCAATAAGAATTTCAGAGATCGCATTGCACAATCTTTTGAGAGGCAATGATACTCTCTTTGACTCCCCAATCGTGAGTGGATATCTTTCCTGTGTACTGTCCACAGGCTCTGGTTGAGCCCTACAGAGTCGCCCGAATCAACAGATCCGATGATCAACACCTTCTCTGTCAACCAGTGGCACGTTGGAGAGATTCAGCACCCCTCCTTTTTCCTGTTATGATTCCACTTTGGTGGCATACACTTCCTACAAACGTCAACAGTTTAGGACAGTTTAAAAGACTTCTCAAAACCCACTGTTACTCATGCACATTAACTTAAAGTTGGAACCTTAAAATTAGTCAATTTTAGCATTCTTTAGTCATGAAAACATGTAAATACATCTCGAGAATGTACATATATTGTGCCCAGTTCGAAAGCAGCTACTGACATATTACATTGTTTGCATTAAATTACAGGTTTTCTGACGTTGCCGGTTGACATTGTATCCAGACAAATACCAATGACGTCACGGGCTGTGTGTAGAAATGGATTGTAGATTGACCTGGTTATCTTGATTGAACTGATAGTCTTGGTGTTGGCAACTCATTTCACACATATAATACACATTGTCAAACAAATTTTTGAGTGACTCGTCATTCTGTATAGTCCTTAAGCCATTTTCCAGTAGACCTCTAAAATAGGTTTTCGTCGCCAAATCAGGCATATTAGGTTTCTTGGTGTCATTCTGTAGGTTTTCATGTCAGGAACAATATTAGACTGGGTAGCCTTCTCGGAGAGTGTCCAAACAATGGAAAAATGACTTTTTCCAAGATGGCTGCCGTGTCCGATCAAAAAGTTTGTTTTTGGTTTTACTCTGCTTCTAGACGTGCTAGAAGTGTAATCTTGGTGTCCTCTCTTAGGCTTTAAGGGTTGAGAAATCCAAGGAAATACATTTCAGTAATATTTATGCATTATTTCAATTGAAAAACTACACTTCGGCTGGTAGTGGAACGTCAGAAATAGCGATTTGCGGAGGAAATCTGTTTTTGAATGTAGCTGCATTATTCATTACCAGGTATTACCATTTTGTACAAAACAGTTCCATGAATACACCAATAACATATTAGTTTACGCACATCCAAATTATATGAAGAAAAGTGGAGCGATGGCCATATAGGTCATACACTATCTGTTTTTCTTTTCACTTTATATTTAATAATGTATATGTGAAACAAATAAATTTGGCAATTGTTTTCAAAAACCAAACTTTATTCCCAGTTATGACTTGTACAACATATATAACATATGTTGTTGAGATCAATCATAGTCAATTTCCTCTCTAGATGTATCTGCAACAGTTTCAACTGAATGCGTGATTCGTCAATAAACATTGAACTGTAGCCAAGAGTTGATCTTTGAGTCGACCCAGCCGACTCCGTGTTCAGGTATACAGATGGAATGAAACCGAAGTTAGACTTTCAAAAAGTAAAGTCAACCAAAGATAAATGCAGAATTGATTGGAAGTCGGGTGAAATGAAGCTGACTACATCTGAGATAGCTCAAAACCCAAGCTATCAACCGAACAACCAGACAAAGAGAAGAAGAAGAAGGAATAAAGTTTAACGGCACTTTGGGCTCAAGAAGGCCATTTCAGTGCCAAACGACCAGACAATGAGGAAGAGGTCGATAGGAGAAAGCGGACTACAATCGGAATGATCGGTGATCCTTACTTTGAGCAGGTGAAGAGTGACTGCATTCCAAACCCGCTACCACCTGAGACGGCCTGCAGCCGGAGAACTGACGTCGCCCGAAACAACCCAAAGCTAGAGAGCCAAATTTTTCGAGACGGCCTGCAGCCGAAGTGCCAGAGTCTCCCGAAACACCACTGCAGCCGGAGAACCAGAGTCAGCCAAGTGACCATTCCCACTGGGCACATGACGTCTTAAAGACGTCTTTTTTCCCGTCATTCGGTGACGTCTTATATAACGGTAAAACTATTATATCCAAGGGTTTTATGTGACGGGCAGCCCTCTATCTCGATATGAGGCTGGGTTATCCGCTGCCGGCTGGATGCGATTGTAAATGATCCAAGCAAACAGCTCAGCGATCAGTGCAGGGAGAGGCTGTGTATATTCCTGAACCGCGAAACTTCAAGTTTATTTATGGGGAGAACTCGGATCGAGTATATATTCAATTCAATTCAATAGTTTATTTCAAACTTTCGTTCATAAAACATGTAAAAACATAACAGGAGTAATAAAAAGAAGATGTATATAAAAAATTTAAAAAATTGTGATAATGAATGAATGAATGTAGGTATCAATCTATTACCACAAATACAGTAGATTTTGATGATGTCAATAACAAACGTAAAATACAACATTTTGCAATAGAAACAAAGCCCGACCAAATAGTTTATCCAAAGACACACTGGCGTCATCAGGGGCAGACAGTGTGTTAAATGTAGTTGTTTCTACTGTACACCAGATGGAATTAGTATACAACTGCCCAACAACCTATGAAATTTTTTTAGAAATCCGAAATAAACCCCATGGAACAGATATATGACAAGTACATAAGTACCTAATCAATAGCCAAAAGGCTACTGAGTTGATGGTATCCTCGGGGACAGATTTAACGTCCGCCAGCAGTGACACCGACTCAGTGGTATGAATGTAGGTATCAATCTATTACCACAAATACAGTAGATTTTGATGATGTCAATAACAAACGTAAAATACAACATTTTGCAATAGAAACAAAGCCCGACCAAATAGTTTATCCAAAGACACACTGGCGTCATCAGGGGCAGACAGTGTGTTAAATGTAGTTGTTTCTACTGTACACCTGATGGAATTAGTATACAACTGCCCAACAACCTATGAAAATTTTTTAGAAATCCGAAACAAACCCCATGGAACAGATATATGACAAGTACATAAGTACCTAATAATGAATAACAGACGTACACACTACACTCAAACATACAGGACACTATTCCACCATCCCCATATACCCGAACAATATGTTCGGGCACATTAATGCTTTAACCAGACCATTTTCACTGTTTTTCAACCTATTCATAAAACCAAATATATTTCTCCGGATTATTTCCCCAAGGGACGGAATTGCTAAATTAACAAACATGGCACTAGCACTCGACCTTGATGAGATGCCTAACAGACGGCGTAATGAGTTATTATAGGCAACACGTAACCTATTCCTGGCAGAGACAGAGGATTTGAACCACAGTGGGCCACAGTAAACGTTTGCACAGTAACTTCTAAATAACATACATTTCGATTCATAAGAACACTTTCCAAATCTTCTAATTAGCATATTCGACTGAGCATAAAGCTTCCTAAGTTGTCTATTACAGTCAGCGTTGGTGCTGTTACATTCAATCCAAACACCCAAATATTTTGCTTTATGAACAAATTGGAGATCAATATTTGACAATTCCAGCTGGAGAATCAGAGCCAGCTGAGCGACCCCTGCAGTTGGAGATTCAGAGTCAGCCTAGTGACCACTGCAGCCAGAGAACCAGAGTCAGCGACTGACCAATCCAGATCGAGTACCAGAGTCAGCCGAGCGACTTATGCAGCTGGAGAACCAGAGTCGCCGAGTGACCATTCCAGATGGAGAACCGGAGTTAACCGAGCGACCCCTGCAGCTGGAGAACCAGAGTCAGCCGTGTGACCATTCCAGATGGAGAACCAGAGTCAGCCGAGCGACGTATGCAGCTGGAGAACAAGAGTCAGCCAAGCAACCGTTCCAACTGGAGAACCCGATTCAGCCGAGTGACCATTCCAGCCGGAGAACCAGAGTCAGCCGAACAACCATTGCAGTCGGAGAATCAGAGTCAGTCGACTGACGATTCGAGATGGAGAACCAGAGTCAGACGAGCGACCCCTGCAGTCGGAAACGAGCCAAAGACCCAAACTTATAGGCATCCGGCCAACTAAGCAAGGCTGGGGAGCGAACCTCAACCCAACGAACATATGCTATTTCTATATCAACCTTAGAATCGTACAATATATGTATTTGAATTTTCATAAGCCGAGTGACCATTCCAGCCGGAGAACCAGAGTCAGCCGAACAACCAATGCAGTCGGAGAACCAGAGTCAGTCGACTGACGATTCCAGATGAAGAACCAGAGTCAGACGAACGACCCATGCAGTCGGAAACTAGCCAAAGACCCAAACTCATAGGCATCCGGCCAACTAAGCAAGGCTCGGGAGCGAACCTAAACCCAACGAACATATGCTATCTCTATATCAACCTTAGAACCGTACAATATATGTATTTGAATTTTCATAAAACTGAACGCTTTCTGGTGGCCTACGACATTATGGGTGTATCCCCATGATGCCTATCATCTATGTTGCCCGCCATGTAGCATGGCCAAATGTAGTATGTTAATTCAGCCAAATATATTATATCAAAGTAGCACTGCTGCGCCATTGTCTTTCATCAATGTCAGCAATAAAAGTTCCGAGCCTTAACTAATTTTATTCCATGCAATAATACTATCAACTACTGAAATATTCACCAACTTCTATCTTACCAAGTAGTTTAGCTTGTTCAGTCCCTAACAATACACGTGATTTTTATATCTACATTCATTGATGACGAATATGATTCAACTGTTGTAAGTTAGTGATATTAATTAATTAATATTATTACTACAGATATAACATCTATACCGGACAACGACTTGCTATGTTTAGTCATATAATGAAGTGTTCTCATCGTCACTATTTTTATTGTGGGCAATAATAGACTTAACTAATGAAAGTCAAGTTATGTATTATAAATAGTACACATTTCGAACAGAACCATCAGCTCTATACTTGTACGCACATTCAGTGTGATTTGTTTCCTAATTGCAACCAGATGGAATGATCGCTGACATCAAACTGGATATTTACATTATTTTAGTCTATTATAAGTCTATTCATTAAATTAATAATATGTATTCATTATTTTTGTGTCTGGTCATCGCTCAATGTACCTCTTCATTATCCCAGTTTTACCTGTAACAGTACCACCACTTGAGCCTTCACAAGCCATGTGTGTCGAAACAGCTAATTTTTTTCACAAAATGTGTCTAATCCGCCATGTTGGTCGCTATGGCAACCAAAATCAATAGGTGTTGGGTTGTTACTATAAGGCATCTCCATATGGAATATTGTCAGAATCGGTTCAGCTGCACCTTGTAGAGCGATCACAAGGAAATATGTACAGCGCATGCGGCGGCGCGACAATCGTAAATCAACAGTATCTGCCTAACTTTGTTCAGGGGTACAATAAACTGTTAATAATGTATTCATGGAATTGTTTTGTCCAAAATGGTAATGTCTGGTAATGAACAGCACAGCAACATTTGAAAACAGACTTCCTCCGCCAATCGCTATTTCTGACATTCAAATTCCAGTCATAGTGCATTTTTGCAATTGAAATAATGTAAAAATGTTATTGGAAGGTGTTTTATTGGATCCCTCAACCCTTAAAACATAAGGAAGGACACCAAGATTACATTTCCAGCACGTCTAGAAGCAGAAAAAAAAACCAAAAATAAACTTTTTTATCAGATACGGCGGTCATCATGGAAAAAGTCTTCTTTTCCGTTGTTTGGACACTTTTAGAGAAGGTTATCCCGTCTAATATTTTCCTGATATAAAATCCTACAGAATGACACCAAGAAAACTAATATGCCCGATTTGGCGACGAATTTTTTTTCAGAATAGCCCACAGACTAGTAGACAAAATTCATCCGCCGTTGCCATCTCAGACACCACGTAATTTCCCTGTACTTTTGTCACATACGTAAGTTTCGACACACTTGATCCGCTGTATGTGAGTGGCTGTCCTTTTTTTCTGACAGGTCGGCGAAAATAAATTTTGGGTCCGAAGAGAATTAATCTGTTTTGAGCCATTCCCATACGGCAATCAGTGCAGCTGTCAGTGCAGCTGTCGGTGCAGCTGTAATCAGTTCCTTAGTTTTGAAACCAGTTACGAGCATGACGCAAACACTTTACACTCGACACAAACTGTTTTAGCCGAGCAGAACCTTTCTAGCGGGGCACACACAGTTGCATTCTTAGTCAGAACACAAGTCTTCTCGATGATTGCCACTCTGGATATCACGGTGGGTGTCGCATTCGGGATAGGAGATGGTCAGTCTTCCAGAGCACCTGATCTCTCACTTATCTGGAAGAGCGTTTCTGTCTTCGACTATGATTCCAATAGCATCTCTCCGATTTTGCGACATTTACTGAACTTGTAAACTTCGCTCATGGATTTGGTCTTGTAATATGAAATTGCTTCTGTACTATTTTCAAAATATGGTATATGATATTTCGACAACAATCTTGAAATAAATTAGTTGTTCAGCATAGCAGAGTTTAGACTTGAACAATGTTTAGATATCAAGAATGTTCCCAGTTCATTATGATTTTAGGAATGGAAAGTGGTAATAACATCATGAGACCACGCGTCCTAAGCGTGAACATCATAATTCTCAGCTGGTCTAGAATTGAGGAACATACTCAATTCCTAAATTTTGTGCGTTTTTATTTTCATTAATTGTTCGCTGCTTTGAATGTAATGCCTTGACAGAAGTCGACATCTAAGAAGTTGAATTGTTGGAACTATGATCTGGTTGAAGCTTACGCCAAGCCTGTCATACATATGGTGAAAGATATTATACTTTGCAAGCAATGATATATGGGTAGTGCTGGTGATACTTTTGTAAATATATCTGTGGCAGATGCAAGCATTGTTGTATGGACATGGTTGAGTGGATTGGTTTACCTGGCGTATCTCACCTCGGGATATTGCCATTCCATCTGTTGCAGTGGATAACGTTATATCTAATCACCATTTATTCAAACGGAAGGCGTCATGTGCAAATATTTCATCATTCGTCCAAAAACCGAAATGGACAAATATTTCACCAATATAGCTAGATCGTTAGCCACTAAATGCGCACTTTATGGTTGCTCGATAAACCAGGTTGGACTTTATGAAAGCTAATAAATGTATTTAATCTACTGACTTTGTGCGACATCTTGTGTAATCTGAAGATGGTTGGAAGTGATGAGTTGCGGTACAGATATTCACACGCTCAATGATGTGTAGCGCATAACCATGATAACAAATATCAGCGAATGTGCTTTCGTCCTAGAAGAGATGTTTGTGTGGGTGTCCAGTCATAATGAAAAGTGTCATAATTTCGACATTTGATAATGTGACTGGTGGATTAAGACAGTTCTTGCATTATGTTGATATCTGAATTCGGTGACAACTTATCACGACATTTGTGTAGAACTTTTCAGCCAAAGGTGACACTAATCATGATTTAATTACACTAATCATAAAAGTAATCATAATTTAATTACCAGATTCCATCACCAATCACACCCATGATATTGGGCCCAAACTTAATTTTTCATCCAAAAAGAATACAACGTATTCATATAAGATAAGATAAATGCCTTATCATCATGATAACCCCTCAGGTACAACTGCATGCCTCTAGCAATGACGTGGCTATGGACGGTATCTAAGGAATGGTTGATATGGCGTTGTTCGACTTCACATACTTGTGGTATATTTCTGGGCCATTCTACATAACAATATACATTTTGGTAACGAACCCGAATTTCCGAATGTAACTGATTAAAACAGTTAAACTGGTTTGACGTAATGATACCCAGTACATGATTAGGCGTTGAATTGGGCGAGAAATAAAGGATTAAATGATCATAGCTAGTGGAAGTGGAAGTAGCTAGACGTCTATCATAGCTAGATGAGTGGAAATGTATATATATATATATATATTTATATATATATATATATATATATATATATATATATATATATATATATATATATGCTCAACATGCTGTAAAAACCACATTAGTTCACACGATTTACTCTTTATTCATGTGCCAAAAATAATCATGTTTTCTACATGTACTTGGACCAGACCTTTAATCATATACTTGGACCAGATCTTTAGATCAGAGAATATTTACCGTTATATTGTGCAAGACGCAAGCCATATTTGACGTCCACACATGTACCTTGACGTACTTGTGTACAGACATTCAGGTAACTATTGGCGCTTACATCGCATCATGGTTATCGATTGAAAATCATATTTTGGGATTATTTTGCATGCTTGAAGGACTATTGCAAAAAGAGGGAACGAACTGTTATAATTGTATTGTTTATTATAAACATTTTACAGACACATACAATTTCAAAACACATATAACGAGCGATGATAGCCAGATATCACATAGCGTTTCAACATTCAAACGAGAGGCCATAGGCCACACACTTGCCGGAATGAGTACGTAACTATGACGTCATTTATCGTCAATTCTACACTGCAAACTTACTGTGAATGGAGTTTTTGAATATGCATGATAAAATCGTGTTTATATATGTTATATTATAACCGGACAAGATCATAATATCTTCATATAATGAGTTTCCTTTGAAATTTTACTGATTTGTTGCCACAAAAACGTCAATTACGTCAAAACGGATATATTGATTGAGCTAAAAATTGATAGAAACCAACACAGGAGTCCACATCGTCCACATCGTATGCATATGCTAGATCTGCAGTAAATGTTATAACTTTGCACATCTGACACTCAGGAGGCCTAAATGTCAGTCTGAAATCACATTTTACGTCATTATGACGTCAATTGACGTCCGATTCCAAAAATGACAACATATTTGGAAAGTGCTCTCGAAGACCTTTCAAACGAGCTACTACTCGATATTTTTGCAAAAGGTCAAGATCATTTTTGAGGTCAAATTCAACCTCAGGCGCTTGCATAGGCTATCGGTCTAACGTCTTAGGTGTAAATGCAAAAGTTGTTAGTGAGTGCAATACTGTGGATTTACTTCCGTGTCTCTATCTTGCTTACTTCCTGAGATATAGTGACCTACATGGTTTTCACTTGCGGGTCAATATTGACCTTGACTTTCGACCTTTGACCTTGAAATTCCCTGGAACAAAAGAACTCACCCTTGGCTAGGAACAGGTGTATCATTAGATTTTTAGGCAAAGTATTGACGCTTTTATCAGCATGGACAGCTTGAAACATGCAATTTCGCTTATAATGGAACTGATTTCGTTGCCATTGAAACGTCAATTACGTCATAACGAATTGGCCGATCGGGCTAAAAAATTGACATTGAGCATAAGAGACAAGCCCCATGTCGTTTCCAAGCATCAGATCGAAAATCGGAGGAGGTGACCTTCGAGGTCAAATATTCGACCTGAGGCGAACTTCTCGAGGTCAATGTCCCAAAAGATGGAACTCGAGTATATCTACAATATGCACTTGGTTTGAAGTCTCTACGACCATTAGAACCGGAGTTATGGCCATTTATGTGTTTTCGTCGTTTTGCTTGACCTTGACCTTTGACGCAGACAAACGAAAATAGGACGTTTTCTGCCCGGTGCCCTAGAGAATAAGCACATAAAGTTTGAGGCAAATCGGGTAAGAATTGTGGACGTTAGGTTGGACACAAACAAACACATCCTCAAACAAATCCACGAACGAACCAACATGCTTGCCGAAATCTTTAGATTCCGGCAAGTAATAATTGCTACTTATGTAAATAACAATGAAGATGACCCAGATCAAAACTACACCATAACTTACAGATGTTTTGGTATCACAAACTGGTGAAATGGTAAAGTGGAAAATCGGCTGTGAAGCTGTATTTGTACAGAAATAGACATTCACTGACGTCTGTTGTGTTCTTTTAAGGGTGCTGACCCCGCTCTGCTACACCTCTTCTTCGTCCTCCTCGTGTGCTGCCTCCTCCATTAAACCGACTTTCTGGTAAATCTGTGCCTTAGGCTCCGATGTCTTCATCACCCCATACACCGCCAGATACGTCAGAATCACCGCCAGAAAGTCCAAACACAGGTGAAATCCAAACGCGGCTACCACGAAGTGTACATTCTTGATATCATCACGGTCGTAATGCGGGTTCTGATCAGGACCTGTAAAGAGGAGGACTGATGAATATGAGGTGTCACTCACTTGTGCGCTATGGGATGGTCGGATGGAGTTCAGCAAGGCGCTATGGGATGGTGTGATGGAGTTCAGCAAGGCACTACGGGATGGTGTGATGGAGTTCAGCAAGGCGCTATGGGATGGTGTGATGGAGTTCAGCAAGGCGCTAGGGGATGGTGTGATGGAGTTCAGCAAGGCGCTAGGGGATGGTGCGATGGAGTTCAGCAAGGAGCTATGGGATGGTGTGATGGAGTTCAGTAAGGCGCTATGGGATGGTGTGATGGAGTTCAGTAAGGCGCTATGGGATGGTGAGATGGAGTTCAGCAAGGCGCTATGGGATGGTGTGATGGAGTTCAGCAAGGCGCTATGGGATGGGGTGATGGAGTTCAGCAAGGTGCTATGGGATGGTGAGATGAATTCAGCAAGGCGCTATGGGATGATGTGATGGAGTTCAGCAAGGTGCTATGGGATGGTGTGTTGGTGTTCAGCAAGGTGCTATGGGATGGTGTGTTGGTGTTCAGCAAGGTGCTATGGGATGGTGTGATGGAGTTCAGCAAGGCGATATGGGATGGTGTGATGAAGTTCAGCAAGGCGCTATGGGATGGTGTGATGGAGTTCAGCAAGGTGCTATGGGATGGTGTGATGGAGTTCAGCAAGGTGCTATGGGATGGTGTGATGGAGTTCAGCAAGGTGCTATGGGATGGTGTGATGGAGTTCAGCAAGGTGCTGTGAGATGGTGTGATGGAGTTCAGCAAGGTGCTATGGGATGGTGTGACGGAGTTCAGCAAGGCGCTATGGGATGGTGTGATGAAGTTCAGCAAGGCGCTATGGGAAGGTGTGATGGAGTTCAGCAAGGTGCTATGGGATGGTGTGATGGAGTTCAGCAAGGTGCTATGGGATGGTGTGATGGAGTTTAGTAAGGCGCTATGGGATGGTGTGATGGAGTTCAGTAAGGCACTATGGGATGGTGAGATGGAGTTCAGCAAGGCGCTATGGGATGGTGTGATGGAGTTCAGCAAGGCGCTATGGAATGGGGTGATGGAGTTCAGCAAGGTGCTATGGGATGGTGTGATGGAGTTCAGCAAGGCGCTATGGGAAGGTGTGATGGAGTTCAGCAAGGCGCTATGGGATGGTGTGATGGAGTTCAGCAAGGCGCTATGGGATGGTGTGATGGAGTTCAGCAAGGTGCTATGGGATGGTGTGATGGAGTTCAGCAAGGCGCTATGGGAAGGTGTGATGGAGTTCAGCAAGGTGCTATGGGATGGTGTGATGGAGTTCAGCAAGGCGCTATGGGATGGTGTGATGGAGTTCAGCAAGGTGCTATGGGATGGTGTGATGGAGTTCAGCAAGGCACTACGGGATGGTGTGATGGAGTTCAGCAAGGCGCTATGGGATGGTGTGATGGAGTTCAGCAAGGCGCTATGGGAAGGTGTGATGGAGTTCAGCAAGGCGCTATGGGATGGTGTGATGGAGTTCAGCAAGGTGCTATGGGATGGTGTGATGGAGTTCAGCAAGGCGCTATGGGATGGTGTGATGGAGTTCAGCAAGGCGCTATGGGATGGTGTGATGGAGTTCAGCAAGGTGCTATGGGATGGTGTGATGGAGTTCAGCGAGGTGCTATGGGATGGTGTGATGGAGTTCAGCAAGGCGCTATGGGATGGGGTGATGGAGTTCAGCAAGGTGCTATGGGATGGTGTGATGGAGTTCAGAAAGGTGCTATGGGATGGTGTGATGACGTTCAGCAAGGTGCTATGGGATGGTGCGATGGAGTTCAGCAAGGTGCTAGGGGATGGTGTGATGGAGTTCAGCAAGGCGCTATGGGATGGTGTGATGGAGTTCAGCAAGGCGCTATGGGATGGTGTGATGGAGTTCAGCAAGGTGCTATGGGATGGTGTGATGGAGTTCAGCGAGGTGCTATGGGATGGTGTGATGGAGTTCAGCAAGGCGCTATGGGATGGGGTGATGGAGTTCAGCAAGGTGCTATGGGATGGTGTGATGGAGTTCAGAAAGGTGCTATGGGATGGTGTGATGACGTTCAGCAAGGTGCTATGGGATGGTGCGATGGAGTTCAGCAAGGTGCTAGGGGATGGTGTGATGGAGTTCAGCAAGGCGATATGGGATGGTGTGATGGAATTCAGCAAGGCACTAGGGGATGGTGTGATGGAGTTCAGCAAGGCGCTATGGGATGGTGTGATGGAGTTCAGCAAGGCGCTATGGGATGGTGTGATGGAGTTCAGCAAGGTGCTATGGGATGGTGTGGTGGTGTTCAGCAAGGTGCCAAGGGATGGTGTGATCGAGTTCAGCAAGGTGCTATTGGATGTAGTGATGGAGTTCAACGAACCACTATGAGATGGTGTATGGTATGGGACGAGACACCCGAAAATGAATACGAAGATCCAAATTTCAAGTTCCATGCAAGTTTCGCGTTTCAAGAAGAAGGTGTCGTAGTTTAGTCAGTATATCTGCTTCAGGTGTCCCTCACCTATTGAATCATTCCCTTGTGCACCTTTGTTACAAATGGATCGAATCAGTCAAAAACCCACCAAGCTGATGCCTTGCACGCACAAACCTCAGAGTGTGCATGAGTCAAATTCGGAAGAGGTTGCGAAATCGAGTGTGCTTTGGTTCATTTTTATTCAATTCGAATTTAGTTATGTCATCATTCTGTACCTTTACATTCGTAAAGTGAAGCATAAATGATGGGAAAAGTTTAAAAAAGAGGAATCTAAATAATAATTGCATTATGACAGAATTGGAATAGAAATCGGTTTTTGTCTCTGCAACTTCGTGTATCTATTTCCCGGGAGGTTTAGGTTCAATGTACATCTGATGTATTTTCATAGAACTCTGAGAAAAAAGCGTGGCATGTGAATAACTACTGAATGAACACCGACGACACCTTTTTCTTGAAACTTGAAACGCTATACTTGGAACTTGAATCTCGTTTTCGGGTGTCCTCTGTATGATGGGGTGATACTCTGACATACCCGGGAAGGGAGACGGCAAGTACATCATGGCGGGGACGTGCCAAAACCATGTGCCCAGCACGAGCAATCCGTAGATCCTGGAGAGCTGCAGCACGAACCACGAGGGTTTGACGGTCTCCAGGAAGAACAGCAGTCCCAGTATAAACATCACATATGTCGGCAGTGCATGGACAATGTGCTCCATTCCTATCTAAAATGAAATTGCAAGGCCACGGATTATTTGATTGAAATGAAAAGATCCAGTCCAAACTGAACATTGCGCTCGTCATTCACCTTCATTGCGGGTTTATGCTGGTATACTGACCTCTGCATGTCCCATTGTGTGGAAGGTGAAGCAGAGACCGTACCACGTGAAGGACAAGGCGCCGCTAATCCAGTCCACATTCTTGGGGAGCGGCAGTCCAAGCCTCAACATCAAGTCTAGACTCGAGTGCATGGCGAACATCCCGTATATGGACATGTGTTGTAGGTGACTGACCCCTTTAAACCTCTGTGTCTCAGCATCAACGAAACTCGCTCCATCAGAAAACAACTCGATTGCAAATCCTGCAGAGAAACAAACATAGTCAACATCACACCCCCAACCATGAAAGATTCCGAAGATTTTATAGGATGACAGACGTTCAGCTTCGGTACTTACAAGTTTCACATTCTTATAATAAGTTTTGAGTTTGCACGTACTAGCTTTTTAACCTTCAGGGGTTTGTGTTCAAATATGCAAGTATCAAATTCCAATATGTAGGTTCCAGGTTCATGTGTACACGTTTTTCTTTTGTTCCAGCATGCAGGTTCGGGTTGAACATGCACAAGTTTAAAGATCTCGCATGTAAGTTTTTTTCGCTCTACCATGTAGGTTCCGTTTGAACATGTACAAGTTCCAAGTTCTCATCTCTCTTTCATATGTACATCTTTAAAACGTGTGTTCTCATATATTCTGACAAGTTCTGGTGTACATTGAAATTATCTCCCTCATAAATTCTTTACTTGAGAATCAATACTTTTACATTCTCACGTTTGAGTTATGCGTTTACAACTGAAATTTTTACATTATAACATGAAGCTCAAGTATTTTTCTGAGTCACTGTTTGTAGGCTCCGTGTTGGAATGCTGTCCCATCATGTCTAACTTGGCCGTGTTCACATGTAAAAGATGTTGTACTTGATCAGAACTACTGTGAAAGTATCATCATTCATTTAACTGCTTTTGTAATTTTCTTTTCGCGTTCCCTCGCCATTTTTTCACATTCGAACGCGATGTTTTTGCATTCCCCCTTGATAGCATTGATAGTGCTGACGCCCATGACTTTTGAGAATGTTTTATCGAAGTGCCAAGCTAGCCTCTAAACTGCTGCGACAAGGATATGTTTTACCAAGACTTATAGCTGCGTTTAAGAAATTCTATGGACGCCATCATGATCTGGTTGATAAATACACTAAATCCATGTTTGCCATGCAACTAGATCTATTTGCATGTTAATTTTGGGGAATTCATGACGGGTACCACTAGTGGGGCAGGAAATGCTCACTCTTTCCGGAACACCTGATTTCACCTCCTAATGGCCATTTGGGGGGGTTCATGAGTTTCCCTGTCATTTTTGTTTTCTCTCACTTCCTATGCCTGATATGACTTTCTGTCCCCGGACTCTGAGATTGGATAACAGACCCTGTTTTGTTCGCTTGGAATACTTAATACTGGGTATTGATTCCACGTCTATTGCTACAAGACTGCGTTGGAATGATAATGTCGAATAAACTCGAATTCGTGAGCTTGTATTGTGATAAATTTTCACCGGAGCTAGAAGGATTTCTCTATCTGTTTATTGCCAGTATCACTGGATGAACTTTCTCGTGCGCACAGCAGTTGGACTATGTGGGTACAAAATTGAAGGTAAACATGCATAATCACATGTTTTTTAGGTTACAAAAGAATACCTCCAGGTGGTCACGTGGCTATCGTTTCGACTAGTTCATTTAAAGCCGATTACGGAAACACTATCGTATTCATAATTAGTTAATTAGGTACTCATGATTTTCGAGTTCCAAATTACGTGTTTGATTTAACAAAAGTTACACTGAACGTGTTATTCTCAAGCATTTCAGCTGGTCACAAACATGGTTTCACAAAAATATGTTTGTCCACATTAGATTACATTTTCTCGCCCTTCTCTGATATAAAAGTTTGGTCGGGCTTGGTTTCCAATCCAGAAAGTGTTTATGTTGGGTTTTTTATTGTCATCTTCAAAATCTTCTTATAAGCCGTAAACTCTACGTGCTCTCCAAGGCCCCTGTCTGGTTCCAGGTAGGCAAACCACTTGCGAACAGACTCCACACAAGACTGCGACTACTCAACGGTCGTCTCAATGATGACTTGTTTGGGAACAATCCAATTGACGATCCTAAGTGTGCATGTAGTCATCAGAATGAAGCATAGCATTATTCGTTGATCATGTTGATGTGTCCTCGGTTTGCAGATACGAGACGCCTCATGCTGCTTCATGTAAATGAGATTGTGGGTCCTCCTGGTCATCCGGGATCGGACGATGTCGTTGATGTCCTGCTCCGTGGCTCCAACTATCTATCTACTGCAGAAAATAATATTGGTATTATGCACGCAGTTGCTCCATATATATGTAAATACTGCGCTGCATGGTATTCCAACTAGACGACCTAATGATTAAACTAAGGTCCAGTGTCCATGTTCATGTCAACAATATTAGTAATTCGATCCGTTATGAATCCATGTCAGTGTGGGGAGCATTCATTCATTCGATAGCTTGTACTATGTTCAAGTCAATAATTATTCGAGGTTGTGGTTAATTTATTTTCCTAAAAATGTTTCCCTTGTTAGCCAGTTTTGATGTTCATTATTGTTCATGTACATACGTTTGTGGAGAGCCCCTCGATTGGCTAAGCTATTGGGCAATTCAATTCAAATAAATACGTTTAAACTGAACATGCCCATATAATAAAAGTATTTAATACCAGATGCAGGCATTGTTGTATGAACATTAGAATGGTTTACCTGCCGTATATCGCTTCGGGATATTGCCATTCCATCTGTGGCAGTGGATAACGTTATATCTAATCACCATTTATTCAAACGGAGGGCGTCATGTGTAAATATTTCATCATCATTCGTCACCATACACGTCACAAGAGACGTGGCCAGCCGGCGTGACTGGTCAGTACTCTCGATATTGTCCAAAAACCGAAATGGACGAATATTTCATCACCATTGTTAGTTCGCTAAATGCACAGTTTATGGTGGATCGATAAACCAGGTCAGATGTTGCTATAGATTGTGATCGTTTATTGATTCGCCTGGCTTTGTGCGACATCTTGTCTGGGCTCGGCTCGGGAGAGGTGTAAGTGATCACCCGCGATACAAATCTTCGCACCCTTAATTAATGTGTACCTTATTACGAGAGGCACCGCAAATATGCTATGGTCCTAAAGTAAATGTTTTTTTTCGACACCACACAAATCATGATGATAATCTGCTTGAGGGCAAAGAGCATTTCTATAGTGTGTGATGTAAGCTTGCTCTCGACGCCTCACATTCGCAATGATTGCCTTCATATATACAGTGTACACCGTCTCTCTGGTGATTATGTAAGGGATAATCGGTGAAGTGGAGCGCCTCTTCGAAATAATGTACGAGGCCGAAGGCCGAGTACATTATTTCGAAGGGGCGCGACACTGAACCGATTATCCCACTTAGTACACGGTCTCCAATGAACCCCCCCCCCCCCCCACACACACACACTCACACACACACCTACATGCAAACAAATATACGGCCGTCTCGGATGATTGAATTCCTTGACCAAGCTATTTGACATCATGCTTCCGATGGTGCACAATATTTGTCCTAAGATTTTCAGTAATTTTGTTCTCATTCATGCGGTCAAGTGGAACCAACATCACAGCGGGTGCCTTCCACTCAACTCTGATATTTACATGGCTAAGCTAAATACGACAGAGAGCTTCCTGTTGTTATGACTACAGTTTACACGGTTCCGATTGAATAGTTTTTTAGTTGATTCACATTGTGCGTTTAGTCGTTTTCGCTCATATGATTGTGAGTATTACTCGAATGAAGCAGTATAAAAGGAAACACGACAACACACGCGCTCTCTTTTGCCACAGAAAGCTCACTGGAAAAGCTCCGTGATGTCGGAATGGAGCATTTGGATAGTACAATTGGATTTCAAAGCGGGAGGCTCTAAAATACCAGGCAATGCTACTTGAGTATTTAAAACGGCATTCATTTATTTAAAACAGCATTCAAAACGGCATTCATTGGAAGAACCTAAAAATGATGCGAGCACATATCGGCAAGCAGGTGAGTTATTTACTAAACTGATTTCATTGAAGGTTCAACAGAGATAACATTCTTTTACTTTCTGCATCAGGATGCGGAAGCCTTAAAGTCCATTCAAAATGGATATGAATATTCTGCATCCTTTAATTCGTTTCAAGATATACGATTTATCTATGGCAGAATTTTGCGTGGATTCAAGACTGGATGAAAAGGTCCATCCCTGGCCTCGATATATACGATCCAGCATACTGGTGAGTAGGTGTATTTTTACTTATTTATTCGACAATGTAAATATGCCGCCAAATAGGCACTATAATTATTACGTTGTATTCAAAATGACGAGCTAAGCACTTAATGTTTCATAGGTTTGTACATTCTGTATATTTGCAGGAAATGTGTGAAATGTTTGCGAATATGATCTGGAGATTTCTGGCAGAAATATTCACAATTTCGGACATACGGAATCTCCAAGGAATATCAAAATATCGAGGATAACGTTTTCACTGGATATCTGATAATGGATTATATCACGAAGTGAAAATCCAAATACAACCCATGGATATTAATCAGCATCTCATGGCTGCAATGATCATCTGTACGTCGAGAATTGAGAAATGTTCCAACATCGCTTTTTGTTTTTGCAATTTGTGATGCATCTCGTGCTATAATTTGTTACATGAATAAATATGTAGCGTTCATACATCAGGTTCTTGTGGTTCGTTATTTCTACACAGGAGTAGATTATTGGAGTACATTATTTGAAGTACATTATTTGAATAATATACTCCAATAATCTACTGAACGCAAATAATCTACTACTGGTAATGCATTCTGAAAAATAGTGGATTGCATAGGACAATAGAACCGTGTACTAAGTAAGGGATAATCGGTGAAGTGGAGCGCCTCTTCGAAATAATGTACGAGGCCGAAGGCCGAGTACATTATTTCGAAGGGGCGCGACACTGAACCGATTATCCCACTTAGTACACGGTCTCCAATGAACCCCCCCCCCCCCCCCACACACACACACTCACACACACACCTACATGCAAACAAATATACGGCCGTCTCGGATGATTGAATTCCTTGACCAAGCTATTTGACATCATGCTTCCGATGGTGCACAATATTTGTCCTAAGATTTTCAGTAATTTTGTTCTCATTCATGCGGTCAAGTGGAACCAACATCACAGCGGGTGCCTTCCACTCAACTCTGATATTTACATGGCTAAGCTAAATACGACAGAGAGCTTCCTGTTGTTATGACTACAGTTTACACGGTTCCGATTGAATAGTTTTTTAGTTGATTCACATTGTGCGTTTAGTCGTTTTCGCTCATATGATTGTGAGTATTACTCGAATGAAGCAGTATAAAAGGAAACACGACAACACACGCGCTCTCTTTTGCCACAGAAAGCTCACTGGAAAAGCTCCGTGATGTCGGAATGGAGCATTTGGATAGTACAATTGGATTTCAAAGCGGGAGGCTCTAAAATACCAGGCAATGCTACTTGAGTATTTAAAACGGCATTCATTTATTTAAAACAGCATTCAAAACGGCATTCATTGGAAGAACCTAAAAATGATGCGAGCACATATCGGCAAGCAGGTGAGTTATTTACTAAACTGATTTCATTGAAGGTTCAACAGAGATAACATTCTTTTACTTTCTGCATCAGGATGCGGAAGCCTTAAAGTCCATTCAAAATGGATATGAATATTCTGCATCCTTTAATTCGTTTCAAGATATACGATTTATCTATGGCAGAATTTTGCGTGGATTCAAGACTGGATGAAAAGGTCCATCCCTGGCCTCGATATATACGATCCAGCATACTGGTGAGTAGGTGTATTTTTACTTATTTATTCGACAATGTAAATATGCCGCCAAATAGGCACTATAATTATTACGTTGTATTCAAAATGACGAGCTAAGCACTTAATGTTTCATAGGTTTGTACATTCTGTATATTTGCAGGAAATGTGTGAAATGTTTGCGAATATGATCTGGAGATTTCTGGCAGAAATATTCACAATTTCGGACATACGGAATCTCCAAGGAATATCAAAATATCGAGGATAACGTTTTCACTGGATATCTGATAATGGATTATATCACGAAGTGAAAATCCAAATACAACCCATGGATATTAATCAGCATCTCATGGCTGCAATGATCATCTGTACGTCGAGAATTGAGAAATGTTCCAACATCGCTTTTTGTTTTTGCAATTTGTGATGCATCTCGTGCTATAATTTGTTACATGAATAAATATGTAGCGTTCATACATCAGGTTCTTGTGGTTCGTTATTTCTACACAGGAGTAGATTATTGGAGTACATTATTTGAAGTACATTATTTGAATAATATACTCCAATAATCTACTGAACGCAAATAATCTACTACTGGTAATGCATTCTGAAAAATAGTGGATTGCATAGGACAATAGAACCGTGTACTAATACCCCCACATCACACACAATATCAATGTCATAGATCCGGCTTGTTAGCGTGGTTAATACTCAGTCGAAAAAAATATTAATTCCAGGGAAAAAGCATACTCACAGAGGCAACACAACATACATCTTTTCATAAACTAGCATACAAATCTAGCGAATGATATTGCTATGTGAATGTCTTCATCAATAGACTATCTCAGACGACTCTCACCTATGATTGTAAAGGAAAGTTTGAAGACGGCCTCGAAAGGGAATCGCCGGCCGGGCAGTCTGTAGCTGCAGTGAGTCGTATACTTCAACCCGCGCTGGCTGGCCTGTAAAACCGACAATATATTAATATTATTGTTCTTCGGGTTTGTGACACTTGTGAGAAACAAGACCACTAAAAAAGTGTTTTTCGCGCCCACGGCCGGAAATAGCCGACCCTCTGTCTGCCCGTTGGTCCATCGTTCTCTCTGCCTCTCTGTATACACAGTACTGACAGCAGTGTAACGTGAACTGAACCAAGATGATGTGAATGAACTGGCAAAATCGATGTACTACTAGCTTGAGTATATAGACAGGCATTGTAGTTTATGTATTTTATACGCCTATTCATGATATTACTCATGAATATTTGTATAATATGAAAAACACGTTTTGATATCACAATTCCTTATTACTTGGTGGCTAATTACACACATTTTAGTGGCAACCGGCGAAATCTCGCATTCTCGATCTGGTAGGCCTGTTCTAAAAACATTGACTGGGCGGAAAGCCAGAAAGGTTGTTCGCTCGTAATGCCATATACTACAGAAGCGTAGAAGAGCCACCCCCCCCCCCCATTTTTTTAAAATTCCCGACTTAGTAACTCGATAATATCGACTTAGTATCTCGATAATATCGACTTATAACTCAATAATATCGAGTTAGTATATCGATAATTTCGGCTTAAACATAGAACGGGCACGGAAAGAATATTTTTTTTAAATTCTCGAGTTAGTAGCTCGATAATATCGACTTAGTATCTCGATGATATCGAGTTAGTATCTCGATAATATCGACTTATTAACTCGAGAATATCGACTTCATATATCAGGGTTGTCCAGTCCATGTGTACATGTATGTATAATGTATGTGGATAACCAATAACGACTGTGTCAATTGGCATATATGTCCACCTGTGAACATTGAAATAAACGATATCTAAAATGAATTAATTACATATTAGAGTTCTAACAGTATTTGACAGTATAAAATCAGTAATGCTTATTTGTTTTCTCATGTATATGCACATGCAGACTATATATCATGTGCTGTGATTTAAGTCGAGATACTAACTCGATATTATCGAGATACTAAGTCGATATTATCGAGTTACTAAGTCGATATTATCGAGTTGCTAACTCGATATTATCGAGATACTAAGTCGATATTATCGAGTTCCTAAGTCGGGAATTTGAATAAAATAATTTTCCTGGGTGGCCCTTCTAAGCTTCCGTACATATCCAGCGTCTACAGACCAGCTTCGAAAACAGTTTGTCACATAATCTGTGAGAAATTGCATGTACACACGTTCCTATACGTTCTGTTCCTGGTATCTCCTTCGTGATCAATTTGAAATACAAAACTTCATAAGTGGGCAAACATATTCAGATGAACTGGGTTTATGAAGCACACCCATACCAGGGGCGGATCCAGAATTTGACTCCTGGGAAAATTTGACGCCAGGCCCCAGGGTTATACACCTCGCCCGCCGGGGCCCGTCTAGTATGTCTAGATCCGCGCCTGACCGAGTTATACACCTCGCTCGCGAGGCCACGTTTAGCATGTCTAGATCCGCGCCTGGCCGAGTTATACACCTCGCTCGCCAGGCTCCGATTAGCATGTCTAGATCCGCGCCTGGCCGGGTTCTACACCTCGCCCGTCAGGCCCCGTTTAGCATGTCTAGATCCGTGCCAGGCCGGGTTCTACACCTCATCTGCCAGGCCCCGTATAGCATGTCTGGATCCTCGCCTGGTCGGGTTCTACACTTCGCCCGCCAGGCCCCGTCTAGCATGTCTGGATCTGCTCCTGACCGGGTTCTACACCTCGTCCGACCGGCCCCCTCTAGATCCGCGCCTGCATACTATGAATTTATATTGCTGATATGCAATATTACCGAAAAATTATAGCAATAGACAAAACACACGTAGGCCCACATGATATAATTGTATATCGCTTTATAAATACACATAATCTGAATAAAATTTCTTGAATGAAATGGATATCAAACTGTCTATGCTGTTAACATAAAATGATCAATGTTACCTATCAATTCATAGAATAATTTTCGGGGCAAACAGTTAATTTATGCCAAGTAGACTCCCCAATAATGGGTTAACAACCGAAAATTCTTTTTACATAATGTCGACCAAGGAGTTTGAAATCGAAAATGAAAGGAAGTTCACTGTCAGGACGTATTGTCCCTTGGCGAATTCTACATATGCGGCCGCACATATACATGTATGTGCTGTTTGAGACTTACAAGTATCTGACACTTCTTTTACATATAACTGGGATTGACAATGATTATGTCATCGCACAGCTAGTGATTCACCAGAACTATAGTCTACAAAAGCAAACATTTTCCAAACCGTACTCTAATGGTGAACTCCTATCACATAGAGACCAGGAGACATAACTATTGTTTTATGGCCGTTGTCATTGCACATGATGATATTGACGCCTGATAAGGGGTCATCTTATCACCTGAGAAAATCGCTCTATCAGTTCAAGCAGACGATCACAGTCTACGGTATATGGCTGAAATACAAACGTACGACAAATAAGAATTGAAATCTCTCACCTTTACGTGATCTTTGAAGGAATTGAGGGTCCACCATACTGCCAAAAACAAGAAAAAGGTGGCCTCGATAGCGTGTCCATAAAACGTCCCCATGTCTGAGGCGTGCCGTGATGGCGACTGCTTGGGATGGCTCTGCTGATTGTGATAGCCGGCTGTTAATGATGGCAGGGTAATAACAACCCCCTCTCCCCCCACCGCTCTACCTGCCTACACCTGCGTAAACCTGCCTACCAGACTCTCTCTTACACACACAAGCTCTGTCACACGCTGGCCAAAGGCCAACGTTATCACAGCGATCATGCCTACGTGTTGGTCATCACATATAAAACAGGGCATTTTATTCAATGAAAGCGTCCTAAGAAGGTTTAACCATATAAAAGAATTACCATGACCCATTTCCCAATGATTTTGCTGTGCGGATAACGCCGATATGTAAGGGATAATCGGTGAAGTGGAGCGCCTCTTCGAAATAATGTACGAGGCCGAAGGCCGAGTACATTATTTCGAAGGGGCGCGACACTGAACCGATTATCCCACTTAGTACACGGTCTCCAATGAACCCCCCCCCCCCACACACACACACACTCACACACACACCTACATGCAAACAAATATACGGCCGTCTCGGATGATTGAATTCCTTGACCAAGCTATTTGACATCATGCTTCCGATGGTGCACAATATTTGTCCTAAGATTTTCAGTAATTTTGTTCTCATTCATGCGGTCAAGTGGAACCAACATCACAGCGGGTGCCTTCCACTCAACTCTGATATTTACATGGCTAAGCTAAATACGACAGAGAGCTTCCTGTTGTTATGACTACAGTTTACACGGTTCCGATTGAATAGTTTTTTAGTTGATTCACAATGTGCGTTTAGTCGTTTTCGCTCATATGATTGTGAGTATTACTCGAATGAAGCAGTATAAAAGGAAACACGACAACACACGCGCTCTCTTTTGCCACAGAAAGCTCACTGGAAAAGCTCCGTGATGTCGGAATGGAGCATTTGGATAGTACAATTGGATTTCAAAGCGGGAGGCTCTAAAATACCAGGCAATGCTACTTGAGTATTTAAAACGGCATTCATTTATTTAAAACAGCATTCAAAACGGCATTCATTGGAAGAACCTAAAAATGATGCGAGCACATATCGGCAAGCAGGTGAGTTATTTACTAATAGTACGGGGGCCTATGTAACGGATTTGAGCTCCCGTTGGCATCGCATGTTAATTTTTGGCAACCATCACAAACTAATTCTCCTGGACCCTAAGATGGGGAAAAATGATGTTGCCATTTTTTAAATCCATTTTCAATGACCTTGATCAAGCGTTGAAGTTCGAGGTGGATTTGAACGGGAAAAAAACGCATGTTGAATGAATCTGGCACATAAACTTGACCAAGCTATGACTGATTGGTGTTTCATTTCATGTCAGCAGCAAACTGTATGGTATTTAGCAGCTACGGGAATGACACCTTCTTTCCTTTCTTCAAATTTAGGTATTTTTAGTGTTAAATTACCAACTGATGAAGTATATAGAAACGCTACGTGTTTCCAGACTTGATGTCTTTTTCAGGAGCTGTTTTAGCTTGGTCCAGAACAGAAAGTCATACTTAAGGCAATAATTAAGTGCCAAGCATCTATGTTAATCCACAATGGGCTCATGTACTTGGTGTGTTGCAGATTAGGCAGAATTTAGAATGAATAATGGAGGGTGAATCGAGCAAACCAACCTCAGGTGATGTTGAGTATCCCGAAACGAATTTCATCCTGTGTCTGAAGTGTCAGAAGACAGATCGCACCGATCTGGTCGAAAAACCCACAGCAGGGAGTTACCAGAAATTCCTTGAGTACATCCATGAATTCGGGAAGTATGGTGAGAGTGACTATCCATCAATCAGCAGCAGACTAGGTGTGCTAACTGCAGATGAGCTACAGGCTAGGAGGGCGACATGGCACCGCAAATGTTACAGTACTGTATGCCATCAGGGTCATCTGGAGCGAGCCAGGACACGATATAACAAGGCCTGCAAAGAGAAAGAAAGCATGCTTCTGCAAAAAAAAAGAGGCCGTCCTTCTCTGGAATGGAGCAAAGCCGCAGACCTGCCTGAGCCGACCCAAAGTGATGTTCGCTTCACACGCTCGAGGACCACCTCATACAACAAGACCAGGTGCTTCTTCTGTCAGCTCGATATACCAGGCCAAGACGTCCATGAGGTATCAACATTCAATGCTGGCAAGCAACTACAACACGCAGTGGAGGAGAGTGACAACAACATCTGGAAGGTCCACCTTAGTGAAGCCATCACAGCAGCCGATGCCCGCGCCATTGACGTAAAATACCACTTGGCATGTTGGGTGAAACACGTACAGCGAGCTCCAAAAAGAGGCAGAGAAGACCCGTCCGAATCCTGTTTAACACAAGAGCCTAACATGGGGATCATCGCATCAGATGTTGAGTTCATTTGCCTTGTGAAGGATCTCATCAGGAACGGCCCGATCAAAATGACTGACCTTCAGGAAGCGTATAGCAGTATTTTGCAGAAGAATGCTGTTGTTGGACAAACCCGTACTCGCTTGTTGAAGGACAAACTTCTTGCACACATAAGCAATATCCAATTCGTCAAGCCCAAGCGTCAGAATGAACCAGAACTTGTTATTTCCACAGCTCTACAAAGTACAGCTGTTGAAGAACTACTTTCACGAAGTCCTGAAAACGACATGAGAAATCTGTTGGAAAGTGCAACTATCCTCCGCAGAGCAATTGAGGACGAGCGAAAGCAGCCTTGGGAGTTTGCTGGAAGTCTGAGCATTAAAGATGCAGAAGAGCACGTGCCAACTGTCCTCTACTCTTTCATGCGATGGGTGCTTCAAGGACCAACAAATTCTCTTCAGACAGAAGGACGTTCAACCACAGTTCACAAAGATGTCCTGGCCATCTCCCAAAATATCATGTACAGTTACAAGTCCAAGCGCCAGGTGAAATACAAGCCGAAACAGTCAGAAGCACTATTCCGACATCGCCTTGAATGGCCGCAGCTACTCGCAGTTGGCATTGAGGTTCACCAGGCTACGCGAAGCAAGAAACTTCTTCAGTTCCTGCATGGTCTTGGTCTGTCTGTGGACTACAACCGGATAATGCGATTGGAAACACAGCTGGCTAACTCAGTCATAGAAGCCACCAGAGAACAGGGAGCCTTCCTCCCATCAACAATGCGCATCGGTGCATTTGTCTTCTTTGCAGTGGATAATAGTGACTTTAACGAAGACACACCTGACGGGAAAAGAACGCTCCATGCCACAGCCACTGCCATTTATCAACGAAGAGAAGAAGCATCTGGTGACAATCCACAGACAACCCACAACCTGAGGCTGCAAGGCAAGGCAAGAGACAGGTCCTTGAAAAGTTTGACTGCTCCCAATTTCACCCCTTGCTGTCCACCAAAACAGCAAACAGCATGTGGTCACACCTTCGAATGGTTCGAACCAGGACTTGCTAGAGATGTACTCACGCTAGTGCAGGAAAAAGACACTGTGTGGTTGCTGTCACGCACGTTTGGTCGGAAAGATGAAGATCTCCCTGCGACAGAGTCAGCTCAATCCGACGAACCTGATGCCATTGAAGCCACACAAGTAACCACTACAACTCAAGATACTTGCAAGACAAGCCATCACAGCATTCCAACTTGGAGTGCCTACAACTCCATGCTGGCCAGCGAGAAACTGCTAACTGAAGTGGCAGCTTTGCCACTTGTAGCTGCACCTGCACATGAATGGCAAACACTAATCCATGTCCTCAAGCAGACACAGCAGATAAACTATATGGTTGTCGGCGCTCACAATAAAACCGTCATCACCCTAGACATGGCTCTGTATGAAAAAGCCAAGCAGTTGGAGATGACCAGAGAAGACTGCAGTGGGAAATGGGTGCTGAGGCTTGGGGAGATGCACACTGTGATGGCAGCCCTCAGAGCCGCTGGTGATACCATTGAGGACAGTGGACTAGACGATGCATGGGTTGAAGCGGACCTCTATGGCCCAACTACAACACGACAAATCATCGAAGCCAAGCACATGAAGAGGGCTCTCAAGGCTCACATGACCACAGTTGAGGCTTTGTATGGCCTCTATGTGGAAGAATTTTTCGCTCAGAATCCTCATCTCAAAGGCCCATGTGCTGATTCAGCGGCCAAGATGAACAAGACCTGTGCCGAACACAACAAGCAGGAGATGATCAATGAACAGGAGAGCATGACCAGCAGCATGGAGGTCACCGGCCTTCTGAAGGCCATGGCGGAGTTCGATGAATCAAAAGAAGCCAAAAGCCCCCTCTTCAAATTTGTGCGCCGGTACATGCGGATGGTGTTTACGATCTATGCATTCATACGTGCAACCCGCGACGGAATATGGGAACTCCACCTAGCATCACTTGATGAACTTTGCAAGTATTTCTTTGCTCATGACAAGCAGAAGTATGCAAGACTAGTCCCTCAGTATCTTGCAGAGATGATGGCGCTGGAGACAACAGACCCTGACATATATGAGCAATTCATGTCAGGGAACTTCTCAGTGAACAAGAGTCACATACCTTTCTGTGCAATCGGTGTGGATCATGCACTCGAACACATCAACCGAATGATGAAAGTCAGTGGTGGACTTGTGGGCATAACTCAGAATGCCAGCGCTCGTGAATGCTTCTTCCTGATTGCACCAGAGATGGGCAGGCTGGCTGAAGAGTCAGAAAAAATGGCTGGATCCCTGACATCTCCAAAGAGTGAACATCATGAGTTGTCACGAGCAGTGTGGTCCAGGCATGAAGATAATGTTCTTCGTCTCAAAAAGGTCCTCAGCACAGCCACCAACCCAATCACATGTGATGAAGAGGATCTGACGAACATCATAACAAAAGTCGTGATGCCACAGGAGGTCACAAAAGACGTGTGCAATCGAGATGAAATCGGCAAACAAATGTACACAGCGTTCGTTAATGAGCGCATAGCAAGTGACACAGTCAGTATCTGGGCACGAATGAAGAAAGTACAGCTGAAAACATGGAAGAGTGCCAGAAAAGTGGTCAAGCACAAACTAGTAGATCAGGTAGTGGAGTTGAAGGAGGACAGATCACTCTTCGCACGCATGCTGATTGTTGCCCGCTCTTGTCCTGAGATCGACTTGAAGAGTGCTCTTGGCCATCACGAGTTCACGTCACTGCCCCGATCCCTCTTTGCAGTGACTGGGGAGCTGCTACCATGCTCAGACAAGAGCAAACTGATGGCTATATTGGAGAAACTTCCAGCAAAAGGGCCCGATGAAGAAGACAACCCAGCTGAAAACAATGTACCAAAGAAAGTGTTGATCGTGGATGGAATGGGTGTTGTCCAGGCGATGGGAAAACCTGTTTGGGTTCAGACGTGTGCCGGATGGGCTAGTCACTTCATTGCCATATTGGAGAGCATGGTTCATAACTGCCAAGAAGTACACCTAGTATTTGACCGCTACGATGTCTCGTTTTCCCTCAAGGAGGCCACACGGAAGAGAAGACAGGGAGGCAAGCCCGCCATCGCCTATCATGTGGAAGATAGTACTCCTATAGGAAAAGTATCAGCCCAACAGTTCCTGTCTTGCACTAAAACCAAGGATGAATTGACTGTGTATCTCGCAAAAAAAGTCCTCTGCCACTTTCAAGAGAAGCCGGTGGACTTCATCGTGACATCGAGGCAAGATGTTCTGTCAAACGGTGTTGAGGTGCAACATCTGCGCAGTTCACAAGAAGAAGCTGATACCAGAATCATCTTGCACAGCCTAGATGCTGTACAAAGGAGGGCAACCGAACTGTGCATCCAGTCACCCGACACCGACGTCTTAGTGCTTGCAATCAGGCGACATCATCAGCTTTGCAGGGATACCTTCTTCATCACAGGCACTGGCAACAAGAAGAGAACAATCCCGTTAGCGCCAATAGCTGACACACTAGGGCCTACTAAATGTGCAGCTTTACCAGGCTTCCACGCCCTCACTGGTGCTGATCAAACAGGCAGATTTGGTGGGAAGGGCAAGCTGAGTTGTTGGCAAGCACTGAAGAAGTGCTCTGATGATGTGGTGTCCGCCTTTGCAGCCCTGGGAGCCTCGGTCGACCTGACAGAGCAAACACAGAGAAACATAGAAGCATATGTCTGTCAACTCTATGAGACTGGAACTGCCCTGACAGATGTGGCTGAGTTGAGGTGGAAGCTCTTCACAAAGAAGCAGCTGGAAGCACAGAAACTACCACCAACCCGAGGGGCATTGAGACAAGCCATAGCACGGGCCCACTACCAGGCAATGGTTTGGTATCATGATGACACCCCCGAGCCACAACTGCCACCTGCAACCGACCATGGTTGGATCGCTGAAGGAGACCGACTGATTCCTGTGGCTACATTGGAACCACCGGCACCACACGACCTAGCCCACATGGTGAAATGTGGGTGCAAGAAGAGCAAGTGTCAGTCCAACTGTTCATGCAGGTCGCACAACATGAACTGTTCTGAGCTATGCCTCTGCGGGGCTGACGATGACCTATGCACCAATGTTGATCGAGAGCAGATCCTTGGTATCAGTGACAGTGACGATGATGATTAAGAACTCTGTTTTGTTGTGTTGTTCAATGAGGTTCTGGCTGGTTCGGTTGTACTTCTGTCACTGTAATATACACTACCTGGTAACCACGGTAACCTGAAAGAAATAGCAAAATGGTATAGTGATAACCATATACATGATGTATTGTAACCTGTATCAACTGAGTTTGATGGTGAAAATGGTAAATACATTGTCACATGTAGCAGCATGGCTATACAGAAAAATAAGTTTTTTCATGGGAAGTGCCACTGTTTCGTTCAAATTTCACCCATTAAAAGTGTACAAACCCCGATTATGTTTTGTTCAGTGGATTTTTTGGACTCACATGAGGTTTATCGATAACATATGAGAAATGTTGGTATCAAATATCACATATATAACGGCAAAAATATAAGATAGGTGTAATATCTAGTACTCACCAATTGCGAAAACAAGCGTTTTTGGGCCAAATTACAAAATGTAGCAGAAATTGACCAGAAATATGTCAGAAAAAATGGCAACATGGTTTTTTGCCATGTCTAAACATCCCTGAACGTAGCTCAGTCAGTCGCCAAAAATTAACATTCGATGCCAACGGGAGCACATAGGCCCCCGTACTATAAACTGATTTCATTGAAGGTTCAACAGAGATAACATTCTTTTACTTTCTGCATCAGGATGCGGAAGCCTTAAAGTCCATTCAAAATGGATATGAATATTCTGCATCCTTTAATTCGTTTCAAGATATACGATTTATCTATGGCAGAATTTTGCGTGGATTCAAGACTGGATGAAAAGGTCCATCCCTGGCCTCGATATATACGATCCAGCATACTGGTGAGTAGGTGTATTTTTACTTATTTATTCGACAATGTAAATATGCCGCCAAATAGGCACTATAATTATTACGTTGTATTCAAAATGACGAGCTAAGCACTTAATGTTTCATAGGTTTGTACATTCTGTATATTTGCAGGAAATGTGTGAAATGTTTGCGAATATGATCTGGAGATTTCTGGCAAAAATATTCACAATTTCGGACATACGGAATCTCCAAGGAATATCAAAATATCGAGGATAACGTTTTCACTGGATATCTGATAATGGATTATATCACGAAGTGAAAATCCAAATACAACCCATGGATATTAATCAGCATCTCATGGCTGCAATGATCATCTGTACGTCGAGAATTGAGAAATGTTCCAACATCGCTTTTTGTTTTTGCAATTTGTGATGCATCTCGTGCTATAATTTGTTACATGAATAAATATGTAGCGTTCATAATCAGGTTCTTGTGGTTCGTTATTTCTACACAGGAGTAGATTATTGGAGTACATTATTTGAAGTACATTATTTGAATAATATACTCCAATAATCTACTGAACGCAAATAATCTACTACTGGTAATGCATTCTGAAAAATAGTGGATTGCATAGGACAATAGAACCGTGTACTAATTGTGGAATAGAAACATTTATGCCTAATAGACCAAATTGGAAGTTTCGAGCCTTCCTATGCAATATAAGAACCATTGACCGATTTATAAAAAGTTTGC
Source organism: Terebella lapidaria (assembly GCA_949152475.1). NCBI lineage: Eukaryota > Metazoa > Annelida > Polychaeta > Terebellida > Terebellidae > Terebella > Terebella lapidaria. The sequence continues at coordinate 39,700,129 of OX424564.1, forward strand.
CACTGAACAGATATCAAGCTGGGCATGCTCAAATCTAAAAATAATGTATGTATTTGATTGCATATGAAGCACCTTTATTTGAATGTGCGTGCCAATTGATATCCATAGCATCACACTCAGTCAGATTATACAATATATTTCATTTATTGTTACATACGTTCATCCATTCATTAATATGAACTGTATGTAGTTTGTTTTTAGCCACATATTCAACCAGTTTTGCACGGATTCTGAGGTAACAAAACTTCAAGGCCTAAATTAAAATGTCAAGGTCAATTCCGTCACAATGCTGATTTTAGCAATGTTCGCGAACAATTTCAAGACATCACATATCCATATACATGTATCTCTGGAAAAAGCCATCAAAGTGAAATGGGGGTAGCATTATGATGTGTAGCATATGATCTTCTGTCCTGATCTACATGTATATTATTGTTATATCTACATGTATATTATTGTCGCCTCCTTCATCAGGAGGCGACATATTCAAATACGATTAAAACTGGCCATGGGTGGATGCTTTGGTCCGGTCCTGCAATATTAGCGCAGCATTTGTTTTGAAAATTTTAGTGATGGACACCCAGATTGAGAGAATCATATTACGGTTAGATTGTGAAATGTTCTCAAATTTTCTTCATGCCTGACAACCGCAAAATATTGCGAGTACTTCGAAAAATTTGACCGATCAGACAGCGGCTTCCCTGGAATTCCCCAACTCCGTGGGGGATGGCTTGTTGATATCATCATGGCTTGAGCACTATTCCGAAAGATGTCATTCTTGAATGAGGACGTATTGCCGACCATTCAAATTGCTATAATCATGATAATGGTCGGGGGAAAAGTTTGTCAAAAAGTATTTGTGCACGTAACGGATCCCTTCTTATCAACCGATGTACCCAGTATACTCGCATTCAGGAAGTTCTGAAGATGATGGAATTAATTTAACGAAAACTTTAAAATATAAGGCATTTTTATTTATATGAATATTTTCAAATCTACACAATCTTTATCATGTTTATGGAATTATATAGGTATGACAGTCAGTTAAAAACAGGCAAAAGAAAAGGGTGGTCAAAACACCGCTGTCTCTGTATCGATTTTCTACTCGGGACTGGTGACAGGGTGCACAATCTTTGCGGAAATATGTTTTATAGCGATTTTCCAGTTCGATGCAGTTTGACGAAATGTTCCACCCCCAAAATGTTGTTATACAAGTCGAGTACTATATGTTAATAATGGAGCCTAATCGTACAAGTTCAGTTTATGTAGCATGTTAAATTTATACTAACAATCTATCGTGCATAGGGGTTTCGAATTGATATGGGTCTGGAAAGGGTCTGGAAATTGTTCCATTTTGAGTCTGGAAAGTCCATGATCTTGTTATTCACAGAATAGTGAAAACCCTGTGGCTATAATTGCAGTATGTCATAACTACAAGAATGCAGGATAAGATAAACTTCCCATTCCCCACATTGGAATCGTGGGGCGCAGGCGACACATGTCTTTTAAAATGTCTAAAAATGTCTTTTAAAATGCTTAAAATGTCTACATTTCCTGACGCTTATTTGTATAAATGCAAATGCCTTCAAGCCCATTCCATCATGTTCAAATCTTCATGATCGCAAGTATACTGGGTACATCGGTTGACAAGAAAGGATCCGTTACGTGCACAAATATTATTTTTGACAAACTTTTTTCCCGATCATTATCACAATTTGAATGGTCGACAATACGCTCTCATTCAGTTGTTCCATTTTGAACAAAAAGCCTTCGCTCTAACAACCAACTCCTCCTACAACCGTCAGCCCCCAGAACAAGGTCTTACGGCGACCGGGCCTTCGCAGTTGCTGCACCTAGAATGTGGAACCAGCTACCCATGGATCTCAGGGAATGTGGCTCGTATAACACTTTCAAAGACTCAAGAAAACTCAAGACACATCTATTTGGAAATGCTTATGGCTTGTATGCTATAATTTTCACTGTCGGTGTATGGACACCCAGTCAACTATTTACTAGACAATTATTTTATCAACTGCATTAGGTAATGTCTTCAATTGTATAGTATATACAAAACCTGGTTTTGTAGCCTAGGTCGTGGCCGACATTCGTGTTGACAACAAAGTTGTCGAGGGCGGAGTGATCGCTGCACACGGTACTGTGCTGGCTGTTTTCCAACCAATCTTTCCTGCTCGTGGCAACAAATCGATTCCACGCTCTATTGATAGACGGCTTCTTCGGAAAAGTGTGAAGAGAAACACCGTTTTTATGACTGTTCCCGCACCCAAACACAACATAGCGTTTCCCCATCTTGTTCTTGGCTTGGGACAACCGAGGGGGACAAGATTCCCCCTGCTATTTCACACTGCCAGAAACTGAGCGCGAACTAATTTGGCGGGAATTATGGCTGGCCTCCCGCAAAGCTAATTAGCGATAATTTACATATCATTTACTGATTGTCCAATGTGACTGAAACTTAATTTTTGTTTTTAAACGTATTTAAATATATTAATCGTTCGTTTTTATTCACCAAATTGACATTATTTTCCTAGTACTTTATTATCACAACGAGTGTACATGTCACGGCACTGCACCTAATAATAATGTAGTCGACTTGACAAGTAGTTATATGTGGAATATTATTATATAATACTGGTGGGTGATTATTCAGGTAGTCGTATGTGAAAAGTGAGAACTGAAGCGCATATAAAGTCACGGAATTTCAGTATTAACATGAAATAGACGTAGAATCAATACCCACGATACCTAAGTATAAAGCATCCGAGCAAACAAAACAGAGTCCATCATCAAATCTCAAAGTCCAGTGTCAGGCAAAATCGAGAAGATTTTATGGAACTCAATGAACCCCCATATATTGCCATGAAGGGGTGAAATCAGGTGTTCCGGAAAGAGTGAGCATTATCATTCAAACAGGTCTTGCTGCATACTGGTGAAAGATTCTGTGTACTTATCAACTAGACTGTGATGACGTCCATAGATTTCCTTGAAATCAACTATTAGTCTTGGTAAAACATATCCTCGTCGCAGCAGTTTAGAGGCTAAATGGGAACTTCGGTGAACAAAGTCCTCATATCTTTTACTAGCTCCGGAATAGCTTATGAGTTGTGAGACAAACACGCCATATGCTGACGACAAAGGACTGTTGCTGCTTAGAAAAAGGAAATTGCCTATGGAAAAATTGAAATCATCACGTACGTTTGTCTTATAATCTAGTTGACAGGTTAGAATCTTCACCAATCTTCAACCTTATATCTAAAAGACAAGTGTGACACCAAACACCAAACAATCCGCAAGACTAAACTCAAAATCCATAGACAAAATTTACATAATCGGTAAGTTAAGGTTGGACAAAAATTCAAAATTGGTGATGAAGGTCTGAGCAAATTGAACATCACAGACATCCCGCGAAGCTAAATGTAAGATCAGGTGTAAGCAAGCGTCTCTTGCCTCGCATGCGACACCCACTGTGACATCCAACATGAATGCCATCGACATGAAGGTCATAGTTAGGTTATAATAACGACTCTACAAGTACCAATCAACATGATGTGATAATATCTCACATCATCTGAGTTACAGACAGACCGAAATGGTCTATTAACTCCTGATGACGACCATAAAACTTCTTAAAGGTCGATTGCAATCTAGGTCTCAAATAGCCCTGATTTAATAACTTATTAGTTAGCATTCTGGCTCTGGCTAGAATATCTTGGTAACTGGAACATGCTCTAGCATATCGAATGAGTTGAGACACATAGACGCCAAACGCAGGAGATGCTGGTACTACTCAGTACTGGAAAATTTACGATGGGAAAATTGAAGTCATCCAGTTCGTCATATAATCTGGTACATAGATTGTCTTTTTTGTCTATTTCGAGGTATAGGTCAAGATATGCTGCAGACTTGGAGGAGTCCGTGGTGTCTTTAATTTCCAGTTCATCCGGATATATGAGATGTAAAATATCACTGAACTTTGGATTGTTCATTGACAATACATCGTCAATGTATCTGTATGTAAAATTGAATGAACTGGCTAGTTTCTTTTCTCCTCTCTTCAGAAGCGATTGGATGAACTCTGCTTCGTATGAGTATAAAAACAAATCTGCCAACAGATCATGACATTATTATGCATACATCATTTCCTGTATGTCCACAATTGATTCCTGAGCTGTAAAGTCGATAATGAACGAAATATTAGCCATTTTGTGCTGACCTTGAAAAGGAGGTCAAAGGTTAAATTCAAGGACATCGAAGTATTCAGTATACATCATTTCCTATATGTTCACAACTGGTTACTAAGCTATGAAGTCGATAATAAGTGAGATATTAGTCATATTGTGCTTTGACCTTGAAAATAAGGTCAGGTTCAAGGTCATGAAAAAAATCAGCATATATAATTTTTCTATGGTTGCACAGTAGATCCCAAAGCTGTGAAGTTGATAAGAAGCAAGGTATTAGCTATTTTGTGCTCTGATTTTGAAAATGAGGTAAAAGGTCTAATTCAAGGTCATCATATTATTCGGCATATAGCATTTATCTTTTCTGCGCATTTTATTCATAATCTCTGATCTCAATATTAAGTGAGATATTAGCAATAATGTGTCCCATTATAAAGCATTGGATAATTTAACATGGGTAAGTCCTAATTGGGAACCGTTGAAAGAATCAAAGTGGCCGCCACACGCAGACACTTGATTTAAGGGTATACATCATAGAGGTATATGAGGAGAATCTATTATAACTATCCAAAATATTATAACTATCCAATTTGTTTTTCAGAAAATGGCTGCCAAACATCAGAAATTGGTAGTCTTTCGTCAAGAATGGCCGACATTTTGAAATGAGCGTGAAAATAACGAAAACTAAAAAATAACTCCCTCTTGAATAATTTTCAGGCATTTTCATGTAAAATTTCAGAAAGATTAACCCGTGAACGTTAAGGATGAAAATGTGGACAGACGAAGGACGACAGACGACGACGGACGGAACGCCATGGAAACAATCGTATCATACTTTGCGAAATCGTGGGTAATCTACTAGACCGAGACTCCTTCCAGTATTGGCCTGGCGTACACCATCACTGAGAAAGAGCTTGTCCTTGTGTATGTTGATTCCTACCCGCTATTTTGTTGACTTGCCCATTATTTTTGGGAATATTTGACTTTAGTTATACTTTCCACGAAGGTCTATGGTGTATGTTTTCCTTGCTCAATATTTGCTACCTGGTCATAGTGTAATGTGCGTTTGTGACATAATATCTGAGAAATGTTATCGCTGGTCTAACTTGGTACCAATCGGTCTACGCATGCGCAAGGTCCTTCTCGTTGATCACAGGGGACCAAATCACAGTGAAACATTTAGTATGGCAGATATACCACTGGCGCCACAAGCCGGTCCAAACGTAGTTATCGACATTTTTCATTAGGTTTATAAGATGGGCCCGATTCTTATGTATACATAAAGCTGAAAAAATGTGTGTCAAATAATCAGAAATTACCTGTATCTTCCACAAGCATCACACCAGTAGAACTATTAAGTTTCGTGTGTGGTCATGGAGGAACGAATGAGATGAGAACCAATACTTTAGGCTGAGTGAACACCAAAATCACGTTCTTCGATATGCACAAACTAAAAACAAACTAGTTCAGACGATGAAGTTTTGGAAGCAACAAATAACTGATATCAATTGATACATGGAAAAATAAACTCGAATTCTTGAGCTCGTATTGTAGTAACTTTCACTGGAAGAATAATTTCTCTTTATCTGTTGTTGCCACCATCACTGGTGAGGATTTTGCCCGTGAGCATGCTGAGTATACCGTTTGGCTTATCTCGGTACTAATCGGTCCTCTTGATTTCCGATTTGGTAAATTTGATGTTTTCTTTGATTTCACAAAAATGACATTAGATTTCTTGCTCCCAAGAATTTTAGTAACTGACAAAAATCGTTCTCTCCACATTTGATTATCTGTTTGCCCTTTCCCATCGTTCTCTGATTTATATCTATTGTGTTGATATTTATTGGTAGCCTCAATAATACCAATGATACTGTCCATGTCAATATAATGAGAGTATTTATTACCAGATGCATTGGCATTGCAGAGGCATTGTTGTATGAACATTAGACTGGTTTACCTGCCGTATCTCGCTTCGGGATATTGCCATTCCATCTGTTGCTGTTGATAACGTTATATTTTAATAGGAGGGCGTCATGTGTAAATATTTCATCATCATTCGTCACCATACACGTCCCAAGAGACGTGGCCAGCCGGCGTGACTGATCAGCACTCTTGATAGTGTCCACAAACCGAAATGGACAAATATGTCATCGCCGAAACTGTTTTTTTAACCATGAAATTCACACTTTATGGTGGATCGATAAACCAGGTCAGATGTTGTGATAAATTCTGATGGCTTATTGAATCGCCTGACTTTGTGCGACATCTTGTGTGATCTCGGGAGATGTGTAGGCCTGAGTGGGGACTCAGGGTACAAATCTTCGCACACCTAATTGATGTGCACCTAGTCACTGCAAATATGTTTGGTACTGAAGTAAATGCTTTTTCGACTCCACATCAACTATGATTAATATCCGCTTGAGGGCAAAGATCAATTCTATAGTGTGTGATGTGAATGTCCGTATCAATAGATTATTCCAGACGACTCTCACCAATAATGGTAAATAATCCATGAGCCCAGGGGGTCCATCGTGCACCCCCCCCCCCCACCCAGGACTCTCCACGAGGGGTGTCATTTTGTTCAGGGGACCCTTGAACTTCAGAATCCACTTGTTAACACCCGATATCCTGGGATGAACTATCCAATATGGCGGCTTTTCAAAATGGCCGCCATCAAAACTGAGCCATTTCTTGAAACACAAATTTGTATTTTTCTTCGCCCCTAATTGTGCTATAAACACGAATTTGGTACCTAAACATATGTTTTAGAGGTCAAGGAATGCAATAAAAATATTTTCAACTACTACTACCTATCCCTTCAGCATGAAATCCAAGATGGCGGCCATGAGAATCGCATATTTTTTTCATATTTTTTCTAAAACTTTATTATTTTGAGGATCTGTGTTTGCCATTATTGACAATTATGTGCCCTAGTACATGCTATTGGTACTTGATAACATCAGTGGCAAAAATAACAATGTCCCTAATGCCCTAATTGCTGAAAAATGCGTTGAGTTTGGAAATAAACACAATCGCGGTGAAACCGAATTCCATCAACAATAAACACAAGTTGTAAAGATTGTAAATATGTAAATATTGTAAATATGTAAATATTTTGCCCCTAATTGTGCTAGAGACACGAAGTTAGTACGTAAACATATGTTGCAGACTGCAAGAAATGCAATAAAAATATTTTCAACTACTTTAGCATACCCCTTCTGCATGAAATCCAAGATGGCGACCATCAGAATCGCATATTTTGTCATATTTTTTCCTAAAACTTTAATATTTCAAGGAACTCTGGAGATTATCAACAATTCTGTGCCTTAATACATGCTATTGGTACTTGATAACATCAGTGGCAATGATAACAATGTCCCCAATGCCTTAAATGCTAATAAAAAATACCTTGAATTGGCAATAAACACAATTGCGACAAAACCGAATTTAATCAACAATAAACAAAATTGCATAAATTTTTGCTACTAATTGTGCTAGAGACACAAACTTGGTACCTAAACTTACGTTTTAGAGGTCAAGGGATGCAATGAAATTGTTTCCAACTACCTTAGCATTGCGCTTTGGCATGAAATCCAAGATGGCGTCCATCATAATCGCATGTCTTTTTTCATATTTTGTTCATTTTTTGAAATTGTTTCCAACTTCCTTAGCATTGCGCTTCGGCATGAAATCCAAGATGGCGTCCATCATAATCGCATGTCTTTTTTCATATTTTGTTCATGAAACTTTAATATTTAAAACAAATGTGTGGTTATTATCACCAATGATGTGCTCCAATACATGCTACTGGTACCTAAAAACATCAGTGGTAGTACTAACAAAGTCCCCTACGCCTTAATTGCTCAAGAATATGTTGACTTTGGCAATAAACACAATCGCGACAAGACCGAAATTGATCAATAATAAGCACAAAATTGCATACATGTATATCTTTTACCCTAAATGTGCGAACTTTGTACCTAAACATATGTGTTAGAGTTTAGGAAATGCAATAATATTGTTTTCAACTACTTAAGCATTGTCCATTAGCATGAAATCCAAGATGGCAGCCACCTGTATGGCATATTTTATCATATTTTTTTTTCTAAAACTCTAATATTTTAAAACGAATGTGTAGCCATTATCACCAATTTTGTGCCTTAATTACATGCTGATGGTGCTTAACAACATCAGTGATTAAAATAACAATGTCCCCAATGCCTCAACTGCTAAAAGATATATTGAATTTGGCAATAAACACAATTGCAGCAATATTGAATTAGATCACAATCAACAGTTAAAGTCATGTAATGTGCATAAACGTGAAGTTAAATGTGATTAAGTTAGTTCATTTATCTGAAATATACATATGTACATGTACATTACAAAAGCCATTTCCAACAAGCAAAGCATTCATCATAGGAGAAATCCAAGATGGCCACAATTGTGCATAGCTGAACGACGATAATGTACTCTATATTGATCAAAATTGATCAAAAAGTACCAGTAGCATGTATTGGAGCACATAATTGGTGATAATGACCACACATTTGTTTAAAGTATTAAAGTTTCATGAACAAAATATGAAAAAAAATTGCGATTATGATGGACGCCGTCTTGGATTTCATGCCGAAGCGCAATGCTAAAGTAGTTGAAAACAATTTCATTGCATTCCTTGACCTCTAAAACGTAAGTTTAGGTAACAAGTTTGTGTCTCTAGCACAATTAGTAGCAAAAATTTATGCAATTGTGTTTATTGCTTGGTTTTGTCGCAATTGTGTTTATTGCCAATTCAAGGTATTTTTTGAGCATTTAAGGCGTTGGGGACATTGTTATTATTGCCACTGATGTTATCAAGTACCAATAGCATGTATTAAGGCACAAAATTGTTGATAATCTCCACAGAGTTCCTTAAAATATTAAAGTTTTAGGAAAAACTGACAAAATCTGCGATTTTGATGGTCGCCATCTTGGATTTCATGCAGAAGGGGTATGCTAAAGTAGATAAAACTATTTTTACTGCATTCCTTGCCGTCTGAAACATATGTTTAGTTACTAACTTTGTGCCTCTAGCACAATTAGGGCAAAGATATATACAACTTTGTGTTTATTGTTGATCGAATTCGGTTTCACCGTGATTGTGTTTTTTGCCAAATTCAACACATTTTTCAGCAATTAGGGCATTGGGGACATTGTTATATTTGCCACTGATGTTATCAAGTACCAATAGCATATGTTAGGGCACATAATTGTCAATACTGGCCACACAGTTCCTCAAAATATTAGAGTTTTAGAAAAAATATGAAAAAATATGCGATCCTGATGGCCGCCATCTTGGATTTCATGCTGAAGGGATAGGTTGAAGTAGTTGAAAGTATTTTTGTTGCATTCCTTGACCTCTAAAATATTTGTTTAGGTACCAAATTCGTGTCGCTAGCACAATTAGGGGCGAAGAAAAATACAAATTTGTGTTTCAAGAAATGTCTCGGTTTTGATGGCGGCCATTCTGAAAAGCCGCCATATTGGATAGTTCATCCCAGGATATCGAGTTCTAACAAGTGGATTCTGAAGCCCAGGGGTCCCCTGAACAAAATAACACCCCTCACGGAGAGTCCTGGGGGGGGGGGTGCACGGTGGACCCCCTGGGCTCATGGACTAAAAGGAAAGTTTGAAGACGGCCTCGAAATGAAATCGCCGGCCGGGCAGTCTGTATCTGCAGTGAATCGTATACTTCAAACCGCGTTGGCTGGCCTGTAGAACCGACATTATTGTAATTATTATCATTATTATTATTATTATTATTACAATATCGATGGGGAGACATACCCCATAAATGGGGTATGTCATGCCATCTTAGTAACACCACAAATGTATCTGGATTCATTCCTATGGGCCTGGGTGTCCTAGTAGGGCTGGTGGTCGGGGTTTGGGACGGCGTGAAGCTAAAATGGAATACTGGCTTTTCCTTATTAAACTATGGTTTAATGACATTTGACTATGGAATACTGGCTTTTCCTTTGACTATGGAATAATGGCTCTTCCTTAGTAATGGAATACTGGCTTTTCCTTATTAAACTATGGTTTAACAAGTAAATGCGAGTCGCACTTACCCCATGGGGTAAGTACGACCAAAGTCGGACATACCCCTATCGATATTGTTATTATTATTATTATTATTTTTCAATGACTTTCCGATTATGACACGTTTTTCGTGTCCAGCTTCTACTAGGATAGTACCTGAAATATGATGTAATTTCCGGGTTGTGACAAAGAAGAAAACAAATAAGCCCAAGGACTACGAAAGGTTACCGGACAATATGTGTAAATAAGGTCACTGGTCAAATTCAAGTTAAGCAGAATATTCAGCATATATCATTTCTTAGATGTTCACAATTGATTGCTAACATGTAATTTAATAATGAAAGGGATACTAGCAATTTTGTCCTGTGACTTTGGGAATGGGGTTAAAGGTCAAATTCAAGCTCATGAGAATATTCAGCATATATCATTTCCTATATGTCCACAATTGATTCCTAAGCTGTAAAGTCGATATTAAGCGAGATATTATCAACTTTGTGTTCTGACCGTGAAATCGAGATCAAAGGTAAATTCAAGGTCATGACTATATTCAACATCTATCATTTCCTATATATGTGTACAATTAATTTCCAAACCATATAGTCGATAATAAGTGATAAATGAGTCAGTTTGTGCTCTGACCTTGAAAACGAGGTCAAATGTCAAAGTCAAGGTCATCAAGATATTTGGCATATATCATTATACATTCTGTATATCTGCAATTGGTTTTCAAGATATAAGGTCGACAATACTCGAGATGATGGCCATGATGTCTTGTGACCTTGAAATTCAGGTCAACGGTCAAATTCAAGTTCACGAAAATAATCAGCATATATCATTTCATATATAATTACAAGTTCGTAATTGATTCATATGCTGTAAAGTCGATAATAAACGAGATATTAGCCATTTTGTCCTGTTATCTTGAAAATGAGGTCAAATGTCAAATTCAAGGTCATGACAATAATTAGCATATATCATCAGCATATACCATATATCAAGTTCATAATTGATTCCTAAGATGTAAAGTATATTCGCCATTTTGTCCTGTGACCTTGCAAATCAAGTCAAAGGTCAAATTGAAGGTCATGACAATATTCATCATACATCATTAGCTGGATGTTCACAAGTAATTCCTAAGCTGTAAAGTCAATAATAAGCGCGATATTAGCCATTTTGTCGTGTGACCTTGGAAATTAGGTCAAAGGTCACTGCCATACTGCTTCATCTTCATCATTTTCAAGTCGATCGGATCATTTGTTTCTGAGTTATGCGCCCCTATTGGGACGAGGGAAAAAAATGTTGTAAAATGCAGAATATTTACATTTGTATGGATGAATTAAATTTGTATTCAATTGGTCTGATAAATATACAATCACTGATTGACTTAACAGTCATAACTGGTTATGGGAGTAAAATTTACAAAATTATGAACATTGATATATTTGTTTGCGATAGTGAATATGGGACGATTGCAACCCATGAAACCTCATCTTAAGTAGACGCTAAATTACATAAAGATGGAAAGTTTTTACAATGAGCTAATGAGTATGGAAATTGTGACGCATGAATAGTCTTGCTAGAATTGTAGTCCTGTGTTCTCATTACAGTGGAGAAATGTTGGTTTTGGCCAACACAGCTAGATGTATCCGACGTTTTGGACAAGACTATTCCAAAGAGAACCGTAGCTCTCCTCGACGACGATGACGACTCTGATGTCGAGTATGCTGCTCCAGGCCAGGCCAACAAGTGGTATCTATGTGGCAAAGGTTATCGTTGTGTTATAATGAGTAGAAAGTTTGGCATAATCACGCAGGATATTGTATTGTTCGTTATAATCTCGTTATGAAAAATTAACATTATATTACAGATTCGACAGCTCCCATTGTGGTGTCACCTGTGCCGATGGTACCACAACAAGTGTGTAGGCCAGCAGCCATGTGAAGATGAAGATTGGTATTGCTCTGTTGATTGCAAAGTACTACTAAAATATATGGGATAACATACAGTGAACATATACACATGTAACATGCGTACGTAAATCTTCTTTCAACATCCATTGTCCTATCCAGGAAACCGGCGTGTCCATCTTCTGCACTTGCAATTTGCGAAAGGATGGAGCGGAGCGAGTGAAGTGCGCTAATGACGACTGCCGTTTTGGAATGTGGTTCCACATTCAGTGCTTGGCATTAGGCAACATCCCTGATATGTTTCCTATAGAAATATGTATACTATGAGATGCCATATGTGAAGGCATTTCCAGACGTTCGCATTCATCAGTGGTTGTAACCTTGTATTGCAGAAGAACCTTCGAACTGGTACTGTCGACCTCAGTGTCAAGGAACCGAGGACTACGTGCAGAACTACACCCTGCGACTGATGTTCATGGGACTGATGGACATGGTCTTGCGCGACTCCATCCGAGAGGCTGATGGGATGGCCATCATGTCACAATGGAGGCTGAATATGTTGCACTTCCGTGCCCACCGCCACCCTAAGTACCTCCAGGCTGGTCACAGGCAAGGGCGTAGCTCTAACTACGCAAATTACACAATTGCGTACTTAATTTTTTGCGTAACGTCAGCTGGTTTTTGCGTAATGATCATAAATAGAGGGTCTTGAATGAATGCCCAAATATCAAGTAGCCAATACGAAGTTTACGACCCAAAGAACTTTTGCTTTTTGTCCATTGGTAATTACCAATGGTTGTCCAATGGTAATTAATTTCGTCTACATTTTCCCCAAAACACATGTCCGTCAACAGCTGGGAGGGAGGGGCACAGGGGACTGAGCGGGGAGTGTTAGCCTACGCCTCTTCCTGGTTGTCCTCGTATTTTGGGGGGCTTCATCTTTCTACTTTCTTTTTCATTTCTTCTGCTTTTCACAACTAATTTAATTTGGTTTCCAAACAATCACTCGAGTTCTTCCAACGAATCTCTAAATAATGTTCACCTACTGAGTAAACCCTGAACTGTTCTGAAGCCAACCCCGAGTTTCAAATAATTTACGTGACTTGATTTCTGTCAAAGGTTTCCTCATATTACTCAATAATGACTTGTGCTTCGGCACGTGAGCAATATATTGTTCACACATACATACATATGTGAAACATAGTTTCTCCTTAAAACTGTGAGATGTATCCGTTTTTCGATTTCCAATGGTTTCTAGTGACATGGCCAAAATATTTCAGCTATTGCATCTGTTACAGAGCTCGTGAAATATTCGAACGCGAAGAAGTAACACAAAAGAAAATGTAAAATTGATCAGCACGTCTTATTCCTACTCGTAATTATCGCAATGTTGGTAGTCAGTTTTTGATAGAATATTTCGTTTTTGATGTGAGTTATGTGAGGCAGACGCACTCAATCACGTTGTTTACAAAGGTATATGAATGTCATAGAGTCTTGGCATCAATTTCGAAACAGCAATGAATATATTGTATTATGACTATACTATGTTTGGAGTTTTGGTGATGCTTTGACATGAAGAACAGCAGTTCTGTTTTGGCGTCGTTGAGCTTCAACAAGTGTTCTGCCATCCAGATGCGTACGTCATTCAAACACGCAGAGATCCGCTTAATGGCAGTGTCTCGTCCACCTGGATTGGACGGATTGTAGATGACATACAGTTGAGTATCATCTGCATACATCGAAATGTGCGCCCATAATCATAGTAGGATTGCAAATATACGTCCAGCTTCTGGGGCTCTTGAGCCTTCGGCGCTCGCAATACTTTTTCTCATGCTTCTAACAAATTTCAACGATATTGCGTACTCTCAAAACTACCTCAGCATTTTTTTTTATTTAATGACATTTATGAAGCGTGATTTCCCAAATATGGATCGAAGCGCTGTACAATTTACACAATGATTATTTGACTAGAATATAATATAAAATTTTAAAAAAATGAAACAATGAAAATAAAAACATACGATTGTGTAGGTAGGATGTGAGAATTGTATATTGGATTGAAAAGATGAGTTTTTAACTGTCTCTTAAAAGCATTATTGAGTCTATGGCACGAACTATTAATTAATTGATCAACATTTGACATGGGAACATCACAATGAATATTGCAAGAAACATATTTCTAGCGGGCTCTATGCCATCAATATCTCGAAACACATTTTAACAGGGACTCATCGTACTGAACTGAACTGAACTTACGGGGGCCAGATATAATGATACTTCATCCCCTCTATTCAAAAAAGTAAATATTATAAAATTTAGGGACTTGTATAACCTGCAAATTATGTTACTAACTTATGATTTTGTGAATGGGCATTTGCCCAATTCATTATCTGGTATATTCGGTTACCATGGTGATATACATGAGCATCATACATCAGCACCGATCCCAAACTGCCCAAAGTGAACACAGACATTATGCGAAAAAGTTTTTTATACAATGCACCTTCTGAATGGATGAAGTTGGATGTAGACATCAAAAGCTCGAAAACCAAATTTATTTTCAAACGAAAAATGATGCATAAATGTATATCAAGTTACTAATAATTAAGCGGATGAAATTTGTTGGTGATAGCTGGATTATATAAATAACTTTAATTGTATATACAGTGCCTGCGTTGTGGCTGTGTTCCCGAGGTGGCACTTTGAGCAAATTTAGGTGACAACATGCCTTGAAGGTTACAGACTTTTGTCTTTTGTTGTCAACATGAGAAAGTATACATTTTAATTTACTAAAAAATATTACTCTGATAATTAATGTGTATTATTTGAAAATTGCTAATTATGATGTATATTTGTTCAAAAATAAAATACCTACCTACCTACCTACCTACTGTAGGTGGTAGGTTCCATAGGCGAGGAGCAGTGACTGCAAATGACTGGTCACCAACGCGTTTTGATGCCAGAGGTTGGTGAAGCCTGACTCGGTTGTCGCATCACCTGGTGTCTCTATGACGTGGAGCCAGGAGACTGGTGGGGTAGGGTGGTGCCAGACCATGCAGACATTTGAAGGTCAGAAGTATCACTTTATACTGTATGCGTGAGGCGACAGGCAGCCAATGCAACTGCTTCAGAACAGGTGTGATGTTTTCGCGCTTTTGAACTCTGGTAACAAGGCGTGCTGCGCGGTTCTGAATACTCTGGAGCCTGTCAATCTGTGATGCTGGCAAGCCGATCAGCAATGCATTGCAGTAGTCAAGGCGAGAGGTAATGAGTGCCTGGACTGCATTTCTAGTTGCACTTTCAGTCAGAAACTGGCGAATTGTTGATAGCCTGTACATGTTGTAGTTGCAGGCAGCACTCACAGAAGTGATGTGATCTGACATGCACAGTTCACGATCCAGTACGACACCAAGGTTTTTGACATGGCTGGATGGTTCCACGTCCACCTCGCCGACTGAAACTGAACATGTTTCTTGTGATTTTTGGTGATGCTTTGACATGAAGAACAGCAGTTCTGTTTTGGCGTCGTTGAGCTTCAACAAGTGTTCTGCCATCCAGATGCGTACGTCATTCAAACACGCAGAGATCTGCTTAATGGCAGTGTCTCGTCCACCTGGATTGGACGGATTGTAGATGACATACAGTTGAGTATCATCTGCATACATCGAAATGTGCGCCCATAATCATAGTAGGATTGCAAATATACGTCCAGCTTCTGGGGCTCTTGAGCCTTCGGCGCTCGCAATACTTTTTCTCATGCTTCTAACAAATTTCAACGATATTGCGTACTCTCAAAACTACCTCAGCATTTTTTTTTATTTAATGACATTTATGAAGTGAGATTTCCCAAATATGGATCAAAGCGCTGTACAATTTACACAATGATTATTTGACTAGAATATAATATAAAATTTTAAAAAAATGAAACAATGAAAATAAAAACATACGATTGTGTAGGTAGGATGTAAGAATTGTATATTGGATTGAAAAGATGAGTTTTTAACTGTCTCTTAAAAGCATTATTGAGTCTATGGCACGAACTATTAATTAATTGATCAACATTTGACATGGGAACATCACATTGAATATTGCAAGAAACGTATTTCTAGCGGGCTCTATGCCATCAATATCTCGAAACACATTTTAACAGGGACTCATCGTACTGAACTGAATTGAACTGAACTTACGGGGGCCAGATATAATGATACTTCATCCCCTCTATTCAAAAAAGTAAATATTATAAAATTTAGGGACTTGTATAACCTGCAAATTATGTTACTAGCTTATGATTTTGTGAATGGGCATTTGCCCAATTCATTATCTGGTATATTCGGCCATGGTGATATACATGAGCATCATACAAGGATCAGCACCGATCCCAAACTGCCCAAAGTGAACACAGACATTATGCGAAAAAGTTTTTTATACACAACATGAGAAAGTATACATTTTAATTTACTAAAAAATATTACTCTGATAATTAATGTGTATTATTTGAAAATTGCTAATTATGATGTATATTTGTTCAAAAATAAAATACCTACCTACCTACCTACCTACTGTAGGTGGTAGGTTCCATAGGCGAGGAGCAGTGACTGCAAATGACTGGTCACCAACGCGTTTTGATGCCAGAGGTTGGTGAAGCCTGACTCGGTTGTCGCATCACCTGGTGTCTCTATGACGTGGAGCCAGGAGACTGGTGGGGTAGGGTGGTGCCAGACCATGCAGACATTTGAAGGTCAGAAGTATCACTTTATACTGTATGCGTGAGGCGACAGGCAGCCAATGCAACTGCTTCAGAACAGGTGTGATGTTTTCGCGCTTTTGAACTCTGGTAACAAGGCGTGCTGCGCGGTTCTGAATACTCTGGAGCCTGTCAATCTGTGATGCTGGCAAGCCGATCAGCAATGCATTGCAGTAGTCAAGGCGAGAGGTAATGAGTGCCTGGACTGCATTTCTAGTTGCACTTTCAGTCAGAAACTGGCGAATTGTTGATAGCCTGTACATGTTGTAGTTGCAGGCAGCACTCACAGAAGTGATGTGATCTGACATGCACAGTTCACGATCCAGTACGACACCAAGGTTTTTGACATGGCTGGATGGTTCCACGTCCACCTCGCCGACTGAAACTGAACATGTTTCTTGTGATTTTTGGTGATGCTTTGACATGAAGAACAGCAGTTCTGTTTTGGCGTCGTTGAGCTTCAACAAGTGTTCTGCCATCCAGATGCGTACGTCATTCAAACACGCAGAGATCTGCTTAATGGCAGTGTCTCGTCCACCTGGATTGGACGGATTGTAGATGACATACAGTTGAGTATCATCTGCATATTTGTGATACAACACATTGTGCTTTTTGAAAATGCGTTGTAATGGAATGGTGTAGAGCGTGAACATTACAGGACCCAACACAGATCCCTGTGGCACGCCGTTTTGGAGCGGACGTTCATCTGACTCTGAGGAATCGATGATGACTTGCTGTTTTCGCCTGGTCAGGTAGCTATGGAACCAAGCGCGGGCAAGTCCAGTGACCCCAAACTCTTCGCGTAGTATATCAACGAGTCCATCTTGGTCGATTGTATCGAATGCTGATGATAAGTCAAGCATTACTGATACCACAGCCTTGTTGTTATCAAGAGCAGTCAAAATATCGTTCTTTACTTTAAGCAATGCTGTCTCCGTACTGTGGAGATGAGTATATGCTGACTGGTGTTCCTCATGCAGTCCGTTAGACGCCAGGTGTGCCATCAGCCGTTTAACAGTTATTTTCTCCAAGACCTTGCTCAGGTATGGGACATTTGAAACTGGTCTCTAGTTTTTCATGTTGTCTGAGTCAAGATCTACCTTTTTGAGAAGTGGCCGGACCAGTGCTTCCTTTAGAGACCAAGGGAACGTGCCGACCATGAAAGATGCATTCACGATTGCTACCATGTGGTGCAGGTGAACATCGATGGTCTCCTTGATCACATTGGTGGGAGCATGATTTACTTGCAGACTGAAGTATGACCCGATGCAGTTCCCCAGGGTCAGTGGGTTCCAGTTGTTGCAGGGGATTATCCACACACTGCGTGGCTCTAAGGAAAGGTGTGTCAGGGTTTTGTGGGATTGTCCTCCTGATGAGCGATATCTTCTCAGTGAAGAAGCAAGCAAAGTCACGACACAGTGTCACATTGGAGGATGATTGGGGGACACTTTTTGAGATGACTTGGCCAAGTTGTTGATGACTTGAAAGCACACCCTCTGGTCACCACCGGCTAGCTTTTTTTCATAGTACTGTCGCTTGGCCGCATTGGTCATCGAGTTCACTTCTTCACGATGTTAGACGTAAATCTGGCGGTGGATCTCCAATCCAGTTTTACGCCAGCTACGCCCCTGACAGGATGCTTGTTGGTAAATATATGTCAACACTTGTTATTTCAAAAATGTGCATTAATGATAACATGATTTGAGGTTATGTTATCGTAACCAAAATCCTTTAAATACTGTTTACAGGTGTTGCTCAATTCTTTCAGCCACATATCGCGCAGCAGGTCGTCCACAACAGGACCATCAACCTCACTGGTCTAAACCTGGACCTGGTGTAATCTTTCAAATTTTGTATGACCCAGTGACTTTTCTAAACCTGGTAAATGTGTACTCTGATAACATTTTATATATTTCGTCATTGAATATTTGATCGTCGTATATTGGTAATTAAATTCAGGGGTTCAGCATTTTTCTGTTGGAATTTGCAGATGTCTCACCAATAATACTCTATAGCTTTCGGACACAGGGAATAGAGACACTACACAAAGACTATGCCCAAAAATAAACACAAGTGAGAGAAAACAACAAAAGCACGTGAAAAACAGGGCACTAGCTACAACTGTATAGGCTAATATATAGGCCGAAAAAGCACGTGGGACAATGAAACATGAATGATATGAAACATGCTCACGTCAAAATTGCAAATCACTAATTGGACATGGAGTTTTTGGTCTGCAGCCCAACACGCTAGCACACAGTTATCATGACGCCTGGTATGTGAGGGAAAAATCGTCCCTGCATCATGGACCTTTTTAAACAACCCAACGATTATGAATCTCCCTGGAACCAGCTTGCGATACCTTTACCATGTGAACGTCTGAACATATGGGATGCAATTGTAATACATTGACAGCGAACTGTTTGCAACACCTTTCTATTGCTATCATGCTGTTTCAAGTTCTGTGTGTCGATTCATTTCTATGTTCACTTCAAACAGGCAGGGTTTGGAATATTAGAGAGCAGACTTTTAGTGAAATTCGCAATGTAGCACATACTGCATAATACACGCCAACAAAGTAATACTGGGAAAATGTTACGTACAAGGACATTTACTTCCACAGCTACAACAACACTGACAGAAATCACATGAACACTGTTCACACTGACGAGTACACTCCACCCTGCGCTTCAGTTCGTCAATTCTGGAGTTGCCAATGCCATCCACGAAATGTTGCAAGATGATTTTGCGTATGCATTCTTTCTCCTGCTGCCACTCCATGAGAGTCTGGACTAAGGACTTGTCATCCGATACCATGTGTCGCCGTTCAGAAGTAGACTTCATGACACACATGTAAAATCAGTGCAGTTCATTCCAGTGTTGTATGATACAAGTGCGATGATGACTGTCAGACTGGCAAGTGGCAATTAAACTTGGCGCCAAAGCCTTTTATAGTATTTTCTCACAGTGGAAGTGACGTAACTAGAGGAATTACCGTACTAAAATGAATATAACTACTACTAAGAATAACTTTAGCACACACCCATAAATGAATACCCAGATACATATATACCCCACAATAATAAATGTCGTCCTCGACATGATGAGGAATGAAGAATAAAGGAATAATGCAGAACAACATCCGAATTACTGATCCTGAGAAATATTACAAGTGAAACCAATAAGCAATACATGCCAATTGGTAGATATAAAATAGTAAGCATAGTGATATGGAAACAAATATTGGAAACAACACCAATAATAAAAAAAAGTCCTACAGTGTACAAAATACTGCACCAGGGTCAACTACCACATTGTAAATTAAATTATGGTTTCAAAATAGATCTTAGGCGAATAAACTCCACCGTAAAATAAACTTGTAACAACATGTAACGGTTTTGGGGCGTACCCAAAGGTTTCCCCTAGGTAATTCTGTTAGTGTTTTGTGATATTATGGTTAAATAACCGTTTATTAGGGTGTATATGTGTTTAAAGGTTCATACGGTTCCGTATTGTTAATGTTTTAAAGGTTTTCCGTCTCGGAACTTAGTAATTTATGATGTCGGTAAAGCCGGAGACGGAGCCGGAACCGGAGACGGAACCGGACACGGAGCCGGAACAATGGAGTACAAAAACGTAATGACGTTATTTCCGGAAGGTCATGTGATCAGCCTCGTTTTCGGTTTAAAAGGTGACGTGTCAGCCACTGATTGGTTCTAGAGTGTTTTTAGAAATCCGGAAAATATCAGTGTTTTGGCGGACTATGACGTCACAATAGGTTGGTCACGTGACGTGGGTCTCAGGTCTATAAAAGCCCCCGCTTCACAGCGGACGGCGGAGTTGGTGTCCTGACGTCGACCTGTGCAGACCCCTTCTCCCATAGCAGAGTACTCCCTTGTTCCGGATAGAGTCATCCAGATGATAGCAGTTAAGTCTTCCGACTGTGAACTTGGAAAATAAACATGAAAACTTCAACCGAGTTGTTTTTCCGTGTTCGTTAGGGAACTGGAAGTTATAATAAAGTTAGTTTCCCGGAAAAGACAGTTATACGGAGTAAAGGGAGATAAGACCACAGTCGGTTAAGACCAAGTTGTAACGACGTCTTAGGGTGATCTAAGAACCCAGATCACCGAGGAAGGAGTCGGAGACGGAGACGGAGGTGGAAATCAACGGAGCAACTACGGAGGCGGTATCGGACGGAGCAGTTGCAGAGACGGGAACGACGAAGCAGTTGCAGAGGCGGTACCGGACGACGGAGTTGCAGAGGCAGTACCTGACGGAGCGGTTGCGGTAACCGGAAGTAGGAACACTTCCGAGATACTCCATTTCAGGTGCAGTCGCAGGTTGCGGTGAGGCGGAGCCAACCGGAGCAGATTGCAGTGCGGCGGAACCTGGCAGAGCGGTTGCAGTATTCGGAAACGGCAACGTTCCCGGATTCTTTATTCCAGGCGCAGTCGCAGTTTGCAGTAAGACGGATAAACGACGGAGCTGTTGCAGTAAAGCGGTTTCCCGACGGAGCAGTTGCAGTACCCGGAGACGGAAACGCCTCCGGATCCTTACTTTACAGGTGCAGTTGCAGATTAGCAGTCGGACAACGGTTAAGAGGTCCATTCCAGACCACGCTACCAACCTTAGAGACTTCTAGCCGGAGCTCAACCGTACAAGCAGTAGCAGTTTCCCGGAGTTTTACCGTTTCAGCTCCGGTTGAACAACAACTCACCCACCTCCCCAGAAAACCGGTTCATCAAGACGTCACAGAAGGGTGCAAACCCGTTACAACTTTTTGGTGGCAGCGGTGGGATCATCTGCAGTATGACTACTAGACGGGGCAAATTGGCGGAACAGCAGCTGAAGGCAGCCGTGTCGGACACGGAGCAGCCTGTAGGAGCAGTAGGAGCTGAGCCGTTGCAGATGCCGGTTGCGGAAAAGGAAGCAGTTCGTCCTGCCGAGCGAAAGGTGTTGCAGCCGGAAATGCAGAAAGCAGTTGCAGAAGAGCCCCTTCGGGTTCCTCAAGGAGTACAGCCTGCAGAGCAGTTAGCAGAGGCGGAAATTAACTTTCCGGACCAGGCTGGCGATCGGGAACTGGATGCGGACCCAGAAGGCGGAGAGAATTTAGTCGACAACCTGACCAGATTATTGGCGACCCAAATGGAGGTGTTTCAGCAGCACCTGGCAGTAACCGGAAAGCAGCAGCAGGCAGAAGCAGTACAACAACCAGCACCAAGGGCAGGAGTAGCCAGATTAATGACGTACGACGGAACTGATCCGTGGCCGGAGTATGAGGCTCACCTCCTTGAATACGCTCGGTACTACCGTTGGACAGCAGAGGAAAAGGCGCTGAACTTATGTGTCAGTTTGAGAGGTAACGCCCGCAGCATACTACTGGATCTGTCCGCGGAGCAGAGACGCAGCTTTGATACGGTTGTGGCGGCATTAAAACAGCAGTTTTGTCCAGGGGAGAAAACATTTGTTTTCCAGGCGGAATTGCAGACACGGAAATTGCAGCCGGAGGAGGAGCTGTCCGAGCTGGCCAGAGACATACGGAGCAAGACGCGGCTAGCTTACCCAAAAGCAGATCCGGCAACAACAGAAGTGCTCATGAAGATGCATTTCTGCAACAGCCTGACTAACCGAGATATGCGGTTGTCGGTATTGAAAAGCCACCCGGAAACGCTGTCGCAGGCCCTGGCTTTCGCTACCGAGTATGAGAGCATCATGAAAACGGACAACAGCAGACCAGCGGAGCGACACCGGACGAGGCAGCTGAACACGGAGCCGGAGTGGAGCCAGCAGGTGAACGAATTGCGGAAGCAAGCCGAGCAGACTCAGCAGCAGTTGGCGGATCTGATGACTCAGGTCAAGGAAGCGGTTAGCCGGCAGCAGCAGCAGCGCAGTTCCCGAGCTTACAACTTACAGGTGCAGTTGCAGATTAGCAGTCGGACAACGGTTAAGAGGTCCATTCCAGACCACGCTACCAACCTTAGAGACTTCTAGCCGGAGCTCAACCGTACAAGCAGTAGCAGTTTCCCGGAGTTTTACCGTTTCAGCTCCGGTTGAACAACAACTCACCCACCTCCCCAGAAAACCGGTTCATCAAGACGTCACAGAAGGGTGCAAACCCGTTACAACTTTTTGGTGGCAGCGGTGGGATCATCTGCAGTATGACTACTAGACGGGGCAAATTGGCGGAACAGCAGCTGAAGGCAGCCGTGTCGGACACGGAGCAGCCTGTAGGAGCAGTAGGAGCTGAGCCGTTGCAGATGCCGGTTGCGGAAAAGGAAGCAGTTCGTCCTGCCGAGCGAAAGGTGTTGCAGCCGGAAATGCAGAAAGCAGTTGCAGAAGAGCCCCTTCGGGTTCCTCAAGGAGTACAGCCTGCAGAGCAGTTAGCAGAGGCGGAAATTAACTTTCCGGACCAGGCTGGCGATCGGGAACTGGATGCGGACCCAGAAGGCGGAGAGAATTTAGTCGACAACCTGACCAGATTATTGGCGACCCAAATGGAGGTGTTTCAGCAGCACCTGGCAGTAACCGGAAAGCAGCAGCAGGCAGAAGCAGTACAACAACCAGCACCAAGGGCAGGAGTAGCCAGATTAATGACGTACGACGGAACTGATCCGTGGCCGGAGTATGAGGCTCACCTCCTTGAATACGCTCGGTACTACCGTTGGACAGCAGAGGAAAAGGCGCTGAACTTATGTGTCAGTTTGAGAGGTAACGCCCGCAGCATACTACTGGATCTGTCCGCGGAGCAGAGACGCAGCTTTGATACGGTTGTGGCGGCATTAAAACAGCAGTTTTGTCCGGGGGAGAAAACATTTGTTTTCCAGGCGGAATTGCAGACACGGAAATTGCAGCCGGAGGAGGAGCTGTCCGAGCTGGCCAGAGACATACGGAGCAAGACGCGGCTAGCTTACCCAAAAGCAGATCCGGCAACAACAGAAGTGCTCATGAAGATGCATTTCTGCAACAGCCTGACTAACCGAGATATGCGGTTGTCGGTATTGAAAAGCCACCCGGAAACGCTGTCGCAGGCCCTGGCTTTCGCTACCGAGTATGAGAGCATCATGAAAACGGACAACAGCAGACCAGCGGAGCGACACCGGACGAGGCAGCTGAACACGGAGCCGGAGTGGAGCCAGCAGGTGAACGAATTGCGGAAGCAAGCCGAGCAGACTCAGCAGCAGTTGGCGGATCTGATGACTCAGGTCAAGGAAGCGGTTAGCCGGCAGCAGCAGCAGCGCAGTTCCCGAGCGGATTTAGAATGCTTCAACTGTGGCCGGAAAGGGCATTTTGCCCGAGACTGTAGGCAGCCGAAGCAGCAGCAGCAGCGGCGTCAACCACAACAGCAGCAGTCGCCGCGACAACAGCAGCAGCAGCAGCCCCAGCAGCAGCAGCAGCAACAACTGCAGCAGCCACGACAGCAGCAGCAGCAGCCGGAAAACTAGAGCGGGTCGCGGAAAAGGGGAAATCCGGGACCCGGAAGAGAGGACACCCCCATAACCGGCAGGTGGTTCACGGACCCGGTCCCAGGGGCGAGGTGGGCATGTGTGTGACAGCCAGAGTGTGCGGAGAGCCAGTAACGCTGATAATCGACACCGGCAGCACTGTCACAATGCTCAACCTACAAACCTGGGAACGGATCCGAAAACCCGGAATGAAGCTGAAGCGGTCGCCGATTCGTCTTTCAATGGTTGACGGAAGTAACATACGGACACATGGCCGGAAAGAACTCCCACTCAACATCGCAGGAGTAGCTGAGACCGTGACGTTCGAGATTGCAGACTGTGAAGACGAAGGAATACTGGGAATGGATTTCATCCGTTCCCGGATTTCCGGCATAAATTTCGACCGAATGACCATGCAGATGGGTAGCCAGGAGGTGTTCCTCACCATGTTCGAGCAGACCAGGGAGCCGTTTCCGATCAACGCTGTAGCAGATTACCAAATTCCGCCGGAAACGGAACAGCTGATTATAGGACAAGCAGAGAGTGTCCGTGAAGCAGAAGGAGTACTAGAAATGCCGCAGGAGCCCTCTGAGAAAAGACCTTGGCTGATCGGGAGAACTTTATCCCGGATAAAGCAAGGAACAGTCCCGGTTCGAGTGATCAACGTGATGGCAGAGCCGGTAATCATCAAGAAAGGAGCGCAGTTGGCGACGATGACCACCTTAGCAGCCGGTTGCAGTGTTGTGCCGTTGGCGGAGCGGAGCATGAAGGTGCAGATTTCCACGGAGTCGGAGGCCGGGCGGAATTGGAGCGGGTACGAGAAGCTGCGGCAGTTAGCAGAGCAGACCCAGGATGCAGTGCCGAGTCATTTCCGCGAGAGAGTAACCGACCTCCTATTTCGGAATAAGCCGACCTTCAGTAATGATGCCGGAGAACTGGGGCAGACCAACGAGGTACAACATCAGATAAACACGGGCAGTCACCGGCCGATTAAGCAGCCAACCAGACGAATTCCGCCAGACAAGAGAGAGCTGGTGAGCAGTCTGATTCAGGAGATGAAAGATAAGAACGTCATTGAAGAAAGTAGCAGTCCGAGGGCTTCCCCGATTGTCCTCGTGAAGAAAAAGGATGGGACCACCCGGTTCTGCGTCGATTACCGGCGGTTAAATGCAGTCACGGAGAAAGATGCTTATCCGTTGCCGAGAATAGACGACACCATAGCAGCCTGTGCAGACGCCAAATGGTTCTCCACTCTCGACCTGACCAGTGGCTACTGGCAGGTCGGGATGGATGAAGACGCCCGGAAAAAGTCGGCCTTCTGTGTTCCTGGCGGCCTTTACCAGTTCAAAGTAATGAGTTTCGGCTTGTGCAATGCTCCGGGTACGTTCGAGCAGTTGATGGAGAAGGTGCTAGGCGGATTGTCCTGGAAGACCTGCCTCATATATCTGGACGACATCATAGTCTACAGCAAGACCCTGGAGGATCACATCCGTGATCTTCAGGAGGTGTTCAGCAAGCTGAGAGAGGCAGACCTAAAAGTCAAACCGTCAAAATGCAAGTTCTTCCAGCCGGAGGTGTCTTTCCTAGGTCACATAGTCGGCAGAGACGGTATCCGCACCGACCCGGCAAAAACGGAGGCAGTATGGAAGTGGCGGACACCCACCAACCTGACGGAGCTGCGCAGTTTTCTGGGACTTTGCTCCTATTACCGGAAGTTCGTGCCGAAGTTCTCCGAGATTGCAGCGCCGCTGAATCACTTGACGGAAAAAGGGGTGCCGTTCCGGTGGCAGATGGAGCAAGAACAGGCATTTGCAGAGCTGGAGAACCGCCTAGTATCGGCACCGATACTCGGGTACCCAAGGGAGCAAGGCCGATATATCCTGGACACGGACGCCAGTGACACCGGGCTGGGAGCAGTACTGTCACAGAAGCAGGGCAACCAGGAGCGGGTGATAACCTACTTGAGCCGCAGCCTAACCAAAGAAGAACGGAGATACTGTGTCACCCGGAAGGAGCTCCTGGCGGTGGTGTTTGCGGTACAGAAGAATAAACAGTACTTGCTGGGACGACACTTCCTTCTTCGCACGGATCATGGCAGTCTTACCTGGCTTATGAATTTCAAGGAGCCCCAGGGGCAGGTAGCCCGGTGGATTGAGCTTCTGAGTGAGTTTCATTTCGATATCGAACATCGTCCGGGGCGAATCCATAATAATGCGGATGCCTTGTCCAGATCCCCATGCAGCCAATGCAGAAAAATCGACTGGAAACAAGCCAAGATAGACGCCTGGAACTACGGAGAAAGAATCCGGCAGACACGAAGTGAAGAAACTCCTCAGCCCAAGCCAAGGAAGGGGGGACGCCGGAAGCGGTCAAGGAGATCGGGCGGAGAAGCAGAACTGACGGAGGAAGCAGTCCCAAGGAAGGCGGTTGCAGTAGCGGAGAAAGCAGCGTCCCGGAAGCCGGTTGCGGTTGCGGTGACGGAGGAAGCAGTCCCAAGGAAGGCGGTTGCAGTAGCGGAGAAAGCAGCGTCCCGGAAGCCGGTTGCGGTTGCGGTGACGGAGGAAGCAGTCCCAAGGAAGGCGGTTGCAGTAGCGGAGAAAGCAGCGTCCCGGAAGCCGGTTGCGGTTGCGGTGACGGAGAAAGCAGTGTCCCGGAAGCCGGTTGCGGTTGCAGTGACGGAGAAGGCAGTTCCAGGAAAAGCGGATGCGGTTGCAGAGCAGAATAGGCTGGCGGAGAATGCGGACCAGGATACTGTGCTGGGGCAGAAATATCGACCAGATGATTTGCGGAGAATGCAGCAAGCAGAACCTTGGTACCCACTGAAATATGAGAAGACGGAGTGAGCTGTAGAACAGGAGAAGGAGATAGCTGAGACCCTGGTAAAACGTTGAGTTCCGGCAGAGAGCGACCGCAAGAAGTTGGAACAGTGAGCAAGTGCTGGTTCCGGAAACAAGGCGGAGAAAGGAAGCAGAGCGGAAAGCGGTGCAGAGACCGGATAGAGACATCCTAGAGGTTCTGACTGGGTTGAGCGCATAGTCAACCAGTCCAGGGTAGCGGCCAAGGGTCCGGAAGAACCTGGGTTAGCGGTCTAGTATCTCCAGAGAAGCAGCTACACGTCTTCCGTATACGGAGAATTAAGACGGAAAAGTTTTCCGGCTGTAGACATCCGACCGGAGTTTCCACTCAGCAGAGACAGTAAACCGACTGCAGATTGACAGAAACGGAGAAACATCACCCCAGATAGGAAGGCGCCTCCTTCTGGACAGAATGTATGCAGTTTCCAGTGTCGACAAGCAGTAATACCAGTGAGCAGATATGCAGTTGACGAAGCAGTACAGATGGCGGAAACGCCCAACTTGCAGTCTAGATGTTCATCTGAGAGGCAGATTCAACTGGCTGAGACTCTATTCAACCCTCCTGATGGCAGAAATACTTCAAAATTGCAGATACTTCGCTCGGAGAAGCAGTTGAAAGGGAGCCGGAAAAACCCGGAGAAGCCGGTTGAGCCGGAGACGGACACCTCTCGGTTAACGGTTGAGTTTTTGCATAATTGTGACGTCACTCCTGAGGCAGCCAATCAGCGTGGAGCTTTTCAAATCACGTGAGCAGAAAGGGTATAAAAGGGCCTTGAAATCGGGCTCTGACAGCAGTTGGAGAGCAGACCTCGAGCTGTGCACATCGCAGACAAAGTTTGGCGGAATCGAATCAAGTCCAGCATTTTCCGGCAGCGACAGATTTTGCAGTGAAAAACGACTAAGTGTTTCCCGGAAGACCACCAGTCCGGAGAAGTGGTGCAGAAGCGGTGCAGTAAAGCGGTGCAGTAGATCGACAATTTCAGTTTCCCGGCCTTCCGGAATGGCCTACGCGGCGTTCCTTGAAAGACAAGATCGCGGCCGGAGCAGAGATTGGGCAACCCCTCAGCCACTGGATTATAGCCGGCTGTGTGTAAGCGGTGTGACCGGATGTTCGAGAGTGCGAGGGACAGGAGACGGCATGTGTGCCCAGCCCAGAGATTTCATTGCTGTTTGTGTGCCTTCTACGGCAACCGGGCGAACGACCTAAGGCGGCATCTCCGGGAGATGCACGGCTGGAAGTACCCTTCCGGAAACCGTCCTCCTCAGGACGAGGCAACCCTCAACCATGTGGGAACGTTTGATTCGGCCTGGCGGGGAACAGCAACGCAGTCCCGGCGAAGGCGGTTCTGGAGATTCTGCACACAGTCACCTAGGGAGAATCCAGTTCCGGAAACTTATGCGGACCAGCTTCCGTTCGGACCTGACTGGGATGCTGGAGCAGCCGCCCCCATCGGACAACCGGAGCAGTTGGATCTACCGGAATGGGCCCCGGACCCGCAGGGCTGTCTCCGGGCCGCCGAAGAAGACCAAGCGGAAGATTGGGAGCCGGAACTGGTGACATCAAAGAAACCAGAAGAGGAAATTCAGCCGGTGGAAGACTGGGAGGCAGAGATCCGGGTGTGGGAATATAGACCACCTTCTCCCACCTCGGATACGGAATCGGAGACTTCCGAGTACCACACCGCGGATGAGGAGGAACCTTGAGGCGGATGGCAGAGTAGCAGTGGACGGAGGCGGATGGCAGTTTGGCGGAGACGGAGAAGAAGAAGCGGTGGCAGTTAGCAACAACAACACGGAAAAAAAAAAAAAAAAAAAAAAAAAAAAAAAAATATTATTTATCCAAGAAGACCACCAGGAGGAGTTGCAGTTTGCTGAGCAGCCAATCACCAAGCAGATAAGCCAGTCACGTGACTTCCAGAGACTATAAAAGGGGGCAGATAGCTGTTACCGGATGCAGAAGGCAGTTTGCTGTAGCTGAGTCAACATCGACGCGAAGCAGAGAATCAGAATGCCGAAAGTAAAGACAACACCCCGCAAGCCCCGCCCTCACCGGTGTGGAGACTGCAACCTTGAATTCAAGAGCAAGCACACGTTGCTCCGGCATGTCACGGAGCAGCACACGAGTGAAGTCACCGTCTTCGCCTGTCCGCAGTGTGACCATTGGAGCAGACGGAAGGAGGGGACACAGAAGCATCTGCAGTCCCGGCACGCAATGGACGCAAACCCGATTCGATTAAGGGTGGGCAGAGAGCAGTTTGAGGAGAAAAGCCTCCGGTCCAAGATGACCCCACGGAAAAGCAAGAAGCCGGTAACACGGCATGAGCAGTTGTCGGATACGGAGTCGGAGTCGGGAGGTTCGGTTTCGTCCCGGACCCGGTACCGTTCCGGTACCCAGTCGGTGGCCACACTAGCAGCCGACGTTTCGTCCACGGAGGCGGAGAGCAGTTCGGAAGAGGAAGCAGAGCTGAAAATCATGGCAAGTGAAGACGAGTTGCAAGAACCAGGAGACCCGAAGCCGGTTAAGCCGCCTGTGACCCGGAGTTCTTCCCGGAACACCTCCCGGAAAAACAGCCCAGACCCATCTCGAGGTACCGGAGCAGATAGAGACCGCGGAAAGAAGCGGAGTCGCAGCCGTTCGCCGGATAAGTCCGGACGCCATCAACGCCGAGAATATAGGAAGGAGAGCCCGGAGCGAGCCAAAGACCGAGGCGGAGAACGTGGCCGAGAGGAGAAACGACATACTCCACCCAAGTCTTCCGGAGGCAGCGTCAAAGGAAAAGGCAAGGGGGTGTATGACTACAAGTTCCGGCTGTTGGAGGAAGGTTCCAGCGGAGCAACGGCAGAAGTGGGAGTGGCGGACATTGCGGAAATGCAGAGCCGAGACGATGAGGAAGACCTTTTCCGGAGTCCACCTCCGAGAACAACTAGCAGTGGCAGAGCAGTGAGCAGTGTGATTGTCCGGCCCGGAGGCGGAGCAGAAAGCAGATCCAGCGGCCGAGCCGATAGCAGAGCAGATAGCCGAGCCGATAGCAGAGCAGATAGCCGAGCGGACAGCAGACCCATTGGCAGATCAGGAGGCAGACCGGAGACCAAAACGGAAGGCGGAACCCGGAGCAGAGCTGGCAGTGAGACGGAGACCCGAGGATCCACGGAGAGAACTTTGCCGGCAACCATTCAAGCAGTAGCCGGAAGCAGAACCAGTTCAGCGGCTAGAGATGACGGAATGGAGTCTTCCGCGTCTGAACGAAGCCATGCGGACGTGCAGAGAGCCCGGAGGAGTATCCTGGTAGACCAAGCCAGAGCTACACCCGGAATCCTGTCTCCGGTGGAGACCCGGCCTCGACAGTCTTCCAGTGAGCGGTCCGGAAGGAGCCAAGTCCGAGCGCCAACCCAGAGTCCACCCTACACATTCTACCCGTTTGGCGGTCCTTCAACTCAACCGTGTCCGTCACATTGTTTCCCGGTGAATATTGGGGGACGGAGCGCTTCCGTCTTTGCGCCCGCAGTCCCGGAGCACGCCAGATACTATGCAGTATGTTGGGGACCGGAGCAATGGGGGCCAGCCGAGATGAGAGACTCCGGCGTCTACGTGGAGACCATGGAGCAGAGAGAGTCACCGTTTGGTCTCGTCCCGACCCGTCAGATCGTCCGGATTCCAGATTGGTCCATCCGGGACGAACGCCTCAGGAATGGGTTCTACGTCCCGCCCCAGTGGAGCCTCCATGATCCGGATCTTCTCCCGGTTGATGCCAGAGGAACAAGCTTCGGACGACCGTTGGTACCACAGACCATTCCTCCTCGTCCGCCGTCGGGGAGCAGTTCGCGCCGTGATACTGGTGGGCAGTAGTCGTTGCAAGTCGTCGCAAGTCGTCGCAAGTCAAGTCGGCGCAGGGAGAAGAAAGAAGAACCGTTTCCCGGATTCTAGTATAATTAAGAGTTAAAAGGTGGGAAACGGAACAAGCAAGATATCCGGGTACAGTGACGGTAAACTAGTTAAGAGGTACCAGTACCCGGATCACGGAAACAAGTTGTGTTTGATTTTACGGACAGTTTAACGGTTGACAATTTGTGTATTTGTGATATGTGATATTGTTCTGTTCGGGACGAACAGAGTCTAAGGAAGGGGGAGTGTAACGGTTTTGGGGCGTACCCAAAGGTTTCCCCTAGGTAATTCTGTTAGTGTTTTGTGATATTATGGTTAAATAACCGTTTATTAGGGTGTATATGTGTTTAAAGGTTCATACGGTTCCGTATTGTTAATGTTTTAAAGGTTTTCCGTCTCGGAACTTTATGTTAATTTATGATGTCGCTAAAGCCGGAGACGGAGCCGGAACCGGAGACGGAACCGGACACGGAGCCAGAACAATGGAGTACAAAAACGTAATGACGTTATTTCCGGAAGGTCATGTGATCAGCCTCGTTTTCGGTTTAAAAGGTGACGTGTCAGCCACTGATTGGTCCTAGAGTGTTTTTAGAAATCCGGAAAATATCAGTGTTTTGGCGGACTATGACGTCACAATAGGTTGGTCACGTGACGTGGGTCTCAGGTCTATAAAAGCCTCCGCTTCACAGCGGACGGCGGAGTTGGTGTCCTGACGTCGACCTGTGCAGACCCCTTCTCCCATAGCAGAGTACTCCCTTGTTCCGGATAGAGTCATCCAGATGATAGCAGTTAAGTCTTCCGACTGTGAACTTGGAAAATAAACATGAAAACTTCAACCGAGTTGTTTTTCCGTGTTCGTTAGGGAACTGGAAGTTATAATAAAGTTAGTTTCCCGGAAAAGACAGTTATACGGAGTAAAGGGAGATAAGACCACAGTCGGTTAAGACCAAGTTGTAACGACGTCTTAGGGTGATCTAAGAACCCAGATCACCGAGGAAGGAGTCGGAGACGGAGACGGAGGTGGAAATCAACGGAGCAACTACGGAGGCGGTATCGGACGGAGCAGTTGCAGAGACGGGAACGACGAAGCAGTTGCAGAGGCGGTACCGGACGACGGAGTTGCAGAGGCAGTACCTGACGGAGCGGTTGCGGTAACCGGAAGTAGGAACACTTCCGAGATACTCCATTTCAGGTGCAGTCGCAGGTTGCGGTGAGGCGGAGCCAACCGGAGCAGATTGCAGTGCGGCGGAACCTGGCAGAGCGGTTGCAGTATTCGGAAACGGCAACGTTCCCGGATTCTTTATTCCAGGCGCAGTCGCAGTTTGCAGTAAGACGGATAAACGACGGAGCTGTTGCAGTAAAGCGGTTTCCCGACGGAGCAGTTGCAGTACCCGGAGACGGAAACGCCTCCGGATCCTTACTTTACAGGTGCAGTTGCAGATTAGCAGTCGGACAACGGTTAAGAGGTCCATTCCAGACCACGCTACCAACCTTAGAGACTTCTAGCCGGAGCTCAACCGTACAAGCAGTAGCAGTTTCCCGGAGTTTTACCGTTTCAGCTCCGGTTGAACAACAACTCACCCACCTCCCCAGAAAACCGGTTCATCAAGACGTCACAGAAGGGTGCAAACCCGTTACAAACAAGATACCAGTATGAAAAGACGCTTTGAAACGACAAAGACATAGAGCTGAGTTCAAACATGGAAGTTTTATTGGAAACTAACTGAACAATTAGTAGGATGTAATGATAGTAAACATTCACACAAGTGTGAATAAACTATTACACGCAAATTATGGTAAATTATCACAACCAACTAGAGCACTGAATGTTTTTAAAACACACTATCAGAAAATTGACTCTAACAAATAACAAACTCCCTGCTAGACGTAGCTAGTCATGCCTCGACCAAGTGTTGAGTGTACATTGTAGAGATATTACCACGATTAATCACTACAAACGTATGCAGTGCACTATCACTAAACACATCAGATAAGTGAAAGGAAACAACATACATATGCGTGATCGGAAAAAAATATTAAAAATAGATCTGGTAATAAAATAAATTACTAGTCTGTACCACACACCATGACCTGACGATGTCGAAAATCAAACACCTGCTAGACAACAGCTAGTCATGCTTTTCTAACACACCAAAAAGTTAATATAATGCGAACCATGAAATGCAATTACAGCATTAATTGAATTATATTCACTGGAAATATTACTAAACTTCATTCACAATAAATAAATACAACATTATTGAATAATCTGTTAAACAAGTAAATTACTGCAGTCAAAGTATTTAAATCCACAGAGAAATTGGTTAATACAACAATATTAAAGTTGAATCTGGAGTCATCATAAATGTACAGTGCAAGTGGAACATTTAAAAACCCTGATCATACTTCCATAGCCAACTTACATACAACAATATTTACAAATTCCAAAAAAAAAAGATACTATATGCAAATGATGACCATACAAACAGATGGATATTACAAAATATTACAAAGACCAGTTGATCCGCAGCAGAAAACGTACACAAAATATGCATTTAAACTTGGTAGAACTGAACCAAGAACATTTGGCAGTGAAATATGAACGAATACATTAATCAGCGTTTCAACAGTTACAAAATAGTATTTTGAAGACAAAAAATAAAATGCTCCGTTAGAGTGTCATTCATGGAAAACATGTGCGCGCTCCATGAAGATCTAGGAACGACAGGTCCATCGAAGACGGAGAAAGATATGGCGTGTCCATGGCAAACCGGGCTGCATGCGGGAATCTACCCATCACAGCGTGTTCACGGGAATCTCACCCATTGTGCGATCTGGTGGAATTTTACCCATCAGCATGACGATACGAGCGTAGACAACAGTCCAGAAGAAAACTTACAGGAACAGTCAAGTGAATACGACACACGGAGACGAAGCGTAGTGTTGAAAATACCAGAGACTTCACAATCACCTCACACACTGGGTCGCTCGGCCGTAGATAATCAATAAACGAAACAGTTGAGTTGAAATGGGCTGCTGATCAACGTCGGTCCACTTGCCAGCCGACGGCGATGATCGTGCAAAATGAAGTAAACGAGTGTAGATATTCGCTACCTGTGTGCCCTGCTTGCTGATCATCTCCGATCCAGAAAGGTTGGCTCACGGCGAAATGTTCGTGATCCTGCCGACTGCGCCATTTGTCGCCGTTCAGAAGTAGACCTCTAACACACAGGTAAAATCAGTGCAGTTTATTCCAGTGTTGTATGATACGGGTGCGATGATGACTGTCACACTGGCAAGTGGCAATTAAACTTGGCACTAAAGCATTTATAGTATTTTCTTACAGTGGAAGTGACGTAACTAGAGGAATTACATACTACAATGAACATAACTACTACAAAGAATAACTTCAGTACAAACCCATAAATGAATACCCGGCTACACATGCAAGTGATAAACAATCTTCCTTTTCCTCGCTCCAACCCACGGGCACACCTCCCTAGTTCCTGCCAGTAGTGAGCCATGGAGGAGCTGATTCCCCAATGAACGACCTGAGAAATATCCGGAATGTCGATGCCCATGCCAAAAGCGATGGTGCTCACAAGCACCCGAATCCCTCCATCTGAAGAGAAAGGTGTGCAGATCTTCTCCTTCATTCCGTCTGAGAGACCACTGTGATTCTGGGTCACTAGGCGGCTGCTGAAGTCCTTGTCAGGTGACGTGTACGCAGCCTCACCTAGATGTTCCAGGAGGAAGTGGTGCAAAGCAGCTACTTCGGAGATGGTTGAACAGTACAAGATAATCTTGAGACAGTCTCTCCCCTGGGTTTGTACTGAATCCATAATGTCCCCGAGCACAGAATCATCTGATGTACGGTTTCACTCCAAGAAGATGTTTGGCCGGTCCGGCAATCGGCCAATGACTTCCACTTCCAAGCTGGTGAGCTGCAGGATTTGTCGCTTCATGTCCTCGTTACACGTGGCAGTGATCAGCAGCCAAGGACACGTCACAAGACTGCGCAAGGTGGCAACATCATTGTACGCCTCCCTGAAGGTATGCCTGTTTGTGATATGAATTTGGACAAATATAATTGCCGACCGATTCTGAATGTTTCGACAATGACATAGTTGTATAAAAGTATCATGAACATTTATGACTATTTACTATAAACATGATAAAGGGACGCAATGCACTTCATCCAGAACCACCAGTCCTACTCGCTTGCGATACTTCTTCAACCAAAACACTCCCTTCGATGACGTAATGTTTTCCGGTGTTGAGAAAACAAGGTCGCACTGACCACTCTGTATTGCTGCAGGAATGTTATTTTGTGAATATATTTTGGTGTTTATGTTTCCAATGCAGTCTTTCCATACCATTCTTTTATGTTGGAAATATTTATATATCTTATCTCAATGTTAAACAGTAAAGTATATTTCACCTTCCCAATCGCTCCTGCTCATTTCATCCTGGGCCCTGAAGAAGATCACTCGCATTTTATGGGACCTCCAGTACCTACACTGATCCCCTATCCGTATTAGTAATGGTGATATCACAACACATATGTTGGTCTGGTCGTTACCCATCTGAAATAGAGAGTACATGCTTATTTATTTGTCAAAAGGTGATTGGAATTCGAAGTTTTAATCTTCAAAATCAAAGTATTAATCACAGGGACTACCTCCTTCAAGATGACAGAGCTAGCCCCGTACAGTAGACTATCCCGGATCATGTAGGTAAAACAGACAGAACGTTCTGTTATTCACAAACAACTTCTTCCACAAGAAGTTTCTGTGAGTTTCCCGCTTCGTGGGGCGGAAGTTGTGTGTGATTCGTAAGGTGTGATGTGATGTCGAAGTTCACGTGTTTCTTCATGTCAGAGGGTATGCTGATTGGCTGTGTAGTGTAGGGCCCTGTTTTATGCACATGATCGAGGAGGGTGTGGTGAGTGTAGTGCACGTGTACTGATGATGTAGTCTGTAAGTATAGATTTCTGATTGATTCTGTGACGTGTATGTGGAGTGAGAGCACGTGTAAGGGAGGGTTCGGGTCGTTAACTGTAATAAATATTCTACACAACACCCCTTCTTCAAATTATGCCCTCGGATTTTACCCTACCCCAAACCTGACAGTCCAAAAATCTAATCAGAGCTAGAAGTCCTAAAGGGAAACACATTCACTGCGCGAGAACAATGATTACAATAAAAATCTCTGTCAAAACAAAATCAAGCAGTCCGTCCTTCAGCAGTCACTAGGATGATATGAACACATAGGACAAATACATGCATCACAACGACAGGTGAGGAATCAATCACAGAATATTTGAAATTGTCCTCGACGTCCCAGAGTGGAACGGAAATATTTTTAGAGTTCGTTCCTGAAGGGATCAGGCATGAGTCCGACATAGTATACAACTTACCATGAATATGACATAAGATTCGGCATATTATCAACTAATGATCAGGATATTTACGACAACACATCATATATATATATACGACATGCAAAGACATTACATGACATAAAATCAATAAACCAAAGTGTGACCGGGACAACTAATTATTCCACAGCATGGCATGGTAATCCGATTATATGCTCACTCTCCAACTAGTGCGAGCCACGGCTCGAGAGGATGACCCACTTTTAGTCCACCAGGCTGGTCCGACGTGATCTCTTGGCCACGACTCAAGGAGGAGACTCCCGGAGTCCACCAGGCCTATTCCGACAGATAACAGCCATCCAAGCGCTATCTGCTATCCGAACATAGACTCATTAATCCAACAAGAAAGTTAACCGTAGTTAGTCCTCCAAGGATCACAAACTTGTAATGTTTGAGGAATATCCGCAACAAATACTCCTATCACCAGTGGATTTGTAAGTCCACTATACTTCCACAATGGGTGTTATCTGATCTGTGTTCAGCAGGCAAGTGACCCACTTCCCAAAAACTTTCCACTTTATCCGCACTGTACACGTAAAGACAGCAACACTTCTTAGAATCCCCAGGTGGGGGTGTGCTCTATTGTCTATATACGTCTTTTCGTTTCATGCGATTGTCTCTGCCTGCGTATGCGGGAGGCGGACCCGTCGCCTAGGGAACGCTTGTACACCAAAGGTTGGCCTTTCGCGCCAGCAATCAAGGCGGTGGATTGACATACGCACCGCTCTGATTTCCGTAGATCCGACTATGACTCCTGGATATCACTGTCCAATCATATCGCTAGTGGGCATGAGGATTCCAAATATATAACCAGCTTTGTGATTGGATGGTTTGGAGCTGCTCAGAATCCAAGATGGCTTCCAAATTTCAGCCCGATTTTGCAAATAAGCACCAATACCTGTCATATGTATCAAGATAACGAGCTAACTCCTGGGCTTTGGGATATGAGAGTGCTACTTGGAGAAATACTCTTGTGTGTTGATGGTGACTGGCCAAGGTGAGGTGTTCAACGGTCAAGATAACCATTAATTAATGTGAAACATGTAAACGAACCCGTCTAATAGCACTCACTCTCACAAAATCAACAGAATCATACACTATCAGACAGAAAAAAATATTTCTGAACCAACTTTTCAGGGAGATCTGTTGGTGCTGGTGCTGGCACGGGCATTGATGCCAACTTGGTCATTGTCAAATCTAACACACACACTGTGGTTGGCGTATAGGTTTGGAACCTTCCATGATCCTCAAGACCATTCCCATGACACCACTCACCAGACCATCCTCTACATTAGGATTTTCTCATCATAATCACCATGGAGCCCTCACAGAACTTCAGCAGGAAGGTTGCATTTAATGGGTACAGGTGTTGTATTGTTCTCCAAGCCAGATCTTTTCTCGATAACATCCACAACCACAATCTTTGATTGCTGGGTTTAGGTATTTTGTCCTCCTACATGCGGCAGTGGATAAAATCACTGACTGTCAGAATCAGGAAGAACGACCTCTGATGAAATTCAGCATGCCTCTGCTGAGATTTCATCGATGATTATCAGCTCGAGGTTTTAATACCTAACCCTTGGGGCAGTGGTGAGCTCTTCACCAAGTGGTATATACTTTTTTACCACAGCCCTTTGCATGGAAGCATGGTTCGGCCACCGATGGTAAATGCTGCTGTGCCACTTGGAGCCACACATCAAGGCTTTGATGATATATAACTTTCCTTTAACAATATATTATTGAAAGTCCCCGGACATTTTCCATTCAACTTATCGATGCACCACTGGCAAGTATGAATGAAAACTTTTTCTTGCATAGTGTTTATGCACTGCCTGAGAACTTTAGCCTGGTTCTGTTGGATTGTCAAGATGCTGTGTTCTACTGACATCTGAGCTCATCTTGGTGTTGGAGCTCCGAGGCAGGTAACTCAATTTGGCAGGTCTTCCAGGTGGATGTCCTCGAGGTCAGCGTCATCCTGGTTGGTTCTTGTTTCCAAGAGTCCAGCCTCCACTTTCTGGGGCAATGTGTGCCAAGGCATCTTCTGCAAGATGATTTTGTTGGATCTCTCCTTGGCCACTTCAACCTCTTTGCTATTATTTTTACATAGGGCTTGCTTTTCTCTGATGATGTTGCTGATGCTTGCTTCACTCATTTAAATCCATATAAAAACGTGGAAGATGAGATTCTGATAATGTCTCTCACTGTCCCTACGGATGTGCAACCTTTACTGGAAGATTTCCGCCTTGAGATCTATCCTTTATTCCGAGCCAATTTCACTGAAGCATATGGAACATGGGACTGGTTGTTGTTGTAGAATTTTCTTCAAATGGTTCATGATCTCTACCTATCAAACTTGCCGAGGGATACAATTTCAACCAGACAGGTCTTTCAGAATACTTACAGGAGGGCAAGCGTGGTACCTGTCTAGTACAGATGTAGCCCACACGTCGTCTCTGCCTGGATATCTCAGTGGCCCAACAGTAAGAGTGGAAGTGTCAGTCTTGTACTTGTCGGATCTGCAATTATCCGAACAACATCCTGACTACAGTTTTGGAGAGGTGTGTCTGTGGCTTTGTAGATAGTTTTCGTGACACTCATCTCCCTATTGGTCAGGTATGTTTTGCCGAGTCATTGTAGCTTATCGTCTGTCTTATCCCAGCATATTGTGTTCTGCATGGTTCTTCCTGGAGGAGCTGACCATCTTCATTCTGCTTCTTGCTAATATAATATGACATAATATATCGAATGCAGGCGTATGAATCAACAACATATTGTAGGTCACAATTAGGAATCCAGGTTTTCAAAGGGTTTTGGTTTGTCCAGATTTACCCAGCACTCTTTGTATGCTTATGTTCAACCATTTTCGTTGAGGATATAATGTTCCAGGCTTGTTATTCAGCATCGATTTTTCACTCATTCGGATCAGTGTCTGCTGGGACGGCACATAAAGTTCTGACAAGAAGATGGACATGATAACTTGAACCTGTAGGTCTTGTTACCCTTCTTGTATGACCTTATATAATTATTGGAATGAAGCTGAACATTATTTATAATATCATGTAACTTGCTGTATCTCGTCTGATCAACGTCTTCTATGTTGATATATTTGTTAATAACGTCAACAACTTCCTCATCAAACTCCATGTCCAGCTTGGGAGGATTTTCCACCCAGAAAAGGCAGTGAATGTGAGGCCAACCTCCTTGTAGAAACTCAACTCAAACAAAATAGTCACAAACTTTGCCAATGTGATTTGATGGTGAAGTGATCATCAATTTCATGGATTTTCTTTCACTCGCTGATCAAACATTTTGGCAGCTGTTATATTGGTTTTATATGCCTGATATAAGTTAATTGGTATTGATATGTATATTATAATATACTTGGGTTTGATTGCTCGGAATAAAATATGCCTGGTAGTGATACTGTTGATTTTTAAGTGCGAGTGAGTGTTTTAGACATGTTTACTTGCGTGTGTTTCATTTATTAGTAGTTGTCTTGGCTTTTGGACAGTTGGACAGCTTTAATCTGGCCAATCACCATGTACACACAAAAGTATTTCTTCAAGTAGCACCATCATACCCAAAATCCCAGGACTGGCCACCAGAATTGGCTTCTTATATTGAATATGTGACGGTTATTGGTGCTTATTTGCGAAATCGAGCTATAATTTGGCAGCCATCTTGGATTCTGAGCATCCACAATCCATCTAATCACAAAACTGGTTATTAATTTGGAATCCTCATACCCAAAAACCCAGGGTTAGACACCAAAATTGGCTTCCTATCTCAAATTGGCATGAATTAATGAGCATTTGATAATTTGGCGGCCATCTTGGATTTTTTTCATTTTCGGGGGTCTGAATCAGTATTATTAGTATTGTTATGAAGAATATATTTTCAAATAACTATATTTTACCATATTAGACCGAAAGCATCATGACAGGAGGATAATTTTTTTTTTTCCTAAAATACCAATTGTTGGTGGCGGCCATTTTGAAAAAGGCCATAAAAAATTTAGCCCAGGAGTTATTTTTGCACACCTTCTGAAAAAGGTTGTCTTAGACCATTATGAAGCCATATCAATCGATAGAAAAAAGTCTGTACCACATTTCCACCCTGCGTGCTATATGTTCATCATTCCTTCTGACTAATCTGGCCTGATTAGATTTCAACAGCAATGGCGGCCATTTATGTCTTCTTGTTCATTTAGAAACTCTACAGCATGTGCTTCTTGTCGAGCTAAATCGTCGCGGGGGGGGGGGGGGCCAAGTTTCCTGGGTGTCACGTGGTGCGAATGATAAGTCATGATTGGCTGCAGGGTCTCGTGAGTGGGTCGTTGCTATGAGAACTGTGG
This sequence comes from Terebella lapidaria, assembly GCA_949152475.1. Taxonomy (NCBI): domain Eukaryota; kingdom Metazoa; phylum Annelida; class Polychaeta; order Terebellida; family Terebellidae; genus Terebella; species Terebella lapidaria. The sequence goes on from OX424564.1 coordinate 39,741,034, forward strand.
AGCGCTTGCTTGCAAATATATGCTGTGCGCAGAAAGTGTTACAGTGTTGGGCCCAAGTATCATACCCTGCGCCTTAATACTACTCGTCCACTAAATGAATGCCATTTAATCCGTCTGTCACCTTTTTAATCCTTATTGAATATAGAGGAAGGCGCAGTGTATGATACTTGGGCCCAGTGTTGTATAAGTCTGAAACGTGTCGGCGTGTGTATGTTTGCCTGAATGCGGGTGGAGTTAGGTTTTGGGGGAGTAAAACCTGAATAAATATATTACAAGAGCATTACCAATCAAATAAACCTAACTAATTTGCCGCTATCAGTGCTTAACTCACTCATGTGTCTTTTTCAACAATGATGCGGCCGCTGGTGGGACAACTTCCTAGTTACTTTTCTCCTGTGCCTCCAAACTAGTGTGTACGGAAGCCCAAAGGTGACATGCGGGTAAAAATTTTCTATGTCTTTTCCAGCAAAAAGCTAGCACGTTCGAACGTGGAAGCATTTAACACTATCACGTTCGCACGTGGAAACAGTTAAGGCTATTGCGTTCACACGCGGAAAGTCCGAAGTTATCACGTTCACACGTGGAAGCATTTAACGCTTCCACGTTCGCACGTGGAAACTTCAGGAGCTACCACGTTCGCACGTGCAAAGATTTGTGAGAACGTGGTAGCTTTGAATCTTCCTACGTGTGAACGTAGAAACCTAAATCTTTCTACGTGCGAACGTGGAAAGGTATAGACACTTCCACGTATGAACGTGGTAGCTTTGAAACTTTCTACGTGTGAACGTGGAAACCTACATCTTTCTACGTTCGAACGTGATAAGTTTTAAAGTTTCTACGTGCGAACGTGAAAGCATATAATGTTTCCATGTGTGAACGTGGTAGCTTTGAAACTTTCTACGTGTGAACGTGGAAACCTACATCTTTCTACGTTCGAACGCGATAGGTTTTAAAGTTTCTACGTGCGAACCTGAAAGCATATAATGTTTCCACGTGTGAACGTGGTAGCTTTGGACTTTCTACGTGTGAACGTGGAAGCCTGAAACCTTTCTACGTGCGAACGTGATAAGTTTTAAAGTTACCACGTGCGAACGTGATAGCGCTAAATGCTTCCACGTGCGAACGTGGTAGTTTTGAACTTTCTACGTTCGAACGTGCAAGGTTTTTAATAGAAAAAAACACCAATTTTTTTTCCCGCACCTGTCACCTATGGGCTTCCATAAGTGTGCCTGGTGCGAGACATGGTAATTTGTATATTGATATATATTTGGATTAGCGGAATCAATTTAATTCTACTCGGATTTGAGCACTTACACCGATTTTATCACTTTTGTCCTTGGGTTCGCTCTTGGAATATGAGTTTGTCTGTTTGTCAGGATCTATTCGTGTTCATGTGAATGAGGAGGAATGGGGCATACTCTTCATTGTTTCGGCCCAGATAGAGTTTAATCATCTAGCAGTATTCGCTCCTGCGTGAGGACTCGAAGTGGACTTGCGACCACTGACGTGTGTTTCTTGCCAGGGCACACCAGTAGGTACACCCTTTTTCAGTTGTTCCTCTTACTTTTTCATATTGTTCACTCAACGAAGATGCATACAGGCCAACATTGTACATCCGGTTATATTTCTCCCATGGAACAGGTCCCAAAGCTTGGTAATAAAAACATACATCGGTTCGTGTGTTGTTTTGTTAGGTATCGCTTGTTAGGTATCGCTGGGGCTAACATGTAAATGCCACTGTCGCCAAACCCCGTTGGCAGGATGTAAAATGTCGGGAATCGTGAAACTATTGATCTCACATCGATACCCACTCAAAATGCAATTGATTTATACATAAATTTCGGCAAAAACTAATGCTTCCCTCAATGTACGCCATGGTAAAACGGTGATTTATGTGTGTAAGTGTGTGTGTGTGGGGAGGGGGGGGGGTATATTGTTACCATCCAAAACAATTGGATATAATAAGTTATAGAATTATTCCAATTGATTTAATATATTATCGATAGATTTATTTTGGTCATTTATGTGGAAATACCCGTCAAAGTAAAACCGTTTATTACATCAAGCAGATTTGTTTCAGATATATACAGAACAAATAGGTCGCTTTTCATGGAAAACAAACAATGTACACACAAAACAGCCGTTACCATGTTCGAAAGACAAAGGCATATAAAAATGCGGTATAGAGCGCATGCGTAGTTCCGCGAAAATCAGAGCGATGGCCGTTTCAGTAGTGCTGTCGTTTGCGAATAATTTGCAAAAGTGTTTAAACTTCATATAAGAGGCCAGATGGGAATATATATAACTTTGTGTGTAAGTTCCGTGTGCCACGTCATGGACGGTTTGTATCAAGCTAAGGTTTTGACCCGCGAGTTGGATACCTGCATCTAGAGTATGTAGTCCCACTCGGTGCACTATATAAGTGACAGTTGGTGTGTTGTTGCAGTTTCAAACTCATGAATATGAAGCGTGACAGGTACGTAGATCAATAACAACCGGAATGAAGTATCACCTGCAATTACCTGGAGATTTACATGAAGCGGAGATTTATAGTCACAGGTCGCTTGATCCGGTGTTGTATCATTACTGTGTAATAGTGACGCAGACGTTCTTTATTGTCTCGTTATCGATGTGTTCCACAACAAAGTGATCACGCTACGGTCAGCATTGTAGATCTTGTTACCAGCATGACCCTAATTCTGTGGTATATTCTTACATATGGCACGAAGCAGTGTATATTGATGTCTGTACTTTCAGCTTGTTTTGAAGACAACAGTCTCTTTCTCTCAGTACGAGTGGTATGAACCTCGATATTTTTTGTCCTTTTGGTTTGAAATGTCCGGAAGAGTATATATTACTCTGGAAGAACACAGTCTTGAAATATGATGACCTGGTTTGCAAGGCAATAGTTATGCTCGAAGAGCTGGAAATGCAATCGGGTGTTGAGAAAGGACCAGTATCATGAAATGTTGTATTTTTACTCCTGGTCCATACAGGTTAAAATAGCGAAAAATCCCATGTGCCGTGCCTTATATTCGTAGTTATCACGCGATGCCTAACACAAAAAGCTTTGATTTACTTGGGCCTTGCTAGTGGTATATTGTGCCTTTATCGGATACAGCGTATATCATTCAAACCAAAATAGCAGAAATATTGAAAATATATAGATAGTCAATTTGCTTTTAGTGAGTGTATGTTGACTATGCAACAGTGATGGAGCCCAGAAAATGAACTAAAAAACTTATAATATGAACTATAAAACATTAATATTCTGTGTTGCATGTAACGACAGTAAATATCAGCACATGTTATTCATGTTAGCATACTATTAAAGTACTAGGAACATGAAAATATGATGTGAGCTCAGATTAAAGCACCATATGAGCTGATCAGAACGGTTTTTACAGCATGTGAATATCTCGATTCCTTCAAAAGTTACAGTGCTTCAAAGTTCAAATTGCCCAAATTACAATTTGAAAAATCATATAGCTCATTAATATGCAAATTTGTATGCATGACGTCACAGGGGGAACATTTTTTTAATTAGATTGTTTTAATGGCATATTAAAGTCTTAAGAAATTGCAATTATTCAACAAACCTTTTCCACATGCTCTACATAATTGATAGTCAATGAATTTCACATCCGGATAGTTGCCAAGGTCACCAGTATTGATATAAGGCCCCTAGCAACCAGGGTTGCTATGGCCCAAATCCACAGTCATATCGATAAGCAAACAAAACCAAAGGTGAAAATGGATTGACTCCACATGCATAATTAATATGCAACAATCAAATTCTGTCAAAACCCCTATTTCTGACAGTTAGGACCCATAGTAACCAATGGTTGCTAGGCACTCCAGCAGGTGAATAGTAACCATGGCAACAGTAACACTTTGAACAAAACTGATTATTGACCATGCCTATCAATGTTCGAAGTTTAGGTTTGCAATAATTCTGACCAGATCAATTATATTAAGACTTAAACTTGCCTGATTAAAAATATTCCCCCTTCTACGTCACGAATACCTCATTTGCATACTAATTAGTTTCTCGTAAAATCCAGAAGTGTTCAATCCAGCATTATGTCAAAACCTGCCAAAATGTGGCATTCAAATGGCCATAACTTTTTAACCAATAGAGATATTGGCGTGTGGTAAACTGCATTTTACTCAGCAAAACCAGGTCTCTCATTTGAGTTCACATCATATTTTCATGTTTCTAGTACTTTAAATGTAAACATTTCGTTCACATCGTGCATTTTCCGGTATGTTCTAACTTGGGTCATCAGGGCGTATTTTGGGATATGTAACCAGAGAATGTAGAACAATTTGATGTAACGTTCCTATATCATCTAAAACATGCCAAGCCATTGATTTATAACAAATAGCGATTATGCTCCTTTAAAAAAAAAAGTTGCTAGTTCAACTGATTCTGTTTACTGTGTGTATTATTCGTGTCAGTCTGCTGAGTGATCAGATGTAAGTAACACGATAAGGTATTGTATTGTTGCATATAAGTTGCGGGACCAGTTTGGTAATACTACTGTAACTGTTTCCACCGGGTTATCATATACTTAGTTTACTGGATTTGTTTAAGGACACCATTGTAATTCGTCTAATATGAGTTATCGGATGACTATCAGCACTCAGTGATAACCATCTGTCTCCACAAATATTTCATCGTATCTTCACAATGACCTGTTTGTTTTTATAGCCTGTCATAACTACTGCACAGATCCCTGATGTTTATGATAAGGACACAAGGAGTTTGTCCTTGCAATCTCTGTACACGACCTTCCTTAATATCATCTCAACAAACAAAATACACACGCCGGTGTGTAGTATACTTTGATAACAAGCAGTTCTTTTTCTTGTATTTTTCCGAGTGAGAGTATCGATGCAGGAGGCCGTTTGTTCATACATCATAAATTCATATACTGAATTTCCTGTCACGGTTCTCTTGTGTGGAGATCAAACTAGACTTTCAGTATAGCGATTCAGTGAGTTCTTGGGAAGTTCATTTTTTTTGGTAGAGTCTCAACATCATGTCTTCATTTATTACACTCTCAAACAAGTCATGTATGCTCATAAAGTTCGAGAATTACACTCAAGCATCACTTCATTGAGTCTGGGGTGTATAGACGTTCTTAGGTAGTGATAATATAACACGAAATGTCCTTGGTTTCTTCAGAATTGTTTCTTCATTATTTTTTTTTTTCACTTTTTGGTTCCCGGACGATAACTCGAGAAAGCCAGTTATCACATAGATTACGTGGATGAACCCCATTGTTTTTGAGCTGGCTCCGAGGTCCGGTTAGTTCTTGAGGATGAGTTTTCGGTTAACTGGTTTTCGGATGAAAACTCATAAGTACTTGCACTACACTTCTGGAACTTGAAACATAGGTTGATATTATGTCCGAGAGGAGCCCTGTTGATTATGGAGTCAATCAGTCAAATGACCTTTGACCAAAACCTTTGAGATTTTGGTGAGTCATCCTTGAGGGTCACTGCATATCTCGGAAACGGTGCGTCGCAGAGCGAAACGGACATTAATTTCGGACTCGTGGCACTAGGAAAACGTGTTTTAAGGGTATGTAGAGTGAACTTGGCCCTGGGCCAAATTTTTAGGTTACCGTACCTATGGTCCGATAACCTATTGGCATGGCGTTGCGTCCAGCGTCGTCCATCGTCGTCGCCCACAATTTCTATCTTTGTTTACGGGCGATTTTTCTCTGAAATTTTGCACGAAAATGCTTAGAAATATTTCAAGAAGAAGGTTTTTTTATAGTTTTTTTTTAATTTTCACTATTATTTCAAAATGACGACATTTTTTGACGAAAGTTTCCAATTCTGGACATTGATGGACGTTTTCTCAAAATCTATTGAGTGACACTCCTCATATACACCCCTGTGATTTGTATAAGTTTTGTTGCCCTTGAATCGCTTGAAGTGGGCCATTTTGGCCCAAACTCCGCCCAAATGGGACTTTCCCAAGTTAAATCTTCCTGTGCTTTACAATGGGACACATTATGGCTAATATCTCGTTTAATATTGATATTAGAGACTAGGAATCAATTATGGGCATATAGGAAATGATATATGCTGAATATTCTCGTGACCTTGAAATTGACCTCTGACCTCAGTTTCAAGGTCAGATCACACACTGGCTTATATCTCGCTTATTTTCGACTTTACAGCTTAGGAGTCAATTGTGGACATATAGGGAATGATATATGCTGAATAGTCTGATGACCATGAATTTGACCTTTGACCTCATTTTCAAGGTCACAAGTCAAATGGCTAATATCTCGCTTATTATCGACTTTACAGCTTAGGAATCAATTATGAACATATAGGAAATTATTTATACAGATTATTCCCATGACCTTGAATTTGACCTTTGACCAAATCTCAAGGTCACAGGACAAAATGACTAATATCTCACTTATTATCGATTTTACAGCTTAGGAATCAATTGTTAACATATTGAAAATGATATATGCTGAATATTGCCATGACCTTGAATTCGACCTTTGACCTCATTTTCAAGGTCAAAGGACAAAATGACTAGTATCTAGCTTCTCTATTGACTTGGGATCCAATTGTGGACATATAGAAAATAATATACGTTGAATATTTTGATGACCTTGAATTTGACCTTAACCTTATTTTCAAGGTCTGAGCACAAAATAGCTAATATCTCACTTATTATCAACTTTACAGCCTAGGAATCCATAGTGAACATATAGGAAATGATATATGCTGAATATTTGGGTTATCTTGAGTTCGACCTTTGACCTCATTATCAAGGTCAGAGAACAAAATGGCTAATATCTCGCTTATTATCGACTTTGCAGCTTAGGAATCAACTGCGAATAGGAAATGATATATGCTGAATATTCTCATGACCTTGAACTTGATTTTTGACTTCATTTTCAGAGTCAGATCACAAACGGCTAATATCTCACTTATTATCAATTTTACAGCTTATGAATCAATTGTGGTCAAACTCCAAATGATATATGATGATATACTCTCGTGAACTCGACTTGACCAATTACCTTTATTTGAAGTTTCTTTTGACCTGATTTTCAAGGTGACAGGACAAAATGGCTAATATCTCGCTTATTGACTTCATAGGAATCAATGATGGACATATAGGAAATGTTATAGCCAAAGGTTCGATGACCATGAATTTACCTTTGCCTTCATTTTCAAGGCCACAGTACAAAATTGCTAATATCTCTCTGATTATTGAATTTACAGCTTTGCAATCAACTGTGGACGTGATATGCTGAATATTATATATGCTGAATATTCTCTTGACCTTGAATTTAACCAGTGAGCTGGCTAACATCTAAAATATTAAACATATATTGTCCGGTAACCTATCTTTGGCCCTTGGCCTAATTTTTCTTTGCTGAGTCGGAATTTTTCATTTTCGGCCATATCTCGGAAACGGCTTTTCGCAGAGTGATATGGACGTTATTTCTAGTATGTCTTAGGGGTATGTCGGTGAACTTGGCCCTGGGCCAATTTTCCAATTTTTGCTGGGTGGGCATTTCCATTTTCGGTCATATATCGGAATTGGTATGTCGTTGAATGAAACGGACGTTATTTTCAGACTTGTGACACTAGACAAACATGTCTTAGGGGTATGTTGGGTGAAGTTTGCCCTGGGCGATTTATTTTTACTGAGTGAGCATTTTTTATTTTCGACTTAAACTAAACAAACATTTCGCCGAGTTGGGTGAACTTCAACCTCAACCTAATAATTTTCCGATGAGTCACCATATTTTATATTGGCAAAATTGAATCTCAGTAAAGTGAAACTAATGGTGGTAATACATATGAATTTCAGTCGAAATGCCCCAAGTCATCTTTCGGCCTTCACATCTAGTTTAGCGGTGAAATAAGTCGACGGTTGTGTATTTTACATGCAGTGTAGGCGATTTGTCTCGACAGCATCGAAATTCATCTTCACTTTCTTCACATTTCATCTCATCGCGGCCAGAATTACATCAGAGATCATGGAGCTCGCAATACTTTATACTTGGGTATTGGCACCAGGTTTATTAGATATGACGCAATTTTCACGATATTAAAAAAAATCTAGATTTAAATAAAACACAATATAATGATGATATAAACTATCTGACATTTAATATACAACGCCATGTAACTTGTGTGCTCTAATTCCTGTGTGCTCTGATTTTGTCTAGTCTTTGTAATAAACCTAGGATATATTGCACATCGACTACATACTTTTACTAAGTATGTAAACTGAGGGCAACAAGCTGTATTGTGTATGTAACGAATTAAAAAAGACACTACACCGATATCCTGGGAGCTGGTTATATATGCAAGTTGTTCATTATTTCTGTAGAACAGATTTATCTCCGAGAGGTGGCTTGTAAATCAAGTAGAAGGCCAGCTGTTTGGTCAGGAGCGCGGCTCGGGCGCTCATCTCTCTCTCTCTCTCTCTCTCTCTCTCTCTCTCTCTGTGGCGAGGTGAAAGTGCAGGTAAATAGATAGACAGGCCGATTATTAGCCTAATGACAAGAAAAGATAACTATACCCAGAAATTGTGTGTGGTTGTACACAGTGAAACTTACTTTTAAGCGGTTATACTTGTAATTTCTTTTAACTTTCTCCGAATTTGAAGTCATATTGGATTATATTGTCGAGCAGGTGAGTTTTTCTGATTGTGATATAGGTGATAAATGTTGCAAAATTCCACTGATTAGCTCCCTTTCGAGCTGTATCATTTTTCTGATCGTCCGACAGCGGATGGGCAGCTGAGAAATCACCATGACAACACCAGACTTGGCCGTGCAATCCATGAGCTTCAGCATCCCTCCACTTGACTTCAACCTGAAAAACGCCTGCTCCATCGACTTCGGTGATATATGACTTCCATAATATATACTAGATATGGTGTAACCTTTTACTTGTAATTCACATATTGATGAAATTATGTTTCTTTGCTAGGGAAATAATTTATGCTACTGTCAACGCCTTGAGACCATCGCCATTGCTTCGGAAATATTTTATTATCGTTGTATATCCACATGTTCCGATTATTTAGAATCAGAACCTGTGATGTAGGCTAGCTAAGTCACCTATTCTTTTTATTCTGAACATAATGATATGCTCGCGCGTTGCCATTGGTTGCCGTTGGTGGAGCAGAATACGAAAAAATCAGTAGCACTGTCTGTTCTAAATACCGTACTTCCGTGATCTTGCAGGCGGGTCGGTGATCAAAATCACTTACGCGGTTGACCAGGGTACCCACATCAAGGTACGCTGCCTGTCCTTCCTGCATAAAGACCTGCAGGCGGCGTTACAATACCTGCGGGAACAAGCCGCGGCCGGCCTCGCTGAGGTCTCTGTCATCGACACATGTGGAATCGGTTGTCACCAGTATGAGGACGACATCAAACGGGTACTCGGTGTGGGGTAGGTATGCCAAACGGGTACTCGGTGTGGTGTGAGTTTTTATCTCACGGATCAACATGGGGTGAGTACACAACCTGTTACATCATGCGAGTACTCGCGGCGCCTGTGAAACTAATACTACAAACAGGTACCAGGCATGGGGTGAGTACAGGATCTGTTACACCAAAAAAATGGAAAAGGGTGGAAAGATAATATATAAATTAAAACGGGTACACGGGCCTGGAGGTGAGCACACAATCTGTGAGTATTCTGCGCTAGGAGAGTACCAAAGTTTGATATCAAATGTGCACCAAACACGACTCTTTCCTTCCGATGAAAAGTGCATCGTATTGTGTACATGTCTAATACTCTCACGGCCCGATAACCTATTGGCATGGCATTGTGTCCGTCGTCGGCGTCCGTCCACATTTTTATCTTTGAAGTTTACAGTTGGATCTTTCTGAAACTCTGCACAATAATACCTAAAAATATTTCAGTATTTTCTTTTAATTTTTAGGTTACCGGACCTTTGGTTCTATAACGTATTGACGTGGGGTTGCGCCCGTCGTCCGTCGTCCATCCACTTTTTTATCTTTAAAGTTTACGATCGAAACTTCCTGAAATTTTGCACAAAAATGCCTAAAAAATATTTCGAGAGTTAGGAATGTTTTATTTTTTATTATTTTTTTTTTTAACAAAAAACGGTCAATTTTTTTTACTTTCACGGTCGTTTTCTCAAAATCTGTTCAGTAGCCTTTTTCCTTATTGATGCATAACTCTCCTCATATGTAACCCTGTAACGTGTAATAGTTTCGTTGAAATGGGTCATTTTGGGCCCAGACTCAGCCCAAATGGAACTTTCCCATGTTAAATTCTCCTATTCGTCATAATGGGACACATTGTGCTTAATATCTCACTTAATATTCAGATTAGATAATAGGAATCAATTGTGGATATATACGAAATGATATATGCTGAATAATCTCGTGATCCTGAATTTGACCTTTGACCTCATTTTCAAGATCACATGACAAAATGGCTAATATCTCGCTTATTATCGACTTCACAGCTTGGGAATAAATTTTCTATATATAGGAAATGGTATATGGTAAGAATATCGGAAATGGTATATGGTATAAATATCCTGAATATTGTCATGACCTTGAATTTGATCTTTGACCTCAATTTCAAGGTCACATGACAAAATGACTAATCATTATCGACTAAGCTCATTATCGACTTTACAGCTTAGGAATCAATTATGAACATATAGGGAATGATATATTCTGAATATTGTTGTGACTTTGAATTTGACCTTTGACCTTATTTTCAAGGTCACAGGACAAAATGACTAATATCACGCTTACATGTACTATCGATTTTACAGCCCAGGAATCAATTATGAACATATAGGGAATGATATATTCTGAATATTGTTGTGACTTTGAATTTGACCTTTGACCTTATTTTCAAGGTCACAGGACAAAATGACTAATATCACGCTTACATGTACTATCGATTTTACAGCCCAGGAATCAATTATGAACATATAGGGAATGATATATTCTGAATATTGTTGTGACTTTGAATTTGACCTTTGACCTTATTTTCAAGGCCACAGGACAGAATGACTAATATCTCGCTTATTATTGACTTTACAGCTCGGAAATCAATTGTGAACATATGGAAAATGATATATGCTGAATATTGCCATGACCTTAAATTCGACCTTCAACCTCATTTTCAAGGTCAAAGGACAACATGGCTAATATCTTGCTTCTCTATTGACTTTATTGCTTGGGAACCAATCGTGGACATATAGAAAATGATATAAACTAAAAAATTTGATGATCAATTGTGCACATATAGAAGTCAGTTGTGCACATATAGGACATGATATATGGTGAATATTCTCGTGACCTTGAATTTGACCTTTGACATAATTTTCAAGGGCACAGGACAAACTGGCTAAAATCTTGCTCCTCATCAGCTTAATAGATTTGAAATCACTTGTGGACATACAGGAAGTAAATGTAAGTATCAATCTATTACCACCAATGCAGCCAATTTTTGATGATTCCAATAACAAACGTAAAATACAACGTTTTGCAATAGAAACAAAACCGACCAAAAACTTATCAAAAGACACACTGGCGTCATCAGGGGCAGGCAATGTGTTAAATGTAGTTGTCTCTACTTTACACCTGAGGCCAAATTTTCTGATGACCTTGAATTTGACCTTTGACCTCATTTTCAAGGTAAGGGCACAAAATTGCTGAATATCTCGCTTATTATCGACTTAACATCTTAGGAATTAATTTTGGACATATAGGAAAGGACATTTGCTGAATATTCTCACTTTGAATTTGATCTTTGACATAATTGTTTTGAAATCATAGCACAAAATGGCTAATATCTCGCTTATTATCGACTTTACAGCTTGGTAATAAATTGTAGACAAATAGGAAATGACTTATGCTTAATATTTTGATGACCGTGAATTTGACCTTTGATCTCATATCCGAGGTCAGAGCACAACATTTCCAATATCTCGCCTATTATCGACTTTGAAGCTTCGGAATCATCGGGACATACAGGAAACGATATATGCCGAATATTCTAATGAACTTTAATTTGACCTTTGACTTCATTTTCAAGGTCACAGGACAAAATTGCTTATATCTCCTTATATGCTGAATATTCTCGTGATCTTGATTTTGACTAGTGACCTTACTTTCAAGGTCACGGGACAAAATGTATAATACCTAAAATATAGAACATATATTGGGCTAATTTTAGTATTTCAATGATTTCCAGCACGAATTATTCATTCATGCAATAATATGTCATTACTCGTAAACAATTTATTTGGACTCACTGTCAACAGACTATGACCGAGTACACTCATCATTTTGTAATAACACATGAACCAACAAGATTTCCGAATATTTTATCCTTCGCAAGTATCAATTGAGATAAGATAAGATAGTATAAGCTGTAAGATAAGATATGATAACACTTCATTCAACGCCGATGGAAATTGATAACAACGAACTGGTAGCAGCGATAAAACAGCTAATAACTGACCTGAAAATGATATTTAGAATATACAATTAAGTAAAAAAGAATGGAACACTATAGTGATGACTATAGTGACACTGTAGTCCAAATGGAACACTATAGTGATGATATAAAAGCCTCAATACATAGAATTAGAATTCATTGAAAGTATAGAATATAAAACTGGAGAAGCTCCACTTCTTGGATTCACGGTGACTTGTTTCAATTTCTATCTAATTTTTTTATATCATTTCTAGCGGGTTCCACAATTTTTACCTTGATACCTTTAGCACTTCAAAACATGAATGAGAATCTCTTGAATCTATTCTAGTGAAGTCTTAAAACATTTTTGCCATCATATAATGAGGATATTTCAAATAAGCATGTCATGTAAAATAAGCTGGTATTGAATCTTTGACGCATTTGAAACACAATTGAAATTTTGCTAACCGCTTCACATAAAGAAAGCTAATGTCCTCCATGTCATAAATCATGTTGTTCGGCTGTATGGTCTGTGACGCTACCTGTTCAACAACACAGCTTTATGTTGTTCGGCTGTATGGTCTGTGACGCTACCTGTTCAACAACACAGCTTTATGTTGTTCGGCTGTATGGTCTGTGACGCTACCTGTTCAACAACACAGCTTTATGTTGTTCGGCTGTTTGGTCTGTGACGCTACCTGTTCAACAACACAGCTTTATGTTGTTCGGCTGTATGGTCTGTGACGCTACCTGTTCAACAACACAGCTTTATGTTGTTCGGCTGTATGGTCTGTGACGCTACCTGTTCAACAACACAGCTTTATGTTGTTCGGCTGTATGGTCTGTGAAGCTACCTGTTCAATAACACAGCTTTATGTTGTATGGTCTGTGACGCTACCTGTTCAACAACACAGCTTTAAATTATGGAGCAGTATTGGAAATCTGATAAAATGGAGGAAAAACACCATTTTACATTACATTATGCAATTCCTTGTTTCGGAAAAAAAAGGAGTTGACATCAAATTCTATACGTCAGGGAATTAATAGCCGAAATAAAGCCAAAGTGTGATTTTGCAATTTTACAGGTGTTCAACAGTTACAGACATTCAGCGCTATCACCATTGGATGTCTTGGGTCAGAAAACATGGGGGCAGACACCAAAAATATTGCCTCTATCTGCCATAGAAGCTGAAATATAGATTTTAGCTGGAAATGTGATTTACGAATTCCCCGGGTTTTTATGGCGGATTTGTCTACCCCGAATCCTAAATACAGTAGACTAATTGCTCATCAAAGACTGTGTGACGAACGACGTATTACACCGATCACGCTATTCTGTGTATCCGTTCATATCATAATCTACTACTCCCCCTCCACCTCCTCAGAGTACACAACTTGTCGGAGTTCCAATGTTTCGTGGACGCGTTTCGAGTACTCGCCGCAAGCATCCCCCTGGACGAGTTCGTGTTCCCGAATTCGGCGGTCGTGCAGGAATATTTGGATCACTACACGGAGTGCATGAAGACTGCTGAGAGTCACTTCAAGGGCCCCTTCAAGTCCAAACTGGAGATCTGGAAGTTCTCGGCGGACCAGCATCATACGGGCCTGAGCGATTCCAGCAGCTCGAGCGACGAGGACGAAGACGACCTGCAGCGCGTCCTCAGGCAGCAGCGCAGGCGCATGCGCAAGACGCGGAGGCGCATCCGGCGAGAGCGGCGGCGCCAGGAGCGCCAGCAGTGGCTGGAGCAGGCGAGGAGGGCAGAGGACGGCACATCTGTGGACAAGGAGGACGGCGGGAGCGAGGAGAAAAACATCGCGGAGAAGAAGGGTGAGCCGGGTGTCGTGCCGTACATTAACTCCCCGTACGCCATGCCGTCCCCAGAAGTAATGACTCAGCGGCCGTTTGTGGACTCCCACCCGCCAGACACGGAGACGTACGGCCGACAGAATTACGTCCAGTACCCCGTTCTGCTACTCATGTGCGGCTCAGGCGGCGGCCCCATGCTGGTCAGTCACATTCAATACAAATGCTGGGTACAGTCGTGCATCATCATTTGATATATCGGCGTAAAATGCCCCCATGGTTTTGTCAGAAGTTTTGTCTTTCACGATAACTCAAAAATGTCTCAACGTAGGTCGTCATTTTTTCATCAGTACATTATTCATCAGTACATTATTCATACAGTATTAGTACGTGGAAAACCCTTCTTATTTGAGAGAGCTCTGAGCTCTAGTTTAAGTGTTTTTATATATCAGATTTCCCAAAACTTATTATATTAAATGAAATGTATGATCCATTTAGTGGAGTTGAAAACTGTGTATTTTTGACAGATCCGAGAGGATGGTGTTTATAACGTATTGGACATCAACACGATTTGTGGTCGTTTTTTCTTAGCGATGGGCAGCTTGCTGACAGGAGCTAAGGTTCGTAAGTACTTATTGTGCACATCACTCAAAAATACATGTCACATTGCTAACAAACTCGGGAACGAAATGTAGCCGCGTAATATTTATTACTGTGCTGTGATAGTTGTATCAAAATGATACAGGACAATACATTTGTCACATTTTTGGTGTCACAGATGTAATTGACTAATTGTCAGGTAACAAATCACATGGCGGCTCCTTGAAGCGACCCATGTGGCAACATGTACAGGGTAAACCAGCCAATGGGTGAAGCAATTTGCATAAGGATGTCTATATAATGTGTGGTAAAATGCGTCATAACGCAGCGCTGAAATAACTACTAGCTGAAACGACATGCGGACCAATGGGAATTGTGAAAACTAAGTATCACGTTCCTGTGTCGGACATGCATTAGCATATCAATTCATCACTTGGAATTGTTATGGTCAGTGCACAGACCCCTCAAGAGTCACGTGACTCTACCATGTGATTGACGTATACTAGTATATGTTATTCCATGTGATTGACATATTTATGTTATTTCATGTGATTGACGTATTTATGTTATTCCATGTGATTGACGTATTTATGTTATTCCATGTTATTGACGTATTTATGGTATTCCATGTGACTTACGTATTGATGTTATTCCATGTGACTTACGTATTGATGTTATTCCATGTGACTGACGTGTTTATGTTATGTCCATGTGGTCACAGAGGACACGGGTTGTTCTTGAAAAGAATCATCCTGGGGTTGACTGACTTTGACTGTCTGTCCTTGACTTGAGAATTAGCTTTTGGTGCGTGGCTTGAATGTGACATAAGTAATTGGACACTATGTCCAACGGTAGGCTACAACCTAGACAATCAACGTAAAACCACATCAAATATCCAGGCTTGGTCATGCTATGGTAAAATGATGCACACTGTGAAAGGTGTACAATGTAAAAAAAAAAAAAAACAGCTTGAGCACACAACAACACATAACTCTTGCTCGTCCATCCGAGCACACAACAACAAAAACTGTATGCTCACCCGTTTGGGCTCAAAACAACAGATAATCTATGTCCGCCCTTTGGGCACAAAACAGATTACCCATGCTCGCCCGTTCGAGCACACAACAGATCACTCATGCTCGCCCGTTTGAGCACACAACATATTACCCATACTCGCCTGTTTGAGCACACAAAAGATTACCCATGCTCGCCCTTATGAGCACACAACATATTACCCATGCTCGCCCGTTTGAGCACACAACAGATTACCCATGCTCGCCCGTTTGAGCACACAACAGATCACCCATGCTCGCCCGTTTGAGCACACAACATATTACCCATGCCCGCCCGTTTGAGCACACAACAGATTACCCATGCTCGCCAGTTTGTGCACTCAACAACAGATAACACTTGATCGCCCGTTTGAGCACACAACATATTACCCATGCTCGCTTGTTTGAGCACACAACATATTACCCATGCTCGCACGTTTGAGCACACAACAGATTACCCGTGCTCGCCAGTTTGTGCACACAACAACAGATAACACTTGATCGCCCGTTTGAGCACACAACAGGTTACCCATGCCCGCCCGTTTGAGCACACAACCGATTACCCATGCCCGCCCGTTTGAGCACACAACAGATTACCCCATGTTCGCCCGTTTGAGCAGTTCTTTGATATCGTTTGAGAGATAGATACTCCATAGACACTCCACAATATTTAAACATCGTGAAAGTGTGATTTTTGGAATATTACGTGCACGATATTTGTTTGATTTTGTGACGTTTGGTAATGACTTGTTTTCGGTGTGGCCCAAAAAACCTGGTTTCTCTGATCGTATAGACTTTATGTAACTCCCGCTCGTTGTGATTCGAGAGCCGTCACTAAATTGGTGTTCCCCAACGCTGGTGTATCATCACTCCGTAGCTTACCGGCTTCACTTAGGCAAGAAGCAACTCAGATGTAAATAAATTGAAGATTTATATACATCAAATCAACTGTAACGGGTTTGAACCCTTCTGTGACGTCTTGATGAACCGATTTTCTAGGGAGGTGGGTGAGTTGTTGTTTAACCGGAGCTGAAACGGTAAAACTCCGGGAAACTGCTACTGTTGTACGGTTGAACTCCGGCTAGAAGTCTCTAAGGTTGGTAGCGTGGTCTGGAATGGACCTCTTAACCGTTGCCCGACTGCTAATCTGCAACTGCACCTGTAAAGTAAGGATCCGGAGGCGTTTCCGTCTCCGGGTACTGCAACTGCTCCGTCGGGAAACCGCTTTACTGCAACAGCTCCGTCGTTTTCCGTCTTACTGCAAACTGCGATTGCGCCTGGAATAAAGAATCCGGGAACGTTGCCGTTTCCGAATACTGCAACCGCTCTGCCAGGTTCCGCCGCACTGCAATCTGCTCCGGTTGGCTCCGCCTCACCGCAACCTGCGACTGCACCTGAAATGGAGTATCTCGGAAGTGTTCCTACTTCCGGTTACCGCAACCGCTCCGTCAGGTACTGCCTCTGCAACTCCGTCGTCCGGTACCGCCTCTGCAACTGCTTCGTCGTTCCCGTCTCTGCAACTGCTCCGTCCGATACCGCCTCCGTAGTTGCTCCGTTGATTTCCACCTCCGTCTCCGTCTCCGACTCCTTCCTCGGTGATCTGGGTTCTTAGATCACCCTAAGACGTCGTTACAACTTGGTCTTAACCGACTGTAGTCTTATCTCCCTTTACTCCGTATAACTGTCTTTTCCGGGAAACTAACTTTATTATAACTTCCAGTTCCCTAACGAACACGGAAAAACAACTCGGTTGAAGTTTTCATGTTTATTTTCCAAGTTCACAGTCGGAAGACTTAACTGCTATCATCTGGATGACTCTATCCGGAACAAGGGAGTACTCTGCTATGGGAGAAGGGGTCTGCACAGGTCGACGTCAGGACACCAACTCCGCCGTCCGCTGTGAAGCGGGGGCTTTTATAGACCTGAGACCCACGTCACGTGACCAACCTATTGTGACGTCATAGTCCGCCAAAACACTGATATTTTCCGGATTTCTAAAAACACTCTAGAACCAATCAGTGGCTGACACGTCACCTTTTAAACCGAAAACGAGGCTGATCACATGACCTTCCGGAAATAACGTCATTACGTTTTTGTACTCCATTGTTCCGGCTCCGTGTCCGGTTCCGTCTCCGTCTCCGGATCCGTCTCCGGCTTTACCAACATCATAAATTACTAAGTTCCGAGACGGAAAACCTTTAAAACATTAACAATACGGAACCGTATGAACCTTTAAACACATATACACCCTAATAAACGGTTATTTAACCATAATATCACAAATCACTAACATAAATACCTAGGGGAAACCTTTGGGTACGCCCCAAAACCGTTACACTCCCCCTTCCTTAGACTCTGTTCGTCCCGAACAGAACAATATCACATATATACAAATTGTCAACCGTTAAACTGTCCGTAAAATCAAACACAACTTGTCTCCGTGATCCGGGTACTGGTATCTCTTAACTAGTTTACCGTCACTGTACCCGGATATCTTGCTTGTTCCGTTTCCCACTTTTTAACTCTTAATTATACTAGAATCCGGGAAACGGTTCTTCTTTCTTCTCCTTGCGCCGACTTGACTTGCGACGACTTGCGACGACTTGCGACGACTACTGCCCACCAGTATCACGGCGCGAACTGCTCCCCGACGGCGGACGCGGTGGAAAGGTCTGTGGTACCAACGGTCGTCCGAAGCTTGTCCCTCTGGCATCAACCGGGAGAAGATCCGGATCATGGAGGCTCCACTGGGGCGGGACGTAGAACCCATTCCTGAGGCGTTCGTCTCGGATGGACCAATCTGGAATCCGGACGATCTGACGGGTCGGGACGAGACCAAACGGTGACTCTCTCTGCTCCATGATTTCTACGTAGACGCCGGAGTCTCTCATCTCGGCTGGCCCCCACTGCTCCGGTCCCCAACGTACTGCATAGTATCTAGCGTGCTCCGGGACTGCGGGTGCAAAGACGGAAGCGCTCCGTCCCCCAATATTCACCGGGAAACAATGTGACGGACACGGTTGAGTTGAAGGACCGCCAAACGGGTAGAATGTGTAGGGTGGACTCTGGGTTGGTGCTCGGACTTGGCTCCTTCCGGACCGCTCACTGGAAGACTGTCGAGGTCGGGTCTCCACCGGAGACAGGATTCCGGGTGTAGCTCTGGCTTGGTCTACCAGGATACTCCTCCGGGCTCTCTGCACGTCCGCATGGCTTCGTTCAGACGCGGAAGACTCCATTCCGTCATCTCTAGCCGCTGAACTGGTTCTGCTTCCGGCTACTGCTTGAATGGTTGCCGGCAAAGTTCGCTCCGTGGATCCTCGGGTCTCCGTCTCACTGCCAGCTCTGCTCCGGTTTCCGCCTTCCGTTTTGGTCTCCGGTCTGCCTCCCGATCTGCCAATGGGTCTGCTGTCCGCTCGGCTATCTGCTCTGCTATCTGCTCTATCTGCTCTGCTATCGACTCGGCTATCTGCTCTGCTATCGGCTCGGCCGCTGGATCTGATTTCTGCTCCGCCTCCGGGCCGGACAATCACACTGCTCACTGCTCTGCCACTGCTAGTTGTTCTCGGAGGTGGACTCCGGAAAAGGTCTTCCTCATCGTCTCGGCTCTGCATTTCCGCAATGTCTGCCACTCCCACTTCTGCCGTTGCTCCGCCGGAACCTTCCTCCAACAGCCGGAACTTGTAGTCATACACCCCCTTGCTTTTTCCTTTGACGCTGCCTCCGGAAGACTTGGGTGGGGTGTGTCGTTTCTCCTCTCGACCACGTTCTCCGCCTCGGTCCTTGGCTCGCTCCGGGCTCTCCTTCCTATATTCTCGGCGTTGATGGCGTCCGGATTTATCCGGCGAACAGCTGCGACTCCGCTTCTTTCCGCGGTCTCGATCTGCTCCGGTACCTCGAGATGGGTCAGGGCTGTTTTTCCGGGAGGTGTTCCGGGAAGAACTCCGGGTCACAGGCGGCTTAACCGGCTTCGGGTCTCCCGGTTCCTGCAACTCGTCTTCACTTGCCATGATTTTCAGCTCCGCTTCCTCTTCCGAACTGCTCTCCGCCTCCGTGGACGAAACGTCGGCTGCTAGTGTGGCCACCGACTGGGTACCGGAACGGTACCGGGTCCGGGACGAAACCGAACCTCCCGACTCCGACTCTGTATCCGACAACTGGTCAAGCCGTGTTACCGGCTTCTTGCTTTTCCGTGGGGTCATCTTGGACCGGAGGCTTTTCTCCTCAAACTGCTCTCTGCCCACCCTCAGTCGAATCGGGTTTGCGTCCATTGCGTGCCGGGACTGCAAATGCTTCTGTGTTCCCTCTTTCCGTCTGCTCCAATGGTCACACTGCGGACAGGCGAAGACGGTGACTTCACTTGTGTGCTGCTCCGTGACATGCCGGAGCAACGTGTGCTTGCTCTTGAACTCTAGGTTGCAGTCTCCACACCGGTGAGGGCGGGGCTTGCGGGGTGTTGTCTTTACTTTCGGCATTCTGATTCTCTGCTTTGTGTCGATGTTGACTCAGCTACAGCAAACTGCCTTCTGCATCCGGTAACAGCTAACTGCCCCTTTTATAGTCTCTGGAAGTCACGTGACTGGCTTATCTGCTTGATGATTGGCTGCTCAGCAAACTGCAACTCCTCCTGGTGGTCTTCTTGGATAAATAATATTTTTTTTTTTTTTTTTTTTTTTTTCCGTGTTGTTGCTGCTAACTGCCACCGCTTCTTCCGTCTCCGCCAAACTGCCAACCGCCTCCGTCAACCGCTATACTGCCAACCGCCTCCGTCTACTTTCACACTGCCTTCGCTTCCGTCCAGGAGTCCTCATCTGCCGTCTCATACTCCGACTCATCCGTCTCCGGCTCCGAAGTGGGAGAAGGTGGTCTATATTCCCACACCCGGATCTCTGCTTCCCAGTCTTCCACCGGCTGATCTTCCTCTTCGGGTTTCTCCCAATCGTCTGCTTGATCCGGCATAACTGCTCTGACCGCCTCTGCAATCAGCTCCATCTCCTGATCCCAGCTTTCCGGAGGAGCGTCGTCAGCGGCCCGGAGACAGCCCTGTGGATCCGGAACCCATTCCGGGAGATCTAACTGCTCCGGTTGTCCGATGGGGGCGGCTGCTCCGGCATCCCAGTCAGGGCCAAACGGAAGCTGGTCCGCATAAGTTCCCGGAACTGTATTCTCCCTTGGTGACCGGGTGCAGAATCGCCGGAAGCGCCTATACCGGGACTGCGTTGCTGTTCCCCGCCAGGCCGAATCAAAGGTTCCCACATGGTGGAGGGTGGCCTCGTCCTGAGGAGGACGGTTCCCGGAAGGGTACTTCCACCCGTGCATCTCCCGGAGATGCCTCCTAAGGTCGTTCGCCCGGTTGCCATAGAAGGCACACAAACAGCAATGAAATCTCTGGGCTGGGCACACATGCCGTCTCCGGTCCCTCGCACTCTCAAACATCCGGTCACACCGCTTACACAGCCGGCTATAATCCAGGGGCAGCCGGCTATAATCCAGTGGCTGCGGGGTTGCCCAATCTCTGCTCCGGCCGCGATCTTGTCTATCAAGGAACGCCGAGTAGGCCATTCCGGAAGGCCGGGAAACTGAAATTGTCGATCTACTGCACCGCTTTTACTGCACCGCTTCTGCGCCGCCTCTCCGGACTGGTGGTCTTCCGGGAAACACTTAGTCGTTTTTCACTGCAAAATCTGTCGCTGCCGGAAAATGCTGGACTTGATTCGATTCCGCCAAACTTTGTCTGCGATGTGCACAGCTCGAGGTCTGCTCTCCAACTGCTGTCAGAGCCCGATTTCAAGGCCCTTATATACCCTTTCTGCTCACGTGATTTGAAAAGCTCCACGCTGATTGGCTGCCTCAGGAGTGACGTCACAATTATGCAAAAACTCAACCGTTAACCGAGAGGTGTCCGTCTCCGGCTCAACCGGCTTCTCCGGGTTTTTCCGGCTCCCTTTCAACTGCTTCTCCGAGCGAAGTATCTGCAATTTTGAAGTATCTCTGCCATCAGGAGGGTTGAAAAGAGTCTCAGCCAGTTGAATCTGCCTCTCAGACGAACATCTAGACTGCAAGTTGGGCGTTTCCGCCATCTGTACTGCTTCGTCAACTGCATATCTGCTCACTGGTATTACTGCTTGTCGACACTGGAAACTGCATACATTCTTGTCCAGAAGGAGGGCCCTTCCTATCTGGAATGATGTTTCACCGCTTCTGTCGATCTGCAGCCGGTTTGCTGTCTCTGCTAAGTGGAAACTCCGGTTGGATGTCTACAGCCGGAAAACTTTTCCGTCTTAATTCTCTGAATACGGAAGACGTGTAGCTGCTTCTCTGGAGATACTAGACCGCTAACCCAGGTTCTTCTGGACCCCTGGCCGCTACCCTGGACTGGTTGACTATGCGCTCAAACCAGTCAGAACCTCAAGGATGTCTCTATCCGGTCTCTGCACCGCTTTCCGCTCTGCTTCCTTTCTCCGCCCTGTTTCCGGAACCAGCACTTGCTCGCTGCTTCGACTTCTTGCGGTCGCTCTCTGCCGGAACTCAACGTTTTACCAGGGTCTCAGCTATCTCCTTCTCCTGCTCTACAGCTCACTCCGTCTTCTAATATTTCTGCGTCCTCTGCGGCTTTACTCCGAGTCCGTATCCGACTCAGAGACCGTCGGTTCCGTCTCCGGAACACTACTCTGCTTCGGCGGCTCCGTCTGCCTCCAGGAATCCGCCATTCTCCGCTTCATCCATCTCGGATGCTTGACGCCATTATACGGTTTCAGCAAATCGAAGTGAACCACCTTCTGTCGAGTTTCACTCTCTGCAATCTCGTAGGTCACGTCGGTAAATCTGCTCAGCACTAGCTTTGGACCGCTCCACTTCCTCTGCAACTTGGGAGCTTTGCCCTTCTTCCGTGTTTTGACCGCCATCCACACTCGGTCTCCTGGCTGGAACTGATTGTTGACCTTCCTCCGGTCGTACAGCTTCTTCTGCCGTTCCATTTCTCTGCCAGATTTCGCTCGAACCGCCTTGTATACCGCCTCTAGTCGCTCCCGGAGCTGACTGCCATACTCTGTTACTTCTGCCGTTGATTCTCCCGGCGGTCTGCCAATCAGTAACTCTACCGGAGTGTTGACTTCTCTGCCCAGCATCAGCAAGTTGGGACTCTGCCCGGTTGTCTCCTGCGGGGTACTCCGGTAAGCTGCCATCGCCAACGGAACTAGCTGATCCCAGTTGGTCTGCCGCTCGCTTACGTACAGGCTCAAGATCTGCTGCAGCGTCCGGTTGAATCGCTCGATGAAACCGTCCGACTGAGGTCGGAAAGCGGTTGTCCGTGTCTTGTGAATCCCCAGGATTCTGCAAACATTTCTCAGCAAGTCGGACTCGAAATTTCTGCCTTGGTCGGTGTGTATCTCCATCGGGATACCGTACCGCGCTGCAAACTGGTTGACGAATATGTCCGCAACCGTCACCGCTTCCTGATTCGGCATCGGGTACGCCTCTACCCACTTGGTGAAGTAATCACCGATTACTAAGATGTACCGGTTCCCCCGGGTGGATTTAGGCAACGGACCCATCACGTCCATTGCCACCCTCTCCATGGGCGCTCCAACCCGGTATTTCTGCATCGGAGATCGTTTCAAGTTCTGCATACTTCTTGACGCACATTCGTCACAGCTCAGCACCCACTGCTTTATGTCCCGCATCATAGCCGGCCAGAAATACCGCCTCCGAATGCTAGCCGCCATCCTTCTGCTTCCGAGGTGTCCTCCCGTCCGGCTCTGGTGGGCCAGACGGAAAATCTCCTGTCTCAGCTCCTTCGGGGTTATTAACTGCATTCGGCTGGTTCCTTCTGCCGTTCTCCATTTCCGGTAGACTACTCCGTCGACTTTCAGCAAGGTCTTCCGCATCCCGTATAGCACTTTCTCCTCGCTGCTCATGCTGGAAAAGTCTGCACTGCCAGCTGTACCGCTCCCGTCGATCAGCGACGTCACCAGTGAGTACCATGGTTCTGCTTGCTGCATTCTCCGCAAATCATCTGGTCGATATTTCTGCCCCAGCACAGTATCCTGGTCCGCATTCTCCGCCAGCCTAATCTGCTCTGCAACCGCATCCGCTTTTCCTGGAACTGCCTTCTCCGTCACCGCAACCGCAATCGGCTTCCGGAACACTGCTTTTTCCGTCACCGCAACCGCAACCGGCTTCCGGGACGCTGCTTTCTCCGTCACCGCAACCGCAACCGGCTTCCGGGACGCTGCTTTCTCCGTCACCGCAACCGCAACCGGCTTCCGGGACGCTGCTTTCTCCGTCACCGCAACCGCAACCGGCTTCCGGGACGCTGCTTTCTCCGCTACTGCAACCGCCTTCCTTGGGACTGCTTCCTCTGTCACCGCAACCGCAACCGGCTTCCGGCGTCCCCCCTTCCTTGGCTTGAGCTGAGGAGTTTCTTCACTTCGTGTCTGCCGGATTCTTTCTCCGTAGTTCCAGGCATCTATCTTGGCTTGTTTCCAGTCGATTTTTCCGCATTGGCTGCATGGGGATCTGGACAAGGCATCCGCATTATTATGGATTCGCCCCGGACGATGTTCGATGTCGAAATGAAACTCACTCAGGAGTTCAATCCACCGGGCTACCTGCCCCTGGGGCTCCTTGAAATTCATAAGCCAGGTAAGACTGCCATGATCCGTGCGAAGAAGGAAGTGTCGTCCCAGCAAGTACTGCTTATTCTTCTGTACCGCAAACACAACCGCCAGGAGCTCCTTCCGGGTGACACAGTATCTCCGTTCTTCTTTGGTTAGGCTGCGGCTCAAGTAGGTTATCACCCGCTCCTGGTTGCCCTGCTTCTGTGACAGTACTGCTCCCAGCCCGGTGTCACTGGCGTCCGTGTCCAGGATATATCGGCCTTGCTCCCTTGGGTACCCGAGTATCGGTGCCGATACTAGGCGGTTCTTCAGCTCTGCAAATGCCTGTTCTTGCTCCGTCTGCCACCGGAACGGCACCCCTTTTTCCGTCAAGTGATTCAGCGGCGCTGCAATCTCAGGGAGAACTTCGGCACGAACTTCCGGTAATAGGAGCAAAGTCCCAGAAAACTGCGCAGCTCCGTCAGGTTGGTGGGTGTCCGCCACTTCCGTACTGCCTCCGTTTTTGCCGGGTCGGTGCGGATACCGTCTCTGCCGACTATGTGACCTAGGAAAGACACCTCCGGCTGGAAGAACTTGCATTTTGACGGTTTGACTTTTAGGTCTGCCTCTCTCAGCTTGCTGAACACCTCCTGAAGATCACGGATGTGATCCTCCAGGGTCTTGCTGTAGACTATGATGTCGTCCAGATATATGAGGCAGGTCTTCCAGGACAAACCGCCTAGCACCTTCTCCATCAACCGCTCGAACGTACCCGGAGCATTGCACAAGCCGAAACTCATCACTTTGAACTGGTAAAGGCCGCCAGGAACACAGAAGGCCGACTTTTTCCGGGCGTCTTCATCCATCCCGACCTGCCAGTAGCCACTGGTCAGGTCGAGAGTGGAGAACCATTTAGCGTCTGCACAGGCTGCTATGGTGTCGTCTATTCTCGGCAACGGATAAGCATCTTTCTCCGTGACTGCATTTAACCGCCGGTAATCGACGCAGAACCGGGTGGTCCCATCCTTTTTCTTCACGAGGACAATCGGTGAAGCCCACGGACTGCTACTTTCTTCAATGACGTTCTTGTCTTTCATCTCCTGAATCAGACTGCTCACCAGCTCTCTCTTGTCTGGCGGAATTCGTCTGGTTGGCTGCTTAATCGGCCGGTGACTGCCCGTGTTTATCTGATGTTGTACCTCGTTGGTCTGCCCCAGTTCTCCGGCATCATTACTGAAGGTCAGCTTATTCCGAAATAGGAGATCGGTTACTCTCTCGCGGAAATGACTCGGCACTGCATCCTGGGTCTGCTCTGCTAACTGCCGCAGCTTCTCGTACCCGCTCCAATTCCGCCCGGACTCCGACTCCGTGGAAATCTGCACCTTCCGGCTCCGCTCCGCCAACGGCACAACACTGCAACCGGCTGCTAAGGTGGTCATCGTCGCCAACTGCGCTCCTTTCTTGATGATTACCGGCTCTGCCATCACGTTGATCACTCGAACCGGGACTGTTCCTTGCTTTATCCGGGATAAAGTTCTCCCGATCAGCCAAGGTCTTTTCTCCGTAGGCTCCTGCGGCATTTCTAGTACTCCTTCTGCTTCACGGACACTCTCTGCTTGTCCTATAATCAGCTGTTCCGTTTCCGGCGGAATTTGGTAATCTGCTACAGCGTTGATCGGAAACGGCTCCCTGGTCTGCTCGAACATGGTGAGGAACACCTCCTGGCTGCCCATCTGCATGGTCATCCGGTCGAAGTTTATGCCGGATACTCGGGAACGGATGAAATCCATCCCCAGTATTCCTTCGTCTTCACAGTCTGCAATCTCGAACGTCACGGTCTCAGCTACTCCTGCGATGTTGAGTGGGAGTTCTTTCCGGCCATGTGTCCGTATGTTACTTCCGTCAACCATTGAAAGACGAATCGGCGACCGCTTCAGCTTCATTCCGGGTTTCCGGATCCGTTCCCAGGTTTGTAGGTTGAGCATTGTGACAGTGCTGCCGGTGTCGATTATCAGCGTTACTGGCTCTCCGCATACTCTGGCTGTCACACACATGCCCACCTCGCCCCTGGGACCGGGTCCGTGAACCACCTGCCGGTTATGGGGGTGTCCTCTCTTCCGGGTCCCGGATTTCCCCTTTTCCGCGACCCGCTCTAGTTTTCCGGCTGCTGCTGCTGCTGTCGTGGCTGCTGCAATTGTTGCTGCTGCTGCTGCTGCGGCTGCTGCTGCTGCTGCTGTTGTCGCGGCGACTGCTGCTGTTGTGGTTGACGCCGCTGCTGCTGCTGCTTCGGCTGCCTACAGTCTCGGGCAAAATGCCCTTTCCGGCCACAGTTGAAACATTCTAAATCCGCTCGGGAACTGCGCTGCTGCTGCTGCCGGCTAACCGCTTCCTTGACCTGAGTCATCAGATCCGCCATCTGCTGCTGAGTCTGCTCGGCTTGCTTCCGCAATTCGTTCACCTGCTGGCTCCACTCCGGCTCCGTGTTCAGCTGCCTCGTCCGGTGTCGCTCCGCTGGTCTGCTGTTGTCCGTTTTCATGATACTCTCATACTCGGTAGCGAAAGCCAGGGCCTGCGACAGCGTTTCCGGGTGGCTTTTCAATACCGACAACCGCATATCTCGGTTAGTCAGGCTGTTGCAGAAATGCATCTTCATGAGCACTTCTGTTGTTGCCGGATCTGCTTTTGGGTAAGCTAGCCGCGTCTTGCTCCGTATGTCTCTGGCCAGCTCGGACAGCTCCTCCTCCGGCTGCAATTTCCGTGTCTGCAATTCTGCCTGGAAAACAAATGTTTTCTCCCCCGGACAAAACTGCTGTTTTAATGCCGCCACAACCGTATCAAAGCTGCGTCTCTGCTCCGCGGACAGATCCAGTAGTATGCTGCGGGCGTTACCCCTCAAACTGACACATAAGTTCAGCGCCTTTTCCTCTGCTGTCCAACGGTAGTACCGAGCGTATTCAAGGAGGTGAGCCTCATATTCCGGCCACGGATCAGTTCCGTCGTATGTCATTAATCTGGCTACTCCTGCCCTTGGTGCTGGCTGTTGTACTGCTTCTGCCTGCTGCTGCTTTCCGGTTACTGCCAGGTGCTGCTGAAACACCTCCATTTGGGTCGCCAATAATCTGGTCAGGTTGTCGACTAAGTTCTCTCCGCCTTCCGGGTCCGCATCCGGTTCCCGATCGCCAGCCTGGTCCGGAAAGTTAACTTCCGCCTCTGCTAACTGCTCTGCAGGCTGTTCTCCTTGAGGAACCCGGAGGGGCTCGTCTGCAACTGCTTTCTGCATTTCCGGCTGCAACAGCTTCCGCTCGGCAGGACGAACCGCTTCCTTTTCCGCAACCGGCATCTGCAACGGCTCAGCTCCTACTGCTCCTACAGGCTGCTCCGTGTCCGACACGGCTGCCTTCAGCTGCTGTTCCGCCAATTTGCCCCGTCTAGTAGTCATACTGCAGATGATCCCACCGCTGCCACCAAAAAGTTGTAACGGGTTTGAACCCTTCTGTGACGTCTTGATGAACCGATTTTCTAGGGAGGTGGGTGAGTTGTTGTTTAACCGGAGCTGAAACGGTAAAACTCCGGGAAACTGCTACTGTTGTACGGTTGAACTCCGGCTAGAAGTCTCTAAGGTTGGTAGCGTGGTCTGGAATGGACCTCTTAACCGTTGCCCGACTGCTAATCTGCAACTGCACCTGTAAAGTAAGGATCCGGAGGCGTTTCCGTCTCCGGGTACTGCAACTGCTCCGTCGGGAAACCGCTTTACTGCAACAGCTCCGTCGTTTTCCGTCTTACTGCAAACTGCGATTGCGCCTGGAATAAAGAATCCGGGAACGTTGCCGTTTCCGAATACTGCAACCGCTCTGCCAGGTTCCGCCGCACTGCAATCTGCTCCGGTTGGCTCCGCCTCACCGCAACCTGCGACTGCACCTGAAATGGAGTATCTCGGAAGTGTTCCTACTTCCGGTTACCGCAACCGCTCCGTCAGGTACTGCCTCTGCAACTCCGTCGTCCGGTACCGCCTCTGCAACTGCTTCGTCGTTCCCGTCTCTGCAACTGCTCCGTCCGATACCGCCTCCGTAGTTGCTCCGTTGATTTCCACCTCCGTCTCCGTCTCCGACTCCTTCCTCGGTGATCTGGGTTCTTAGATCACCCTAAGACGTCGTTACAACTTGGTCTTAACCGACTGTAGTCTTATCTCCCTTTACTCCGTATAACTGTCTTTTCCGGGAAACTAACTTTATTATAACTTCCAGTTCCCTAACGAACACGGAAAAACAACTCGGTTGAAGTTTTCATGTTTATTTTCCAAGTTCACAGTCGGAAGACTTAACTGCTATCATCTGGATGACTCTATCCGGAACAAGGGAGTACTCTGCTATGGGAGAAGGGGTCTGCACAGGTCGACGTCAGGACACCAACTCCGCCGTCCGCTGTGAAGCGGGGGCTTTTATAGACCTGAGACCCACGTCACGTGACCAACCTATTGTGACGTCATAGTCCGCCAAAACACTGATATTTTCCGGATTTCTAAAAACACTCTAGAACCAATCAGTGGCTGACACGTCACCTTTTAAACCGAAAACGAGGCTGATCACATGACCTTCCGGAAATAACGTCATTACGTTTTTGTACTCCATTGTTCCGGCTCCGTGTCCGGTTCCGTCTCCGTCTCCGGATCCGTCTCCGGCTTTACCAACATCATAAATTACTAAGTTCCGAGATGGAAAACCTTTAAAACATTAACAATACGGAACCGTATGAACCTTTAAACACATATACACCCTAATAAACGGTTATTTAACCATAATATCACAAATCACTAACATAAATACCTAGGGGAAACCTTTGGGTACGCCCCAAAACCGTTACACAACTTACAATTGTATGGCTGGTCACCCACGTGACGTACAAATATGAAGTTCAGACACGGAGCACTGTATGATCACATTTCAAAAATAAATAGTGCACGAGGGCACAACTAAAAAGAGTTCTTAGCCGGCGGCGTCTCTCTGTCCCTTCCCGTTGAAGTTTCCCGTCCCGTTTAGTCGAATGGTTTCTCCAGGTAGTCGGTCTAATCCCGGTTGACTCTAAGGCCCTGAAGAAGGAGTCGTCCGCACGGAGTTCGTCGAGTCCCTTGGCTGTGGCGGTGACGATCTCCCCACGGTCGATGTCGCTGTTGCAGTGCTCTCAGAGCGGCCGTCCGCTCTCCCTTATATAGCCAGGGTGGCTGCGCGCGCATCTTCGTCCGCGAACGTATCTTCCGCACTCTTCTCCACGTGGTGAAGACTGCGTCCGCGAACGGTTCTTCCGCGAAGGCTCCTCTTCCGCGAACGGTGCTTCCGCGACTGATGCTTCCGCTGACGATGCTTCCGCAATCGTGCTTCCGCGAACGGTTCTTCCGCGAACGATGCTTCCGCTGATGATGCTTCCGCAATCGTGCTTCCGCGAACGGTTCTTCCGCGAACGGTGTCTTCGCAAGTGGACTTTGTAGATCACGTGACCGTTCCTAACGAACGTTTCAGCGCGGCAGTTGCATGGTTTTGTTACAACTCCACCCTTTCTGGAGATCAACGTCCCCGTTGATCCTTTCTCTCTCTTCTTTTCTCTTCTTCCTCCTTCTTCGTCTTTTCCAGCCTGTCTGTTGTTTACAGGGCTCTCTCCCTCCACTTCACTGGCGATCCACCTCGCTTTCGGACGTCTCCGCCAGCCTGTCCCGAGTGTCTGTATATGCTCGGAGCTGTTCCCGGAGCAGCTTGGTCTCTCGGACGTGGGCTCGCAGCTCCTTCCGGTGGCTCTTCTCTCGTTGAGAGGCCTCCCCTCGCAGCTGCAGCACCTCGGCCTCGAGCTGTCTCTGCTCCTCCTTGGCTTGGAGCCGAGCCTCCGCTTGGGTGAGGTGGCGTCGTCCCATGGCTATCGTGGATGCCAGGTCCTCCAGGGCCTTCTCTCCGGCAGTGACCGCTCTGCCCAGGCCCTCCACATACGGTCGCAGTTGGTCCTCCTCCTCCGGAACGGGCTTGAGGTACCAACTCAGGTCTAGGGGCTTGTAGGTAGGGGCCGAGTCTCTGGGAACGGGGGGTCCGTCGTCCTCGGGGGTGGGGCCTCCGGGGATTCCGCCTCTCTCCGCTCCTGCTGAGACTCCGGTTCCTCTTCGCTATTCTCCGCTCCTGCTGAGACTCCGGTTCCTCTTCGCTATTCCTCTTCGCTATTCGGTCGTCCTCGGGGTCTGGGGCGTCCTCTGACCTGGGGGCGTCCTCCCGGGGGCTTGACGGCGTGGAGCTGGTCGTCCCGCTGGCCGCAAAGCTGACAGTCTTCAGCTCAGGGGCAGACACAGTAGTCGGACCATCTCGGGGGTCGGACACGGGCGTGTCGGTCGTCGTCCTCCTCCGTCCTGGCTTGAGGGTGTTGCCGCTGGCATGCGACGTCTCATGCCGGTCTCTGTCAGCTCGGCGGGCGAATCGCTGGCTGCACATCTTGCAGAGGTGCCGCCCCTCCTTCTGCGTGTGTTTGGTCGCCACGTGTCGGCTAAAGTTGGATGCCGTCACGTGGATCCGGCAGGGGCTGCACCAGCGTCGCCCTCTCTCGGTGGACAACTTCCGGGCAGGGGACCGTCGACCTCCTCGGGGCTCCTCACGACGCTCCCGGCTCCTCGAGCGCTCCCGCTTTCGGTCAGGCTTGTCTATCTTGGTAGGTGGGTCGCTCATCTTGTCGACTTCAAGGGGCAGAAAGTCAGCCAAGTCGAAATCTGGAACGTCCCCGAAATCTTCGTCTGCAAATGCGGGTATCTCAATGATCTGCAGGAGTTGGTGTGTTCATGGTTGAAGTGATGACGGAATCGTAGGCCGGCCTGCTTATATAGAAAAGGCGCGGACCAGGGATCTGGGGGAAAAAGCATTGTCGTGGAACGAAATAACGTTTTTCGCTTGCTTCCGCGAACGCTGCTTCCGCGAACGTGCTTCCGCGAACGGTACTTCCGCGAACGCTGCTTCCGCGAACGCTGCTTCCGCGAACGGTTCTTCCGCGAACGCTCCCGTCGTCGTTTACATCGTTTGGACTGCATTCCCGCTGTTTTCCACTCGTCCCTCGTCATCACTGGGGGTCCGGACTGGGTTCACATCGTCCGGATTGGGTATCCAGGCGTCGGTTTCAGGGGTAAACCAGCACCTTTTTATAGTGTCGATGGTCCCAGGCTCCAGAATATCCATCGCCACCCTTTCTAGCTGATGGCTCACCGGTCGTGGGGGGCTCCGGTCTTCAGGCAGGGACTCCTCGGTCGGCTCTGCAGTCGTCCTCGGGTCCTCCTGGCGGCGCACCTCCCAGATCTGGAATGTCCCGACTCCATCTCCGCCATAGTGATCTTCCATCAAGGGCTCAACAGGGACCTCCCATACGATGTTGACTTGAGGTCCTCCTGGGCTCCATCCTTCTCCGCTGATCGGAGGAAGCAAATCCTCATCAGAGAAGTCCTCCAGGGGTAGGGGACACTCCTCCTGAGTCGGACAGGCCTCCTCTTCTCCTTTGGGTCTTGCTACGCTTCATATCAGGGTACACCAGCAGGGGGCGCTCGGTCAGAGGTTGACGCAGCACCTCGAACACCTGCTGATGAGCCTCGCTCCAATGGTTGTCGAACTCCATCTCCGTCGTCCTTCTGATAAGATGTCAAATCTTTCGTCGACTCAAGGCAGAGGGTACGCATCCTTCCGGGTGACTTCATTTAGACGGCGGTTGTTGACACAACTGACGACCTCCACCTCCTTCTCCGTCAAGTCCGGATGCATTCCCTCCAGGAGCGGTTCTAAATGCTCCGGGCAATCTGGTGTCTTCGTCGACGATTCTGCGTGCATGGCGTGCACTCTGGTTTCGGGCTGCTCAGGCGTCCGGTTCCGCCACTTGGTGGAGTTTGGTGTAAGGGGCTCATGCTCCCTTCCGCTCTCCTCCCGGTACCACTGTTCCCTTTTAAGTTCATTCTGGGTTGTTTTCCCTCCATCGGGACGAAATCCCAGGTCGATCACGGCCTCTATTCCGTGAAGCTCGGCTAGGATGGTCCCCATCAGCACAGTGCAAGCTCCAGCGCCGGCGTTCAGAAGTACCACCGGTACCAGGCGTCCTCGGGGTCGTACCAGGGCTCGTCCCACTACGAGGGGGTCGTCCTCCAACGGCTCTCTTGCGGACTGCACGAGGCCGGCCTTCGGAACTCCTCCCTCACTTCCTGTCAGCTTGAGGTCCACCATCATCTCTGAAAAGGGTGGCAAGACGACCGTCTCCTCCGTCACCAGTGTGTAGACGGCGTCCTCGTGGCCCGAGCTCATCACTACGGTAGTGTCACCCACCTGCCACTCGCCCTTACGCAGATCCAGCTGTCCCCCAATCTGTTGAAGTACATCAAGCCCCAACACTCCCGGGATCCCTAGTTTGGCTACCAGTACGTCTGCCGACACGAGTCGTGTGCCCAGTAGAAGTTGAACTGTCATCTCTCCTTGAACCTGTAAGTAGTCTCCGGTTGCTGCCCGTAACCTTATTCTCGTCTGCCTTATCATTGCTTTATGTTCGTCATCCATTTGGTCGAAGAGACACTCGTCCAGAACGGTGGAAGAGGCACCCGTGTCCACCAACATACGAGTCGCCTTCCCCATAACGTGGCACGCCGCATACCACGCCAATGTGCCTCGGGCACCGGCTGACAGCGACACCACCTGGCCATTTCTGTCAATCTTAAGAGAGCTGCCACTCTCCTCAGGGACGCCGCCCTGGATAAGTACTGAGTCGTCCACCCACAGTGATGCACCACCCTGGTCCTCTCTGTCAGTCTTAAGGGAATCACTCCCCTCGGAACCGCCGCTCCGGATAAGTAATGAGTCGTCCACCAGCAATAGCTGCTGCGCTGGCCCCTTGGTCATTCCGCTCCACCGGCCCTCCGTCTCCTCTTTCACGGCCGCTTGTGGTTCAGTTGCATAGGGGGGTCCCTGCTGTTTCGCAGCCTCCAGCCTCAAGGTTGTAACCTGTTGGTTCTCCTTGCTGCTAGCAGAAACCTCGTTGATGTCTCCGTGGGTCCCCAGACGCTCCACGGCTCCATCGGTCTGCATTTCGTCGACGTCTCCGCGGGTCATTAGACGCTCCGCGGCTCCATCAGTTTGCTGTACATTGGCACTCCCGTCTGTGTTGACAGGCTTGCCCTCCAAATAGTCGAGAATTCGATCCTCGAGCTCCTCCTGTGCCCATCCAGTTACTTCGGATGCACACCGGAAAAACCTATTAAAAATCTGTGAAACTAAAAATTCCCCCCTGGCAATGTGTTCTTCACGTCTTCGTCGAGCTTCTCGCCTGTGAAGCCGTGCACACACCTGCCAATGGCCCATACGGTTGGGGGCTGGTATGAGCCCTACTGGTTTTCCGACTCCTCGTCTGTCAAACTGTTCCGCTCACCAATCTCCTCGATTAGTCGACTCAAGCGCTCCTCCTTGGTCCGAGGTGGCGGCCGATCTGGACACTGGCACTTCCGATGACCCGGCTTCCCACAGTACCAACAGTCATCTGGTCCCGGCCTAGCGCTTGGTCCCTTGTTCTCAGCAGTGGCGGCCCTCGGCTTGATGGATAGCACCTGCTCACACAGCTCGATTAGTCGATCCAGCTTCCTGTCTTGGCTCTCAAAGAGCCCCTTGAAGTAGGGAAGTCTGGGTAGACCCGCTACGTTCGGCTGGTTGCTCTGCTGCCCACTGGTGGTAATCTCGCCTCCCTGCTGGTTCTTTAATAGCTGTAGGACCCGTCCTAGAGCTGGCTCGGAGTCCTCCGACTCTATGGACATCACCGGCTTCCCAGGCTTGGGTTTGACACATTCGTACTGGGTCACGAACGCTATGGCCTCCTCCATGGTCTTCATCTTCCTCATGAGCGCCATCACCTTCATGTCCCCATCTGGATGGCCCTTCCAGAAGTGGTCTAAGGCGATAGCCTCCTGAGCTGCGGAGTTCAGATCCGGATAACCACGGCCGGCCAGTCGCTGCAACTCATAGCCGTACTGCTGGGGTGTCTCTGCCTTCCTGCGGGTTCTCTGTCCCAAGGTCGCTTTGTAGGACTCCTCCTGACAGTCAGGGTCGAATCGTAGGGTCAGCTTGTCGGTCAGAACGTCGATGTCCCTCCGGTCTGCAGGACTCAGGCTGGTCAGCATTCGTCGCGCCTCTCCTGTCAAGCTCCCGGCTAAGTAGACGCCCTGTTCCCGCTTGCTCCATCCGTTGACCTCTGCGATGACGTCAAAGTGGGCCCGGTACACCGGCCACTCTATGGAAGTCCCATCGAACTTGTCAGGGGTCAGCATCTTCCGGTTCCTTCTGCCGCTCTGATTCCAGGCTGTGCTGTCCTCGGACGACGAGTCCTCCTGCCTCCGTCTCGGCCTAGGGCTTCGTTGGTGCAGCGGCGGTCCCCGCCTCGGTGGTCTCCTCCCCCGTCCTGGGTAACCATGGCTGCTGTCGGTCCCTCCATCAGATGAAGGCCCCTCATCGCCCGATGATGAGAAATGGTTCTGTCTCCGGCCTCCCTGGGTGACTGAAATAGAAGCTGGATTTCTCCAGGAGGCTGGCTGTCTCGGTTGTCGACTGGGTGAAGACCTCCCTCTTCCGCGAACGCTGTCTTCCGCGAACCTTCCACGAACAGACTCCTCCGCCAACAGCTCCCGAAGAAGTTCTTCCGCGAACAGGCCTCTTCCGCGAACGCCGTCTTCCGCGAGTCTTCCGCGAACGGGCTCGTCCGCCAAGATGTCTCGGAGACGTCCCTCCACAAAAGATGTACGTCCGCGAACGCCATCTTCCGCGAGTCTTCCGCGAACCGGCTCATCCGCGAATGGTCTTCCCCGTCTATTCTGAAAAACTGGAAAGGAAGATTGGTCGCCTGGATCACTCCTTTCGTCGAGCCGCCGTCTGGGTGAAGACTCCTCTCTTCCGCGAACACTCTCTTCTGCGAGTCGTCCTCGTCCGCGAACGTGGTCGTCCGCGAAGGGCCCTCCCCGGTCACAAGCGTCCTCGTCACCAAAGACTCCCCCTCGCCCACGAGCCCGTTCATCCACGAAGGATCCCCGGCTGCAAGCGTCCCTGTCGCCGAAGAATGCCTCTCGTCCGCGAATGTTCTCTTCCGCGAAAAGTCCTCTCCCTCTCGAGCTGCTCTCTTGGGTCGGAGCCCAAGTAACCCGTCCTCCAGTCACTCCCGTTTGTCGACTCGTCACACCAGACCGCTGCCCTGTTGCACCAGACTGCTGCTGGGACTGGTCCCAAAGCCGCCTCAATGCTGCATTCTCTGGAGGTGCCACACTTGGACTCTGCTCCGGTAGCTGTAGCCGATCCCTCCTCGCCCAGATTTCGCCGTCCTCCCCGTCCAGATTGACGTACTCCGGTCCCAGCACTCGTCGGAACTCGGGGCCCCTCCTAACGCTCTCAAGGTAGGTTGACCTCTCCCTGTCTCGATCGTGCTGCCACCCAGAGTCGTGTCTGAAAAGAAAACGGTTGTCGGGTGTCTGGCTCCGGGGTCTCTGTTGACTAGTCGACTGGCCCATGGAGGGTCTCGACCTCCCTGGTTGCTCCTCACTCGTCGAAACGTCCCGTCTACCCCTGGCTGTGAAGCTGCTCTTCCGCGAACGGTCGTCTTCCGCGAACGTTGTCTTCCGCGAACGGTCGTCGGCCTCTTCCGCCAAGGTCGTCTTCCGCGAACGGTGGTCGTCCGAGAACGGTCGTCTTCCGCGAACGGTCGTCTTCCGCGAACGTCCTCCGCGAACGGTCGTCTCCCTCTTCCGCAAAGGTCGGCTTCCGCGAACCGCTGTCTTCCTCGTCCGCAAGTGAGGCCGTCCGTGAAGAGTCTTCCTCTTCACCTCCTGTCTTCCCTGGGGCAGTTTCGTCGTTTTCGCCGGACATGAGTGATGCTGAGGTTCGTTCCCTGGCAGTAGACCCTCGGGGATCCTGGTCACGGCACCAAGTTGTGACGTTTGGTAATGACTTGTTTTCGGTGTGGCCCAAAAAACCTGGTTTCTCTGATCGTATAGACTTTATGTAACTCCCGCTCGTTGTGATTCGAGAGCCGTCACTAAATTGGTGTTCCCCAACGCTGGTGTATCATCACTCCGTAGCTTACCGGCTTCACTTAGGCAAGAAGCAACTCAGATGTAAATAAATTGAAGATTTATATACATCAAATCAACTTACAATTGTATGGCTGGTCACCCACGTGACGTACAAATATGAAGTTCAGACACGGAGCACTGTATGATCACATTTCAAAAATAAATAGTGCACGAGGGCACAACTAAAAAGAGTTCTTAGCCGGCGGCGTCTCTCTATCCCTTCCCGTTGAAGTTTCCCGTCCCGTTTAGTCGAATGGTTTCTCCAGGTAGTCGGTCTAATCCCGGTTGACTCTAAGGCCCTGAAGAAGGAGTCGTCCGCATGGAGTTCGTCGAGTCCCTTGGCTGTGGCGGTGACGATCTCCCCACGGTCGATGTCGCTGTTGCAGTGCTCTCAGAGCGGCCGTCCGCTCTCCCTTATATAGCCAGGGTGGCTGCGCGCGCATCTTCGTCCGCGAACGTATCTTCCGCACTCTTCTCCACGTGGTGAAGACTGCGTCCGCGAACGGTTCTTCCGCGAAGGCTCCTCTTCCGCGAACGGTGCTTCCGCGACTGATGCTTCCGCTGACGATGCTTCCGCAATCGTGCTTCCGCGAACGGTTCTTCCGCGAACGATGCTTCCGCTGATGATGCTTCCGCAATCGTGCTTCCGCGAACGGTTCTTCCGCGAACGGTGTCTTCGCAAGTGGACTTTGTAGATCACGTGACCGTTCCTAACGAACGTTTCAGCGCGGCAGTTGCATGGTTTTGTTACAATTTTATGGACATGCATGTTGACTTTTTATGATTGTATGTAATATCATGCGAGTCGGTATATTCAGTGCAGATGTCGAGCAGACGTTGAAGTGTTTTTGCACTTCAATATGCTCACCCGCGGATACAACTACAACCTCACAGCACGACACAAGTTTAGTTGCATTTTCTTTTTCACAATTTTTTTTTATATTATGGACATTTTCGGCAGTGTTAGATCTAAAAAACATAGGCCATGTGTTTTGCTTATCAATTGTATTTCAATTGCACCGTGTTAGTGGCGGGGACACCAGGAGCTTGTTTCTACTGCAAAGGTTTTCGGAGCAAATGTTCCTAAGGATGCAGTGTGAAAATGGAGAATTATTGCAACTGCCAATCATACATGACATTGTATATCTGATTATATTCGAATCCACCCTGGAATTTGTTTTACATGATGTGGAAATCTTCGGCTTACAAGTTATCTGTGAGGCCCACGTGACTTGCTTGTATTGGCTAAGATGTAGAGAGATGATACATATTTGAAACCGGCTCTCAATTACAATCTCGGTGTAACCGTGTCTCTCCTTTTGCAGAACTTCAAGGAGTTGATTGCGCTGGCCGAGAAAGGAGACAGCGAGGCTTTGAATGTGGCGGCCAAGCACATGACGACGGAGGGTGTGATGGACTTCTACTCCATCTTCCCGGCCGAGCTAGTCGTCTATGGCATGGGACACGCCGTGGGCAAGGACATCGGTACAATACAAATTCTGAAATACGCTAAATTCATACTTAACCTAAATTAAGACCGTTTAAAAGAAATTTAATTTTTTTAAAACGAGAACAACACAGAACACATTCTGTTGCCAGCACCTTCGCTGAATGTTCTGTTTTCTGAGTGGTTTCTCTCACGTCTCACCTCTTACTGTTCGTCAAATTCTAGGTCCAGCTTCTGAAAAGTTATAATATACATGTATGTCGTTTACTAAGGCGGCTACATTATGCAATACTAAGTTTTTCTTGAACAATTTCGGTCGCGAATTTAATTGTGGCGACGGAAATCATTTCCCTGCGTTGAAAATATTTTGGTTGCAGCAAAAATGATAATCGCCGAGAATTATAATCGCATTAATATTAAACTCGCGATTAATGTCGTGGAATTAATGAATTCGTGATCATGAATACTTTTGATGTAGCGAAACTGATTTTCGATATGGCCAGAAAGGCCAAAGTTGTTAGAACATTTTTCTTACATCACCTGAAAAAGGTGAATTTACTGAAACAAATTACTATTTATTGTTGCAATTACCGCCGCAGTGAAACTAATTATTGCCGCTTTGATAATTGCAATAATTACCTATTTGTTACCCGTGGAGCAGGTGTAGGAAGACGCAAATTATCAGTTAGTGCATATATCTCCTCGGGGATAATATGGAGGGTTATCAGGAATATCTGTAATCGCCAGCTGGCACAATGTTTTATGGGGTTTCATGATGTCATCGTCCTGTGTTTTCTTCTTTCGTCTGTATTAATGTAATTTTACCGTCATAATTTACATCATTAATGGCTACAGACGATATCCGATTTGACACCAAAACTTACAGATATTCTATGACATTACAATGCTTCTCCTGTTGAATGATCGTTTGATAACCCCGTATTATCCTCTCTGCAGCATAAATGTTTTGGTCGCGGCAACAGGGATTTGCGCTGCGGCGAGAAAGTTTTGGTTGCAACAAAATGATCACCATTGCGACCATAATGTTTTAGTTGCTATTTTCGATGTGACGAACATATTGGTCGTTTTGGTCGCAAATTTAATGATTTTTTTTTTTGGGGGGGGGGGGGGGGGCACAATGAAATTTACGACGAAAAATAATAAGGAAAAACTCATTATGGCATAAATCAGCCAAGGTGGTATACAGTATCTCGGTCGAAAAAGCGATAAAGTTTGTGACGAATTTTTATTCTTTGTCGTTCATTTAGTGGATCACTGTGGTTATATCGTCATTTATTACAAACCATTAACTACATCTCTGGCGCGCATTGTTACAGTATGCCATTCGCAGCTCGTATTTTTTGTTTGATTAAACCGCGAGCCGATATTGTATATAGGCGTAATGAAATGTAAATGTGTCGCTGGCACTGGGTTAATCAGGCAGAAATGCCTGGCGGTAATCGCTTTGGTAGTCGGGCATTCCTCGTGAATTATAGCTTGATATGACCTCCAAGTCGGTAAATGTATCAGTCCTGTTTGATGCCCAAAATACTACGTATTTATTCACAGTTTTCCAGATATATGTATTTGCTATCACACAGAGATGGGTGACCAGTTAGAGTCTCTTTTTTCCGATCCAAATTATCTGGCTGAAGAATTATGCAGTTCCAACAGTCCTTTGTCAATCATGTTCGTTACCTCTCCCCCTCATGTAGCGGACTTTCGGCGAGAGGATTTAGCGGCAGCTGTGTTAGCGACCGTGACCTTGAGTCTGGCTCAGACCTTCCAGATCTGGAGCATGGTCCTCGGAATCAAGACCGTGTACTTCTGTGGCAGCTTCCCCACCAGCAGTCAGCTCATCCGGGACGAGATCAGTAAAGCTTTCGCGGCTCGCAGCATCGTCAACCAGTTCGTACGTATGCCTCTGACATGGCGACTGTTACTTGGATTTACTGCGTGGAAATAAGCAACTTAAAGTAGTATTCTCACGCGGTACTGAGGTGGATGTGATTTAACACGTCGCTTTGTATTTAATTTTTTTTTCCCTCTTGAAATTGAGTGTTTACAATAATACACATTACCTTCGGATCCAGTCTTCGAACTTGTGGAATAGTTTGTGTTAGAATTGATGCACCTTGTATGATTCGAAAACATTTTAAAATGTTAAGCTGGAAATAAGGAATAAGCTGGACGACAGCAATCTAAATCCACTGACAACTTTCGCACAACAGTCCAGCAGTACTGCTAAGCCAGAATTGGCTTCTGCACTATACATTTTCAGACTCAAATTTTTCATTCACGAACCAGCGACATTGCACAGAAGTCAATAATAAGCTCGCTGGCACGTTTGTTGATGTAGACTCACACGTATTCCAACCAAGTTATTCGGCAGGATCCTTTCTAAAGCATTCTGAGACATGACCGTCGCAATTGACACGAAAACATCTACCCATGTGTCTGCGACTGTTCATTAGCGTTCAAATTGTATCGATTGAAACTTGGACACGTATTTGTGATTCCGTCACTCACTGGATGTCAATCAGTGGAGGTGCTGATATTGACAACAGTAAATATGATAAAGACTGTACGTTTTCTGACAGGGCAAGGCGACAGAACACTACTTTATCCGGGCGGGCTCCTATCTCGGCTGTTTGGGCGCCATGTTCTCAACCATGAAGCGAGGCGCGGAGAAGTGAGCGAGCGAGGGAGGAGGGACTCAGTCAGCATGAGGTCTCAGGGCCTACCCCACACCACTTGATGTTTACATGCTTAATTAATGTTAATGTATATACTCAAGACGCCCCAGACTAGCTGTACTAGGGAGCAGCCCACGACCTCGGCAATATGATCGAATGTATTTTTTGTATGTACTCAAATATATTCCAGTTAGCTAGTTGTGATGTCACATTCAAGTCGAAAAAGAACAATCGGCAGCAATATCATGAACTCGTGCTGTATTTTGTACCCATTTGCGTACCTACGTCTGTATTATTCATTATACTCAAGAACTCACTGATATACTATCACGTATACATGTTATAGATTATGCTGTTCATGTGTCCGGAAAGCACATACAAATATCTACTGATGTTATTTTGAATGTACCCAATATTGTTCCATTTTTATTTATTTGGATGTGTAACTTAAATATTTCAATAAGTGCCTTTGTCGGAATGTATTATTAACCTTCCAATAGCATTCATCATCTGTTAGCGGAATTTATACCGCATTTTCGTGCCTTCTCCAATAAACTGGTCCAGAGTGGCGTTATATTATCACAGCCATGAAATATCTTACCTATATTTTATTAAGTTGATGGCCGACAGTCACATGTCGGACATGGAGACGGCAGGATTGTCGTCTCCGTATCAGCGCCTGGATGTCCAAACGACCGGAACCAGGGACGGATCCATGCTTCTTGTGTGGAATGAGCGCCAAAATGGGAAGACCCACTCAAAGGCCCCAGAACCAGAGTTATTCACAGGATCATAGTGAATAGAGGGAGGGATACAACTCGGTTTAAATCCGCCTGTGGGAACACAATGCCACAAGATGTGTGGGACATAGAGGGAGGGATACAACTTGGTGTAAATCCGGCTGTGGGAACACAATGCCACAAGATGTGTGGGACATAGAGGGAGGGATACAACTTGGTCTAAATCCGCCTGTGGGAACACAATGCCACAAGATGTGTGGGACATAGAGGGAGGGATACAACTTGGTCTAAATCCGCCTGTGGGAACACAATGCCACAAGATGTGTGGGACATAGAGGGAGGGATACAACTTGGTCTAAATCCGCCTGTGGGAACACAATGCCACAAGATGTGTGGGACATAGAGGGAGGGATACAACTTGGTCTAAATCCGGCTGTGGGAACACAGTGCCACAAGATGTGTGGGATACTTTGTTTCCATCTCAGAGTTTTCTCATTTTCGATTCTCCACTCTTCAAAATAATTCGGAAAAGTTGCAATGAATAAATGGATTTGTGCACGTTAAGCGCACATACCTATGGTTAGATGTGTATATTCAATTTGAAATATGTAGTCATTCTCCAACAAAATTGATAGAAAGCGTTTTTTCCCTATTGCTTTTCAAGCTACTCGGGAGGGGGGAGGGTGCAGTCTCGTTGTTTCTGATACTCGCTGTGAAATTAGGACACCTACATACATATTTATATATATATATCTATGTCTACTCATAAACTACCCATGACTGCTCCACAACGTGACACCATTATGACATGTTTGAAATGCTGTAAAGTATGATGATCGCGATAGTCTGTTCACCTGCCTGTAACAGGTATTTCCACAGAACAGTTTCACGGCGTACTCATAGACTCGACACTTTCTCCCTAATTGCATATCAAAAGCAAACAGTAAGGACCAAGTATCAAATGAATTAGGTTCATATCAGTTCGAGCTATGATTATCAACATTGACGTGAATACAAAAACATATCATGTTTAACCAGCAACGACAATGCTGCTGCCAGTCAACAATAACACATCTGAAGATTATTGGCTAAATTCTGATTTCCTGGGGCAAGGAAATGCCAAGAACACTTAACGGCGGCGGCTTGTATCGAGAAGGGTTGGATACCACACGGTGTAATGACCTCGTTATCGTCAGGGACTGGGAGTGGTTGAGATAGTCACAGCCTGGGTGTACCACTCTGGAATCTCAAGAACTCTTATTCTCTTAATCTCAGAGACAAATGTCCTTTAGATCACTGCCCACATCAAGGAATCGGTACCGCTTAAACACGATCGCCACCTTTGAGTCAATATTGCACAATGTGACATTCAAATAGACCAGTCACCATCTTTATCTGGTAAATATACTCAGCTTATGTTACTGCCGTTTGAGCTAAACTGGCGAGTTCATTATTCTGCAAACTTACTCAGTGGCTTACAATGAACAGGCTTATGTGATAATGCAGAGACCCATAAGGATATAACGACCATTTTCTCTCTGACCCTGTTCCAAGTTTTACATTAGTGAGGAAAATATGGGATATTTGACAACACGAGGCATGATTCCAATCCACATCTTGGCTTCTAGAGTCCGTTCTCTCAAGTAGAAGGGAAATATATCATCGTACATAATGATCAGATCTACTATCAAACTGCCCTCTAACTTCTTCTTATGCTGCCATCCACGAACACCCTGGAACATAACGAACATCCAACCATTTAGATGTGTGCTTCATTAACCAAAACTTACTGAAGAAAGTCCTGGTGAAACCAAACGCATCATGATCTGTTTCAGTCAACATGTAGCCACATTTTCAGACAATCATCTGGTAATTTACACCAACTGTGTTGGATAAAATCTGTTGTACATTCAAGCTGGCCTCTAGAGTAAATTAGGTGATTACTGCACCATTCAGTCTCTGTCATGCTGCAGGTTACATAACAACTTGAGTAGTCCAACAAAGGTCGGTTTCTATGACATAAAACACCCCATGGCATAAATCTTCCACATGAGCCTGGATTTACCCAAATAATTTGCGGGTATCTTCTGGCATATTCTTTTTGTGTATAATTTGTCTACTAAGTGAATTTTTTT
The DNA here is from genome assembly GCA_949152475.1 of Terebella lapidaria. Taxonomy (NCBI): domain Eukaryota; kingdom Metazoa; phylum Annelida; class Polychaeta; order Terebellida; family Terebellidae; genus Terebella; species Terebella lapidaria. Next base: position 39,784,670 of record OX424564.1, read on the forward strand.
TAACTACTCACGGTTATTTCATTCTCATGTAAAGATTTCCTAGCCCATTTGTTTTCAATTTTTCATAACTGTTCTCGTACCCAGTTCCCAGAATGCTTTCTGATTAGTTTATTTATATGTTTCAAATAAGTACCGTCATCATATATACAGTGTGGTAACCTGAAAGCAGCAATTGCTTATTGCTATTTATGAGCAGAAGAAAACTGAATGGCAATGGCGGGAATTATGATTTTTTAGCTATATCATCTATCATTTTATATTATTGAATTTTTATCCTGTAATTCGGAGGCTTGTTACACGTGTGGTGTCATGGTAATATTATAGATAATTAATCTACACACATGATTCCCGTTGCTAGCTACAAAGTACGCTCTCGATAAAAGATGTAGACAGTTCAATATGTGCATATCAGTTCGCCTTGTTGTTATAAACACTGACAACTTTATTAGTTAGCAAATTCACCAACGCCCACAAACTCGGCGCCAGTTGAAAATATCCGGATTTGCTGCACGGATTTGTTGTTTGGTTTCTCGAGTCGAAGGAACAACCTAGAAAGCTTGAAGGCAGTTGTCGGGGGAAATATTTAAAAATGTTCAATATATTTTCAATATCTCAGGAAATACACATTAAACAATATAAAGTACTTAATTAAACAAGGAAACATTATAAAATCCATATCACCTCAATATTTCAACTGTTTTGTCATTTTTCATCATTTTGCACTTTGTTTGGGTTCAGGTTACTACAGATCAGTCTGGTGGCCAGTTATCTATCCCCTGCACAGTTTAACATCAACACCAGGGGTAAGCAGGTTATTGTGGGTTTCCATTCATTTCATCCGATTATCACATTCATTTCATATCGTAACGATTTTAGGCCGAAAATTGTGTTCGGCTAAGTTTTAATAGTTGTTTGTTAATGATATATGTGGTTACATGATGTTTTATGGTCGCTAAACGCATTTTGAATTGGTTTTAAGTGTGTATATATGATTATTAAAGTTCGGGTATTTTTCGAATGCTTCGGTTACTCTTCGGCTGACATCAGACCTTGATCGTCAAAATACGCGATTACGTAAAAGTGCTTGGAAACGGATTTACAACAATTTTTTTCTTAACACACATAATATAAGTAAATCTGAATATGCTGGTTTCTTTCAATATAAGGGGGATTCTTTCAAAAGAGGGAAGTGTGTTGTAGATTTGGGTCGTGACATAAATACAATTATGCTTTTTTTTTTTTTTTTTTTTGATTTGATTTGATTTAGTATAACGTCGACTCGGAAAGGATCAATAAGTCAGCACGGAAACACCCGACGATCTACGAACATCATTCGGGCGGACTCGTAAGAACTCGGCTGACACGGACTTTCCCGAGGGTAGATCGATAAGAGGAGTGGTCAGCTTGTCTCCACCTGGGTGAGCACGCGCGTCCAACCCAGGAGTGCTGCTGGTCAATAAAAGCAGCCGGCTAGCTGTCTACTGCGGGCAGTATACGGAACGATACGGAACAACGAACAACAAACGAAGTCTTCACTTGTCTACTGACGGACTGCCGCGAATCGTCTCGCCGAGTGACGGAACTCTGCGACAAGTCACAAGCCGCAGGCGGGACAAACACCGAACGTGAGTGTTCATTCATGTATCTACCTTGATGTAATTTAGCGGCAACGGCCGGCCATCCAAGAGCCGCTCAAATATACATCAAAAAAAGTTAAGGGAATAAACCAAATTTGTGTGGTATTTTACTCATTCGAAAGAAATGTAAACGAACACATCGTAGCAATCAATCATTTTTTCCACTCGTGATTTTCTTCAAATGAGTATATACTGAAGTGGATAAATACATTTAACATGGGGTTCCCAGACTTGCCAACAGGAAAATAAAAAAATAACTGTTAATTGTTTACTTTAACATTCATTCAACACTGAGGTAGTCATGTTTATTCAGAGTTGTGTGGGTGCATTGGATGGATACTACAAATACGATTACATGCGTTTTGTGGTCTGCTCATGACAGTAAGAGTGAAGTGTGACTTGCGTCATTGATACTGTCTTGGGGGCTTTTTTTCTATATACATGTATGTCGAGAGAACGCCCACATATACGACTCCTAAATTGTGTTTACTAGCGTTGGGGTTATTGTAATTGATGGCTTAATGTTGTTTCATCTCAGAGGATAACAATTTGATAACCATCTAATACCAAGTTCAAAACACACTATTTAATTAATAAACGAATATAATGATAATAGATTGATACTTACATAGACATTGCAAAGAACAGTGCATGATACATACCTCTGTGGAAACTTCTAAAAAATACCCCTCACAAAGACCTGACAAATGTAAATTGGCTGATTACTGCAACTCATTCTCTCGGTATACTGATTGAGAGTGCGTGATGTATTAGTGAGCCCTTAACGAACTACTGTGCAGAATAAAACTTTTACACACATCACAGAGAACGTGTTTCGATACGTGGAGAGTAACTAATTGAAGCGAAAAAACCATCACATCTTTGTGAGACTGAACTCTCTCTGACATGGCCTCAGCTGGACGACATGTTCACTCGCCAGTGGTCACCAGCCATTGGTTGGGCGCCAGGTGACTGAACTTCTCACTCGTGGATGTTCAAGGTGATATTTCAATTCCGAACAAAATGGACTCCGTTGTCGAATTCCAGTGTCTTTTGTGACAAAATCCAGGAAATTTATTGAAACTTCATAAGGACGTAAAAAATCGTTCTGCAACTACTAAGATTCTTTTTTTCCCTTCTTCCGCCGTTTTGGTTTCCAGACGATAACTTTATATTGCCTTAATGGATTCTTGCCAAACTTTCACAACTAGTCAGAAATGATATGTGCAAGAACCCTTTTCTTTTTTATTCGGCTCCGAGGTCCGTGAGGATGAAATCAATGCTGATTTTGATATTTGGTTTCTGGACGATAACTCAAAACATATTCGGGCAATAGTTGCAGAACTCTGCATGGAGGTTCATATACCACCAGGGGAGAACCCTATTGATTCTGGGATCGATCCGTCAAACGACTTTTGACCAAGAGGTCGAAATATTTTTTTGCTGATTCATCCTTGAGGCTTCCGGCATATCTCGGAAACGGTAAGTCGTAGAGCGAAACGGACGTTATTTTCGGACTCGTTGTCCTAGACATAGGTGGCTAAGGGGTATGATGGATGAACTTTGACCTTGTCCCGAGTCGGCATTCTTCGTTTCCCGCGATATCTCGGAAACGGTACTTCTTGGAACGAAATGGACGTTATTTTCGGACTCGTGCCGCTAGACAAACACGTCTTAAGGCAAACATGCCTAAGTCAACATGTTTCATTCTCGTCGATATCTTGGAAACAGTGTGTCGTAGAGCCCATGGTAACCATGTTATGAATATTATAAATTAGTCTTAACACCGAAATGCCTCCAAGGCATCTCTAGGCCTTGAAAGTAGTATACTACCCACCTTTTATTGTTTTTCTTAGAAACGGGTCAGCATGTATGAGGTCCACTTTTTGTCCTCGTTCCTAGAAAAGGGTCACCATATATGAGGTCCACTTTTTGTCCTCGTTCCTAGAACAGGGTCACCAAGTATGAGGTCCACTTTTTGTCCTCGTTCCCAGAACAGAGTCACCATGTATGAGGTCCACTTTTTGTCCTCGTTCCTAGAAAAGGGTCACCATATATGAGATCCATTTTTTGTCCTCGTTCCTAAAACAGGGTCACCATGTATGAGGTCCACTTTTTGTCCTCGTTCCTAGAACAGGGTCACCATGCATGATGTCCACTATTGTCCTCGTTCCTAGAACCGGGTCACCATGTATGAGGTACATGCATGACTGATGCCATCAACAGATGTTTGTAAGCAACCAATTTGTAAACAATGCTTTATGAGTAAACAATAGAATGTGCGTTGATCCTTATTTGTAGATAGAGGAACATATATATACAAAGATTGTAACCATATATGGTATAACCCATTTGCACAATGGTGGATGAAACATTGGTAACAGTCACAGCCCCAGCCACAAGCTGTTCCATAACGAAATGGAACTATATGGTGTGGTTTTCATATGCTTGACCATCAGAGCAATACAGTGCGTCTCCATTCACCACAGATTCTTGTTTTAGTATCATCAGAAGACTCACTGATCATCACGGTCCAGTCAACGTCATATGGTCTGATATTGGACCAATCTGGTCAGAGCTGAACGAGACGTCAGAGAAGAACTATTCTCAAATTCATGAAGCATTGTTACAGATGGGGATTGATTGACATTTCAATTCACCCACCAGGTCATACCTTGGGACACGGGAACCCATGATTCGTTCAATGCGGAAAGTGATGTATGCCTTGCTGCGGAAACAAACGATCCAGTTGGAAGATAAATACTGTACAGGCACATTGTTTTGTGAAGGCAAAGCGATCCCGAATGCTCGCCCAAACACAAAGATAGGGTCTGACGCTGATAACTTGCGCTGACACCCAATCACTTACTGAGGACAGGATCCGGAGTTACAGTTTAAACGTATTTATTTGAATTGGATTACCCAATAACATAGCTAATCGAATGGCTCTCCACGAACGTATATACAAGAACAATAATGAACATCAAAAGTGGCAAACAAGGAAAAACATTTTTTTGCGAAAATAAATTAACCATAACCTCGCATAATTACTGGAATGAACATATAATACAACCGTTTGAAAAAAAGGGTCGTCTAGTTTGATTATATATACACATATTCAAATGTGAATGTCAATTCATGTAAATACATCACATAACACCTGTCTGAGGGTCTAACTGGAAACCACACACATAATGGTAGGTTGTACTGTGCTAACTTACAAGTTTAAATTTGATATGTTCATATTTTCAAATAAGGATGAAAATCCAAATAAAAACATCACATGACACCTGTCTGACAGTCTAGCTGAAAACCACACAGATAATGGTAGGTTGTACTGTGCTAACTTACAATTTGATATGTACATATTTTAAAATGAGAATGAAAATTCATGTGAAAACATCACATGACACCTGTCTGACAGTCTAGCTGAAAACCACACAGCTAATGGTAGGTTGTACTGTGCTAACTTACAATTTTCAATTTATTCATGTGAAAACATCACATGACACTTGTCAGACAGTCCATCTGGAAACCACACAGATAGTAGCAGGTTGTAATGTAACAACCTACAGTTTTCAATTTCATGTGTACATGTTTTGAATGAGGATGTAAATTCATGTAGATACCTCACATGGCACCTGTCAGACAGTCTAGCTGTTGACCCACCTGGCGGAGAATTCAACAAGAACGACAAATATGTGAAGAGACGAAGGGGTCAGGTTCAGCTCTCGGTCGCGATGGAGTAAGGTGTATCTGGCTGCATTGCAGGAGACAGAAATGGACCATGACAAAACAAAACTCCAAGTGCGAGATAAATAAACGATGTATGTAATTCGAGATCTTCAGCCTGGAAGTTCGAGGTCAGAGGTTTCACCGGAGTGAACACGAATAATACATGTGAAAAGCAAACCAAAATCACCTGCACTTTGTCACATCTTGGAATTTGGATGTACATGAGAAAATTTCAATGCTACTATACTCAAGTTCAACACAAAACCTCGTATGATTTTTGGCGATAACTTCGTTTGGAACGGTAGGATCAGTTTGAAATTTTATATCTTTCCATTTGGCACAAAACCAAATTTTTTATCGACTTCTATCTTGAAAACTGAAAAGGTTGGCAATCTACCCCAATGTTAAATGTTGGACACAATCGGACCACAGCGATTCAAGCAAATTTGGGGGTTTCGTTATCTTTATTCCGCTAAGAAGTGTAATATGAGGAAAGTTTTTGAGTTAGAATAATCATACAGGTGTATTCTAATAAAATATCTTTCTTACAATGTACTGTGCAATGTAAACATCGAACAACATGCCAAATATATGTTCAGACTCGCAAATTTCAAGTTTGATGTGAAATTTAACACTGGAGTATATTCCCAACTTTTTTCAATTTTCAAGATAGATGTCTGAAATCTATATACGGTTTTATACCAAATGGAAACGAGCAAAATTTCAAGTTGATCCGACCATCCTAAACGAAGTTATGGCAAAAACTCATATGAGTTTTTTTTTTAATTTGTCTTTAATATGAATGAATTGAAATATATCAATTGATCACAAAAGCATGCTGTCACATTATGTGACCAAGAAAGTTTTTTTATCCGATGACACATGTACTGAGATATTGATTTTGTCTTGTAATTTCAAAGTTCATGGATCGTTATTCAAAACCATTTGCTCATATTTTTAGAATGTATTGATTACGAATGTATCAAATGTTTTGAAATATTTGTTACATCGATTTTCCAGCGAAGTCGATCATTCTCGAAAAGACTGCCTATGGTAAAAGTACAGCAAGTTGACCAGCATATATTCATGCATGAATGCGTGTGCACATACATGTCTGCACGTACATACATAAAAAAAAGTGACAATAGCATGACGTCACACTATGTACAGTCAGAGAATTCATATCTTGAAGGTGGAGAAAGCCCTGAACGCGCAATTCAAGTATACTTCATTCTTGTTTGTTGTCGAACTCAAATGAGTAGCAACACAGAGTTGTCGAACTCAAATGATTAGCAACATTAGAGTTTCGACGCCTTCGAAAACTGAGCGGTATTACACTATCCAAGTTGTGATCTACTTTTCTTTCTATGATCCAATGCAGAAATGAACCATCTTACACGATATGCAATCTGCTGTTGTCGATTTTGTCCTAGGAACTTGAATAGTATCAATTTTATGAGATGGAGTTACTGAAATGTGACCTGTATTTAAAGTTATTAGTTTGTAATTGGCTACTGAACGTCCTTGTACCAACTCATCTCCACCATTGTATGAAACAAAATAGTTGGTCTGTTTTAATCACCAATTGATAAAGCAATTCTAGTTGAATAACAAACCTGTAATAACCTTTGCAACTTGGAGTGATGGACGATAAAATGTTATTTGAAATTTAACGCGGTCGCCCTTTGGAAGATTAAATTAAAAGGCAAATGGAAATTGCCCTGAACGAGACACTCGTCCTCAAGACACCGCCAGTAAACGCTTCAAACGTGAACCTAACACATATAGCTGGATGGACAGCTCCCCCTCACCTTGTCCCACTAATCCTATCCTCAGCTTCACCCCGCCCGACGTCCTCTGTGTGCGGCGCCGTGGCCTGTATCGCATCCCCTTCCCACAGGGCAGATCACGACTCCCCACCACGCCGGCATTATAGGGAGGGCTCCGAGGCGGCGGCGCTAGTCTGAGCCTCGCCTGAGTGTTCCTTCATTGGACAAATGGATTCCTTGCTCATCTACAGGCACTTGGAGTTATGTCATCTTGACTCGTGGTCATTTCCGTGTGATTCGTGCTGTGTCGTGACATTTTCAAGTAAGCTTGCAAGGAATGTAATTCAATCACCAAAGAATACGTCAAATAGCTTTATTTCTCTTTCTCCGTTTTGTACATATAACTCAATTCAATTTGATAACCGGTTCACGCTCATCATTCCTTATTCCATTGCGAGAATAAGTTAACGATTCATATTCAGACTGGATGCTCCAATATCAAGCGTGCTCTGTTAACATTGAATGAGAGTGTACAACTAGAATATCAAATTTCATGGCTTTATTATTGTCAGAGGAAATGAAAAAACGAGAAGAGCAGGTTTACATGTATAAATTATAATTGTACTGTTTTTCCCAGGTCGGGCGTTTACGAAGAGATGATAACAATATAGAGATACCAGGGCACCCAGACCAGGCGGTATCCGATTTGCTGGCAACATGGAGTCAGTGTTCAATCATTCCTTCAATGGAGCGGGAATCTCGCCAATCAACCTCACATCTCGAAACTCCATTGGTCTAGGGAACTCCACAGGGGAACTCGAGGAGACATATTTCTACTACGCGGGTTACACGTGCGGGAATACAACTGTGTTCTCATTCAGGGATTACTTCCTGTATTGTACCCGGGAGTTTGAGGTGATCAACAGTCTGAAGGTGTACGGACTGCCGATGTTCGTGGTGCTGGGCAGTGTGGGGAACATGCTGACGGTGGCGGGGCTGACTCGCAAGCACATGCTACAGACGTCGATGAGTTTCTATCTGACGGCTCTGATGATTGTACACACGTTGGTGCTCTACCTCGGCTGTGGCCTTGACTGGATCAGCTACGTCGTCGACACGGCGCATGTGGCCCACTTCGCCGACTGGTCTTGTAAAATCTTCCACTTCTCGTTCAATGTTGTACGATACGCGGCCTGGTGGATCCTCCTTTCCATGACAGTTGACTGCTATCTGCGCCTGTGGTGTCCTGGACGCTCGCAGTACATGTGTACGCTATTCATAGCGCAGTTCGCGACTGTCGCGATATTTGTGATGTTGGTGTCGATCCATGTGCACGTGATGTGGACATACGAGTTATCAAAAGGGATATGTACGCTGGACCAACGCCGGGATTTTGAGACTGTGGTGTGGCCATGGGTCTCGGCTTTTCTCTCAAACTACACACCTATCGTGCTAGTGACTGCGGCCGTCACAATGCTCTTAATAGGCTCATGCTGTATAACTCATCAGGGCCAGGAGCAGTCCTCCCACACAACACAACTGACCCGGGTGACTCTAGGGCTGGCTGTCTTCTTCCTGAGTCACGCCGTCCCGACAGTGGCCATGAACTTCGTGGACCGCTCCAGCCCATCGTGGCAGAGAAGCCCTTACCTCTCTGACTGGGACAGGTACGCCCGCTATCTCCTGGTACAGGTTTTATTCTCCACCATGGAGTGCATATACAGCTCCACAGCCTGGCTCGTCCTCTTTCTCTTCTTGCCGGCCCTGCGGAGGGAGTGTCGGGAGTTTATCTGCTGTGGTGCCAAGTGTGGCGCCTCTCGGCGGCGTCAGGAGGAGTTTAGCTCTGTAGAGGCGCGGCGCCAGCTCCTCAACAGCCCCGACACAGCAATAATACCAATAGTCACTCGCGTGTGACCAGTCAGTTACACACTACAACCAAGTCTAGTGTGCAGCCAGCGCAGACCTAAGAGAAATGGAACCAGGAACACGAAGAATCATTGAAGTTTCTGGTTATAGTAAAATCTGAGAAAATCTGATTTGTACAGGATTGGTCGATTTTGCAACGAATATACGTTTTGGGCACGTTTTGCAACGAATATAAGGAATATCATAATCTGGGGGAGTAAAAATGTAATGACAAGGGCTTTGTTTTTATCCAAATCACATTGTGCTTTACGTTTGCTACGACATCAAGAATGTGTTATTATCGTTGGGAAAATGTTGATACATGCTTCTTACTACTGAGGTGGTGTCACGTCTGGTTGACATCAAATCTGCTCACGAGAATAATGTACCATCGGCGCAGTTTGTTAATAATTTATGATCGAGTACTTTGCATGTTAACATTAGTTTGGGCTTATTAAAACATATAGGAATATTGAAACAGAGAAAGCATATATCAGAGTTTTTGTGTTAGAGCGAATAATTAGCAATCTTCAAAGGTGACCTTTCAGATGCCGGAAATTCCGAATTACGTCATTCTATTTCGTTCTGAATCCATGTGTGATTTGTTTATTGTTGCTTGAGGAGACAAACGTGAAATACATGTATGCTAAAATTGCAAAGAAAAATATGATCAAAACCACCTAAGTTAACAGCTCTCAAGAAATAATATTGGAATAATCTTAATTCCGAATAATTCAGAGATACAAGACACCCTTCCTCGCGAAGTAGGTTTTAACAAGTACCTATGTACTCAAACAAAAGTTTCTGAGGCTATAGTATCATGAGAACAGACGTGCACCAGTAGTGATAATGTATCCGTGATATGCATGTGTTTATCAACCTATTATAACAGCATAAGTTTATTGGTGTAATGGTTCTCAAATACAATACACATACGTCTGTCCGCTCACTTTGTCGTACACAAATATGTGTGCTTGTACCACGGGTAACACCTTAAAAATTCAGAAATACCCACCATGTTTTTTGTGTAGCACAGTAAATATTGCAGCATTGAATATTACTAAATTATTGTTATCGAACCCAATATGGAAAAAGGCCTAGAAATAGCATTTAAGCATGCAATATTATGTTAAAGAAGAGTTTTGAAGTATTTTATCCAATTTTGGGATTCAAAATGACAAAGTTAAATTACACGATTATACGCGTAGCCGTTCACATAGAAATATACATTAATTAATCTGCTAACTATTTTTCCAACAATTGCCACATACCCAAGTCTATGAGCCGAGCCCCACTTTTTTTATATTTCCCCTTCAAAACCATGCAATGGTTTTTTGAAGTTGACTCTGCTGTGAGAACTGAACAACAAATCCATCATGGCCACTTGGGACCACTGGGACTACTTCTTTAACCCTTGTACACCTATGGAATATTCATTCATTGTCTGGTAGGGGAAGGTGTATGACAAATGAATTGAATAGGTGAGAACAAGCAGATATACTTTGTTTACAGGAATGCTGTATGCCACATGCTACAGACACCTGCCTGGACTGTGTGTGCAGTGATGTGTAACACCTACATGGTGCACACTGCTTTCCTCATGTTCATAGAAGCTCAGATACTAGTACATGATGTGTCAGTCCTGAACAAGTCGTAGTATACTGCTTAAGTTGTCAAATAAATCTTCAATGCTGAGGTTAAATACTGGTAATAAATATACATATTTTTAGAACATATTCATTATTAATAATGTAAATATGTATGTCTCAATTCTGCCATGCAAACAAATACATGAACATGTACAGTGCCTTAAGCCCTGACAGTGAAATTCATAGATGTGATAAATAATATTATTTTATTTACAAAATAAGGCAAATTTATATACATAGTAATACCTACACAGCATCAAACACAACTATTGAGACCATTGGTAATCTAGTTAATGATTACAAGTTGTTTGAAATTAGTTGTATTTATTGATTCATATTTCTCAAGGGCACATAATCCAACTGGTGAGATTATCCATTTGCTCTTTATCAGTTACCAAGAAAGTGGTTCGGAATAAATGACATATGAATACCAGCATTTATACATAATCATAATAATGTGTGTTCGGTCATTGTGCAAATCATGCTGTTCCACAAAATATATTCTTACCAACCAAAAATATATGTAAAATGCTCCAATACTTTCCTATATAATAAGAAACAGTACTCCCACTGTTCCCACAGTAAAATAGTATACTATGGGAAAATGTAAATTACCAAGGTCCATGTGGCCAGACATATAATAACTAACATACTGTACATGTTTCACAATACTATTCTTTTGGCTATACACACACAAATGAATGTATGAACTACTCAGTATAATAGTATTATGGCCTTTATTTGAGTGGCCCTGTCACCATGGTCACTGCCCATCATGAACACCTGGATTAATCCATCATGAAAACCCTACTACAGATGTATATTATATGCAAGGAAATACATGTACATCTAAAATAGAGGAGTCAATTTACCCATGTATGTACAAAGAACATTGTCAATTAAACACGTTTGCAAAAGTTCATGCAGCTGCTGGAGGCATAGCAACCCAGGTCAAAACATGATGGTTGTCAGGCAACACATAAAAATACAAACTGTCCACATGATAAACCGGATAATTGTCGCATCTTGGTATGCAAGCCACATTATATGTATACATGTGAATTGGTACTCACAGTACATCTGCAGCACTGAGTAGGTCTTTTAGCAGATATCGTCTTGCATGTATGTCCAATTTGGGTACATACACAATCACATTTTCGTTGTCGCTTAGAAAACTATGTTGCTGGTCACATCCAGAATCTCAATCTCTGTAGCAGCACACACACATCCAGCTAGTGAGCAACCGTATATCCATCTGAGGGATCCACTTCATGTGGCACCAATCAAACAGCCAAATCATATCACAATGATTCGCTACTAGTATTATCCACAGTATCAATAACACGGGTGGAACATGTAGCAACACATCCATTATATCCATTTTGTCATTGTGATTGCACGGGTTCACATGGTATGGTGCACGATCCAGTATTTAGAAACGCGAGTGGGCTTCATTCTCCGGGGGGGGGGGGGGCATTCAGGCCCTCCTACTTGTGATGTGGTACAGGCCTGCAAATATAAGAGTGAAGAAAACATGTAATTTGTAACTTATTCACAAGTAAGCGTTGGGTGTATATGCTAGATAAGCTACATGTAGGATTTTAACCTGCAATCTTCGGCACACCAGCGGGGTGTTGACACACAATTTTGACATGCAAAATTTGACACACAATTTAATTAGTGGTGGAACGAGTGAAATAGGAACCAAATACGGGTGTCATGGGAATCGTACTGAACTGGTACTCGTGGACATCTCCATTACTCATGTTACTTGTCAGTGATATCCTTAGATAATTCTTTCGATAAATCTTGATTTTGCTATGTTGGTATTATGTTGGAGACACGACGTATTGGAAATTAGGAAAAGTACTGTAACGGGTTTACCCTTCTGTGACGTCTTGATGAACCGGTTTTCTAGAGAGGTGGGTGAGTTGTTATTAACCGGAGCTGAAACGGTAAAACTCCGGGAAACTGCTACTGCTGTACGGTTGAACTCCGGCTAGAAGTCTCTAAGGTTGGTAGCGTGGTCTGGAATGGACCTCTTAACCGTTGTCCGACTGCTAATCTGCAACTGCACCTGTAACGCAAGAATCCGGAGGCGTTTCCGTCTCCGGGTACTGCAACTGCTCCGTCGGGATACCGCTTTACTGCAACAGCTCCGTCGTTTTCCGCCTTACTGCAACTGCGACTGCACCTGGAATGAGAATCCGGGAACGTTGCCGTTTCCGAATACTGCAACCGCTCTGCCAGGTTCCGCCGCACTGCAAACTGCTCCGGTTGGCTCCGCCTCACCGCAACCTGCGACTGCACCTGAAATGGAGTATCTCGGAAGTGTTCTCACTTCCGGTTACCGCAACCGCTCCGTCAGGTACTGCCTCTGCAACTCCGTCGTCCGGTACCGCCTCTGCAACTGCTTCGTCGTTCCCGTCTCTGCAACTGCTCCGTCCGGTACCGCCTCCGTAGTTGCTCCGTTGTATTCCACCTCCGTCTCCGTCTCCTTCCTTGGTGATCTGGGTTCTTGGATCACCCTAAGACGTCGTTACAACTTGGTCTTAACCGACGGTGGTCTTATCTCCCTTCTTTCCGTATTACTTTCTTTTCCGGTGAACTAACTTTATTATAAATTCCAGTTCCCTAACGAACACGGAAAAACAACTCGGTTGAAGTTTTCATGTTTATTCTCCAAGTGCACAGTCAGAAGACTTAACTGCTATCATCTGGATGACTCTATCCGGAACAAGGGAGTACTCTGCTATGGGAGAAGGGGTCTGCACAGGTCGACGTCAGGACACCAACTCCGCCGTCCGCTGTGAAGCGGGGGCTTTTATAGACCTGAGACCCACGTCACGTGACCAACCTATTGTGACGTCATAGTCCGCCAAAACACTGATATTTTCCGGATTTCTAAAAACTCTAGAACCAATCAGTGGCTGACACGTCACCTTTTAAACCGAAAACGAGGCTGATCACATGACCTTCCGGAAATAATGTCATTACGTTTTTGTACTCCATTGTTCCGGCTCCGTCTCCGGTTCCGTCTCCGGTTCCGGCTCCGTCTCCGGTTTACCAACATACAAATATACCAAGTTCCGAGACGGAAACCCTTTTAAACATTAACAATACGGAACCGTATGAACCTTTAAACACATATGCTTTTTAATAAACGGTTATTTAACCATAATATCACAAAACACTAACAGAATTACCTAGGGGAAACTTTTGGGTACGCCCCAAAACCGTTACACTCCCCCTTCCTTAGACTCTGTTCGTCTCGAACAGATTAAAATCACATATATACAAATTGTCAACCGTTAAACTGTCCGTAAAATCAAACACAACTTGTTTCCGTGATCCGGGTACTGGTATCTCTTAACTAGTTTACCGTCACTGTACCCGGATATCTTGCTTGTTCCGTTTCCCATTTTTTTTTAACTCTTAATTATACTAGAATCCGGGAAACGGTTCTTCTTTCTTCTCCTTGCGCCGACTTGACTTGCGACGACTTGCGGCGACTTGCGACGACTTGCGACGACTACTGCCCACCAGTATCACGGCGCGAACTGCTCCCCGACGGCGGACGAGGAGGAATGGTATTTGGTACCAACGGTCGTCCGAAGCTTGTTCCTCTGGCATCAACCGGGAGAAGATCGGGATCATGGAGGCTCCACTGGGGCGGGACGTAGAACCCATTCCTGAGGCGTTCGTCCCGGATGGACCAATCTGGAATCCGGACGATCTGACGGGTCGGGACGAGACCAAACGGTGACTCTCTCTGCTCCATGATCTCCACGTAGACGCCGGAGTCTCTCATCTCGGCTGGCCCCCACTGCTCCGGTCCCCAACGTACTGCATAGTATCTGGCATGCTCCGGGACTGCAGGTGCAAACACGGAAGAGCTCCGTCCTCCAATATTCACCGGGAAACAATGGGACGGACACGGTTGAGTTGAAGGACCGCCAAACGGGTAGAATGTGTAAGGTGGACTCTGGGTTGGTGCTCGGACTTGGCTCCTTCCGGACCGCTCACTGGAAGACTGTCGAGGTCGGGTTTCCACCAGAGACAGGATTCCGGGTGTAGCTCCGGCTTGGTCTACCAGGATACTCCTCCGGGCTCTCTGCACATCCGCATGGCCTCGGTCAGACGCGGAAGACTCCATTCCGTCATCTCTAGCCGCTGAACTGGTTCTGCTTCCGGCTACTGCTTGAATGGTTGCCGGCAAAGTTCTCTCCGTGGATCCTCGGGTCTCCGTCTCACTGCCAGCTCTGCTCCGGGTTCCACCTTCCGTTTTGGTCTCCGGTCTGCCTCCGGATCTGCCAATGGGTCTGCTGTCCGCTCGGCTATCTGCTCTGCTATCTGTTCTGCTATCGGTTCGGCTATCTGCTCTGCTTTCGGCTCGGCTATCTGCTCTGCTATCGGCTCGGCCGCTGGATCTGCTTTCTGCTCCGCCTCCGGGCCGGACAATCACGCTGCTCACCGCTCTGCCACTGTTGGTGGTTCTCGGAGGTGGGCTCCGGAAAAGGTCTTCCTCATCGTCTCTGCTCTGCATTTCCGCAATGTCTGCTACTCCAACTTCTGCCGCTGCTCCGCTGGAACCTTCCTCCAACAGCCGGAACTTGTAGTCATACACCGCCTTGCCTTTTCCCTTGATGCTGCCTCCTGAAGACTTGGGTGGGGTGTGTCGTTTCTCCTCTCTGCCACGTTCTCCGCCTCGGTCCTTGGCGCGCTACGGGCTCTCCTTCCTATATTCTCGGCGTTGATGGCGACCGGATTTATCCGGCGAACGGCTGCGACTCCGCTTCTTTCCGCGGTCTCGATCTGCTCCGGTACCTCAAGATGGGTCTGGGCTGTTTTTCTGGGAGGTGTTCCGGGAGGAACTACGGGTCACCGGCGGCTTAACCGGCTTCGGGTCTCCTGGTTCTTGCAACTCGTCTTCACTTGCCATGATTTTCAGCTCCGCTTCCTCTTCCGAACTGCTCTCCGCCTCCGTGGACGAAACGTCGGCTGCTAGTGTGGCCACCGACTGGGTACCGGAACGGTACCGGGTCCGGGACGAAACCGAACCTCCCGACTCCGACTCCGTATCCGACAACTGGTCAAGCCGTGTTACCGGCTTCTTGCTTTTCCGTGGGGTCATCTTGGACCGGAGGCTTTTCTCCTCAAACTGCTCTCTGCCAACCCCTAGTCGAATCGGGTTCGCGTCCATTGCGTGTCGGGACTGCAGATGCTTCTGTGTCCCCTCTTTCCGTCTGCTCCAATGGTCACACTGCGGACAGGCGAATACGGTGACTTCACTCGTGTGCTGCTCCGTGACATGCCGGAGCAACGTGTGCTTACTCTTGAACTCTAGGTTGCAGTCTCCACACCGGTGAGGGCGGGGCTTGCGGGGTGTTGTCTTTACTTTCGGCATTCTGATTCTCTGCTTTGAGACGATGTTGACTCAGCAACAGCAAACTGCCTTCTGCATCCGGTAACAGCTATCTGCCCCTTTTATAGTCTCTGGAAGTCACGTGACTGGCTTATCTGCTTGATGATTGGCTGCTCAGCAAACTGCAACTCCTCCTGGTGGTCTTCTTGGATAAATAATTTTTATTTTTTTTTTTTTTCCGTGTTGTTGCTGCTAACTGCCACCGCTTCTTTCTTCTACGTCTCCGCCAAACTGCCAACCGCCTCCGTCTACCGCTATACTGCCATCTGCCTCTGCTACCGCCACACTGCCATCTGCCTCCGCTACTGCCACACTGCCTTCGCTTCCGTCCAGGATTCCTCATCTGCCGTCACGTACTCCGACTCATCCGTCTCCGGTTCCGAGGTGGGAGATGGAGGCCGGTATTCTCTGGCACGGATTTCTGCCTCCCAATCCTCCGCTTGGTCTTCTTCGGTGGCCCGGAGACAGCCCTGCGGGTCCGGGGCCCATTCCGGTTGATCTAACCACTCCGGTTGTCCGATGGGGGCGGCTGCTCCGGCATCCCAGTCAGGTCCGAACGGAAGCTGGTCCGCATAAGTCTCCGGAACTGGTTTCTCCCTGGGAGACTGTTTGCAGAATCTCCGGAACCGCTTCCGCCGGGACTGCGTTGCTGTCCCCCGCCAGGCCGAATCAAAGGTTCCCACATGGTTGAGGGTTGCCTCGTCCTGAGGAGGACGGTTCCCGGAAGGGTACTTCCAGCCGTGCATCTCCCGGAGATGCCGCCTAAGGTCGTTCGCCCGGTTGCCGTAGAAGGCACACAAACAGCAATGATACCTCTGGGTTGGGCACGCATGCCGTCTCCTGTCCGTCTCACTCTCGAACATCCGGTCACACCGCTTACACAGCCGGCTATAATCCAGTGGCTGAGGGCTTGCCCAATCTCTGCTCCGGCCGCGATCTTGTCTTCCAAGGAACGCCGAGTAGGCCATTCCGGAAAGCCGGGAAACTGAAGTTGTCGATCTACTGCACCGCTTTTACTGCACCGCTTCTGCTGCACCGCTTCTCCGGACTGGTGGTCTTCCGGGAAACACTTAGTCGTTTTTCACTGCAAAATCTGCTGCTGCCGGAAAATGCTGGACTTGATTCGATTCCGCCAAACTTTAACAGCGATGTGCACAGCTCGAGGTCTGCTCTTCAACTGCTCTCAGAGCCCGATTTCAAGGCCCTTTTATACCCTTTCTGCTCACGTGACTTGAAAAGCTCCACGCTGATTGGCTGCCTCAGGAGTGACGTCACAATTATGCAAAAACTCAACCGTTAACCGAGAGGTGTCCGTCTCCGGCTCAACCGGCTTCTCCGGGTTTTTCCGGCTCCCTTTCAACTGCTTCTCCGAGCGAAGTATCTGCAATTTTGAAGTATCTCTGCCATCAGGAGGGTTGAATAGAGTCTCAGCCAGTTGAATCTGCCTCTCAGACGAACATCTAGACTGCAAGTTGGGCGTTTCCAATGTTCCAGAGTGTCCACTACATTACACAACAAACATTTATCAGACTCGGTTATTTTCATTTTAAACAATAGTGATCTTGTTGGGTATATACAATGTAGTATTTTCCATTGCAAAGTAATCAAACGAATTTCTTTAGTTACCCTCTTCGCTAACCCCCACATCGAAGACGACAAAGGATCAACAGCAAACTTCTCATTCCAATATTTAGTATAACGATGAGAGACACTATTCAGTCTTTTTTTTACAAAAAATTGTCTTATTTGTTTTGCCTTAATTTTGTCTACGGGTATTCCGTTAAAATATATTTGTTCATCTTGGGGAAAAGGGCTAGCCTGTAATAATTCCGCATTCATGGCATTTATCACTATATTGTATTCAAAAAGTGTCATGGGTGAATCGCCCAGCACGTCAGCAATTTCCGAATAACTAACTAAGGATTGATTGTCCAATATTTCATTCAAATACATGAACCCTTTATTAAGCAACCTTTTCAAGTATAGTGGGCTCCCTTTATATGTGATAAGATCATTGTTCCATATAATTTGCGCACAATCCCCCAAATTTTGAACAGTAGTTTTTTCAGAGCTATCTATCCAATCTTTTAAAAGCTGTTTATAGAAAGATGGAAAGTACCCTTCTATCCCTCTAAAATTCTTGAATGATGTATTCATACTGAATGCAACGAAATTACTTCCCAGTTTGTCGAGATAACGTGTTGGCAGTAAGCGCCAAGCGCCATTACCTGGAGATGACAACAAAGAGACCCATTTAAACTGTAAAGATTTCTGGATATCAAACATATTTATCATATTTAATCCCCCATTGTCTATTGATTGTACCATGATATCTCGAGTGATTCTTTCCGGAGTCAATTTGAGATCTTTCTCCCGATAAACTCTTTTATTATTCCAAATATATTTGTAGAACAAAGTGTTCAGTCTCGATAGTATGTGGTCCGGTAATCTAATACCTTGCATCAGATATAAAAACTGTGAAAGCAAAAGGCTTTTGACAAGAGTTATTTTTCCATATACCGATATATTTCGGACCATCCATGATTTTATAATATTTTCACATTTAGTGATTCTAGACTCCCAATTTTCAGCGATATCTCCCGCTGAACAATCATTTCTGAATTTCACACCTAGTATATTCAAGTGCGCGTCTGGAAATATTTTCCAAGCAATATCCCCGCATACCTTTTTTCTAAATTTCCAGCACCCAACCCACATTGCCTCGGTCTTATTCAAGTTGAGATTCAAGAATGAGAAGTGAGAAAAAAGGTCTATTAAATGTAGACTGTAGATTATCGACTCTTCATCCCTCAAGAATAAGGTAGTATCATCTGCATATTGCAATATTTTGATACTATTTTTTTCATCACGCCTTCCCGATGTGTTTATTCCCCTGATATTATCATCATTTCTTATTTTACAAGCCAATATTTCGCAGGCAATGAGAAAACAATGCGGAGAGATGGGGCAGCCCTGTCGGATGCCGCATTCTAACGGAAACCAGTTGGAAAGCCAACCATTGAAGCTTATACAGTTTTCAATATCAGTATTCAAAACCGTAATCCAGCGTATAAAAGATGGACCAAAGCCGAACAATTCGAAAGATTTGATCATGAAATCCTTACAGATTGAATCGAAAGCTTTCTTGTAGTCTAGGGAGAGAATAGCACCCGGAATATTTTGTTTATCGCTATACTCAATGGTGTCATCTATAGCTCGAATAACAATTCCCGAATGTCGACCTTTGATGAAACCATTCTGATCTTCGGATATAATATTTCCAATAATTCCCTTCAGTCTATTATCAAGAGCTTTGGCCAATATTTTATAATCGGTATTGGTCAAACTCAACGGTCTCCAATTGGTAAGATCATCACGTGGTTTATTTTTCCCTTTGTGTAAAAGTATAATAGCCCCCCTTCTTTGAGATCTGACCAATCTACCTCTTTGAAAAGCTGAATTATAACTTTTAATCAACACATTAACTATTTTATCCCAAAAACATAGATACCACGCAGTTGTTAAACCATCCATACCCGGACTTGAATTTGTTTTCATACATTTCAGTGCTCCCAAACATTCGCCAGCCGTTATTTTACCTTCACAAGAATCCCGCTCTATGGCATCGAGACGTGGCAGCGATAGATTTGAGACAAATTTATCACATGCATCAACATCAAAAGGGCACTTCAACATGTATAATTCTCTGTAGAAATTACAAATAGTTTTCAAAATCTCGTCAGGATGATCCGTCAGTTCACCGGTTGGAAGTTTAACTGATAACATGGACTTTTGCCTAGCCCTACTTTTCTCTAAATTCAGAAAATATTTGCTACTTTTCTCACCATGCTCTGCCCATGTAGCTTTTGACCTCAGTTGGGCGCCACGTACTTTTTGGACGGAATGAAAGTCCACCTCGTTATTCAAAGTCATTACGCGCTCCTGTAATGCAGTATTATTAGGGTCATTGGCTAAACTATCAGACGCGTGTGCCAGTTGATTTTTTATATCATCCAATTGACTTTTTTCATTGGCGGCTCTGTTTTTCCCATATTGGATAGAGTAATATTTCACTTTACTTTTACAGTAATCCCACAGAATATCAGGAGGAAGGGAGGAGTGGTCCCGCAAAATATTATCAATCAGATAATTCACCTCTGATTTATATTCTTCCTCCAGGAGGAAGGTATCATTAAGCTTCCAATACCCAGGTCCCTTATTAATATTAGCGTCAGTTTCAAGCTGACACAAAACTGCCCTGTGGTCACTGAGAGGCGCATCTATTATCGAACAGGAGCTTATTAAATCAAAAGCACAGTCATTTGCAAAAATATAATCAATTCTTCTTAGCACCGACTTTGAAGCATTCGACCATGTAAAACCTTTTTGATCCCCATTGTGATACCTCCAAATATCCAGAAGTCCCAGTGACTCAACGAAAACATTAAACGACGTGATTTCCTTCTCATTATGGGTGTGACCAGAAATATTGTCACAACTGTTTATGACACAGTTGTAGTCCCCGGCTATGATCACTTTGTCGCCTTGCTGTGTTTTGTTGGTGATGACACATAACAATTTACTGTAAAAGGCAATTTTTCTCCTACTATTATTCGGTGCATATACATTGAAGCAGCAATAGTGCGATTTCTTATGATCAAAACTAATACCCAAAAGGCGCGTTTCCGAATGAATACAAGTTAGGTTATCACATTCAAACTTAGGAGCAACTAATACAATTTCACCACAACTGTGGTTAGTTCCTTCTGTCGCAAATAGTTTTCCACCCCATTCAGATTCCCATACCGTTATATCTGACGCAAGTACATAAGTTTCTTGTAACAATATTATATCAGCTTTAGTCTGTTTCAAAAAATTAAATATTGTGTCCCTGTGTCGTTTCCGACGAAGACCTCGTACATTAAGTGTTAACACCGAGAACGTATTGATTATAGTGAAATGATGAAGCAGGCATGATCTTATTATTTAAACGTGTTGGTATTTGATTTGTAGGCATAGATGAGCCAATATCGAGCGTTCGCATCCAGTCCGTGTCCAGCATCATAGTCCGTTGAACAGTCCGTTTGTCGTACGGGTTGGGTGTCAGCACTCCACGTAGTCAGGTGGCATCCAAGGTAGCCTCTTCAAGTTCCACGGTAGCCAGTGGTACAGGGGACGAAGCCTTCATCACCTTCGTTGCACCGCAGATATTGTTGAGACCATCTGTGCAGACGGGACTGGTGGCCTTGCGTTTAGGGGTATTTGTCCCATTGACCAGGTGGCTTGGAATGGGTCTACTCGGCGATGAAGATGACCTAGCCGTCGCCTGAGGAGGATTTGGGTCCGATCGAGGGGGGTTGTTTTTCTCCACAAAAGCATCGACCCTAGAAATCAACTCCGGTGAGGAGCAGGAAGAATTCTGTACCGAATCCAGAACCCTAGAAATCAATGCCTCAGCCAACGTGACTGCCTCGCGGTGGGTGGTTTCTTGTTCCACAGAAATGTGTGCAGTGTCGACTGCCTGGTGCGATTTCTTTACAGCTCGGAGTTCCATGAGCATCTTTCCGAGCCGGTTTGACCCGGGCCAGTCCTCTGGAGGCTGAGATGCAGTAGCCCGCGGGGGGAGCCCAGACGCCCAGAAGAGATCAGAGGTAGCCTCCACCAGAAGCTTGTCACCACTTTCCTCCAGGGCGTTACGAAAAGCTTCACAAGCTTGAAATTTAAGGTCAAGAATTTTCCGCATCACACTGACCTGTTTGGTTTCCCAATCTGAGCCCTGGGTGCACACCACATCGCCAAAGCGCTTGGCTTCAAGTGGGGTACTGGCCAACATAATTTTTTGGGAGACATCAGAATTTCTTAAGTACGTCGCCTTTTCGTACTGGTACATTTGCTCCGATGACACAAAAGATATACCATTGCTTTCAAGCTCCACAGGAAAGAAGTTAGAAAGGGGATTCTTTACACCTCTAAATATAGCTAGGTCAGAGTTGTAGAGGTTTTGGTTTTCAGGACAGTTTTGGATCTCGTGATTGATGGAGAGACATCTTCGGCAATTTACTTCCTGGCCGGGATAATAGACAGTGATTTGAATGTCTAGTGGTTGAGATGTGTCCCTTGGATCAGGAATCGAGTAAGTGCTATAGCGATGCACAGGGTCGGTGATTTCCTTCGCATAACAGAAACGATTACCATTTAATAAATGATCATGCTTCCGCTTATGATCGTCTCGGACTTTGGCTTTGGCTTTCATGACACATGACGTCCTAACAGCCCAGGTGTCGACCCAGTCCTCTATCTCGTCATCGGTGACACTGAAGGGGAACCCATGGATAGAGATTCTCTTACTGTCAGATCTGCCACGGTGGCCTCTGCCAAAGGCTTGGAAGTCCTGTAAAGGGTATTGACGACCTTCGATCTCGATGGAGTGAGCTGCCAGTATTTTGGCTTTCACACAGTGGTTACTACAGTACACAATCCAAATGGGCGTGGGCTTCATGGACATTTTTTGCACAGAGAGAATGTCAGAAATCGACAGGCAGTTATTATCATCCAGTTCCTGATTAGCTGAAGCAATGATATTGGAGGCCAGATCAATTTCCAAAATGAAAGGCATTTGCATTGCAGATATTCCTATCCATAAGTCTTTATTGCTGAGTGGTTCATCCATTTTTTTTTTTTTTTTTTTTTTTTTTTTTTTTTTGCTATTAATGATGAAAGTCACTTTTGGGCCACTGTAGCAATAGCATGGACACACATCAGCTGGTCAGCACTCAATGGATCACTGCACATGTGTCAACCACAATGTTGACCAACAAAACCACCAGAGCGTGACGGATTTTGTGTTCCGTTACATGCCCATAAATACCCTGGTAGCATGTAAACAATCCAAGAAATACTGGGCGATAATACAGGACCATAAGTCCAACGTATAAATAACACACATATAGTTAGTCCAAAATGAATCAATCACTGTTAGTTGAGTACTTATCACTGTACCACACATGTGCCACTTGTTGCAGGTCTGTATAGCATATAATTGTTCAGCTATTCACATTTATAAGAGAGCTTTTAACTAATGCAACCAGTCTTCTCCTCCGCCAAGCTGATCCAAGCTGATGTATTGATTTGTAGTGATGTATTGATGTGAATGTGGAGTGCTGATCACGTCAGCATTCAAGAACTATCTCTGTGTTCTGTGGACGTGAAATGGCGATCGACTGTCTACAAAACCAGGGTCACACCCCGGTAGCAGTCATAAACGAGGTTTATCTAGTTGAGGCCAATAACTGCCCGTGAATAGTGCTAAGGTTTATCGCTAGATGTTCCATTGAATACTTGATATTAAACAATTGAGAATGCAACTCAATCCGCTTTGAAACATGATACTAGCAAACCATATAGTACATGTAATTTTATCTGTCTAACAACGAAACCTGTTATCCTGTGAATAGGCCTACGTGCAATATTGAGGCGCCTTCCTATCTGGGGTGATGTTTCTCCGTTTCTGTCAATCTACAGTCGGTTTACTGTCTCTGCTAAGTGGAAACTCCGGTTGAATGTCTACAGCCGGAAAACTTTTCCGTCTTAATTCTCCGAATACGGAAGACGTGTAGCTGCTTCTCTGGAGATACTAGACCGCTAACCCAGGTTCTTCTGGACCCCTGGCCGCTACCCTGGACTGGTTGACTATGTGCTCAACCCAGTCAGAACCTCTAGGATGTCTCTATCCGGTCTCTGCACCGCTTTCCGCTCTGCTTCCTTTCTCCGCCCTGATTCCGGAACCAGCACTTGCTCACTGCTCCGACTTCTTGCGGTCGCTCTCTGCCGGAACTCAACGTTTTACCAGGGTCTCAGCTATCTCCTTCTCCTGCTCTACAGCTCACTCCGTCTTCTCATATTTCTGCGTCTTTTGCGGCTTTACTCCGAGTCCGTATCCGACTCAGAGACCGTCTGTTCCGTCTCCGGAACACTACTCTGCTTCGGCGGCTCCGTCTGCCTCCAGGAATCCGCCATTCTCCGCTTCATCCATCTCGGATGCTTGACACCATTATACGGTTTCAGCAAATCGAAGTGAACCACCTTCTGCCGAGTTTCACTCTCTGCAATCTCGTAGGTCACGTCGGTAAATCTGCTCAGCACTAGCTTTGGACCGCTCCACTTCCTCTGCAACTTGGGTGCCTTGCCCTTCTTCCGTGTTTTGACCGCCATCCACACTCGGTCTCCTGGCTGGAACTGATTGTCGACCTTCCTCCGGTCGTACAGCTTCTTCTGCCGTTCCATCTCTCTGCCAGATTTCGCTCGAACTGCCTTATATACTGCGTCTAGTCGCTCCCGGAGCTGACTGCCATACTCTGTTACTTCTGCTGTCGATTCGCCAGTGGCCTGCCAATCAGTAACTCTACCGGAGTGTTGCTCGGATGCTTGACACCATTATACGGTTTCAGCAAATCGAAGTGAACCACCTTCTGCCGAGTTTCACTCTCTGCAATCTCGTAGGTCACGTCGGTAAATCTGCTCAGCACTAGCTTTGGACCGCTCCACTTCCTCTGCAACTTGGGTGCCTTGCCCTTCTTCCGTGTTTTGACCGCCATCCACACTCGGTCTCCTGGCTGGAACTGATTGTCGACCTTCCTCCGGTCGTACAGCTTCTTCTGCCGTTCCATCTCTCTGCCAGATTTCGCTCGAACTGCCTTATATACTGCGTCTAGTCGCTCCCGGAGCTGACTGCCATACTCTGTTACTTCTGCTGTCGATTCGCCAGTGGCCTGCCAATCAGTAACTCTACCGGAGTGTTGACTTCTCTGCCCAGCATCAGCAAATTGGGACTCTGCCCGGTTGTCTCCTGCGGGGTACTCCGGTAAGCTGCCATCGCCAACGGTACCAGCTGATCCCAGTTGGTCTGCCGCTCGCTTATGTACAGGCTCAGGATCTGCTGCAGCGTCCGGTTGAATCGCTCAATGAAACCGTACGACTGAGGTCGGAAAGCGGTTGTCCGTGTCTTGTGAATCCCCAGGATTCTGCAAACATTTCTCAGCAAGTCGGACTCGAAATTTCTGCCTTGGTCGGTGTGTATCTCCATCGGGATACCGTACCGCGCGGCAAACTGGTTGACGAATATGTCCGCAACCGTCACCGCTTCCTGATTCGGCATCGGGTAAGCCTCTACCCACTTGGTGAAGTAATCACTGATTACTAAGATGTACCGGTTCCCCCGGGTGGATTTAGGTAACGGACCCATCACGTCCATTGCCACCCTCTCCATGGGAGCTCCAACCCGGTATTTCTGCATCAGAGATCGTTTCAAGTTCTGCATACTTCTTGACGCACATTCGTCACAGCTCAGCACCCACTGCTTTATGTCTCGCATCATAGCCGGCCAGAAATACCGCCTCCGAATGCTAGCCGCCATCCTTCTGCTTCCGAGGTGTCCTCCCGTCCGGCTCTGATGGGCCAGACGGAGAATCTCCTGTCTCAGCTCTTTCGGGGTTATTAACTGCATTCAGTTGGTTCCTTCTGCCGTTTTCCATTTCCGGTAGACTACTCCGTCGACTTTCAGCAAGGTCTTCCGCATCCCGTACAGCACTTTCTCCTCGCTGCTCATGCTGGAAAAGTCTGCACTGCCAGCTGTACCGCTCCCGTCGATCAGCGACGTCACCAGTGGGTACCAAGGTTCTGCTTGCTGCATTCTCCGCAAATCATCTGGTCGATATTTCTGCCCCAGCACCGTATCCTGGTCCGCATTTTCCGCCAGCCTAATCCGCTTTTCCTGGAACTGCCTTCTCCGTCACCGCAACCGCAACCGGCTTCCGGGACGCTGCTTTCTCCGTCACCGCAACCGCAACCGGCTTCCGGGAACAGCTTTCTCCGCATCCGCCTTCCCTGCAACCGCCACCGGCCTTCCGGGAACAGCTTTCTCCGCCACCGCAACCGCCTTGGATTCTGCTTTTACCGGATACTCCTCTTCTGCCAGCTCTGCTTCTCCGGCTGATTTCCGTGACCGCCTCCGGCGTCCCCCCTTCCTTGGTTCGGGCTCTGGAGTTTCACTACTCCGGGTCTGCCGGACAATCCGGACAATCCATCGTTGCTGCTGCCGTCTCTGCTGCTGCTGCGGTGGTTGCCGCCGTTGCTGCTGTGGTCTTGGGAGCCTGCAATCTCGGGCGAAATGCCCCCTCCTGCCGCAGTTAAAACACTCCAGATCTGTTCTTGGTCTGCGCTGCTGTTTCCGTGACTGACTCCGACGACCTCCCTTCCTTGGCTTGGGCTGTGAAATTCCACTACTTCGGTCTGTCGGACAATCCGGGCGCGGATAGTGAATGATCTGCCTTTCCGGTTCTGACGCTGTTTATATTTCTCCTAGGTCACTGTTTACGAACCGTCACAATTTGCATTCAGCCATTTTGAACCAGGCTGACAACATCAACTTCGAATCGATCGTCATGTTCGATTAGCCCTGATTCATACAACAACTCCTGAATCGCACACCTGGTGAGATTTTATAGCAGTTACCATGTATATTCTGTTTATCGCATCTATGTTTTGGTATTTAACTGATTTCGTTCCACATAGAGTTTCAGGGTTGCAGTCTTTGTGTTTGTCTTTGTCAGTTTTGGCGCGAAATATTCTGATTACTAAATTAAACCAATCTGTTGATAATTATATCAGTAAATACACATTAAACAATATAAAATACTTAATTAAACAAGGAAACATTATAAAATCCATATCGCCTCAATATTTCAACTGTTTTGTCATTTTTCATCATTTTGCACTTTATTTGGGTTCAGGTTACTACAGGTCAGTCTGGCGGCCAGTTACCCCCTAAACAGTTTAACATCAACACCAGGGGTAAGCAGGTTATTGTGGGTTTCCATTCATTTCATCCGATTATCATATTCATTTCATATTCATATTTTTCGTTTGATCGATCGAGTTTGATCGTAGTTGTTCATTGTAAATATTCATATTTGATATCGTCGTTTTAACTTGGTCACTCATCTGTATATATATCATTGCAGGGTAATTTTCGGAGTTGAAATAAACACCATAGAACTCCCGCTGTGTCAGTGTTTCATAAACACAACCCCTACAACACTTATATGTCGCTGTTATTAGTTACCAATTAACATATCATATATAGCAAGGTACCAAATCATATAAGCTACTATGGCTTTAAGTTTATGCATAAATATAATCATTGGTACTCCCTTCTCGACCATTAGATGTTTTCACAAGTACACAAACTGTGCTATACACATGCAATGAAGTAATACCTACGTTTCCCCCAACTAGTAAAACCATAACCATACGTAGCATACTAACCCAAGGTCCTCTGATTCGGAACAAGTCATCACTTAACACTTAACGATATACAATGTCCAGGGATTTGCCATGGGATTTGCCATGAGAAACATGAGATTCGTTATGTTATTAATTTCCCTTCCCTTTGTTCTCATTACTTGTAGCTGCACCTTTCGTTATATACCTATATTCTGTTTATGTTGTAAATTCTATTAGGTGCCTTATTATCACCATTCTTGTCTCATCGTGTTATATATTTGGTATTGTTATTGTGTTTCTGCCATTTTTCTCTTTCATTTTATCACTATTCTCCGTTCAGTTACTTAGTTTTATTTATTTGAGGGTGTCAGTTACCACTTTTTAGCACATTCTGATTACAGCAACTGGCAACCCTGAGCTGTAACCCTTTCCCTTGTAAATTGTTTTTTTCTCAATGATACAGTTCAAATCAAACCATCCAAATAAATCATCCTATGTGTAGTGGTTGATAAACGAAATAGCCATGGCAAAGAACGGTGCATGATACATACCTCTGTGCACACTTCTAAAAATATCTGTCACAAAGCCCCGACAAGTGTAAATTGGCTGATTACTGCACCATTCATTATCTATCCTGATTGAGAGTGCGTGATAGAAATGTGTCATGCAACACTTTTACACACATCACGTCACCATGGTCACATAGAAAACTGGGTTGGATGCGTGGAGAGCAACTTTCTCTCTCAGCTGGATGCTATGATCACTTGTGGTTGGGCTCCTGGTGACTGAATTCTTCACTCGTGGATGTTCAAGATAATATTTAAGACTTAGATTAGCTTGGCTAGTGGGATATCACTTGGTAGAGCGTCGGTCTCAAAGAGATCGTGGGTCGATGCCGAGTGTGGACAACAAACTCTTGAAACAACTAAGAGATAAATGTAAATTACCATGTTTTCTACAGTGATAATTTCTAGTGAAGGTAGACTTCTTATCATTACATGTTTCTCAAGAAGTTTGTTTTTGAGCAACACAGTCGTCCAGGAATATTTGCCTGCACATATCCAACATTAATCTCTCCGTGACCAGTGTGTAACTTCCCAGGAAATTAAGTACAAATCACTTCAGGCTGGTTTTTCCGGATACTGACAGCGATAAACCACAGGAGCTTAACCAACGCGGGCACAGTTGGTACCAGATACAGAGTTAGGATTTATCGCTTTGAGATAGTTTGATGTTTAAGGACAAGGAGAAACGAATTGCACTTCAGAGGTGACTTACTCCAAGGGGCAGGGTTTTATACTGACTAACGATCTCATTATGGTGAGGGTGTGTTTCAGATTGGCACTTCCGGAGACCGAGCCCACACCGTCCAATGTATCAGATGAACTGGAAGTGTTCTGCTCATTTTACAGATTTCCTGTTACATCATAGTCTAGCAGCACATCTCGCCTCCAGCTGTTCTTATTATGATCGATGTAATCGAATTCGAACGGTGGCTGATGAAAAACTTTATTTATTTTTCGGAATATTCTTGATTTGTTCATAATTGACATCGTTTGTGCAGAAATAACGTTATTTCCGGGTGAATAATATTTCTGCATAAATAATGTTATTTATACATATATAAAGTTATCTCTGTAACGTTTTTTTCTGCATAAATAAAGTTTTTTACGCGGAAATAACCTTGTTTACCCCGAGCGACCAAGGAAAAGAGAAAGGCACGTGTAGGCAGTATTTGGTTAATATATCGCACATGGCAGGAGTAAATAATGTTATTTCCATGTATATTTCTGTGAAAATAATGTTATTTCCGTATAAGTAATGTTATTATGCAAAAAAAAGGTTATTTCTGCATAAAAAAACTTATTTCTGCGTAAGAAATGTTATATAAGCATAAAAATGATATTCCCGTGTGAATTATGTTAATCATGTTTCAGTCAAGATTACTAAAGATTATTAAAATAAATAAGTTTTTGTAACAATGTCACTTATTACATCACAGCCAATGTAAATTCGTACATGAATGTCCAACAAGTAGCACAACATGCATATAAATGTATATATCGACCCATTATCGACTGTAACTCAACATTAATACTAGTTAGTCCACGGTTCTATTGTTCTTTGCAGTAGATTATTTTTTCATAATCTACTGGGAGACGGTTATCAGTAGAATATTGCAGTAGATTATTCCTTTCAATAATCTACTGCAATATAATCCACTGCGTGTAAAAACAACAACCGCCAGTATACAAGCATCACAACAGCAGAACTTGAGGTTACGTGTGCGGCCACAGGGACAAAGGAGAGTAGAACCAGTACTCGAGGCTGAGTGAACACGAAAAAAAATCAAGGATAAATAGACACGAAACCCATTTCTTGGTTAAACAACCAAACAAAATATTGTGGGTCTTGTTTCTATGTGATATGAAAATTCTAATTGTGAACCTGAACGTTATGACAACCTGTCGAATATTTTGATGTCCATGCGTAAATTGATTCTCACCTGCTCTTTTGTTGAGTTGCCCATTATTCTTGCCCAAATGTGTTTTGGTTGAACTTTCCACAAAGGACTATGGTGTGTGTTTCCCTTGCTCAATATTTGGAAATCAACTTAAAGCCTATTGATTAGTTTGATAACAACAAAGATGTCCGCTTTGATAACAATATGAAACAATGAACTCGAATCGTATTGTAACTCGAACTCGTATTGTAATAACTCTCTACTTCCCTCTCACAGAGAACAATTCTCGTAGATGGTCTTACACTACCATAGTACCTCCAATACTGGTGCCGAGCTTGTCCATGCGAAAATTGATTGTTACTCGCATTTGTTTGTCGATTCGTCCATTATTCTTGCCAAAATGTGTTTTAGTTGCACTTTCCACAAATGACCAAGGTGTGTGTTTTCTTTGTTCAATATTTGCTACTTAACTTTGTTGTAATCTGAGATTATGACATAAAATATGGATAATGTCATCGCTGACTTAATTCGGTAGCAATAAGTCCACGCATGGACAAGCTCCTCACCAGTAGTACCATGGGGTCAAAATTACACTAACAGATATAGTACGGCTAACGCCGCACAATAAACTGCATCTGCACAAACAAGACGCGTTTACTAGCAAGTCGTTTTCATCATTGCGGAAACCAAATTCGTTTGATGCCATGGAACCTTGGTCGAGGGCAATATAATGTAGATGAGAAAGTGAACAATAAATGTGGTGTTACTGTTGAGTCTCAATTTGAAAATTCACCAAGACACTGAAAGCAGTGGGCATGGTCGTGATCGTGAATCTAAAACCCTATTTGTATTCATGATTCATTCATAATCCGGGATTGATATATTCATCATTATCATGGAGACCATTCATTAGATGCAGACATCAGTTCGCAAAATTTGGTAAATACCGTGTTGTATATCGTTGAAAATTACGAGAACAGCAAGTGGACATGTACTTCTATTCTCATGATATAATAATGGTGACACAGTTCATCACAAATTCAGACAGTGTCGCCCTCTGCTTCTATACACTGTTAAAGTGTGACGGTATAGTTGTACACGCAGGTGCATATGCCGGCGGAGATTTAGTTGAGTTGAGGGGGAACTAAGTCCGAGAACTAAGTCCGATAATCGGCTCAGTGTCGTGTCTCTGGAATATAATAGACTCGTCTTCGGCTCGTCGATTATTTTCCAGAGTCGCTCCACTTCACCGATTATCCTATACATATTCCGAGATTAGGACAAACTTTATATTAAACTCTGCGGGTGAACCCATTATGAGTTGACATGAGAATAGGTGGGTATGAGTTGGTGAACATCATATTTTCGTTAAAATTATCATGTTTATTAAACATCACATTACTATTTTCTCAAATGATAACGAAGAAACAATTGCACAGCATAGGATCCTGAACACGTATGTCAGGTACACCAGCTCATAGGATCCAAGCCCATTTCATATCTCGTTAACATAATTCACAATAGGTGACACATGCCAATCGGGCACCTGTTTTCGTTCAAGGTGCGGTATGAGCACATTGGTGAGCTATGGTATATTTGAGTTCGTGCTAGGGGCTATCTAACCAATGAGGGGGGTTAGATCACCATGGTGAAAGTCGAATACCGCACCTTACTCGTCGCTGAGCATAATGCAAAGACAACACGAGTGCTCACGTCGAGTTGGCTTTTACGCATCTCGTCTTCAAGGATACACTGCATGTAAAAGTCATGAATCTGGAATATCAAGGTAACAAAATGCTGAATTTGCCAACATCTTTTCGACACCGGAAATTACCATGTCGATCTGCAACTATCAATGATCACCAACCGATACTTCGTTCTAAAATATCTAAATATGATTAAATTTCTGATAATTTTCATTTTCAAGTCTCATTTTGTGACTTATTTCTCAAAGGACAAGATACACTCAAAACATACCCAGTGGCAGGATTAGGTCTAGCCAGGATCAGGCCGACGAATGTATATCGGCCTGGCACCAAGTCTGAGTCACACACGGCGAACAACCAAAAACAAACATTGCATGAAAACAGGCCACATATACGATTGATCTATGATCTTCACCTCTTGAAGAATACGTACACAGATGTCACACAGACGACAGTTGCACAGCGTTGAATGACATTGACTTTTTTTAATCCACAGCTGAAAAATCGACAAAGCTGCATGTCCTTGTGTATATTTGTGTATTAACTAAACCGGAAATAAAACATCGGCAAATTTTCACCGGCATGGTCGAAAGAACCTCGTTGCAAACGCCTATCCCACACGCGTGATCGTCATAGCGCCCTCGTGACCTTGACTTCAACATGGCCTGATACACGGGAGTGGCATTTTAAAGTCCAAGTAGCCTAAAACAATTGAAACACAATGGTCATGTACATTATACATCATAAAGTTGTAACGTTCGGCTTTGAACAAAACCTGCATTATTCGGTAGCCATACATCCCTGAACGCAAATGAAAGATACCGTATTGGTCCTAATAGCAGAACGGCGAGCCAAAGCAAGACCTCCTCCAGTAGCACGCACAAAAATGAGGTCAAATTTGAGGTCACATTTGATAAAACCGCTGAATAACACAACTATAGCATGCAATCTCCTTCATTATGATTCAAATAACATGAATGTGTAGATCGAAACACTCGAAGGTTTTATTACAAAGAAATGAAGTAAATTCCAAGCTAACATTTTTTGGGAAAAGAGGGGGGCGCTCTATTATTAGACCACGTGCCACTATTAGGACCAATACCGTATATATACGATCCTTTCCATATTCCCAATCGGGCATCAAATGTCACATTACTAATACAACTAGGAGCCTGGGCCTACTAGTAGGCACTAATTGAGATTGATGTACGTTTAATTGTACAAATTGGTCATTCAAGATGTTTTGCAAATTGAAACATGTACAGTAGGCCTACACAACACATTTAACAAAATGTAGGGGCTACATGGAAAAACACGCTTGAATAGTGCCGAAAATTCATTCCACGTTGTGGAATAGTGGCAAAAATAAAAAAACTCCTATAGTCATAAGTCATCTCTTCCAAGTTACAGAATTAATTCCACAAAACAATGACTTGCCAACAAATTACTAAGGATAGAACTCATTACAATGCCACGTGATGAGACTACCATTATACAAAATGAGAAAATGGGGTGAAAATACACAGGTGTAGGCCTACTGTATCTCAGTGACGTACTTGGTAAGCTATATTAAAAATTATTCTTTTAGGCTAACAAAAATATGCTTATAAGCGGAAAATTACAAACATTTCACTGACATCAAACTTACATGAAACTTAGGCCTAGATGCCAGGTCCAACAATGGAATTGGGTCATTGCTCCATATAGGGCCTACATTCAGCATTCGATTGTAGCACATGATTTCACCTCAACTTTAAATTCACCCCCCCCCCCCCCGACCCCTATTCTAAGGTATGTGTCACATGATAAACCATCGCGAAGGTATAAAAAGGCTGCAGTTCCTCAAACCATTTAACAAACTACACCATGGTTTCCATTGGGAGCATTCAGAATGCATATGACAACCTTAAGAAGGACTTCAACTTACCCGACGCGCTGCAGCCGTGGCAGACCAACCTCCTGCAGAAGTTGCTTCAAGGAGATGATGTTCTCGGGATTTATCCCACTGGAAGCGGGAAAAGTTTGATTTTCCACATTTTCACACACCTGAAGCAAACAGTTAGTACATCTAATTGAATTTGATATTTTTGAAATCCTTCAGGATTTACAAAGAATAAGTATGCCTACGCCCAATTGAATTTCATACTTTGGAAATTCCTGAGGCGTTGACATTTTTGGTACAATCTGTATTTTACCCATGCAGCTGAATCCGTCATCCAACAATTACTGTTGCGTGGTGGTATCACCACTGCGGTCCCTGATGCGCGACCAGGTGAAACACGTACGTCAGATGGGCATTTCAGCGGAATCAATCCGGCCGAAAAGGGAAATGTCCGAAGAACAGATTGATGGTGAATATCATTGGACGACATCATTCAAATTATAATAAAAAAAAGTCATGGAAACTGTCGGGGCGCAAACAAGCAGTACACCTACACTGTATGTATTATGATTTTAGACAGCATTTCGATTTTGATTTCCTCAAAACAGCAATATCTTCAGGATCCATCCGGGTGATATTCACATCACCAGAGGCATTAGTCGACCCGTTTTGGCTGTCAATCCTCGAGGAACTTGAACCACGTATTGCTCTGATGGTGTGCGATGAGGTTCACTGTATTCCCCTTTGGTATGTGGCTTTAGTGGTGACTTCTTGGTATTTCGTTGTGAAGTATATCACTAGTAAATCCGTCATTCCAATTGTCACGATACACGTGTTAGGTAGAAATATTTATGCCGTCATTATTACCAGGGGAGATACATTCCGAGAGGACTACAAAAGGGTCAGCGAAGCCCAGAGCATTTTCAACAGATGTCCCTGGCTGTATCTGACGGCAACATGTGATGAGAATATCCTTCATACAATTAAAGGCACACTTGGGATGTCACACGTGGAGATAATGGGTTAGTGTTATGTCTTTGATTTGGAGCTTATATCCAGCTTGCATGGGAATAAATTTATTGCAGATGGTCAAATTTACGGAAGACATTTATCCCAACTGCAGGTCAACTTCCTGATCGACCAAATATCTTCTTGGAATTGCGTGGTAGAGGGACTGATATGGGTGCACTTCAGTGGCTGGTGGAAGAGGTTGCTACCATGGGGATTAACACCCCCAAGACCATAATCTATTGTTCGTCCATCAACACCGTGTCGAACGTCCACTTCTGGTTGATGCGGCAGCTAGGTCCCCAAGCGTGGTTGCCTGGAGGTCGACGGGATTTCCCAAACAGATTGTTGTGCCAATACCACAAGTCTGTGGGGTCGGACTTGGACGAGGCAGTTCTGGAAGCCTTTTGTTCCAGAAATAGCAACATCCGCATACTGGTATCGACAATAGCGTTTGGGATAGGTGTCAACGTCCCCGATGTATACCGGGTGGTTCACTGGGGGTTGAGTGAGTCCCTGTGCCATTTCTGGCAGGAGATGGGCAGATGCGCCAGGGCGATCCCTAGAGGCCATAGCATCTGCTTCCCGGTGCGACTGAGCGTCAAGGACAATCAACTGGGTCAGCTCGTTCACAACTTGTTAGACAGCCCTTGTTGCTTGCGAGTGGCGTTTCTCAGCAAATTCAAATTAGCCGGTGTAGACTGCTCCGTCCTCGATGTGCTGGAATCTCGTGAACAATGTACAAAGTCCTGTGAAAATTGTTCTTGTTCCTTTTGTGTATGTTGCTCATATTGCAAATCAACGTGCACATGTTGGCTTATGGACAGTACTTGATTTCTCATAATGTTGATTGCGATTTGTTACACAGTTCATGATTATACATATGTTATATGATGTGGACCAATACCTTGTAACAAATACGCTCTGAAATGTTAATTGGTACAATGTCGAGACAGGCGATAAGGTCCATACTAATTGAAGGTTGCATTTATACCTGCATGTGGTATATAAAATGGGAATAATTGAATGAAAGCTTTTTCTGTACGATTCCTCATAAGAATCTTGGTGTTATCACTGTAATATGTAAATCCTCTATAATGGTACATGTAGAGAGTGTGTTTCCCATGTGATTGGCAGATGCTTCCAAATTTGATGAATTTGTTGAAAATAGAGCAAATATGTACATTTTTATTCCACACACAGCAATGTGAACACAATGAAATGTAAAGACATGTACATGTGTAGCGTAGAGACATAATATATACCATGCAATGGTCCCGCCAAACACTAGCAACTCATTACTTGTAGAAAACCGTTAGTAACGGCAATGGAGGCTGCGTCATAGCATCCGTAAGGAAAATCTACGTCAAATACTCAGGCATTACCAACCCCATTTTGGCATGGCCGAAAACATACAGTATGGACACTATTATTGAATAATGCTCTAACATATACAAGACGACAACATTTCTGCCAATTGATATTGTCGTGGATATCTCGCCCTTGATATCCACATATTCCGTACTTACATAGAGGACAACAATTATGAATTGACTTTGTCAGGACATCCATTGCTCGGTCGGTCAATTTAATTTTTGCACACCAGCATGACACACAAGAAAGAAAAATCAGCAGTATATTTGAACATTTGAAGGGATGTTTCCTTGCAGGTCACTTGTACACCCAACACCACCCACATAATAAGGCGATCGACCATTTTGGGGAGGAGATAGCGCGTATGGAGTTTGGGCCAATTGGTAGCAGAAGCCCGAGTTCATGTTTCACAGCATACAACATGACACTTTTTGCCAAGCACAATAAGTACTTACTAGTGGCTATTGTTTATCGCAGTCAGATACAATAACAGCACCCATATATACCCACATACCTCATATGTAGCGCTATGACGTGGTATTCGCGAGTAGTGACACCACGTTTATGGCGCGAACGTGTCGCGGAAATTTGCACATATATACACAGCCCTGCTAACCGATTGATACTAATCGGGATCAACATCATACACACACAGACCTCCGGGCTAACATATATACACAACCCTGCTAACCGATTGATACTAATCGGGATCAACATCATACACACACAGACCTCCGGGCTAACATATATACACAGCCCTGCTAACCGATTGATACTAATCGGGATCAACATCATACACACAGACCTCCGGGCTAACATATATACACAACCCTGCTAACCGATTGATACTAATCGGGATCAACATTATACACACAGACCTCCGGGCTAACATATATACACAGCCCTGCTAACCGATTGATACTAATCGGGATCAACATTATACACACAGACCTCCGGGTTAACATATATACACAGCCCCGCTAACCGATTGATACTAATCGGGATCAACATTATACACACAGACCTCCAGGCTAACATATATACACAGCCCTGCTAACCGATTGATACTAATCGGGATCAACATCATACACACAGACCTCCGGGCTAACATATATACACAGCCCTGCTAACCGATTGATACTAATCGGGATCAACATCATACACACAGACCTCCGGGCTAACATATATACACAGCCCTGCTAACCGATTGATACTAATCGGGATCAACATTATACACACAGACCTCCGGGTTAACATATATACACAGCCCCGCTAACCGATTGATACTAATCGGGATCAACATCATACACATAGACCTCCGGGCTAACATATATACACAGCCCTGCTAACCGATTGATACTAATCGGGATCAACATCATACACACAGACCTCCGGGCTAACATATATACACAACCCTGCTAACCGATTGATACTAATCGGGATCAACATTATACACACAGACCTCCGGGCTAACATATATACACAACCCTGCTAACCGATTGATACTAATCGGGATCAACATTATACACACAGACCTCCGGGCTAACATATATACACAGCCCCGCTAACCGATTGATACTAATCGGGATCAACATTATACACACAGACCTCCGGGCTAACATATATACACAGCCCTGCTAACCGATTGATACTAATCGGGATCAACATTATACACACAGACCTCCGGGCTAACATATATACACAACCCTGCTAACCGATTGATACTAATCGGGATCAACATTATACACACAGACCTCCGGGCTAACATATATACACAGCCCTGCTAACCGATTGATACTAATCGGGATCAACATTATACACAGAGACCTCCGGGCTAACATATATACACAGCCCTGCTAACCGATTGATACTAATCGGGATCAACATCATACACATAGACCTCCGGGCTAACATATATACACAGCCCTGCTAACCGATTGATACTAATCGGGATCAACATCATACACATAGACCTCCGGGCTAACATATATACACAGCCCCGCTAACCGATTGATACTAATCGGGATCAACATTATACACACAGACCTCCGGGCTAACATATATACACAGCCCTGCTAACCGATTGATACTAATCGTGATCAACATCATACACACAGACCTCCGGGCTAACATATATACACAACCCTGCTAACCGATTGATACTAATCGGGATCAACATTATACACACACACCTCCGGGCTAACATATATACACAACCCTGCTGACCGATTGATACTAATCGGGATCAACATTATACACACAGACCTCCGGGCTAACATATATACACAACCCTGCTGACCGATTGATACTAATCGGGATCAACATTATACACACAGACCTCCGGGCTAACATATATACACAGCCCTTCTAACCGATTGATACAAATCGGGATCAACATTATACACACACACCTCCGGGCTAACATATATACACAACCCTGCTAACCGATTGATACTAATCGGGATCAACATTATACACACAGACCTCCGGGCTAACATATATACACAGCCCTGCTAACCGATTGATACTAATCGGGATCAACATTATACACACAGACCTCCGGGCTAACATATATACACAACCCTGCTAACCGATTGATACTAATCGGGATCAACATTATACACACAGACCTCCGGGCTAACATATATACACAGCCCTGCTAACCGATTGATACTAATCGGGATCAACATCATACACACAGACCTCCGGGCTAACATATATACACAACCCTGCTAACCGATTGATACTAATTGGGATCAACATCATACACATAGACCTCCGGGCTAACATATATACACAGCCCTGCTAACCGATTGATACTAATCGGGATCAACATTATACACACAGACCTCCGGGCTAACATATATACACAGCCCTGCTAACCGATTGATACTAATCGGGATCAACATTATACACACACAGACCTCCGGGCTAACATATATACACAGCCCTGCTAACCGATTGATACTAATCGGGATCAACATTATACACACACAGACCTCCGGGCTAACATATATACACAGCCCTGCTAACCGATTGATACTAATCGGGATCAACATTATACACACACAGACCTCCGGGCTAACATATATACACAGCCCTGCTAACCGATTGATACTAATCGGGATCAACATTATACACACAGACTTCCGGGCTAACATATATACACAGCCCTGCTAACCGATTGATACTAATCGGGATCAACATTATACACACAGACCTCCAGGCTAACATATATACACAGCCCTGCTAACCGATTGATACTAATCGGGATCAACATCCTACACATAGACCTCCGGGCTAACATATATACACAGCCCTGCTAACCGATTGATACTAATCGGGATCAACATCATACACATAGACCTCCAGGCTAACATATATACACAGCCCTGCTAACCGATTGATACTAATCGGGATCAACATCATACACATAGACCTCCGGGCTAACATATATACACAGCCCTGCAGGTTAGTTGTTAGGCTGCACTCTCTTGATGTCGTCCAACCTGCTGCTGTAACTCAACAAACGAGACTTCAATCGTGCACTCTTGATGATGTGTGGCGACGTGGGAAAATCACGAAATGACGGGTGAGCTCGACCTGGCACGTAGCTGAGGAGCTTGTCCTGGCGGTACTTGGCCAGCAAGGTGCGCACGGCCTGTGTGACTCGCTGCTCGTTGCGGCTTGACTTACGTTCATCCACCTGCGCGACCTGGCGAGCGAATACCCGATCCAGGGACTCTGCAAGAGGACCGACGATCTTGCCGGCTCTTCTCACCACATCGTCGGTGTAGGTTCCCCTACTGTGTTTCAGTGTTTCTGTGACAGTATCAACAACCATGTTATATGATTGGAAAAAAATTACTGTAATTGAAGAACTAACTTATGGTCAGTTCAAGAGGTTGTTATTCTGACACTGATGACAGAAGTGCTACATGTTTGGTTACCTTTGAAGTCACAATTCAGGAATTCATTAACGCGATCCATCGCAATGTTGTTGCTTCTGCCACCTCTCAAGTTTATAGTTCTGTTGTGGACAATCTCAAAAGCCAGTCGTGGGGGAAGCCATCCATTGGCACCTATAAGCAATCGTCAATAAGGTTACAGGGGAATAGTCGGATGTTGGTGCACCATACTGCACTTATAATATGGACTTCATTATAATATGGAAGTACATGCTCTCATCGTGGCACGAAACCTGTACAGGTCTAATAAAGGACAATGTAGTCCATTTACAAATAATATAGACTGGGAGTAGTATAACATAATCACCAGCCAACATGCGATGTCCAAACATCAAGTACTTTGAGTGGTTCTTGGACCAAAACTGCAACATATGGATTTTCCACTGCTGAAGCAATGCTGGTCCATCCCCCTCCCGGACAGCGTCACGGTGAACCATGTCCATCAAGCTTGCAAAGAGAACAGCCCGGCTGTATGCTGATACCCGGTCAGCTGGCTCTCCTTCGCATTCCGGAGTGCAGTACCATTTACCTTGAAGTATTCAAATTTATCAGGCTACTATTTATACATACTTAATTTTGTGAACGTGACCATTCAACCCTAGTTGAAATGGACAATGAAGCCATAATGGTTACCTCTGGGCCTTCGGACTAATCCAACACACGAAATGTGGTACTTGCGACCGAAAGCGCAGTTAATGTTGGCGCATCGCACCGTGCCCTCATCCCTTACTCTGCAACACCAGCACATAGGTGAGACTTTGGTGTCCTGAAATATTGAAAAGGTAATAGAAATGCATTTGTATCCGTTATTCGTGCAACGCAATATACAGTACCAAGGAAGGAGCAATAGGAAAGGCAATGATAGCAAACAACTTGTAATTACCTCACAATCCTGACAACAATACCAATCCTCATCCTCCCCAGGTTTGTGTCTGGTCGTGAATCCCATGCATTTGAGATGGTACCAACGCCCCATCTCACACCACAAGTTCGAGCATTGGAGCATCTCGCTCTTGGAGGCTGGAAATAGACACCAAAATTATATTTTCACCTTGCAAATTAAATGGCAAGGGGAATATTTGGTGTATTTCAAGTGCTTTAAATTGATACCTTTCCCACAGACACACCACTGCCCTATGGTTCGGGTGTCGGTTGTTGATTCCTCCTCACAGGAATCCTCACTGGTCAGTGTTTCACGGATCTCGTCGCCTGTCACGACGGCGTCTACGACATCAGCGACTTCCACCAGATGAGGGACCCACCACACCTTCCTAACAAGAAGGTCACTCAAGTGATGCAACCATCTTTGACGAGCGGCTGGTTCCTCGGGCAGAGTCGCTGGAATGTCCTCAATTCCAGACATGCCCAGCATGTCCATGGCCAGTAGAACTGAGTAACCATGGCCAACACAAAATGGACCAGGTCCTCCACGTGGCCGAAAGAATCCATCACTGATTTGCTGGCGTTCCGGTGGTTAAAGGCATTTTTCAACTGGAGAAACGTGCCTCTCTCTTTGACGGAGGTGGGCTTCCAGAAGGTGTTCACCAGATCCTGAATTATACATATATTAATAAGATAAACATATATATATTTATTGATAATTGAACAATTCGGGATATGATCCTCGTCGTTTTGCACTTTTACTTTATGCTGTTCAATTGGTTCTTAATCATGATCAATTTCTGTGAGCACGTGCATTCCATATGGAATAACCTGTAGCATTATGCCTCGGTGATGGAATTCCTGAGGAACCTGTTCAGTACCCTGCAGTCTATCAAACTTGTTATCATTGCAATTTCGTGCTCGCTGGGCATCTGTCATGCGTTCCACGCTGCCCATGTCCCCATGCGTGGGAATTGCATATGGACCTTTTAAATGTAGGCAGAAAATAATTTCAAATTAAATAAACATGGAATAAGGCGGGTCATATATGACCTAATTTATTTTTGTAGTCAGGATAATAGAAATATTTTCGTTGGTCCTCAGAAGAATATACTAAATAATGTAAGTGACGGGAGAAACTATTTCCCTCGCCAGTATCCCCACTCGAGTGAAACGTTTTGCCCGTAAGTTAAATATTGCGAGTTTTCCTCGCGGGGGAAACGTTGTTTAAATTATTCTTATGCCGACCACCAAAACTATTTGTATTATAATAAATAAAAATATGTCGAATATGATACACTGTAATTCAAAATTACATAATTATTGCTTATGCAGAACATTAAATTTTATGGTTGAAAATATGTCTTGATTTAGTTGTTGAAGTAGTTTTACAGCCTGAGCTCTCAGTATTATTACCGGCAGGAGTTCTAGGCACGTATTGATGGAGCTTCTCCAAGATGTTTATTGTGCCTGCCGTGGTACTGGGGTTCTCTGGAATTATTCCTATGTTTACCTTCATAGGAATAAAAAACAAAATTGGTATATTACAGGACATCATGTGAGCATATTTCTACCGAAATAGTGTCATGGATTTGTAGGCTTTAAATTAATAAAAAGGTGTTTTGGTGAAACATTACCCCATTTAATTAGGGATACTAACTGGTACTGTTTAGGAAGATAATACATGTAAGATCACGTCTTAGAGTTCCAATAATGGCTACTAACAATTTCACTTTTTTCGGAAGACTGCTCGGTGTAGGGGTGCTCGATATGTCGAGTGACTTTGATATTGGACAGGGCGGGCAGATGCTCTACGAGGATACGCTGGACAATAGTGACCATGCGGTGGTGAATGGCCTCGTAATCATTATGTGTGGGGAGGAATGTCGTCAGTGGCATGTCCTGAGCTCGGAGCGTTCGTTCGATGTCTGGCCCGTCGTAGTGCACCCGGTTTCGAACAGCGAAGGCATTAGCCCACACCATCATTTTGTTATGGTGTTTATCGTCCTGGTGCCTCGCTCGCTGTTCCAGCTGGGTGTTGTCCCACACGAAGGCATAACTTGGTACTGGCATCATACAAACACAATCATTAATTAATTGTGACTTCATGCATATATGTTTGGATGTAAAATTGTTATGTACTTGACAATTAGCCTACAGGGCCATTCAAAATTAATAGTTCCTCCCAGAGTCTCCCACAAATCTCAACACTATTTATTTTTATTCGGCAAGATAGTTGTATATATACCAGGCACGCAGTTCTTTGATGCAGGATTTGGAGGGGGGGTTGGATAGCACACTTCGTCTGAAGAATTCTCATCAGAACCACTGATGTCAGTGGACATGGCATAATCTTCATCGCTGTCGTCGTCATCGGGGAAAAACATGCCGGCAATCGTGGCATCATCGTGTGACTTGTTTGTTTGCGTGGGTTCATTGAAGTTTCGCTGAATAAATATATTTTATTTTTCGATTTTATTTTCATATGGCACAAACTGGGGAAGCTTACACGTGACATCCAAGTGTATTTTTATTTAGGATATATCTTTTTAGGTTACCGGACCTATGGACAGCTAACCTATTGGCATGGCGTTGCGTCCGTCGTCCGTCGTCGTCGTCCGTCGTCCACATTTTTATTTTGTTTGTTTACGGGCGAATTTTTATGAAATTTTGCACAAAAGTGCCTAAAAATATTTTGAGAGGGAGGTATTTTTTAAATTTTTTGATTTTCGCGTTTTTCTCAAAATGGCGGCCATTTTTGACGAAAAACAGTCAACTTTGGACTTCGGCGGTCGTTTTCTCAAAATCTGTTCAGTAACTATTTTTTTCTTATTGATACATAACACTCATCATATGCACCCCTATGACATGTATTAGTTTC
This sequence comes from Terebella lapidaria, assembly GCA_949152475.1. Classification (NCBI taxonomy): domain Eukaryota; kingdom Metazoa; phylum Annelida; class Polychaeta; order Terebellida; family Terebellidae; genus Terebella; species Terebella lapidaria. The sequence continues at coordinate 39,828,235 of OX424564.1, forward strand.
GTTGCTTGAAACCTATCCCGGAAATATTATTTTGGGTATGAATATGCAATGCAACAGATCGCACGAAAGGCCCAAATCATAGCCCTTAATGTAGAAACATCTTTGGAATTAATTACGGACATATTTGGAGGACCTTCAATTTTGTCTCACATGACTTTCAATTTGGATTTTAGGCTGACGTCCTAATTTAAAAGTGCATAAAGAAATTTGATTTGAATCGCGAAATAGGAAATTACGGAGATTCATACATGACATCATTTAGATTTTTATTTAGGATAATACCAATATTTTCGATGGCCCCTAGAAAAATGTACTTATGTCATGTATGAGCCACGGTAGGAAGTCATATATTGCAGATGTTTTCTTAGTCTTGAAGTTGACCGTTTTCACGTGATGTTGAGTGATTAATCGGAAGTAATATGTCACCTTTAATGTGTAACTTCCACTTTACATACAAAACGTGGCTTCAGAAGTTACAGAAGAAATTTAATTTCGAGCATTCAGGTATCATACACGTACATGTATATTTTTTTTTACTTTGTCACATTCAACTTGGACTGCAACTGGTCATAATACACCTTCACTGATTATTGCAAGGTCATATATCACATGTGATATAAACTTTTTATCATTTTCAGTCCAGGTAGGGAAGGACTCAGGAAAGTACACGCTTTGCGGTCTCAGAGGACCGTCTGCATGGGTGTATCCCCTGATTCCCCAAAAAGGAAACATGATTCACTTTGACTCGAACTGATAGATAGGCACTATCAGTATCACAATTATAAAATGTATAGATTTCAACCAATTGCCTTGCTTAGAGTAATACATGCTTCTGACCTAAAATATTGGTTTTCACAGGGAATTATAAACTTGAGGAGTAGAATGAATTTCAACTTATTTAATTATAGTAAGATTTGTGATATGTAAATAAATAAATAAACAAACAAACAAACAAACAAATAAATAAATAAATAATCAATGTTCCTGATCTAAGAAACTATTTTTTATTGGTTCCAATCAATTTTGCATTGGCTCTCTGATCTTCAATATTGTAATCGGCGGGGAAAACATTTTGCCCACGCCAGGAAAATATTTCCCCTGTTGGGAGAACTATTTTCGCTCGCATGGAAAATAGTTTACCCCACCAATCACATTAATTTATATATGTACATTTTTTCGAAGTGAACCAATAGAACTTATAACTTGGTTGACCTCGGAAGGATATTTAAATTCATGTAATTAACGGGGTCAACTCCCCGTTAATGTGTTTCCCTCGTGGGGAAATTGTTTTCCTCGCGGAAATAACGTTTCCTCCGCAGGGTAATAATTTCCCTCACGGGGAAAACGTTTTTCCCGCGAGATAAATAGTTCTCATGACGGGGAAAATGTTTTCGTCGCAGGGGAAACATTTACCCCGCGGGCAAAATTGTTTCACTCACAGGGGAAAACTTTCCCCTCGTGAGGGAAACATTTTACTCACTGGGGGAATAGTTTTCCCCGTCCATTTCTTTATTTACTATATTCTTCTGGGGACTAAGAAAAATATTTTTATTATTGTAAATCAAAATCTAAATTATGTCATATACGATTCAGATTTTCAATCTGCACATTGTCAATAGAAAAAGTTGAACTGCGGCAGCGGCGGCGCGACACACCCAAATCCACAGTATCCGCCGATCTTTTTTTTTTTGGAATACAGTAATACGTGAACAATGACACAGTGACACATTTATTGAGGACATTGAACATTTATTGTTTTTACAAGACATACACACAAGTGCAAGTTAACATAGTTAAGTACGCACACATGGTGAAACATAGAAACATACACATATGTGAGGCACATATCCCAGAAATTACGTTTTATGACTACGGTGTAGGTGCTAAGAACTTAAGAAGTCACCAGATTAATCACGTAAAGTCGTTAATTGGGGACCTGGCGTCTATTAGGTTCTGTATTCCTCACATCCCGGCGCCTGTCGGTAGGCCGGCGTCTATTAGAAGTATGAAGCTACGCTGAACTAAGGTAGCAGGAAAAAACATGTTCCCGGGATAGCCATAGTGTATTCCGGTATAAGCCCAAATTTCCGGGATAAGCGTTTCACTGGGATAGGGGTACCGAAGTTTCTGGGATAAGCGTGATTTGCGGGATAAGCGCCTAACACACGTACACCCAGGTGTATCTATAGCATCCAGCCTCCGGCCCTCAGACGGTGTTCACAGGGGACTATAAAGCTTATATCATCCACCATCCACCCCCCCCCCCTCCTCCCTCCCAACTTCGGATATTTTTTATGACCCAACAAGAAATTTTTTTGCTGAAATCCCTTCAAACAAATTGGAAATTTATATGAAATTTTAGTTGACAGGTTCTACATGTGCAAAATCATATTCAATTCATATAATATTTGATAACAACATTGTCTTTGAGATGACAAAAAGTCTTCAGCTTCTGGGACCCGCTCAAGGCCCCGATCCCCCAGAGTTGTGGTTCCTTTTCCTTAGCCCGAACGTCTCCCTTTATGTTACCCATATATTAATCTGCCCGAGTCCCCATTCAAACATTAGTGCATAGACCCCCCCCCCCCCCTCCCGACCCCCTCTACCTCCACCATCATCCACACACACTTAAACTTATTTGGTGACTTTCCGTACCCTTGACCGGGTATCGAATTTTTAGGTGTTAATTGAACGATATTGTAATGTCATGTGCAGTTTGCATGTGCAGTTCTCCACACGTGCAATCGTGCAATGGTGTTGATATTGACCTCCACGTCGGTTTTCCATTCCTTCAGTTCGTCATCAAGTTCCGTCGTGATGGTGTCGATGTTTCGACGGGTCGTCGCCTGGCTTTGCGTGACCCCAAGAGCGTTCAGCACTCGGAACAACTGCAACGATGGCATTGTTATGCAGTACATGAAGGCCTATGTTTATGAATGAACATTTCACATATTTGCAGTATAGTAATCAACCTTGGCACCAATCTGCACGTCACTTTAATAATGTAGCTCCAATAAAAAAGATTCCTGTAATGTTTCGTAATATGAATGTACCTTTGAACTGCATCCGCCTCTCCACAACTGTATCCCCATGATGGCTTGCAGAAAGCGGAACTTCTGTCGTCGACGCGTGAATAACACCACTGCCAGAAGGAATCCCAGTTTGGGAATAATGCCTCTGTTGACAGTACAGAAAAGTACATAATATAATCACCATATAACAATAGTATCAAGAACATTGCTACAAGTCATACAAGTTCCTCCAAAGTACGTACAGCATACCACTGTTTATGAAGTAGTTTCAAAGCAATAAACATCAAGTAGTCAAGTGGAAAATTTGTTATTTTTTGTGCATGAATGAAGATTGAATAATGTGAACTAGTGTGTTTTTTTTTAGCATGTTGATATCTACATTCGTGCTTAAGTTATCATGATTTTTTTTCCGAATTATTTCCCACCAAATTAAACACCTAAATGTGTATTATAGTGAGTATTCATGACGTCACAAAAATATAAATATTTTATTTAGTAATATTTGGACGCAAAATCTGGGTTCGTTACATATATTATCAAAAATGTATTGTTCATATGGCGTCGCAATGAGAAATATACCATAAATATGTAGGGTCCAACATCGCCATAGCAACCATCCCTTAAAAAACTGCCCATAGCAACGACGTTGCTAGGGACCTTTACTCGCAACTAAAACGAGTTATCATGATGATCAGGCATTTATTTCACTTTTTACATGAAACAGATACCCGTTATAATGTTATTGGATCAAATATTATCATATTCCTGAAGTTTGTGCCCATAGCAACCACTGTTGCTAAGGGCAATATTTCGGCCCTTGTCCCCTTGGTGACGTAATCAGGTCATTAAAATGTGATTGGGTTCAATGACAAATGTGGCAAAATAGTTATTAAGACTCATAATGTAAACAAAAGGTGAAATATGACGAGTTATAGGCCTATGTTACTAACTCTCTTACAGTACTGATGTGGCGTCATGAATATCTAATACTTAATAATAAGGTGTCCATTTTGGCGGGAAAGTTCTACACAATGTCACCATAACTTTGGACCAAATTGAGATATCGGCATTCTGTAAAAACTACCTTAATCCATGCGTTGCACTTTTTCACATGTGAAAATGAAGAAACTTCTCATTATCACTGCACCCCTTGGTATATTTTTACGAACCATTCCTGTTTTTATATTGTTTTCTTCGTTCACTAACAAAAAGGTAAACGTCAGCATACACGTTAAAGACGACGGATAGTACACGGTAAATTTACATTTTTGTCCATAAATATGCTTCGTATGATAATCGTATGATATGCTAGGAAATGAATCAATTTACAAATTCAATCAATTTCATAAGCGTCTTGTGCGATTCAAATGCTGTTCATGAGGTAAACAGAATCGTGATGCCACGAGATAGCTGAACGTTTTGTGCGGATCCTGTGACCGCGGCGGTCAGATGCAATAATTTCCATACCGATGACGTGGCGCACATTCATGTTTGCAGCCATCCATTCTTACGCAGAAGGACATGAAAATTTTTCATCATGTTCAGGATATTATGTGAATGACATTGTTACAATGAAGTATTATGATTAACCGGAGAAATCTTAACAATTCATGCCCTAACATTGTTTTCAATCGGTTAATATTTCAAGAGGGTTGATGCATTATCAACCACAGGTAAATATGTGTTCTTCAAATTGCTCTCACAACTTGTCAGATTATTATGTGAAATGTGTACATTTGAATCGTTGATTAAAAATTGGGGGTCGCATTTGTTGGATTTGTTTTAAAAGAGTTCCGAACGAAATCCCCAATATTATGTGAATTTCAAAATGAATTAACAGCCATATAGAAAATCCATACGGTAGAAATTTCCTAAATTTAGTGTACATGTGGAGTGCATTGTATGCATGAAATTAATTAAATAAAAGGTAAGGGTAGGTGCGGAAGGATTTTCGCAATCTGCATTTCAATGCTGCATATCAGACTAGAAATCTTGGTCGCGTTTGCCCTAAAAAACGTCAGAGGTTTAGTTTGGACACTGTATTGTAAATGGGCCTTATTTTCAATATGCCTATAACCCGAGATGCAGAAATTTTTTTAATGCTACCATGGCTGAGGTATACCTTTGGGCGTGTTCACGAGGGTGGATGTCAAGCTGCAAAGTGGTGCAGTTTCTAGAAAAACGATATTGAACACGAGTACTCTCGGATACGGAGCCTCTGAGAGGACATGGAAGAAATATTTTTAGCACATTGTTATTGCGTTCCCTCGCAATATTATCGCGTTCCCTCGCAATAATATTGCGTTCCCTCGCAATATTATCGCGTTCCCTCGCATTCCGGATCGCCTTCCCTCGCGATCTTATTGCGTTCCCTCGCAATCCGGATCGCGTTCCCTCGCAATCCAGATCGCGTTTCCTCGCGATATTATCGCGTTCCCTCGCGATATTATCGCGTTCCCTCGCGATCTTATCGCGTTCCCTCGCATTCTGGATCGCGTTCCCTCGCATTGTGCTGACGCCAATGACTTCTGAGAAGGTTATTCCACAAGATCGCGAGGGAACGCGATCCGGATTGCGAGGGAACGCAATAACATCGCGAGGGAACGCGATCCGGATTGCGAGGGAACGCAATAAGATCGCGAGGGAACGCGATCCGGATTGCGAGGGAACGCAATATTATTGCGAGGGAACGCAATAACTGTATGTCAAAAAATATTTCTTCCATGTCCTTTCAGCGATTCCGTACTCGGACGTATTTCGGGCAATTTTTAAACAACAAAATATTACAGGTAGGTTTGGTTTATTTCCCTGAATGCATACCCATGCATGGTATATATTGATGTTTTATATATCATTGGAAAGGTTATAAAATTCCCTATCTCATGGTGAAGAACATATATATTTCCTGTCATTATTAAGAAGCAGTGAGACTTTTTACCACGTGCACACATATGAACTCACGACTCATCTCAAAGTCATAGTAGGAACAGTCCAAAATATATTTTTATTCCTTTTCATATAGAAGATATTAGGCACAATTGGGGATAAAATAGATTTTCGCGTTAATTGGTAACTAATAACAGCGACCTATGTTCGAGTATATTGAGCCAATATTACAATCGACTTCTCCAGCCGTTGACAGAATAGTTTCGGCAATTTCCGTAATCGTGAAGTAAGTTGAGGCACAATTTGCCTCGATGGCTAAATTGGCGGCCAGTTCAAAGATGAAAAAAACTTTCCAAACGCACACGATTCGACTGAAAACACGCCAAAAGCTGCAAATACTGAACATCCTGCAGTTCAAGAAACCTGCGTTGCAGGTGAATAAATATTACTGATTCTAAATATCCAGACAAACTCATACATTTGACATGCAGTTCACCTTGATGGCAACATATACCTTCGATTCTGCCTCAACTGACGTCACTCACCACGTGACCCAAACTAAAATCGTGATCAGAATCTCCGGCAATTTACGGAAAGGGTGTCTATTTGATTCAATATCTCCAAAACTATTGATTGTAAGTATAAATCGAATTCACTGAAAACTATTCATAATAAACTAAATGAAAAGCACTCTCATCAGCATGCTACTAGGTCTTTAATCGAAATTGCAATGGACGTTATGTTGATCAGAAACTGTAGTCCATACAATACTGCATAGGGATGTCGGTTTATTTCAAACTCTCGGCATATGCCAGTTCAAACAAATGTAACACCTGGTAACCTTCCTGTGCTAAGACCTTGGTCATATATATTTATCATGTATGTGTCGTGCGTACCTTTTTTATATGCCCCATGTAAAGTGACACGCACGCGGCCTTATTCTGGAAGAGCACACCAAAGGGTGAGCACTTCGATTGGAATGGTGTGTTCGATAAATTGCTGCTGACTGCATAGTGTGCGGGCTATATTTACAACTATGATATACTAACTGTTACATGCACAACATTGAATTTCGATGGTTGCAATGTTGACTAATCTGTACATCGTTCACGATACTTCAGAAATGATCGAACGCAGCGTTTCGGAGGAAAATCATATGCATCTGTAATGTGTGGTTTTGACCTCTGTATTATGAATTAGCACAGCGTTCGATATTGGGTTATAACCCAATTGTCCCCTGGGCTTTGTATAGACGTGTGCAACTTGCAATCTTGAGGGCATACTCACGATGAAGTAGACAATTTACACTCATGGGACTGATGATGGGTAACATGCAAACTGCTATTAAAAGCTATCAAATTACCTATTCAACACAAACAGAAACCATTGCCATATGTAGGTTCATATAGGCGTACAGCACAGTATGTGTAACTGCACCGAGCGTGTGGCCGAGTGGATGAAACTCCTGGCTCTTGGAACTACATGTAAAATAGGTTGAAAGTGTTGGGGGTCTCGGGTTCGCGCCCTGGGCCGGCACAGGTATAAGGGGGGTTTTGATCATTATGGTGAACATTTCTTTAACGTTACAAATTTGTCACCAACGTGAAGCTGTCAAATACAAGCCTTTGCATTCTCACAATACACGTGAGTGGAATGAAAAAAATAATTTGTCAAAAACTTGTCATTCTAACAGATTTCTGGGTAGTATTCCGGATGAACACGTTTTTGACACGAGTAAAGTTGGCGTTGTAATCGTCATATTGACAACTTCTATGTCGTCATGCAGTGCAACAAACTGACACCCTTTTTATGTTGAACATCATGCATATGGAAGGACACTTGCAGTACATGCTTGACAGCACAATTATTACTTGATACGTCGTCAAGTGCATTCGACGCAGTTTTTACTTTGGGCAGAGTTGTTATGGACTTTTGCGTCCGCGCAATGCATGGCCCATCACTCGTAGAAATTCATATCATTCGATATTGCTCTATAATAGTAATTATTCCAAATTTACATGTATGGATGACGAGGATTTGACGAGTATATGGTTGTCAAGTTTCGTCGCTGACAAGGCTAAACTGCTTTGTTTTCGAGCAGTCAAATTGACAGTCCAAAACTTGTCATTTTGACAATTTCATGACGAGGTTTATTTTTTTAGAGTGGTTGCCCATTTTGTAACAGTAAATGAAGGATTCATCACTATGTAATATAATAAATGACGATGTTGTGTACGTTTTCAAGACATATAGGCCTAGGAAGAAATTCATACTTCTTATATTGAGACCTGACAACTGTGGGTTGCATATAGGCCTACACTGAAAAAGTTACCTCGTCTTAAACTCGTCATTATGACAAACTTATGGGTTGTCTTCCCAATAAACACGTTTTTGACAAGGGTAAAGTCAGCGTTGTCAAAGAACTCGTGACATTGACAACTTTTATGTCGTCATGCAGTGACACATACTGACACCATTTTTATGTTCAACATCAGGCATATCAAATCAGACTTGCAGTATGGTTACAGCACAAGTACTTGATACGTCGTCAAGTCCATTTGACCCAGTTTTGACTTCGGGCAGAGTTGCTCTGGACTCCGTGCAATGCGTGTGTCATCCTCGTAGAAATTCATATGATTTGATATTGCTGTAATAGTAATTATTCCAGATTTGCATACTATCAATGACGAGGATTTGACGATTTTATAGGGTTGTCAAATTTAGTCGCCGACAAGGCTACAGTGCTCCGGTTTGACACAGTCAAATTGACAATCGAAAACTTGTCATTTTGACAATTTTATGACGAGTTCATTTTTTCAGTCGTTTTATATATGTTTGTACTAGTAACTTACCCATCTAAGTCATCTCCGTTAGCTTTGTTACACAGAGCTGCCTTGAAGGTGGCGAATAACAGGGGCATATCAGTACGGATTGGACCCAGGATATTATCCCAATTGAAGTCTTCAATGGAGTTCTTGGTGAGCGGGGGGAAGGATGCATTCCTGCAGAACTGACGAATTTCTTTCCGCATCAACATGTTATGAACGTCAATGAAATCCCTCTGCGCTGTTACTGACTTAGTAGCTAAAGTAATCAGCGCCCTACGGGTATGTCCCTGCCGCAACAAAGCGGCCACTCTGGGTAAATGGGACTTCCTTCCTACTCCTTCCGTTTTTTGTCGTTTTGTATCTTTCTTCCCATTCTTCCGTGCACGTGTTTTGACAATGGGGCTTATGGCCTTCCTCAACACAGATAAACATGCACGACAAATATATTCTCCCTCTTGAATTTGACAGTTTCTTTGTAGGAGTGCGTCCCGTATAGATATCTGTGTGTTAGGTAGTTTGGCCCTCAACGTATATCTGTCCGAGGGCTCGGTGATAACTTTGCACTTAATGCATAGCGCTTCCATGATTCCTCAGTCATGTAGGCCTAATGGCTGCTGTCAGTGTGACGTGGCTGTTTTACACAATGTACAGGATGTCATGTAATCCCACAATCCCTTGTAGACCTACCTAGAATGTTCTTTTCTTCTTTATGAAGCGACATCTATGAATGAGATTGTAACCTTGGTTGCGTCATGACAAGTATTTAGATATCCATACTAATAACAATTTCGATTAATAAATATGGAACTAATGTCAACATTACATATAATATATGAGATCGTGAGTATATTAATCATATTAATCATATGTCCCTTCGCTACTAATTTAAAGGGGAAACAGGAATTTAACTTTACACAGAAATATATAACACTTCTGTCCTAATTACTAATTCATGGTGAATGTAATGACAATGCAACATGCATTTCATCGTAGGCTATATGGAATAGTATTACAGGAGCTGCTACCTTTATTGATGTTAAACATTGAAAATCGCCCATTTACTCAAGTGTCTGTGTTGCATGTTGTTTTCAGCATAAATTCAGTGTAATTTGGACAAGAAAGGGTAAGATTCATGGAAATTTCCTATATTGGGGTGAGGATACAATATGGTTTTAGAGTTGTGACTATGGTCTAATTTTGTAACTTTATTAGTGATTTAAATTTTGGATCATTTATAGGTTGCTAAAACACGTCTGTGTTATAGTGGTACGTTATGACTGCTTCCTGCACGTTGGTTACATTCGCAACTTTTTACCATGTCGGTAGTTTGTCCTTCGGCCTTCGGGTCTTTCCGTGAACATACGGGTGTTGTACCTGACAGCCATGGAAAACATGTTTGTGAGGTTTCTTCGTAACTTCGACAAGTTTCCAAGCTGTTGTGGATTTGGAGTGCATTAAGATCTGGTATGTCTTGTGGGGTATTTGTTGGTGTTCTCACATAATTTTAGAACTTATGTTGTCAGTTTATGTCATTTTGTCTCCGATTTATCACGCCTGTGACATACAGTTGGCGTCAGGCCCTGTACTACAGTCCTGGGCCTGTATTCTGGCTAGATTAGGTCATAATGCGAACAAATAGTAATGCTAGTAAAGCTCACTGATGAGTTGCGCTCGGATGCACCGAAATGTTTGAGCAAGTAAGTAAATCTCTTATTGTATTCCTCTCGCAGAAAGTACAGTCGTAAATACATGTTATTACTTATTAAAGTGATATTGGCAGTAAGTTCCTGATCGAACGAAGAAAACAGAACCGTTATATATCTGTACTTGTATGCCCAAACAGACGCTCCTTTATAATAGATTTCGTTGCGAGTTTCTGTGGAGACATTTTGAGTTTACATTACCACCATTCTCGGTGCTTTGTATCCCATGATGCAGTGCAATTCCAGCTTACTCGTATATGTTCGAGCCAATCGAGCGTGAAATAGGTTAAGTCAGAGGGGCCCAAGTATCATATCCTGCGCCTTCCTTTATATTCAATAAGGATTAAAAAGGTGCGAGATTAAATGGTTTGTTTTCAGTGGACGAGTAGTATTAAGGAGCAGTGTACCGTACTTGGGCCGTCAGAGGTAACTCTGAGTGGCGCACAAAACAAAAGAAAAGCGAGTGCTAGAACTGTCATATGCTTGATTTATCCATCTGATCAAGCAAAATTTGTTTTGTAACCTATTTTTCTGAGACCACAGGCATATATGTAATTGTATTGGAAAAAATAGTTTTCCTGCCAATATCACTTTAAACGGGCACACAACGAAACGTACATGCCAACAGCAGCTTGTTCGTCACGTTGAAGGTACAAACATGTGTTTGCCTGACGCGTGAAAGAGTGATAATAGTAGGTTCATTTCCGTGGATACCGTGATCAGTTTCCTCCTACCTTTTTTTTATTATTGAATCGACTACCTGGGCTATTTTGTCAAAAAATGCACCTAGCTCCTATGCACCTCTGGAATTTTACGGCTAACTCTGCTAGAGCCTAAAATCCAAAATGGCCGCCATCGCCATTTTGAAATGTGTAATATCCAATATCTCTATGGCTGAATCAGCTATAATGATGAACAAACCATCATTTTGCACTGACTTCAGCATGATAAAGCCATTGGAATAGTTATTTTTGAGTTTCAGATTCATTCCAGACTCGAAGTTCAAGATGACCGCCAACTCAGATTCGAAAAAAGACCTAATTTGGCACGACCTGCCAAAATGAGCTAATATACGGCTGGATTTGGATTGAGATGTCATATTTTACTAGCAATTCAAGATAGCCACCATCCGCAATATTGACTATTAGTTAGGTAAAAAAGATGCTCAATGCTGGCAGAAAGTATGAAAATTTGTCCCTGGGGGGTTATGGGTATGCTGAATCCGAACTGAATGGGAACCACGTCGTCAGAGCAAGGAATCCCACTCATAACGGCCTTTATTTCAATAGGACCGCCATCGAAAACTCCAAAATCATGTTTTGGGCTATAACTCAGCTTCTATTGCAGGTAGAGACATGGTTTTGGTGTCTATACACATGTTTTCGAAACTGGGGAAGCCAATTGTGTCATTGCTGAATACATGTGACAGTTGGTTGCCTCAGAAATTCAAAATGGCTAGCAATGAAACCTGCGAAAAGCACATTTTCTGCCATGGTGTGACTGTTACCAGTGTGCATGTAAATCCTAAAGAGGACTAGACTGAGGTTGGAAGCAATTTTATTCCCATATACCAAGCTCGAAGCATAAGAATTATTTCACAGAAATAGGGTTAAGATGGATTCTTTGAGTTCCTTTATATATTACCCTATAATGAACACGATGCTCGCTCGCCGTCGGTTGAATATATCACCTCTTTGGACATTTGACATAGTAAGATGATGGATAATGCATAAAAATCAGTATTCATGGTCTGCAGTAGCCAACACTATTAGTTGTGCATGAAATGCAACACTTTTTCCCTTCACGGAAATCAGGGAAATCCATGATGGTTTACAAACCAACAGATAGTTTCTGAATTTAAGAAATACCTTTGCATAAATTACCAGTGATGATAAAACTACACAATCCAATGACAGATCAGTACATATTTCCCTTCCATTTCCCTTCCATTGCATTGGGATCAAGGCACCATACAATGCCATTAATGTTTAATTATATTATGTCTTTGAATATGACTATAATGTGTGCAAATCAAACTGGTACAAAAATCCAAATGGAGGATGTGTATGTAAATCAAAATGTTTTTAATCTTGTAGAAGTTGACTTAAAGTTAAAACAATGTAACAAAGTTGAATGGCTCGCATATGTGCAAAGTAAACCTAAATTACGAACTTATTGTACATTCAAGCAAGAATTATTGGCTGAAAGTTATATTAATAATCATATACAAAAACGAAAGAGATCACTGTTAGCTCAGTTTGGGTTGGGCATTTTGCCTTTGCATATAGAAACTGGTAGATTTGTAAATACTCCTGTAGAAAATAGAATATGTAAATTTTGTGACCAAAATGAAATAGAAGATGAATTTCACTTGTAATATCTTGTAAATTGTACATAGAGTTACGTTGTCTTTTGTATGATAAGGCCTCCGGGATTGTACCAAATTTTCAAGTTTTAGACGAAAATCATAAATTTAAAGTAATATTACAAAAGTGTCAAAAGTACCTGTCAAATTATATAGATTCAGCATACGAAATGAGACGAAGATTTCTGTATAAATGAGTGAAGATTTAGTTTTATTTAATCGTTTGGTTTTATTTTACATGTCCTGCCTGTGTTTGTTTGGTTTTATTGTACATGTCCTGCCTGTTTGTTTGTTTGTTTGTTTGTTTGTTTGTTTGTTTGTTCACATTATGAAAGTGACTAATAAGCCTTATGAGGCTGGGTGTATCATGATGTTTTTGTTGTACGAATGTGTTTAAATACACTAGTCACTATAATAAACGAATACAATACAATACAAAATATATTATTTTTTGTTTGTTTTGTGAGCTGCCTTAAACATGGGAAGTATTTCCGGCCTCAGTGTCAAGACTCACCAATTTTGTTCTGCATGGCAAATGAAGCATGAGTTAACAAAGTTTGCCCATGAAGGGGGATTACGGTGTCCATCTCCATATCTTTACCAAATGTTTACGCCCACCCTCTAACACAAAATCCTGGATCCTCCCATGTAGGTGTACTGATTGCCAATGCTTCTGGCCAGTTTTCTCGTCAAGAGTTTCTCGCCTAATACTGAACTAACTTGTTTATTTCATCACCATGATTGTCAAGCTCGTGCCACAAAATTGCTGACGAAAGCCTGTCATAGTACGATACCATAGTATGATATCGTACCAAGTCATAGTACGATACCATTTAGCATCACAAACATATCAGTTACAACAATGTGAGACGAGTAAATAAAATGTTAATATATGTACATTATACATACAAACTTGACACTGCTGTTTAAACCATCAGATTTTTAATATTCATCATCTTTATCAAACTGTGAACATTTCTCAACGAACAGACACGGCCTTTTTGTTCTGAACATCAATATATACTTCTTGGAAGGAATAACTCATTTTGTATCATTTTGTATTTCCCTCGTAATAGCCGGAAACAAATTGAAGCTACAAACCTTCCGCCATCTTGGTATAGCCATACAGATGTCTATAGGGTTATACGGTTCGGAGTGTGTACATGCAAAAAGGTCTTGCTGCATGCTGGTGACAGATTTTGTGTACCAGGGTGTGATGACATCCATAAAATTTCGTGAATGCAGCTATTGGTCTTGGTAAAAAATATCCTAGTCGCATATTTTGGAATTCACGACGGTTGCCACATCTTCCCGGAACATCTGGTCTCACCTCCTCATGATATTATTTGATACAATTTTAGCAAATTTGCCTGATACTGGACTTTGAGCTCGGATAACGGACTCGGGTTTGTTCGCTCGGAATGCTTTGTATTAATTGGTTCCATGTTTAATCATAATTATTCGACCACCAAACTCCACAAAGCAATTGTCAATCAGAAAATCAGCCATATTCACAACATCGGTTTCTGTATATTTATATGGAGCATCAGAATCATCTTTAACAAAATAAGCTCTATTATGTTTGAATACAATATACTGATAAGGACGTTGCCCTTTTTGGAAAAGCTGAGACTTTAGATCTGAATGAGCTATTGTGGTGTAGAAGGTGGAAAAATCGAATGTTTTTATAGACGTAACTCTAGAAAGTGTATGAGCATGTAGATATTCCATCAAAGATTTGAAGTTTTTCAATATCCAAATCTGGTTTATGCCACTTCCAGAATAGAAAGCCTCACAGTATTTCTGGAGACTGCGTTCAATCTTGGACAATATCAGTGATAGTATTACCACATACAATCAAATACTAGTATTTGAGGTCTGAAACATTCATTATAGACATTGATGGAAAACACTGATAAGCAATGATAATATTGTGTCTGTTATTCCAATACATATGCTGGGAAATATTGATGAAACGGAAGTATTGGGAAACACCCACGCGGTCGTCATTGACCAGAGAACGTCTGATTTGATCACGACCCAAAACACTTTTGAAAGCAGATTACACTGCTATACTGTGCTATACTATGCTATAAGTGTTTCAAAATTAGTCATATGAATGAGTATTAACATATATCAACCGACCTATACTCTCGACCATTGCAGTATGTTAGGCCTATATAACATGTAAAAACCCATACACCATGCGACCTATCGAACAAAGGCAACGGTCTGAAAAATGGTTTCTTCGGAAGTGCAAACGAAATATTTTTTTTAAAAACAAACCAAAAGTCTTTGACGATGAATTTGTACGTACAGTGCTATTAACATAAACAAAATGTAAAGACGTAAATGTTCATAACATCACAAAGACATTCTGTCACATAATGTGAACCAAGAAAGGTTTTTAATCCGGTGACATATGTGCTCGGATATTGATTTTGTCTGTCAATTTTAAAGATCATACATCGTTATTCGAACGCATTTGCTCATACTTTATAACATTTATCGATTACGAATGATTTCAAGCGTTTTGAAAAGTTTGTTATAATTTATATCATGAACATATTTATTTCGTGAAGGGTTTTTTTATGGTCTACATCCTCCGTGGAACAACAACATTGATTTTCCCGTGAAGTCGGTCATTCACTGAAAGACTGCTTATGATATAAGTACATCAATTTGACTAGACGAAGTGTATATGCATGCATGAATGCGTGTACACATGCATGTCTGCACGTACATACTTTTAGGAGAGACGTCAGATGATTACTTATTTTGAAGAAGGGAAAGTACGAAGACCGATATAATTTGATTTTGTTGTGGAATTGAAATAGTTGGCAATACACTGCACACTGACGTGTGTGGATTAGCCTCAATAAATGAAATCGCTTGTGACAAAGAATCGAATCTTGAATGGCATGTATTCTATTGGAAATTGATCTGTATAGTAAACCATCAAATGTGTGACCTCCTACTTTCCTTGCTATGATGAAATGGAGAAATGAACCATCTCCCATGATACACAAGCTGCTGGTGTCGATGTTGTTGTCTGAACTAGAGGAGTCAATTTGGGCCGCTTAGTATTGAATGTGAATGTTTGAATGTGAGATGAAGTAACTGAAATGTGTTCTGATATAACAGTCATGACGCGATGTCAATAGGTGCATGTTCTGGACATGTATGAATACACGGTTATGATAAATCATTGTAGGATTTCATCGAAGCTAGACTTCGTTTTCAGTAAATTTATTTCCCACTGTATAATCACATCGCCTGTTGCACCGTGTTCTGATGCATGTCGTCTAAACAATGGCTTTGAAAGTTATTGTAGCAACTCATATCTATTATTTTTTTTTTTTAAAGTTTTCAATATCAACTTCGTGGCCTTTTGGTTTGTGATTGGGTACTGAAAATCATTGTACCAACTCATCTCCACCGTTGTTTGAAACAAAACATTTTTTAGTCCTTTTTAGGTTACCGTGCCTCTGGTTTGATTAGCATCTATTAGCATGGCATGGATTCGTCATCTGTCCGGCCAGCGTGAACAATTTTATCTTCAAAGTTTACGGTCGAATTTTCGTGCCATTTCCAGGCCCACAAAAACTCACCCTTGGAAACAAATTTTCGGAGCCAGTTTTTGTTTTCCATTCATAATGGGAGCTGCCACAACTTTACTCCTAGAATGCTTGAAGATGATACTTAGTTATCAACACATTAATATGTGAAATCATGTATGGCGATTTGTGTGGTGACCTTGAATTTGACGTTGGGCGACCTTGAAAGGTCAAAGCAGCCATTTTTGAGTAAAACTGTCCATATTTACACTTTGTCTTTTCTCAAAATTGTTTTTATCACTTTTGACATGTTTATTTCAGAACATGATAATTGGGATACTTTGTGTTCCATTAAAAGATTGAACGCTTTAAATTTCTCATAAGGTCCAATGCCCAATGCAGAGATCATAAAGGTCCAAAATCTGATGGCATGATACCCACAAATTGGCCTCTGGGGACAAATCGCTTGCACATATACCTCGTGTTTGTAATGTAAGCATATAGGAAGTCGTATATGGAACATCTTTTGTTGACCTTGCACTTGACCTAAGATGACCTTGAGTGGTAATTTTTTAGGTAACATTCGACGTGAATAATGTAAATTCACCAAAGCAGAGTTCTTGTAGATGAAGATTACGTTTGCATTTTGAGCATATAGACAGTCGCATCACATTGAAACTCACCTTTAGTGAATTTAATATGCCAAAGCAGTGATTTTACTGAAGAAAGATTTGTGACTAACACTGTAAATTTTTCCGGCAACAGTTCTTAGACCTTTCGCTAATTTTTGGTCATCAAGTGATAAAGCAATTTTATCTTAACAACAACCGGTAATGACCTTTGCAACTCGAAGTGGTGAATGATAAAATGTTATTTGGAATTTAAAGCGGTCGACCTTTGGAAGACAACTAAAGGAAAAGACATCTCGAAATTGCCCTGGAGCAAAACAGATCAGTGGTCTGTGAGACACCGCCAGTAAACGCTTCAAACGTGAACCTAACACATATAGCTCGATGGACAGCTCCCCTTCACCTTGTTGCACTAATCCTATCCTCAGCTTCACCCCGCCCGACGTCCTCTATGTGCGGCGCCGTGGCCTGTATCGCATCCCCTTCCCAGATCACGACTCCCCACCACGCCGGCCTTATAGGGAGGGCTCCGTGGCAGTCGCACCTGTCGGGTAGCAACACCGGGTGTTCTTAACTGGACAAATGGATTCCTTGATCACTTAGCGGCTTTTGGATTTTCGACTCGTGGTCAATTTATGCTGTTTCGTGACTTTCAAATGAGCTCGCAACGCATGTAATTTATTCACCAGTGAACCCATCAAATAACTGCAATACTTTCTTTCCGTTCTGTAAATGTAGCCGGATACAATTGACGATATCTGGTTAGCATTTATCAATTCATTTTCAGTTGCGAGAAAACCTGAAAATTAATATCATGCACGTTTTATATATATATATATATATATAAAACCAAGTGTGCTAATACAATATCAAATTGCATACTTTCATTGGATATGTGTCGGATGAAAGGCCTTTTACTATCGACCAAGAGACGAGAAGACCAGTTTTACACTTTTAAATTAAAATGTAGTGTTTTCGGTAGGATGTTTACGAATTGATGATAACGATATAGAGATCCCAGGGCACCCACACCAGACGGTAACCGATTTTACTGATGACATGGCGTCAGTTTTCAATCGTTCCTCGACTGGAGCGACTATCTATTCGATCCACTTCACGTCTCAGGACTCCTCTGGTCTAGTGAACTCTACAGGGGAACTCGAGGAGACATATTTCTACTACACGGGTTACACGTGCGGGAATACAACTGTGTTCTCATTCAGGGATTACTTCCTGTACTGTACCCGGGAGTTTGAGGTGATCAACAGTCTGAAGGTGTACGGACTGCCGATGTTCGTGGTGCTGGGTAGTGTGGGGAACATGCTGACGGTGGCGGGACTGACTCGCAAGCACATGCTACAGACGTCAATGAGTTTCTATCTGACGGCTCTGATGATTGTACACACGCTGGTGCTTTACCTCGGCTGTGGCCTTGACTGGATCAGCTACGTCGTCGACACGGCGCATGTGGCCCACTTCGCCGACTGGTCTTGTAAAATCTTCCACTTCTCGTTCAATGTTGTACGGTATGCGGCCTGGTGGATCCTCCTTTCCATGACAGTTGACTGCTACCTGCGCCTGTGGTGTCCTGGACGCTCACAGTACATGTGTACGCTCTTCATAGCACAGTTCGCGACTGTCGCGATATTCGTGATGTTGGTGTCGATCCATGTGCACGTGATGTGGACATACGAGTTATCAAAAGGGATATGTACGCTGGACCAACGCCGGGATTTTGAGACTGTGGTGTGGCCATGGGTCTCGGCCTTTCTCTCAAACTACACACCTATCGTGCTAGTGACTGCGGCCGTCACAATGCTCTTAATAGGTTCAATCTGTGTAAGTCATCAGGGCCAGGAGCAGTCCTCCCACACAACACAACTGACCCGGGTGACTCTAGGGCTGGCTGTCTTCTTCCTGAGTCACGCCGTCCCAACAGTGGCCATGAACTTCGTGGACCGCTCCAGCCCATCGTGGCAGAGAAGCCATTACCTCTCTGACTGGGACAGGTACGCCCGCTACCTCCTGGTACAGGTTTTATTCTCCACCATGGAGTGCCTCTACAGCTCCACAGCCTGGCTCGTCCTCTTCCTCTTCTTGCCGGCCCTGCGCAGGGAGTGTCGGGAGTTTATCTGCTGTGGTGCCAAGTGTGGCGCCTCTCGGCGGCGTCAGGAGGAGTTTAGCTCTGTAGAGGCGTGGCGCCAGCTCCTCAACAGCCCCGACGCGGCATTAACACCAATAGTCACTCGTGTGTGACCAGTCGAGTCAACACTGAGCCAATCCTAGTGAGATCTAGCAAAAGAGGAAAGCAGGCTCAGTGGAGTGTTATCGTGTTCAAATTTGAAAACGTCGGATGTTCGTATACCATCTCTGTACAACACATCATTGCATTGCGATGTGCATGCTCACACGCTCAACGATGACATCGCAAGATATTATGCAGGAAGTCATACGTTGAAACGGATTTTCATGGGACATTGTTTTTCTTTTTCACCCGGTTTATTAAGCATGCAATGACAATGGCTAAATCGTTTTAGTTTGCTATTGTCTAATCTGGTTGTGTTGGCGGTAAAATGATAAAATACACAAAACTCTGTACTCAACTTTATTTTAAAATGAACGACATCTGAAAAACAATGAAACACAGATACGGAATTGTTGGAACTGCACATGACTGATTCAAATCCTACCTTTCTGGCCGGAGTCTGAGAGTTGTGGTACAGGGAGTGTATTCTAAGGGACGACCATTGGATCTTGGTGTTCCCCAGGGCTCGGTTTTGGGCCCTGTGATGTTCACTATGTATTCTGCCCCGACTGTGGATATCGCTCGCACGCATCGCCTGCAAATTCATCTGTATGCAGACGACACGCAGCTTTACATCTGTTTTCACTCGGATGAGTTATCTCTAACTATTGCACGTGTGGAAAAATGCGTGTCGGAGATCAAAGCTTGGTTTGTGGCACATAAACTCAAGCTGAACTATGACAATACAGTGATCATGGAGATGTTCTCTTCACGTTCAACATCAGCTATCGGTGATGTGTGCGTCAGGTTCGGTAACAAGTGCATCACTCTGTCCACTAGTGCCAGGAATCTGGGTGTCCTTATGGACCAACATCTCAACACGCAAGAGCACGTCAAAAACGTGTGTAGGTCAGCCTATGCTCAGTTGAGGAGGATTGCCCATGTTCGCCGTTTCATACCACAGACAACAGCTGTTACATTGGTGCATGCTTTCTTCAGCAGTCGGCTCGACTACTGCAATGCAGTTATGTACGGTCTTCCAAACTACTGCATCTCACAATTACAACGTGTTCAGAACTCAGCTGCTTGTGTTGTGAAACGGACCCGCAAGTACGACCACATCAGGCCCATCCTTCATGAACTAAACTGGCTTCCGGTAAAACAAAATCCTGATGATGACCTACCGGGCCCTCCACGGATTAGCACCAGAATATATATCAGAATTGGTGATGCCCTACATGCCAGCCCGCAGTCTGCGCTCCGCACAAGGCAACTTGCTGGTCGTCCCATCTTCAAGGCCCCTTTCTTTCAGAGAAAGACGGTTCGCCCATGCAGCACCGAAACTATGGAATGACCTGCCTCTCCACCTGCGTAACGTCCGGTCCCTGGCCCAGTTTAGATGTCAACTTAAAACTCACCTATTCACTAAGACATTTTCCATTTGAAATTGTTTTTTCCAGTTGTCTATAACTATATTTGTAACCTTATCTATATTGCCAAGCGCAGTGAATGCATTTTATGCAGATACCAGCGCTATATAAGCTTTTATTATTATTATATATAGACAATATTACCTGATTCTTCCAGTATGTGACCTGATATTTGCCCGAGATCCTCAGTATTAGCCCGAGGCCGAAAGCCGGGATCATAGTGCGTGGGCCAAATCAACTTTTCATACCATTTTCAGGGACCCAGGGGGGACCTATATTTTCTGAAAGTCCTGAGTCTGTAGTTCATGAAAATAATGGGGGGCCATTTTTAAAATGATGCTTTGGGTGATTTTTTGGTTGCCATAGCAACAGTATGGGTGGGGATATTTAAAATATGCACCGACTGCAAATAACCATTCCTCAGAGCCTATATTGTATATTTTATGAAAATTTACATCCATTTTGATAGATTTGAAGATGCTCTATCCGACAAGATAGTTTTCATGACCTGCCAATACATAGTTGTCATGGTAACCTGCATGGCAACGAAAAAAATGTTTTTATCATCGAAGTTTCACACAACTTATTTAAATATTTTTATTCTGAAATGTAAAAAAAAATCAATAAATATTTGTTTTATTGAATTGTCCATGCACAATGAACTCATGACAATAAAATAAAACACCAGGATAACTTATGTCATGCCTCGGTATCTATGGTTACATATTGAACTTCCATATAGTATAAGGGTGTCAAAAATCGTTCAATTTGATAATGGTGGGGCAGACAGATATAGACATCTGAAAGGATTGTGGTAACAGCATTAAAATGGACATAAATGATGCCAATGACACATGGTTTCATTTTGGGTTTAGGGCCATGCCGGATTTTTCATTATTCCGGAATTATGACGAAAAATTCAAGATGGCTGCCATGCTTGTCGTTAAATCAAGTTATTGCAATATCTCAGCTAATAATTGCAGTAAGATGATAAGTAATGGGTTCATTCCTATGTTTTCAGGCACGCAGAAGTCGATGCTAGGGTCTGTTTCACACTAAAAGCAAAATTCGTCATTTTTTGTTGGAAATGAGTGGAAAAATCCAAGTTGGTGAACACAATTCGCAGTCACATTACGATGTTGCGATATCCCAGCCAGTATTTGCACTAAGATAATGTATAGCAGGTCTATTTGTATGTTTTTTTACATGCACAAGCCGGGATCAAGGGCAAATATCGGGGCACATGCTGGAAAAAACAGGCGATGTTGTGTTTATTATATACCATGGAAATAATAACGTGAACGACAACAGGACACGTGCATGTGTTGTTGTGGCAACGTCATTCGATGCGCATGAGCGAGTGCTGATAGCTGGCAGGATACCGGCCAGTATTTGCCCTGATATTTGCCCTCGTATTTGCCCGCTTAGCGTTGTTATCGTACAGGGCACAAGCAGGGTTATGCGGACGAATAACATCGCAGGTATATAATAAATATTATTATTATCTGTAGTTTCGTTTTGGATTATCCAATCAACTTGAAATTTTGCCTGTGCCTAATGGTTGTCAAGCAATTTAAAATTGAGGTAGATTGGAAACTTGATTCGTCGTGCAGGTAAAAGTCTAACACTTGGTGAAAGGTTGTGGCTCTATTGCCACATACGGCATGTGAATTACAGTAGTTGTACCATTCAAATGCATGCAAATATCCCCAAAAATCATGTTTCACAGTTACAGGAACTTGACTGTACCACTGAGCACTGCTAGAGAAACGTCAAATCTTTATACCTTATGACGTGTGGTCCAATCTTACCATGAACTCAATACTTTAGGACGTCTGGTCCAATCTTACCATGAACTCTATACCTTATAACGTCTGGTCCAATCTTACCATGAACTCAATACTTTAGGACGTCTGGTCCAATCTTACCATGAACTCAATACCTTATGACGTGTGGTCCAATCTTACCATGAACTCTATACCTTATAACGTGTGTTCCAATCTTACCATAGACCCCATACCTTATGACGTGCGGTCCAATCTTACCATGAACTCTATACCTTTTGACGGATGGTCCAATCTTACCATGAACTCTATACGTTATGACGTGTGGTCCAATCTTACCATGAACTCAATACCTTATGACGTGTGGTCCAATCTTACCATGAACTCTACCTTATGACGTGTGGTCTAATCTTACCATGAGCTCAATACCTTATGACGTGTGGTCTAATCTTACCATGAACTCTATACCTTATAACGTGTGGTCCAATCTTACCATGAACTCAATACCTTATGACGTGTGGTCCAATCTTACCATGAACTCCATACCGTATGACGGGTGGTCCAATCTTACCATGAATTCTATACCTTATAACGTGTGGTCCAATCTTACCATGAACTCAATACCTTATAACGTGTGGTCCAATCTTACCATGAACTCAATACCTTGTAACGTGTGGTCCAATCTTACCATGAACTCTATACCTTATAACGTGTGGTCCAATCTTACCATGAACTCTATACCTTTTGACGGGTGGTCCAATCTTACCATGAACTCTATACCTTATAACGTGTGGTCCAATCTTACCATGAACTCTATACCTTATGACGGGTGGTCCAATCTTACCATGAACTCTATACCTTATGACGTGTGGTCCAATCTTACCATGAACTCTATACCTTATGACGTGTGGTCTAATCTTACCATGAACTCTATACCTTATGACGTGTGGTCCAATCTTACCATGAACTCTATACCTTATGACGTGTGGTCTAATCTTACCATGAACTCTATACCTTATGACGGGTGGTCCAATCTTACCATGAACTCTATACCTTATGACGGGTGGTCCAATCTTACCATGAACTCTATACCTTATGACGTGTGGTCTAATCTTACCATGAACTCTATACCTTATGACGTGTGTTCCAATCTTACCATGAACTCTATACCTTATGACGTGTGTTCCAATCTTACCATGAACTCTATACCTTATGACGTGTGGTCCAATCTTACCATGAACTCTATACCTTATAACGTGTGGTCCAATCTTACCATGAACTCTATACCTTATAACGTGTGGTCCAATCTTACCATGAACTCTATACCTTATGACGTGTGGTCCAATCTTACCATGAACTCTATACCTTATGACGTGTGGTCTAATCTTACCATGAACTCTATACCTTATGACGTGTGTTCCAATCTTACCATGAACTCTATACCTTATGACGTGTGTTCCAATCTTACCATAAACTCTATACCTTATGACGTGTGGTCCAATCTTACCATGAACTCTATACCTTATAACGTGTGGTCCAATCTTACCATGAACTCTATACCTTATGACGTGTGGTCCAATCTTACCATGAACTCTATACCTTATAACGTGTGGTCCAATCTTACCATGAACTCTATACCTTATGACGTGTGGTCCAATCTTACCATGAACTCTATACGTTATGACGGGTGGTCCAATCTTACCATGAACACTATACCTTATAACGTGTGGTCCAATCTTACCATGAACTCTATACCTTATAACGTGTGGTCCAATCTTACCATGAACTCTATACCTTATAACGTGTGGTCCAATCTTACCATGAACTCTATACCTTATGACGTGTGGTCCAATCTTACCATGAACTCTATACCTTATAACGTGTGGTCCAATCTTACCATGAACTCTATACCTTATGACGTGTGGTCCAATCTTACCATGAACTCTATACCTTATAACGTGTGGTCCAATCTTACCATGAACTCTATACCTTATGACGTGTGGTCCAATCTTACCATGAACTCTATACGTTATGACGGGTGGTCCAATCTTACCATGAACTCTATACCTTATAACGTGTGGTCCAATCTTACCATGAACTCTATACCTTATAACGTGTGGTCCAATCTTACCATGAACTCTATACCTTATAACGTGTGGTCCAATCTTACCATGAACTCTATACCTTATAACGTGTGGTCCAATCTTACCATGAACTCTATACCTTATAACGTGTGGTCCAATCTTACCATGAACTCTATACCTTATAACGTGTGGTCCAATCTTACCATGAACTCTATACCTTATAACGTGTGGTCCAATCTTACCATGAACTCTATACGTTATGACGGGTGGTCCAATCTTACCATGAACTCTATACCTTATAACGTGTGGTCCAATCTTACCATGAACTCTATACGTTATGACGGGTGGTCCAATCTTACCATGAACTCTATACCTTATGACGTGTGGTCCAATCTTACCATGAACTCTATACCTTATGACGTGTGGTCCAATCTTACCATGAACTCTATACCTTTTGACGGGTGGTCCAATCTTACCATGAACTCTATACCTTATGACGTGTGGTCCAATCTTACCATGAACTCTATACCTTATGACGTGTGGTCCAATCTTACCATGAACTCTATACCTTATGACGTGTGGTCCAATCTTACCATGAACTCTATACCTTATGACGTGTGGTCCAATCTTACCATGAACTCTATACCTTATGACGGGTGGTTAATTTTGTTAGTAATTGCATAAAACAACTAATGAGCTAAAGGTACTGGGATGAAAAATAAATAAATCCCCAAGAAACACCGATAGGGAGAAACTGTATATTATTTTTTTAATTAAAGAGGGTATAATTTTTGCCCTATACACACTTGTCTGTTCACATTCATTCATTGCTTGCTGATATACAGATGCTTGCTAATAACGGCTGCAACGTTACTACTTGACCTTTAACTTAATCATTCTTATTTGTCATAAATTTTATTCACCAAACATGATGATGTATTATCTGCACATGTGGTGCATTTGATCGAAACCTTTATCCTGCATCTCTGGCTGTGTCAGATGACGATAGTAATGGCAAAATATCGTCATATTTATCATGTAAAGTCATGTCTGGGAAATTGCATCTTCCGTGAATATGTTGATGAAAATTGTCAAAGAAATTAATTTCTCCAAAAATAGGAGACTCTTGACTAAGTCATAATTTTACCGTGTCAAAATCCAGTGATTTTTTCCGGAATCAGTACATAAAGCTCTCATGCTGTTCGATCAGCAGATTGTGGGTGAGTGTTGATAAGAGTACGAATATTGTAAAGTTCGGCGGGCGCCCGCTACAGGGCGTCCGGCACTACTCTACGGAATACTACAACCAGGTACAGTCAGCCCGGAACGAGTCCGGCCGTCATACACTACGACATAACACATGCATCTCACCAACTCCTTAACTACAACATGCATATTACACAGTTATGGTAATGTAGCCGTATGTAGAGCCCGAGGTGCCATGGGAGCGGCACCACGGAACCCGTACACGTGGGCATGTTGCTGGCCGGCCTCGCCGAAGGCACTGTCGCAGAGATGGAACTCTGCCCCAGGGCCTGCGTGGGCCTTACCCAAGACACAGGGACGTAAAGCTCATGGCGAGCCTCTCGTCCTGCCTCTCGGCTTGCTCTGGGACAATCTCACAGACCAAGCCAAATGCTCGCGTATATATCGAACCGAGAGGCGGGAGGAGAAACTAGGTCACCACTTGTTATAGTTTACTGGGCGCGAGCAAGTACAGTGCGTTGCTAGGCAACGCACGCTCCAAGCTCGAGCGGTCTAAAGATAGGCCATAATACTTGCTAGTGTTTTGCAAAGACTCCTGCCGCGATCTTTGTGCAAAATCGCCACAATATATTACCAATTCCATTCCACAAATGAATTTCGAAATTATTTGCAATGACCGCGAATTGATGCAAACAAAACCCTGTGTCCAGTGATGATATTAACAGCGAACCCTTTGACTAAACCCCTTTGATGCGCTGAGAATATATGACCCACAGGAGAATGAATTTAAACGGCCAACCTCAGAACAAGACATTGTATTTTCCTCTAATTTACTCCCAGTCGGTAAAACAGTTATGGCATTTGTGTAGCGAAGCAATTTTCGTAGGACATGTCCCCTCTTGGCAACGCGCACCTTGACTGCAGTGTTTGGGCATCAGGAAATGAGAAGCGTTATTTTCCCATCATAGCCCCAACAGAATAGAACTGGATAAGTTCAAGTTCGTCTCCCATCTGCAGAATTTACTGCGATTATAATGTATAGCCAAAGGTCATTTCAAAGATTCCATAAAAACAGTTTCTATCAATAGTTCATCACATTCTGAACGCTTCCTATAAAACAAATGATAAGAAATAAGTTTTTGCAAGTTGTGAAATCTTAGCAAGAGTCTGGCATACCGATAATCACCAAATCAACAAGAGACGCTATCACACATCTCATGCCTTCTGGTGAACACCTCTCAGTCAGATTGGTCACTATCGTCAATACTTGCCACACAAGGCACACTCGAGGCGGCAGTATATCATACGGATCTCATTGGACTTCGGGAAGACACATTTTATGACTGAGTCCTGTAGGCGGGAGATCAGCCAATCACGTTATGATTATCAACCTATTTTTCCAATATATACTACATCGAACAATACAATTTGAATAGTCACTCTATTCATATATTCCTCATTTCTTCATATATCTTAAAATATTACAATACAAGATATTCAAGTTCTCACAGCACATATTCAAAACAGTTTTCCTTCATCTTCAGTGAAACCACGATTACTAGTAGGCCCCCCTCCACCCCCCCCCCCCCCCCCTATATCAAATTCAACATCTGTCTCCTACCTTCATATTCTGGACACAAAACGTTTTTTTTTCACGTTTTTGTCTACGACACTTATTGATTCAAGAATAATGAAGCATTATGAATTATAAAGCGCTGACGATTTCATATGGCCTGAATTCGACCTCGAGGCCATCAACGGTGTGGCAAGCGAGGTACCACAGTAGTCTAATTGCGTCATATCCGGGTTAATTCTACAGTTCGGAATTACGCGCTCTCCAGTAGTGGATGCAAAAAAGTTTAGCCTTGACAACCGGAAGTAGGTGTGTTTTCATTAGCAACTGTCATTCTGATTTGACGTCTTCAGTTCAGGTGTTCGTTACACTGAAAATTGTGTCTGTCTGTGGCCGTATTTAGCAAGAGATGGTATTTTATCATTGTGCCGTGCCAGGATGTACATCTAATTCCAAAAAATGGCAGCAGCTGGAGAAATATCCGTGGATGAAGGGAGTGACTTTCCTGTCTTTTCCAAAGGACTTTCGCGAGAGGCGGGCCTGGATTAGGCTAATGAGACGGGCTGATTTTTCCATGTCAGATATAAGCAAATGGACGAGGATATGTTCCAGGCACTTTGTTGAAGGTTGTGTGACAGAGAACCACCCCAGACCAGAACTGTTCCCTCACAACAATTTTGAACAGCCTCTGAGAGTTCGCAACACTGCCAACAGCCTATCAGCCAAGCTGCATGCACAACCCACTGAGTCCACAGAAGCTGAAAGATTTGCCCCAAGCAAGAAAAAAATTCGCCTTGTGAAGATGGTCACTCATCGAGGGGACGTAGCTGCCCATGAAGTTGTACCTTGTGATTGTACAGAGAAATCTGAACCCAAAAAAATCACAGGTGGGGTCTATGTTTCATCTACATGTATTATGCCTGATACGATAGGCTGCTCAGCACATTTTCAATACCTTTTACAAATACATGTAGAGGTTTATGTGCATTTGCCATTTATCCTAATTCCTGAAATAAATTATATGAAAAAAAAATTTAACTTAAAATTGTTTTTCGAAAATAGTTGAGCCATGTGACATTTGACTTGATATCAACTTAGTAGAATTTAAACTTTAAAAACACTTGTTTCCAGCTATTACCCCTTCCATTGAAGACCACAAGTACTCCATCAATTCCAGCAGTTTCAAAATACCCGATGTGAAAGACTGTTCGACACAGACTGTCTTGACCATGGAAGACATCACCTGCCTTGAAAACAAAACAGAACCAAGTATCTCTGAGAAGCTGCAAGTCATCATAACGTCAAATGATAAGAATGTCAATTACTACACTGGAATACCAGCCCGCGACATTCTAACAGGTACATAACTGTCAACAGTTACATGACTGTATATTGTCCTAGAACACTGTCGTCATTGCCTTTGAGATCTATGCTTTATCATGTTTATTGCTCACCATATAAAACTGTATTTTATAAATCCTGTTGATTTAGAGTGCAGTGTGCGTGTATTATAACGAAATGGCCTAATCAAAATAGCTACAGTACACTAAAGTATTTTTTTAATAATTTGTATTCTGTAAAATTTATCATTTATTATCAGGAATAATTTTTATCCATTATGCAGATGTACACTGTAATATATGCATGATATGTGTATAATTTTTTTCAGGTATGTTTGACGCTATCAAACAGCCAGCTGAGAAAATGAAGTACTGGTGTGGACCAGATAGTGCCGGACGAAAATCCTACGAAGAAGGCAACAGGAGGAAACCAGGTCCCAAAAGGAAGCTCAAACTGTTCACAGAGTATGTCATGGTGCTACTCTGGATGCGAATGAGCCTTCCATTGCACTTCATGGGAGACCTCTTCGGTGTGTCGCAGAGTACGGTGTGCAGCATTCTTACCACATGGGTAACCTTATCCACCAGCTGGTGACACCGGTTCTGCTGACATGGCCATCTCAAGCCCAAGTGAGGAAACACATGCCCAAAGTTTTCAAGAGATTTTTTTTTAAACATGCGTATTTTCGAACTGTGGTTATTTGTTTCATGAAAACAGAAAAAGTTCCACGTTTTTGTATTTGTTTGGAAAGCACACCGGACAACTACGCGATTCATGGCCGTTTTGATGTGAATAATGCTAGAAAAAAATGTGCGTTTGACCAACTATCGCATATGGTGTCTGTTTCTACACATTTTTTTCTCACCGGCAAATTCTAGTGTGGTTCATCCTTCAGTCCATAGTTCGAAAACGAATCACACAACATATATCTCAAGGGGAGAGTGGTTCCATTTGGGATGTGTCAACCTTAAAGAGATACCTGGTACTTGACTGTATCCCTGATACGAATCTGAACATACTTGCGAAATTGATCCTACATCATTGCATATAGTAGTTGATAATTGACCTTTCGCCAAAGCCCCCAAAAGTTGTCCGAGTTTCACAAATTACGTTCTCAAACTTCTCTTTGGCCAATGATAACGTTTTGCAGAATGCGTCGTGAATGGCGTAAAAAGACTCGGACAAATGGGTTTGGCGATAGGTCAATTAACAAAGAGGACACGAGTGTAGACAGTACATCATAGATGTTAACGAAGTGATGGTGTATTGTTCGTGTGGCATGTTCCTGAGGTCGAACGAAGCTCCGACAGTCATTAAAAAATGGACTCTTGCATATTTTGTGTGCCTCTTGCACGTCCATGATTACGAATACTAGCGAACCATGGCACATGAAAACTTTCCTAACGATAGCTAATTGTACAACAACTGAACACTTGAGTACAACAGACAAATTTGCAGACTCAAATAGCTGTTCGAATGCGATCAATTTCCGATTTGAACAGAAGGAGACTGGTTCTGCTGCGAAATGTGTGCTACTCGAGGGAAACATGACGAAACTGATCACATCTGCCAGTACACACCCTGCCAAATGGCATAGAGCGTTGACCGACCTAGTTCTTTTGTTTAGGGGGTCAGGTCATGTTATTGTCAACGCTGTAAGGCTAACTTTTTCTGAAGTGACTCACGGCAAATGGTGAGTAAAATAATTTTTCTGTAAAATACTGACCATGTCACTTTAGAACAAGTTTTCGATGCAGTGTGCAAGATACTAATTACCAATCCTGTGCTGTCCAATTATCCATTGAAGTCTGATTTGTTAAGAAATAGGCCCTCGCCCACGTACGTGGCCCACAAATATGTAGTGTCCAAAGATTGATCACAATGTATCCGATACGTACGGTCCACCTACAGCAACACTGTATGAACTAGAGGTTTCAAATACTATAAACTTCAAATGTGAGCAATATAAAGGTACAACGCCATCTAAATAGGGATCTAATAATTTATAATTGTAATGCCTATGGCGTGTCAACGCTCTAAGGACAAGGTCAACGCTCTAACGCTGCCTGGTCAAAGTTACATAGACCTTTCCCAGGAAGTACAGCCATTGAGAAATCTTGTGGTTGTTTTGATGAACAATTATCATTTTCGGAAGCGTTTTATGTGAAGTTTCAATGAACCCGTTTTGGATATTCCACCCAAAGACTACTCATCACTGCAAGCGAATCCAGACTGTTAACTTTGATCAGGCAGCTTTAGAGCGTACACTATGTCCTTAGAGCGTTGACACGCCACAGGCGAGTCAACAATACATTATTAGAGCCCTATTTAGATGACGTTGGACCTTTATATTGCTCACAATTGAATTTTGAAGAATTTGAAACCTCCAGTTCATACAGTGTTGCTGTACATGGACCATAAGTTTTGAAAACATTGTGATCAATACTTGGACACTACATATTTGTGGACAACATTTGTGGGCGAGGGCCTATTTCTGAACAAGTTAATCTCCAATGGATAGCTGAACAGTACATACGTGTCCATTGGCATCTCTTACACTGCATCGAATCCCCGATCTAAGATATTATGGTCAGTATCTTACAGAAAAAAAAATTTTACTCCTCATGTGTCGGTGCAAAAGATGCTGGACATCATCGAACCCAGTGACAGCCCTTGGGCCAGTCCGGTGGTTATGGTGAAGAAGAAGGACGGCTCGTGGAGGTTCTGCGTGGACTATCGGAAACTCAACGATGCCACGCGGAAGGACTCATATCCTCTCCCACACATTGAGGATACCTTCGATGCCCTGGCCGGGTCGCACTATTTCTGTGCTCTGGATCTGGCCTCTGGGTATTGGCAGGTGGAGATGGAGGAGAGTGATCGGGCGAAGACTGCCTTCGTTACCAAGAACGGGCTCTACCAATTCAAGGTAATGCCGTTCGGGCTCTGTAACGCACCAGCGACGTTCGAGCGCCTCATGGAGATGGTACTTAAAGGGTTCCTCTGGAAGCGATGTATGGTCTACATCGACGATGTCGTCGTGTATGGCCGGTCGTTCGAGGAAACCCTCACCAACCTCCAGATGGTGCTCCATCGCATCCGCGGAGCAGGGCTTAAATTGAAGCCAAGTAAGTGCGAACTATTCGCGCAGGAAATCCTGTACTTGGGCTTCATGGTAACGGGCACCGGAGTGAGACCAGACCCCGCAAAGGTGGCGGCCGTGCAGAAATGGCCTCCGCCCTGCAACGTGGCGGACGTGAGGTCCTTCTTGGGCTTCGCGAGCTACCACCGCAGGTTTATTCGCGGCTTTGCGGAGATCGCGCGTCCCCTTACTATCCTCACGGAAAAGGGCGCCAATTTTGTTTGGTCCGCCGAGCAGGCTGACGCCTTCTCGGGACTCCGGCAGGCCTTGGTAGCGGCCCCGGTGCTGCGGCACCTTCGTCCGGACTGCGAGTTCATCCTGGACACTGACGCGAGTAACTTCGCACTCGGCGGTGTCCTCTCGCAGATCGTGGACGGGCAAGAGCGGGTAGTAGCTTATGCGAGTGTGGCCTTGAGCCGCTCTCAAATGAACTACTGTACCACTCATCGCGAGTTGCTCGCGGTGGTTACGATGACCAAGCGTTTCCGGCACTATTTGTTGGGACACCATTTCCGCTTGCGGACTGATCATAGTTCGCTGAGATGGCTCCTCAACTATAGTGAGGCCGATGGCTTGGTGGCGCGGTGGCTCGTCAAACTCCAAGAGTATGACATGCAGATAGAGCATCACGCTGGTAAGTTGCACGGCAACGCGGACGGCCTGTCCCGTTGTCATAAGTGCAAGAATCCGGGTTGTGCAGGAATGGCGCCATTCCAGCAAGCCGCGGATTCGTCCTCAGACTCGGAATTGGACGTTCCGGGGAGACCACAGGCCGCCGCCCCCTCTAACAACACGGCGGCCGGAGCGTTTAGGGCTAATCTCCGCGCACGGACCCGCCGTTATCGGCGAGGGCGTCCCGCATACAAAGCGGAGGTGCGGCTCAGCTCCAGCGAGTCCTCCTCGAGTCCGGCGGTGTACTCCTCGTGGGTGCCCTCGTCCTCTGGAGAGTCTGAGTATGAGCGGTCCTTGCCCCCTGTGGTGATGGCCGCTGCGGCGCAGCCGGACGCGACGGATGAGGAGCCTAATTACTTGGGTGGCTACTCTCCGGCGCAGAGAGCTGACAGAGCTCTGGCACCGGTAATCACAGCCCTTGAGGCCGGCCAGAAGCCCTCGAAGGATGAGCGGAAGACCTACAGGGAGGAGACTTTGTCTCTAGTATCCCAGTGGGAAAGACTCTCCTTGAGGGATGGCCTCTTGTACCGGCGCTATGAGCCACCGACTCCACTGCCTCCCATATGGCAGTTGGTGCTTCCGGCAGAGCTGCGGAAAGAAGTACTCCACCAGTTGCATGACCTCCGGGTGACCGGTCACTTGGGAATCCGGAGGACCGTCCATAGGCTACAACA
Source organism: Terebella lapidaria (assembly GCA_949152475.1). Lineage (NCBI taxonomy): Eukaryota > Metazoa > Annelida > Polychaeta > Terebellida > Terebellidae > Terebella > Terebella lapidaria. The sequence continues at coordinate 39,861,386 of OX424564.1, forward strand.
GCGCTTTCATTGGCCTGGTAGCGGCTTGGACGTGCAACGGTGGTGCGCAGCCTGCCCTCGGTGTCAAGCTCGCAAGGGAGTTCCGACTCCTGGCCGCCACCCCTTAACCACGGTTAAGGCGGGCGCACCGTTCGATCGGATAGCTTTGGATATACTGGATACCCACCGGGTCACCCCGCGCGGTTTCCGGTACATCCTGGTGATTTCCGACTATTTTACCAAGTATATCGACGCCTACCCACTGCGCCGCCAGACTGCGGACGAGGTAGCTCGGTTGTTGGTAAATAGATGGGTGGTGTACCATGGGGTACCTAAACAGGTACATTCGGATCAGGGCACGCAATTTGAGAGCAACCTGTTCCGAAACCTAGCACAGATGCTAGGCAGTACCAAGGTGCGGACCACCCCCTACAGGCCCCAGTCTGATGGCCAGGTCGAACGCTTTAATCGATCGGTCCTCAACATGCTGGCGGCCTTTGTGAACGATCGTGCGAATGATTGGGATGACCACCTCCTGTATGTCTTAATGGCGTACAGGTCGTCGGTTCACTCTTCGACCGGAGTTACTCCGCACGCGATGTTGTACGGCCGGGAGCTAAATTTGCCCGTGGATATTATGTATCCAACTGCGGCAGAGACCGGCGCAGTACCCCAGTGCGATCCGGAGTACGTGGAGTGGATTCGCCGCGCCCTGGCGAACGCCCATGATTTCGAGCGCGCGCGCCTGGACAAGTCTGCCATCCGGCAGAAGCGAGGCTATGACGCCCATGCTAAGGGTAGGCCAGCTTTTGCGGAAGGCGACAAGGTGCGCTACTTTTAACCGCCGCTTAAGCAAGGCAATAAATTTGCTAAGCCGTGGATAGGCCCGTTTACGGTACTGAAACAGGTGACAGATGTGGACTACCGGATCCGGAGGGATTCCGATCCGGATAGGGTTCTGGTTGTCCATATCGATAATCTGAAGAAGTACGAGGGCCCGCTTGTCATGGATCCGCTCGTTCAAGATCCGCTCCCATATGGGATCCATCCGGTCAGCATCCGCGGACTCCGGACGAGCGTGTGCGCCGTATGGTGGGCCTCCCGGACCTCTCTGACCCGTCAGATAATGGACTGGGCGGATGACGGGCGGCCACGCCGGAAACCACGTGCGCCAGCCCGGTATGGGTGGGAATAACCTTCCGCCCATGCGGATGCGTCTGCGGTACCCGTCTATCACACCACGGACGGGTTTTGAGTCGTTCCGTGAGAGTCCGCACGACTTACCTCCGCGGGTGGCTACTTTGTGGCTATCCTCGGAGTTGAGGTCCGCGGAGACTTTCATGTCGTAACGCCGCCGCTCCGCATCCGCCCTCCTGTAGTTTCCAGCGCTAGGGACGTGCGGATGGCCTGTCCGCACATTGTGGACGGCTGTCCGGAGTAATCCGCACGACGGTTACGCTGGCCGGACGAATTTACTGATCCGGCCGGACGCCCCTGGTCCCGGGACAACCTCTTATGTGGCCAGACTGAGGTTGGGATTTACGTCCGCTGCGGGAGAAGCGCCTTCCCACGGATTTGGGGAGCTGGCTCTGGACGCGGGGATAGTGTCCGCACGTTAGGACTGACGTCCGCGGTTCATCCGCGTGACTCGTCCGGCGTCCGCGGCACTTTAAGATGACGCACTTCGGTGTAGTTATCCCCCATGAGCCATTACTATAATTACGGTTATAGTAATTAAGGTTTCTTACGGCAGGAAACCGACTATCCATTATGATAATGGAGCGGTTGTTAAGTCCGCGTGTGCGGACCAGCCGCGGCAGCGGGTGACGCTCGTTCTCGTCCGGATCGTACCTTACAATACGCGGTCCGGCCGGAACGACCGGAACCCCGGCCTCCTTCTAAGAAGGGGGTCGTATATTACATGCGCAACACTTGTGGTGGCTTTTAATTCCAATTTCATATTCATTGGATAAAGGGCAATACGCCGTTCTATGGTAGGCGTCCAGCCTGGACTCCGTCCGCGGGCAGCTCCGGACGTCCGCCGGCTATTGCTTTCACCATCTTTGGGCGCCTCTAGATTGGGCGCCGGTATGAAGGGTTCGCCCCCTAACCAGTGAGGTTATGGACCATGCCGGCTCCGCGTCTAATCTATTGGCTCCGCGCTCCGGTAGTCGTTTGAGGAGGCTCTGGGCTGGACCGGGCACCGCTCCGCGGCCGGGCAGTACGTCGGGGTTGCTAGTGGGCGCTTTGCAAACGCCCATAGGGCGCCCGATTGTCTGTCCGGACGTCATGGGTATGTCCGATCGCCCTGTAAGCGTGCCAGCGGCTATGGGGAGTGATTTTGTTTATTTTCCATCTCATTTATTATTTATGGGAGGATTATAAGCCACAAGTGTGCGGCATGTCTCTGGAGAATTCTGTTCTTGCTCATTTACTGATACAAAGTGAGACAAGTATGTGAAATTTCCTTTCCGGTGCAATATAGAGTAAGAAATCGGGAGATTTCTGCTTTCGCTAGAGGGGTGTAAGGGATTGCGCTAATTATGACAGTGACGGATTGCTGTGATATTTGAAAAGACTGGAGAACGGCAATTTATTGTTGTTTTCGTCTGACATATTCGTACAAGCCACAAGTTAGTGGTTACTGTCAATTTTATGCCCAATTTCTACCTTGCTGGGGTGGTTAATTTTACGTCATTTACCGCCGGTGCGGACGCAAAAGCGAATGACTAATCTTGACTACTGTAGGATATTTGCAAGGTCCCCCGGGATAGAAATTTATTTTCTACCCGTATACATGGTTTGATTTGGAGTCACCGGAGGGAAATGATTGCACCCGCATGAGTTAATAGTGCATGTATTTTGGTCCGGGCGTGTGTCAGTATGACCGGGGACAGAGTTTTGCAGCGACACCGCGTGCATTGCTGCACGTGTAGTATAGCTGTCATCATTTGTTACATGTATATATATGTAAAAATGTCGTTCTCGGATTTTTATTAATCTCCAGATGTGTAGCACATGTGTTTTGTGCCACTCGCATTTCGTCCGCTGATGCGGCGCTGGATCCCGAGGAAGGTGCAGGATTGTACATTTTTGCCCGGAGGCATGCTATTCTGCTATGTCGGCCAATGTATATTCTGAACGATAAATTTGCTATTACGTGCTATTCCCATGCTACTGCTATTGCTACTGTTCACGGCCCTGGTGCGTGAGCCGAATGCTACTGCTATTGCTCCTGCTACTCCTCCGCATGGTCGTGGAAGCGGACGCTACTGCTAATGCTATTGCTACTCCCCAGCTTGATCCGTGGCCGGGACGCTACTGCTACTGCTATTGCTACTCCCCAGCTTCAACCAAGGCCGGGACGCTACTGCTACTGCTATTGCTCCTCCTCCAAGGGCTTGTCTGGCAGGCGGACGCTACTGCTACTGCTATTGCTACTCCCCAGCTTGATCCGTGGCCGGGACGCTACTGCTACTGCTATTGCTACTTCCCAGCTTGAACCAAGGCCGGGACGCTACTGCTACTGCTATTGCTACTGCTACTCCTCCAATGTGTGGTCTGGGATTCGGACGCTACTGCTACTGCTATTGCTACTCCTCCAAGGGCTTGTCTGGCAGGCGGACGCTACTGCTACTGCTATTGCTACTCCCCAGCATGATCCGTGGCCGGGACGCTACTGCTACTGCTATTGCTACTCCTCCAAGGGCTGGTGTGGGAGACGGACGCTACTGCTACTGCTATTGCTACTCCTCCAAGGGCTGGTGTGGCAGGCGGACGCTACTGCTACTGCTATTGCTACTCCCCAGCTTGAACCAAGGCCGGGACGCTACTGCTACTGCTATTGCTACTGCTACTCCTCCAATGTGTGGTCTGGGATTCAGACGCTACTGCTACTGCTATTGCTACTCCTCCAAGGGCTGGTGTGGGAGACGGACGCTACTGCTACTGCTATTGCTACTCCCCAGCTTGATCCGTGGCCGGGACGCTACTGCTACTGCTATTGCTACTCCTCCAATGTGTGGTCTGGGATTCAGACGCTACTGCTACTGCTATTGCTACTCCTCCAAGGGCTGGTGTGGGAGACGGACGCTACTGCTACTGCTATTGCTACTCCTCCAAGGGCTTGTCTGGGAGGCGGACGCTACTGCTACTGCTATTGCTACTTCCCAGCTTGAACCAAGGCCGGGACGCTACTGCTACTGCTACTGCTACTGCTACTCCTCCAATGTGTGGTCTGGGATTCGGACGCTACTGCTACTGCTATTGCTACTCCTCCAAGGGCTTGTCTGGCAGGCGGACGCTACTGCTACTGCTATTGCTACTCCCCAGCTTGATCCGTGGCCGGGACGCTACTGCTACTGCTATTGCTACTCCTCCAAGGGCTGGTGTGGGAGACGGACGCTACCGCTACTGCTATTGCTATTGCTACTCCTCCAAGGTCTGGTGTGGCAGGCGGACGCTACTGCTACCGCTATTGCTACTCCCCTGCTTGATCCGTGGCCGGGACGCTACTGCTACTGCTATTGCTATTGCTACTCCCCAGCTTGAACCAAGGCCGGGACGCTACTGCTACTGCTATTGCTACTGCTACTCCTCCAATGTGTGGTCTGGGATTCAGACGCTACTGCTACTGCTATTGCTACTCCTCCAAGGGCTGGTGTGGGAGACGGACGCTACTGCTATTGCTACTCCTCCAAGGGCTTGTCTGGCAGGCGGACGCTACTGCTACTGCTATTGCTACTCCCCAGCTTGATCTGTAGCCGGGACGCTACTGCTACTGCTATTGCTACTGCTACTCCTCCAATGTGTGTCTGGGATTCAGACGCTACTGCTACTGCTATTGCTACTCCTCCAAGGGCTGGTGTAGGAGACGGACGCTACTGCTACTGCTATTGCTACTCCCCAGCTTGATCCGTGGCCGGGACGCTACTGCTACTGCTATTGCTACTCCCCAGCTTGAACCAAGGCCGGGACGCTACTGCTATTGCTACTGCTACTCCTCCAATGTGTGGTCTGAGATTCAGACGCTACTGCTACTGCTATTCCTACTCCTCCAAGGGCTGGTGTGGGAGACGGACGCTACTGCTACTGCTATTGCTACTCCTCCAAGGGCTGGTGTGGGAGACGGACGCTACTGCTACTGCTATTGCTACTCCCCAGCTTGATCCGTGGCCGGGACGCTACTGCTACTGCTATTGCTATTGCTACTCCTCCAATGTGTGGTCTGGGATTCAGACGCTACTGCTACTGCTATTGCTACTCCTCCAAGGGCTGGTGTGGGAGACGGACGCTACTGCTACTGCTATTGCTACTCCTCCAAGGGCTGGTGTGGCAGGCGGATGCTACTGCTACCGCTATTGCTACTCCCCAGCTTGATCCGTGGCCGGGACGCTACTGCTACTGCTATTGCTACTCCCCAGCTTGAACCAAGGCCGGGACGCTACTGCTACTGCTATTGCTACTGCTACTCCTCCAATGTGTGGTCTGTGATTCAGACGCTACTGCTACTGCTATTGCTACTCCTCCAAGGGCTGGTGTGGGGGACGGACGCTACTGCTACTGCTATTGCTACTCCTCCAAGGGCTTGTCTGGCAGGCGGACGCTACTGCTACTGCTATTGCTACTCCCCAGCTTGATCTGTAGCCTGGACGTTACTGCTACTGCTATTGCTACTGCTACTCCTCCAATGTGTGGTCTGGGATTCAGACGCTACTGCTACTGCTATTGCTACTGCTACTCCAATGTGTGGTCTGGGATTCGGACGCTACTGCTACTGCTATTGCTACTCCTCCAAGGGCTTGTCTGGCAGGCGGACGCTACTGCTACTGCTATTGCTACTCCCCAGCTTGATCCGTGGCCGGGACGCTACTGCTACTGCTATTGCTACTCCCCGGCTTGAACCAAGGCCGGGACGCTACTGCTATTCCTCTAATGTGTGGTCTGGGATTCAGACGCTACTGCTACTGCTATTGCTTCTCCCCAGCTTGATCCGTGGCCGGGACGCTACTGCTATTGCTACTACCCAGCTTGAACCAAGGCCGGGACACTACTGCTACTGCTATTGCTACTCCTCCAATGTGTGGTCTGGGACTCAGACGCTACTGCTACTGCTATTGCTACTCCTCCAAGGGCTGGTATGGGAGACGGACGCTACTGCTATTGCTACTCCCCCAAGGACTGGTCTGGCAGACGGACGCTACTGCTACTGCAATTGCAACTGCTACTCCAAGGTCTGGTCTGGCAGGCGGACGCTACTGCTACTGCTATTGCTACTGCTACTCCAAGGTTTGGTCAGGGAGGCGGACACTACTGCTTCTGCTATTGCTAATGCTACTCCTACCAGCCTTGGTGTGGGAGGCATACGCTACCCTCATATGGTACTAGAATTATCTTGTAAAGTAATTGGTTCATTCCATATCATTTTCGATGTCGGCCTACCTCGACGTTACTCGTCCGCATTACCCTCAATATAGTACTAGAATTATCTTGTAAACTAATTGGTTCATTCCATATCGTTTTCCATGTCGGCCCACCTGAACGTACTCGTCCACACTATTCTCCGTATAGTACTAGAATTATCTTGGAAAATGATATGGAATGAACCAATTAGTTTACAAGATAATTCTAGTACTATATTCAGGGTCATGCGGACGAGTAACGTCGAGGTGGGCCGACATGGAAAATGATATGGAATGAACCAATTATTTTACATGTTGGCCCACCTGAATGTTACTCGTCCACACTATTCTCCGTATAGTACTAGAATTATCTTGTAAACTAATTGGTTCATTCCATATCATTTTCCATGTCGGCCCACCTGGATGTTACTCGTCCGCATGACCCTGAATATAGTACTAGAATTATCTTGTAAACTAATTGGTTCATTCCATATCATTTTCCATGTCGGCCCACCTGAATGTTACTCGTCCACACTATTTGCCGTATAGTTCTAGAATAATCTTGTAAACTAATTGGTTCATTCCATATCATTTTCCATGTCGGCCCACCTGGATGTTACTTGTCTGCAATGCCCTCAGTATAGTACTAGAATTATGTTGTAAACTAATTGGTTCATATCATTTTCCCTGTCGGCCCACCTCCATGTTACTCATCCGCATTACCCTCAGTATAGTACTGGAATTATCTTGTAAACTAATTGGTTCATTCCATATCATTTTCCCTTTCGGCCCACCTCGATGTTACTGGTACGCAGTACCCTCAGTATAGTACTAGAATTATCTTGTAAACTAATTGGTTCATTCCGTATCATTTTCCCTGTCGGCCCACCTCGATGTTACTGGTACGCAGTACCCTCAGTATAGTACTAGAATTATCTTGTAAACTAATTGGTTCATTCCATATCATTTTACCTGTCGGCCCACCTGGATGTTACTTGTCCGCATTCCCCTCAGTATAGTACTAGGATTATCTTGTAAACTAATTGGTTCATCCCATATCATTTTCCCTGTCGGTCCACCTCGATGTTACTGGTACGCAGTACCTTCAGTATAGTACTAGAATTATCTTGTAAACTAATTGGTTCATTCCATATCATTTTACCTGTCGGCCCACCTGGATGTTACTTGTCCGCATTACCCTCACTATAGTACTAGAATTTCTTGTAAACTAATTGGTTCATTCCATATCATTTTCCCTGTCGGCCCAGCTCGATGTTACTGGTACGCAGTACCCTCAGTATAATACTCAAATTATCTTGTAAACTAATTGGTTCATCCCATATCATTTTCCCTGTCGGCCCAGCTCGATGTTACTGGTACGCAGTACCCTCAGTATAATACTCAAATTATCTTGTAAACTAATTGGTTCATCCCATATCATTTTCCCTGTCGGTCCACCTCGATGTTACTGGTACGCAGTACCCTCAGGATAGTACTAGAATTATCTTGTAAACTAATTGGTTCATTCCATATCATTTTACCTGTCGGCCCACCTGGATGTTACTTGTCCGCATTACCCTCAGTATAGTACTAGAATTATCTTGTAAACTAATTGGTTCATTCCATATCATTTTCCCTGTCGGCCCACCTCGATAATTACTGGTACGCATTACCCTCAGTATAGTACTAGAATTATCTTGTAAACTATTTGGTTCATTCCATATCATTTTCCCTGTCATCCCACCTCGATGTTACTGGTACGCAGTATCCTCAGTATAATACTCAAATTATCTTGTAAACTAATTGGTTCATATCATTTTCCCTGTCGGCCCACCTGGATGTTACTCGTCCGCATTACCCTCAGTATAGTACTAGAATTATATTGTAAACTAATTGGTTCATTCCATATCATTTTCCTAGTCAGCCCACCTCGACGTTACTGATCCGCATTACCCTCAGTATAGTAGTTGAATTATATTGTAAACTCATTGGTTCATTCCATATCATTTTCCATGTCGGCCCACCTGGATGTTACTCGTCCGCATGACCCTCAGTATAGTACTAGAATTATCTTGTAAACTAATTGGTTCATTCCATATCATTTTCCATGTCAGCCTACCTCCATGTTACGCGTCCGCATTACCCTCGGTATAGTACTAGAATTATGTCGTAAATTAATTGGTTCATTCCATATCATTTTCCCTGTCGGCCCACCTCGATGTTACTCGTCCGCATTACGCTCAGTATAGTACTAGAATTATCTTGTAAACTAATTGGTTCATTCCATATCATTTTCCCTGTCGGCCCACCTCGATGTTACTCGTCCGCATTACCTTCATTCAGTATAGTACTGGAATAATCTTGTTAACTAATTGGTTCATTCCATATCATCTTCCCTGTCGGCCCAGCTCGACGTTACTCGTATGCATTACCCTCAGTATAGTACTAGAATTATCTTGTAAACTAATTGGTTCATTCCATATCATTTTCCCTGTCGGCCCACCTCGATGTTACTGGTACGCAGTACCCTCAGTATAGTACTAGAATTATCTTGTAAACTAATTGGTTCATTTCATATCAGTTTCTCTGTCGGCCCACCTCGATGTTACTGGTACGCAGTACCCTCAGTATAGTACTAGAATTATCTTGTAAACTAATTGGTTCATATCATTTTCCCTGTCGGCCCACCTGGATGTTACTCGTCCGCATTACACTCAGTATAGTACTAGAATTATCTTGTGAACTAATTGGTTCATTCCATATCATTTTCCATGTCGGCCCACCTGGATGTTACTCGTCCGCATTACGCTCAGTATAGTACTAGAATTATCTTGTAAACTAATTGGTTCATTCCATATCATTTTCCCTGTCGGCCCAGCTCGACGTTACTCGTACGCATTACCCTTAGTATAGTACTAGAATTATATTGTAAACTAATTGGTTCATTGCATATCATTTTCCCTGTCGGCCCACCTCGATGTTACTCGTCCGCATTACCTTCATTCAGTATAGTACTAGAATTATCTTGTAAACTAATTGGTTCATTCAATGTCATTCTCCATGTTGGTGCACCTCGATGTTACTCGTCCCATTACCCTCAGTATATTACTGGAATTATCTTGTAAACTAATTTGTTCATTCAATATCATTTTCCATGTCGGCCCACCTCGATGTAACTAGTCTGCATTACCCTCAGTATAGTACTAGAATTATCTTGTAAACTAATTGGTTCATTCCATATCATTTTCCATGTTGGCCCACCTCGATGTTACTCGTCCGCATTATTCTCCGTATAGTACTAGAATTTTCTTGTGAACTAATTGGTTCATTCCATATCATTTTTCCTGTCGGCCCACCTGGATGTTACTCGTCCGCATTACACTCAGTATAGTACTAGAATTATCTTGTGAACTAATTGGTTCATTCCATATCATTTTCCATGTCGGCCCACCTGGATGTTACTCGTCCGCATTACGCTCAGTATAGTACTAGAATTATCTTGTAAACTAATTGGTTCATTCCATATCATTTTCCCTGTCGGCCCAGCTCGACGTTACTCGTACGCATTACCCTTAGTATAGTACTAGAATTATCTTGTAAACTAATTGGTTCATTGCATATCATTTTCCTTGTCGGCCCACCTCGATGTTACTCGTCCGCATTACCTTCATTCAGTATAGTACTAGAATTATCTTGTAAACTAATTGGTTCATTCAATGTCATTCTCCATGTCGGTGCACCTCGATGTTACTCGTCCCATTACCCTCAGTATATTACTGGAATTATCTTGTAAACTAATTTGTTCATTCAATATCATTTTCCATGTCGGCCCACCTCGATGTAACTAGTCTGCATTACCCTCAGTATAGTACTGGAATTATCTTGTAAAGTAATTGGTTCATTCCATATCATTTTCCATGTTGGCCCACCTCGATGTTACTCGTCCGCATTATTCTCCGTATAGTACTAGAATTATCTTGTAAACTAATTGGTTCATTCCATATCATTTTTCCTGTCGGCCCACCTGGATGTTACTCGTCCGCATTACCCTCAGTATAGTACTAGAATTATCTTGTAAACTAATTGGTTCATTCCATATCATTTTCCATGTTGGCCCTTTTCGCAGAAAGACATGACAATATCTTAACAAGTATGTTGTTTAATATAGAACTGGAAACGTTCATAGCAAGGCTGTTCCAGTCTCAGATCAAGCCGGGGAGTGGCAGTAGTGATAGCAGTAGCAGTAGCATCCCGGTCTCAGATCCAGCTCAGGAGTAGCAATAGCAGTAGCGTCCGGTTCCCAGATCAAGCTGGGGAGTAGCAGTAGCAATAGCAGTAGCATCCCGGTTTCAGATCAAGCTGAGGAGTAACAGTAGCAATAGCAGTAGCAGTAGCATCCCGGTCTCAGATCCAGCTCAGGAGTAGCAATAGCAGTAGCGTCCGGTTCCCAGATCAAGCTGGGGAGTAGCAGTAGCAATAGCAGTAGCGTCCCGGTCTCAGATTAAGCTTGGGAGTAGCAGTAGCAATAGCAGTAGCATCCCGGTTTCAGATCAAGCTGGGGAGTAACAGTAGCAATAGCAGTAGCAGTAGCGTCCCGGTCTCAGATCAAGCTGGGGAGTAGCAGTAGCAATAGCAGTAGCGTCCCAGTCTCAGATCAAGCTGGGGAGTAGCAGTAGCAATAGCAGTAGCGTCCCGAATTCAGATCAAGCTGGGGAATAACAATAACAATAGCAGTAGCGTCCTGGTCTCAGATCAAGCTCAGGTGTAGCAGTAGCAATAGCAGTAGCGTGCGCTTCCGAGACCAGACATTGGAGGAGTAGCAGTAGCAATAGCAGTAGCAGTAGCGTCCCTGTTTCAGATCAAGCTGGGGAGTAGCAGTAGCAATAGCAGTAGCGTCCCGGTCTCAGATCAAGCCGGAGAGTAGCAGTAGCAATAGCATCCCGGTCTCAGATCAAGCTCAGGTGTAGCAGTAGCAATAGCAGTAGCGTGCGCTTCCCAGACCAGACATTGGAGGAGTAGCACTTAGCAAGAGCTGTAGCAGTAGCGTCCCAGTCGTTAAACAAGTATGGCAATAGCAGTAGCATACGCTTTTGCTACTGTGTGCTATTGTGTGGTCTGGGATGTACAAGTATAGCAGTAGCAATAGCAGTAGCATCTGATTTTTGCTACTGTATGCTATTGTAAGATCCTGCACCTTACTGTGGATCCCGCGGGATCCGCGTGTCCGGTGTTCGAGATGCGGGTGATTTTGCCAGTTGTAAATTCCCCAGGCGGGCCGTGCTGGAGATGTGCGGGCGGGCGGGCGGCTGCATGTTAGTGCAGACGTCCGTCCATCTGCGTGTCTTTACACAGGCCTGTGCGGGTTGCAGTATACAGATACTGGCAGTCGATGCGGCTTGCCGCGTTGGCTTTGATAGCTGTCTGCGACAGCTGTCCGCAGGTGTATGTGTGTCTGCTAGATGTACATATGTCATGCGGGCGTACCGGAGTCGCTCCCGCGGCTCCGCCCTGCCTCAGACCCGTTCTGCGGATCTGAGGAGCCGGCCGGCAGGGCGGTCGGCAACATTTTAGAGGTACTATCACTTTTGATCACTCGGTGTGTCGTTTTACAAAATTTCTAAATTTAAAGTTTAACCTTAAAGATATTCCAAAGACTCGACACACCGTCCTTTTATAACGGATGACCTTCCAAGGTCATCACACGGTTTTGGACCACCTCGGTCAAAATTTTAGCTTGTTTATGAGGGTTTATTCAAAATTGCAAAGCGCGTTATAGTTTACTCCGTAAGTCCGGGGGTAGTTCCCCATTCTTCCAAAAGGGACTCTTAAAGTCCTAGTGTTTGCGCCGTGACTTCCGGGCGTTGCCATCTTGCCTTCTTCCGGCCCCCGCCATGCGAAGCCTTCGTCGGGTTTCGAGCATTTTGGGCGCGGGCGGAACATGTTGGGGACCAACATTGTAAGAAGGGGGTAATGTGGCGATTTTGCCCTAAGCACGCGGCAGGTGATTGTAAACATAAATGCCATTTATGTGGCCTTTTCGTACTTGGCCTTGTTTTGACACGCTCCGTTAGAGCGTGCGTTGCCACGGTGACGCATTGTAATTTACGCTCCAGTAAACTATAACAATGGATCGATTAGACCTCGCGTGCGCCCTACAGCTTGTGGTGTATTATATATACACTGGAAGCGACTCGATCGAGGAGATTGTCCGAGAGATCGAGACTAGGACGCACACGAGGCTCGCCATGAGCTTTGTGTTCCCTGGGTCTGAGTAAAGGGCTCCTAGAGCCCTGGGGACGATTTCCATGGGGAGGCCCGGGCTGGGAGAGACAAGTTGCTGACTCGGGGGCGTACGCCCTGTGGATCGCCAGTTCTCTCCCTTCCCGGGACGTGTGACAGAGGCTCTGGCCAGCATGTCGGACTGTACGGGGTTCCGTCCCCGAGGCAGACCGCGGCTCGCCAGGCCCCGCCAGTTAACACCGTAGGGATGAACTAGTTTCTGAACGGTGTCCGTAGGCCTGGGAGTGTCGGGTGGGCTGTTACCTGGTTACCGTTAATGCTGAAGTAGTTACCGTGTCCGCCGCGACCTCCGGTGAGCGGCCCTGCCGCAAGGATCCGGAATAGCGGATGCGCGTCCGCAAGGACTCGGATGAGAGAGGACTATCCTCGAGGATCCCTAAGAGCGGACGGTAGTCAATAACTTTACATTTGTATTAGTGAAACATGGCTAGATCCATCAATAGTGGATAATGATGTATCAATTGATGGGTATTACACTTATAGACGGGACAGAAACAGACATGGTGGTGGAGTGTTAATCTATGTCTCAAGAAATTTAATATCGATTAGACGCGACGATTTGGAGTCTAACTCAGTTGAATGCATTTGGATTCAAGTAAACATTGGATCCGATAAACTCCTGGTGTCGGTCTATTATCGTCCACCCATTACTAATAATTTGTCTGTTAATGTGCAGAGGTTTATAGAATCGTTCCAGTTTAGTATGGACAATGCCCTGCTACTGGACGTAGACTGCATCATAATCACTGGTGACTTCAACGATAGATGTTTAGAATGGGATGATGACCATCGTTCTAGTGAGCTGAGATTAGCTTTTGTAGATGTTCTTAACTCGTACAATTTGCACCAGCTGGTCTCAGAGCAACAAGATACACTGAAACTTCAGCCACGTTGTTGGATCTAATAATCACTGATTCACCAGGATATTTATCAGATATACAGGTTCACTCACCTTTATCAAACATGGACCATTGTATTGTTTCATGCAGCTGTGCATTTTCTTACATCAAAGATAAGCCATATCGTAGGGATATCTGGGACTACTCAAATGCGAATTATCCTGATTTGAGCGAAGCCCTGAATAATTTTTCATTCGATATTGCTGATGATATTGACACTCGGACCGCTAAATTCACGGATTTTATTTTGGACACGTCAAAGACATTCATACCTTTTAAATCCGTTGTAATTAGACCAGGAGATAAACCGTACGTTACCAGTGCATGTCGGCACGCTGACTCTGTTCGGGATAGACGGCATAAGCGTTACCGCCGTACCGGTAATCCATATCATTATGAAATTTATAAAGAGAAGCGCAGGAGATCAAAAATTGTTCGTATTCTTGCAAAAAAGGCATATAATGAAAAGATGGTTAATAAATTAAATAATCCCGTAACACCAAAGGAATATTGGAAGGTGGCCAAAAGCTTATTGGGCGCAAAGGTAAATTCTGGTATTCCAACTCTCATTGATAATGGGTCAAGCTATTCGACAAATATAGGCAAAGCTACGTTATTAAATGAATATTTTGCTGAACAGTGTTCGATCCTTGAACCCCCCAGTGCAATGCCACCCTTGTTTTATACAACATGTTCCCGTTTCACAGATGTACGTGTTCAGTACAATGATGTGTTGAACGTGCTCTCTCATCTCGATACGAACAAAGCGAATGACCCAGATGGCATAAGCAATAGACTTCTAAGAAATGTATCTCCTTCTGTATGTGGTCATATAACCGATCTATTTAATTTTTCACTACGTACTGGAAAATATCCTGACTTGTGGAAACGGGCCAATATTACACCTCTATAAAAATGGTGACAGCAATATCAAATCAAATTATAGACCTGTGTCCTTAATTTCTGTTCTGGGGAAAGTACTAGAACGTCTTGTATTCAATCAGTTGTATAACTACTGTCTGACGAGCGGTCTCTTAACATGGAGAAATTCGGGATTTAAACCGTTGGATTCAGCAATGAATCAGTTGGTCATGTTAACACATAATATATATCAGAATCTTGACATGCATATGGATGTTTGTATGGTATTTCTGGACATCTCCAAGGCATTCGACAGCGTATGGCATGCCGGCTTGATTCATAAACTTCAATCAATAGGTGTTTCAGGATCAATGTTATCATGGATAGTTGATTACTTGATGAACAGATCACAACGCGTGGTCATTCAAGGTCAGCAGTCTCCTTTTCTCGGCATAGGCGCAGGTGTTCCCCAGGGGTCTATTCTGGGAACACTGTTATTTCTAGTTTTCATTAATGACATAACTGTTGGTATTGAGAGTGATATTTTCCTATATGCAGATGATACATGCCTCATGAAAGTAATTACTGACCCAAGAAATATTGAATTGAATCAATGGGCCGGTCAATGGGCTGTCTCATTCAGCGCCATAAAATCTAATATGATCGTGTTCTCGAGAAAAAAAGACAGATTAAATTATGATCCTATTATTTTTAATAAGCAAGAAATTTCTAGAGTGGCTCAACATAGACATCTGGGAATTATTTTCACAGAAGACATGACTTGGGACATGCATATCCATGATCGGATTTCTAAAGCTGGGCCCATGTTGAATATGCTGAAAAGATTGGCTTATGTATTGCCAAGGAAATGTAAGGAGACTATTTATACCACTTTCATTAGACCTATTTTGGAATATGGAAATTTGATATATAACAACTGTCCAGATTATCTGTCGGGTGCCTTGGAGCGGGTCCAGAGATCATCAGCGTTGACATGCACTGGTGCTTATAATTCAGTCAGTAATACTGCCCTGCTCAATGACTTGGGATGGCCCACACTAAAGGTGCGACGAAATTATTATCGGTTATGCATGATGTATAAAGTAATGAATGGCCTTACTCCGCCGTATATCTCTGAACTCTGCCCGGGCGTGGTTTCCGCAACACATCATTATGAAGTACGGAATGCTAGAGACCTAAGAGTTCCCCGAGCTCGGACATTTGCCTATAAGAAATCATTTTTCATTTCCGCTGCAGATGCATGGAATAATTTAAGTTCTTCTATAAAATTGGCCCCTTCTTTTCCTGTATTCAAGCGAAGGATTAAGGATTCATTTTTCCCGGAGAGTAACCCCTTATATTGTTACGGTACAGGCCGTGGTCCTGTACATCAGGCTCGTATGCGAATGGGGCTAAGTGGACTAAACAGTCATAGGAAGAAATATAACTTCATTAATAGTTCAGTTTGTGGAAGCTGTGGCTTCTGCAACGAGGATACCATTCATTACATTCTACATTGCCCAACCTATCGAGCTGCTCGGCTCAAGATGCTCGCCACCTGTGCCCCCTTCCTATCACAACTAGTTGGACCTTTCACAGTTGAGAACTTAAGTTCTGCTCAGATGAGAATTATATGTGATACATTTTTAAAGGGTAATATTTCACTCTCTATTGATGATAATCATGCTTTATTTGATGCATTTTATCTATATATTTCAGAATCAAATCGATTCTTGTGAAATGAATGATAATTACTGTTGTTTTTTTGAAAGTGAGAACGAAATCGCTAGGTTTGTACGACCCGTCCTGGACGAGGAGTAAATATGCGTTTGAAAATCCTCGATAAATAAATTACGTTTAAATAAAAAAAAAAAAAAACCCAGCAGTTTGTATCCGATCTAGGACCACTTCCAGATTGGCAAGCGCCTGTTCAAAAGTGCGTCCGTATGCTATCACATCGTCCAGATAGCACATACATATAGTCCATAGATATCCGCGGAGAATTGTCTCCATGAGACGCTCGAAGGTTGCCGGTGCGTTACCCAGTCCGAACGACACAACCTTGAACTGGTACAGGCCCTTCCTAGTGGCAAAGGCGGTTTTCGGTCGATCAACTGGGTCCACCTCGACTTGCCAGTATCTGGAGGCAAGATCCAGGGCCGAAAAGTACGTGGCTCCAGCGAGCGCATCATGCATATCCTGGATATTCGGCAAGGGGTACGAATCTTTCCGTGTGACATCATTGAGTAGTCTGTAATCAACACAGAATCGTACCTGTCCATTCTTTTTCCGCACGAGCACTACTTGTGAGCTCCAAGGTGAGTCCGATGACTCAATGCATCCGAGCCGTAACATTTTGTCAACCTCTTTATCAATGATGTGTTGTTGAGTCTGAGGGACACAGTGCTGTCGTTGGTGAATCGGGGCATAACTTCAGTGTCAATCCGATGCTGCACGACTTGAGTCCGTTCCAGCTGTCTGTCCGGGCACATATAAGTGTCCTTATATCTCTACACTAGGTTAGCGCATTGGCGCTGTTGCTCCGGTGCTAACCCAGCTCGAGTCTCCGTTGACATCACGGATAGTCGCAGTCGTAGGGCGCAGGGTGCGCTGTGTGAGGGGTACACAATGGAGTAGATCTCGGCAAAGCAATGAGATTTGTGCCCCCGAGTCTAGTACTGCCTTGAGAGTTCGTTTACAGGCAGGCAGGCAGGCAAGTAAGTAAGTAAGTTTTGGAGAGTATTAAAAATTTTGATGCTTCTTGTAAGCTGTTGCAATTTTAATATCACCATCAGTATTTTTGTTGAGTTGTTTCATATGCTTGTTAACAATTTGGCCCGAAAGAGCACCTGTTTTTGAGAAGGGTACTATATACACCAGGTCGAATTTATTTTTACTTTTGTTCAAAGGGTCATACTTTGTAATTTTTTTAACGTTGAGGTCATGAGGTTCGAAAGTGCCTAGAGTATCAATCCAACAATATTCCCTTTCAAGTCGCCATTGTTTGTTTAAAAGTTCATCACCAAGATCGGAAACCTGTTCAATTGGTAAAAGAGAAAAACATTCAATGGAAAGTTCAGTTTTGCTGTGAACTTTAGATAGATGACTGTATAATGCATTTTCCTCATTGCAGCTAGTTATTGCAGCACGGTGACGATTGTTTCTGAATTTGAGTGATTTACCGGTTTCACCTACATATTGTTTTTCGCAAAGCTTACAAGTGTATAGATAAATTATATTTTCTGAGTTGCAATCCAAAGCTGAGTTGATTGAGTAGGTTTGTTCAAAAACTGATCTTGAGAAATTTTGACAATTTGGAACTAAATGACATGTCTGACATTGTCTAGAATTACAAGGTTTTGAACCTGATGAGCTGGAAGTGGGCAATTGAAAATCAGCACCTATTCTTTTCTCACTGTTTAGAATTCTCAATGTTTCATTCATTATTTTGTGAAGCCAACATTTTGAATAGTTACATTTCGAAAGTGCCTTGAATAATGTTTGGCAAGCTGATTCAACATCATCTGGGTATGACCAAATTCGGAAAAATCGAAAAACTTGGGACTTGATTAGTCCTTTATAAGTGTGATTTGGATGAAAAGAGAGCTTATGCAGCAACTGATGAGTATCCGTTGGTTTGAAGGAAACTTTTGCTTTTAATGTGTTGTCTTTGCTCCTGAACAGAGTAGTATCCAGAAAATTAACTGAATCAGTACTAATTTCAGCTTTGAACTTGATTGATGCCCTATGAGAATTGAATATTTCGAGAAACTGATTAAATTTGGAAATGCCGTGTGGCAAAATGAGGAAAATGTCATCTAAATACCTATAATAGCAATCTGGTTTGAATAGACACTTTTGTAAAGCTTGCTTTTCAAATGTAGCCATATAAATATCTGCATAATGAGGTGCATATTTCTGACCCATGGCTGTGCCTGAAACTTGTAGGAATGTCTTGCCGTCAAATTCAAAGTCATTACATTTAAGTGAAAATTCCAATAATTCTATTATACCTTTGAATAGTTCGTTGTGTTTCAGAGTCGGGAATGCATTTTTAATTGCTTGGATACCTTCTTCATGATTTATATTAGTATACATACTTTCAACATCTAAAGTGATTAGTAAAGAATTTGGATCTAGTTCAAGCCCTCTATCTAAAAAGTCATACGTGTTTTTTATTTATGACGGATGCTTATTTGCTCGATCTTTTATATATGAATCAATATACATGGCTACTTTTTCAGATTCCCTACTACAATCAGAAACAATTGGGCGCCCTGGAGGCATTACATTTGGAATTGGCCAGGAGTCTTTGGGTTTATGAATTTTAGGTAGCATAATATAAAATCTTCTTTGACGAGGACGTTCTGGTGGTAAAAGAAATTGGAATACTTTTTCAGAAAGGCATCCAGAATTGCGTAATCCTTTCAAAATTAGTTATTTTTTCTGAATTTTCTGGGTAAAGAGGAGTGTCAATTTCTCTGTAGTGAGCTGGATTGTATAAATGACGAAAGCCTTCATTAATATTATTTTGCTTATCCATAATTATGACTGCACTACCTTTATCTGCTTTTTTAATTACCAAGTCTACGTTATTTTGTAAATCCTTTATAGTTTTATATTCCATTTCCGTTAGGTTTTTGGTTTCTGGTTGAATTTTCAAATTTTCAATTTCTTTAGATATTGCCGAAATGCAATCTAAAACAGGCTTGTCAATCATGGAACTGGGTGGAGTCCAGGTAGATTTTGGAGTGAATTTTGATCTATTTGTAAATGAATTTGGACGGTGAGAAAAATAATTTTGAAGTTTGAGTTTTCTACCAAAATCTTGCGCAGCTTGTTCAATTGAATCCAATGTTATTTTGGGTGTGGGAACAAATGTCAAACCACGATTTAGAAGAGCGATTTCTGTGTCCAAAAGTGTAAATTTGGAAAGGTTTACAACATTATTAGTCGTACTTGAGTTCGGTGGACTCTAAGAATGATTTAGTTTAAATGACTGAGCCAGAATTTCAACATTTCATTGGCCGTTTGCTCAGTCCAATGAATGTTATCTGGCTGTGTAGAGAACTTGATTGGATCCAACTGTTTAACGACTGTGAGATTGCTGAAACGTGAACTCATGTCATCCAAAGCCCTGTTAATCATATCCAAGTTGCGTTTCTCTACATACGGAAGATTGTCTGAGTAATTTTTGGAATAAAAACTTTGGAGTGGGGGAAGATTCGGAAAGCACTGCTGAGCATATTCCTCAGCTCTGGAATTGAAGAATCACTTGGTTTGGAGCGTCGATTGTTCAGGCCTACAGTTAAGATTAAGTTTTTGGGGGCATCAAATGATTTTTTACAGGCCGTGAACATCATTCTCAGATGGTTGAACAAAGCTCCAGGATAAGACACAACTTGGATATCACTGACGGGGGATTTGGTGATGCGAGAGAGGTCAGAAGAGCCGAGGACGACAGTGGAGGAAGTTAGTTTAGGAAGGGCCCAAAGAGTTTTGGGCCCTCTGATAGTGGAAGAAGAGACATGGAAAGTGGTGTTATGAGAGTGTTTAGGAGAGTCAAAGCGAAAGCGTTTGCCTTCAGGTAGAGAGGAGGGTGAGAGTTCAGGAGAAGAAGGAGAGCGCAGACGCCGTTTGGGCGTGGCACTAAGGCGGTTATCAGGAGAAGAGCGAGATAGAAAATTTTCCGCAAATGAAGCTAATGTGTGCCTTCCATGACAGTTTGTCGTCGATCATGAGGCCGAGATAATTCGTGTTTCTGTTCTGTGAATGACCATGCTGTCAACACAAATTTCAATGAGACAATTGTGGTCTCGATTATTTTGCAATGGAATATCGTAACACTAGTTTTGTCTGGGTGTAGGGTAAGCCGGTTGGATATGAACCATTTGATAACTTGACACACAGCAAGTTTAGCACTGTTATTTAATTCGGTACATGATGAATTGTGAATAAATATACTAGTGTCGTCGGCAGATAGACGACAGGGCACATCATGTGAGTTTTGTATATCATTAATATAAATTAAAAACAACAAGGGCCCCAACACCGAGCCCTGTGGGACACCGGCTGGTATAATACCAGCACGAGAGTAGACTTCATTTACGTCAATTATTTGTTTTCTGTCGGTGAGATAACTAACTAATAAATCATGACATTTAGGCCTACCACGCAACCCATAATACAATAATTTCGTCTTACCGACGTGATCAACCGTATCGAATGCTTTTTTTAAATCAAAGAATACACGCAGTACATTTTCACCGCGATCTAAATTATGACATATATTATTTGCGATTTCTAATAGCGAATGTACGGAAGCCCATAGGTGACATGCGCATGAATAAAATCTATGTCTTTTCCAGCAAAAAACTAGCACGTTCGAACGTGAAAGCATTTAACACTATCACGTTCGCACGCGGGAACAGTTCAGGCTATTGCGTTCACACGTGGAAAGTCATAGGTTACCACGTTCACACGTGGAAGCATTTAATGCTTCCACGTTCGCACGTGGAAACTTCAGGAGCTACCACGTTCGCACGTGCAAAGATTTGGATGTGGTAGCATCAAATGCTTTCACGTGTGAACGTGGTAGCTTCGAATCTTTCTACGTGTGAACGTAGAAACCTAGATCTTTCTACGTGCGAACGTGGAAAGGTATAAATGCTTCCACGTGTGAACGTGGTAGCTTTAAAACTTTCTACGTGTGAACGTGGAAACCTACATCTTTCTACGTTCGAACGTGGTAGGTTTTAGAGTTTCTACGTGCGAACGTGAAAGCATATAATGTTTCCACGTGTGAACGTGGTAGCTTTGAAACTTTCTACGTGTGAACGTGGAAACCTACATCTTTCTACGTTCGAACGTG
Source organism: Terebella lapidaria (assembly GCA_949152475.1). Lineage (NCBI taxonomy): Eukaryota > Metazoa > Annelida > Polychaeta > Terebellida > Terebellidae > Terebella > Terebella lapidaria. The sequence continues at coordinate 39,882,697 of OX424564.1, forward strand.
ATACGTTTGACACTTTTTTTCCGAGTGACCGCCAATATCTTGGTGTTCTGCACTCCATCTTGAAGTCTAGGTTTTGTAGTTTCTGCTGCCTCACAGTGAGCCTTCCCGTCCAGGTCAGCCCTCCTGCTTGGGGGGGGGGGGGGGTTGACCTGGACATTTTTTTGAACTTTTTTTTTCATTTCAAACACTGATCATCAGAGTGACTGCCCATATCTTTGTGTTCTGCACTCCGTTTTTAAGTCTATGTTTTGTAGTTTCTACTGGCTCACAGTGAGTCTCTCAAGACCAGGTCGACCCTCTTGCTTGGGGGGGGGGGGAGGGTTCTACCTTGACTGTTTTTATTTTTTCAACTTTTCTAACTTTCGACACTGTGGGTGCTGGTCAGCGTTGACTAGGCTCTCGCCCTGTGAAATCAATCAGAGGCTGGTACGTAGCGCGAGCCGGCTCGCTTGACCAGGCACATAATTTTTAACTTTGCTGGCCTACTGATTGCCAGTAAATTTCTTCCTACTTATGTGGAAGCAGTGCTGGTCAGCACTGGCTGGGCTGTTTCTGATTGGAACCGAAAACAACACGAGGCCTAAACTCTGCAGCCTGCCAGCGTGTTGGTTGAAAACTGATGGGGTCCAGAGAGAGGCAGGTCGCCAATGTATGTATGAGTTTCCTCGTTGGAAACTGAGGGCACACCGAGCTTTGATCGAGAATTTCCAGCGAAGAATGGGGAAGCGGCACCCTACAAAAAATCACTCCTCAAAAGTGATAATAAAAGACGGTTGTGGCAGGCTGTTCATTGATGGGACACTGCAAACTAAAAACTATATATCGGGTAGCGGCGCTCCGTCTTGAAGGTGGTAAGAGGCGGTTGTGCCAAGCTACACCTCGAAAGGACAAGTATTCGGGTAACGGCGGCCCACAAAACACCACTCCGCCTTAGTCCTTAAGATGAAACTGTAAAATCTCAATCAATGGGTTAGCGGTGGCCAAAACAAAAGGAAGACTCCGTCTAGAAGGTGACAGGGAGCAGACTAGAGTTTGTGAGGTGTGGAATTCTCAATGATCGGCGAGGTGTACCCCATGAAAACTTGATATCCCACAACAAAAAACAACTTCATGTGGCACTGCATGGTGTCCATTTCTCCATCCAGTATACCAGTGATATGTTGAAACGGAGGCCAGAACACCCTTACGTTCATTGTTTGTTGGAGCCAGGAGGGTGTAAGGCTGCGAAGACATACATAGTAACTGGGCATGAGGGTTTCACAACCCATTCCCCGGTTTCATGCTTGCCATAATCTATTGGTGTACTTCTTTTTTTTCTCTCTGGCTCCCGGGAGAGCCTTAGTCCAGGTCAGCCCTCCTGCTTGGGGGGTTCGACCTGGACTTTTTTTCATTTTAAACATTGACCATCCTAGTGACAGCCTATATTCTGGTGTCCTGCACGTCTGGAATTGTAGTTTTTCTTGGCTCATAGTGGGCCTTCCAAATCAAGCCTCTCGCTCTGAGGTTTGACCTGGACTTTTTTTTAACTATCAAGCTGTCACTTCGACCAATCACTTTGGCCGTGTCAGGATGCCCGAGAACTTAAAGGCCGTTGTAGTCACTTTCTGCTTACTATATTTTATGTACTTTCCAGGTCAGCCCTCCTGCTTGGGGGGTTTGACCTGGACATTTTTTGTTTCAACTGTTGACACTTTTAATTGAGTGACCGCCCATATCTCGGTGTTCTGCACTCCGTCTTGAAGTCTAGGTTTTGTAGTTTCTGCTGCCTAACGGTGAGCATTCGACATTGGACGACCCTTGCTGGTGAAGGTGATCATTTACACATAGTATGAAAGAACAGTGCATATCGGAAGTATCAGCCAATGGGCTGCAGGTCAATGTCTCTTTATTGACAATCAAACACAACAGGAACTACAAAATATAGCCCAAGGGCTAAGATAGGTTACCGGACAATTTTGGTTCAAGCACCACAGGTGAGACATGACATTGTGATTTACCAATCAAGGTCACCTTTCTGTACATACGTCAATGTCACCATTAGGTGTGCTGCATATAATTTTGTATACAACATATATTCATAATACAAATATAATGTCTAACTACAAGTATTTTGTCCGTAAAGGCCAATTTACACATTTCAGGTCAGTCATGACCTTGAGATTAAGCCTTCACGGTCGACTGACGTCAACCTTAAGGTCACCAAAACATAGCACCAAGGGTGCTGTAGCTTACCGGCAATCATGTGAATTGCGTAGAATACTGAATACATATAAATTGTTACACTGATGTTAAAATCAATATGTTAAAACATCTTCGTAAATGTTGATAGAAACACACTTTCTGTATGGACTATAATACAAAATCAAGTTACATCTTGAAAGATTTTTTTCGTTAATGACAAATTTTCACAGACAGTTGATTCAAAGGCAACAAAACTTATACACATCACAAACGTTCATAAAGATAATCTTATACATGATTTTGAGGAAAACTGTCTGAATAGATTTCGAGGAAATGACCACCAAATGCAAAATTCATCGTTTTTTCGACAAAAAAGGTCGTTTTGACCTTTCAAGGTTATTGAAGGTCAAATTCAAGGTCACCACTCAAACCGCAATATATGATTTCCCGAAAAAAAAATCCAAAAAAAAGTCCAAAAAAATTTTCAATGGCCAAAAAAACATTTTTTTTTTTTTTTTGCTGGAAATGGCTCAAAACGAATAGTGACTCGATTTGGGACAAAAAAAATTTTTTTTGCCGACTCGTCAAAAAATCAAAATGGCCGCCCCCTCGCAGACTGTCATTTCAAAGGCAACGAAATTTATATACATCACAAAGGTACATAAGGAGAAGCTTATACATAATTTTGAGGAAAACTGTCTGAATAGATTTCGAGAAAATGCCCACCAAAGGCAAAATTCATCGTTTTCTCGACAAAAAAGGTCGTTTTGACCTTTCAAGGTCACTGAAGGTCAAATTCAAGGTCACCACTCAAACCGCAATACATGATTTCCCATTTGAATGTGCCAATACTTAGGCTCTATCTTGAAGTGTTCTATGAGATTACTCTGCATAGCTCCCATTATGAAGGAAAAATTGGGTGAAAAGAATTTTCAATGGTCAAAAAAAAATTTTTTTTTTTTGCTGGAAATGGCTCAAAACGAATAGTGACTTGATTTGGAACAAAAAAATTTTTTTCGCCGACCCGTCAAAAAATCAAAATGGCCGACACACGCAGACCGGCAATTCAAGGGCATCAAAACTTATACATGTCATAGAGGTACATGAGAGGAATGTTTTGAAACAAAAATCTCAAAACTGATCAGACAGTTTTTGAGAAAATGGCCACCAAAGTCCAAAATTGGCAATTTTTCGTCAAAAATGGCCGCCAAATCGGCAAAAACGATTCAATCAAAAAAATTTAAAAAACGTTTTTAGATATTGGCCTAAGGTATGTTCTGACAAATTTATGGGGAAATTCATCATGCCAAAAAAAAGTTACAGACCCGGACGGATGACGGACGAAAAACCACGGTAATAGCTTATCGACCCAAAGGGCCGGTAAGCTAAAAATGGTGACCTTCTGCTCTTCTGACTCCCTATATGCTAATAATGCCTCCTAACCTGTATGTGCAATTGATTTAGCCCCACAAGCCAATTTACACATTTCATGTCAGATCTGCCATTGAGATTTAGTACTGAGGTTTCTGATCTGAGGTCAGAAACAAGGTCACCAAAAGACTTCCTAAATGCTCATGATATAAATATAACCTATCTACAAGCAATTTGTCTATAGAGGCCAAATTACACATTTCATGTCCCCGTAACTTTGAGATACAGCCTCCAAGGTCACCTGAGGTCAACCTCAAGGTAACAAAAAGATGCACCATATATGACTTTCTATATGCTTATAATACAAACCTAAGCCCTATGTACAAGCGTTTTTGCCCTATATGGTAATTTGTAAATATCGACCTAATATTAGGCCTTTACAGCCCACAGATTGGGCATTTCTCAGCAATTCAAGGCAATTTCTTCTTTATACACAATGTCAAGGACCCAAATCAGCATGTCTTTAAACAAAAATCTCCAAACCGATCATATAGTTTTCGAGAAAACAACCAAAAACTAAATTTTAAGCCTTTTTAGGCCATTTTAGCGCTGATTTTGGGCCTATTGATCGATTCAGGCACTCCATCTTTATAAACAATGTCAAGGACCCCAATCAGCATGGTTTGCAACAAAAAATTTCAAAACCGATCGACAGTTTTCGAGAAAACAGCTAAAAACTGAATTTTAGGCCTTTTTGGGTCATAATTTTGGGCCTATCGATAGATTCAAGGCACTTAATCTTTATAAACAATGTCAAGGACGCCAATTAGCATGTTTTGAAACAAAAATCTCAAAAGTGATCAGACAGTTTTTGAGAAAAGACAGACCAGGTGCAATTTGGGCATTTTTCGACCCAAAAATGGCTGTTTTGACCTTTCAAGGTCATCCAAGGTCAAATTCAAGGTCACCACACAAGTCGCCATATATGACTTCATTTTTGAAAGTGCCAATTTCTAAGCTCTATCTTCAAGTGTTCTATGAGTACAGTCCTGGCAGCTCCCATTATGGAGGAAAAAAGTGCCGAAAATTCCAAAATGTTGTGTCCAAAATTTTATTCAAAGGGTGAAAAAAATTGTTTGCCTGGAAATGGCCCAAAATGGATAGTAATGCGATTTGGGGCGAAACGTCAAAATTTCAAATTGGCCGCCACACAGAGAACGGCGATTCAAGAGCAACAAAATTTATACAGGTCACAAAGGTATATAAGAGGAATGTTTTTAAGCAAAAATCTCAAAACTGATCAGACCGCTTGTGAGAAAATGGCCGCCAGAGTTCAAAATTGAGTGTTTTCGACGAAAACGGCCGCCATTTTGAGAAAAATTGAAAAATAAAAAAAATACCTCCTTCTTGAATTATTTCAAGGTATCTTTTGCCAAATTTTCAGAAAGATAGGACCGTACACTTTAAAGATAAAATTAGCCCAAGGGCTAAGAAAGGTTACCGGACAATATATATTTTAGATATTAGTATTTTGTCCCGTGACCTTTAAAAAAGATCATTGGTCAATTCAAGGACACGATAATATTCGGCATATGTCATTTCTAGTATGTCCACAATTGATTCCTAAGCTGTGAAGTCAATAAAAAGCGAGATATTAGCCATTATGTCCTGTGACCTTGAAAATGAGGTCAAAGGTCGAATTCAAGGCCATAGCAATATTCAGCATATATCATTTCCTATATGTTCATAATTGATCCCTAAGCTGTAAAGTCCATAATGAGCGAGCTATTAGCCATTTTGTCCTGTGACCTTGAAAATTAGGTCAAAGGTGAAGTTCAAGGTCATGACAATGTTCAGAATATATCTTTTTCTATATGTCCACAATTGATTGCTAAACTGTAAAGTCGATAAAAAGCGAGATATTATCCATTTTTTTCTCTGACCTTGAAGATCAGGTCAAAGGTCAAATTCAAGGTCATAGCAATATTCAGCATATATCATTTCCTTTATGTTCATAATTGATTCCTAAGCTGTAAAGTCCATAATGAGCGAGCTATTAGCCATTTTGTCCTGTGACCTTGAAAATTAGGTCAAAGGTGAAGTTCAAGGTCATGACAATGTTCAGAATATATCATTTTCTATATGTCCACAATTGATTGCTAAGCTGTAAAGTCAATAAAAAGCGAGATATTAGCCATTATGTCCTGTGACCTTGAAAATGAGGTCAAAGGTCGAATTCAAGGCCATAGCAATATTCAGCATATATCATTTCCTATATGTTCATAATTGATCCCTAAGCTGTAAAGTCCATAATGAGCGAGCTATTAGCCATTTTGTCCTGTGACCTTGAAAATTAGGTCAAAGGTGAAGTTCAAGGTCATGACAATGTTCAGAATATATCTTTTTCTATATGTCCACAATTGATTGCTAAACTGTAAAGTCGATAAAAAGCGAGATATTAGCCATTTCGTTCTCTGACCTTGAAAATGAGGTCAAAGGTCAAATTCAAGGTCATAGCAATATTCAGCATATATCATTTCCTTTATGTTCATAATTGATTCCTAAGCTGTAAAATCGATAATAAGCGAGATATTAGCTATTTTGTCCTGCAACCTTGAAAAGGAGGTCAAAGGTCAAATTCAAGGTCATAGCAATATTCAGCATATATCATTTCCTATATGTTCACAATTGATTGCTAAGCTGTAAAATCGATAATAAGCGAGATATTAGCTATTTTGTCCTGCAACCTTGAAAAGGAGGTCAAAGGTCAAATTCAAGGTCATAGCAATATTCAGCATATATAATTTCCTATATGTTCACAATTGATTGCTAAGCGGTAAAGTGGATAAAAAGCGAGATATTAGCCATTTTGTCCTGTGATCCTGAAAATGAGGTCAAAGGTCAAATTGAATAGAGCAACAAAATTTATACAGGTCACAAAGGTATATAAGAGGAATGTTTTTAAGCAAAAATCTCAAAACTGATCAGACCGCTTGTGAGAAAATGGCCGCCAGAGTTCAAAATTGAGTGTTTTCGACGAAAACGGCCGCCATTTTGAGAAAAATTGAAAAATAAAAAAAATACCTCCTTCTTGAATTATTTCAAGGTATCTTTTGCCAAATTTTCAGAAAGATAGGACCGTACACTTTAAAGATAAAATTAGCCCAAGGGCTAAGAAAGGTTACCGGACAATATATATTTTAGATATTAGTATTTTGTCCCGTGACCTTTAAAAAAGATCATTGGTCAATTCAAGGACACGATAATATTCGGCATATGTCATTTCTAGTATGTCCACAATTGATTCCTAAGCTGTGAAGTCAATAAAAAGCGAGATATTAGCCATTATGTCCTGTGACCTTGAAAATGAGGTCAAAGGTCGAATTCAAGGCCATAGCAATATTCAGCATATATCATTTCCTATATGTTCATAATTGATCCCTAAGCTGTAAAGTCCATAATGAGCGAGCTATTAGCCATTTTGTCCTGTGACCTTGAAAATTAGGTCAAAGGTGAAGTTCAAGGTCATGACAATGTTCAGAATATATCTTTTTCTATATGTCCACAATTGATTGCTAAACTGTAAAGTCGATAAAAAGCGAGATATTATCCATTTTTTTCTCTGACCTTGAAGATCAGGTCAAAGGTCAAATTCAAGGTCATAGCAATATTCAGCATATATCATTTCCTTTATGTTCATAATTGATTCCTAAGCTGTAAAGTCCATAATGAGCGAGCTATTAGCCATTTTGTCCTGTGACCTTGAAAATTAGGTCAAAGGTGAAGTTCAAGGTCATGACAATGTTCAGAATATATCATTTTCTATATGTCCACAATTGATTGCTAAGCTGTAAAGTCGATAAAAAGCGAGATATTAGCCATTTCGTTCTCTGACCTTGAAAATGAGGTCAAAGGTCAAATTCAAGGTCATAGCAATATTCAGCATATATCATTTCCTTTATGTTCATAATTGATTCCTAAGCTGTAAAATCGATAATAAGCGAGATATTAGCTATTTTGTCCTGCAACCTTGAAAAGGAGGTCAAAGGTCAAATTCAAGGTCATAGCAATATTCAGCATATATCATTTCCTATATGTTCACAATTGATTGCTAAGCTGTAAAATCGATAATAAGCGAGATATTAGCTATTTTGTCCTGCAACCTTGAAAAGGAGGTCAAAGGTCAAATTCAAGGTCATAGCAATATTCAGCATATATAATTTCCTATATGTTCACAATTGATTGCTAAGCGGTAAAGTGGATAAAAAGCGAGATATTAGCCATTTTGTCCTGTGATCCTGAAAATGAGGTCAAAGGTCAAATTGAATGTCATGGCAATAATCTGCATATATCATTTCCTATATGTCCACAATTGATTCTTACGATGTAAAGTCAATAATAAGCGAAATATTAGCCATTTTGAACTCTGACCTTGAAACTGAGGTCAGAGGTCAAATTCAAGGTCACGATAATATTCAGCATATATCATTTCCTATATGACCACAGTTGATCCCTAAGCTGTGAAATCGATAATAAGTGAGATATTAGCCATTTTGTCCTGTGACCTTGAAAATGAGGTCAAAGGTCAAATTCAAGGTCACAAGAATATTCAGCATATATCATTTCCTATATGTCCACAATTGATTCCTAAGCTGTAAAGTCAATAATAAGCAAGATATTAGACATTTTGTGCTCTGACCTTGAAACCCAGGTCAGAGGTCAAATTCAAGACCCTGAGACTATTCAGCATATATCATTTCCTATATGTCCACAATTGATTCCTAGTCTCTAATCTCAATATTGAGTGAGATATTAGGCTTAATGTGTCCCATTATAAAGCATAGGAGAATTTAACATGGGAGTCCCATTTGGACCGAGTTTGGGCCCAAAATGGCCCACTTCGAGCGATTCGAGGGCAACGAAATTTATACGTGTCACAGGGGTACATATGAGGAGTGTTATGCATTGATAAGAAAAAAAGTTACTGAACAGATTCTGAGAAAACGACCGTCAAAGTCCAAAATTGGCCATTTTTCGACGAAAATGGCCCTCTGACCTTGAAACCGAGGTCAGAGGTCAAATTCAAGGTCACCAGAATATTCAGGATATATCATTTTCTATATGTCCACAATTGATTCCTAGTCTCTAATCTCAATATTAAGTGAGATATTAGGCTTAATGTGTCCCATTATAAAGCATAGGGGAATTTAACATGGGAAAGTTCCATATGGGCCGAGTTTGGGCCCAAAATGGCCCACTTCGAGCAATTCAAGGGCAACCAAATTTATACATGTCACAGGGGTACCTATGAGGAGTGTTATGCGTCAATAAAAAAAAAGTTACTGGACAGATTCTGAGAAGACCGTCAAAGTCCAAAATTGGCCATTTTTCGACGAAAACGGCCGCCATTTTGAAAAAAATTCGAAAATCAGAAAAACTAAAAAAAACCTTTCCTGGAAATATTTTTGTGCAAAATTTCAGAAATATTCCATCATAAACTTTAAAGATAAAAATGTGAACGGCGGACGGACGGACGGACGCCGGACGCATCACCATGGCAATAGGTTATCGGACCAAAGGTCCGGTAACCTAAAAAGTTACTAAACAGATTTTGAGAAAATGGCCACCAAAGTCCAAAATCAGGCATTTTTCGTCGAAAACGGACGCCATTTTGGAAAAAATGCGAAAATCAAAAAACTAAAAAATACCTCCTTCTTGAATTATTTTTAAGTATTTTTGTGCAAAATTTCAAAAGAATTCGCCCGTAAACAAAAAAGATAAAAATGTGGACGACGACGACGACGACGGACGACGATGACGGACGACGACGGACGCAACGCCATGCCAATAGGTTATCGGACCATAGGTCCGGTAACCTAAAAATGTGGACGGACGGCCAGACGGACGACGGACGCAATGTGACGGCAATAGGTTATCGGACCATAGGTCCGGTAACCTAAAATAACAATTCATGAAACCACAAGTCAGTTGTACGAATTTTGCATATAATCAGGGTTCATGTTCTTGGATGTTTTTATAAGACACACGATTAATTTTTCTGTTATCCAATATTGGTTCATCACACACAGAGTATTCTCCTAACTTGTAGCCTGCTGGCTGTTCCTGTCTGTACTTTATATGCGAGTAATAGATGTCAAAGCCCATAGACACCACATTGTCGTAGAGGACTCGGAACCGGGTGGGCAGGAACATAAAGTTGAACATTTGTGCCGGCGGCCAGACCAGCATCTCTGCCTTCAGCAGAGCTGGACCCTTGTCACGGAGCTCAGCAGCAACCTGTTTTCTTGTAGCGCCCTCCGCATAACCCACCATGAGCAAGAAGGCGAACACACAGATTGGCGAGATGATGACCTGATCAGCGATGACCTTCTTGACCACGACCCGCATTGTGGTGCCAGGCAGGACCCTGTCCAGGAACTGGTACCAGCAGTGACAGATTGGCCCCACCACGAGACCCGAGCTACCGACATTGATGGTTCTCCTGACATCCCAGTGACGACGCTTGCAAGAGAAAGTCTCATTGTACTGCTGCAAGAAGTCGCCTGCTCCCGAGAACCCGACAGACACCGCTGTGTTGGTCAGCAGCAGGTAGCGAGTGAACAAACTCTTGGTTTTCTTACGCAGGGAAGCAGCCCAAGAGATACGTGACACCTTCTTTAGCACACTGGACATTTTTGCTGGTCATGTCTGAACTCCCTGCTGCATTCGGTGCTAGGATGTCTTCTTGAACATAACTATGATACCATAGTCTGCAAATGTAAAATAAAGTCAAGAACTTCAATACAAAATCTCAAATGATTTTTGGCCATACGTGTAACTTTGTTTAGGATCGAAACTATAGTATTTCACCTAATATCAGACCTACCGGTATACCTTAGAAACCATAAAAGTTGGCAGTCTATTCCAATGATAAATTTGACATCAAACATGAAATGATGATGGTACTGAACTGAATCCAACAGGACCGCACTACATAACTAGACGTCAAGGCCTAAAGGCCTTGGAGGCATTTCAGGGTCAAGCATGGAAAAAACGAAATGCTGACTCGCCAAAAACATGATAAGCTCCCAATGAGACCTATAAGACATTTGTGTAATTACATGTATGTGAAGGACAAACTCGATACCCCTAAGACTATCCGTCTAATGTCTGTTTTGCTCTAGGTCGCACCATTTACGAGGAATCTATGAAAATGAAAATTAGCCCAAGGGCTAAGATAGGTTACCAGACAATTTTAGTTGAAACACGACAGGTGAGATATGACTTCAGATTAACCAATCAAGGTCATCTTCGTGAACTTCAATGTCATCATTAAGTGTGCAGCATATAACCTTGCATTCATGTATGTTCAAAATACAAATACAAGGTTTATCTACAAGTCTTTTGTCTATAGACGAAATTTACACGTTTCTTGTTGGACGTGACACGGAGAAATAGCACTCAATGTCATCTGAGGTCAAGTTCAAGGTCACCAAAAGAAGTGGTATATTTGACTTCCAATTCCAGCTATACCTACAAACATTTTTTGGCTGTAGATGCCATTTTACAAACTCAAGGGGCCTTTCAAGCAATTCAAAGCACTCCATCTTCATACACAATGTCAGGGACCCCAATTAGCATGTTTTATAACGAAAATCTCAAAACTGATCAGATAAATTTGGAGGAAAACGACCAAAAAATAAATTTGGGGCCTATTCAGCCTGGATTTCGAGCCTTTTGAGCAATTCAAGGCACTTTATACACTATATACACTATATACATCTTTATACACAATGTCAAAAACCCCAATTACTATGTTTTGAAATAAAAATCTCAAAAGTGATCAGACAGTTTTCGATTAAAGACAGACAAGGTGAAAATCTGGGCATTTTCGATCCAAAAATGGCTGTTTTGACCTTTCAAGGTCATCCAAGGTCAAATTCAAGGTCACCACACAAGTCGCCATATATGACTTCCCATTTGAGAGTGCAAATTTCTAAGCTCCATCTTCAGGCGTTCTATGAGTACAGTCCTGACAGCTCCCATTATGAAAGAAAAAAATGCCGAAAATATTCGAAGTCCAACTTTTTTTACAAAGGGTGAAAAAAAATTTTTTGTCTAGAAATGGCCCAAAATAGATAGTAATGCGTTTTTTACGCCGACCCGTCGAAAATTCAAAATGGCCGCCATATGCAGACCGGCGATTCAAGGCCAACCTAGCTTATACACATCACAGAGGTACATAACGAGAATCTTTTGAAACAAAAATCTCAAATCTGATCAGACAGTTTTTGAGAAAATGGCCGCCAAAGTTCAAATTTGACTGTTTTTCGACGAAAACGGCTGCCATTTTGAAAACAAATTTTAAAATAAAAAAAATAAAAAATACCCCCTTCTCAAATTATTCTAAGGTATCTTTTCCCAAATTTTCAGAAAGATTGGATTGTAAACTTTAAAGATAAAAATGTGGACGGACGACGACGCCGACGACGGACGGACGACGGATGCAACGCCATCGCAATAGGTTATCGGACTATAGGTCCGGTAACCTAAAAATGCTGACTCGGCGAAAAAGTTTCAGGTCAAGGTCAAAGTTCATCCCTAATACCCCTCAGATATGTTTCTCTAGAGCCATGAGTCCGAAATTAAGGCCTTTTCTGCTCTACGACACACGAGATATCGACGAAAACGATATTTAAGGTCAAATTTAAGGTCAAGGTCAAAGGTCATCGATAATACCCCTAAGACATTTTGTCTAGGATAACGAGTGCGAAAATAGAGTCCGCTTCGCTCTACGACGCACCGTTTCCGAGATATTGATGAAAATGAAAAATGCCGACTCGGCAAAAACATTCCAGGTCAACAAATGGTCAAGGTCAAAGGTCATCCCTAATACCCTTAAGACATGTTTGTCTAAGGTGACGAGTCCGAAAATGTCCGTTTCGCCCTACGATGCACTGTTTTCGAGATATCGTTGAGATCGAAAAATGGCGACTCAGCGAAAAAATTCCAGGTCAAGGTCAAGTCATCCCTAATACCCATAAGACATGCCATAATACCCATAAGACACGAAAATAACGTCCGTTTCGTTCTATCACGCACCGTTTCCGAGATATCGATGAAAGCGAAAAATGCCGTTTCAGTGAAAAAAATTAAGGTCAAGGTCATCCCTAATACCCTTAAGACATGTTTGTCTAGGACAACAAGTTCGAAAATAATGTCCGTTTCGCTCTACGACGCACCATTCCGAGATATTGACGAAAATGAAACATGCCGACTCAGCGAAAAAATTTAAGGTGAAGGTCAAAGGTCATCCCTAATACCCTTAAGACATGTTTGTCTAGGGCCACGAGTCCGAAAATAAGGTCCGTTTCGCTCTATGACGCACCGTTTCCGAGATATCGACGAAAGCGAAAAATGCACACTCAGCGAAAAAAATTAAGGTCAAGGTCAAAGGTCATCCCTAAAACCCTTAAGACATGTTTGTCTAGGGCGACGAGTCCGAAAATAACGTCCATTTCGCTCTATGATGTACCGTTTCCGAGATATCGACGAAAAAGAAAAATGCCGACTCAGCGAAAAAATTTAAGGTCAAGGTCATCCATGATACCCCCTCAGACATGTTTGTCTAGGATAACGAGTCTCGAAAATAACGTCCATTTCATTCTACGACGCACCGTTTCCGAGATATCGACGAAAACGAGAAATACCGACTCAGCGAAAAAATTTAAAGTCAAGGTCATCCATAATACCCCTTAGACATGTTTGTCTAGGATAACGAGTCTGAAAATCACGTCCGTTTCACTCTACGACGCACCGTTTCCGAGATTTGCATGAGAGCCTCCAGGATGACTCAGCTAAAATTATTCCGAGACCTAGGTCAAAGGTCGTTTGACAGAACGGCCTCAACATGCTCAAAATCAATAGGCTTCTTCCCTGGTAATATATGAAAAGAAAACTTTGACAAAACCTCAAAGGCATTTCTGCTGAAAATGCCTTAATTATTCATATCTCCAACACATATAATGTAATTTGACATCAGTGGTGGTTATGACTTGTCTAGGCTACTTGCACACGAAGGTTAATGTTGCTATCAATTAATTTAGATTACCATGTTCTTGTATGCAGGTTATTGGGGGTGTCCTTATATTCGAATATAAGAACATGTCCCTATATTCGAGACACTTCGGTTTTTTTGGTGAGAGCCTCAAAACGCAATATTCCGGATATAAGAACATTAGTTGGAGGACTTTGAGGTTGATTTCAGTTGACTTTTTTCAGTTTTCAAGCGTGATTATACGGTACGTGCATATGCTGTAGGTAAAATGAATCATCTAGCATTTTTACCTACAGTTATTATTGAGATTTCACCTATACTCTGATTTTTCTATCTTGTTTACAACGGTTTTTGACAATATTTTTGCGATGCTTAACTATATGGTTCTATAAATTGGCATACTTCACCTGGGAGTTAAACGGCAATTTTCTACCAAATTTCAGACTTCTAACACAAAAATTGAAGAGTCTGGCAATCTACCCCAATGTTAAATTTCAGCCCAAAACGGGATCTCAAGAATAAGAGTAGATTCGGGGATTTGGTCCTGATTACATCCATCAGGATTCGAAGTATTGTTGTGATTTTGGACCAAAAGACACATTGGTGTGTATTCTACACAAACATGTTGACTTCGAAAGATTGCACCGCCACGGAACCGGACAAATGCACAAAACTGTGTGCGGACCAAGGAATTATATGATAGAGTTGAATCTGGCTGAATTTAACATTGGGGTAGATTGCCAACTTTTTTTATTTTCGCTACAGAAATTTGAAATTTGTTAAATTGCCGTTCAACGTTATCGTTATAGGCCTAGAACGAAACCATCAAGCATCGCAAAAGTATCAGCGAAAAACAGTGTAAACGAGTTAGAAAAATCAGAGTATAAGTGTCCGAAAACTGTATGTTTACTGTACTGTATCCTGACTTTAGTTGGACTTTAAGTTAACATTAAGGTTGATGCGACTTGTTTCAGTTTTCAAAATATAAGTCAACTTGGTGAAAAAATATGGTACTTCTTTGCCCCATTTTACAGAATTTCAAATTGATCCTACGATCCTACCCAAGGTTATCACTGTTAAAGTCTAACTAGAGTGTATAATTTTTATGTTCTTATACCGTGGAGATGGTTTCCCTGATCATTTTGGTTTTTACAGAACTTGAAAATCTCAACCACAACCGGAGATATTTCTATTTTCGTGAATTACTTTTTTCCAATCTATCAGCATTTTGCAGGACCTCATTAATTATTATAATTAGATATTCATGACGTCATATGAGTCAAGTACCATAATTAGCTATCTAAACCTCATTTATGCAAGGGTTATGATGTAGATAAAGGTTACTATAGAAACTGATATGTTTTGTGGTAATGCATAGTCAGTCTTATGTTATGCCATCATGTTGTCAAGGCTACACATTCAGAGCTAGCGCCCCTTAGCAACCAGTTGTTGGGTGGGTTGCTATGGACAATTGAACTGTTAGGACATGTGAAGGTGCTACTTTCTTTCAACATTTTGACAAAGGATCATAATGTAACAAAACTTGAGGTCCTAATGATGTGGAATTATCAGTGGTTAGCAACAAAATCTCCATAGCAACGTGGTTGCTATGGGCCATATTCCGGCTCTGGTTGCCATGACGCCAACAAAATTTATTTAAAATTTGAATATTTTCTGTATGGAGTCATTATGTGGAACAAAAATTATTTTCATGTTCTTTAATATTATGCAGTACTGGTTTCAATGAGCTCATTATCTTTCAGTGACTCATATGACGTCATCATTGCTCATTTGCATATTTGCATATGACACCGAAAGGTCAATAGGACATGTCATAAACAAACCGCCATAAAATAGTGACTATTCGAGATATTTCAATTTTGTAAAAACAGAAATGATCCCCAGACTTCCGTCTTTGATATTGACACTAAACTAAAAAAAGTTATTTTTTCACTCTAGTTAGGCTTTAATGGGTAAATCTGCCAAATCAGCCTTGTTTTCAGGGCTAAACACCTCCTCGCCCCTAATGGGCTATGGCCCTATCTGTATCACCAACCTGTCACCAACACTGAACTCCAGATCTATCTGCTTATTTCGCCTATACCTACAATTTAATTGTATACACTCTTGACACCGATGCTTAGCAGTACTTTTTATATGAAATATCATATCTTTCTGACCAGTGGTGAAAAGCGCCATCCATTGTTTACAGTATATCTCCAGATTGTACGAGTAGATGATCATGATAATGTCTCTCATGAACTCTGCTCATTCTTGCGAAATTGGACAAATTTGGAATATCAGCTACAGTTTTCCCAGACAGACTTGGAATGGAAAATGCCTAAAGTCCAACTAAAGTCAGGATAATTTTTTGACAGATGATTATGATGATGAGTGAATATGATGGATTATTATAGTTTTGTACAAAAGTCAAGTTCATTTGCCGATAATCATTTCTGTAGCTGGTATTTTCACCTACACATTCTAAGTTTTAACACTTGCAATTGAATATTAGTGTTGGCATCAATATATCCTGCACCAGGGAGTGCTAATATTACATACTGTGAGCACAATTACATTTCAAACATCAACACTGTCATCAGTGTGAAAAATTATCATATTTAGCATATGTTGTTGCCAGGCCGTTGCCATGGAGACGCACAAGTTTCCAGGGTGGAAACAAGCAGAATATGAAAGCCAAGTTTGTACTCTTTCCACTGATACCAAATTTGTGCGGTCTGAAGGGGGATGCACTAAACTCCTATTACTCCTACAGACCGTCGGGCTGTACGGGGGTTCCGTCCCCCAAGCGGACCGTCACTGAGCCGGCCAACAGTTAACACCACGGTGATGATCCAGTATCTGAGTGGTGTCCGTATGTCTGGGCTTGCTGGGCGGGCTGCTACCTGGTTAACGTTCTAAAGTAAATACTGCACCCACAGTGACCCTCGGTGAGCGGACTATCCACGAGGATCTGAGATAGCGAGTGTGCGTCCACCGTGACCCACGGTGAGCAGCTTATCCGCGAGGATCCGGGATAGCGGACGACGTCAAACTTTACAATATTTTACCTGATCATTTTTCAATTAGTGACTAGGGCCTAGTCAACTTAAATGTTGGCCCATTCAAATGGGAAATCAGCCCAGGAATCAGTCATAGGCCTATATTGCGATTTCAGTGGTGACCTTCAAGTTGACCTTCAATGACCTTGAAAGGTCAAAACTGCCTTTTTTGTCGAAAAAATAAAATAATGATTGAACAAATCATTTGATATAACATTTGTATCATTTTACACTATCAGTTATCTTTCTGGACATACATTTTGAAAGATGTCTCCATTATTACACGTTTGTGGCTGACAAAAAAACACGAAAATAATTGCCATAGTGACATATTATGAAAATATTTCATGCATAATTGTATATGCCTAAAATCAATGATTCAGTCAGTCAGATATGGTAATGAAGATACATTGATATTCCTAATGTAAAAGTATACTTAGTACAATTAGACTTACAATACACTTACAATATACCTAGTACAGTAAGGGTGTGTATCGTTGAATGTTTAGCATGAGATTGTATTGGCATTGTTGCCATGGCAACCACATATTTGGTGACAGCAGTTTGGACATCATAACTTATCTGTCAGTTTAGAGTCGACTTTAATAATCGACCATCAACTACTCACATATTCATCAATGGCTTAGGGAAAGATAAATGAATGTGTATTTTTATCTATATAGTAGCTGTTACCATGGAAACAAATTTAAACATTTTTTTTAGGTTGAGGCATTTGCGGTAAGCTGTCTCTGCCAAATATCTTCACATGTTTCGTGAAAATATCGTGGGTTTGAGAGTTTGGTTGTGGTAATTGTTTTCAATTGTATAAGTGCTAGTATGATAGTAATACAACAAACATATAGCATGATGTAATAATCAAAATTTTGATGGGTCATTGACCACGCCAGAACACTATATTATGGCTGCTTCGCACCCAAAGCTTGCGTTGTCTTGACGATGGTCAATAACGTATTGACCGACTTCACTGTTTTTGGGTTGTGCTGTCACACCCTGGTTCTCGTGCGTTGGCTGTTAGGCCTAAAATAATAAATGCTGTGTTAAGAGCCAAGTGGTCAAAAACTTTAGAGTAGGTAGATAGATTTTTTTTCTTTTGTGAATTTATTTTTTCCCTTTATCATCTAACGATGGACGTGTCTAGATGCAGAAAGAAGAACCATGTTCAGAAAATATAATTATGAACATTTCCAAATACTATCAATCAGTTATCAAGTACAAGAAGGGAGTATCACAAAAATATATTGGATAAAATAAAGACCTCAATGAATAAATTGGTGCTATTCTGGGAATCAATGGGCACAACTTGGCCATTCACAACTGATTTAGGCCCACTACCATCATGAACTGGCTGCTTCTGTATACCACTGTATAAAACACATGTTGCAACATGTACACTGCTGGCACATAAAATAAAGCCAGCCCGTATTGGTTTCTTTGAGTTGTCTCAAAGCTGTCAAGGCGAGAGGACGACGGTGTACCATGGCCATGTGCTCCTGTCCCCTTCGTTTTGGGTAGAGGGCTTTAGGGCCATGGGGACAATTCCGATTGGGAACCCAGGAGGAAGGCTACTTTTATCTGGTGTTCACGCACTTGGATTACTAGTCTAGGGTTCTATCCCTGTGGTGGACTGTCACTCCGGAAGTCTGCTCCAGCAGAGCCTGAGTTTGGACGACCACAGTCCGGAATGAATTCCTCTGCAAGTTGGCCCAATTATATGGCTGCGGCCATTCACCCCAGACTCAGGGCCTGATCATAGGATTGCCCCCCCCCCCCCTTTCCACGAAGGCAGACCTCCTGAGAGCGTCTATCCCAAGTCCGCTCCAGAAGAGACCGAGTTTGGACGACCACAGTCATGAATGAATTCCTTTGCAAGTTGGCTCCATTATATGGCTGTGGCTATTCGCCCTGGACTCAGGGCCTGATGGTAGTGTGCGCTCACCCTTTCCTTGAAGGCAGCCCTCCTGAGAGCGGCTGACTGTGAGGGAGCAGAAGCTGATACAAATACCGCTTGATGAGTACAAGCCCAGTCAGGACATCACAGTGAGCATGGATCCTGTGATTTCTTATAATCCAGGGATGGCCTCAGCCAGTCCGCTAGTCCAACTCCCATCCCTCTCGATTCCGTATATGCCCGCGGCCCAGCCTCTAGGGCCCGCGTATACGTCAAGACTTGGGTGAATCACATTGGCTATGGGGTCCGCTGCTAGGGTGGTGGGTTCTGCGGTCTGCTGAGCAGGATACTCAGCTCCGGCAGGTACTCAAGGAGCTGGCTGGCAATCCATGGTTTCGGCCCCGAGCCAGCTACTCCCCTACCCATTCCTCATTCGACAGAGCAGGCGGGAGTTTCATGCTACTGGTACGAAGCGGGGTGTACCCAAACTCCTATGCTTCGACAGCTGCAACAGTTGCCCTGTCCACACCTGCGGTGTATTGACCAACTTCGGCGGGACCTCCTGCGGGTTGGGATGGGACTTGGGCTGCCAAATCGTATCCCACAGACTCTGTTCCTGGCTCCCAAGAGTGCTCCCCACATGACAGGAAGCCGGAAAAGTCTGCCTGGTGGAAGCGGTTCAATGGCATTGGAGGACTACCTGATGGAACTCTGGAGAACCACTACCTGGAGGGAAAAGCTCTCCAGGTAAATGCTGAATATTGTGCTCTCCAGGTAAATGCCAAATATGTGTTGCTGAGCAACCATGGCTTCTGTTTGTGCCTATGTGGAATATCCAAATGTCTGAGGTTTTCAAACTTCCGACTGAGACAGTCATGTAATACGCCTTAAAGCCCTGTGTACTAGGGTGCAAAGCTTTACCAGAACCGAATCTAATGAGGCTTGAGCTGACTCTAGTCGACCTCTTCATTGCTGGGCATCAGTACCATATATAGTACGTGTTAACTCCTCTGGGAGTGGTCCTCGAGGATCAGCTTAGCTCCTTCGCTGCTGAGGCAGACAACGAGGATTCAACCACGGACCCCTGCGCCCTGGGTGACTCAACCGAGTCATACTGTGTGTGTGCGGGTCCGGGATGCTTGGTGGTACTTGCCCCTGAATTTTGGGGGCGAACCGGTACACTTCCTAATTAATTCCAGGTAAGAAGTCCCCCTCGTAGCCACGGCCCGCCCTCCACAACATTGAGTTGTATGACCCTGGAAGTCATCAGCTCTGCGGAGCTGGTAACAACTGCATCCCTATCCTGAGACTGATCTATCTGCCAATTAAACTTGGGGGCAAGGTGTATTTGACAGAGGGAGTCGTTGCAGATATCGGTACAGCTGGGATGATTGGGATGAACATTCTCTGGACCAATTCAGTGATCGCGGACTTTAGTGCCAGCGAACTCTGAATGGGAGATGAAGTTCATTTCCTGTTGTGCGCAGGTCCATTCCATTTTTTCCAGCTCCGGTTGGGAAACACCACTGTTGTGCCACTCTACAGTGAAACGATCATGGAGTCGCATCCAAACCAGTGAGTAATTTCGCCCGGGGTTCAGTACTCCTGCTGGGTTGGGCTCTGATCAATTCTGATCCTAGTGTGATCCCTCTTCTCATAATGAATGTCACCTAATATACTCCTGTTGTACATGTACAGTGCTACGAACTAGTTGCAGCCACCTGCACGCTAGCAGCGTCTTGCAGGGCTTTCCCCAATGATCAAGTCTGCCATGCTGCCTGCGCACGTGTGGCTGCCAGGGGTGACCCCATTACCTTGCCAGACCATTTTGGATCTTGAGTTCTGAAGGACCAACTGGATGACGAGTGGCAGCTCGTATTTGCAAACTGCTCCGAAAGAACGCGAGTGTGTTTATCATTTCGGACGGTGCGGTTGGCAAAACAGACATTGCTGCATCGACCAGATACAGCATCGACCTCCTGGACGAGTGTCTACAATAAGCAAGTCTACTTCGACCGAGTCTTATCACCTCTCACCTATTCTTGGTGCTGCCCGAAAACATCTTCAATGTGCAGACTATCAAGCTAAAGTTTGGCGCACTCGAAGTACATCCAGTGGTCCGAAACCCAGTTGGGAAATGAGTGAACAGGAAACCTGAAGTTGATTGAATGGACCAGCTTTCTGCACCAGACAAGGTTATGGCATAATTGAAGTGTGTGTGCGAGACGGGTTGTAGTGGCGTGACGTGATCATGCCACAAAAGCCACATTCTCCGCACTGATGCTTGCAGCTGCAGTGATTCGTGCCTGAACGAACCAAAGACAAGTTACACAGTTGGGTTGGAGGACGACTCTGATGATTATGCTAATGAGCGACACTGGAATCAGTGACTTCAGTGCTGTTTTATAACAGTTTGATTTCATACCACTGTTTTGTTATCTACATGTATGGTGTATATGCCATGATCTGTTTTTACTCTGGTTTCCATAGCAGAGATAAATTTATATCAGGTAAATTATATATCAGTGCCCGTTTTTACTGTTGTGTTTTTATAGTACATGGTGTATAAGCAAATTACCACCTCTACAGTACTCACACTCCATGTGGGTATAGGTTGATTCATATCATGATGTGTTGCCAATCAGCCATTTTGGTTGCTATGGTAACTGAAATTGAAGCGTGTCGTAGCTGTACCATCATACATGTCCATATAAAATATTCGGATGAGAATTGTGACCTGTAGAGTACTCACAAGACAATCTGTGAACATGGATGCAGAAACAGCGTGAAAACGCAAATCTATAGTATCCCCCAACATTTTTCGAGGGATACAATAGTATATTTCATGTAGGCCTATGCATAGCTATCATATCTGTTTAGAACAAATTCGACCAGCATCAATTATGCTAAATAACTTTCCTTTCATGTTCACAATATTGTCGTGAATTTTCAGAATCGAGGCTGCAATCAACTACCTGTTGTTATTCCCCTGTTTCCATGGCAACGCCCAATTATCCAGCGTGAAAACAAACAAAGTATACTAGCCTAATTTTTTTTACCTTGTCACTGATAAATAGAACAATGGGTCTGAACCATCACACATGTCCGTACAAAAAGAAATAACTTCGGATGGAAAATTTGACCTATAGAACACTCGCAAGAAAGGTTCTGCGATTGTGAATGTGGGTGCAGTGCAAAAACGCGAATGCATAGTACCTGCCAAACTTTTTCGGGATACAGTAATATATTTCACATAAAATCATATCGATCACATCTGTTTTGAACAAGTTTGTACACATTTGCACAAAATTAGGCTCAATAACTTCCATGTTTATCATCTCGTCATGAAATTTCAGATTCGCTAGCCGCAATGAACTAGGTGTTGTTATCCCCCTGTTTCCATGGCAACGCACAACTAACCAGGGTGGAAACAAGCAAATTATGAAAGCCTGGCCTTTTACCTTTCCATCGATGTATAAAACAATGGGTCTGAAAGGGTGCAGAAACATCTTCATTCTGGGCGGTGATCTCATGTACTACAGGCAGTGAACTGTCGATCCAGATCAGCAATTGCCCTTGACCCCAAAGGTGACCATAAAAACCTGATTTATAAGGGTCAATATATATATATATATTCGTTTATTCATCAGATACATCTGATACATTACAAGGAAATGAAATTTACATTATGATGACAGAAAAGAAAAATACACGAGTTACAAATAGAAAAGCGGATGGAACAATGATGATTCACTCAGTGCATAGGCTGTATAACATGAACTCCATTTCTTCTTTCTTTAAGGTATCATAAGATGCATGGTCTCTCATAGACAGTAATTCACGTATAATACTAGCATGACAACCCAGCACTCCTTCGGAGCATACTTGTTTAGCTGGCTTGATTGGAACATTGACAAGGTCACTTTTGTCAAGATTATAAAAAGAACACAGCTCATTAATGTTTTTGGATAAATTGGTGTTACTACCATGTATTGCTAAATTATAAGCAGATTATTCATCACGTGAAACTCATCACGTGAAACTCTGTTCCACAGTGACATAAACCCATTGCATATTTTTTTCATATTCAACACGTGCAATATCGCGTAACGTTACCATGATAAATTACATACATGTAATTACGGGCGGCCAAATCAAGTGGAAAACCACTAAAATCTACACTCTCTGCTATGCCGAATGATGTGATAAATATAATCTCAACTGAGTGTCCATTTGATATCAAATTTATTGAACTCGCCAAGGCTCGCATAAAGCAAAAGTTCTATGGCTCGTAAATTAATTTGATATCAAACGGACACTCATTCAAGATGCTCTTTAGGGAATAACTTTTTTTAACTTTAACTTTAACTTTATTAACTTGGTATAGCGCCTTCCTATACCACGTTTCGGTGGCGCTGTACAATGAATACAAATTACATATTATTATTACAGTGGTACAAAATACAATACATAATACAATCGAGGATATGTACATGTACATTCTAGAGACAGCATGATCTGAATAAGTGAGTTTTGAGTCTACTTTTGAAACATCCGATATCAGACTGACATCTAATATCATTAGGTAGCTGATTCCACCACTGTGGCCCAATACTGCTGAATGACCTTGCTGCGAAAGTTTTCAGCTTTGTGAACGGGACAGAAAGTTTTTTCTGTACTCCCGCCGAACGTAGCCCAGACCTTCTGACTGGAGCTGGTGACAAGAGAGTCTGGAGGTACGCAGGAGCTTTCCCCGTGACTGAGAGGAAGACGAGACACAATACCTTGTATTGTATTCTCTCACGTATTGGGAGCCAGTAAAGTTCTTTACGACAGCTGCTGGCACTATCGTACTTATTCGCCCCCTTTACCAGTTTCGCGGCCATATTCTGGACTCGCTGGAGTTTATCCAAGTCAACGTTGGGCACACCTGCATAGACAGCATTACAATAATCGAGGTGGGACAGAACCAGTCCTCTCACCAGCGTGTGACAGGCGTCTTCAGTCAGCAGATGTCTGATTCGTTTGATCCGAAGTAGATTAAACATTGCGGTCCTACACTTGCTCTGAATCTGGTCCTTGAATGAGACTTTAGAGTCAAGTAGAACACCCAGGTATTTGATACAGTCACTTATCCCGATTTCTTGATCGATCAGAACAATCGATCTTTTGTCACACTTCAGGAGCTGTCGACTGGAGCCGGCAATCAGGATCTCCGTTTTGTCCACGTTAAGTTTCAGTCTATTTTCGTTCATCCAGTCGCAAAGACTATGGATGCATTGCTGCAAGACCGAAATAGCACTCTCTTCGCTGCCTTTATCAGATGGATGAGGATCGAAGGAGCATTTAAATATGTGGTCGTCGGCATACCCATGGACTGACACGCCGTTGGGGACCACACACTGCAGAGTACTAGCATAGCATGAGTACAATACAGGACCCAGGCAGCTTCCTTGTGGGACAGACTGATGAAGTTCTCTGGTGGTTGAGTAACCATCGTTGACATTGACTCTACAGAACCGAGGTCTCAAGTAGCTGTCAAGCCAGGACTTTGCCATACCACTTACGCCGTACCACTTCTCCAGAACATCCAGTGTTATGTCAAAGTCCACGGTGTCGAAAGCAGCACTCAAATCGGTAGCCACGATTACACTCAGTTTCTGGTTTTCCATGTTCCATAACAGGTCGTTGACTAACTTGACCACAGCGGTCTCACAGCTGTGGTTCGACCTGTATGCCGACTGGTATTCTGGCAATAAATTGTTCTCGTCACAGTGCTTAGTGAATTGAAGGAGAGCTGCTTTTTCCACAACCTTTGAAAGAAAGGACAGGTTGCTAACCGGTCTGAAATTTTTGTGGACGAGATCCAGACCAGCTTTCTTCAGCAATGGCCGAACAATCGCCTCCTTCCACTTCATGGGGAATACTCCGTTCTGTAAGGAGATGTTGACGAGGTGTGTGATTGACGTCAAGATGCCATCCAGAATGTCCTTCAGTAGTTGTGCAGGCAATACGTCGAGCTCACAGCTCTTTGTCGGCATTCCACTAATGATAGATTTAACCTCTTCTTCAGATAGTGGCATGAAGGTCCCGAAACAATTCACAGCCCTGCTATTAGGTGAATACTTCGGGTAGTGGTCGAGTGCGTCGCGGATTCTCTGGATTTTACTCATGAAGAAATCAGCAAATTCATTTGCCGAAACTTCATTACTTGCTGACGATGGCAATGGGTTTTCGTTGTTACTACCCATGATGTTGTTGATCAATCTATACAGCTTCTTGGGGTTGTTACCACATTCTGCGACCTTGTCAGACAAAACTCTGACCTTTTCGTCATTCAAGAGTCTGCTGTAATAGTTTCTCTCCTCACAAAGTGTCCGCCATTGATCTTGCTGACGGTATTTCCTCCAGAGTTTTTCGCAGCGACGCACCTTTCGCTTCTGATCACCTATAGCGTCATTAAACCACGGCTGTTTATGACGTACTGTGATCGTCTTTGTTCTAACAGGAGCGTGATCATCCAGACATTTTGATAGAGTGAGGTCGATCTCATTGGCAATCTCGTCTGGATTGTCCAAGTCCATTACTTTTTCCAGGTTCACATCGTCGAGAAACTTCCCGATATCCATGTCTTTGATCTTCCTGCCTCTGACGGTCTTACTGACCAGGTCGGACCTGGGTATCGACGTAGTCCACATCACGAAACAGTGATCTGAAATGAACTGACCGGGGCAGACAGCGCTTATGCCGATGTGTCTCGTCGACTCAGCGAACACTAAATCCAAGGTGTTACCAAGTTTGTGTGTAGGAAAGTTCACATACTGCGTCAAGCCCAAAGCTTCCATTGCTTCATTGAATGATACAGCATCCAGATCAGCAACGTCGTTGACGTGGATATTGAAATCGCCAGTAATTATCACATTACTGTCCGTGATAACACAGTTCGCACACCAAGGGACGAATTCGTCTAGAAAGACTGCATTTGTGGTCTTGTTTTTAGCAGAGTACGGAGGGTGATAGACACCGATGATGTTGAAGGTGCAGGACTTACTTGTGACACGCCATTTGGCATATTCAAATGACCGCAGCGTTCCTTTGTCAATTATTTTGACTTTCAGACTGTCACGATACACAAGTCCTAGACCACCTCCACTCCTATCCGATCTATTTGCTACGTCCAGTCTAAAGCCGTTCGTGTTCAGTTCACAACTTTCACGCCAGATTTTATCGTCATCGTGGCTTTTGAGCCACGTCTCCGATAGAATACACACGTCCAATTTGAACTCATGAAGGATGTCTGATATTACCATGTCCTTGTTCCGACTGGTTATAGACTGTACGTTGACAGTTGACATTGTCATTCTCAAATTTTGGGCGTTGTACATGTGGTCAGTGTTGGCGCATTTGATAACATGTAAGTTTTTTAACATAACATGTTTAGCCTCTGACCTTTGCCTCCTGAGGTGCTCCTTGTTACGTCGTCCTCCACGACTTAGTCTCCTGAATATCCGCAGCTTCCTGATGTTGATCACTGCTTCTGGATTAAGGAATTTGTATCCAGATTTGCCTTGCATTTCGTCCCGAATTCGAAGTAGTTCGTGTCGGTCATATGCATATTTGACTCTGTGTTGTTTACCAGTCTCGGCCCTCGGTCTGTCCGTGAATGCGGTGCATGCTATACGCTTCATTGAGTCCACTGTTATGGCCCGATACACAAAAAGTTCGCCAGATGTTTCCACGTCAAATGATTTGCAAATAAGTACACAAACAACGCACAATACTGTCCAAATCCAACAGAATCCTCTTCTATGGAACTTCACATGCACATTAAATGAATCATAGTGCTGTAACGATTCGACTTTACAGGCGAAATACTTGTTAATTAACTGATACATTTTGAATGCATTCGCTTTAGACAAGCGCTACACTACTAATTACAGGTATTCCCCAGTCTTTATGTGGGATTTACGACTCGACTCATATTGCACAGGTAGAGCCTTAATTGGGAACTTTCGCCTAATCCGGGTCCGGGTTTCATACCCTAAATCCGGGTCCGCCTCTGGCTCCGGGTTTCATAGGGTACCTTTGTCTATAATTCTTAGTTTGCGTACTCCACTTAGAAAACGTACGGATTACGAATTTGTATGACCAATCTGAAAAATCTTTGAACAAGAGTTTCCAAATGTGCGCTCAGAGTGGTTTCTAGTTTCTGCAAGATGGATGAAAGTGAATTGTTGTTTTTTGACACTTTTTCACATGATAGTGCAGAGGTGAGATGCTACTACTCGTTTACTACACTGTATGCAAGCGTTTGCTCCGCTGTGGGCTATTTTGGGAGCACATGTACGATGTAGTGGGTAATCCTGTTTCTCTATGATAATCAATGACAATGACAATGAATGATGAGTTAATCAGTGACACAAAATGATCTGGTGTGTAATAAAGAACACTTTTCTATCATAACCAATTGTCATTCCGTATCATAAGGATGGGAAATTAGTTGAAAATAAAATTGCCCACGTTATTGTACATCCTAGCCCTATTTTGCATGTTGCTTTTCAAAAAGCAGAATAAAAAATCAGAGGTGAAAATCAGATTCGTGGGCTGAAAAGTCCGAACCGAAGCCACGGTCCTACATCTACCAATTGTCATTCCGTATCATAAGGATGGGAAATTAGTTGAAAATAAAAATGCCCACGTTATTGTAGATCTACATCCTAGCCAGTGTTCAAAACTAACAAAAAATTCAACCAGACCACAGGGCTGGTAAGTCTTAAAAGTTACCAGCCCTGCCCAAAAGTTACCAGCCCGATTTTGAAAGTTAAGTTAGGCCTATACATAGTGACCTTTTACAATTACAGAGCATCAGCAATTAATGTCATCTTATCTATTTGCGTCCTGGAAGGCACGCCTTTTCTAGCTGTCACTGATTGACCATTATTAGTCCTATTTTAGAGTACCCTAGATCTGGTAACTTCTGCACATTTTACATCGACGATCATTTCTGTTTTCATTAATGACGAGCCAAGTTTCACATTCATACTTTCATAAAGTGCTAGATCTATATTACGCTTTTTTGTAGTATCATACACTTCGTTGGCGGTTTTGCTGTCAACTTTTTCTCTTTTTTTTCGAGGCCAAGAAATTTCCGCATTCGCGTTTTGCAATTGCTATTGCTATAGAGAATCGTTTTTGCCTGCTATCTAGTCTGTGATTGGCTGATGAAATGACGTTGCTCCACATTTGAACCAATGAGATAGCACAATGTGTTTTAGCATTGGAATGATGGCGTGGTTTCACCAACAACGGGATTTTTTCGGTTTTGCTGTTTTCGGACAGAAACTAGACGTACATTTTTTATGTTTATAGCTCTACTTCTGAATTAAACAAAAAGAATCATATTGCAGGCTTAATTACTACGAGACGACAAGTCTATCTAAGAAAAAACCCCACTATTTACAAGCATTTCGTAAATATCACTGGAAAATTCAACCGGACCATCGGGCAGGAAAGTCGGCAAAGTTACCCGCCCGTCAAAATAGTTACCCGTCTCGGGCGTGCGGGCGGGTGGTATTTCGAACACTGATCCTAGCCCTATTTTGCATGTTGCTTTTCAAAAAGCAGAATAAAAAATCAGAGGTGAAAATCAGATTCGGAGCTGAAAAGTCCGAACCGAAAGCCACGGTTCTATACGTCTACGACTATGTTCGTCAAAAACATGCGTCATGCATCCCATGCACCGTGCATGTTTTGAGAAAAATAGCATAGGTGCGATCAAAACAAACGTTTTCAACCCAAAAGGAATACTGTCGAGTTCTATTTTATAGCTATTAACCTAGCAGATATATGTTATTCTATTAAGCCCCGCCAGCTTTCAGGCTGCACTGTGTGTCATTAAGGCATTTCAGCAGAAATGCCTTTATGGTTTTGTCAAAAAAAAAATTTTATTTTTATTTATTTTTTTTTTTTTTCACTGTTTGATTTCCGCACGAGGTCCGTGAGGATGAAATCAATGTTTCTGGTTTCCGCACGATAACTCAAAAAGTATTATGGCAATGAATGTGGAACTTTGCATGGAGATTCATATATCACCAGGGAAGAAGCCTTTTGATTTTGAGGCCGATTTGTCAATCGACCTTTAGCTGAGTCATCCTTGGGGCTCTCATGCATATCTCGGAAACAGTGCGTCGTAGAGCGAAACGGACGTTTTTTTCGGACTCGTCATCCTAGACAAACATGTCCAAGAGGTATTATGGATGGCCTATGACCTTGACCTTAAATTTTTTCGCTGAGTCGGCATTTTTCGTTTTCGTCGATATCTCGGAAACGGTGCATCGTAGAGCGAAACGGACGTTATTTTCGGACTCATCGCCCTAGACAAACATGTCTTCTAAGAGGTATTATGGATGACCCTTGACCTTGAATTTTTCGCTGAGTCGGCATTTTTCGTTTTCGTCGATATCTCGGAAACGGTGCGGCGTGGAGCGAAACGGACGTTATTTTCGGACTCGTCGCCCTAGACAAACATGTCTTATGGGTATTATGGATGACCTTTGACCTTGACCTTAAATTGTTTTGCTGAGTCGGCATTTTTCGTTTTCGTCGCCCTAGGCACTCGTCGCCCTAGGCAAACATGTCTTAAGGGTATTAGGGATGTCCTTCACACACATGTTATTGCACAAATGTCTTATAGGTCTCATTGGGAGCTTATCACGTTTTTGCTGAGTCAGCATTTTGTTTTTTACATGCTTCACCCTGAAATGCCTCCAAGGCCTTTAGGCCTTGACGTCTAGTTTCCACACAACATCGACAAGCATATTACTTGACGATTATTTTGCGAAAAACAAGTGGACGAAAATTGGTGAATTTAGTGACATTTAGCCACATATTTGTCTGACAATCACTTATTGAACAAAGAAAACACATTCCCCGATCTACTTATGTTTCAATCACCAAGTTATCATAGAACATATACAGCGAAACGCAAATACCAGCTGAATACTGGAATTGTGAAAATCTGCAAGGCGCCAAAGGCAATGTTTTTGCGATGGCACCATGCATGTTCATCACTACACGTATATATGTGATCAGCCGTGAATGGGTCAGGCCCAGCTCTTCAGGTCTGGACATTACCAAAAAAAATCAGGCTTATCAGGCTTAAAGTGAATATTTTTTCGAGATATTACGTATATTAGACCTAATCGACGGCACGTGCCCCGAATCTAACCCCCCAGTGGTTCTCCACCTAGAAATCGGTGGTGGGCGACTGGGGGTCATAAACATTTATATCTACTGTAAACCCGTTAATGTTTGCTGCCCTTTTATTCATGTTATTTCGCGGTTTTAACAAAATAACGAACTTTAATGGATCGCAAACTTTAAAAGTTACATTGAAATTGATGTAAAAATAAACAAAACCCGAACTTAAATGGTTAGCGAACAGTCAATTTTTCAAAACGTGAACTTTAATGGGAGCGAACTTAAAGGGGTTTACAGTACCTGCACAAATCCAGCACATACCAAGATCGTTAACTATATTCTGATACATGGTAGCTACAATGTGTACATATACAAGCACATGCACACTTGGGATTTTCTTCATCCTGTGATAATATGTAACCCTACTTAGCCCTAGTAAAACCAAGCTATAGTTATGAAATGGTTATGTTTGGTTATGTGAAATATTCTTTGCCGTCTCTGAGAGCAAAGAACATTTGAATCTTATTAAACATATCAGAACTATCTATAAAGTACAGAAATATGGGTAATTGTACATGTATATTTAAAATACCCCCAGAGTGCCATTTTCACAGGGGAAAAAACGATATCTATGTATGTCTAGATAATAATAACAAAACAATAAAACAAAACTGAATGTATCTGCACTTATATATATACAAAATCGTTATAGTTTTCATATTGACCTACGTAGTCATACTTATGGATGAAATTAGCAAACTGATATTTGTATCCCCCGAACAAAGTTCGGCGGATACTATGGATTTACGATCGTCGCGCCGCCGCCGCGTCCGCAGACACTTTCTTGTGAACGCGCTGCAGCTTGCAAATCTGAACCGATTTTGATAAAATTTTATATGGACATGTCTTATGGTAAGATCACGACGCCTATCGATTTTGGTTGCCATAGCAACCAAAATAGCCGATTGGCGTAACATTTTGTGCTCAAATTAGCCTGTTTAACACACATGGGTTGTGAACGCTCTACGGGTGGGAGTCTTCGATGAATGATGATGAAATTTCACAGGCTCAATGAGAAAGACCATCACACGAAACCTATTGTTTTTCAGAATGATAGAATAATTATTAATAAGTTTGAGAGGTTAACTTATTACGACAATTAAAATACCTACTTTGACATGTGTGATCACTCCAATAACCGCTACTATGAAAGCAAATTGCACTGGATTCTTGTTCAGAATACAGAACTGATGTTTTTGGTGAAAACAGAACATTATTACTGAATAAGTTAACATTGGTTTTACTAGTTAAGTCTATTATTGACCACAATAAAAATAGTTAAGACAAGAAACATTTATTATTGAGCTCAACAAGGTAAAGGTTTTGTCCAGTAGAGATTTCACAGGTGTTACCGAATAAGTTAACATTATTTTTACTAGTTAAGTCTATTATTGACAACAATAAAAATAGTTAAGACAAAAAACATTTATCATTGGGCTCAACAAGGTAAAGCTCCTGTGCAGTAAAGATTCCATGGCTGTAACCGAATAAGTTAACATCATTTTTACTAGTTAAGTCTATTATTGACCTCAAGAAAAATAGTTAAGACAAGAAACATTTATTATTGGGCTCAACAAGGTAAAGCTTTTGTGCAGTAAAGATTTCATGGCTGTAACCGAATAAGTTAACATCATTTTTACTAGTTAAGTCTATTATTGACCTCAAGAAAAATAGTTGAAACAAGAAACATTTATTATTGAGCTCAACAATTTAAAAGTTTTGTCCAGTAGAGATTTCATGGGTGTAACCGGATAAGTTAACATTATTTTTACCAGTAAAGTCAATTTTTACTTCGAATTTCAGCTTGAAACCCAATTTGGCACATATTATGAGTTAAAATTTAAATGATGGTGAAAAGTTTGATCTGGCTCCCATTTCGTCATCTTGAGAAGTAGTTTTCGTCAACTTTTACTTTGAATTTCAACTTGGAACCAAGTTTGGCACATAGTTGAGTTGAAATATAACTTATGGTGAAAACTTTTATCTGGCTATAATTTCGTTATTTTATCGAACATGTCGAAATGGAAATTCGTGTGCAGTGATTTCAGTGGTGATCTTGGATTCAACCTTCAATAAGCTTGAAAGGTTTCACACTCACAATGTACATCAGTGATATATTTGGGGCAACAGTGATGATAGGGCTACGGGGGATACACCCAAGCGGTCGTAGGCGACCGGAAGCGTCTAGTTTTAGTGGTATACATCCCCGGGGCCGGTATTCCTTATTTTCCACCCTACAGGCCTACTAGTAAACGTAGGCCTGCGTGTACCATCAGGGAATAATTTTAAAACAATCAGAAAATTAAAACTGCTGTTTATCCAGCTGTATACTATAGTACATGTAGTATATAGGACGAACTGGTTCAAGAGAAGAAACTTGCGCATTTAATGAGCACGCGTGTTGCCACTGCGTGGTTGGTGCGGAGCATGGTAGGTGCCAAACACAGAATTTTCGATACGCAAATGCTCTCTCAATATTGTAGCAACATCAATGAAATATTTACAGGCGATTAGTTATATCCTTATTCCGTTCATCGTACAATCAATATTCGCTCGACAAGTGAATATTTGGTCAAATTAATAATTTTTTCAGTGGACTGAATCACGTTTGTCGCACAGTGCCTTGCTTCTTGTCGATGTTTTGAAATAATAACAACACCTATGTGCATTATATGCATGTATACCGACTCAGTAGATTCCATTTAAGATTAATATCTATATCACAAAACAAGACTGCCTATTTAAAATATTGAAAACAACAATTTTCACCACACCGTTCGCATCGCCGCCGTTTGCTGTTATTAACATGCACAGTGCATGGGAGGCACGACGCATGTTTTTGACGAACATAGCCGTAGACGTATAGGACCGTGGAAGCAGTTTATCATTCATGGATTGAATTGGATCAGGCCATTCAGCTGTTCAGGGGGTGAACCCTCACTCAGCAGGATAACCCATGAAAGTGCACACACTTATTTCCAATGGGGTCCTGTTTGTGTTGTGTACATGCAGTATGTAGATCTAATGCATTGTCAGAATTTCTATAGCGACTTGAAGCATATCAGCATCATTAGGGTACATTAATCAGTTTCCATGATTATGGAGCGGCAAAATATCAGCGCAAGAAGTTTTGGGTCATGTTCGTGTGATTCACCACTTCGTAACTCAGCTTACATGCATAATTGTATCCCCGAACAAAGTTCGGCGGATACTATGGATTTGGCTTCGTTGTCCGCGTCCGCAGAGATTTTCTTGTGAACGCGCTACAGGCCGCAATTCTCACCCGATCACCATTATTTTTTGCAGGCACATATATAATGGTAGGATCCCGACACCAATCGATTTTGGTTGCCGTGGCAACTGAATTGGTCGTTTGGGGACACATTTTGCATTGAAAACAGCCTGTTTGAGACACATGGCTTGTGAACGCTCTACAGATGGCAATTTTTGACGAATCTCGATAATATTTGGAAGTGTTGTTGGGAAGGGCTGTCACACGAAACCAATCGTTTTTTAGAATGATCATATAAATATTAATATGTTAGCAGCCTAACTTATTACAGAATTTTGAAATATCCATTTTGACATGTACGATCATTCCAATAGCCTGTACAATGGAAGGTAATGACACTGGTTTCTTGTTCAGAATGGAGAACTGAAGTTTTAGTGAAAACAGGACAATGTTACTGAATAAGTTAACATTAGTTTTACTAGTTAAGTCTATTATTGTCCACAATAAAAATAGTTAAGACGAGAAACGTTTAGTATTAAGCTCAACAAGGTGAAGGTTTTGTCCAGTACAGATTTCATGGGTGTAACTGAATAAGTTAACATTATTTTTAATAGTTAAGTCTATTATTGACCACAATAAAAATAGTTAAGACAAGAAATATTTATTATTAACCTCAACAAGGTAAATGTTTTGTCCAGTACAAATTTCATTGATGTAACCGAATAAGTTAACATTATTTTCACTAGTTAAGTCAATTATTGACCACAATAAAAATAGTTAAGTCTATTATTGACCACAATAAAAATAGTTAAGATGAGAACTATTTATTATTAAGCTCAACAAGGTGAAAGTATGTCCAGTACAGATTTCATGGGTGTACTGAATAAGTTAACATTATTTTTACTAGTTTAGTCTATTATTGACCACAATAAAAATAGTTAAGACAAGAAATATTTATTATTGGGCTCAACAAGGTAAAGATTCTGTCCAGTAGACATTTTATGTCTGTAACCAAATAAGTTAACATTTTTTTTGCTAGTTAAGTCTATTAATGACCTCGATAAAAATAGTTAGGATGAGAAACAATTATTATTGAGCTCAACAAGGTTAAGGTTTTGTCCGGTATAAATTTCTGGGTGTAACCGAATAAGTTAACTTTATTTTTGCATGTTAAGTCTATTATTGACCACAATGAAAATAGTTAAGACAAGAAATATTTATTATTGGGTTCAACAAGGTGAAGGCTTTGTCCAGTAGAGATTTTATGGCTGTGACCAAATAAGTTAACATTATTTTTTGCTAGTTAAGTCTATTATTTATCACAATAGCTTTTTATGAAAACATTGATCAACTTTTACTTTGAATTTCTACTTGAGACCATGTTTGGCACAAATTATGAGTTAAAATATAACTTATGGTGAAAAATTCGATCTGGCTCCAATTTCGTCATCTTGAAATGCAGTTTTGGTCAACTTTTACTTTGACTTTCAACTTGAAAGCATGTTTGGCACATATTATAAGTCGAAATATAACTTATGGTGAAAAGTTCGATCTGGCTCCATTTTCTTCATCTTGAAATGCAGTTTTGATACGCAAATGCTCTCTCAATATTGTAGCAACATCAATGAAATATTTACAGGCGATTAGTTATATCCTTATTCCGTTCATCGTACAATCAATATTCGCTCGACAAGTGAATATTTGGTCAAATTAATAATTTTTTCAGTGGACTGAATCACGTTTGTCGCACAGTGCCTTGCTTCTTGTCGATGTTTTGAAATAATAACAACACCTATGTGCATTATATGCATGTATACCGACTCAGTAGATTCCATTTAAGATTAATATCTATATCACAAAACAAGACTGCCTATTTAAAATATTGAAAACAACAATTTTCACCACACCGTTCGCATCGCCGCCGTTTGCTGTTATTAACATGCACGGTGCATGGGAGGCACGACGCATGTTTTTGACGAACATAGCCGTAGACGTATAGGACCGTGGAAGCAGTTTATCATTCATGGATTGAATTGGATCAGGCCATTCAGCTGTTCAGGGGGTGAACCCTCACTCAGCAGGATAACCCATGAAAGTGCACACACTTATTTCCAATGGGGTCCTGTTTGTGTTGTGTACATGCAGTATGTAGATCTAATGCATTGTCAGAATTTCTATAGCGACTTGAAGCATATCAGCATCATTAGGGTACATTAATCAGTTTCCATGATTATGGAGCGGCAAAATATCAGCGCAAGAAGTTTTGGGTCATGTTCGTGTGATTCACCACTTCGTAACTCAGCTTACATGCATAATTGTATCCCCGAACAAAGTTCGGCGGATACTATGGATTTGGCTTCGTTGTCCGCGTCCGCAGAGATTTTCTTGTGAACGCGCTACAGGCCGCAATTCTCACCCGATCACCATTATTTTTTGCAGGCACATATATAATGGTAGGATCCCGACACCAATCGATTTTGGTTGCCGTGGCAACTGAATTGGTCGTTTGGGGACACATTTTGCATTGAAAACAGCCTGTTTGAGACACATGGCTTGTGAACGCTCTACAGATGGCAATTTTTGACGAATCTCGATAATATTTGGAAGTGTTGTTGGGAAGGGCTGTCACACGAAACCAATCGTTTTTTAGAATGATCATATAAATATTAATATGTTAGCAGCCTAACTTATTACAGAATTTTGAAATATCCATTTTGACATGTACGATCATTCCAATAGCCTGTACAATGGAAGGTAATGACACTGGTTTCTTGTTCAGAATGGAGAACTGAAGTTTTAGTGAAAACAGGACAATGTTACTGAATAAGTTAACATTAGTTTTACTAGTTAAGTCTATTATTGTCCACAATAAAAATAGTTAAGACGAGAAACGTTTCGTATTAAGCTCAACAAGGTGAAGGTTTTGTCCAGTACAGATTTCATGGGTGTAACTGAATAAGTTAACATTATTTTTAATAGTTAAGTCTATTATTGACCACAATAAAAATAGTTAAGACAAGAAATATTTATTATTAACCTCAACAAGGTAAATGTTTTGTCCAGTACAAATTTCATTGATGTAACCGAATAAGTTAACATTATTTTCACTAGTTAAGTCAATTATTGACCACAATAAAAATAGTTAAGTCTATTATTGACCACAATAAAAATAGTTAAGATGAGAACTATTTATTATTAAGCTCAACAAGGTGAAAGTATGTCCAGTACAGATTTCATGGGTGTACTGAATAAGTTAACATTATTTTTACTAGTTTAGTCTATTATTGACCACAATAAAAATAGTTAAGACAAGAAATATTTATTATTGGGCTCAACAAGGTAAAGATTCTGTCCAGTAGACATTTTATGTCTGTAACCAAATAAGTTAACATTTTTTTTGCTAGTTAAGTCTATTAATGACCTCGATAAAAATAGTTAGGATGAGAAACAATTATTATTGAGCTCAACAAGGTTAAGGTTTTGTCCGGTATAAATTTCTGGGTGTAACCGAATAAGTTAACTTTATTTTTGCATGTTAAGTCTATTATTGACCACAATGAAAATAGTTAAGACAAGAAATATTTATTATTGGGTTCAACAAGGTGAAGGCTTTGTCCAGTAGATATTTTATGGCAGTGACCAAATAAGTTAACATTATTTTTTGCTAGTTAAGTCTATTATTTATCACAATAGCTTTTTATGGAAACATTGATCAACTTTTACTTTGAATTTCTACTTGAGACCATGTTTGGCACAAATTATGAGTTAAAATATAACTTACCGTATTTATTCAATTAGTTCGAACAGCTAAAAATAATTAAATTTTGAAATGTTCGAATTATTAGATTCACGATAAAATCGTCCGTCAAAACGGGAAAAAACCGCAAACCCAGATTTATCATACGCGAGTTGACAGATACCGTTCATCATGGTGATTAGAACTAGGGCTTGTACTGTACGATTGATAGGTTACCCGCAGACAACAAGCATTTTTAGAAAACTCAAAAACCTGGCTGCTGAAATCGCCCGGTAAATGTTGTTTATAATGTCACATATAATATACTAAATTCTAGTCATATTGCATTGCAATCGAGTCACTCGAATCGGAAAAACTTCGCAAACCGCCTGGCACTCTGAGGTCCGCGCTTTCAATATTTCTGCTCCTATCATAGAGGTACATTATGACCCATCATAATGTACATCTATGGCTCATATTAGTAATTGCAAACACTGCCACCTGGCGAATATATCGCTGATTACTCATTTCGTAGTGCTGCCGCCTGGTGAGTTGTCAGTTTTGGCATCTGACAAGTTGATTTCGTTCGTTGTTTCAATCGAAATTTTGATCGTAAATTTGCCTGTTCGAACTAAACGAGTCAATTTGAAAATTATTGTCTTCAATAGTTTTTGGTGTTCGAATTATTAGAGTGTTCGAACTAATTGAATAAATACGGTATGGTGAAAAATTCGATCTGGCTCCAATTTCGTCATCTTGAAATGCAGTTTTGGTCAACTTTTACTTTGACTTTCAACTTGAAAGCATGTTTGGCACATATTATAAGTCGAAATATAACTTATGGTGAAAAGTTCGATCTGGCTCCATTTTCTTCATCTTGAAATGCAGTTTTGGTCAATTTTTAGTTTGAATTTCAACTTGAAACCAAGTTTGGCACATATTATGAGTTAAAATATAACTTATGATGAAAAGTTCGATCTGGCTCCAATTTCTTCATCTTGAAATGCAGTTTTGGTAAACTTTTGGCTTGAATTTCAACTTGAAACCAAGCTTGGCACATATCATGAGTTAAAATATAACTTATGACGAAAAGTTCTATCTGGCTCCAATTTCGTCATCTTGAAATGCAGTTTTGGTCAACTTTTACATTGAATTTCAACTTAATACCAAGTTTGGCACATATCATGAGTTGAAATATAACTCATGGCGAAAAGTTTGATCTGGCTCCAATTTCGTCATCTTGTAATGCAGTTTTGGTCAAATTTTAGTTTTAACTTTAATTAACTTGAAATCAAGTTGAGCAGGTATTATGAGTTAAAATATAACTCATGACGAAAAGTTTGATCTGGCTCCAATTTTGTCATCTTGAAATGCAGTTTCGATTAACTTTTACTTTGAATTTCAACTTGGAACCATGTTTGGCACATACATGTATTATGAGTCGAAATATAACTTATGGTGAGAAGTTCAATCTGGCTCCAATTTCGTCATCTTGAAATGCAGTTTTGGTCAACTTTTACTTTGAATTTCAACTTGGAACCAAGTTTGTAAAATATTCTGAGTTGAAATATAAATAGGTGAAAAGATTGATCTACCTGTATTTTCGTTATTTTATCAAACATGTCGAATGGAAATTCATATAAAGAGATTTCAGTGGTGATTTTGAATTCGACCTTCAATAACCTCGGAAAATCAGTGCAGCAATTTTGGTGGGGAAAAGGAAACAGTTGTGACTTGAGATTTAACATTTCTCTGGTAATCTTTTTTAGCCCTTGCTCTAGTTTTTACCATGCTCTAGTTTTTTCTAGTTTTTTTACCATACCAGAAGGGTTTACGGGGAAAGCTTAGGGGGGAGAAAAGCTGAAGATGCCCCCATAACCATGGTTTAAGCCAAGTGTGCGGTTTTACGGGGATTTTTTCAGGACTTACGGGGAAAGTTAAGATCATGAAGATAGGGAATTTAACATTGGGTCCGCGCGTAGCGCCCGTCCTTCGCACGTCCATCCGTCTGTAGTAGTAGTAGTAGTAGTAGTAGTAGTATATTTCGTAGTTTATCCCGCTGATCTGTCGTCCGTAAACAATTTTATCTTTAAATTTTACGATCAAATTTTTCTGAAATTTTGCAAAAAAATGCCTAAAAATATAACGAGAGGGAGGTATTTTTTAGTTTTTTGATTTTCGAATTTTTTTCAAAATAGCGGCCGTTTTCGTCGAAGAACAGCCAATTTTCTCAAAAATTGTTCAGTAATTTTTTTTTCTTTTTCATGCATAACACTTTTTGTGTGTACCCCTACCCCTGAAAACTTCTCTTTGGCCAATAGTAACATTTTGCGGAATACGTTGAAAATTACGTAAAAACACTCGGACAAACTGGGTTTGGGATAGGTTAATTGTTCACATATAGGAAGTGATATACTAAATATTCTCATGACCTTGAATTTGACCTTTGATCTCATTTCCAAAGTCAGAACACAAAATGGTTAATATCTTGCTCATTGTCGATTTTGCAGCTTAGGAATCAATTGTGGACATGAAATGATATATGCTGAATATTCTTGTGACCTTGAATTTGACCTTTGACCTCATTTTCAAGTTCAGATCACAAAATGGCTAATATCTCACTTAATATCGACCTTACAGCTTAGGGATCAATTGTGGAAATGCTAGAAATGATATGGGCTGAATGTTCTCGTGACCTTGAATTGACCAATGACCTTATTAGCTTACCGGCCCTTGAAACGCCGGTCTGCGTGTGGCGGCCATTTCGACGGGTCGGCAAAAAATTTTTTTTTTTGTCCAAAATCAAGTCACTTTTCATTTTGAGCCGTTTCCAACAAAAAACAATTTTATTTTTTTGGCCATTGAAAACTTTTTTAGATTTAGAAAATTTCACCCAATTTTTCCTTCAAAAGGGGAGCTGTGCGGAGTAAACTCATAGAAGACTTCAAAGTAGAGCTTAATATTGGCACATTCAATGGGAAATCATATATTGCGGTTTGAGTGATGACCTAGAATTTGACCTTCAATGACCTTGGAAGGTCAAAAACAATGAATTTTATCTTTGGTGGCCATTTTGTCTAAATCTATTCAGACAGTTTTTCTCAAAATCATGTATAAAATCAGAGCACTCAGTAGGAATTTTCGGAAAGGAGTACCATACCCCAGGTCACTCTGGGCAAATGTGGGCATGATCAGCATGCTATCTGCACCATGTGACCAGTTTTGAACCAATCACAGTCTATCTCTCATTAGTGATGGGATCAATCATTGATTGTCTTTGATGATTGATCGAAACTGTCTTCAATTAAATTATCAATTACGTTTTTGAAAAATCTATTATTAAAATCAAACATGACCATAAACTTTTTTATCATAACATCTTCTGATAACTTCGAGATCCAGGGAACTCTGTCTGTTTTCAAGCAAAATAATGTGACTGTTTCAAATAATAATCGATGATCGATTGAAAAAAAAATTCACTCATCAAACATGGTCAAAGATTTCAATTGCCAACACTATGTCTCATATGCCCACGTTATGTACATCCACCCCAAATCTGAGTATAGCTTATGTGCCATTTGATTTGGTTCTAAGAATCAATAGAATCTGGCACCGGTTTTATCATCATAAAACCATTAAAGTCAATTCTTCAATATATTTCTGTTGTTGTGATGTGTCCATTGTATCATGTGAAGCGCATTGATCTATTGTTATTGAATATTATTGCACTATGAAAGAAACAGAATGATGATGATAATAATAAATAAATGTGCAATGAATTCAAAATCTGAATTCGAAAATCTGTCAGTGCTTTGTACATGTTGTATGATGAAGACATTGACATTATAAATATGTTTCACCATAGGAGCTGAATCTAGACTTGGTGCAGTTTCCTCATGCTGTGTTGATCAACGAGGTGCGAGTCATCCCTCTGGGTACTCGTGTACAGGCCGACGTCCCGGGCGGAGTCAGGCTGGGGTAAGTGATCCCACTGGGTACTCGTGTACAGGCCGACGTCCCGGGCGGAGTCAGGCTGGAGTAAGTGATTCCTCTGGGTACTCGTGTACAGGCCGACGTCCCGGGCGGAGTCAGGCTGGGGTAAGTGATCCCTCTGGGTACTCGTGTACAGGCCGACGTCCCGGGCGGAGACAGGCTGGGGTAAGTGATCCCTCTGGGTACTCGTGTACAGGCCGACGTCCCGGGCAGGGTCAGGCTGGAGTAAGTGATCCCTCTGGGTACTCGTGTACAGGCCGACGTCCCGGGCGGAGTCAGGCCGGGTAAGTGATCCCGCTGGGTATTCGTGTACAGGCCGACGTCCCGGGCGGAGTCAGGCTGGGTAAGTGATCCCTCTGGGTACTCGTGTACAGGCCGACGTCCCGGGCGGAGTCAGGCCGGGTAAGTGATCCCGCTTGGTATTCGTGTACAGGCCGACGTCCCGGGCAGAGTCAGGCTCGGGTGAGTGATCCCGCTTGGTATTCGTGTACAGGCCGACGTCCCGGGCAGGGTCAGGCTGGAGTAAGTGATCCCGCTGGGTACTCAGGTACAGGCCGACGTCCCGGGCAGAGTCAGGCCGGGTAAGTGATCCCGCTGGGTACTCGTGTACAGGCCGACGTCCCGGGCGGAGTCAGGCTCGGGTGAGTGATCCCGCTTGGTATTCGTGTACAGGCCGACGTCCCGGGCGGAGTCAGGCCGGGTAAGTGATCCCGCTGGGTACTCGTGTACAGGCCGACGTCCCGGGCAGGGTCAGGCTGGGTAAGTGATCCCGCTGGGTACTCAGGTACAGGCCGACGTCCCGGGCAGAGTCAGGCCGGGTAAGTGATTCCGCTGGGTACTCGTGTACAGGCCGACGTCCCGGGCGGAGTCAGGCTCGGGTGAGTGATCCCGCTTGGTATTCGTGTACAGGCCGACGTCCCGGGCGGAGTCAGGCCGGGTAAGTGATCCCACTGGGTACTCGTGTACAGGCCGACGTTCCGGGCGGAGACAGGCTGGGGTAAGTGATCCCTCTGGGTACTCGTGTACAGGCCGACGTCCCGGGCAGGGTCAGGCTGGAGTAAGTGATCCCTCTGGGTACTCGTGTACAGGCCGACGTCCCGGGCGGAGTCAGGCCGGGTAAGTGATCCCTCTGGGTACTCGTGTACAGGCCGACGTCCCGGGCGGAGACAGGCTGGGGTAAGTGATCCCTCTGGGTACTCGTGTACAGGCCGACGTCCCGGGCAGGGTCAGGCTGGAGTAAGTGATCCCTCTGGGTACTCGTGTACAGGCCGACGTCCCGGGCGGAGTCAGGCCGGGTAAGTGATCCCGCTGGGTATTCGTGTACAGGCCGACGTCCCGGGCGGAGTCAGGCTGGGTAAGTGATCCCTCTGGGTACTCGTGTACAGGCCGACGTCCCGGGCGGAGTCAGGCCGGGTAAGTGATCCCGCTTGGTATTCGTGTACAGGCCGACGTCCCGGGCAGAGTCAGGCTCGGGTGAGTGATCCCGCTTGGTATTCGTGTACAGGCCGACGTCCCGGGCAGGGTCAGGCTGGAGTAAGTGATCCCGCTGGGTACTCAGGTACAGGCCGACGTCCCGGGCAGAGTCAGGCCGGGTAAGTGATCCCGCTGGGTACTCGTGTACAGGCCGACGTCCCGGGCGGAGTCAGGCTCGGGTGAGTGATCCCGCTTGGTATTCGTGTACAGGCCGACGTCCCGGGCGGAGTCAGGCCGGGTAAGTGATCCCGCTGGGTACTCGTGTACAGGCCGACGTCCCGGGCAGGGTCAGGCTGGGTAAGTGATCCCGCTGGGTACTCAGGTACAGGCCGACGTCCCGGGCAGAGTCAGGCCGGGTAAGTGATTCCGCTGGGTACTCGTGTACAGGCCGACGTCCCGGGCGGAGTCAGGCTCGGGTGAGTGATCCCGCTTGGTATTCGTGTACAGGCCGACGTCCCGGGCGGAGTCAGGCCGGGTAAGTGATCCCACTGGGTACTCGTGTACAGGCCGACGTTCCGGGCGGAGTCAGGCCGGGTAAGTGATCCCGCTTGGTATTCGTGTACAGGCCGACGTCCCGGGCGGAGTCAGGCTGGGTAAGTGATCCCGCTGGGTACTCGTGTACAGGCCGACGTCCCGGGCGGAGTCAGGCTGGGGTGAGTGATCCCGCTTGGTATTCGTGTACAGGCCGACGTCCCGGGCGGAGTCAGGCTGGGTAAGTGATCCCGCTGGGTACTCAGGTACAGGCCGACGTCCCGGGCAGAGTCAGGCCGGGTAAGTGATCCCGCTGGGTACTCGTGTACAGGCCGACGTCCCGGGCGGAGTCAGGCTCGGGTGAGTGATCCCGCTTGGTATTCGTGTACAGGCCGACGTCCCGGGCGGAGTCAGGCCGGGTAAGTGATCCCGCTGGGTACTCGTGTACAGGCCGACGTTCCGGGCGGAGTCAGGCCGGGTAAGTGATCCCGCTGGGTATTCGTGTACAGGCCGACGTCCCGGGCGGAGTCAGGCTGGGTAAGTGATCCCTCTGGGTACTCGTGTAGAGGCCGACGTCCCGGGCGGAGTCAGGCCGGGTAAGTGATCCCGCTTGGTATTCGTGTACAGGCCGACGTCCCGGGCAGAGTCAGGCTCGGGTGAGTGATCCCGCTTGGTATTCGTGTACAGGCCGACGTCCCGGGCAGGGTCAGGCTGGAGTAAGTGATCCCGCTGGGTACTCCATGTACAGGCCGACGTCCCGGGCGGAGTCAGGCTGGGGTAAGTGATCCCGCTGGGTACTCGTGTACAGGCCGACGTCCCGGGCGGAGTCAGGCTGGGGTGAGTGATCCCGCTTGGTATTCGTGTACAGGCCGACGTCCCGGGCGGAGTCAGGCTGGGTAAGTGATCCCGCTGGGTACTCAGGTACAGGCCGACGTCCCGGGCAGAGTCAGGCCGGGTAAGTGATCCCGCTGGGTACTCGTGTACAGGCCGACGTCCCGGGCGGAGTCAGGCTCGGGTGAGTGATCCCGCTTGGTATTCGTGTACAGGCCGACGTCCCGGGCGGAGTCAGGCCGGGTAAGTGATCCCGCTGGGTACTCGTGTACAGGCCGACGTTCCGGGCGGAGTCAGGCCGGGTAAGTGATCCCGCTTGGTATTCGTGTACAGGCCGACGTCCCGGGCAGAGTCAGGCTCGGGTGAGTGATCCCGCTGGGTACTCGTGTACAGGCCGACGTCCCGGGCGGAGTCAGGCTGGGGTAAGTGATCCCGCTGGGTACTCGTGTACAGGCTGACATCCCGGGCGGAGTCAGGCCGGGTAAGTGATCCCGCTGGGTACTCGTGTACAGGCCGACGTCCCGGGCGGAGTCAGGCTGGGGTAAGTGATCCCGCTGGGTACTCGTGTACAGGCCGACGTCCCGGGCGGAGTCAGGCTGGGGTGAGTGATCCCGCTTGGTATTCGTGTACAGGCCGACGTCCCGGGCGGAGTCAGGCTGGGTAAGTGATCCCGCTGGGTACTCGTGTACAGGCCGACGTCCCGGGCGGAGTCAGGCTGGGGTGAGTGATCCCGCTTGGTATTCGTGTACAGGCCGACGTCCCGGGCGGAGTCAGGCTGGGTAAGTGATCCCGCTGGGTACTCAGGTACAGGCCGACGTCCCGGGCAGAGTCAGGCCGGGTAAGTGATCCCGCTGGGTACTCGTGTACAGGCCGACGTCCCGGGCGGAGTCAGGCTCGGGTGAGTGATCCCACTTGGTATTCGTGTACAGGCCGACGTCCCGGGCGGAGTCAGGCCGGGTAAGTGATCCCGCTGGGTACTCGTGTACAGGCCGACGTTCCGGGCGGAGTCAGGCCGGGTAAGTGATCCCGCTTGGTATTCGTGTACAGGCCGACGTCCCGGGCAGAGTCAGGCTCGGGTGAGTGATCCCGCTGGGTACTCGTGTACAGGCCGACGTCCCGGGCGGAGTCAGGCTGGGGTAAGTGATCCCGCTGGGTACTCGTGTACAGGCTGACATCCCGGGCGGAGTCAGG
The DNA here is from genome assembly GCA_949152475.1 of Terebella lapidaria. Lineage (NCBI taxonomy): Eukaryota > Metazoa > Annelida > Polychaeta > Terebellida > Terebellidae > Terebella > Terebella lapidaria. The sequence continues at coordinate 39,927,463 of OX424564.1, forward strand.
CCGGGTAAGTGATCCCGCTGGGTACTCGTGTACAGGCCGACGTCCCGGGCGGAGTCAGACTGGGGTAAGTGATCCCGCTGGGTATTCGTGTACAGGCCGACGTCCCGGCCGGAGTCAGGCTCGGGTGAGTGATATCGCTGGGTACTCGTGTACAGGCCAACCTGCGGGATGTTCGCTACACTGCATCATCAATAAAATATGTAGTACTCCTGCCCTGAAATGAGTTTAGTAGAAATAGTAATGATGGTTTTTTTTCATCAATACAGGGCCACAAACCCATCCACATTCAAATTGGAGTTCTTCTCAAACAACTTGAGCAAGCGTGATGCATCGACTTTTCAAAAATTAGGACTGTAAGTATAACCATGGTCAACTATATATTGTAATTTGCGCTGAGGATGTAGCACTTGATACACCGTATTTCCTCGATTAAGAGCCCGGGCGCTTATTTTTAGGTTACCGGACCTATGGTCCGATAACCTATTGGCATGGCGTTGCGTCCGTCGTCCGTCGTCCGTCGTCCGTCGGCGTCCGTCGTCGTCCGTCGTCGTCGTCGTCCACATTTTTATCTTTTTTGTTTACAGGCGAATATTTCTGAAATTTTGCACAAAAATACTTAAAAATAATTCAAGAAGGAGGTATTTTTTAGTTTTTTGATTTTCGCATTTTTTTCAAAATGGCGGCCGTTTTCGACGAAAAATGCCTGATTTTGGACTTTGGCGGCCATTTTCTCAAAATCTGTTCAGTAACTTTTTTTCTTTTTGATAAATAACACTCCTCATATGTACTCCTATGATGTCTATAAATTTCGTTGCGCTTGAATCGCTCGAAGTGGGCCATTTTGGCCCAAACTCGGCTCAAATGGGACTTTCCCATGTTAAATTCTCCTATGCTTTATAATGGGACACATTATGCCTAATATCTCACTTGATATTGAGATTAGAGACTAGGAGTCAATTGTGGACCTATAGGAAATGATATATGCTGAATATTCTCGTGACCTTGAATTTGACCTCTGACCTCACTTTCAAGGTCAGAGCACAAAATGGCTTCTATCTCGCTTATTATCGACTCTACAGCTTAGGAATCAATTGTGGACATATAGGAAATGATATATTCTGAATATTCTCGTGACCTTGAATTTGACCTCTGACCTCAGTTTCAAGGTCAGAGCACAAAATGGCTTATATCTCGCTTATTATCGACTCTACAGCTTAGGAATCAATTGTGGACATATAGGAAATGATATATGCTGAATATTCTGATGACCTTGAATTTGACCTTCGACCTCATTTTCAAGGTCACAGGACAAAATGGCTAATATCTCGCTTGTTATCGACTTCACAGCTTAGCAATCAATTATGAACATATAGGAAATGATATATGCAGATTTTTGTCGTGACCTTGAATTTGACCTTTGACCTCATTTTCAAGGTCACAGGACAAAATGGCTAATATCTCACTTATTATCGATTTTACAGCTTAGGAATCAATTGTGGACATATAGGAAATGATATATGCTGAATATTCTCGTGACCTTGAATTTGACCTCTGACCTCATTTCTAAGGTCCAAGGACAAACTGGCTCATATCTTGCTCCTCTATTGACTGTATGGCTTGGGAATCAATTGTGGACATGATATACATGATATAGAAAATGATATACACTGAATATTTTGATGACCTTGAATTTGACCTTTGCCCCTTCATTTTCAAGGCTACAGCATAAAATTGCTAATCTCTCTCTGATTATTGAACTTACAGCTTAGCAATCAACTGTGGACATGATATATGCTTAATGTTATATATGCTGAATATTCTCTTGACCTTGAATTCAACCAGTGACCTGGCTAATACCTAAAATATTAAACATTGTCCGGTAACCTATCTTTGGCCCTTGGCCTAATTTTTTTCGAGCACCTTTTACCCTTGGCACTCATACGAGGCAGGCGCTCATTCGAGGCCCTGCGCTCATTGTTATAATATCGTAAGTTATCAGTGCGCGAAAAATTTCGTGTCAAACAGACGTTGCCCATCGAAGGTATCCAGGCGAGAAATTTTGCCGATGTACATGTAGTATTATCATAAATACCACCAATACAACAAGATATCGATGACGATAATGGAAGGAATCTTCGGCGAACGTGAAATAATATGAAGTCAAAGAAATGTTCAATAAAAATATCGCATCACATACTGAGCAAATCCATGGCAATATTTAAGCGCTCCAAACGGTGACACACTGATCTGAATGAGTGAATCTGCTCAAAGAGGGCTGACATGAATGTTTGGACAGCGATTTGTTAATCAAATGTTAATTGTCTAAACTTTAGCGTCAATTTAGCTTCCCAACATGTTGAATGGTGATGTGATTTCGATCGAGAATTGGCTTGCCGGCAATTGCCACCGATATTCTATGGATTCAAAAGAACAAATTCAATTGAGAAGTTGTTGTTCTCCAGCCATACCCGGCGCTCATACGAGGCAGGCACTCTTTCGAAGCCAAGCGCTCAATCGAGGATATACGGTAATCATGAAAATGTTGAATTTGGATGAAATTATGTTTATGTCACACTGTGGTGTGTCACATTGGCTTGATGCTACCTGTTCTCAGCTCTGCACCATGTGGGTTTTTTTTCCAGACTAGAGTATAAGGCAAATGTTGATATCCAGTTCCTTCCTGAAAACAAGGTATGGATATGCTTTCGATTCTCAGTGAAAAATGTTCTGTTGTAGCTGAGTAATCGCTATAGCTCTCTTTTCATTAAGCATGCCTTTATGGTTTTAGCAGAATTATTTTTTTCCTTTTTTTTTTTTTTTCTTTTTTTAGCTCATCGGCTGTAAGCCGTAGAGCTATTGGGATGGATTGACACGGTGTCTGTCGTGTCTGTCCCATGTTTTCCTGACCCAAATCTTTCAGAATCTTCTCCGCCGAAAGTGCTATTGCTATTGTACCCAAACTTGGCATACTGTTCGCTTATTGTGTGCTCTCCAAAGTTAAGTATGCTTAGGTGAAAATTCCAAAAGTTTTCTGGAGAAATTTAACGATTAAACATTAATTTTACTATACATGTGCTCTTGTTTATACATACGGGTTGTGGGTGGAAGGTCAGCGCATGCGCAGAGGGGACATTTCAATTGCATATTGTGAATGTTTGTTTACCTTCGAACTTCCACCAAGAAACACGATTTATCGGGTCATGACAGTTCTGACAGTAGCGGATGCCTGTGTTTTGTGTGAATCATTTGTTATTACGTTTTAAATTCCACTGTAGTCCATATGTCAAAGCATAAATATATTTGTATTGCAGTGTTTAAGGGAAGTACGGCCGGAAAATTTCCGATGTTGGTTAATTTATTTCCGTCAAACTCTCGAATCTTCCCGATCTTCTCTGACCTAACCTTCAGCTATCGACGAAAATTTCAAGCCGGCTAAGTTGTCGAAAAGAACCACGAACTGATGAAGACATAACCAGACAAAATTCATGTGTTATTTCAATGACAGCTGTTGCATAGACTTTCGTGAATAAATAGGTTTACACTAATTAGTAAACTTGGGGAATTTTATAGAGCGCCTAAGGCGAAATTCAAGTCTCCTTGAAAATCATAACGTTCTCATCGTAACTTCCTATCTGTCATCCAAGAACTGTTGACTATTGTGCGTCATTCCTTTTCGCCTCACATTTTCTTATTGAATGAACAAGCAAAAACAGGTTGTGATCTGCACACACTTTGCCATGGAAAAGTACCAAGATACCGTACTGTAGCCTAAATAATTCATGAACATTAATACATACCACTAAAGTATGTGAAATAACACATAGTAAATAATTAATGAAGTTTTGTAATTGAAATAACAATAAAACACACAGGAGGGAGAGCACACTTTTATACTGATGTTCATCACTGGAATTTTATGTATATTGGCACGAGAAAATATTATACACATAATAAAGTACACAGAACATCACAGTTATTCCAATAAAGGTCCTTAATTTGTAACACATTGGTGGCAAGACAAGTGGGGTGTTAAGAGGTACTATAAATGGGTAAGTTTCGCGGGGGATGAAGTTTCGCGGATTTGGGTGTGAGACAGTTTCACGGGGAAGATGTTGGATCACCTTGATGTTTCAATATTGAGGTATAAATATAGTATGAATATTAATGGGGTACCTGCTGATGCCATGTGCTTTTGGGGCTCTGAAACAGTCTATTACGCCTAAAAAGTACGAAAAACGTCATGTCCATTGTCTGCATTATGCAAAAACAAACATGACAAGATTTTAATGCAATATTATTACGTTTTTGTAATATATGGCACAGTAGACTGTTTCTATGGGTTATCTATACCCGAATTACATGGTGGCGATCCTGGTGGCAAACAGGAACCTCATTGGGAAGTCACATAATATATGCATGGTGCATCCTGGTGCATCCTTCAAAAAATGTGTAAATATAAGTGGATTTTTTTTGTAGAAAATCTTGAAAGCTGGATAGATATGGGGAATCATTATATTGCAAATCTTTTGGAAGATGGTCAAGGTTAAGTCCACATTGAATGTGGGAATTGATTCATAGCGACACAACTTGAGGATAGAGCTTAGTATTGTATGATGAACATATGCTCATGTACATGATAATGAGGTCCATGCACCACATACACCTATCTATATCAGTTTGATGAAATATTCTGGTTGCCTGCCGATGAGCTACAGGGCCCTTGGCCCTATGTTTTCTGCCGATTTGGTTTCCGACCGATAACTTTAGTTGGCCTCGATGTATTTTCACCAAATTTTCAGCATTGGTTAGACATATTATGTGGAAGAACCCTATTGTTTTTCAGCCAGATCCGAGGTCCGTGAGGATGAAATCCATGTCGATTTTTAGACTTTGTTTCCGCACGTTAACCCTTTCAGGCCCAACGTTGCGTCAATGCATCGCCGGCAAGGGGCCCAACGTTGCGTCAATGCATCGCCGGCAAGGGGCCCAATGATGCATATACGCAACGTTGAAATCATGATCTAATTACGTCTTCGTAATAATTTACAGCGCGCCGCACACACAAAAACTCAGTTTTATTGCAATGAAACCAGAAGGCAAATTTCGTTCGATTGCGCAATTGCGAAAAGCGTTACTGCGCATGCGCGCGATTTTTAGCGCGATTTCCTGTGAGATTTCTGGTGAGATCGAGCTGTCAGCTGTCAGACATTGACAACGATGGCAGCCACATGTTACTTCGAGAGAAAACGGCACTGATATCTATGTGTTCGACGATAGATGCGCAGACGGAGCACAGGATTACTTTACAGTATCTGGGACTGATCTTATTACAATGGAAAACGAAAGTTATGGCTTCAACAGGAATGAAACTTGACATTTGCCTTGCCCGGCGCTGGCACCTTGCCAATGAGTGACTGACTGAGAATTCCATGCCGGCGGCCAAAGATGGGTTTGATTTTGACAGTGACAACAAGGATCACCACTCTGACTTTCTTATTTGTGAAAATATTAATTTATAGATGCAAAAGTAGAATTCAGTCGACATTATTTTATCGCCTTGTCATAGTAAACATAGACAAATAATAATGTACCCAACTAGGCACACCATGGTCCATATGTTGGTTGTAGGACAACAATAAAAGTTGACCACTATATTACACATGTAAGCTGTGTTTTATGGCAACAAAGTACTGTTTATTTTTCATCAGTGACTTTTTTGGTAAATTAAATCTAGTTTTTGTTTATTATGTATTTGATTATTGCTGAAATGTATAATGTTGATCACCGGTGTTGTACGGCATATTGTAATGATTGTATAAGCAAGGCAAAATGAATTGATGAAATTGTCATGACAACCATTTATGTATTTGCATATCTTGGTTCTCTGCTGCATGGAGTTGTTATCTTTATTGCTGAGAACACTGTTAGATCTGGTGTGAATGATGCAGTACATTCATTAATACATATATGTATGCGTGATAGGTCATGGATCTGTATAATTATGTAGTATATCGGCTCGAACACGTGTATGTTCTCTGAATGTATTATCGCCTTGGCAATCCTATTTGTATTCAAAGTATATGAACACCATGTGAGGATATTTTATGAGTAGGTTTGTGTTCTGAAACACGAACTAGAATAAGACAAAAATAAACTTGTATATACTTACGGCATGAAATATTACGAAAGGTGTTTGCCAAATGTTCGCATGTAATCATCTAAAAGGTAATCGGTTGCCATGGCAACCCACTATTATTGAAAAGTGAAAGTATATTTAAACGGTTAAAAAAGTGGAGGTGCTAAACATCTCAGTTGATAAGTGAAGAATTAAAACAATTCAAGTAATGCAAGACGTTTGCCATGTTTTTAACATAAAATATGTTGATGTTTATGATGTTACTAGTATATTCAATAAAAAATTCAGCCTAGCAACAGTTTCTGTTCATGACAATCACTCAGAAGTGCATCAACATCATTCACACGCAAACAAGACATATTGAGAATCCTTTTTATGTGATCATAACTTATGCTGATTAGTTTTGAGATAAGTATCAGTGCATACAGTTCATCAATCTCTGTTTTTATGACAAAACAGTATTATCCTGAGGTTTTTTGTTGCCATGGCAACCAAATTCAGAGTTGGGTAAATAAGAGATATGTGGTACGGAAGGCTGGGCCATGCTCATCATTAATGATATTGGTTATAAGGGTGTATTTGAATTGCAGAGTGAGCTATAGGCCTATAACTTGAATATGACCTGTTCTATTTGAGGGCCTAAAATTAATGTGGGCCCAGCAACGTACTGGAGTAATCTAGTTGGACCCTCGGCGGTAACTTCTGAAAAATTGTGGTCCTGAAAGGGTTAACTAAAAAAATACAGGCAATGGCTGCAGAACTTTGCATGGAGCATCATATACCAACAGGGAAGAACCCTATTGATCATGTTGATTTTGGGATCAATCCGTCAATCCACCTTTGGCCTCAGAGTTTTCGCCCAGTCATTTTTTAGGTTTCCTGCATATCTCGGAAACGGTGCGTCGTAGAGCGAAACAGACGTTATTTTCAGACTCGTCGCCCTAGACAAACACGTCTAAGGGGTACTAGGGATGACCTTTGACCTTGACCTTGAATTTTTCTGCTGAGTTGGCATTTTTCGTTTTCGTCGATATCTTGGAAACGGTGCGTCGTAGAGCGAAACGGACGTTATTTTCGGACTCGCCGTCTTACACAAACATGTCTGAGGGATATTGTGGATGAACTTTTACCTTGACCTGAAATTTTTTTGCTGAATCGGCATTTTTGCGTTTTTAGCGATATTTCAGAAACGGTGTGTCGTAGAGCCCATGGTAAACATGTTATAAATATTATAAAATTAGTCTTAACACCGAAATGCCTCCAAGGCATCTTTAGGCCTTGACGTCTAGTTACTTTAGTGACCACGAACACTGAAATGTTTCTTTCCTACTCGCACGTTTTCTCAAATACCATTATACATACATGCAGAATCCGACAGATGGGCTGATACTCAAAGGCTGGTACACCACAATAACTCTGGCCGTCTATGGCGTGACAACAGTAGTGTCCAGAGACAAGTCCCCTCCTCCCCCTCCACCACCTCAACCCCGAGCCAAACCAGGTACGTATCCATGCAAGCCGAGGGATTACGGAGATCTGGTAGATATAACTGTAGATCTGATGGTTCTTTTCCTTGTACTTTCGTGGGTATCAACAACCGGTGCATGTATTGGATGAGTAGTCTATACTGTGTGGACAAATTAGTGCAGAAGCCAGATCCTGATTCCGTCATTAAGATGTTTGCATCTAAATTTTGGAAGCTAAGTGATACAAGGTGTCTGTGTCTGATACTGCCCTGCTGTCTCCAGGTCAAGGCAGACAAAGTTCAGGATCTGGTGGACATCACATTGGCTCAAATGAACTAGATATGAGGATCTGCCATATTGTGTATTATAGATGGGCTCTGGGCATTGCCTGGGCTAGTTGTCCACTACCTACATCATGAACACTTTTTATCGTGTCCAAGATGGTCAGAAATTATGTGCTTGTTTCTGGCATTGAAATCCTTGTTTGATGCATTCATGTCCAATAGATAAGTGATGGACAGTGTCCAGTACATACTGACTTTTGTTTAGTACATACTGACCACTGACTTTGAAGTTTGCACACTGAATATGTGCAGAAATGCTTATCGCTCAAGATTGTACTGTATGGCAGGCTATTTAAATGCAGTTGATTTGAGCTGATATCGCACTATATGTTGAAAGTTTAGTTTGTAAGGTCTAGTTTCTGAGCCACTGTCTGAGGAAGACCTAGTGTTAATGTGGTTGTTTATTCCTCAGTCGTAGACGCTGTGCCGCTGAGTTCTACGGCCCTCAAGGCTTCTAGCTCTCTAACCCCCTCCGACCTGCCTAGTCTGCCCAGTAGTAAGAAAGTGCACAAATGGCTGGTGGACTCGAGTCGGCCGACTGGTTCACACGCTGGCGGTGCAGGGGACCACACACACGGACAAACGCAGCACGCGGCCGCCACCGCCCAGTGGGAGGGAGGCTCTCCTGGGGTCAGGGAGGAGTCGGCACTGCCACCGACAGCTCCAGCCAATCAGGTCGTCAGCGTGCCTGTGTCCAGTTTGGGTCAGGCCGACCTCGCACGCGAGATCATCCAGGTTCTGGGTAATGTGGCAGCAGCTCACACAGCCGATCAGACGAAAGGCGGCCATGCCCCGGCCCCGGTCACTAGCTCAACCGGACACTACACACAGGGCCAGGACACCCCTGCTAGCCCTGGCCTGCCCCCGCCATCCAGCTACCAAACACGCCCCTCAGTCGGTGAGCCATTTGTGCAAACTTGCTGTCTGAGCAGTAGTTTTATCCCTGTAGAACTCTAAAAGCTTTCTGCCATGGACAATCTTTTGTAGAATTCTTTACAATATCTTTCGAGGAACTAAGAAATTGTGACTAGTGAACATGATTTGATTCACTCTGGGGATAACATATCCAAATCCCAAATCATTTGAAGTGATAATCAGTAACTCAGTAGCTAGGGATTGCTGTATCTTTGAGCATGTTAGCTCAGATAACTGATTCAATGCTGACTCTGGTGATATTCATGGCTGGAAGAATATGAAAATTACAGCCAAGACTTCTCTCTATCATCCTCAAACTGCTTACGATATCAGTGCCATTTGACATTTTTCAGTCAAGTTAATCTGACAAATCTGTAGCACTCACTCTATCAGGTCATTTTCAAGCTTTTGAATGTATACCATAGATGACTTCCTGCTTATTCTAGTAATAGTGTAAATTGACATGGACTGATGGAATTCATGTCCCTGAACAGCCTGAAATCAAATAGAAAATTTTAATATGAACCTTCAGACAAACTTGAACTTTCATAAACTGGAGTCCATTGTAAATTTAGCAAACAATTTAACTAACTTCCAGTTTGAACGTTATATGTGAAGAATATACATATATAAGAAATATTTCACTGTGACTTTGTGAACTTGTATTGAATGTTTTTGTTGAGCATCATTGAGTATACTACTGATCGAGAGGGTTGTTCGTTGACTGTTTCAGTGGCAGCTGGAATAGAACAGACTGTGACGCCTGACTTCTCCAGTCATGTGATCGCCAGTGATCCTTTGACATCTGGCGCATGGCTTCCACAGACGCAGGAGTTTGCTGCTGTGAGTGGAGAGCAGCAGCCCATCCCTATTGTGGGGTCAGTCCCGGGACCTGCTGCTCACGCTCCTGTTGCCACAGAGACAGACGAGGCACTGCTGGAGCCAGGTTACCAGGCCCAAGACTCCCGCAGTCCCAGGGACATCCCGCTTGAGGGCCAGAAGAACGTTGGCGGCCCCATGGACCCGAGACTCGACCCACGCGAGGTCATCCGGGATCCCAGGGAGCCTCGGGACAGTCTCCAGCCATCTGACTCGTTGGGGCAGGGACGACAGACGCCTCGTAGTCGCAGCAGGTCACGAGAGCGGGACACAGACCGTATGGACCAGTCTGAGTGGCCTGCTTGGGACAAAGCGCCACGAGATGTCAGTGACCGCCAGCACACCCGCGAGTCTGACTGGGATGGTAGGGAGCATGGACGCGACCCAGAACGGGAGTTGGACCGGGACAGGAAAGCTGTCCATGACTCCGAGCGAGAACGTCTTAGAGAGCTGGCAGAACCTCGTGACTCAGACAGGGACAGAGACCGAGAACACTCTAAGAAAGAAGACAACTGGGGGAAAGATATAGAACAGGGTCGTGATCGGCCAATGGATTACGACTATGGTCATGATGCAGGCTGGTCTGAGACAGAAAAAGACCACAAACGCATGACTAGAGATCCATTGAATGATGTTGGACGAGAGTCAATGTGCGAGTCCCATCTGGACCGTGACCAGCAATGGGATCAGGATCAGAACCCTCGTGGTCGAGATAAACCAGTGACGTCTCAGCTGGAGCAGGTTCGAATGAGTGAGCCCATCCCGGTGATCATGTCGCCCGCCCCGGTGGCCACGCGCTCGCCGTCACCAGACTCGAGCATACACTACCAGCAGGTCGATGTGGTCGGCATGTCTCCCGACCCCAATGGCCCAGAACTCGCACAGGACCCCGACATGGGTATGTGACCATGTGTGTTAGTTATACATCAATAAATGCAAATGAATTATCAGATGCAGATGGCCTCTGTGTCTTAGCCCTAATGCAGTCTCGAATATGTCTCAGTAATGTGTGTGATGTATTGCTGTCAGACAACCCAGAGGGCGTGGACATCTACGGGTCTCTTGCAATGGACAATATTAACGAAAACCTTTCTGATGGGGAAATACAGGCAAGTATATTTGCCTAACATGTGATAGATACAAACATGATGCATTGGTTCAGTGCATTAATATTGGTGTTTGTGGAAGTGAAGTACTAGTACATCATGTTTATCATTTACCGACAGGAAGGTGAAGGATACTCAGATATATCGTCTGATGACAACATCCTCACTCACTTGGAAGAAGTAGACAAAATTGTGAGTGACTATCTTGTCTCCTATCAAGATACAGAGAAGTGATGGACACAGGTTTCTATCATTGATAAGAATCCATCTTCTTATTTCAGGGGGACTGGGGTGACTATGAAATAGACGATGCCTGGAACTTCACCATCTCGGCTTTCAATCCTTATCAGTGTTATCTAGGAACACTGGAGGTAAGCACATCTTACAATTCCTCACTGTATCTTCACATTTGCTCATAAATCCCATGTCTGTGTCATTAAGGTTGATCATATACTCTACTTATGGAAGCCAGGAACTCAGGAAATGAAACATTTTGAGCTGTATCCACCTATGTGTTTTTGGCAGACTTTCAGCGACCCGGCACTGACGGCGTACGAAGTACAGAAACAGAAGATGGTCCTGTGTCGGTCGGCAGTCTCTGAGGGAACAATGCCTCTAGAAGCACTGCAGATCTTGGACATTGTGAAGCAGTATCAGACAGCGCCGCACCATGAGAGGTCAGCTTGTAAATTTGTGATTGTTGTTACAATTAGTAAATGATGTGTTGAAATGTACATCAGATTATTTATGGCCATTGGCAAACAGTTGGTAGGTTTCTAGATGTTGTTTATTTGTAGCTGGATCAAAGCAGCAGAAGAAATTCCCACACTATTGGCAAATGGACTGAGCTACCTTGTCAACAAGACTGACAACAAAGGTTTGTGTCGATTACATAGTACAACTGCCTCATGAAACTACATGAGATTAACAGTGTACTGCTATTGACTTGTGTAATGTTGCTTGTCTGTAGTGCTGGACACCTTGCTGGACTGGGCGTTTGAGGGGTTGGACCTGACTACAGCCATCGCCCAGCCAGAGACGGCGTACAAAGTCCGACACCTCAAGATGGGCATCCGACTGTCCGCGGCTCTGTGTGGCTGTGACTCCTACATCACCTTCCGCATGCTGGTCAGTAACAGTGCTGAGACTTCCAGGAAAAGCAAGTTGATATGGGTAGTGCATTGTGTATATGTCGGTTTTAAGCTCATCGGCTGTAAGCCGTAGAGCTATTGGGATGGATTGACATGGTGTCTGTCGTGTCTGTCCCATGTTTTCCTGACCCAAATCTTTCAGAATCTTCTCCGCCGAAAGTGCTATTGCTATTCTACCCAAACTTGGTATACTGTTTGCTGATTGGGTGCTCTCCAAAGTTAAGTATGCTTAGGTGAAAATTCCAAAAGTTTTCTGTAGAAATTTAACGATTAAACATTAATTTTACTATACATGTGCTCTTGTTTATACATACGGGTTGTGGGTGGAAGGTCAGCGCATGTGCAGAAGGGACATTTCAATTGCAAATGGCGAATGTTTGTTTACCTTCGAACTTCCACCAAGAAACACGATTTATCGGGTCATGACAGTTCTGACAGAAGCGGATACCTGTGTTTTGTGTGAATCATTTGTTATTAGGCATCCCGATTGAAAATCGGGAGGCCTTATGTTTTTGTCTGTTTTTTTTTTTTTTTTTTTCTTCTTTTTTTTTTTTTTTTTTTTTTTTTTTCTTCCGCCGTTTGGTTTCCGGATCATAACTCTTGAACGCCTTGATCTATCTTTCTGAAATTTTCACAGCTCATCCGAAATACTTTGCTCCTAACCCCTATTGTTTTTCGTCGAGATCCGAAATCCAAGATGGCCGCCAGCGGCCATTTTGGAAAAAAAAATCGGGCAATTCCTGTCAATGTCATAATTTGATTCAGGCAATTTCCAGGGGGAAAAAATTTTTTGGGTGTATTTTTTTTTGGACTTGGAATTTTTCCCTCGCCTGCCCCCATGCAGATGTAATACTGTGACTGAGCCATGCTACTGTATTCACTGACTGCAGCCTGCATGTCCAGCATGAGGCTGGGCTCTGCCCTCTCAGCCAGTGCAGTATATGAGAGCTCAGTAATGCCTTGCAAGATCAGCCACTCTGTCCAGCACAGCGATAGGCTCCGCCCCTCTCAGCCAGCCCTGCTCAGTCATGCCTTACAAGATCAGCCAGTCTGTCCAGCACAGCAATAGGCTCTACCCTCTCAGCCAGCCCTGCTCAGTCATGCCTGACAAGTGATACAGCTAGCATGTCCAACTTGACCCCAGGCTCATATCCATGCATAATCTCTCACTCCCCCCTCCAAAGCCTGGTTTACTAGTGTGTGTACATGGTAAAAGAATGAAGTTCCACCCCACAGGATACAATAGTTGGTTAATAAGCCAACACACATGACACAACATGCTTGGGGGATGATTTGCCCTGTCTGCATTTATATTGTACAAACATGTATTGTTTGAATGTTTTGTTATTCAACTCTATTTCACATGCAATGACCAAATCATCATTGTTTTAGTTAGCTGGGAAATGTTTGGCTTTGGTTATAATGTGAATGCGAATATTCCGCTGTTTGTACCAGTTTGGGAATCACAAAATTGGCCAAGATGACACAGCATTCTTTTAGTCACGTATCATTTTACATTTGACAGGAGCACCTGAAAAATATCACGAACATCCTGATTAAATATACTAGCACTCTGAATTTTGGCTGGGTAGTACTCTGAATATTGGCTGGGTAATTGTCCATTCATTTTGGGTGGCAAATGTCTGGTGGGCCAAGTTGTCAAGATGATAGAAAGCAGTTCTGGTAAGAAACTGTCTGATGAGCTCTCACTCTTACCCACATACAATGGCCTATGTATCCTTTTTTCTCAGTCCAGTATGACCATTTGAAATGATAAGAACAAATTGGGGGATGCCACAAAGCCTATAGGCTTTTATGTCTAGTTATGTTTTAAATTCCACTGTAGTCCGTAGTCCGAATATTTGTTTTGCAGTGTTTAAGGGAAGTACGGCCGGAAAATTTCTGATGTTGGTTAATTCATTTCCGTCAAACTTTCCGAATCTTCCCGACCAACGACGATTTAACCTATCCATAAACAAATCGTGAGGTATTGTAATCTTATTGGTGGATAGCCAATCAGTGGAGAACCTAACCTTCGGCTATCGACAAAAATTGCCTAATATGGATCAACAGAATATGGCCGGCTAAGTTGTCGAAAAATAACCACGAACTGATGAAGACATAATCAGATAATACCGGACAAAATTCATGTGTTATTTCAATGACAGCTGTTGCATAAACTTTCGTGAATAAATCGGTTTACACTAATTAGTAAACTTATTTCGCCTAAGGCGAAATTCAAGTCTCATTGAAAATCATAACGTTCTCATCGTAACTTCCTATCTGTCATCCAAGAACTGTTGACTTTTGTGCTTCATTCCTTTTCACCTCATATTTTCTTATTGAATGAACAAAAAAAAAACATGTCGTGATCTGCACACACTTTGCCATGGAAAAGTACCAAGATACCGTACTGTAGCCTAAATAATTCATGAACATTAATACATACCATTAAAGTATGTGAAATAACACATAGTAAATAATTAATGAAATTTTGTAATTGAAATAACAATAAAATACACAGGAGGGAGAGCACACTTTTATACTGATGTTCATCACTGGAATTTTATGTATATTGGCACGAGAAAATATTATAACACATAATAAAGTACACAGAACATCACAAGTGGGGGTGTTAAGAGGTACTGTAAATGGGTAAGTTTCGCGGATTTGGGTGTGAGACAGTTTCACGGGGAAGATGTTGGATCACCTTGATGTTTCAATATTGAGGTATAAATATAGTATGAATATTAATTGGGGAGTCACATTATATATGCATGGTGCATCCTGGTGCATCCTTCAAAAAATGTGTAAATATAAGTGTTTTTTTTTTGTAGAAAATCTTGAAAGCTGGATAGATATGGGGAATCATTATATTGCAAATCTTTTGGAAGATGGTCAAGGTTAAGTCCACATTGAATGTGGGAATTGATTCATAGCAACACAACTTGAGGACAGAGCTTAGTATTGTATGATGAACATATGCTCATGTACATGATAATGAGGTCTATGCACCACATACATTTATCTATATCAGTTTGATGAAATATTCTGGTCGCCTGCCGATGAGCTACAGGGCCCTTGGCCCTATGTTACAGAGTGGAGAGGTGCAGCACAAGATATTTGTAGTGCAATGTGTATATGTCAGTTTTACAGAGTGGAGAGGTGCAGCACAAGATATGGGTAGTGCACTGTGTATATGTCGGTTTTACAGAGTGGAGAGGTGCAACACAAGATATGGGTAGTGCACTGTGTATAGACGTGGAATCAATACCCAGTATTAAGTATTCCGAGCAAACAAAACAGGGTCCGTTATCCAATCTCATTGTCCGGGGACAGAAAGTCATATCAGGCATACGAAGTGAGAGAAAACAAAAATGACATTGAAACTCATGAACCCCCAAAAATGGCCATTAGGAGGTGAAATCAGGTGTTCCGGAAAGAGTGAGCATTTCCTACCCCACTAGTGGCACCCGTCATGAATTCCCCAAAATTAACATGAAAATAGATATAGTTGCATGGCAGACATGGATTTGCTGTATTTATCAACCAGATCATGATGACGTCCATAGAATTTCTTAAACGCAGCTATAAGTCTTGGTAAAACATATCCTTGTCGCAGCAGTTTAGAGACTAGCTGGGCACTTCGATAGACAAAGTCCTCATATTTGCAACTAGCTCTGGGATAGCGAGTGATATGTCATAGAGATATGTCAGTTTTACAGAGTGGAGAGGTGCAGCACAAGATTGGGTAGTGCAATGTGTATATGTCGGTTTTACAGAGTGGAGAGGTGCAGCACAAGATATGGGTAGTGCACTGTGTATATGTCAGTTTTACAGAGTGGAGAAGTGCAGCACAAGATATGGGTAGTGCACTGTGTATATGTCCGTTTTACAGAGTGGAGAGGTGCAACACAAGATATGGGTAGTGCACTGTGTATATGTCGGTTTTACAGAGTGGAGAGGTGCAGCACAAGCTGCTGGACTTGTTTGTGTCGCCGCACATGGCTTCGTCCATCAAGCTACAGATCGTTAAGGCTTTAGACATGAGCACACGCCTCAAAGACGGCATGGACTGGCTGCTGGGCAAACATCATCTACAGCAACACACACAGACCAGCTCTGCCTATCAGAGACTGCTCGAAGTCATGCTGAACAAACAGGTCAGGTAGCGCGCAATGCTACTCAGGAAAATGCATTTCATTTGAGGAATAGGCATCCAAAATGGTTAGAGAGAAATGTAACTGCCTCCATTACTCACTTGTGTATTTGCTCAGTATCTGTAGAATGTTTGTAATGTTTTTTAGGTTGTGAGGGTGAGTGTTGCCATGGCGTCGTTAGCCCGCAAGGTTCACGTGTATGAAGTTCTGGGCAAGCTCAATAACACTGTCAAAATGTAAGTCAATGCAAATGTCAACACATTGCTTTAGTGTTCGGTTGAATTTGAATGATCGATTATTTCAACTTATTCATTGTGCATGAAATTCGACAACAATTATGAAATTTAGGCCACACTCTCTCACACTTCCGGTTACAATCTTGGACGGGGTGGTGAGACCCAGCAGGCTAAATCATCGCGGGATCATTTATTTCCACACTTGCATCTGTAGTTGTAAAGCACGAGCTGCACTCGATGATCGCTCATTTTTTACAACGATAAATCAAGCTTGAAATTTCAAATGAGTCAGAACACTACTTTGCCTTATTACCTCGAGGATGCAATAGTTTCGTCCTTGAAAATAAATGTCCTAAGAATCAGGTAATAAATTTGTTTTCGTAATCATGGTAATGATTGAAGTTAAAAATTATGATGCACCATTGGGACTATGTCTCTCGCCTCCTGTTACAGGATTGCAGACAGCACGCCGGAGCCCAAGCCTGGCATGGCTGTGGAGGAAGTGGAAGCCGCGGCCCCTGAGGACATAGATGATCAGCCACTCGGGATGGAGCCGATCAGCGACGACGACGCAGAGATCGTCGTCAGCTGTCTGGAGGAGACCACCAAGGTCCTCAGGAACGCGGAAAACATGCTGGTATGCTGACCTCACTCAGTCTAAGCTTTTAATATTAAAATTCATCATATTTGTTAAATCCTTCCAAGGGCAAAGCTGCTACATGCTAAGCTGCTATTCCAGCACAGCCTATGCAGCTCATTCCTGGCTGCAGATTGCTGGCACCCTGATCTCATTCCCTTCCAGGCTCAAGCAAAGCGAGGATTACCAAACGAAGTTGTGTTCACTAAACCCGAGAAACATGATGCATCAGCTAACATCTACCACATGTTCAACTCCTGGTGAGTCATGGTCTCTAGATGTGTTTCTAAATGTTTTCAGAGTTGACAGAAAAATTTTCTGAAACAATGTGTTTTTCAAGATTCATGTTTGAGACAAACAATATGCCAGACCTTTCCTCTTCCCTTTCCTTACATCAGCCACATCCTGGAGAGTGTGTTTGTGCTGCTGTCGTCCCCGGCGACGTGCACGCACAGTAGGATATTCTACGCGGTGCGTGGTCTGCTCCTGCAGCTGGTCTCCACACAGAGTGGTCTGATCTACCTGAGTGCGCACGCGGAGGACGTCATCAACGGTGTCATCCGCTGTCTCCTGCAGAACCCAACCAGCTCCGGGGTGAGTATGTCTGCCATAGAACCCAACCAGCTCCGGGGTGAGTATGTCTCCTGCAGAACCCAACCAGCTCCGGGGTGAGTATGTCTCCTGCAGAACCCAACCAGCTCCGGGGTGAGTATGTCTCCTGCAGAACCCAACCAGCTCCGGGATGAGTATGTCTCCCGCAGAACCCAACCAGCTCCGGAGTGAGTATGTCTCCCTTAGAACCCAACCAGCTCCGGGGTGAGTATGTCTCCCGCAGAACCCAACCAGCTCCGAGGTAAGTATGTCTCCTGCAGAACCCAACAGCTCCAGGGTGAGTATGTCTCCTGCAGAACCCAACCAGCTCCGGGGTGAGTATGTCTCCCGCAGAACCCAACCAGGTCCGGGGTGAGTATGTCTCCCGTAGAACCCAACCAGCTCCGGGGTGAGTATGTCTCCCACAGAACCCAACCAGCTCCGGGGTGAGTATGTCTCCTGCAGAACCCAACCAGCTCCGGGGTGAGTATGTCTCCCGTAGAACCCAACCAGCTCCGGGGTGAGTATGTCTCCCGCAGAACCCAACCAGCTCCGGGGTGAGTATGTCTCCTGCAGAACCCAACCAGCTCTGGGGTGAGTATGTCTCCTGCAGAACCCAACCAGCTCTGGGGTGAGTATGTCTCCTGTAGAACCCAACCAGCTCCGGGGTGAGTATGTCTCCCGTAGAACCCAACCAGCTCCGGGGTGAGTATGTCTCCCGTAGAACCCAACCAGCTCTGGGATGAGTATGTCTCCCGCAGAACCCAACCAGCTCCGGGGTGAGTATGTCTCCCATAGAACCCAACCAGCTCCAGGGTGAGTATGTCTCCCGTAGAACCCAACCAGCTCCTGGGTGAGTATGTCTCCCATAGAACCCAACCAGCTCCGGGGTGAGTATGTCTCCTGTAGAACCCAGCCAGCTCTGGGGTGAGTATGTCTCCCATAGAACCCAACCAGCTCCGGGGTGAGTATGTCCTCTGCAGAACCCAACCAGCTCCGTGGTGAGTATGTCTCCTGTAGAACCCAACCAGCTCTGGGGTGAGTATGCCTCCTGCAGAATCCAACCAGCTCTGGGGTGAGTATGTCTCCCATAGAACCCAACCAGCTCCAGGGTGAGTATGTGGCCTGCAGAACCCAACCAGCTCTGGGGTGAGTATGTCTCCCATAGAACCCAACCAGCTCTGAGGTGAGTATGTCTCCCATAGAACCCAACCAGCTCTGGGGTGAGCATGTCTGCCATAGAACCCAACCAGCTCTGGGGTGAGTATGTGTCCCATAGAACCCAACCAGCTCCGGGGTGAGTATGTCTCCCATATAACCCAACCAGCTCCAGGGTGAGTATGTCTCCTGCAGAACCCAACCAGCTCTGGGGTGAGTATGTCTCCCATAGAACCCAACCAGCTCTGGGGTGAGTATGTCTCCCATAGAACCCAACCAGCTCCAGGGTGAGTATGTCTCCTGCAGAACCCAACCAGCTCTGGGGTGAGTATGTCTCCCATAGAACCCAACCAGCTCCGGGGTGAGTATGTCACCTGTAGAACCCAACCAGCTCCGTGGTGAGTATGTCTCCCGCAGAACCCAACCAGCTCGGGGGTGAGTATGTCTCCTGCAGAACCCAACCAACTCCGGGGTGAGTATGTCTCTCGCAGAACCCAACCAGCTCCGGGGTGAGTATGTCTCCTGCAGAACCCAACCAGCTCCGGGGTGAGTATGTCTCCCGTAGAACCCAACCAGCTCCGGGGTGAGTATGTCTCCTGCAGAACCCAACCAGCTCCGGGGTGAGTATGTCTCCCGTAGAACCCAACCAGCTCCGGGGTGAGTATGTCTCCCGTAGAACCCAACCAGCTCCGGGGTGAGTATGTCTCTCGTAGAACCCAACCAGCTCCGGGGTGAGTATTTTTCCTGTGGAACCTTTGCGTACGAATAAAGATACCAGATAGTGTCTAGTTTTGAAGTGTTGAATTAGCAGTTGTCATACAAACAGAGTTCGGTTGATACTATGGGTGTGCGTTTGTCCCGCCACCTCCAGGTCCGCTGTACCAATTTTATTGTGAATGCTGTATAGATTTCAAATCTGAACAGATTTTAATAATATATTGTATGGACATGTCTTGAATACTGTATGGAATGACAGACCTGGAATTCTTATTAGAGATTGATGAAAGACACTGGCGTGCCAGAAATGATGTTTTGCCTGAACATACTTTGAGCAACAAGAAGGGATACATCCATGCAGACTCAATGACCATAAGCGTCCAAATTGATAGGAAGTACTTGAGGTTATCTGAGTGTGTTTTGATGGCATGTTCTGTGTCAGGAGTACACCCAGGAGGAGGACAGAGAGAGTCACCCGGGCCACCAGCTCGGTCTGTCTATGGTCTACAGCCTGCAGGCTGTCCAGCACATCGACCAGCTCCGCCTCTACCACACTCGTGGTACGTATAGCAATATCAAAACTTGAAAAGTTGACTTGATGATAATCGATAGTAAGTGTGAAGTTGAGTTGTGTCGCCTGGCTGCAGACAAAACCCAGAAGGACGTGGATGACGCGGAGGCTCTCGGAGCACTCCACGCGCTCTACACGATGATGTTCTCGCCCCAGGGCCGCGATGCTGTAGTCTACGTGCTCGGCTTGGAAGACAACATGAAGATTTTTATGCCTTTCCTCGACACTGCAGGTCTGTGCAAACTCGACTCAGATATCTACTGTCATATATACGAAAGTTTACTATTCACAAAGAATCATGAAATAGTGCAGAGCCTGTTTGCTATAACTGACAGCGTCATCCTTTGTTGCAGTGTCTGAGGGAGCGAAGGACACTCGCAGGAAGTCCGTGTGTTACAGCTACACGATTCTCTTCCTGCTGACCATGCTACGCTACTCAGACCAGGTTCCCTGGATGCAGAAACTTGGACAAAAAATTGTGGATTGCTGTGAAAATGGTAAATTCCTCATATCCAACATTTTGAATATTTCCAACTCTGTTAGATACTGGTCAAGTAGATTGTTTGCACATTGTGTATTTGGGTATGTCACCTCGCACAGTCGATGTGGGTTCGAGTAAGATGGCCGAGAAGTTGGCAGAGATCCAAGAACGACTCACTCCATGTCTGAAGTGCAAGGATATTTCACCCGACAACATACCCCATCTCGTTAGTCTGCTGAAGACATACAACGACGACATCCTTGACCTGCCCAAGGGATTGGTCACTGTCCTCAGATTCCTCAATCACCTGGCCACTTCACCACAACACGACCCGACTTGTCAAGGTATCTAGTAGAGATCTCATCCGAGTCATTGTCCGTCACCATACTCTCTAAATGTACTGAAAGGTATTGGTGTCGATGGTCTGCTTGTATCACGTGTGATATGGATTGTAATTTGTTGTCTGTACAGAGAATGTGTCCGTGCTGCGTTACAAATATGTCATCTTGGAACTGTTCAGTGCCGACACTCTGCCAATCTTCTGCAACATCCTACAGGTTTGTTCTCGTGCATTCACAAACCTTCAACCGCTGTGCTCTGCAGATGCCCATGTATTGACTGTTTTGTTCTACTCTATGCAGAAAGTGGCTGACCTGGTATTGCGACCATGGCAACAAGGAGTGCCCCAGAACTCTGCCTCCCGTACCCTGCTGCTCAGCATCGTGCGGCCAACTTTGGCGATAATGAAGAGCATCCTTGGGGAGCTGATCCAGACGCGGGGCGCCAAGTTCTCAGACCTGAGCTGTCTGCCCTGTCTCCTTCATCTGCACACTGTGCTCTGCTCCTGGTCTCACACCGGCACACTGACCAACGACCTCCAACAGGTCAGCCCCTCCCACTGCCACCATCAGCCGACAGCCCCTCCCACTGCCACTATCAGCCGACAGCCCCTCCCACTGCCACCATCAGCCGGCAGCCCCTCCCACTGCCACCGACAGCCACTGCCACTGCCACCATCAGCTGACAGCCACTCCCACTGCCACCATCAGCCGACAGCCCCTCCCACTGCCACCATCAGCCGACAGCCCCTCCCACTGCCACCATCAGCCGGCAGCCCCTCTCACTGCCACCATCAGCCTACAGCCCCTCCCACTGCCACCATCAACAGGCAGCCCCTCCCACTGCCACCATCAGCCGACAGCCCCTCCCACTGCCACCATCAGCCGGCAGCCCTTCCCACTGCCACCATCAGCCGATAGCCCCTCCCACTGCCACTATCAGCCGACAGCCCCTCCCACTGCCACTATCAGCTGGCAGCCCCTCCCACTGCCACCATCAGCCGACAGCCCCTCCCACTGCCACCATCAGCCGACAGCCACTGCCACCATCAGCTGACAGCCCCTCTCACTGCCACTATCAGCTGGCAGCCCCTCTCACTGCCACCATCAGCTGGCAGCCCCTCTCACTGCCACTATCAGCTGGCAGCCCCTCTCACTGCCACTATCAGCCGGCAGCCCCTCTCACTGCCACTGTCAGCTGGCAGCCCCTCTCACTGCCACTGTCACCCGGCAGCCCCTCCCACTGCCACCATCAGCTGGCAGCCTTTCCCACTGCCACTATCAGCCGGCAGCCCCTCCCACTGCCACCATCAGCCGACAGCCCTTCCCACTGCCACCGACAGCCACTGCCACTGCCACCATCAGCTGGCAGCCCCTCCCACTGCCACCATCAACAGGCAGCCCCTCCCACTGCCACCATCAGCCAACAGCCCCTCTCACTGCCACCATCAGCTGACAGCCACTCCCACTGCCACTATCAGCTGGCAACCACTCCCACTGCCACCATCAGCTGGCAGCCCCTCCCACTGCCACTATCAGCTGGCAGCCCCTCTCACTGCCACTATCAGCCGGCAGCCCCTCCCACTGCCACCATCAGCTGGCAGCCTTTCCCACTGCCACTATCAACAGGCAGCCACTCCCACTGCCACTATCAGCTGGCAGCCCCTCTCACTGCCACTATCAGCCGGCAGCCCCTCCCACTGCCACCATCAGCTGGCAGCCTTTCCCACTGCCACTATCAACAGGCAGCCACTCCCACTGCCACCATCAGCTGACAGCCCCTCCCACTGCCACCATCAGCCAACAGCCCCTCCCACTGCTACCATCAGCCAACAGCCCCTCTCTCTGCCACCATCAGCCAACAGTCCCTCCAACTGCCACCATCAGCCGGCAGCCCCTCCCACTGCCACCATCAACAGGCAGCCCCTCTCACTGCCACCATCAGCTGGCAGCCCCTCCCACTGCCACCATCAGCCAACAGCCCCTCCCACTGCTACCATCAGCCAACAGCCCCTCTCTCTGCCACCATCAGCCAACAGTCCCTCCAACTGCCACCATCAGCCGGCAGCCCGTCTCACTGCCACCGACAGCCCCTCCCACTGCCACCATCAGCTGACAGCCACTCCCACTGCCACCATCAGCCGACAGCCCCTCCCACTGCCACTATCAGCTGACAGCCCCTCTCGCTGCCACTATCAGCCGACAGCCCCTCCCACTGCCACTATCAACAGGCAGCCTCTCCCACTGCCACCATCAGCTGGCAGCCACTCCCACTGCCACTATCAGCCGGCAGCCCCCTCCCACTGCCACTATCAGCCGGTAGCCCCTCCCACTGCCACTATCAGCCGGCAGCCCCTCCCACTGCCACCATCAACAGGCAGCCCCTCCCATTGCCACTATCAGGCAGCAGCCCCTCCCACTGCCACCATCAACAGACAGCCCCTCTCACTGCCACTATCAGCCGGCAGCCCCTCCCACTGCTACCATCAGCTGGCAGCCCCTCTCACTGCCACTATCACCCGCCAGCCCCTCCCACTGCCACCATCAGCTGGCAGCCTCTCCTGCTGCCACCATCAGCTGGCAGCCCCTCCAACTGCCACCATCAGCCGACAGCCCCTCTCACTGCCACTATCAGCCGGCAGCCCCTCCCACTGCTACCATCAGCTGGCAGCCCCTCTCACTGCCACTATCACCCGCCAGCCCCTCCCACTGCCACCATCAGCTGGCAGCCTCTCCTGCTGCCACCATCAGCTGGCAGCCCCTCCCACTGCCACCATCAGCCGACAGCCCCTCCCACTGCCACCATCAGCTGGCAGCCCCTCCCACTGCCACTATCAGCTGGCAGCCCCTCCCACGGCCACTATCAGCTGGCAGCCCCTCCCACTGCCACCATCAACAGGCAGCCCCTCCCACTGCCACCATCAGCCGACAGCCACTCCCACTGCCACCATCAACAGGCAGCCCCTCCCACTGCCAATATCAACAGGCAGCCCCTCTCACTGCCACTATCAGCTGGCAGCCCCTCTCACTGCCACTATCAGCTGGCAGCCCCTCCCAGTGCCACTATCAGCTCGCAGCCCCTCCCACTGCCACTCAGCTGGCAGCCCCTCCCACTGCCACCATCAACAGGCAGCCCCTCCCACTGCTACCATCAGCTGGCAGCCCCTCCCACTGCCACCATCAGCTGGCAGTCCCTATCACTGCCACTATCAGCTGGCAGCCCCTCCCACTGCCACTATCAGCTGGCAGCCCTTCCCACTGCCACCATCAGCTGGCAGTCCCTATCACTGCCACTATCAGCTGGCAGCCCCTCCCACTGCCACTATCAGCTGGCAGCCCTTCCCACTGCCACCATCAACAGGCAGTCCCTCCCACTGCCACTATCAGCTGGCAGCCTTTCCCACTGCCACTATCAACAGGCAGCCCCTCCCACTGCCACCATCAGCTGGCAGCCCCTCCCACTGCCACTATCAGCTGGCAGTCCCTATCACTGCCACTATCAGCTGGCAGTCCCTATCACTGCCACTATCAGCTGGCAGCCCCTCTCACTGCTACCATCAGCTGGCAGCCCCTCTCACTGCCACCATCAGCCGACAGCCCCTCCCACTGCCACCATCAGCTGGCAGCCCCTCCCACTGCTACCATCAGCTGGCAGCCCCTCTCACTGCTACCATCAGCTGACAGCCCCTCCCACTGCCACCATCAGCCGACAGCCCCTCCCACTGCCACCATCACCTGGCAGCCCTTCCCACTGCCACTATCAGCTGGCAGCCCCTCCCACTGCCACCATCAGCCGACAGCCCCTCCCACGGCCACCATCAACAGGCAGCCCCTCACTGCTACCATCAGCTGGCAGCCCCTCTCACTGCCACTATCAGCCGGCAGCCCCTCTCACTGCCACCATCAGCCAGCAGCCCCTCCCACTGCCACCATCAGCTGGCAACCATTTCCACTGCCACCATCAGCTGGCAGCCCCTCCCACTGCCACTATCAGCTGGCAGCCCCTCTCACTGCCACCATCAGCCGACAGCCCCTCCCACTGCCACCATCAGCCGGCAGCCCCTCCCACTGCCACCATCAGCCGACAGCCCCTCCCACTGCCACCATCAACAGGCAGCCCCTCCCACTGCTACCATCAGCCGACAGCCCCTCCCACTGCCACCGACAGCCCCTCCCACTGCTACCATCAGCCGACAGCCCCTCCCACTGCCACCGACAGCCCCTCCCACTGCCACTATCAGCCGGCAGCCCCTCCCACTGCCACTATCAGCTGGCAGCCCCTCCCACTGCCACTATCAGCTGGCAGCCCCTCCCACTGCCACCATCAACAGGCAGCCCCTCCCACTGCCACCATCAGCCGACAGTCACTCCCATTGCCACTATCAGGCAGCAGCCCCTCCCACTGCCACCATCAGCTGGCAGCCCCTCCTACTGCCACCATCAGCCGACAGCCCCTCCCACTGCCACCATCAGCCGACAGCCCCTCCCACTGCCACCATCAACAGGCAGCCCCTCCCACTGCCACCATCAGCCGACAGCCCCTCCCACTGCCACCATCAGCTGGCAGCCCCTCCCACTGCCACTATCAGCTGGCAGCCCCTCCCACTGCCACTATCAGCTGGCAACCCCTCCCACTGCCACCATCAACAGGCAGCCCCTCCCACTGCCACCATCAACAGGCAGCCCCTCTCACTGCCACCATCAGCCGGCAGCCCCTCTCACTGCCACCATCAGCCGGCAGCCCTAATAGTCATATATAAGCTGCAGACAGGAGAGGCAAATTCTAACAATATAAAATGTCCAAAGCGTTGTATACTCACACTCAATTTGAATGTATCAGAACTTACAAAAGATCTTTTATGTCAGTTTGTATGTACATATCTTCTGTAAATGATCACAGTTGCAGGATGACATTGTCAACATCATCCTGTGTTACACCCAGCCTACTGTAGCAGGCCAGGACTCTGATCAAGGTATTTGTCACATCTGGGTCAAGACATGATAAGGACATAGTTATTTGATTCGCTGGTTTACGGATTTTTAACAAAAAAATTTGACTCGGTGGGTCGGAATATACAAATAAATAAAATTTGACAGTTTGAAAATAAAAATAACTAAATGTAAAAATTAAAAGCAATTTGACACTTTGAGCATTAGGTTAAATTAATAAAAATTAATATTATTTATGATCATCTTTCAAGAATCTAGATGCTTTAGATTCTCTGAAGGTGTGCCAGTGCCAGAAAATTTATATATAGAGTGCCAGCACCAGATTGTGACGTTTAGGTCTCTGGGGGTAGACACTTTGCCTGAGATTTGGCCAATTTTTGTGGGAGGGCGGCTATACGCTATATCCACACTTGGGGTTGGTCGTTGATACGAAATCAACACAAGTTTTTTATGATGGCTCATCAATTTGGGCATAGATGATGCAGTCCAGGGCTGGGTTCAATTACTTTGGTCAATTATAATTAAGGCATTTCGGCAGAAATTTTTTTTTTCTTCTTCCGCCGTTTTGGTTTCCGGACGATAACTTTAGATTGCCTTGATGGATCCTTATCAAATTTTCACCACTAGTCAGAAATGATATGTGGAAGAACCCTATTCTTTTTGAGCCGGCTCCGAGGCCCGTGAGGATGAAATCAAGGTTTTTGGTTTCCGGACGATAACTCGAAAAATATTCAGGCAATAGATGCAGAACTCTGCATGGAGATTCATATACCACTAGGGAAGAAACCTATTGATTTTGGGATCAATCCGTCAAATGACCTTTGACCTAGAGGTCAAAATAATTTTTTGCTGATTCATCCTTGAGGCTTCCTGCATATCTCAGAAACGGTGCGTCATAGAGCGAAATAGACGTTATTTTCGGACTTGTCGCCCTAGACGAACATGTCTATGGGGTATTTTTTTTTTATTCGACTCCGAGGTCCGTGAGGTCCGTGAGGATGAAATCAAGGCCGATTATGAGATTTGGTTTCCGGACGATAACTCGAAAAATATTCAGGCAATAGGTGCAGAACTCTGCATGGAGATTCATATACCACTAGGGAAGAACCCTATCGATTTTGGGATTGATCCGTCAAACGACCTTTGACCTAGAGGTCGAAATAACTTTTTGCTGACTCATCCTTGATGATGTCTAAGGGGTGTTATGGATGAACTTTGACCTTGACCCGAAATTTTTTTGCCGAGTCGGCATTTTTCGTTTTCGTTGATATCTCGGAAACGGTGGGTCGTAGAGCGAAACGGACGTTGTTTCCGGACTCGTCGCCCTAGACAAACATGTCTAATGGGCCGAGTCGGCATTTCTCATTTTCGTCTATATCTTGAAAACGGTGGGTCGTAGAGCGAAACGGACGTTATTTCCGGACTCGTCGCCCTAGACAAACATGTCTAATGGGTATTATGGATGAACTTTGACCTTGACCCGAAAATTTTTTGCCGAGTCGGCATTTCTCGTTTTCGTCGATATCTCGGAAACGGTGCGTCGTAGAGCGAAACGGACGTTATTTTCGGACTCGTCGCCCTCGACAAACATGTCTAATGGGTATTATGAATGAACTTTCACCTTGACCGAAATTTTTTTGCCGAGTCGGCATTTTTTTGTTTCGTCGATATTTCGGAAACAGTGCGTCGTAGAGCGAAACGGACATTATTTTCAGACTCGTCCTCCTAGACAAACATGTCCACAGGGTATTATGAATGAACTTTGACCTCGACCCGAAATTTTTTGCCGAGTCGGCATTTTTCGTTTTCGTCGCTATCTCGGAAACGGTGCGTCGTAGAGCGACTCGTCGCCCTAGACGAATATGTCTGAGGGGTATTATGGATGAACTTTGACCTTGACCCGAAATTTTTTTGCGGAGTCGGCATTTTTCGTTTTCGGCGATATCTCGGAAAAGGTGCGTCGTAGAGCGAAACAGACGTTATTTTCGGACTCGTCGCCCGAGACAAACATGTCTAAGGGGTATTATGGATGAACTTTGACCTTGACCCGAAATTTTTTTGCCGAGTCGGCATTTTTCGTTTTCGTCGATATCTCGGAAACAGTGCATCGTAGAGCGAAACGGACATTATTTTCGGACTCGTCCTCCTAGACAAACATGTCTAAGGGGTATTATGAATGAACTTTGACCTTGACCCGAAATTTTTTTGCCGAGTCGGCATTTTTCGTTTTCGTCGATATCTCGGAAACGGTGCGTCGTAGAGCGAAACGGACGTTATTTTCGGACCCGTCCTCCTAGACAAACATGTCTGAGGGGTATTATGAATGAACTTTGACCTTGACCCGAAATTTTTTTGCCGAGTCGGCATTTCTCGTTTTCGTCGATATCTCGGAAACGGTGCGTCGTAGAGCGAAACGGACGTTATTTTTGGACTTGCCTTGGGTATGATGGATGAATTTTGACCTTGACCCGAAATTTTTTTTGCTGAGTCAACATTTTTCATTTTCGTCAATATCTAGCAAACGGTGTGTCATAGAGCCCGTGGCAAACATGTTTTAAATATTACGAATTAGTCCTAACACCGAAATGCCTCCAAGGCATCTTTAGGCCTTGACGTCTAGTTTATTCTATGCATTCATCTCTATAGTCAGATGTATGTTTGCTGATCACTGTGTGTTTTGAAGACTAATTCAATAATTATGTTAGGGCAGTGTTGCCCCCTAGTGTATATGATAAATATTTCTATATGTTTTGTGCTGCCACCTAGTTG
The DNA here is from genome assembly GCA_949152475.1 of Terebella lapidaria. NCBI lineage: Eukaryota > Metazoa > Annelida > Polychaeta > Terebellida > Terebellidae > Terebella > Terebella lapidaria. The sequence goes on from OX424564.1 coordinate 39,956,068, forward strand.
GTGACTTTGGAGGGAGGTGTCTCCCCCTGGGGACTAAAGTTTGGTTGGATGAATGTGCTGGAATAAACATGTGTGTTGAGAAAATCAAAAGTTGAAAATTTGTGGAAAATATACAATTTTAAGACAAGAACAGTGGGAACAAATGGTAGCAGAGCGTGGTTTCTATGCTAGAGTGACTTATTGAACATAGTGAAGCTGAATATTGCTCATTTTTTTGAAAACCATGTGCTTTTAACCATTGGACTTGAAGGACTTTGCCACAAAAGTAAGATGAGCAGGAAAAGTATGAAGATAGAATTCTCCATGGTGAGACTAGACTTCTACAGTGTGAATGATGAGCTGTCTGAGCTGTTGGATAGCCAAGCATCAAAAGGTACAGTGAGAGCCAAGCTGAAAGAACTCAATGCACTGATGGAGCGACTTATGACCCTGTACCTAGAAGTGAGTGAACATTTCCGTACCTGGAGTGAGGTCGATAAGCTAGCGTCCCTACAAACTGACATGGGGAGAATAGAGCAAGCATTCAATGACACAGAAAACCGTATTGTGGAGTACTTACAGTCGAGAACAAGCCACAGTATCACAAGTATGGATTTCACACCTGAGGTGCCAATAACGACCCCAGACCACAGGCCAGGCAGGTATCGGAAGCTAGTACAAGAGCTAAGACAAGAAATGGACGAGCTCGAGCACACGTTCAATGAGGTGAGAGGTGAAATAGAAGAACAAGAAAGAATACTGTCGACCCCGAAAGACAAAACTGAACCGAAGGTGTTGCTGATAAATACAAGCCAAGATGCTAGACAGACAGAATCAAAGCCAGAAACAGCATCAACGAGAGAGCCTGAGCAACAGCCAGAACTGAACCCACAGTCAACACAAGAGTATCAGTATGTACCTGCGTTCCAACCACAACAGCCGACTCAAGAATGTACGTACATACCACCACCGTCTCAGCCGCAGTACAACATGAGGCCTGCACGGATATATCCCACACAAATCAATGACCATGTAACGTTCGATCCAGCCAAATTGTTGACCAGAGTCCAAATACCTGTGTTCAGTGGTGATAAGAAGAATTATGAATCATGGAAGTCTGCTTTCATGGCATGTGTCGACAAAACAGCTGCAACAGCAGAGTACAAACTTTTGAGATTACGCAACAGCCTTCAAGGAGAACCTCTAAAAGTCATAGAAAGTTTGGGGCATTCAGCTGCAGCCTACGAGGTCGCGAAGCAGAGGCTGGAGAGAAAATATGGTGGACAACGTCGCCAAATGGCCCTGAGACTTGAAGAACTTGACAGATTCAAACCAGTCAGAGATGGCAATGCAAAAGACCTGGAGCGTTTCGCAAAGTTGCTAGATGTACTCGTCGTGAATTTGATGGAAGTCGGCCAAGGAAATGAACTTGGTGGAGGTTCACTGTACATAACTGTGCAGCGTAAAATCAGTGAGACATTGTTGTCACGATACCACAGGTGGACGTATGAGAATAACCTGGCACATAATATACAAACACTGAGAAGCTTCATCAATCAAGAAGCAGAGTTCTTGATCACTGCAACCGAAACTGTAAAAGGCATCATGAAGGAAGATAGTCGCAGTTCTTCTAGGAAGACATTCGCAGCAAACGTGCAAGAAAAAGGATCTCCTGGACCCAGAACTGCCCAATGGTCATGTCGTCTTTGTGGGGGGCCACATGGATTGTGGGCCTGCGAGAAATTCCGAGCACTCAGTCCAGCAGATCGTTGGGAAGCTGCAAAAGAAAAGAGAGTCTGCTTCAAGTGCCTATCCACATCACACCATGGAGACAAGTGCATACGCAGTCGCAGATGTGGACTAGACGGGTGCCGATATTATCACCATAGATTACTACACGAACCTCGATCAAGCCAGAAAAATGAGAATCCTACAGCAGCACAGAGTGCTGACGTGCAGTCTGACTCTCGAGAAAACAACGACGATCGGATCAGAACTCATACCACTTGTACCAAAGTTCCAAGTGACAAGAAAAACACCAGAGAAAATGGATTTGTCGCCCTGCGTACAGTGCCAGTCATTCTCAGAAATAAGGGAAATCACATTTACTGCAATGCACTGCGTGATGACTGTAGTACAACAACATATATCAACTCGGATGTGAGTGGTCAGCTTGGACTCCGTGGGAAACCTGACGGCCTGAAGGTGAAGGTGCTTAACGGCCTGACAACAACATTGAACAGTTCCCTGGTCGAATTCACGATTGAGAGCATCGACGGTAAAGTCAAGAAAGAGATCATGGGTCACACAACCAACCGTGTGACAGGAGACATGGAAGTCGTGAACTGGAACAAATACAAATCAAAATGGCCTCACTTGAAGAACATCAAGTTCCCTCCGAACAAAGCCCGTCCCATTGTAGATATACTGATCGGAGTGGACAATGCAGATTTACTGGTGGCAAAGCGTGAGGTCACAGGAGGTCTCGGACAGCCAGTAGCCAGATTAACACCCCTCGGTTGGACCTGTGTAGGTCGAGTTCCTGGTGAAGAAAAATGCCACACTAATTACACTTACTTTCAGAACGAAAATGATTTGGGAGTGCTCCTCAGGAAGTTCTGGGAAGTGGAGGAGCCAGCGATGCTGACAAGTCACCTAATAAAGCCAGATGATAAAGAGGCCCAAGAGATTGTCGACAAGACCTTGAAGTATGAAAATGGCCGTTACACAGTTGGAGTCCCGTGGAAGAGCAACAAGCCAAATCTGCCAGAAAACAGAGAAATGGCCATCAAACGCCTGGAGAACATTGAGAAAAGACTATCCAAGTCACCTGAAGTGGCTGTCGCCTACAACAACGTCATTGAGAAGTATCAAGAGAAGGGGTACATAGAAAAGTTAACACTGGAAGAAAGCACAGACAGAAAAGGATGGTTTCTACCGCATTTTCCAGTCATTCGACCTGACAGAACGACAACGAAGACAAGGATCGTATTTGACGCTTCAGCCAAGTTTGAAGGGCTATCCCTGAATGATGTCATACATCAAGGGCCAAAACTTCAAAATGATCTGGTTGACATCCTCTTGAGATTCCGCAAAGAACCAGTTGCCCTGATGTGTGATATATCCGAGATGTATTCACAAATCAAGCTGCAACCTGATGACAAGCCCTACCATAGATTTCTCTGGCGAGGTCTAGACCAGAGTAAGCCGCCAGACGTATACCAATTCAACCGAGTCGTCTTTGGGGTGAACTGCTCTCCATACATCGCACTGTATGTTGCTCAACAGAATGCCAAGAAGCATCAATCCCAGTTTCCACGAGCAGCAGAAACAATTCTACAGAGCTCATACATGGACGACAACATGGACAGTGTACCAGATGTGCCAACAGCGATCCAACTGTATCATGATCTCACAGCCGTATGGGAGTCTGCCGGCATGAAGACCCACAAATGGATGTCCAACTGTCAAGAAGTGCTCATTAATGTACCTCAAGCTGACTGTGCTACGTCAGTTGATCTGGATAAGGGATACCTACCAACAACCAAAACACTGGGAATCATGTGGGCACCACAAGAGGATCACTTCACATACAGTACGAACGTGCCAGAAACAGATGTGCTCATCACGAAAAGGAACTTCTTGAGTAAAATAGCCAAAGTGTTCGACCCACTAGGCTTCTTGGCGCCATACATAGTGAGAGCAAAAATAATCATCCAAGACATGTGGGCAGAAGGATATGACTGGGACGAAAAAGTCAACCCAGAAATGTCCAACAGAGCCAAAATGTGGTTTTCAGAGCTCAACAAACTGACAGAAGTTCAAGTATCCCGCTGTCTGAAGCCAACGGAAGCTACAGTGGAAAATATGCATGTATTTGCTGACGCTTCCTAAAATGCCTACGGAGCAGTCGTGTATCTAGTGACAACTTTGAACAACCAGAAGTCCAGCTGCCTAGTTGCCGCGAAGTCCCGTGTAGCTCCTCTCAAAGCTGTAAGCATACCAAGACTGGAGTTGATGGCCGCAGTCATTGGTGCTCATCTCGCAGTGAAAATCGGAAAGGTGCTGAATGTTCCTACCGACAAGTGGAAGTTGTGGAGTGACAGCATGGACACACTACATTGGATTCGAGGACGAAGTCAACTATTCAAGCCATTTGTGGCCAATCGAGTGTCTGAAATACAAAATTCGACAGATCCGGCTCAGTGGAACCATGTCCCAAGTGCTGAAAATCCTGCCGACGTCTTAAGTAGAGACATGCCACTTGCAGATCTGATTCAGCATGACGTCTGGTGGCATGGGCCAGAGTTCCTGTGCAAGGACATGTCGACTTGGCCGAAAAGTACGATGAACGATTTCAAGGAAGCTCCAAGCCATGGATCTGTCAAAAATGAAAGACGAAGTCAACCACAGCAGGAGGAAAAACAACAAAGGGAGGAAACAGTCATGATAACAGTCACAGAGAACAGATTGGAGCCCACCAGATTTTCAAGCTGGAAACGACTGACAAGAGTGTGTGCATGGGTCATGAGATTCATAGAAAACTGTCGATTGCCAAGAGAAATAAGAAAAACTGGATCACTAGAACCAGGAGAAATATCTGAATCTGAGAATCACTTAATCAGGACAGCCCAAGCAGAAAGTTTTGACACTGAACTAAAAGCCTTGAAGTCGGGGAAAGCAAGTCGACAAGAAGTCAAAACTTTCAGCATTGTGTCCATGCCTAGATGAAGACGGGATCCTAAGATGTCATGGTCGACTGGAATATGCCGAGTGCCTGGCGTGGGAAACGCGTTTCCCTGTGATCTTGCCACGTAACAACTGGATCACCACTCTCATCGTCAAAAATGCCCATGACGACACACAACATGCCGGAACGAATTTTGTACTGTCGAAGCTTTCATCAAAGTACTGGATCGTAGCAGCCCGTGAAGTCATCAGAGACTGGGAAAAACAATGCATGACATGTCGAAAACGAAAAGCTAAGCCAATGTCACATATCATGGCCCCATTGCCAGAACCACGTACACGACTTTCTTTACGTGCCTTCAGCCAGTGTGCAGTGGATTTCGCCAGACCATTCCTGACGAAGCAGGGAAGAGGAAAAACTCGTCTAAAATGATATCTGTGCCTTTTCACCTGCCTAGCCACAAGGGCTGTACACCTGGAGATGACATACAGCCTTACCACGGATGCGTTCCTGAATGCTTTTTTCCGGATGGCTTCACGGCGAGGTCTACCGAGATATATTGTGTCGGACAATGGCACGAATCTGGTTGGAGGCCACAACGAGATTCAAGATCTTGTCAGGAAATTAGACACAGGAAAAATACAGGATTCGACAGCCAATGAAGGAGTGGAATGGCACTTCAATCCACCATATGCACCACACTTCGGCGGAGTCCATGAGGTGATGATAAAGGCAGCAAAAATGGCAATGAATAGGATATTGGGAGAGGCAGACATAACAGATGAGGAGCTGCAAAGTGCCATAGTAGGAGCTGAAGATCTGATAAACTCTTGTCCTCTAACCTACCAGTCAGCAAATGCAAGTGACATCGTGCCTCTCACACCAAACCACTTTCCACTTTCTTCCGCTGACATACGTGTTGGAGAGACTCAACACATATGCCGACCTATCGTGAAACTGTGCCCACTAGACATTTCATGAACAATGAACTTTGGACATTTTATGAACTTTAGTGTATGGATAATTGGGCTATGGATTTTTTGTTGTTGATATGGTATCAAAGTGGGGAGGATGTTTTGAAGACTAATTCAATAATTATGTTAGGGCAGTGTTGCCCCCTAGTGTATATGATAAATATTTCTATATGTTTTGTGCTGCCACCTAGTTGGTGACTTTGGAGGGAGGTGTCTCCCCCTGGGGACTAAAGTTTGGTTGGATGAATGTGCTGGAATAAACATGTGTGTTGAGAAAATCAAAAGTTGAAAATTTGTGGAAAATATACAATTTTAAGACAAGAACAGTGGGAACACTGTGGGTGGTGACTGGTTGTGTCACTTGTGTGTCTGTGTATCTAAATGTGTGACTATGTATGGCACTGGACGAAACACTGAATATATTTAACGTAATTAGGGCATTTCGGGCCGAAATGCCCTTATGGTTTTGTCTGGGTTTTTTTGTTTTTGTTTTTTTTTTCTTCTTCTTTTTTTTTTACTTTCCGCCGTTTTGGTTTCCGATCAATAACTCGGGAACGCCTGAACGGATCTTGTCCAAATTTACACCACTGGTCAGAAATATTACATGGAAGACCCCTATTGTTTTGGAGGCGGCTCCGGGGTCCGTGAGGATGAAATCAAGGTTTATTTTGAGACTTGGTTTCCGATCAATAACTCAAAAAGTATTCATGCAATGGCAAGTATTCTATGCATGGGAGTTCATATACCACCAGGGAAGAACCCTATTGATTTTGGGATCAATCCGTCGAACGACCTCTGACCTAGAGCTCGGAAGAATTTTTGCTGATTCATCATTGAGGCTTTCATGCATATCTCGGAAACGGTGCGTCGTAGAGCGAAACGGAGCTCAATTCCGGCCTTCTGGCACTAGACAAACTAGTCTATTGGGTATTATGGGTCGAGACAACCCCTGGTGTCGAATTTTTTTTCTCGCCCACTCGGCACTTCCTGTTTGGCCGTATCTCGGAAACGGTGCGTATTAGAGCGAAACGGAGCTCAATTCCGGCCTTCTGGTACTAGACAAACTAGTCTAGTGGGTATCTTGGGTCGAAACGACCCCTGGTGTCGAATGTAGCTTTCTCGCCGACTCGGCACTTCCTGTTTGGCCGTATCTCGGAAACGGTGCGTATTAGAGCGAAACGGAGCTCAATTCCGGCCTTCTGGTACTAGACAAACTAGTCTAGTGGGTATCTTGGGTCGAAACGACCCCTGGTGTCGAATTCATTTTCGCCGACACGGCACTTCCTGTTTGACCGTATCTCGGAAACGGTGCGTCGTAGAGCGAAACGGAGCTCAATTCCGGCCTTCTGGTGGGTATTTTGGGTCGAGACGACACCTGGTGTCAATTTTTTTTCGCCGACTTGGAACTTCCTGTTTGGCCGTATCTCGGAAACGGTGCCTCGTACAGCGAAACGGAGCTCAATTCCGGCCTTCTGGCACTAGACAAACTAGTCTAGGGGGTATTTTGGGTCGAGACGACCCCTGGTGTCGAATTTATTTTCGCCGACTCGGCACTTCCTGTTTGGCCGTATCTCGGAAACGGTGCGTCGTAGAGCGAAACGGAGCTCAATTCCGGCCTTCTGGCACTAGACAAACTAGTCTAGGGGGGTATTTCGGGTCGAGACGACCCCTGGTGTTGAATTTATTTTCGCCAACTCGGCACTTCCTGTTTGACCGTATCTCGGAAACGGTGCGTCATAGAGCAAAACGCAAAGATGCCTAAGAGCGGGGTATGTCACTTAAACTTTGACCACGGACAGTTTCAGAGTCATCATGGTTCTAGACACGGTCTCTTAGGTATATGTTAGGTAGGAATAGAACTCACACGAAATGCCCCAAGGCATCTTCAGGCCTTGACGTCTAGTTGAACTAGTTTTTAGGTTACCGGACCTTTGGTCCGATAACCTATTGCCGTGGCGTTGCGTCCGTCGTCCGTCGTCCGTCCGTCCGTTCACATTTTTATCTTTAAAGTTTACGATGGAATATTTCTGAAATTTTGCACAAAAATACCTAAAAATATTTCCAGGAAAGGTTTTTTTTAGTTTTTTGATTTTCGCGTTTTTTTCAAAATGGCGGTTGTTTTCGTCGAAAAATGGCCAATTTTGGACTTTAACGGTTGTTTTCTCAAAATCTGTTCAGTAACTTTTTTTCTTATTGATGCATGACACTCCTCCTATGTACCCCTGTGACATGTATAAATTTCGTTGCCCTTGAATCGCTCGAAGTGGGCCATTTTGGGCCCGAACTCGGCCCAAATGGGACTTTCCCATGTTAAATACTCCTATGCTTTATAATGGGACACATTAAACCTAATATCTCACTTAAAATTGAAATTAGAGACTAATAATCAATTGTAGACATATAGGAAATGATATATGCTGAATTTTCTCGTGACCTTGAATTTGACCTCTGACCTCGGTTTCAAGGTCAGAGCGGCCGTTTTCGTCTAAAAATGGCCAATTTTGGACTTTGATGGTCGTTTTCTCAAAATCTGTTCAGTAACTTTTTAGGTTACCGGACCTTTGGTCCGGAAACGGTGCGTCGTAGAGCGAAACGGAGCTCAATTCCGGCCTTCTGGCACTAGACAAACTAGTCTATTGGGTATTATGGGTCGAGACAACCCCTGGTGTCGAATTTTTTTTCTCGCCCACTCGGCACTTCCTGTTTGGCCGTATCTCGGAAACGGTGCGTATTAGAGCGAAACGGAGCTCAATTCCGGCCTTCTGGTACTAGACAAACTAGTCTAGTGGGTATCTTGGGTCGAAACGACCCCTGGTGTCGAATGTAGCTTTCTCGCCGACTCGGCACTTCCTGTTTGGCCGTATCTCGGAAACGGTGCGTATTAGAGCGAAACGGAGCTCAATTCCGGCCTTCTGGTACTAGACAAACTAGTCTAGTGGGTATCTTGGGTCGAAACGACCCCTGGTGTCGAATTCATTTTCGCCGACACGGCACTTCCTGTTTGACCGTATCTCGGAAACGGTGCGTCGTAGAGTGAAACGGAGCTCAATTCCGGCCTTCTGGTGGGTATTTTGGGTCGAGACGACACCTGGTGTCAATTTTTTTTCGCCGACTTGGAACTTCCTGTTTGGCCGTATCTCGGAAACGGTGCCTCGTACAGCGAAACGGAGCTCAATTCCGGCCTTCTGGCACTAGACAAACTAGTCTAGGGGGTATTTTGGGTCGAGACGACCCCTGGTGTCGAATTTATTTTCGCCGACTCGGCACTTCCTGTTTGGCCGTATCTCGGAAACGGTGCGTCGTAGAGCGAAACGGAGCTCAATTCCGGCCTTCTGGCACTAGACAAACTAGTCTAGGGGGGTATTTCGGGTCGAGACGACCCCTGGTGTTGAATTTATTTTCGCCAACTCGGCACTTCCTGTTTGACCGTATCTCGGAAACGGTGCGTCATAGAGCAAAACGCAAAGATGCCTAAGAGCGGGGTATGTCACTTAAACTTTGACCACGGACAGTTTCAGAGTCATCATGGTTCTAGACACGGTCTCTTAGGTATATGTTAGGTAGGAATAGAACTCACACGAAATGCCCCAAGGCATCTTCAGGCCTTGACGTCTAGTTGAACTAGTTTTTAGGTTACCGGACCTTTGGTCCGATAACCTATTGCCGTGGCGTTGCGTCCGTCGTCCGTCGTCCGTCCGTCCGTTCACATTTTTATCTTTAAAGTTTACGATGGAATATTTCTGAAATTTTGCACAAAAATACCTAAAAATATTTCCAGGAAAGGTTTTTTTTAGTTTTTTGATTTTCGCGTTTTTTTCAAAATGGCGGTTGTTTTCGTCGAAAAATGGCCAATTTTGGACTTTAACGGTTGTTTTCTCAAAATCTGTTCAGTAACTTTTTTTCTTATTGATGCATGACACTCCTCCTATGTACCCCTGTGACATGTATAAATTTCGTTGCCCTTGAATCGCTCGAAGTGGGCCATTTTGGGCCCGAACTCGGCCCAAATGGGACTTTCCCATGTTAAATACTCCTATGCTTTATAATGGGACACATTAAACCTAATATCTCACTTAAAATTGAAATTAGAGACTAATAATCAATTGTAGACATATAGGAAATGATATATGCTGAATTTTCTCGTGACCTTGAATTTGACCTCTGACCTCGGTTTCAAGGTCAGAGCGGCCGTTTTCGTCTAAAAATGGCCAATTTTGGACTTTGATGGTCGTTTTCTCAAAATCTGTTCAGTAACTTTTTAGGTTACCGGACCTTTGGTCCGGAAACGGTGCGTCGTAGAGCGAAACGGAGCTCAATTCCGGCCTTCTGGCACTAGACAAACTAGTCTATTGGGTATTATGGGTCGAGACAACCCCTGGTGTCGAATTTTTTTTCTCGCCCACTCGGCACTTCCTGTTTGGCCGTATCTCGGAAACGGTGCGTATTAGAGCGAAACGGAGCTCAATTCCGGCCTTCTGGTACTAGACAAACTAGTCTAGTGGGTATCTTGGGTCGAAACGACCCCTGGTGTCGAATGTAGCTTTCTCGCCGACTCGGCACTTCCTGTTTGGCCGTATCTCGGAAACGGTGCGTATTAGAGCGAAACGGAGCTCAATTCCGGCCTTCTGGTACTAGACAAACTAGTCTAGTGGGTATCTTGGGTCGAAACGACCCCTGGTGTCGAATTCATTTTCGCCGACACGGCACTTCCTGTTTGACCGTATCTCGGAAACGGTGCGTCGTAGAGCGAAACGGAGCTCAATTCCGGCCTTCTGGTGGGTATTTTGGGTCGAGACGACACCTGGTGTCAATTTTTTTTCGCCGACTTGGAACTTCCTGTTTGGCCGTATCTCGGAAACGGTGCCTCGTACAGCGAAACGGAGCTCAATTCCGGCCTTCTGGCACTAGACAAACTAGTCTAGGGGGTATTTTGGGTCGAGACGACCCCTGGTGTCGAATTTATTTTCGCCGACTCGGCACTTCCTGTTTGGCCGTATCTCGGAAACGGTGCGTCGTAGAGCGAAACGGAGCTCAATTCCGGCCTTCTGGCACTAGACAAACTAGTCTAGGGGGGGTATTTCGGGTCGAGACGACCCCTGGTGTTGAATTTATTTTCGCCAACTCGGCACTTCCTGTTTGACCGTATCTCGGAAACGGTGCGTCATAGAGCAAAACGCAAAGATGCCTAAGAGCGGGGTATGTCACTTAAACTTTGACCACGGACAGTTTCAGAGTCATCATGGTTCTAGACACGGTCTCTTAGGTATATGTTAGGTAGGAATAGAACTCACACGAAATGCCCCAAGGCATCTTCAGGCCTTGACGTCTAGTTGAACTAGTTTTTAGGTTACCGGACCTTTGGTCCGATAACCTATTGCCGTGGCGTTGCGTCCGTCGTCCGTCGTCCGTCCGTCCGTTCACATTTTTATCTTTAAAGTTTACGATGGAATATTTCTGAAATTTTGCACAAAAATACCTAAAAATATTTCCAGGAAAGGTTTTTTTTAGTTTTTTGATTTTCGCGTTTTTTTCAAAATGGCGGTTGTTTTCGTCGAAAAATGGCCAATTTTGGACTTTAACGGTTGTTTTCTCAAAATCTGTTCAGTAACTTTTTTTCTTATTGATGCATGACACTCCTCCTATGTACCCCTGTGACATGTATAAATTTCGTTGCCCTTGAATCGCTCGAAGTGGGCCATTTTGGGCCCGAACTCGGCCCAAATGGGACTTTCCCATGTTAAATACTCCTATGCTTTATAATGGGACACATTAAACCTAATATCTCACTTAAAATTGAAATTAGAGACTAATAATCAATTGTAGACATATAGGAAATGATATATGCTGAATTTTCTCGTGACCTTGAATTTGACCTCTGACCTCGGTTTCAAGGTCAGAGCGGCCGTTTTCGTCTAAAAATGGCCAATTTTGGACTTTGATGGTCGTTTTCTCAAAATCTGTTCAGTAACTTTTTAGGTTACCGGACCTTTGGTCCGATAACCTATTGCCATGGCGTTGCGTCCGGCGTCCGTCGTCCGTCTAGCCGTCCGTCCGTCCGTCAGTTCACATTTTTATCTTTAAAGTTTATGATGGAATATTTCTGAAATTTTGCACAAAAATACCTAAAAATATTTCCAGGGAAGGTTTTTTTTAGTTTTCTGATTTTTTTCAAAATGGCGGCCGTTTTCGTCGAAAAATGGCCAATTTTGGACTTTGACAGTCATTTTCTCAAAATCTTATCAGTAACTTTTTTTCTTATTGATGCATAACACTCCTCTTATGTGCCCTTGTGACATGTATAAATTTTGTTGCCCTTGAATCGCTCGAAGTGGGCCATTTTGGGCCCAAACTCGGCCCAAATGGGACTCTCCCATGTTAAAGTACTAGTATAGTGAAAATATGATGTGCACTTATATGAAAGATCTCATTGATCTGAGCAAAATGATTTTTACGGAATGTAAATATCACAATCCGTTCAAAAGTTACAGCACTTTAAAGACTGAAATCGGCAAATTTGCTTTTTCAAAACAATTTAGCTAATTAGTATGCAAATGAGATATTCATGACGTCATCGGGGGAAGTTGTTTTAATTAGGTACTTTGATATGTATTATTCATTCATTTAATGTTATTATTATTCATCAAAACTTATTCTATACAGATTTTAATATGAATAATCAGTGTTTTCACTTTTTCTGTTGTTGTCAAGGTAACCAGTGACCTGGTATGGCCCATAGCAACCATGGTTGCTAGGGCCAGAAACCCACTTAGAACAGGGTATGCACACATAAAAATGGTGCCAACTTGAGCTCTACAATAATTTATTTCATAAATAATGGACAGAAAGTCTGTGGATAGAATGACTTGGCAGTTAATGGCCATGGCAACCATGGGTAACTACGGCTATAGGGAACGACTGGTAACCATAGCAACAGTACAGTTTGTGTGGATATTGACTATGTATGGTACATAATAATATGCACTAGTCAGATCGTCAGAACCTTCAATAAGAATCATTATATCATGGCTTGAAACATCCTAATTAAAATTTGTTCCCCTCGTGACGTCATGAATTCTCATTAGCATCTAATTTGCATATAAATGAGTTGCTAGAACTTTTCAAGTGGCTTCTGTAATGTAGTGCCAGAATTGCAGTTTCAAATGGCTGTAACTTTTGAACGGATGGAGATATTGATATACCGTAAAGACCAATTTGCTCAGATCAATTAGATCTTTCATATAACAAAACATCATATTTTCACTTTACTAGTACTTTAAATTCTCCTATGCTTTATAATGGGACAAAATCAAGCCTAATATCTCACTTAATATTGAGATTAGAGACTAGGAATCAATTGTGCACATATAGGAAATGATATATCCTGAATATTCTGGTGACCTTGAATTTGACCTCTGACCTCGGTTTCAAGGTCAGAGGGCCATTTTCGTCGAAAAATGGCCAATTTTGGACTTTGACAGTCGTTTTCTCAGAATCCGTTCAGTAACTATTTTTCTTATCAATGCATAACACTCCTCATGTGTACCCCTGTGACACGTATAAATTTCGTTGCCCTTGAATCGCTCGAAGTAGGCCATTTTGGGCCCAAACTCGGCCCAAATGGGACTTTCCCATGTTAAATTCTCCTATGCTTTACAATGGGACACATTAAGCCTAATATCTCACTTAATATTGAGATTAGAGACTAGGAATCAATTGTGCACATATAGGAAATGATATATGCTGAATATTCTCAGGGTCTTGAATTTGACCTCTGACCTCGGTTTCAAGGTCAGAGCACAAAATGTCTAATATCTTGCTTATTAACGACTTTACAGCTTAGGAACCAATTGTGGACATATAGGAAATGATATATGCCGAATATTCTGATGACCTTGAATTTGACCTTTGACCTCATTTTCAAGGTCACACCACAGAATGGCTAATATCACCCTTATTATCGATTTTACAGCTTAGGGATCAATTGTGGACATATAGGAAATGATATATGCTGAATATTCTCGTGACCTTGAATTTGACTTCTGACCTCAGTTTCAAGGTCAGAGCACAAAATGGCTAATATCTTGCTTATTATTGACTTTACAGTGTAGGAATCAATTATGAACTTATAGGAAATGTGTGACCTCTCTGATATGTGTGAAATTGTACTCCTACTAGCTTGGCTAGTGGGATATCCCTTTAGCTCATCTGGTAGAGCGGATGGTTGATGTGTGAGAGGTCCCGGGTTAAAATCCCAGTCTGGCCGAGGCATTCCTTGCTTGGTTACAATTGGTGGCAGCGGTGGGATGCCTTGTATTCCTTCCGGATGTGGCCCTGTTATGACTGAGGATGTCCTGAGGTTGAAGTAGGATGTCTGGTTATAGCTCCTCACCTCGGGACGAGGTTTCAAAACCCCCCGGAAATGTGTGACCTCTCTGATATGTGTGAAATTGTACTCCTACTAGCTTGGCTAGTGGGATATCCCTTTAGCTCATCTGGTAGAGCGGATGGTTGATGTGTGAGAGGTCCCGGGTTCAAATCCCAGTCTGGCCGAGGCATTCCTTGCTTGGTTACAAATGATATATGCAGATTATTGTCATGACCTTGAATTTGACCTTTGACCTCCTTTTCAAGGTCGCAGGACAAAATAGCTAATATCTCGCTTATTATCGATTTTACAGCTTAGGAATCAATTATGAACATATAGGAAATGATATATGCTGAATATTGCTATGACCTTGAATTTGACCTTTGACCTCATTTTCAAGGTCAGAGAACGAAATGGGTAATATCTCGCTTTTTATCGACTTTACAGCTTAGCAATCAATTGGGGACATATAGAAAATGATATATTCTGAACATTGTCATGACCTTGAACTTCACCTTTGACATAATTTCCAAGGTCACAGGACAAAATGGCTAATGGCTTGCTCATTATGGACTTTACAGCTTAGGAATCAATTATGAACATATAGGAAATGATATATGCTGAATATTGCTATGACCTTGAATTCGACCTTTGACCTCATTTTCAAGGTCACAGGACATAATGGCTAATATCTCGCTTATTATTGACTTCACAGCTTAGGAATTAATTGTGGACATACTAGAAATGACATATGCCGAATATTATCGTGTCCTTGAATTGACCAATGACGTTTTTTAAAGGTCACGGGACAAAATACTAATATCTAAAATATATATTGTCCGGTAACCTTTCTTAGCCCTTGGGCTAATTTTCAATTATTTACATCAATTACAATTACAAATATTTCAGGAGCTATATTCACAATTACAATTAAATTACAATTACTTTTTTTGGTAACTTTTCAATTATAATTACAATTACACCAAATTGTAATTAATTACTCAATTATATAATTACAATTGAACTCAGCCCTGATGCAGTTTGTACGTTTTTCCCATAATCTGTTTTGTTTATGTTTTGCCGGCTGCCAGCCGTATCCCATATGGTTTTATTGCATTTGCTAGGGGGCGGGACGATCGATTTGTTTACATTTTGGCAGGCCACTTCGAGAGTGATTTTGATGCCTGGGAGCCATAATTGTATCCCCCGAACAAAGTTCGGAGGATACTATGGATTTACGATCGTCGCGCCGCCGCCGCCGCGTCCGCGTCTGCAGACACTTTCTTGTGAACGCGCTACAGCTTGCAAATCTGAACCGATTTTGATAATATTTTATATGGACATGTCCTATGGTGAGATCACGACACCTATCGATTTTGGTTGCCATAGCAACCAAATTGGCCAATTAGCGACACATTTTGTGCTCAAATTAGCCTGTTTAACACACATGGCTTGTGAACGCTCTACGAGTGGGAGTTTTCAATGAATGATGATGAAATCGCACAGACTCGGAGAGAAAGACCCTCACACGAAACCTATCGTTTTTCAGAATGATCGAATAAATATTAATTAGTTAACGGACTAACTTATTACGACCATTAAAATACCGACTTGAACATCTGTGATCAATCCAATACCCTGTACTATGAAAACAAATAGCGCTGGATTCTTGTTCAGAATAGAGAACTGATGTTTTTAGTGAAAACAGATCGATATAATCGAATAAGTTAACCTTAATTTTACTAGTTAAGTCTATTATAGACCACAATTAAAATAGTTAAGATGAGAAACATTTATTATTAAACTCAACAAGGTGAAGGTTTTGTCCAGTACAGATTTCATGAGTGTAACCGAATAAGTTAACATTATTATTATTAGTTAAGTCTATTATTGACCACAATAAAAATAGTTAAGACGAGAAATATTTATTATTGGGCTCAACAAGGTAAAGGTTCTGTCCAGTAGAGATTTTATGGCTGTAACCAAATAAGTTAACATTATTTTTGCTAGTTAAATCTATCATTGACCTCAATAATAATAGTTAAGACGAGAAACATTTATTATTGAGCTCAACAAGGTAAAGGTTTTGTTCAGTAGAGATATTTGGCTGTAACTGAATAAGTTAACATTATTTTTACTAAAATATTGATCTGGCTCGAATTTCATCATCTTGAAATGCAGTTTTGGTCAACTTTTACTCTGAATTTCAACTTGGAAACAAGTTTGTCACATACTATGAGTTGATATATAACTTATGGTGAAAAGTTTGATCTGGCTCCAATTTCGTTATCTTGAAATGCAGTTTTGGTCAATTTTTACTTTGAATTGCAACTTGGAACCAAGTATGTCAAAAATCCTGAGTTGAAATATAACTTCAGGTGAAAAGTTTGATCTGGCTGTGATTTTGTTTTTGTTATCGAACATGACGAAATGGACATTCATATGCAGTGGTTTCAGTGGTGATCTTGAATTCACCCTTCAATAACCTTGAAAGATTGATGCAGCAATTTTGGTGGGAAAAAAAAAACAGTTGTGGCCTAAGATTTTACATTTCTCTGGTAATCTTCTCTATCCCTTGTTCTAGTTTTTCACACTTATTAGTAATATATTTTGGGCAAGAGGAATGATAGTGCTACGGGGGATACACCCAAGCGGTCGTAGGCGACCGGAAGCGTCTAGTTATCTTTACACATACATTTATTTATGGGGCAGGATGTGGGAATTCATTGGGGAAACATAATTTAGGGGATCTTAGGGCATATTTCTACCGCTATTTGGATTTTACTGGGAGCAATACCAGCGTGGCTGAACCGGAAATGGAGAGGCGATTGACGCATTGTATTCTGGGAGTTCTGGCCTCAATCTGAACCAGAATCTTGCATATTTGACTCTCGATCTGGGTCACCATGACCTGGTTCTGGAGCCAGTCTATTTGAGTAGGGCTCCCAGGGGAAATTTTCAGTGACGAGCCCAGCAGGGCAAGGAGCAACATCTGACTGGCTGAAGGAGTCTGCAGCCCAGCGGGGCATGGAGCAATATCTGACTGGCTGAAGGAAAGTCTGCAGTCCAGCAGGGCAAGGAGCAACATCTGACTAGCTGAAGGAAAGTCTGCAGCCCAGCAGGGCAAGGAGCAACATCTGACTGGCTGAAGGAGTCTGCAGCCCAGCGGGGCAAGGAGCAACATATGACTGGCTGAAGGAAAGTCTGCAGTCCAGCAGGGCAAGGAGCAACATCTGACTGGCTGAAGGAAAGTCTGCAGTCCAGCAGGGCAAGGAGCAACATCTGACTGGCTGAAGGAAAGTCTGCAGCCCAGCGGGGCAAGGAGCAACATCTGACTGGCTGAAGGAAAGTCTGCAGCCCAGCAGGGCAAGGAGCAACACCAGGGAGAGGAGATCAACCAGCAGGGCTATAGGAACTACATATTTGATCTGGAGCAATAGTTATATTCTGGGTATACATTGAGGCCATGTAAGGCAGAATATTTTTGGGGGCTGTGTTTTATGCCCATTGATGAATAGTTACATGGATTATTTTGTGTCATTTGGAATCATTATATTTTATGTCTGGTGTGAATAAAGCATGTAAAACTGCACATGGTGTTGTGTGTGTGAGTCATCATCTCGCTTCTGCTCTGATGCAAGATGTGGAGCAAAAGACAGACGCTCGCTCAGTTAACCGTTACAAGATAATTTACATATTTTTTTGAGCTTGACACTACGGTCGGTTGCAAAATAAATAATTTGGTACTTCAATTCAATTATATTTATTTTCCATTTTAAAAAAATAGGGTCGAGTGCATCCGTAAACCAGTGAATTAAATAACTATGGCCTAATCTATCAATACAATTTAAACTTTTTTAGGGAAACATTTTTAACTAATCTGTGTATCGGATGAACTATAACACATTGATTTTGTTCTCTTTGTTTGCAGCTTTGTCACAGAGTTTATGGACACTAACAATGAAAGAAATCTTCAAGTATGTTTTGACGGCTCCATACACGTTCCTGGGCGGCCTGATCCTGGTGTCTGAGCTGCTGCCTCTCCCACTGCCCATACAGACCAAAGAGGTACTATTATCTCCATTAACAGCCACTATTGCCACATCTGATAACAGTGAGCCTGTCAGAACAGTTGACTCTGTAACTCTCTGCACTCACAACTTCTGCACAATTTCTGTAGGCTCTTACGCCTGAAGAGGTAGAGACTGCGACCAACAACCGCAAACTTTGGAGCGCACATCTCCACCCCGTGTCGGCTGAGATACAGGAGGTCATTCACTGTCTGGCTGGTCAGTGTCTTTGTATACAGTTCATTTCTGTCTGGGACAATCAACTTCACTTCTAACTCTTGTCAGAATTTTCCAACATCTATGGCTACACCTTTTACTACACACAGCAAAAGTAGTTCACCATCATATGATGTTAAAATGTTATCATTCTATCGGTGGTGTCACTGATGAGTTACTCTTTTCTGTTCCAGTGTCGGTGTGCCACCCGCTGCAGCAGGTCTTACGGCGAGTGTGCTGGCAGTTAGCAGACCTGGCGGTTCCCTCGGCGACGCTTGTGGTGCGGTGTGTGGTGGACGCGGCCCTGGAGTCCCTGGGACCAGCCCGGGAGGGAGAGGCTGCCCCCGGCAGCGAGGAAGCCGGAGAGAGTCCTAGCTCCGCCGACACGGCCCGCGTCCTCAGCCTGCTCTCGTTCCTCATGAACCAAGCCTCTTTCAAAGCTTCGTTCCTCGCTCTCACACGACCTGGGTATGCAGCAGCTAGTACTGAAATCATTTTGATGAAGTTTGTCGCTTACTGTCAATTTGTTATTATCACTGGTGATTTGTGATTGCGAAGATTACTGGCTCGGTGATATCGTTTTGTACACATGCTGTTTTGGCAGACCAAAGGTTGAGTCTAAGTACGCTGACATCCTGTCGCGACTCATCAACCTTCTCAATGTTGTGTCGGAATCGCCTGTCCACACTCTAGCACAGGAACACACTGTGGTTAGTATCAGATGGAAGTAACACAGTTTTATTTTCACGACTGCCAGATCAGGATGCAATATCATCCTGTATTGATATTTCTCACTATACGAAGGATGTGTGTGCAGTCTACCATCCTAGAGTCATGAAATGGATCAGTGTGTTTCTGTTTCAGTCCATCCTGCAATCTCTCTGTGACTGTGATATATCGCTGATGGCCGCAGAAAACATGGCTGACCAGGTAAATCATAGCTGTCTGAATTCTCCATCAAATGGTCGACTACTGTTAGTGTTGGGAACTGAAATCTTTGACTATGTTTGATGATTGAAATTTTTTTTTAATTGATCATCAATTAATATTTGAAATTTAATTGTACGTACGGTCACATTATTTTGCTTGCCCTGATGTCCGAAAAAAACATCAACAACAATTTCATTTTTCTGTCCTGTTTGAATTCCGTCATCAAGCCCACCATGCATGTACTTTGTTATGAATATTGTCGAAAAGAGACGAAAAAAGGCAGAGGTTCCTGGATCTCGAGGTTATCAAAGGATGTTATGATCAAAATAAGTTATGGTCATGTTTGATTTGAATAATTGATTTTTCAAAATGTAATCGATAATTTAATTGAAGACAGTTGCGATCAATCATCAAAGATAATCGATGTTTGATCCCATCACTAACTACTGTCAATTCAAATTGGAAAAATCACATCTTTCTTCCCACTCAGTCAGATTGATTATATGATATCTAATGAAGATACTTATCGGAAGTTGCTCCATGCTGTAACTGTTACAGTTACGTAGTGGTCTGCCCGGCCCTGACCAGCTCAGTCTCATCTGTATGGGACTTGTAACACACATCAGCAACCAGGATCACAAGTTCTCCTCCATTCTTCCCTCGCTACGGAACCTCTCTATGCTCATGGACCACGACTACGGCTTCTACCACGTCAAAAGGTATGGCGCAACCTTGAAGGAGCTACACATCACCAGTATGATAGTGTAAGCGACTGTGTAAACTAAAGGGTCTGATCTCTTGACGGACAACTCAGATTTGTAACAGGGCTTCATGTAAGTGGGGTTGGATTTCGAGATATTTTGAAGACATGGGTGGAGTGGATGTTGTTGAAATACTTTGCAACAATTATCAGAGTCTGTGAGTTGCTGATCTGACTATACAAATTAACAATACCTTCCAGGGCCATGGAGCAAGTGGGAACAACGTTTTTCAACCTCTTCAACCAGATCAACATCACGTTCAGCAAGGACAGCTCTGACTGTCTGGCGACACTGTCGTCCGCCGCCGAGTGTATTCAGTTCCTGGTGACACTGCCTGATGGTCCGACGGACGGCAACGACATCGCGCCCCTGGAGCGCTCGTACACCATGACTCTCCGAGAGGTCCGGGAGCTGCTGGGCTGGTCTGACGCACATCCTCTAGAGGATCTCAACGCTTTGCTCTGTGTAAGTGATGGTCTGATGAATTGGTCAGGTGTAGGCAATGCTGATGGCATCTCATATCATCACAACTTCCATCTTCCATGTATAATTCTTAAGAGCTCGCCCTTTTGTGTACAGGAGTATGCCAAAGAGGAGGAGACGCTTCGAGCGGTGTATGAGAGCGTCAACGGAGTCGTCAGTATGCTCAAGTCAGAGGAGGAGGACGGCCAACACCACAGACCAGGTAACCATGGCAACAGCTGCAACAGAAAGCGCAGTAACATAACAGTATTAACTGGTGAATGTAGTTATGGAAGTTTCTTGGCTATAAATGTTGCCCAGTATACCTGTAGTTAAGATTGATCTTCTTATTACCAGAAGTTGTGCAGCCACAAATAGCCTCACCAGAGCCACTCATCAACCAGTTCGGACAGCGAGCTGTGTTTGCCCTGACGGACGAAGACGATGAGAGGCTCAGCGCCACCTACTGGCTCGCCACTCCCATGATGATAGACGACCCGGAGCAGCTGGAGCCCGACCTGGTCAGTACCTGTAACCATGGTAACTCACACTCATGTCCTCTCAGACTTGAGTGGTGAATTTTGTACATGTACTTTGCTGCAGATCTAATGCAGTGTCACAAAGATATTCAACGCTGCTTCTGCATCCATGGTTTATGGTGGGGCCTATAGTAGACTAGATTACTCAGACTGCCTGTTTTTTTCCCCAGATTGTGTGTGATGCCGATGAGATGAGTATGCAGTACTGTCCGGACTTTGACCTGAAGATTGAGCTGGAGAAGGGATCTCTGCCATCAGACATCACAGCCACCAAGCCACGTCGACGGAGGTTTGCTTTCAGGGAGTTTGCAGATGATGTCACTGTTCTATAATTTGGGGATTCTTAACCGTGTAGATCAATTGAATTTGTCGAGCTTACTGTTGCAACTTTTTATCTTACGCTAATGAAGTGGAATCTCCCATTGGATTGTTCTATGCATTGTTTATCCATCAAGAGAAAATGCATTTTAAATGAAAATCTACCATGTGAGAGTAACTTGAATTCTTTGATTGGTGGTTGCAGGCGTGGTAATGATACTATCAACACCAGTCGGATGCGTGGCAGCGGCAGTAGCTTTGGTACGAATGTTGTTTGTAGAAACGTGTACTAGATGATACAGATTGTAAAGCCATTTTCACTGACCATCGGCTAAAAGACGCAAATTTGTAAATGACATGGATTTGGTTGTTTCAGTTTAAATCTTAAGAAATGTGTAGACCTCAATTTGAGGTATGTGCTTTTTGAATCCGGTGTTGGATACCGGTACCGAGTATCACAAGTAATTGAGATAACTGATCTGTGACAGTGGCACCGATGCGTGGCCGAGGTTTTGGTCGAGGGATAGGAATGAACATGAACAAGAATGACGCCTTTCGCTCACGCGCCCCCAACACCAGTCGACCGCCATCTATGCATGTGGACGATTTCGTCAAGTTTGAGAATTCCCAGAACTCTAGTGGCCAGCAAGCAGTGTCCAATCTACGCACACCAAGGCAGGACAAGGTAGCCATGTGATCCAACCAGAGATGTCCTTATAAGCTTTTTGATTAGGTACTGCTCAGATTCCTGCTCTATTCTGTTTTTGTTTTCGATGTTACTGAAAGTTAACTGTGACACTTTCAGGAGAGTGTCACAGGTGCTCGTGGGCGTGGTTTTGACAGAGGCCGAGGGGCCAACCGTGGGTTTTTCCATGGGAATTTCCAACGATCTGGAGGTCTCCAGAGCGGCAACTACAACAGAAGAGATCAGAGTATGAGTACATCTTTACAATGGCATCTTTACTTTGATGTCTAAAGCCAACTTGCTCTACACTGATGTTAATTACCCTTTGGTTTGAGACATCAAATGATTACATCATGAACTTATGTATGACACTGTTTGTTGTACAGACCAGCGTGGTGGGTTCAACAATTTCCGTGGGATGGCAGCTGGTAATCGTGGGGGCTCGGCGCCGCGTGGGTTGGTGCGGGGTAGTGCCACGTCAAGAGGTGGTGTCGGCGGTCGCGTCAGTCCTGTCAAAGGCCTCTCAGCCTGGAGAAACTCTCGTCAGCAGGGATACGGGTCACGTGCCTTTGGCAGAGGGTATTTGCTTGCTACATCTCCTCGTCCAAGTTTGACTAGCTGTCATGTTTATAAATAGTATTGATCTCAAGCCAGAGTGAATAATTCATGTGGCATTGGTCTGAGAATGCTGTGTACTTACGTGATGCCTGAATGTGTGATTTCACCGTGTGTGTTTGATTGTGACGCAGTGATGGAAGACTGGGGTCTGCAGACCGGATGGGTTCTGTGGACCGAATGGACCGGCGTAGGGACAACGCTGGTGGTGGCGGTGGTATGCGATTCCAGCGCAGTGGTCGACCTGTCGGCACCTCTCCCTGGGAATCCAAACACAAGGCCGAGAGGTAGGCTACCCACGCTCACAATCTACAAGACAAAAAAGACTTGTGGAGAACGAATTCGTGCTGTGTAGAAGTTAACTCAAGTTTGAGCGAAATCACGTGTAAAAATAATTGGATATATGTTTAAAGACATAGCATGATTTTGTGTTATGATCATCATAAAACATTTCCTTGCATCATATGCATTTGATATTTGCCGGTTGCTTCAGATTCATGCCTCTAGGAGGATTCCACCGTCGTGATAGAGGCAGACATCAGCGCGCTTTCACCAAGTGAGAGATGACAGAGAGAGAGAGTTGCTATGGTTACTGTGTGGACTCCACATGACTACTGTCATCAAATCCATGTGTCACAAACCCAGCTTTATACAGTTAACTATATTTGATTACCTCAGACTGAATGTTACCATCCAAAATTCTAAACTGTATGTGACTAACGGAGCAAATGTCGTTCACATAAACAAGTACTCATTGTGCAATGTGTGCTGAATATTTACTGTATTGTTGCTTTAAAAAGTCATTGTCATTTCTAAATGCCTCTAAGCTGACGAAGTGGAAAATTGTCAATATAAGAGGCAATATTGACGTGAAATACGAGATGATGCTTGGTAATTACTGTGCATGATCACTCATTGGTCAGTGCCGTCAAAAACACATCTGTTTCCTTCTATGTGTATGACCCTTAATATTGTCAATCATGAAATCAGGCTAAAACCTGTCTCGTGGCATTTATTGATGTATTCACTATGCTGTTGTTGAATAAAAGACTGAGAAACAAACACTTTGGGTTCAAACAGGAGCACGGACCATCATATTTATTCCGATAATAATAGTAATAATGTGCATGTCATAGTCTTAATAAGAACACCAATCCAATTTATCTCTGACTGGTAGGCATAAATATATTTCTCTTCCTGCACAATGTTTATTAAGATTTCATTAGTATCTATGGAATTCTGGTCAGAATATGCGACCCTCGAGCTATAAACTGACTTAGCGCATGGCATAATGTGAACTGGTTTCCTATTGCACGAAAAAATGTATATTTGGATACACCAAATATTCAAGTTCGATTTTGTTGCTTGCAGGTGCCAGTTTGTAACATTGGCTCGAATGTTGCAGTGTCTGGCATGTGGCATTTTATAGCTCGCAAGTCGTGACCCTGATTTCATAATGATCTGCTACTCTGTAGTTCTGAAGATCACAAATGCTAGAGTCTATATGTGGGACTCGTTATTCAATTGTTATGGTGTTACTAGTATTGTTTAGAAATCAAGTACACTCGCAAATGCAACTTTACCACTACATCTTCCACAAATGCTCTTTCCAGATCAAATACTTATACAAATACTCAAACATTAAATTACTGATTATTGTACTGTACATTACCTCCATAATACTACGCGGGTAACCCTAACAGCCTACTTAAATTAGGCTCCCCCATTCTCATATGGGGAAGAATAGAGAATGAGGGTTGACAACCCCAATTATTTGGTGCATTTAAATCAATGTTAAATTGGGCACTTCGGATCTGCATTTCACCTTTCCAAAAAAAAATTAGGGCTTAGCGGTTGATAGGTTATGATAGTATAATTATAGTCCTTTAAGAAAATCTTCCTCACTATAGAGCATGATAGTACCAATTTTCCATAAAACGACGCTGAACAGGATCCTTGTCAATTTAGCCCGTTTTCAGATCGCAATAGCTGACCTAGCATACATACAGCAAAACCTATCTCTACTCCGAATCCCGGGGAATACCATCAGAATTTTTGTTTTTCCCAAAACCAGACTTACACACTCGCAAAATAAACCAGCACATGTATCAATATCGCTGCGCGTTGTCTCCCTAGGCAACCATACATCTGGCGACATGACGTCACTTAAAACGGAATCCTCAACGTGTGAGGCTTCCCCAAGTCTTCCTGGTTTATACCCATGACCCCTCCACTGCTGCCACTAGGGGCAGCACCGTGCCAACTTCCTCCGTTCCCACCTCTCCTTCCTGAGGAACGGTCATACTATTATACCTATTCTAAAAAATTTAATATTTGTCGTCGTTGGGTTGATCCAACTGAGTTGGAACTTGGAGGAAAGCTGCCTTAGTGTTTAGGTGTGTCCCTTAACACGTGAACAGTAGTTCACGCCCAGGTTCCTGTTTCTTAGTGAGCCAGAGCTGACCATGCCACTACGGTTTTGTGGCCGATGCCATGTGTTTCTCCCGGCATGGGAGGTCCACGATTACTGCTGGTGAATTTCTGCATGGAGGCTTTTCTGTGCGAGCGTTGCGAGGCGCGTTCGACTGATGATTGGGCTACTGTTTACGGGGCCTTGCGTGATCTGCTCCACCAGCGGGAGGGTCCGTCGTCCCCCGGTTCTGATTGCTCCAAGTCGGCCAGAGCTCGTTGCCGCTCCGCCATCCGGCGATTTGATTCTGAGTCAGCTTGGCTCAGTTTAGTGTTAGGATACCCAGTGAGTTTAGACGCTCTTTCCCTCTTAGACTCACAGGAATTTTGTCGTAAATTTGATTGTAATTTGATGTATGTCCCTCCCTCTCCCCACCTGATTGTGCGGCTCTTGTCCACTGATTTCACTGCTTTCGGCCTTGCGCCTTCAGCTACCGAGCGTTCGTTGTCTACTAGATTATCCAGCCAGTCTGGTCAAATCTTTGGACTTGATATCTCTGAGCGCCGTGTTTCTCAGCCATCTGGTCTCACTCGTGCGTCACACGTGGGCATTCGGACCCGTTAGGAACACGCTGTTTGTACCCGCGGCCATCTCCGGTTTACAATTGCCTCATGATGGCGCTCGGCCCCCGGGTCACGATCGGGTCCCGGGATCCGATAGGATCAAGGCCCTAGTTCGGGTTCCGAGCTCCAATAGGCTTCTATCTGTTATGCCTCGCAGCTCGGATGCCTGTTCAGGCCCGTCCCTCGATGCCACAACATTGCTTTCCTGCCCATCTCGGGTCTCGGGAACCGATGTTTTAGGGCATCCGATAGGATCAAGGCCCTAGTTCGGGTTCCGAGCTCCGATAGGCTTCTATCTGTTATGCCTCGCAGCTCGGATGCCTGTTCAGGCCCGTCCCTCGATGCCACAACATTGCTTTCCTGCCCATCTCGGATCCCGGGAACTGATGTTTTAGAGCAAATCGGGTTGAATCCGTCTCTGGCTCAGGACCCGGGATCCGGTAGGGTCCCGGGATCCAACTGGCCACCGGATTCTGTGTGGACAGATGGCTCTTACGCCTTCAGTGAGTGCTTGCCACCTCTCTCACCGCATCTGATCGGGAGGAGGTTATGATGTTATATCTAATTAAGGCATTTCGGCAGAAATGCCTTTATGGTTTTAGCAGAATTTTTTTTTTTTTTCTTCTTCTTCTTCTTCTTCTTCTTCCGCCACTTTTGGTTTCCGGACGATAACTTTAGATTGCCTTGACGGATCCTCGTCAAATTTTCACCAAAAGTCAGAAATGATATGTGGAAGAACCCTATTCTTTTTGAGCCGGATCCGAGGTCCGTGAGGTCCGTGAGGATTAAATCAAGGCCAATTTTGAAACTTGGTTTCCGGACGATAACTGAAAAAATATTTGTGCAATAGTTGCAGAACTCTGCATGGAGGTTCATATGCCACCAGGGAAGAACCCTATTGATTTTGGGATCGATCCGTCAAACGACCTTTGACCTAGAGGTCAAAATAATTTTTTGCTGGTTTATCCTTGAGGCTTCCTGCATATCTCGGAAACCGTGCATCGTAGAGCGAAACGGACGTTATTTTCAGACTCGTCGCCCTAGACAAACATCTCTAAGGGGAATTTTTTTTTTGATCCGGCTCCGAGGTCCGTGAGGTTGGAACTTGGAGGAAAGCTGCCTTAGTGTTTAGGTGTGTCCCTTAACACGTGAACAGTAGTTCACGCCCAGGTTCCTGTTTCTTAGTGAGCCAGAGCTGACCATGCCACTACGGTTTTGTGGCCGATGCCATGTGTTTCTCCCGGCATGGGAGGTCCACGATTACTGCTGGTGAATTTCTGCATGGAGGCTTTTCTGTGCGAGCGTTGCGAGGCGCGTTCGACTGATGATTGGGCTACTGTTTACGGGGCCTTGCGTGATCTGCTCCACCAGCGGGAGGGTCCGTCGTCCCCCGGTTCTGATTGCTCCAAGTCGGCCAGAGCTCGTTGCCGCTCCGCCATCCGGCGATTTGATTCTGAGTCAGCTTGGCTCAGTTTAGTGTTAGGATACCCAGTGAGTTTAGACGCTCTTTCCCTCTTAGACTCACAGGAATTTTGTCGTAAATTTGATTGTAATTTGATGTATGTCCCTCCCGCTCCCCACCTGATTGTGCGGCTCTTGTCCACTGATTTCACTGCTTTCGGCCTTGCGCCTTCAGCTACCGAGCGTTCGTTGTCTACTAGATTATCCAGCCAGTCTGGTCAAATCTTTGGACTTGATATCTCTGAGCGCCGTGTTTCTCAGCCATCTGGTCTCACTCGTGCGTCACACGTGGGCATTCGGACCCGTTAGGAACACGCTGTTTGTACCCGCGGCCATCTCCGGTTTACAATTGCCTCATGATGGCGCTCGGCCCCCGGGTCACGATCGGGTCCCGGGATCCGATAGGATCAAGGCCCTAGTTCGGGTTCCGAGCTCCGATAGGCTTCTATCTGTTATGCCTCGCAGCTCGGATGCCTGTTCAGGCCCGTCCCTCGATGCCACAACATTGCTTTCCTGCCCATCTCGGGTCCCGGGAACCGATGTTTTAGGGCATCCGATAGGATCAAGGCCCTAGTTCGGGTTCCGAGCTCCGATAGGCTTCTATCTGTTATGCCTCGCAGCTCGGATGCCTGTTCAGGCCCGTCCCTCGATGCCACAACATTGCTTTCCTGCCCATCTCGGATCCCGGGAACTGATGTTTTAGAGCAAATCGGGTTGAATCCGTCTCTGGCTCAGGACCCGGGATCCGGTAGGGTCCCGGAATCCAACTGGCCACCGGATTCTGTGTGGACAGATGGCTCTTACGCCTTCAGTGAGTGCTTGCCACCTCTCTCACCGCATCTGATCGGGAGGAGGTTATGATGTTATATCTAATTAAGGCATTTCGGCAGAAATGCCTTTATGGTTTTAGCAGAATTTTTTTTTTTTTCTTCTTCTTCTTCTTCTTCTTCCGCCACTTTTGGTTTCCGGACGATAACTTTAGATTGCCTTGACGGATCCTCGTCAAATTTTCACCAAAAGTCAGAAATGATATGTGGAAGAACCCTATTCTTTTTGAGCCGGATCCGAGGTCCGTGAGGTCCGTGAGGATTAAATCAAGGCCAATTTTGAAACCTGGTTTCCGGACGATAACTGAAAAAATATTTGTGCAATAGATGCAGAACTATGCATGGAGGTTCATATGCCACCAGGGAAGAACCCTATTGATTTTGGGATCGATCCGTCAAACGACCTTTGACCTAGAGGTCAAAATAATTTTTTGCTGGTTCATCCTTGAGGCTTCCTGCATATCTCGGAAACCGTGCATCATAGAGCGAAACGGACGTTATTTTCAGACTCGTCGCCCTAGACAAACATCTCTAAGGGGAATTTTTTTTTTGATCCGGCTCCGAGGTCCGTGAGGTCCGTGAGGATGAAATCGAGGCTGATCTTGAAACTTGGTTTCCGGACGATAACTCGAAAAATATACAGGCAATAGTTGCAGAATTTTGCACGGAGGTTTATATATCACCAGGGAAGAACCCTATTGATTTTGGGATCGATACCTTTGACCTAGAGGTCTTTGACCTAGAGGTCGAAATAATTTTTGGCTGAGTCATCCTTGAGGCATCCTGCATATCTCGGAAACGCTGCGTCGTAGAGCAAAACGGACGTTATTTTCGGACTAGTCGCCCAAGACAAACATGTCTAAGGGGTATTATGGATGAACTTTGACCTTGACCCGAAATTTTTTTGCCGGGTCGCCATTTTTCGTTTTCGTCGATATCTCGGAAACGGTGCGTCGTAGAGCGAAACGGACGTTATTTTCGGACTCGTCGCCCTAGACAAACATGTCTAATGGGTATTATTGATGAACTTTGACCTTGACCCGAAATTTTTTTGTCGAGTCGGCATATTTCGTTTTTTCGTCGATATCTCGGAAACGGTGCCTCGTAGAGCGAAACGGATGTCATTTTCGGACTCGTTGCTCTAGACAAATATGTCTAAAGGGTATTATGGATGAACTTTGACCTTGACCCGAAATTTTTTGCCGACTCGGCATTTTTCGTTTTCGTCCATATCTCGGAAACGGTGAGTCGTAGAGCGAAACGGACGTCATTTTTGGACTCGGCGACCTAGACAAACATGTCTAAGGGGCATTATGGATGAACATTGACCTTGACCTTGAAGTTTTTTGCCGAGTCAGCATTTTTCGTTTTCGTTGATATCTCGGAAACGGTGCATTGTAGAGCGAAACGGATGTTGTTTTCGGACTCGTGGCTCTAGACAAACATGTCTAAGGGGTATTACAGATGAACTTTGACCTTGACCTGAAATGTTTTTTTGCTGAGTCGACATTTTTCATTTTCATCCATATCTAGGAAACGATGTGTCATAGAGCCCATGGCCCATGACACCAATTCGGAAGAGGAGGAAGAAGAGGAATTGGAGAAGCTAGTGTTGGTACGCACACGTCTCAGCTCCCAGTTTCCTCCAGAACCCCCAGTAGCTTCCTCCTCCTCTGTGGAGCCCGTGTACTGTGGCCAGCCAGCGCCCCAGTCAAACCCGCGCCAGCAGCTTCCGCTCAGTCGCAGTGTTCGCCAAGCCTTTGCGTGCCGTCGGGAGGCCGCCCTCAAGGCTATAGGGGACAAAATTAAGAGGCCAAAACTCTCCCCGTTGTAATCGACGTCTCATACAGACTTTCTGGAGAGACCGACCGACCGAGCCCTCTAAGGAGGCACTCCAGTTTATGTCCAACCCGGCTTCACTCTCGATCACACCTACACAGCTCCATGCGATAGCAGTCCATGCGATCAGCTATTCTCATCGACTCTACACAGGACTGGCTCCTAGCAGCAGCCCGTGATCTCCTCGAGGGCCTCTCTAGTCAGGCCTCCTCTGGACCCGTCCCACAGGCTTCGCTTCGCGAACAACTCACCACTGTGTTGGACCATCTTTCAAGCGCCAGCGTCGCTATCAGGGATCGCTTTCACCAGTTGTCGTATGAGCGTACACCTTGGAACAATGGTTGCGATACTCCCTTCTGAAGTCCATGACCTTCAAGCCTTCAGCAGCGCTAAAGTCACGGTTACGCTCGGCCTCGATGTTGCTTTCGTGTGCTCAGGAAGCCATCACCAACAAGTCCGCAAACTCCCTGTTTGGCAAGAGATGGGAGCCAGCCCTTGGATTGTTGGGGTGCTCCGGAAGGGATTCCAAATTCAGTTCGTAGATTCACCTGTTCTGTCTCCCGTTCCCATACCATTCACTCTGCCGTCAGCTCCCGAGAAGCGGGCGAAATTTCCAAGGGGCAGTAGAACTCGCGGATCTGCGGACCCCCGGGTTCTACAGCATCGTGTTTGTGGTTCTAAAGAGTTCAGGCGGTTAGCGACCGGTGATAGACTTGTCACCGCTGAACCCGTCCGTGAAGACACCCAAGTTCGCCATGGAGACACCCGAGTCCATTCGGCTAGCTCTTCCGGTGAATGCTTGAGCAGTCTCTGTCGATCTGAAGGATGTTTTTTAGGAAGAGCAGAGCTCTTCCTCTATGATGTTGGTTTTTTTTGGATTTTTGAAATTTTCCCTTTGTTTACATTCTTGAAAGTGCCACTTGGAACCACAACAGGCCATTCAACTGTGGCTAATTGGGAGGGCCCGGGGCCCGTTGGGAGGAAAATGACGCCCGTGTACCTAATCACGGTTAATGTAATAAGTTATTAGCGATAATAATCCCAGGAGACGTGTGTTCCGACCGTTTGTTTTTTTTTTGTATGTCACCGTCTCATACCCATCACCAATCCCGTTTTGATCTTCACTGAAACAGTGCTTTCTTGCAATCATATGCGCTCAAAGTTTTGGATATACATTCCGCACAATATATAGATACAGTATGCTGTTGCAAAAACGAAAAACAAGTTGATACGGTAACATAAAAATTGAAAATTTGTGGCGAGTGCTGGTATATCAAGTAGGCCAAATGCAATGACGTGTGGCCCCTTTCGTGTTCGCTCTACTTCCAGGAAGTAGTCCCGCGAGCCAGGCTTCGCCTACCGATGCCCCCCCCCCCCCCCCATGCACCTCTTACCAGTGAAGACGTCGGCTGGCCAGTGGCCGCGGGGCGGGGGGGAGGGGGGGGAGGAGAGGAGTCAGGTCTGCCGAACGGTCAGATGTGTTTTACCACTGTTTACCGCATTGAATATCTAAATTGTGTAGAAATAGGATCCATCTCGAAGTTATGCCGATGCCCAGAAGTTTTTGCGCAGGGCCGACTGGTCGTTGGTTTAGCGTGCCTCGTATAGCCTGATGAATAATTAATTGGATGGCAAGCGGGATTGAAATCTTGACAGGAAAACTTTGCAAGCCACTACAAAACCGTAACTTTTCATATATATAACTGCAGTAATTAATAATTAAAGGTCAAAGACATGTGCGTTGGACAAGGCATGACAATATCATTACGTGTTAATCAATTTAATATTAGGCCAAATTAACAATAAGCAAATCAGTTGGTAATGGGTCAGTTGGTACAATGCCAAAGCTACCGTTACAATATGACCACAACATATATGTACCAAATAACATGCAGTATTCCAGGGGTTTTTATGTGCAAACATTTTCAAAGCTCTTCCTTTGAGGCCAGTGGCCCTTGTTTCCACGTTCTGATCCATCCTGCCTCTTGCAAGTATCTGAGGTTTGCTTATCGCAGTCGAGTGTGGCAGTTTCGTGCTCTACCATTCGATCTGTCACCTTCTCCTTGGATCTTCACCATGGTGGTGCGCGAAATACAGAGCCTAGCTCACCAACGCGGTATTTTCCTCCACCAGTACCTCGACGACTGGCTGCTCCACGGTCAGCCTCGGGACACCTTGCGCGAACACCGCAATTGGTTGATTCATACGTGTCGGACAATGGGCCTAGTCATCAATTTCGAGAAGTCGGAACTCTGTCCATCTTGCGATTTTGTTTTTCTGGGCTATCAGTTCGTCACCACGTCAGGCATGGTCTTCCCACCCCAGGAACGCGTCACAAGGTTGCGTTCCCTCCTGACCACTTTCCTGCAACATCCGCGTCAGTTGGCAGCGACGGAGAAGTTGGTGCCTCTCAGTCGCCTTCATATGCGCGAGCTTCAGCACTGCCTGAGGCTCAGTTGGTGTCAAGCTACCGACCCCGACTCTGTTCTGGTAGCGTTGTCGCCCGTGGCTCAAGAGTGCGTCCGGTGGTGGTTCCACCTCGGAAATTTAACATGTCTGCTGCTGCCATCCAAGCATCTGTTTACGGATGCCAGCACGGAGGGCTGGGGCGCCCACTTGGATTTTCAAGAAATTTCGGGTTTGTGGAGCGACCATTATTTGTCATGGCACATCAATGCCCTGGAGCTGGATGCCATATCTCGGTCCATGGCCAATTGGGCACCCGAGTTATCCGGCCACTCGGTGTTGGTTGCTACGGACAACTCAACAGTTGTGGCTTACATCAACAAGCAGAACGGCTATCGCTAAGACGCTTTTGCCACGACAGGGTGTTGACTATGGGACTGATCCAGCCTTGACTTCTTTACTCAAGAATTTTGAGGTAGATCGTCTCGTGGCGCGTAATCCCACTCCAGCGTGGGACTTGTAGTTGGTTTTGAACCGTCTGGCTTCGGCCTCGTTTGAGCCTCTGGCGTCGGCGCCCCTCAGGTTAGTCACTTGGAAAACAGTTTCTCCTTGCCCTAGTCTCGGATAGGCGTCGAGGTGAGATCCACGTGTTGGATGTGTCTAAAGTTAGCTGGAAGGAGGACTATTCCCAGGTCCGACTGGGTGTCCTCTCGTCTTTTCTTTCGAAAATCCAGTACAGCTTTCTACGGCTCCTTCCTTAGCGATGGTGATCCCAGCTTTAGATGCCTCTTTCTGTACGGGTTTGGAGAGTGATGCGAAGCTCTGTCCCGTCCCTTTTACCTTGACAAGACTAAGGGTTTCCATCAAGATAAAAAAAACTCCTTTTCGTCTCTTATCTGAAAAGTTTCAGGAAGGATATTCGTTCACCGACTATCTTTTCCTGGATCAAGAAATGCATTCGGCTATGTTACGATCTGGCTGATCAGCCGACTGACTGTTATTTTCGGGTACGGGCACATGACGTACGGGCCATGGCTGCGCCATTGGCTTATATCGGTAATATTCTGTTGTCTCAAGTTATGAGTGCATGTTCTTGGTCTTGCCATAACACTTTCACTTCTCACTATCTTAGAGACATAGCCTGGACGTCGGAGGACGGTCTACAGTTGGGTGACATCGTCTCAGGACAGCACATCATGCCCAGCCGTTCATCTTCCAGGTAAGGACTTTAATTTCCTTTTGCCTCACTGAGGGTTCTTTTGTTTGACTGTAAAATAGCTTTTATCAGACACCAAACAAAACAAAAAAAAATATGAAAAACCACAAAAACATCTAGGATTGTTCGGACTATTTGTCGCTTTATTTGATCTGGATGGATTCCTAAGTTCTGTGGATACTAGTGCAAGAGGATTTTGAACTGTATTTACTCCTTTGGATATTAGTTCAGGGAAGTTTCCCAGATTATCCTAATTTAAATATCGTGTGTACCCTTGGACTTGGATTTATTTGACACTTACATGCTTGGCGTGAGGAGGTGTGCTCATACCATGTGGGTGGAAGACAGTCTCAAGTCTCGGGAAGTGAGGAAATTTCAAGTCTGAAGATTCTTCACTATGTACCTTTGTTGCACTAGTATTGATTATAAGAATGACCTCCATGGTACTACTCGGGTAGGGACGGGTACAAATCTCGCTGCCTATGTTTATTCTGATTTTACCCGTGTAGTATTATTGAGGTAATGTATAAGACAATGATTCGTCGTTTAAAAATTTGAAACTAGCATTATTTACTGGCACGGTGCTGCCCCTAGTGGCATTCTTTATTCTTCCCCATATGAGAGGTTTCTCTATGGGGGAGCCTTGTTTAAGTAGGCTGATAGGGTTACCCGTGTAATATTATGGAGGTAAGTATAGTAAATAATACTGGTTTTAACTTTTAAAACGACAAATTAGCCACCGAGGCTTGAACACTTGCAGGATTAGGATTGTGCATAAGCTTACAAGAAGTCATGTATTTATAGCACATCTCTTGGAGACCTTGAATTTGATCTTATATATGACCTTGAAATCCAAATCTCACAACCTTGCCTGACCTGACATGTGTGAATTGGCCTCTACAGACAAAATACTTGTTGATATAGCTTATGTTTGTATTATGAACATATATGAAGTCATATGCAGCATACCTAATGGTGATATTGCAGTTCACAAAGATGACCTTGATTGGTAAATCTCAAAGTCATATGTCAGAAAATTGTCCGGTAACCTATCTCAGCCCTTGGGCTAATTTTTAGGTTACCGGACCTTTGGTCCGATAACCTATTGGCATGGCGTTGCGTCCGTCGTCCGTCCGTCCGTCCGTCCGTCCGTCCGTCCGGCGTTAACATTTTTATCTTTAAAGTTAACGATCGAATCTTTCTGAAATTTTGCACAAAAATGCCTAAAAATATTTTGAGAAGGAGGTATTTTTTTGCTTTTTGATTTTCGCATTTTTTTCAAAATGGCGGCCATTTTTGTCGAAAAACGCTCAATTTTGGACTTTGACGGCCATTTTCTCAAAAACTGTCTGATCAGTTTTGAGTTTTTGGTTTCAAAAGATTCCCCTCATATACCTCTGTGATATGTATAAGTTTGGTTGCCCTAAATCTGCCGGTTTTCGTGTGGCGGCCATTTTGAATTTTTGGCGGGTCGGCGAAAAAAATTTTTTTCGCCCCAGATCGCATTACTATCCATTTTGGGCCATTTCTAGAGCAAAAAAAAATTTTCACCCTTTGAAAAAAATTTTGGACTTAGAAAATTTTCGGCACTTTTTCCCTTCATAATGGGAGCTGTCCGGACTGTACTCATAGAACGCTTGAAGATAGAGCTTAGAAATTGGCACTTTCAAATGGGAAGTCATATATGGCGACTTGTGTGGTGACCTTGAATTTGACCTTGGATGACCTTGAAAGGTCAAAACAGCCATTTTTGGGTCGAAAAACGCTCAAATTTGCACCTGGTCTGTATTTTCTCAAAAACTCTCTGATCAGTTTTGAGATTTTTGCTTAAAAAGATTCCTCTTATATACCTCTGCGACGTGTATAAGTTTTGTTGCCCTTGAATCGCCGATCTCAGTGTGGCGGCCATTTTGAATTTTTGACGAGTCAGCGAAAAAAAAAATTTTCGCCCCGAATAACATTACTATCCATTTTGGGCCATTTCTAGGCAAAAAAAAATTTTCACCCTTTGAAAAAAATTTTGGACTTAGAAAATTTTCGGCACTTTTTTCCTTCATAATGGGAGCTGTCAGGACTGTACTCATAGAACGCTTGAAGATAGAGCTTAGAAATTGGCACTTTCAAATGGGAAGTCATATATGGCGACTTGTGTGGTGACCTTGAATTTGACCTTGGATGACCTTGAAAGGTCAAAACAGCCATTTTGGGGTCAAAAAATGCCCAGATTTGCCTTTGTAGATGAAATGCTTGCAGATAGAGCTCCTGTTTGCTTTATGAACATATAGGAAGACATATATGGCACAACTAATGATGACCTTGAACTTGACGTCAGATGACCTTGAGTGCCAAATGTCTGACTTGGAATGTGTAAATTGACCTGAGCGGCCTAAACGATTCCACCCAACATATAGAATATCAAATGCCGCACACATACATGTAATGGTTACATCGAAGTTCATACGGATGACCTTGATTGGTAAATCCCAAGGTCATATGTTTACACTGCAAACCTTGATTGGTAAATCTCAAGGTCTGTTACCTGCCAATGCTGCCATGGCCAAACCAAAATTGTCCGGTAACCTATCTTAGCCTTTGGGCTAATTTTAGCTTACCGACTCCTTGGGCCGATAAGCTATTGTCATGGTTTTTCGTCCGTCGTCCGTTCGTCGTCCATCCGGGTCTGTAACTTTTTTTTGACATGATGAATTTCCCCATGTCAGAGCATACCCTGGGCCAGTGTCTCAAAACTTAAAAAAAACATTTTTGATTGAATCGTTTTTGCCTATTTGGCGGCCATTTTTGACGAAAAATTGCCAATTTTGGACTTTGGTGGCCATTTTCTCAAAACTGTCTGATCAGTTTTGAGATTTTTGTTTCAAAATATTCCTCTCGTGTACCTGTATGACATGTATAAGTTTCGTTGCCCTTGAATCGCCTGTCTGCGTGTGGTGGCCATTTTAATTTTTTGATGGGTCGGCGAAAAAAATTTGTTTTGTCCCAAATCAAGTCACTATTCGTTTTGAGCCATTTCCAGCAAAAAAAAATTTTTGGGCCACTGAAAAAATTTTTGGACTTGGAAAATTTCACCCAATTTTCCTTCATAATGGGAGCTGTGCGGAGAAAACTCATAGAACAATTCAAGATAGAGCCTAAGTATTGGCACATTCAAATGGGAAATCATATATTGCGGTTTGAATGATGACCTTGAATTTGACCTTCAATGACCTTGGAAGGTCAAAACGACCTTTTTTGTCGAAAAATGGCCAATTTGGACTTTGATGGCCATTTCCTCAAAAACTGTCTGATCAGTTTTAAGATTTTTGTTTAAAAAAATTCCCCTCATGTACCTCTATTACGTTTGTAAGTTTCGTTGCCCTTGAATCGCTGCTCTGCGTGTGGCGGCCATTTTGATTTTTTGACGGGTCGGCAAAAAAAAAAATTTTTTTGTCCAAAATCAAGTCACTATTTGTTTTGAGCCATTTTTTGGCTTTTGACAAATTTTTTGGACTTTCGCCCATTTTTTCCTTCAAAATGGGAGCTGTGCAGAGTAAACTCTCAGAAGACTTCAAAATAGAGCCGAGTATTGGCACATTCAAATGGGAAATTATATATTCTGGTTCAATTGATGACCTTAAATTTAACCTCCGATGACCTTGGAAGGTCAAAAACGATGAATTTTGTCTTTGGTGGCCATTTTGTTTCAATCTATTCAGACAGTTTTTCTCAAAATCATGTATAAGATTCTCTCTATGTACCTTTGTGATGTGTAATTAAGGCATTTCCGCAGAAATGCCTTTATGGTTTTAGCAGAATTTTTTTTTTCTTCTTTTCTTTTTTTTTTCTTCTTCCGCCGTTTTGGTTTCCGGACGATGACTTTAAATTGCCTTGATGGATCCTTGTCAAATTTTTATCACTAGTCAGAAATGATATGTGGAAGAACCCTATTCTTTTTGAGCCGGCTCCGAGGTCCGTGAGGATGAAATCAGTGCTAATTTTGAGACTTGGTTTCCGGACGATAACTCGAAAAATATTCATGCAATAGTTGCAGATCTCTGCATGGAGGTTCATATGCAACCATGGAAGAACCCTATTGAACCCTATTGGATCGATCCGTCAAAGGACCTTTGACCTAGAGGTCAAAATAGTTTTTTGCTGATTCATCCTTGAGGCTCCCTGCATATCTCAGAAACCGTGCGTCGTAGGGCAAAACGGACGTTATTTTTGGACTCGTCACCCTAGACAAACATCTCTAAGGGATATTACGGATGAACTTTGACTTTTACCTGAATTTTTTTTTGCTGGGTCGACATTTTTCATTTTCGTTGATATCTAGGAAGCGGTGTGTCGTAGAGCCTGTGGCAAACATGTTTTAAACATTACGAATTAATCCTAACACCGAAATGCCTCCAAGGCATCTTTAGGCCTTGACGTCTAGTTTGATTTCGTATTATAGTCCATACAGAAAATGTGTTTCCAGCAGCATTTACGAACATGTTTGACGATAGAGTTTAAGATCAGTGTAACAATTTATATGTCGGAAAATCAATACTCTGCATTTCTCATGATTGCTGGTAAGCTACAGCACCCTTGGTGCTATGTTTAGAGCTGAGCTGACCATGCCCACCCGGGTGTGTGGCCGATGCCACATGTTCCTACCGGCGTGGGAAGTTCATGACTACTGTTGGCGGCATGTGGAATCATTCTGCATCGATGCCTTTCCATGTGAGCGGTGCGAGTCACGTTCGGCTGCAGACTGGTCGACCGTTTATGGGGCTTTGAGAGATTTTCTCCACCTGCGTGGGCGTCCTTCTTCGCCTGGTGCCGAATACTCCAAGTCCGCCAGAGCTTGCCGCCGCTCCGCCATCCGCCGCTTTGATTCAGAGTCGGCTTGGCTCAATGTAGCGTTACAATCCCCCCTGAGTTTAGACGCTATGTCCCTCTTAGACTCACAGGAATTTTACCATAAATTTGATTGTTATCTGATGTATGCCCCCCCCCCTCTCCCCCACCTGTGCGTGCAGCTCTTGTCCACTCAAGTGTGGTGGGTGATGTTGTGGGCCGCTCACTGCTTTCGGCATTGCGCCCTCAGCTATTGAGCATTCGGAGTTTCTTAGATTTTCCAGCGAGTCTGGTCAAATCTCTCAACTCCGTTCACTCTGAACACCATGTGTCTGAGTCTGCGTCTGACACTCGTGTGGCACACGTTAGCGCTCGGCTCCCGGGTCCCGATACCATTCCTGCGCCTATCTATAACAAGCAAGTGTTTCATGATGTTGCTCAGCTCCCGGGACTCGATCTGGACCCAGTGGATATACGGAATCGGTTTCCGAGTCACTGTCAGCTATTCAGCTGCATGATGGCGCTCGGCTCCCGGGACCCGGTTGGGAACAAGGCCTTTGTTCCGGTACCAGGCTCCGATAGACTGCCCATGTGTCTTCCTCGGTGCTCAGCTACTGGCTCAGGCATGTCCCTCGATGCCACGCCGTTGCTGTCCCACCTTGGGTCCTGGGAACCGATGTTAGTGGGCTAGTCGAGTTAGAAATGCAACTGGTTTAATCCCTGGACCCTGTAGGGGCCCAGGACCCGGGTCCCGGGATCCGACCAGTTCAAGGGTTCTCTTTGGACGAATGGCTCCAATGCCTTCAGTGAGTGCTTACCTCATCTACCGCTACATTTGATCACCTCAGGGCACGATGCTCAGGCGGAAGAGGGGGGGGGGGGGAGGAGGTTATGACTGTATGTCTAATTCTCACTCTCTCTTCCAGGCGATGTCCCAGCGCAGCAGGCCGATCCAGTGGATAGCCTCGCCGTCTTCAGACAGCTCCCTTGGGATGCCCTCTGCGGACCCTGCCACTGCGGGTTGCTCTTCAGCCACGTCCGGGCCTTCGGGCCACCCACTCACGACTGCTTTCGTGAGCCGCTCTTCAGCGGAGTCCGGACCTTCGGGCCACCTCTCAGCAGTTCCTCACTTGTCGGGTCGCTCTTCAGCGGAGTCCGTTGTCCCAGTCCCACCAGCCTCTCCGCGTCCCAGGAGCTACAGCAACTGGAACTGGACATTTCTGCTCGTATCACTGCCCAGATGCAGTTGACGTTTTCACAACTATCGTCAAAAGTACAGCACATCCTACTTCAGTGCCGACCAGCTACTGCGCCTCCTCTTGGCTTCCTGCCTCTCACGGGTCGTGCGAGCGAGGACACCTGTGGACTCTTCAGCAGATCCAGTCCCTGCAGCCTCCAGGCATGTACCTCCGAAGCAGCTCCTCATCACTCCTATGCAGGTCGTCAACCCGACCCCCGGGTCTTCTCACGGGGTCACTCCGGCGCAAGTGCTTCAGGTCCTACTTCCTTCTGGCATGACTTCCTCAGCCTCTCGGAAGCATCGCTTTCCAGACCCGGATACAGATTTGGACGAAGAGGAAGCAGAGGAGTTGGATTCGACATCCATCTGCCCGTCACGTGGGGAGGAACGTTTCTCCAGTCAAGAACTCTAGTTCCGGGAGAAGCTCCCGCTCACCCGTACCAGGCTCGGCTCACAGTTTCCACCAGAACCTCCGGCGGACACCTCCTCGGTGGAGCTCGTGTCTTGCGGTCAGCCTGTAGCTCCGGCAAGCACACGTCAACAGCTTCCGCTCAGCCACAACGTGCGGCAGCCTTCCGAATGTCACCGCCAGGCCGCCATCAAAGCCAAAGGAGACAAAATCAAGAGGCCCAAGCTTTCAACTTTGTATACACCTTCTCACAAGGACTTTACGAAACAGCCGTCAGAGACCTCCAAGGAGGCTCTCCAGTTTATGTCGGGCCCCTCGTCACTCTCGGTCACTCCTGCTCAGGTGACAGATGTGCAGCAGTCATTACGCTCAGCCATCCTCATCGACTCGACCCAGGACTGGCTTTTAGCCGCTGCGCGGCACCTTCTCGAAGGCCTTGCCAACCAAGCCCCTGTAGGACCCATTCCTCAAGCCTCCCTCCAGAAACAGATTTCCATGGCTATCGGTTTCCTGTCCAGCGTGGGAGTCGCCTCAGGGACTGCCTCCACCAGCTGTCGTATGGGGCATTCACGATGAAACAGTGGCAATGAGCACTTATTTCAAGTCGAAATCATTCAAGCCTACTGCGGCCTTGAAGTTCAGACTATGTTCAGCTCTGATGCTCCTGTCCTGCACACAGGAGGCTCTCACGGACAAGCCCATTACCTCACCTGGAGAATCTCAGAACCTGGATCTTTCTCGCGAGGAACGTCAGATCCCGGACCGCGTCCAGTCAGCCAATGCACAGCTGGTCTCCGAGCTCATCGGAGAAGGCCTGGAAACCGCTTCTGCAGCCACAGCCCGCTTCTTCCAAGCCGAAGAAACAGAAGAAGAAGCAGCTATTTTCAGGAGCCCCTGCTCCTACGACCAAGCGTGGTGGCCGCCTCTCAGGTTCCAGCCGCCGCAGGAAGGCCAAGGGCAGAGCAGGGGCATCCCAGCCCGGTCCAAGCAGTAAATACCAGTACACAGGAGCCTTCCGAGTACTACGCGTCACCAAGGGCAACTCACTCACCAAGGGCGGTCACGCAGAGACACCAGTCGGCGGGCGCTTAAATCTCTTTTGGCCTGTTTGGCAAGAGATGGGAGCCAGCCCTTGGATCGTGGGGGTACTTAGGAAGGGATTCCAGATTCAGTTCGTAACTCAACCTGTTCTGTCCCCCGTCCCCAAGCCATTCACCTTGACGTGAGCTCCAGAGAAGTGGGCAGCCTTGGACGCGGAAGTCAAGAAATTGATTTCAAAAGGGGCCGTAGAACCAGTGGACGCTCAGACCCTGGGGTTCTACAGTATCGTGTTTGTGGTTCCAAAGAGTTCCGGCAGGTGGCGCCCAGTCATAGACTTGTCGCCTCTTAATTCGTTCGTGCAGACTCCCAAATTCGCTATGGAGACGCCTGAATCCATTCGGCTAGCGCTTCCAGTAAATGCATGGGCAATCTTGCTAGATCTGAAAGACGCTTCCTTCCACATTCCGATACACCCAGCCTCTCGCACTTCTGTACAGTACCGCACCTCGAACCTTGTATCTGAGGTTCGCTTATCAGGGGCGCATATGGCAGTTCCGTGCTCTACCATTCAGTCTGTCACCTCCTTGGATCTTCACCATGGGGGTGAGGGAGATCCAAAACCTAGCTCACCAGCGGGGCTTGTTCCTTCATCAATACCTCGACGACTGGCTACTTCGCAGTCAGTCTCGGGACACCTCGCTAAATTGAGTCCTCTCCTAGCCTCTTTCCTGGCCCGTCCGCATCAGTCGGCAGCCTCTTGGCAGTCTCTGCTAGGTTTTTTTGGCGGCGATGGAGAAGCTGGGGCCTCTCAGCTGCCTACACAATTCATGTGAGAGCTGCAGCATTGCCTGAGACTAGGTTGGTGTCAAGCTACCGACCCCGACTCTACTCTGAAAACGTTGTCTCCAGCAGCTTGCGAGTGCGTCCAGTGGTCGATCCAAATCGGAAATCTATCACGAGGTTCCCCTTTCCGTCTGCCGCTGCCATCCAAGCATCTGTTTACAGATACCAGCACGGAGGGCTGGGACACCCACTTGGAGTTCCAAGAGATTTCGGGCCTATGGAGCGACCATTATTTGTCTTGGCACATCAATGCTCTAGAGTTGGAAGCTGTATCTCGGGCCCTGTCCAACTGGGCATCCCAGTTAACAGGCCACTCAGTGTTGGTTGCCACGGACAACTCCACGTTCGAGGTGTACATCAACAAGCAGGGCGGCACCCGTTCTCTGACGCTCAGTCATCAGGTGTCAGCCTTGCTTCAGTGGTGCAACGCCCGGTCAATTTTGCTCCGGGCCGGTCAAATCCTCGGCCGTCTCAATGTCTTGGCGGACATACTTTCCCGGCGGGGTCAGACACAATCTACCAAATGGACCTTGTCTTGGGTGTCTTTCGACAGTTGTTTCACCTCTGGGATTGACCTCACATGGACCTGTTTGCCACTCTTTGGAACAACAGGCTCCCTACATTCGTGTCACCAATCCCAGACCCCCTAGCTTCGGGTGTCGATGCTCTGTCAAGGTCCCAGTCTTCTTAGGGTTACCAGAAGGCCAAGTATGACACGCCCCCACAGTTCCAGACGCCCCCACGGCTACCAGTGTATCCCCCGTGGGAGCACGTCTTCAGGCGTTATTGGGATACAGAATTTCGGGACTCTCTAGTGACCGCGATCCTCAGGCACGGGTACAAGATTCCATTCGATCAGACGCCCTCTCTGTCCACAATCTCTTAACGTTCGCGTCCTACACTCCAGGGACGGAGAAATTTCTGGTTCTCGACAAGTTAATTTCTGAGATGCTCCTCAAGCAGGCGACGGAAGAGATGTGATGTGATGGTCGGACGCCATGATCAGCCAAGCGTCCAGATACCTGGTTAGCCGGACTCCCCTGCGGTGTACCTACACGAAACTGGCTGAAAGACCCTGGTGAACAGGTAAGGAGCTGTCGAGAGACCAAAACACAGCGCTCTGAACTGGAAGACCGTGCTGCCCCACTGAAACC
Organism: Terebella lapidaria; assembly: GCA_949152475.1. Lineage (NCBI taxonomy): Eukaryota > Metazoa > Annelida > Polychaeta > Terebellida > Terebellidae > Terebella > Terebella lapidaria. The sequence goes on from OX424564.1 coordinate 39,998,980, forward strand.
GTAGGAAGCGCCTGGAGGATGGATGTATGGGAATGTGGAAATAGGTGTCCTTCAGGTCTATTGACGTCATCCAATTCCCTTCGCATAGTGACAATGGGACAGAGTGAGGACGCTCCATCGAGAAGCGCTCCATGTGAATAAACTTGTTGAGAGGGCTGAGATCTATAATGGGCCTCCAGCCCCTGGACAACTTCGGAACGACGAAGATATCCCTGTAAAAACCCAGCGAAACCTGGGCCTCGTCCTCGGTCGCCTGCTTGAGGAGCATCTCAGTAATCAACTTGTCGAAGAACCAGAAATTTCTCCGTCCCTGGAGCGTAGGACGCGAACGTTTAAGAGATTGGGGACAGACGAGTCATCTGATCGAATGGAATCTTGTACCTATGCCTGAGGATCGCGGTCACTAGAGAGTCCTGAAAAGGTGATTTTTCAATTAAATGTAGATATACAGCTGGAAAACATGATCATGATGGCATGACGGCTGAATGGTTATGTCTGTAGCTTCAACTGTAGACCTGTGCGTAGGCCTATGTATAACGGTGAATCAACAAATATCACAAAGCTCTCATAAGGGCATTTCGGCAGAAATGCCTTTATGGTTTTAGCAGAATTTTTTTTTTCTTCTTCTTCTTTTTTTTTTTTTTTTTCTTTCTTTTCTTCTTCCGCCGTTTTGGTTTCCGGACGATAACTTTAGATTGCCTTGATGGATCCTTATCAAATTTTCACCACTAGTCAGAAATGATATGTGGAAGAATCCTATTCTTTTTTAGCTGGCTCCGAGGTCCGTGAGGTCCGTGAGGATGAAATCAAGGTTTTTGGTTTCCGGACGATAACTCGAAAAATATTCAGGCGAAATATTCTATCAGGCGATAGATGCAGATGCAGAACTCTGGTTCCTATACCACCAGGGAAGAACCCTATTGATTTTGGGATCAATCCGTCAAATGACCTTTGACCTAGAGGTCAAAATAATTTTTTGCAGATTCATCCTTGAGGCTTCCTGCATATCTCAGAAACGGTGCGTCGTAGAGCGAAACGGACATTATTTTCGGACTCGTCGTCCTAGACAAACATGTCTATGGGTTTTTTTTTTTATTCGACTCCGAGGTCCGTGAGGTCCGTGAGGACGAAATCAAGGCCGATTATGAGACTTGGTTTCCGGACGATAACTCGAAAAATATTCAGGCAATAGTTGCAGAACTTTGCATGGAGGTTTATATACCACCAGGGAAGAACCCTATCTATTTTGGGATTGATCCGTCAAACGACCTTTGACCTAGAGGTCAAAATAATCTTTTGCTGACTCATCCTTTAGGCTTCCTGCATATCTCGGAAACGGTACGTTGTAGAGCGAAACGGACGTTATTTTCGGACTCGTCGCCCTAGACAAACATGTCTAATGGGTATTATGGATGAACTTTGACCTTTTTTTGATTTGATTTATTCAGTGTATAAAAACAACATGACATGCACATACATATAATTGATAAAATACAATGGAATGACATGCATACTGACAGAATACACTATGGATAGCGCCCAAAAGCATTGCTGCTTATTTCCAGGACGGTCCATTTAGGTGAAAGATGACGGAGGCAAGATATGACATACAGAAATACGAGTACATATGAGTTGGATTGTTATAATAGGTGATACTAGTATCTAATACAGTCGGATTGTTCTTTACTCAGAGCCTGAGTTTGGAGCCAAGTTTTGACTTTAGTTTTGAAGACATTTTTTGTATTGACGTTTTTGAGAGCTGCTGGAAGACTGTTCCAGAGCTTTACACCCTGAGTTGTGAAATTGAACTGAGAGATCCCTTTGGATATTGGTACCACAAAATTAAATTCTGAGTTGCGGGTACAGTGAGAATGTTGAGACTGAACTTTAGCGAAGCCCTGTGACAAATATCTAGGACTTGTTCCGTGGTATACATTGAACATATGGTTTAACATTAACTGAGCGGTCCGATCTGCTACGCAGAGAAAATTGATGGAGGTAAGTTCACCTTGACCCGAAAATTTTTTGCGGAGTCGGCATTTTTCGTTTTCGTTGATATCTCGGAAATGGTGCGTCAGAGAGCGAAATGGACGTTATTCCCAGACAAACATGTCTAAGGGGTATTATGGATGAACTTTGACCTTGACCCGAAATTGTTTTCCCGAGTCGGCATTTTTCGTTTTCGTCGATATCTCGGAAACGGTGCGTCGTAGAGCGAAAGGGACGTTATTTTCGGACTCGCCGCCATAGACAAACATGTCTAAGGGGTGTCATGGATGAACTTTATGGATGAACTTTGACCTTGACCCGAAATTTTTTTGCCGAGTCGGCATTTTTCTTTTCCGTCGATAGCTCGGAAACGGTGCGTTGTAGAGCGAAACGGACGTTATTTTCGGACTCTTCACCCTAGACAAACATGTCTCAAAGGTATTATGGATGAACTTTGACCTTGACCCGAAATTTTTCTGCCAAGTCGGCATTTTTCTTTTTCATCGATATCTCGGAAATTGTGCGTCGTACAGCGAAACGGACGTTATTTTTGGACTCGTCGCCCTAGACAAACATGTCTAAGGGGTATGATGGATGAAGGGGTATGATGGATGAACTTTGATCTTGATCCGAATTTTTTTTGCCGAGTCGGCATTTTTTGTTTTCGTCGATATCTCGGAAACGGGATGTCATAGAGCGGGGCCGCCCATGCCTTTATCCTCCGTGGGTCTGTTTTTACCCAAACTCAGAAGACCGGCACGACGCGCCGGCCAACAATAAAACCCAGGTATGTCAAATGGTCATGGTTATGGTCATGGTGAATTGAGAGTGGGCTTCTATCCGTTTCTTGATAACTGAGAGTGAGGTTTTGTCCTAGTTGATGAGTGGGCTTTTGTCCGGTGCCTTCGAGCACCATATACTGTGTACCATAGACTGTGCACTATAGACTGTGCACCAAAGACCATATGCTGTTCTTTTTCATTTTTTTTCTGAATATAGCAAAATCAGATAATGTGTCAGGAAATATAATTAGGTTTCGATACTGTAATGTTGGCCAGGTTTTTACTTCTTAGGCCTAAATGTTGGAAGCCGGCAGAACAAAGGTTAGTAGCCTACGCACTCAGCAATCGGACAAGCAATGCGCATTTCGTAATTTGGCAATCGGCAATGAGCAATTTGCATTTCGGCACCATATCAGCAATTGACAATCAGCATTTAGCAAACGGCAATTGGCAATCGCATTTCGTCACCGGTATTCCATACTAAGAACTCTTCACTTCGCAGCCCGCTAATTACCAAAACAAGATATTGTACTTCCGGTTGTCAATCCTGTCTCAATGTTGTCTTAAAAAAAAAAATAAGAAAATCGTACTAGGAGGTCTAGATCTATTATTAACTTATCTTATGAGCAGGATCATTTACGCGTGTTCTAACACTGTGGTGAAACTTTTGAACATGTCCTAGATCTAGGTAAGCATGTTGTTTCAATCAATTCAATCAATTCAATCAATCAATCGTTGTCTTTCGGTACACTGATCCCAGGCCAGGGTCCGAAAAACTAAGAGACTACAGTGTATGGTCAAGTAAGCAGTTTTCGTGGTATTGCAGTTCTCGTGTATTGGGGAAAAACGTCCTCGTTGCATAGCAACATGCGTAGATAATTTCAAAATACAAACAAAATGTTATTCTATACTTGGATTTTTCTAACTCGTTTACACAGTTTTTCGCAAATATTTTTGTGATGCTAAACGCTATCGTTCTATAACTTGGCATACTTCACCTGGGAGTTAAACGGCAACTATCTACCAAATTTCAGACAGCTAACGCGAAAATTGAAAAAGTTGGCAATCTACCCCAATGTTAAATTTAGCCCTATCATTTAATTTCTGGACCCGCACACAATTTTGTGCATTTGCTCGGTTTTGTAGCGGAGCAATGTTTCAAAATCAACATGTTTGTGTAGAATACACCCCAGTGTATCTTCTGATTCAAAGTTACAAGAATATATCGAATCTTGATGGATGTAGACAGGACCAATTCCTCGAAGATGCTCAGATTCTCGAGATCCCGTTTTGGGCTGAAATTTAACATTGAGGTAGATTGCCAACTTATTCAATTTTTGCATTGGCTGTCTGAAATTTGGTAGAAAATTGCCGTTTAACTCCCAGGTGAAGTATGCCAAGTTATAGAACAATAGCGTATAGCATCACAACAATATCAGCTAAAAACAGTGTAAACGAGTTAAAAAAATCCGAGTATAGTCGTCGAACTCTGGCAAGTGTATTCCATTCTCCCAAAGCCTCAGGGAATACGCTATGGCTTAAATTCGCTGTCCGATTAAAGGCCGAATTTTGGCTCGGTACGCAGGCTGCGTACTTCGCCATTATTCACAAATAAACGACATTTATTCCGGATATAGCTCTGTAATTCACAAGAGGGAGTGGTTTGCAATCATTTTCTGGAGCAAAAACGAAACTACTATACTCGGATTTTTCACTGTTTTTCGCTAATATTTTTGTGATGCTGAACGCTATCGTTCTATAACTTGGCATACTTCATCTGGGAGTCAAACGGCAATTTCCTACCAAATTTCAGACAGCTATCGAGAAAATTGAAAGAGTTGGCAATCTACCTCAATGTTAAATTTCAGCCCAAAACGGGATCTCGAGAATCTGAGCGTATTCGAGGAATTGGTCCTGTTCACATCCATCAGGATTCAAAATATTCTTGTAACTTTGAACCAGAAGATACACTGGGGTTTATTCTACACAAACATATTGAGTTTGAAACATTGCTCCGCTACAAAACCGAGCAAATACACAAAATTGTTTGCGGGCCCAGAAATTAAATAATATGGCTAAATTTAACATTGGGGTAGATTGCCAACTTTTTCAATTTTCGCGATAGCTGTCTGAAATTTGGTAGAAAATTGCCGTTTGACTCCCAGATGAAGTATGCCAAGTAATAGAATGATAGAGTTTAGCATCACAAAAATATTCGCGAAAAACCGTGTAAACGAGTTAGAAAAATCCAAGTATATGTACTTATCGTAAATAACAAGCGAAATATCCCGAGCTGTCAAATCTGCCAACTTCGTGTGGCATTCATGCGAGATTCGCAGAGAATCATGGGTAAGAAGTGGGCGTATCTGAAACTATGTTGAAATGTGACACCTGCGTGACATCATCATGGCGAAGTTTTCAAAGGACCATAGATCAAATTATTATTTTATTTGATGAAAGAAAGCAACATATGAATTGCTTTCATTGAATAATCCGATAGAAAAATAAAGATCAATTCACATCGTCTACCAAGTTGACGAGATGGTCTGCTGCGCATGCGCACTGCAGCATCCGCTATCTTGAGAATTTGGAAAATGAACAAAATGAATGCGCTAAATTGCACTGCTTTAGTTTCACATTTACCCCTTCTGAATCGATGACATGTCACTCTTTTGATGTCATAAAGGTCAGTTAGATGCACTTAAATCGAAGTGTCAAAATCGTCTGATCCGTTCCGGCTTCAGAGAAAAAACCTACATGGCTGAACCTACTGTTAAAATATCGATCGAAAATGCAGGTTCAGCCGTGGAGCAGGGTTACTAGTTGTCCTTCATATTTTCCATTCTTAAAGATAACATTATACATGTAATGGGTGCGTAAGAAGTCCGAATCGGAGTTAACAATCAGAATCAGAGCTTAGAAGTCCGAATCGGAACAATCGAAGTGTTTCGAGCTATAAAATCCATGGCAATATTTTGTTACTTACTATTTACTAGGCCTACTCTATAAAGCCATTTTTAAAAAAACATGATTATTGTATGAAAATAATCGTCCTACTTATTTTTAGCTTACCGGCCCTTTGGGCCGATAAGCTATTGTCGTGGTTTTTCGTCCGTCATCCGTCCGGGTCTGTAACTTTTTTTTGACATGATGAATTTCCCCATAAATTTGTGAGAACATACCTTGGGCCAGTATCTAAAGACGTTTCTTTAACTTTTTTGATTGAATCGTTTTTGCCTATTTGGCGGCCATTTTTGACGAAAAATTGCCAATTTTGGACTTTGGTAGCCATTTTCTCAAAAACTGTCAGATCAGTTTTGAGATTTTTGTTTCAAAACATTCCTCTCATGTACCTCTATGACATGTATAAGTTTCGTTGCCCTTGAATCGCCGGTCCACGTGTGGCGGCCATTTTGATTTTTTTACGGGTCGGCGAAAAAAATTGTTTTGTCCCAAAACGAGTCACTATTCGTTTTGAGCCATTTCCAGCAAAAAAAAACAAAACATTTTTTTGGCCATTGAAAAGTTTTTTGGACTCAGAAAATTTCACCCAATTTTTCCTTCATAATGGGAGCTGTGCGGAGTAAACTCATAGAACACTTCAAGATAGAGCCTAAGTATTGGCACTTTCAAATGGGAAATCATATATTGCGGTTTGAGTGATGACCTTGAATTTGACCTTCAATGACCTCAGACCAAACCCATGGTTCTTCTCGGTGCCTGGCGATCGGGAAAAGTTACAGCTCTTGCAGCAGCAATTGTTAGAGAAATGTGCGATCAGGGTCAAGGACGAGAGGGGATTCTATTCCCTCGTCTTCCTTTCGCTGGAAAAGGCAGGCGGTGGCGTCCCGTTTTCGATCTGTCGAACCTCAACAATTTTCTGATCATACCCAGGTTCCATCCAAAAAGCTCTAGTCAAGGGAAAGTGGGCCGATCGGTGTTACCTCAAGTTCGCATTCGGAGACTCGGTGTACTAGTTCAGGGTACTTCTCTGGAGTAGCCACCGCTCCTTACGTGTTCACCGTCAGGGCAATGGCAGTCAGAATTCAATTCGACCACTATATCAACCATTGGTTGATCGTAGCCGATGCTCCATCACAAGCGATCGAACAATCCGAGTTTACCCTCAAATTGGCCACCAGCTTGGACTGGATCCCCAATTGGGCGAAATCTCATCTACCACCGACGCAACAGTTTGATTATGTCGTTGTGGGCTCCCTTCCTCCGGGGTAGAGAGTTCTCAAACCGTCTGTGGAGATCCATAATGCCTCGGCTCAGTCATCGATCACAGCTTGTCAGTTTCTTTTGATCTACATCTGCATCTACTTCTGAGGATTGGAGGTTGTGGAGCCATCTGTACGTGCAGAGATCCCGTTCTCTGCTCACAGGATTTCTGCTTCTACATGTAGGTACGTGTGCAAACATCCTTCTACTCTGATCTTACGGCTGTACAAGAGGACGTGGCAGCCTTGTCATATGCTGGAATGTATTAAGGACTGGGCTTCATAGAATTATAAGGCCAGAGACCAAGTTCATGATATTGCAGTGGTGACTGACACCCTTCCCTTTGACATTTCCATATCTACATCGACGTGTAATGATTTAGTTTATGTGGAAAGCGGTGTCACCAATGTCAAATGTGTCATCATGGAGAAACAAGTATCATGCCTTCAGAAAATACGCCAGAAAGGCCAGAACATTACACAAACCAAGTTATCATGGTTATGAACATGGTTATTAAACTCCGCTCTCCCACATGTCCCATGGGCCGAAGAATACATGAACTAGAATCCCTGAAGGTCCCTCCACAGGTAGGATACTGAGGGCGAACAGCTCCAAACGACAGATAGGATACTGAGGGCGAACAGCTCCAAACGACAGATAGGATACTGAGGGCGAACAGCTCCAAACGACAGATAGGATACTGAGGGCGAACAGCTCCAAACGACAGATAGGATACTGAGGGCGAACAGCTCCAAACGACAGATAGGATACTGAGGGCGAACAGCTCCAAACGACAGATAGGATACTGAGGGCGAACAGCTCCAAACGACAGATAGGATACTGAGGGCGAACAGCTCCAAACGACAGATAGGATACTGAGGGCGAACAGCTCCAAACGACAGATAGGATACTGAGGGCGAACAGCTCCAAACGACAGATAGGATACTGAGGGCGAACAGCTCCAAACGACAGATAGGATACTGAGGGCGAACAGCTCCAAACGACAGATAGGATACTGAGGGCGAACAGCTCCAAACGACAGATAGGATACTGAGGGCGAACAGCTCCAAACGACAGATAGGATACTGAGGGCGAACAGCTCCAAACGACAGATAGGATACTGAGGGCGAACAGCTCCAAACGACAGATAGGATACTGAGGGCGAACAGCTCCAAACGACAGATAGGATACTGAGGGCGAACAGCTCCAAACGACAGATAGGATACTGAGGGCGAACAGCTCCAAACGACAGATAGGATACTGAGGGCGAACAGCTCCAAACGACAGATAGGATACTGAGGGCGAACAGCTCCAAACGACAGATAGGATACTGAGGGCGAACAGCTCCGAACGACAGATAGGATACTGAGGGCGAACAGCTCCGAACGACAGATAGGATACTGAGGGCGAACAGCTCCGAACGACAGATAGGATACTGAGGGCGAACAGCTCCGAACGACAGATAGGATACTGAGGGCGAACAGCTCCGAACGACAGATAGGATACTGAGGGCGAACAGCTCCGAACGACAGATAGGATACTGAGGGCGAACAGCTCCGAACGACAGATAGGATACTGAGGGCGAACAGCTCCGAACGACAGATAGGATACTGAGGGCGAACAGCTCCGAACGACAGATAGGATACTGAGGGCGAACAGCTCCGAACGACAGATAGGATACTGAGGGCGAACAGCTCCGAACGACAGATAGGATACTGAGGGCGAACAGCTCCAAACGACAGATAGGATACTGAGGGCGAACAGCTCCAAACGACAGATAGGATACTGAGGGCGAACAGCTCCAAACGACAGATAGGATACTGAGGGCGAACAGCTCCAAACGACAGATATACCTAAGAATGAATCACTTTCTGACAACAAGCCCAGCTCTCAACTGTTCCTTGCATCGTCCATCTTCGAACAGCACAGAATATCTTTTACCAGAATCAGGCTGTCGTCCCGCTCCTTGCATATCGAAACAGGTTGATGGTCACGAAATCCGGAAGAACAACGAACATGTACTTGTGGACGTCACAAACAGAGGAACATGTGTTGTTACACTGTGCAATATCTGAGCCATTACGTCTCCAGCATCAAATTCACGATAACACACTTCGGGAGCTATTATCCTGTGAAAGCAAAGATCTTTCCCAAGTTGCTGAATACTGCCACAAGACTCTGAATCTTTACAGGACTTGAGAAACTGATCCATTAATATCCATGAAATTGTCTGTGAACATGGTGAATGCATATATGTTTTACTCAATGTCAATAAATTATCTACCTACATATTACCTACAAGCACTTGATCATTCGTCTGCACGTGCATGTTTGTGTCTCTCCGCAGGTGCGTATGGTTATAATGGGCTTGTGTGGACATATCCGAGGACTACCGCTATTTGTATGTTTATATTTTTCACACGGTGGTCTCATTCGCCAAGGTCACAGATATCATAGGTACTCGATCTAGTGATACTGGCGACCAAGTTGTATGAACTTATAAATAACTATTATTCAGATGGCTCATGTAGGGGTGGGGTGGGGGGTGATAATCAGGGTAGTACCGTTTACCCTGATCTGCTCCATGCTGCTATAGAATTTCTGACAATGCAGTACACACAACACACAAAACAGGACCATTGCTCTTGTGAATTGTGAATGTGAATTATAATTCCTCAATCCTGCGAAAATCCAAACTGATCCAGATGCCAATAGCTGATCATCGCACTTGACCACTCTGTAAAAATCCAAACCAGTTGGTAAGGGTTCATCTTTGCACCTTAACACCTTGTACAAATCCAAACTATGTCACAGTATGAAAATTCTGTGGTTCCTGGACCGTGAAAATTTCATCATTAATAAATTGTGCTTGATTGATGGGCTTGCAAGTATTTAGTGGTTTGCAGTTGATATTTTGTGTTTTCACAAGTGCGACTAATACTGATCAGGTTGATCTGCTCCAGCCGTAGTCTCCCTTAAAAGTTTACCCTGAACCCCCCATCTCTCCCTCCCTTCTCTCTTCCCGGCTCTGCCTGGCTACACGACGCTGGTTTACTTCTGTTTGGAACGTCATATGTTAGTGCCCCAGGATGAAAATCTACTCCCTTTGACTTGTCATTCGCTAAAGCATCATTTCATGGGGTCAAACTTACCCCCTCCGTTGCTCTCTCAAAATCAGCGTGGCCCTGTCGACAATAGATTTTATTTCAAGACCCCATATTCCAGCTCATTGAATCATTGCCGATTTCCATAGTGTGTATCAGGTTGTATCAAAGATGTGCAGCATGTCTTCTCTATGGTAGTGTCCATGAATATTTTGCGATAATTATATTTTCGCAGGTGTAGGGCAATCTGAGAAATCATGAAAATTCCATGATTTACAGATAATCCCCTGAAAAATCCAAACTATTCCAGTTGCTAATGGTTGATATTTGCACCTTACCCAGAAATAAATCCAAACTATTCCAGTTGTTAATGGTTCATCTTTCCACCTTACCCCCTAAAAAATTCAAACTAATCCAGTTGCTAATGGTTGTTCATTGCACCTTACCCCCTGAAAAATCCAAACTATTGCACTTGTTAATGGTTGATCTTTGCATCTTAGCCCCTAAAATCCAAACAAATCCAGCTGATAATGGTTCATCTTTCCACCTTACCTCATGAAAAACCCAAACTAATCCAGTTGCTAATGGTTGATCATTGCAAATTACCTCCTGAAAAATCCAAACTAACCCAGTTGCTAATGGTTGATCTTTGCACCTTACCCAGTAATAAATCCAAACTATTCCAGTTGATAATGGTTCATCTTTTCCCCTTACCTCCTAAAAAACACAAACTAATCCACCTTACCCCCTGAAAAATCCAAACTATTGCACTTGTTAATGGTTGATCTTCGCATCTTAGCCCCTAAAAATCCAAACAAATCCAGTTGATAATGGTTCATCTTTCCACCTTACCTCCTGAAAAACACAAACTAATCCACCTTACCTCCTGAAAAATCCAAACTATTCCAGTTGTTAACAATGGTTAATGGTTGATCTTTGCACCTCAGCCCCTAAAAATCTAAACAAATCCAATTGATAATGGTTCATCTTTCCACCTTACCTCCTGAAAAACACAAACTAATCCACCTTACCTCCTGAAAAATCCAAACTATTCCAGTTGTTAACAATGGTTAATGGTTGATCTTTGCACCTCAGCCCCTAAAAATCTAAACAAATCCAATTGATAATGGTTCATCTTTCCACCTTACCTCATGAAAAACCCAAACTAATCCAGTTGCTAATGGTTGATCATTGCAAATTACCTCCTAAAAAATCAAAACTATTCCAGTTGATAATGGTTAATCTTTTCCCCTTACCTCCTATAAAATACAAACTAATCCAATTGCTAACGGTTGATCTTTGCACCTCAGCCCCTAAAAATCCGAACAAATCCAGTTGATAATGGTTCATCTTTCCACCTTACCTCCTGAAAAACCCCAAACTAATCCAGTTGCTAATGGTTCATTTTTGCACCTTAATTACAACTTGAAAAATCCAAACTAATCCAGTTGCTAATGGTTGATCTTTGCACCTCAGCCCCTAAAAATCCGAACAAATCCAATTGATAATGGTTCATCTTTCCACCTTACCTCCTGAAAAACCCAAACTAATCCAGTTGCTAATGGTTCATTTTTGCACCTTAATTACAACCTGAAAAACCCCAAACTAATCCAGTTGCTTTATGGTACGATACCAGACAAAGAATTTTTTCCCAAGTCCACGAAGTTGTACAGAAGTACAATAATTAAGACACCCAATTGGTTATGAAATCCATCATAAGTGATAACATGTACTATACGTGCACCTGAAAGTAGCAAAAGTCTATGGAAATTACCAAAACTGTTTTATAAATCTACATGTACTATGTACCGAGTTTTACTTACAGATACATACCTGAAATATGTTGATAACTGAACCGTATGCATGGTATGTACATGTATAGTATTTGCTTTGTCACCACATTGAAGCATAAATTACCACATTGATCACCACATTGATCACCACATTGATCACCACATTGAAACATAAATTTTGTTGCCACAATTTAATAATTGAAAGTCATGCACTTTAATAATTGAAGAACCATGCTGTTAATTGGCCGTTGTGTTGATGCTACAGTGAAACAAGAGATTGTTCGCTCTGTACTAGTATGTGCGTGTGTGTTTGTGTTCGGCTGGCAATAACTTGATCAATACCTCAGCTGTAACATGTTTTTGTTACAGCTCTCTACCAAACTGTAAATGAAAGCAGGGTGGAAACTGACATGAACAAATTAGAATTTGAGTAAGCCATGATACACAAAGAACAGCATCTGTGCCAAATGCACACACTATAGTTCCAAACAATACATGAGGAAACCAGCATTGTCGGCTGCACTTTTTGTTTGGTATTCATCAAATGTATATCATTTTGATCGTCCAGTATATCATTTTGTTTGTCCGCTGAGCCCATATTTCAATATCTACATGAGATATGAAAACCAACTGCGATGTCTATAGGATGTTTTGATGTTACAGAATCTGGTGGACCATGGCTCCAGGGGCAGTTTGTACGCGACTGGTGCTGTCATCCCTGGTGCTGGCGCTCTGGACTGTCGGTGAAGAACAGGCACCAGCACCGTCACATTCCAGTAAAGCCCGCGTCTTGCTTCAGCTAGATGGTACGTTCAGTCTCAATTGAATCTCTCAAATACTGTTTTCATTTGTAATTAAATATTTTTATAATTACATGCATACAAGTATACAAGTATGCATACAAGTATCAGTATATGTACAAATCATATTATAACCAGACCACAACTATAATATGTAACATTTTTGCAGAACACATTTGGCTTATGACATGCTTGAGAACCACTGCAATATGCACATGTTCCTTATGGTGCCAGGTTTAGATCTCTTTTCCCTTTAAGATGATTTATTTATTGATTTGAATTTTTGTCTTTCTGAATACAGTATGCTGAAGACGACCATCATTATACCATGTATACTGGTACACGTATGCCGTATGGAGTCATTAATAGATGTCAAACTTCGTGTCATATTTTTTATGTGAATACTAACATATTAGTAAATACTACATGTATATTACTACTATTGTTGCAGACAAACCATACTCTCCTGATGTTGATGAGCAAAATAATAAATTTGACTCTAATTCACGCTGGAACGGGCCCACTGCCAGAGCCAATCAGGACTTGGTATTCAACAAGCAGAAGAAAGCCTCTATTCCTACCGCACGACCACGGCCGGATTTGTCCAATAAACACCAGCTGCAGTGGTTTGAGGATACGCATTACTATGGACTAAAGGCGTCAAATGATGACCGGTTCCGGATCAGACATGCGCCGATTCCCCAGTCCGGCTCGCCGTGGCCCATGCCTCAGGTCTTCCAGCCGTCAAACACTGTGTTCCTCCTGGACCCCGCGGGATTCCAGATCAACCCCATCGGGGAGAACTGTGACATCTTGGAGCAAGGGTTCAAGCGTCTCCTTCAGAACATCTTTCTAGAGGAAATAGAAGACTCTACATTTTTCTCGGGATCTCTCTTCAAGTCAGAAAGTTATGCTGGAGCTCCGTTTCTGAAAACGATTCACTCGCTCAATGTTACTGTACTTAAGGAGTGTGAAGGCCTCTATCCGCACCTCGATATGGACGAGTCATGTGAGCAACACAAGTCAGACTTCATGTTAATTGTTGGCAAATGGCTTTTGAGTGTACATGTACTAGTATACTGTGTTATCTGTGTTATGGTCTAAATGTATCTGACAGTGTGAATGTGTTGTCAAATTGTCCTATATCATGTTTATTCCTAACCAGTAAAAACAATAGATTTCTAATACCTGTACTTTAAAGTCTTTGTGATAACAAATCCAGGGATATTAATATAATAGAAGAATGAGGCATTGTGTGTATGTAGGGGGTGGGAGTCTGGGGGGCTCTTTGTGTATGTAGGGGAGGGTCTGGGGGGCTCTGTGTATGTAGGGGGGTTGTGAGTGAGTGGGGGGCCTCTGTGTGTATGTAGGGGGGGTTAGAGTGGGGGGCTCTGTGTGTATGTAGGGGGGGGGGTCTAGGGGGCTCTGTGTGTATGTAGGGGGGTTAGAGTGGGGGGCTCTGTGTGTATGTAGGGGGGTGGGGGCTTTGCTGTCGGCTGCTGTAGATGATCTGGAGGTGAAGCGCTTCGGAGCGTCGCTGATTGCCAGGGAGGTGTGGGGGGCTAGGACACCTGTCTGTGTGTGGGGGGGGGGGCACCTGTCCAGATGTATAACAGAACTGTTAGAGGCTGTTTACTTGTCGGCTGCTGTAGATGATCTGGAGGTGAAGCGCTTCGGAGCTTCGCTGATTGCCAGGGAGGTGTGGGGGGCTAGGACACCTGTCTGTGTGTGGGGGGGGAGGGGGGGCACCTGTCCAGATGTATAACAGAACTGTTAGAGGCTGTTTACTTGTCGGCTGCTGTAGATGATCTGGAGGTGAAGCGCTTCGGAGCTTCGCTGATTGCCAGGGAGGTGTGGGGGGCTAGGACACCTGTCTGTGTGTGGGAGGGGGGGCACCTGTCCAGATGTATAACAGAACTGTTAGAGGCTGTTTACTTGTCGGCTGCTGTAGATGATCTGGAGGTGAAGCGCTTCGGAGCTTCGCTGATTGCCAGGGAGGTGTGGGGGGCTAGGACACCTGTCTGTGTGTGGGGGGGGGGGGGAGGGGGGGCACCTGTCCAGATGTATAACAGAACTGTTATAGGCTGTTTACTTGTCGGCTGCTGTAGATGATCTGGAGGTGAAGCGCTTCGGAGCGTCGCTGATTGCCAGGGAGGTGTGGGGGGCTAGGACACCTGTCTGTGTGTGTGGGGGGGGGGAAGGGGGGGGGGGCACCTGTCCAGATGTATAACAGAACTGTTAGAGGCTGTTTACTTGTCGGCTGCTGTAAATGATCTGGAGGTGAAGCGCTCCGGAGCGTCGCTGATCGCCAGGGAGGTGTAGGGGGGGGGGGGGGGCACCTGTCTGTGTGTGTGTGTGGGGGGGGGAGGGGGGGGGGCACCTGTCTGTGTCTGTGTGTGTGTGGGGGGGGGGGGCACCTGTCTGTGTGTGTGTGTGGGGGGGGGGCACCTGTCTACATGTATAACATAATTGTTAGAGGCTGTTGACTTGTCGGCTGCTGTAGATGATCTGGAGGTGAAGCGCTCCGGAGCGTCGCTGATCGCCAGGGAGGTGTGGGGGGCTCTCCGCGGCATGGAAACCTTCAGTCAACTGGTCTACCAGAACCTCTGGAACCAGGTCAGTCTCAGATGTACAAACACATGGAGTACCCTGAAATGTCCCAAGTCTGTACAGCAAGAGGGCTTCATCATGTTCATCATGTTCATTACCTCCCCTATTGATGAAGGAATATGGTAGAAGGCTGGCTGCATAGACAATGTACTAGTATTGAGTGTTTCTGTTTGTATTTACTGTTACAGAGTCAGATAACTCCTGTGTGTTTTGTTCAGGGAATACATGTACACGTACCTGCACAAACACGTTGTCTGCTTCTTTGTACCACCTGGTGTATAAAATATATACATGTTTGTAGTGAAGGATTCAAACTTTGATTTGCAGTACGTAGTGAACAAGACCTATGTACATGACTATCCGAGATTCCCGCACCGAGGCATTCTTCTGGATACATCCCGACATTTCCTCAACAAGCGCACTATTATCACCAACTTGGTAAGACTAAGTTACAATTGAAGTTTGGGGTAACTTGGCACATGTGGCAGTGGAAGTATTTTGATCACGCCCTGATACATTGTGATGCATATTATATGGGATAATTGTATCCCCTGAACAAAGTTCGGCAGATACTATGGATTTGTCTCCGTCGCGCCGCCGCGTCCAGACACTTGTAAGATCCCGACACCAATCGATTTTGGTTGCCATAGCAACCAAATTGGTCGATTGGCGACACATTTTGTGCTCAAATTAGCCTGCTCAACACACATGGTTTGTGAACGCTCTACGGGTGGGAGTTTTTGATGTATGATGATGAAATCGCACAGGCTCATATGAAACCTATTGTTTTCCAGAATGATCGAATAAATATTAATGAGTTAACAGACTAACTTACTTCGACCCATTAAAATACTCACTTTGACATCTGTGATCACTCTAATAACCTGTACTGTGAAAGCAAATGGCACTGAATTCTTGTTCAGAATTGAGAACTGATGTTTTTGGTGAAAACAGAATAATAGTACCGAATAAGTTAACATTAGTTTTACTAGTTAAGTCTATTATTGATCAAAATAAAAATGGTTAGGACAAAAAACATTTATTATTGAGCTTAACAAGGTAAGGGTTCTGCTCAATAGGGATTTCATGGCTGTAACCGAATAAGTTAACATTAATTTTACTAGTTAGGTCTATTTTGAAATGCAGTTTTGGTAAATTTTTAAACGGAATTTCCTTTTGGAACCAATTTTTAGCTCATTGGCTGTAAGCCGTAGAGCTATTGGGATGGATTGACACGGTGTCTGTCGTGTCTGTCCCATGTTTTCCTGACCCAAATCTTTCAGAATCTTCTCCGCCGAAAGTGCTATTGCTATTGTACCCAAACTTGGCATACTGTTCGCTTATTGGGTGCTCTCCAAAGTTAAGTATGCTTAGGAAAATTCCAAAAAAAAATTCTGGAGAAATTTAATGATTAAACATTAATTTTACTCTACATGTGCTCTTGTTTATACATACGGGTTGTCGGTGGAAGGTCAGCGCATGCGCAGAGGGGACATTTCAATTGCAAATGGCGAATGTTTGTTTACCTTCGAACTTCCACCAAGAAACACGGTTTATCGGGTCATAACAGTTCTGACAGAAGCGGATACCTGTGTTTTGTGCGAATCAGTTGTTTTTACGTTTTAGATTTCATCGTCGTCCGTATGTCAAAGCATAAATATATATGTTTTGCAGTGTTTAATGGAAGGACGGCCGGAAAATTTCCGATGTTGGTTAATTTATTTCCGTCAAACTTTCCGAATCTTTCCGACCAACGACGATTCAGCCTGTCTACAGAGAGGCGTTTACATCCATATATCGACCAAGAAATGCGATTTGTCAGGTCATACTATCTTTGACAGGAGCAGATACCTGTACGTTTGGTGTATCAATTGTTACTATTTTCGAAAAATCTACTGTGGTATCATATCAAAGCGTAAATATCTTAGTATTTGCTGTGTTTTTCTCTTATGAATAATTCGTGACGTACTATAAGCTCATTGGTTGATAGCCACTGGATAGCCAATCAGTGGAGAGCCTAACTTTCCGCTATCGACGAAAATTTCCTAATATGGATCAACAGAATATGGCCCGCTAAGTTGTCGAAAAGAACCACGAACTGATGAAGACATAATCAGATAATACCGGACAAAATTCATGTGTTATTTCAGTGACAGCTATTGCATAAACTTTCGTGAACAAATCGGTTTACACTAATTATCAAACTTGGGAAATTTTATGAAGCGCCTAGGGCGAAATTCAAGTCTCATTGAAAATCATAATGTTCTCATCGTAACTTCCTATCTGTCATTTTCTCGCCTCACATTTTCTTATTGAATGGACAAAAAAAAAACAGGTTGTGATCTGCACACACTTTGCCATGGGAAAGTACCAAGATACGGTACTGTAGCCTAAATAATTCATCAACATCAATACATACCATTAAAGTATTACTTTGAATTCCAACTTGAAGCCAAGTTTGGCACATATTATGAGTTAAAATATGACTTTTGGTGGAAAGTTGATCTGGCTCCAATTTCGTCATCTTGAAATGCAGTTTTGGTCAACTTTTACTTTGAATTTCAAATTTGAAAGCAAGTTTGTCAAATATTCTGAGTTGGAATATAACTTTTGGCGAAAAGTTTGATCTGGCTGTAATTTCATTATCTTATTGAACATGTTAAAATGTAAATTTATATGCAGTCATTTCAGTGGTGAATTTGACCTTCAATGACTTTGAAAGGTCAATGCAGCAATTTTGGTGGGGAAAAAAAACAGTTGTGGCTTAAGCATATTAAGATCTTACATTTCTCTGGTAATCTTTTTCAGCCCTTGCTCTAGTTAGGTTACCGGACCTTTGGTCCGATAACCTATTGGCATGGCGTTGCGTCCGTCGTCTGTCCGTCCGGCGTTAACATGTTCATCTTTAAAGTTTTTAGGAAGAGCAGAGCTCTTCCTCTATGATGTTGGTTTTTTTTGGATTTTGGAGAATTTTCCTTTGTTTACATTTCTGAAAGTCCGACTTGGAGCCAGAGCAGACCATTCAATTATGGCTAATTAGGAGGGCCCGGGGCCAGTTGGAAAGAATATGACACCCGTGTACCCAAGTATGGTTACTGTAATAAGTTATAAGCAATAATAGCCACAGGAGACGTGTGTTCCGACCGTTTATTTTTTTTGTGTGTCACCGTTTCATCACCCATCACCACTCCCGTTTTGATCTTCTCTGAAACAGGGCTTTCTTGTATCAAATGCACTCAAAATTTTGCATAAACATTCCACACTACATAGATAGTACATAAGCTATTGCAAAAATGGAAAAACGCTTGATACGGCAACATAATAATTGAAAACTTGTGGCAAGTGCTGGTATGTCCAGTAGGCCAAATGCAAATGAGTGTGGCCCCCTCCTAGTGGTTCGCGAGGCAGCCAGCCACACTCGACCCGCTTCATCCCCATTCTGCACCACCTAAACCCCCACCCCCCCCTCCCATCCGACTACGACCCAATCGTGATAAATGAAAGCTGGCCCGCACCCGGGTAAAAATCAGGTCTGCTGAATGGTCCGATGAGTTTTCTGACTTTTCTCGCATGAATATACCGCTAAACTATCTGCAAGATCGCAATCGGCGATTACTGATGGATTTCAGAAATAAGATCCACCTCGAGAGATCATAATATGCCGATGACAACACGTTCACTTTCTTCATGCCTCCCCCCTCCTCTTCCACCTAAACATCGCGGTGAGCGTGCCTCATAGCCTAATGAATAATTAATGAGATGACTTCACGAGATACTGTTAATACAAAAATAAATCAATTGATCATAGCTTATCAATCATCTTTTAAAATCAATGATTTGTTGGTTGAGTCATGTTTCAATTGCTCGATTATTTTGTGCATGATAGGTTACTAGTAATTGGAATCGTACACAAATGATCAAAGCAAAACTCGCCAGTCGAGTTCGTAATGCAGCAATCTGAATCACATCATCACGTTTGTCACAAAATGACAGTTCTCATCATAATGGACGGCACATCTTTCCTGTAGGGGCCTACTGCATGCTTCAAGAGCGCCATCTGTTGAATGTCACGTATGATCAGATAGGCCTGTTGTTGCTACACCACTATTATTGGTTGCATGGGAATCGTGATGTGGCATTCTGAGCTGTGACATTGTTTAGACAATTGTTTAGACAATTAACAAGACATATAGCATGTCTACTGATGGAGATCAAAAATAAACCGATGGGTAAATACTAATTAGGTCTATTATTGACCACAGTAAATTTAATTAAGATATAAAACATTTATTATTGGGCACAATAATGTAAAGGTTCTGTCCACTACATATTTCATGACTGTAACCGAATCGGTTAACATTAACTTTACTAGTTGTGTCTACTAGGGCCTATTGACCACAATAAAAAATAGTTAGGACATGAAACATTGACTATTAGGTTCAAGATAAAGGTTCTGGTAAATATTAATTTGATGCTTGTAGTAGTTATGGTCATAATATGAAAATAAGTTAACATCGATTTTTGCTAGTTGAATCTATTAATAGTTGGGGGGGGGGGTTGTGACTTTGGGGGGGGGGAGGTGATAGGGCTACGGGAGATACACTCCAGCAGTCGTCAGTCACTGGAGAACATCTAGTTTGGAAGATGGGACTAGATGGAATGAGTACCTTAATAATGGTATCAATCAATTTATATTAGGCCAAATCAACAATAAGCAAATGATTGGCCAGTACAATATCATGGGCTACAGTTACAATATGGCCACAACATATATGTACCGAATAGGATACGAATAGGTTTTGAACTAGTTCTGTGCAAACATTTTCAAAGCTCTTCCTATGAGGCCAGTGGCCCTTGTTTGATTTTCGCATTCGCATAAATTCGCCGGTTTCCGTGTGGCGGCCATTTTGAATTTTTGTCGGGTCGGCGAAAAAAAATTTTTTCGCCCCAAATCGCATCACTATTCATTTTGGGCCATTTCTAGGGCAAAAATAAAATTTCAACCTTTGAAAAAAATTTTGGACTTGGAAAATTTTCGGCACTTTTTTCCTTCATAATGGGAGCTGTCTGGACTGTACTCATAGAACGCTTGAAGATAGAGCTTAAAAATTGGCACTTTCAAATGGGAAGTCATATAGGGCGACTTGTGTGGTGACCTTGAATTTGACCTTGGATGACCTTGAAAGGTCAAAACAGCCATTTTTGGGTTGAAAAATGCTCAAATTTGCACCTGGTCTGTATTTTCTCAAAAAATTTTGATCAGTTTTGAGATTTTTGCTTAAAAAGATGCCTCTTATATACCTCTGTGACGTGTATAAGCTCTGTTGCCCTTGCTTCGCCGATCTCCGTGTGGCGGCCATTTTGAATTTTTGACGAGTCGGCGAAAAAAAAATTTTTCGCCCCAAATCGCATTACTATCCATTTTGGGCCATTTCTAGGCAAAAAAATTTTTTCACCCTTTGAAGAAAATTTTGCACTTAGAAAATTTTCGACACTTTTTTCCTTCATAATGGGAGCTGTCAAGACTGTACTCATAGAACGCTTGAAGATAGAGCTCAGAAATTGGCATTTTCAAATGGGAAGTCATATATGGCGACTTATGTGGTGACCTTGAATTTGATTTTCGATGACCTTGAAAGGTCAAAACAGCCATTTTGGGGTAAAAAAATGCCCAGATTTGCCTCTATAGATAAAATGCTTGCAGATAGAGCTCATGTTTGCATTATAAACATATAGGAAGACATATATGGCACAACTAATGATGACCTTGAACTTGACGTCAGATGACCTTGAGTGCCAAATGTCTGACTTGGAATGTGTAAATTGACCTGAGCGGCCTAAACGATTCCACCCAACATATAGAATATCAAATGTAATGGTAACATCGAAGTTCATACGGATGACCTTGATTGGTAAATCCCAAGGTCATATGTTTACACTGGGAACCTTGATTGGTAAAAGGTCTGTTACCTGCCATTGCTGCCATGGCCAAACCAAAATTGTCCGGTAACCTATCTTAGCCTTTGGGCTAATTGTATCCCCCGAACAAAGTTCTGCGGATACTATGGATTTGGCTTCGTCGTCCGCGTCCGCGTCCGCAGAGATTTTCTTGTGAACGCGCTACAGGCCGCAATTCTCACCCGATCACCATTATTTTTTGCAGGCACATATATTATGGTAAGATCCCGACACCAATCGATTTTGGTTGCCGTGGCAACTGAATTTGTCGTTTGGGGACACATTTTGTATTGAAAACAGCCTGTTTGAGACACATGGCTTGTGAACGCTCTACAGATGGCAATTTTTGACAAATCTCGATAATATTTGGAAGTGTTGTTGGGAAGGGCTGTCACACGAAACCAATCGTTTTTTAGAATGATCATATAAATATTAATATGTTAACAGCCTAACTTATTACACAATTTTGAAATATTCATTTTGACATGTACGATCATTCCAATAGCCTGTACAATGGAAGGTAATGACACTGGTTTCTTGTTCAGAATGGAGAACTGAAGTTTTCAGTGAAAACAGGACCATATTACTGAATAAGTTAACATTAGTTTTACTAGTTAAGTCTATTATTGTCCACAATAAAAATAGTTAAGACGAGAAACATTTATTATTAAGCTCAACAAGGTAAAGGTTTTGTCCAGTACAGATTTCATGGGTGTAACTGAATAAGTTAACATTATTTTTACTAGTTAAGTCTATTATTGAGCACAATAAAAATAGTTAAGACAAGAAATATTTATTATTAACCTCAACAAGGTAAATGTTTTGTCCAGTACAAATTTCATTGGTGTAACCGAATAAGTTAACATATTTTCACTAGTTAAGTCTATTATTGACCACAATAAAAATAGTTAAGTCTATTATTGACCACAATAAAAATAGTTAAGACAAGAAATATTTATTATTGGGCTCAACAAGGTGAAAGTATGCCCAGTACAGATTTTATGGCTGTGACCAAATAAGTTAACATTATTTTTTTGCTAGTTAAGTCTATTATTTATCACAATAGCTTTTTATGAAAACATTGATCAACTTTTACTTTGAATTTCAACTTGAGACCATGTTTGGCACAAACTATGAGTTAAAATATAACTTATGGTGAAAAATTCGATCTGGCTCCAATTTCATCATCCTGAAATGCAGTTTTGGTCAACTTTTACTTTGAATTTCAACTTGAAAGCATGTTTGGCACATATTATAAGTTGAAATATAACTTATGGTGAAAAGTTCGATCTGGCTCCATTTTCGTCATCTTGAAATGCAGTTTTGGTCAATTTTTAGTTTGAATTTCAACTTGAAACCAAGTTTGGCGCATATTATGAGTTGAAATATAACTTATGATGAAAAGTTCGATCTGGCTCCAATTTCTTCATCTTGAAATGCAGTTTTGGAAAACTTTTAGCTTGAATTTCAACTTGAAACCAAGCTTGGCACATATTATGAGTTAAAATATAACTTATGACGAAAAGTTCTATCTGGCTCCAATTTCGTCATCTTGAAATGCAGTTTTGGTCAACTTTTACATTGAATTTCAACTTAATACCAAGTTTGGCACATATCATGGGTTGAAATATAACTCATTTACGAAAAGTTTGATCTGGCTCCAATTTCGTCATCTTGAAATGCATTTTTGGTCAAATTTCACTTTGAATTTCAACTTGGAGCCAAGTTTGTAAAATATTCTGAGTTGAAATATAAATAGGTGAAAAGATTGATCTATCTGTATTTTCCTTATTTTATCAAACATGTCTAATGGAAATTCATATAAAGAGATTTCAGTGGTGATTTTGAATTCGACCTTCAATAACCTCGGAAAATCAGTGCAGCAATTTTGGTGGGGAAAAGAAAACAGTTGTGACTTGAGATTTAACATTTCTCTGGTAATCTTTTTTAGCCCTTGCTCTAGTTTTTCACACTTGACAGTGATATATTTGGGGAAACAAAGATAATAGGGCTACGGGGGATACACCCAAGCGGTCGTAGGCAACCTTTGGTCCGATAACCTATTGGCATGGCGTTGCGTCCGTCGTCTGTCCGTCCGGCGTTAACATTTTCATCTTTAAAGTTTACGATCGAATCTTTCTGAAATTTTGCACAAAAATGCCTAAAAATATTTTGAGAAGGATGTATTTTTTTTATTTTCGCATTTTTTTCAGAATGGAGGCCATTTTTGTCGAAAAACGCTCAATTTTGGAATTTGGCGGCCATTTTCTCAAAAACTGTCTGATCAGTTTTGAGTTTTTGGTTTCAAAAGATTCCCTTCATATACCTCTGTGATATGTATAAGTTTGGTTGCCCTAAATTCGCCGGTCTCCGTGTGGCGGCCATTTTGAGTTTTTGACGAGCCGGCGAAAAAAAAATTGTTCGCCCCAAATCGCGTTACTATCCATTTTGGGCCATTTCTAGGCAAAAAAATTTTTTCACCCTTTGAAAAAAATTTTGCACTTAGAAAATTTTCGCCACTTTTTTCCTTCATAATGGGTGCTGTCAAGACTGTACTCATAGAACGCTTGAAGATAGAGCTTAGAAATTGGCACTTTCAAATGGGGAGTCATATATGGCGACTTGTGTGGTGACCTTGAATTTGACCTTGGATGACCTTGAAAGGTCAAAACAGCCATTTTTGGGTCGAAAAATGCCCAGATTTGCCTCTATAGATGAAATGCTTGCAAATAGAGCTCATGTTTGCATTATGAACATATAGGAAGACATATATGGCACAACTAATGATGACCTTGAACTCGACGTCAGATGACCTTGAGTGCCAAATGTCTGACTCGGAAATTTTCGCCACTTTTTTCCTTCATAATACGAGCTGTCAGGACTGTACTCATAAAACACTTGAAGATACAGCTTTGGGATTGGCACTGTTAAATGGGAAGTCATAGATGGCGACTTGTGTGGTGACCTTGAATTTGACCTTCGATGACCTTGAAAGGTCAAAACAGCCATTTTGTGGTATAAAAATGCCCAGATTTGCCTCTAAAGATGAAATGCTTGCAGATAGAGCTCATGTTTGCATTATGAACATATAGGAAGACATATATGGCACAACTAATGATGACCTTGAACTTGACGTCAGATAACCTTGAGTGGCAAATGTCTTACTCGGAATGTGTAAATTGACCTGAGCGGCCTAAACGATTCCACCCGGATATATCTTTGTATTATGAACATATAGAATATCAAATGCCGCACACATACATGTAATGGTGACATCGAAGTTCACACGGATGGCCTTGATTGGTAAATCTCAAGATCATATGTTCACACTGCGAACCTTGATTGGTAAATCTGAAGGTCTGTTACCTGCCAATGCTGCCATGGCCAGACCAAAACTGTCCGGTAAGCCTTTGGGCTAATTTTTTTAGGTTACCGGACCTTTGGTCCGATAACCTATTGGCATGGCGTTGCGCCCGTCGTCCGTAAACAAGTTTACGGTAGAATCTTTCTGAAATTTTGCACAAACATACCTAAAAATATTTCAAATAGGAGGTTTTTTGTTTTTTGATTTTCGTAATTATTTCAAAATGGCGGCCATTTTCTACAAAAAACGGCCAATTTTGGACTTTGACGGTTGTTTTCTCAAAATCTGTTCAGTAACTTTCTTTCCTTATTGACGCATAACACTCCTCATATGTACCTCTGTGACGTGTATAAGTTTCGTTGCCCTGGAATCGCTCGAAATGGACCTTTTTGGGCCCAAACTCGGCCCAAATTAGACTTTCCCATGTTAAATTCTCCTATGCTTTATAATGAGACACATTATGCCTAATATATCACTTATTATTGAGATTAGAGACTAGGAATCAATTGTGAACATATAGGAAATGATATATGCTGAATATTCTCGTGACCTTGAATTTGACCTTTGACCTCATTTTCAAGGTCACAGGACAAAATGGCTAATATCTCGCTTATTATCGACTTTACAGCTTAGGAATCCATTGTGAACATATAGGAAATGATATATGCTGAATATTCTCGTGACCTTGAATTTGACCTTTGGCCTCATTTTCAAGGTCACAGGACAAAATGGCTAATATCTCGCTTATTATCGACTTTACAGCTTAGGAATCAATAGTGAACATATATAGGAAATGATATATGCTGAATATTCTCGTGACCTTGAATTTGACCTTTGACCACATTTTCAACGTCACAGGACAAAATGGCTAATATCTCGCTTATTATCAACTTCATAGCTTAGGAATCAATTGTGAACATATAGGAAATGAGATATGCTGAATATTCTCATGACCTTGAATTTGACCTTTGACTTAATTTTCAAGGTCATAGGACAAAATGGCTAATATCTCGCTTGTTATCGACTTTACAGCTTAGGAATCAGTTATGAACATATAGGAAATGATATATGCAGATTATTGTCATGACCTTGAAGTTGACCTTTGACCTCATTTTCAAGGTCACAGGACAAAATGGCTAATATCTCACTTATTATCGACTCTACAGCTTAGGAATCAATTGTGGACATATAGGAAATGATATATGCTGAATATTCTGATGACCTTGAATTTGACCTTTGACCGCATTTTCAAGGTCATAGGACAAAATGGCTAATATCTCGCTTGTTATCGACTTCACAGCTTAGGAATCAGTTATGAACATATAGGGAATGATATATGCAGATTATTGTCATGACCTTGAATTTGACCTTTGACCTCATTTTCAAGGTCACAGGACAAAATGTCTAATATCTCACTTATTATCGATTTTACAGCTTAGGAATCAATTGTGGACATGTAGGAAATGATATATGCTGAATATTCTCGGACCTTGAATTTGACCTCTGACCTCATTTTCAAGGTCCAAGGACAAACTGGCTCATATCTTGCTCCTCTATTGACTGTATGGCTTGGGAATCAATTGTGGACATGATATAGAAAATGATATACACTGAATATTTTGATGACCTTGAATTTGACCTTTGCCCCTTCATTTTCAAGGCCACAGCACAAAATTGCTAATATCTCGCTGATTATTGAATTTACAGCTTAGCAATCAACTGTGGACATGATATATGCTTAATGTTATGTGCCAGGGCCCATTCGGGGTTCGCCCAATTTGGTAGTCAGCATTCCTACTAGCTCGGCTAGTGGGATATCCCTTCAGCTCACTTGGTAGAGTGTTGGACTACTGTTCGTCGGGTCCTGGGTTCAAATCCCCTATCGGGCAAGTGGATTTTCCGAACCCTGCAACAGTTATATATGCTGAATATTCTCTTGACCTTGAATTCAACCAGTGACCTGGCTAACACCTAAAATATTAAACATTGTCCGGTAACCTATCTTCGGCCCTTGGCCTAATTTTTTTTTTGCCTTGGTGTATCTTCGCCAAATTATCACTGCTTTTCAGAAATGTTGTGTGGAAGAAGCCTATTGTTTTTGAGCCGGCTCCGGGGTCCGTGAGGATGAAATCAATGTTTCTGGTTTCCGCACGATAACTCAAAAAGTATTATGGCACTGACTGTGGAACTTTGCATGGAGGTTCATACAATGTATATCACCAGGGAAGAATCCTATTGATTTTGAGGCCGATTCGTCAAACGACCTTTGACCTAGGGCTCGAAATGATTTTAGCTGAGTCATCCTTGAGGCTCTCATGCATATCTCTGAAACGGTGCATCGTAGAGCGAAACGGACGTTATTTTCGAACTCTTCATCCTAGACAAACATGTCTAAGGGGTATTATGGATGACCTTTGACCTTGACCTTAAATTTTTTCGCTGAGTCGGCATTTTTCGTTTTCGTCGATATCTTGGAAACGGTGCGTCGTAGAGCGAATCGGATGTTATTTTCGGACTCGTCGCCCTAGACAAACATCTCTTAAGTTTATTATGGATGACCTTTGACCTTGATCTCAAATTTTTTCGCTGAGTCGGCATTTTCCGTTCTCGTCGATATCTCCGAAAAGGTGCGTCGTAGAGCGTAACGGAAGTTTTTTTCGGACTGGTCGCCCTAGACAGACATGTCTAAAGGGTATTAGGGATGACCTTTGACCTTGACCTTAAATTTTTTTGCTGAGTCGTCATTTTTTGTTTTCGTTGATATCTCGGAAACGGTGCGTCATGGAGCAAAACGGACGTTATTTTCGGACTCGTCGCCGTAGATAAACATATCTTAATGGTATCATGGATGACCTTTCACCTTGACCTTAATTTTTTTCGCCGAGTCTGCATTTTTTGTTTTCATCGATATCTCCGAAACGGTGCATCATAGAGTGAAACGGACGTTATTTTCGGACTCGTGGCCCTAGGCAATCATATGTAAGGGGTACTAGGGATGAACTTTGACCTCGACCTTAAATTTTTTCGCGAAGTCGGCATTTTTCGTTTTCATCGATGTCTCAGAAATGGTGCATCGAAGAGCGTAACAGGCATTAATTTTGGACTTGTGGCCCTAGACAAACATATCTGAGGAGTACTAGAGATAAACTTTGACCTTGACCTGAAATTTTTTTGCCGAGTCGGCATTTTTCATTTTCGTCGATATCTCAGAAACTGTGCATCGTAGAGCGAAACGGAAATTATTTTCGGACTCATGGTCCTAGACAAGCATATCTGAGGGGTATTAGGGATGAACTTTGACTTGACCTGAAAATGTTTCACCGAGTAGGCATTTTTCATTTTCATCAATAGCTTCACCCTGAAATGCCTCCAAGGTTTTAGGCCTTGACGTCTAGTTTTTTTACTTGATTGCAGGCATATTTCTCGCTGTTTTTGCTGATTTTTGCAGTCATGTTTACTAGTGTAAACATTATTTGTTCTAACTTTCAATAATGGTTGCATAACTGACTTCAAATATGTTTTTCCCAATTCAGGAGATTATGGCACAGAATAAAATGAATGTATTTCACTGGCATATCGTGGACGATCAGTCATTTCCCTTCGAGAGCAAAGTTTTCCCAGATCTCACTAAAAAGGTGCGTGTTTCTGTAAATCTTGCATGTAGAAATAATATACACAAACACAGTCTTGATGGGAGTGAATAACCTCATTCATACTGGATTATGACAATACATCAATCAACTGTTATGGGGGAAAATATTACTGAAAAAAAAACTGTAATGTAGTCACGCGAGGTTGGCCTGTGATCCGGTTGACAAACAGACAGACACCTTTTGAGTTTCTTGGTGATGAGTTATTCCACAACAAGCCATGAATACATGTAGTCGAGTGTCTCGGGAACTAGACGAGTTACAGCTGCCATGACATAAGAATTACCATTGAGCTTGAGAGAAGTGGTCACTTACTTCAAACACATTGGAAAATCAGCAAACCCATGAAATGACCAAATTTCCTCCTTTTTTCAGATGTAAATCCCAGGGGGAAATACCGTCACGAAATTATTTCCAGAACTCAGTCTAGCCACAAACAGTTCACATTCACAGACAGTACAAAAAAATAGTTTTATTTGACATGATAAATGTAGATTGTGATGTGTATTAAACTATTTAAACATTTTCACTGTTGAATCTTTTCAGGTAAATTATTAACCCTTTAGCTACCATAGGTAGTAGTTTTCAGGATCCTCCCCGGGTTTTAACTTAGGACACCCCTATTCCCATTTGTTAATGGATTTGAATGGTCTGATCACATTAATTGTCCGGGCCCTGGGCCCGGATATACTAAAAACGCACTAATTTCAACTGGTTCCGTTTTGGAGGTCTCCCGCAGTGACGGACAGGGAGTGATTCCACGGTGGACATACGTTGTGCGCTATTGTGCGGGCTTCGCCCGTTCACTATGCTGTGAACTGTAGTTCACAATGTCTCATGTCAGATGTCAGGAATGTTTGTGTGGTACAGCGGGGGTCGAAAATAATGTCACTCTGTTTGCCCAGGCAGTGATTTTTTGCACACGTTGATATAACGCTGATGTAATGTAATCGGGGATGGAATCATATTAGATTCGCACTTAGAATAGGATATAGGCATATGCATAAAAAAACCTGGAGTGAAGACTCGAGCACTGGGGAATAATAGGCGAGATAATAATTTAATTCATAAATAAAAAAATAAAAAGAACATTTCCTCCGGACATATTCTTAACACTTTCCATTCCTACTATTCTGTAGCTTGTTTAACTAGAATAGTTGCTTTCGAAGCACCATATGGCGTTTATGGCAGTTAAAGGGTTAATACTAGTACACGCAGCTGTGATCAATCACGCTCAACTTCACTTGGGCCAAATTACCAAACTGTTGGTGATTTGTGCATCAGCCCAGTTGAGTTCTGAAGGGGATTCTTTTCGTATTTGTTTGTCACCAGAATCATACCATAATATCACTTGACTCACAGGTCCTTTTATTGTTGGAATCAAACTGAGTGAAATATTGCGATGTTGTGTCATGTTGCACTATTATCATGATTATTATGTGCTGACATGTACAATTTGCTTTGTTGGTAGGGAGCCTATGACCCCGAGACACACATTTACACACATGAAGACATTGCTGAGATTATAGAAGAGGCTCGTCTCCGAGGCATTCGAGTTATTCCTGAGTTTGACACCCCAGGTGTGATTCACTGGCTGGTAACCATGGTAACAATATCATCTCTAGTCAGCGATACTCGCACAAATTTGCAGTAAATTCCCGTCTGAGCACGCTAAGCCATGAGTGGTTTTGTGTAACCGTGGTAACAGCAATAGATGATTGCTCATCTGCCTGATCTTGTTGTTTTTGACCAGCTTCTGACCATCAGGCTCAAGTGTCGACTGTCTGGTAGTGTCAGGTTCCTAAATGTTATAACATTGTAGCTTTTGCTGAAATCTTGTGTACATCGGTCCTTTATGGTAAGATTCCTAGGCTAGCTGTAAACAATGGTAAAGGCACCAACGAGACTCTTCTGTAAACAAACCCCTCTCCTCAGCTTGTTGTGATGATTTCTGGTAATATGAAGAAGGTTCCTTAGCCTACAGAACCCTCACCCTGTATAGTTGAATTAATTTTGGTGATTATACAGCGGTGATGTTCATCAATGTTAGCTGGTGATATTTGGTAGTGAGACTCATAATTGTATTGTTATGTTGGCTGTTGTTGTGTCAGGCCACACGTTCTCCTGGGGTTACGGACAGGACTACCTCCTGACGCCGTGCTATGACTACAACAAGAGACCTGATGGTTTCTACGGTCCGATCAACCCCATCCTCAAGGCAACGTATCGCTTCCTCCAGGGCCTCTTTGGTGAAGTTCTTCAAGTCTTCACAGATAAATATGTCCATCTTGGCGGGGATGAAGTACCTTTTGATTGCTGGTATGTGCAGCTTGAATTTACATATACATGTAGTATTTCCATAAATGTGGTTGCTTACCGATCAACTCTCAGCTTTAGTCTGTTCCACTTTCCATATCAGTTGGTAATGTTATCCTGGAAATGTTGTTATAATTGTGTTGTAATGACTGTTCATCTACTGTGTACACATGGTGGAGTATATACACATTAGTTAGTTAGTACTGTGGAGTATAATCAGGAACTGACTGAAATAGTGTACATTCATATGTTTTTCCTCAAAACTACTCAATATCTAGTTGTATGCTTTGCCTATTGTTGCATTTTGCAGGTATTCTAATCCATTCTTGACCAACTTTGTTCGACGGAATAATTTGACAGACACACGAGATTTGTTGAATCTGTATGAAAGAAAGTAAGTTATCGTGAAATTCATAATTTTCTTGTAATTTTCTATAAACAATGTACACAGGCAAAAAATAAGCTGCTCACTTAAAGCCGACATCAGGTTGTTTTCACTGATCACCTTGAGATTAGTGAACCATGATCAGTGAGGTCCAACATTGATATGACACACTCTTTTCTGTTCTGTTCCAGATTGCTAGATATAATAAGTAACTTGGGCCAGAATCGAGAACAGGGAAGTGGATATATTGTGTGGCAGGAAGTTTTCGACAATGGTGTCAAGGTATTCCAAACTATTTACAAGTCTTTTGATCTGGTAACTCTCCTCGAGAGTGAAGTTCAGACTACCTATAGATTTGTGTTTTAAGTGCCACATTCTGTGTCGAAGGAATTCATTGAGCTATCTTCCTAGACGGCTCATACTGCATCATATCAGATGTAATGCACAAATATTCAGTAATATCATGACACTTGGATTTGGTTTTCACAACCTTACATCAAATTCGCTGATTGGTGACACCAGGCCAATAGTCGTACAACAAGCAGCTTGTGGGTTTGCTTACTGCCTCTCACTGCTTGCCGTCTTATGTGAGATATATATGTGTGGATGTATGATAAGTGGCAGGGATATACTTCTATCAAGTCACAACAGAAAAGCCATGAGGACCAGTACCCCTGGGACTCTTGTATGTTTGTGAATAATTCCTATGTGTACAATGGTGTATGAGGCTAAAGGACACTCCTCATGTAGACCTCCAGTTGACTGCAGACCGGCTAGTCATTATCATGTTGGGAGTTGACTCTGTTGTTTACTTCCCTCACAGCTGAAGCCTGACACGATTGTTCAGGTGTGGAGCGGAGACGCGTTTGACATCGGGAGAGTGACGGGCGCGGGGATGCGAGCACTGTTCTCAACCTGCTGGTACCTCGACTACACAAACTACGGCCAGGACTGGGACAAGTACTACATCTGTGACCAGATAGGTCAGTCGCAAGAATGGTCCAAGGATATATCAAGACAACGTTGAATAGGTCTTGAATATTTTCTATTCAAAATTGTTTGTAATTCTGACTCAGCATTTTGAGAAGATATCCATGATGCACGTAACACTCTCACATAATAGGAATCAAACCCAGGTTCATTAGTCCATATGAATTATCAAACCCAGATCACTCCGAAACATATCCTGAGCACTTCTGCTTTTCCACACACAAATCTCCTGTATGTGTATTGTAGCCACATGTATATGTACATTTTGTAGATCTAGTCGAGTGACTGGCACTTTACTACTGCGTGTTATGTACAGGTCAGATGTTGGACGATTATCGGGTACCTAACCAGACACTGTTACTGGGCGGCGAGGCGTGTTTATGGATGGAGTATGCGGACGATGAAATCGCTATGCCAAGACTTTGGTGAGATCACAGCATGACTTTGAAATATAAATGATGTGGTATGAGAGGACTTTTGCCATTTTGAATGTAGTATGACTAAAATAATCATAGGACAGGCAACCTAAAATGTTGACAACTGGCCTTCAAGATGGCAATTGTTTTGAGCGGTGTTGTATGTCCTGGAGTATAGTGGGGTGCATCGTGATAATGCTGAGTGAAAGGCAAGAACAGCCAGAGTGACTGTGCTGTATCTCCATGATCTCTGACAGGCCGAGAGCGTCAGCGGCTGCCGAGAGGCTGTGGAGTAACCGATATCTCCTGGATGTAGATGCTGCGGCGCCACGGATAGAAGAACAACGATGTCGCATGATCAGGTGTGTATTTATATACCTACAGTTTATTGCTATTGTTGTATCCCCCGAACGAAGTTTGGCGGATACTATGGATTTGCGATCGTCGTGTCGCGTCCGCCGCAGACACTCTCTTGTGTATGCGCTCCAGGCGAGTAGGAGTTTTCAATGAATGATGATGAAATTGCACAGGCTCGATGAGAAAGACCGTCACAATAAACCTATTCTTTTTCAGAATGATCAAATGAATATTAATTAGTTAGCAGGCTAACTTATTATGACCAGTTAAATACCCACTTTGACATCTGTGATCACTCCAATTCCCTGTACTATGAATGCAAATGGCACTGGATTCTTGTTCAGAATAGAGAACTGATGTTTTTGGTAAAAACAGAACAATATTATTGAATAACTTAGTTTTACTAGTTTTACTAGTTAAGTCTATTATTGACCACAATAAAAATAATTAAGATAAGAAACATTTATTATTGGACTCAACAAGGTAAAGGTTTTGTCCAGTAGAGATTTTATGAGTGTAACCAAATAAGTTAACATAATTTTTACTAGTTAAATTTATTATTGACCATGTTGACCACAATAAAAATAATTAAGACGAGAAACATTTATTATTGAGCTCAACAAGGTAAAGGTTTTGTCCAGTAGAGACTTTTGGGTGAAACCGAATAACATTATTTTTACTAAAACATTAATCTGGCTTGAATTTCGTCATCTTGAATTGCAGTTTTGGTCAACCTATACTTTGAATTCCAACTCGAAACCTCGTTCGGTACGTATTATGAGTCAAAATAGAACTCATGGCGAAAAATTCGATCTGACTCCAATTTCGTCATCTTGAAATGCAGTTTTGGTCAACTTTCACATCGAATTTCAACCTGAAACCAAGTTTGGCACATATTATGAGCTAATATATAACTTATGGTTCTATCTGGCTCGAATTTCTTCATCTTGAATTGCAGTTTTGGTCAATTTTTCCTTTGAATTTCATTTTGGAACCAAGTTTGTCAAATACCGGGTATTCTGAGGTGAAATATTTGTCATTTTATTGAACATGTCGAAATGGAAATTCATGTGCAGTGATTTCAGTGGTGATCTCCGGTAATCTTTTTTAGCACTTGCTCTAGTTTTTAGGTTACCTGACCTATGGTCCGATAACATATTGGCGCCACGTTGCGACCGTCCGTTCACAAGTGTACGGTCTGATTTTTCTGAAATTTTGGGAAAAATACCTTAAAATAATTAAAAAAGGAGGTATTTTTTGGTTTTTTTATTTTTCTAAAAATGGTGACCGGTTTCTTAGAAAAACGCCCAATTTTAACTTTGGCAGCCATTTTCTCAAAAACTGTCTTATCAGTTTTGAGATTTTTGTTTAAAAATATTCCTCTTATGTTCTTTTTGGATCATTTCTAGACAAAAACTTAGAAAAGTTTCGGCACTTTTTTCCTTCATAATGGGAGCTGCCAGGACTGTACTCATAGAACGCTTGAAGATAGAGCTTAGAAATTTGCACTTTCAAATGGGTAGTCATATATGGCGACTTGTGTGGTGACCTTGAATTTGACCTTGGATGACCTTGAAAGGTCAAAACAGCCAAACAAACTCAAACATCTTACCCTCTAAGAGAAGATGAAAGTCATACAATTTGCAAGTCAAGTGTTGTGTGTGTTTGTAAATTTGCGGCATGTCATACATGTATTGGGAAATAAAATGCAAGAAATAATTGCATGACTCGTTGTTGGATTCACAGTTCGGAAATTCCCATAAGCCGCTATGATGGCGGTTTTAGAAGTTGTCAAATCTTCCGACCACAAAACCAAATAAAATAAACAACAAAAAACTTTATTCATGAAGAAAAAGAAAACACATGTGTATGGTCATGTCTTTAATCAATGTTAATCACCCTCATGATTGGAATTAACCATGTTAACCGTGTGAGAGACAACTGAGCTGTGTGAGGTGTAATAACGATCGATCGTTCATGTCTGATGATCAGTCATTGACAACAAAATGTCACCCTCTCATGAATTCGAGGACCCATGGGTCGAAACATCCCCTCCCTGACGACTCCCTCGTGGATACGACTTTGACAGCCTGGCAGAAGGGTCGATCTTATCTGAGGGGGACCACTGTATAAGCTTATAAGAAGTCAGGTATATGTATATATAGCACATCCTTGAACTTGAACCTAAACGAAGTTTTGCCCGACTTGACATGTGTAAATTGGCCTCTACAGACAAAAAACTTGTTGATAGAGCTTATATGTTTGTATTATTAACATAACATTAAAGTCATATGCAGCATACCTAATGGTGACATTGAAGTTCACAAAGATTACCTCAATTGGTGTAGCAGTGTTGTGTGTGCCGTGAATGAAGACGAGTTTGGCAACAAATAAGAGAGCTTTATTTACACACAAGAACTGTCGAGGGTTGGGTACTGGGTGTCTGAAACAACACGGAAAATATCCAATAACTATACGATCCAACTTGCATGGATAACTGCGACTGACCACGAAAATGGCGCGCGTTACGCTTTTATACTTGTTTACGTTGACAACGGTCTCGGGGGCCAGCCCTTGCCAGGCGCATGGCCACAGGCGATAGACGCGGGAAATTAGCAAGTGTTATTACACGCATGCATACCACACCACTCTTGGTATTAAGCCTCAGTCACACCATGCAGCCGCTTACATTGGTAAATCTCAAGGTTATATGCCACCTGAAATGCTTAAAACCAAAATTGTCCGGTAACTTATCTTAGCCCTTGGGCTAATTTCTCACACTTATCAGTAATATATTTCGGGCAACAGAGATGACAGGGCTACAGGGGATACACCAAAGCGGTCGTAGGCGACCGGAATCTTCTAGTTTGAGTTAACCCATTACCAGGTCACATATATCATCAAATTTCCCATTTAATACATACTTCAATATTTTACTAACATGCAGTTAGCTGGGACCAGATCACCTGACACATGTTTAACTTATCCGTGGTTACAGGCGAGGCTTGCCAGTGGGGGTGTCATCTGGCCCGGGATTCTGTGACATGTTTGCTGTATCCATGGTTACAGGCAAGGCTTGCCAGTGGGGGTGTTATCTGGCCCGGGGTTCTGTGACGTTTACTGTATCCATGGTTACAGGCGAGGCTTGCCAGTGGGGGTGTTATCTGGCCCGGGGTTCTGTGACGTTTACTGTATCCATGGTTACAGGCGAGGCTTGCCAGTGGGGGTGTTATCTGGCCCGGGGTTCTGTGACGTTTACTGTATCCATGGTTACAGGCGAGGCTTGCCAGTGGGGGTGTTATCTGGCCCGGGGTTCTGTGACGTTTACTGTATCCATGGTTACAGGCGAGGCTTGCCAGTGGGGGTGTTATCTGGCCCGGGGTTCTGTGACGTTTACTGTATCCATGGTTACAGGCGAGGCTTGCCAGTGGGGGTGTTATCTGGCCCGGGGTTCTGTGACGTTTACTGTATCCATGGTTACAGGCGAGGCTTGCCAGTGGGGGTGTTATCTAACCCGGGGTACTGTGACGTTTACTGTATCCATGGTTACAGGCGAGGCTTGAGAGTGGGGGGTGTTATCTGGCCCGGGGTACTGTGACGTTTACTGTATCCATGGTTACAGGCGAGGCTTGCCAGTGGGGGTGTTATCTGGCCCGGGGTTCTGTGACGTTTACTGTATCCATGGTTGCAGGCGAGGCTTGCCAGTGGGGGTGTTATCTGGCCCAGGGTACTGTGACGTTTACTGTATCCATGGTTACAGGCGAGGCTTGCCAGTGGGGGTGTTATCTGGCCCGGGGTACTGTGACGTTTACTGTATTCATGGTTACAGGCGAGGCTTGCCAGTGGGGGTGTTATCTGGCTCGGGGTACTGTGACGTTTACTGTATCCATGGTTACAGGCGAGGCTTGCCAGTGGGGGTGTTATCTGACCCGGGGTTATGTGACATGTTTGCTGTATCCATGGTTACAGGCGAGGCTTGCCAGTGGGGGTGTTATCTGACCCGGGGTTATGTGACATGTTTGCTGTATCCATGGTTACAGGCAAGGCTTGCCAGTGGTGGTGTTATCTGGCCCGGGGTTCTGAGACGTTTACTGTATCCATGGTTACAGGCGAGGCTTGCCAGTAGGGGTGTTATCTGGCCCAGGGTACTGTGACGTTTACTGTATCCATGGTTACAGGCGAGGCTTGCCAGTGGGGGGTGTTATCTGGCCCGGGGTACTGTGACGTTTACTGTATCCATGGTTACAGGCGAGGCTTGCCAGTGGGGGTGTTATCTGGCTCGGGGTACTGTGACGTTTACTGTATCCATGGTTACAGGCGAGGCTTGCCAGTGGGGGTGTTATCTGACCCGGGGTTATGTGACATGTTTGCTGTATCCATGGTTACAGGTGAGGCTTGCCAGTGGGGGTGTTATCTGACCCGGGGTTATATGACATGTTTACTGTATCCATGGTTACAGGCGAGGCTTGCCAGTGGGGGTGTTATCTGACCCGGGGTTATGTGACATGTTTGCTGTATCCATGGTTACAGGCGAGGCTTGCCAGTGGGGGTGTTATCTGGCCCGGGGTTATGTGACATTTACTGTATCCATGGTTACAGGCGAGGCTTGCCAGTGGTGGTGTTATCTGGCCCGGGGTTCTGTGACGTTTACTGTATCCATGGTTACATGCGAAGCTTGCCAGTGGGGGTGTTATCTGACCCGGGGTTATGTGACATGTTTGCTATATCCATGGTTACAGGCAAGGCTTGCCAGTGGGGGTGTTATCTGGCCCGGGGTTCTGCGACGTTTACTGTATCCATGGTTACAGGCGAGGCTTGCCAGTGGGGGTGTTATCTGACCCGGGGTTATGTGACATGTTTACTGTATCCATGGTTACAGGCGAGGCTTGCCAGTGGGGGTGTTATCTGACTCGGGGTTATGTGACATGTTTACTGTATCCATGGTTACAGGCGAGGCTTGCCAGTGGGGATGTTATCTGACCCGGGGTTATGTGACATGTTTGCTGTATCCATGGTTACAGGCAAGGCTTGCCAGTGGTGGTGTTATCTGGCCCGGGATACTGTGACGTTTACTGTATCCATGGTTACAGGCGAGGCTTGCCAGTGGGGGTGTTATCTGGCCCGGGGTTCTGTGACATGTTTACTGTATCCATGGTTACAGGCGAGGCTTGCCAGTGGGGGTGTTATCTGGCCCGGGGTTCTGTGACATGTTTGCTGTATCCATGGTTACAGGCGAGGCTTGCCAGTGATGGTGTTATCTGGCCCGGGGTTCTGTGACGTTTACTGTATCCATGGTTACAGGCGAGGCTTGCCAGTGGGGGTGTTATCTGGCCCGGGGTTCTGTGACATGTTTACTGTGTCCATGGTTACAGGCGAGGCTTGCTAGTGGGGGTGTTATGTGGCCCGGGGTTCTGTGACATGTTTCCTGTATCCATGGTTACAGGCGAGGCTTGCCAGTGGGGGTGTTATCTGGCCCGGGGTTCTGTGACATGTTTACTGTATCCATGGTTGCAGGCGAGGCTTGCCAGTGGGGGTGTTATCTGGCCCGGCGTTCTGTGACATGTTTACTGTATCCATGGTTACAGGCGAGGCTTGCCAGTGGGGGTGTTATCTGGCCCGCGGTTCTGTGACATGTTTGCTGTATCCATGGTTACAGGCGAGGCTTACCAGTGGGGGTTTTATTTGGCCCGGGGTTCTGTCACATGTTTACTGAATCCATGGTTACAGGCGAGGCTTGCCAGTGGGGGTGTTATCTGGCCCGCGGTTCTGTGACATGTTTGCTGTATCCATGGTTACAGGCGAGGCTTGCCAGTGGGGGTGTTATCTGGCCCGGGGTTCTGTGACATGTTTACTGTATCCATGGTTACAGGCGAGGCTTGCCAGTGGGGGTGTTATCTGGCCCGTGGTTCTGTGACATGTTTGCTGTATCCATGGTTACAGGCGAGGCTTGCTAGTGGGGGTGTTATCTGGCCCGGGGTTCTGTGACATGTTTCCTGTATCCATGGTTACAGGCGAGGCTTGCTAGTGGGGGTGTTATCTGGCCCTGGGTTCTGTGACATGTTTCCTGTATCCATGGTTACAGGCGAGGCTTGCCAGTGGGGGTGTTATTTGGCCCGGGGTTCTGTCACATGTTTACTGTATCAATGGTTACAGGCGAGGCTTGCCAGTGGGGGTGTTATCTGGCCCAGGGTACTGTCGCACGACCAAGAAGGATGGCAGTCAAGGCAAAGACTGGCGAATGTCCAGACACTTCCGAGACGATCTCTCTGAAACCAGCCACCACGCCTACAAAATTGGAAATGTCAGTATCATTTATATTCAGTGTCATAACATTCATCTCTTGAAATCTGAGCACTGGTCATTTGGAGCAAATCTGTACACTGATGCACCTCCAAGTTGAATACTCTTAACCAGGTGGTTTTCAAAGAACTTTGACATATCGAGTAATCTTGCTGACTTGTATGTGTGATGTTCACCTGCTTGTCTTTCAGGTGTACGTGGTCGACGTCAATCTGATCTACCTGATGCCGCTCTTTGTCATCTTGTGTTTATGTTGTATCATACTGTTCTTTACTCTCTTTCAAACCGAGTCCAAGAATCGTCTGTTAGCTATTTTCAACCTGACGCCGACACACTGGCGATTTAAAGCTCGTAGCTTGATTGTGACGTTTATGATCTTTGTGATAACCTGGTGCTTATGGAGTTCACCCATATGGCTCCACCTGTGGGAGAGTAAAGACCCGAGGCATACAGTCACGTGAGGTCATCAGCACAGTTGATATTGATATATTTTTCATCGCTTGAGTCCAGAGCGACTACTGCTGGGCAGTGCCTGAGGCTATACAGATATAGAGATTACGATCAAATCATTACCACTGAATGCTTGTACTTGTCTCACTGTACGACTTGATCATTGTTATTGCAGGACCTTTGGTCCTATTTAGACATGCATTTTAGCACAAAATGTTGTTATGACTGTTTCCAAATTTACAAATCAGACATGATTGAAAAAATCGTAATTGTTTTCGAGCCAGAACTAACAGTCAAACAGCTCCTGGATCACAAGGATCGCTGTAGAAAAGCGGTGGCGCTAAAACAATTTTGAACGCGCTGGGTGATCAATTTTGAACGGTTGGTGATCAATTTCAAACGGTCCGCACACTAAAGCAGGGTGAAAAGTGAGTCAATTGTGAAGTAATTTCAGATATATAGACAAAACATTTCAATTTGGGCACAAAGAAATGATCGTATGTCATTTGTAAGCAGTTGAAGCTTTCCAGGTAGACGTGGAAACGTAAGTCATCTTGTATTTCCTGATGATTCCAGTTTGTTGACAATTTGCGTAATATATACACGGTGGCTAGGCATTATGCGTTATTTAGGGAGTGCCGCATAAAATCGTGAGTACCGGTATTACGCGTTATTCGTGAGGAAATTGCACAGGAAACGACATAGGTCCCCACTTCAAATGAGATGAGTTCGTGAAAAAGTTCATTTTCTTCCTGAAATTTTGTTTCCGCGGAACATCCGAATGAGCAAACATCACGTATGCTACTATGAATTACTTGCATACAGGGTTATATTTACGAAAATGGACACAAAGTTCGTGACAACACCCGCATGTGACTCGTTTGTGAAATATCATCGGCTATCAATTGAAACCAACAAAGTGCATGGTGGTAAATCATAGAATGCTCGCAGAAATCTTTCTTTATTGTTACACCATGCAACCAGTTGTTTTAATGGAGTATTTTATGAAATGAGAAGCTTTTTATGGTTTACGCATATCAGCCTGAGGAAGAAAATCTACACACGCGTTACAGCATGAGGAACCATGTGAGCGTTGTCGGGGATGGTAGAGGTGGCAATGCATACATAGACATTTTTAAAGTATGATTTGAGGCTGCACATGTTCCAAGTACTGACGATACTTCTCATTTATCATTATCCTCCATATGTTACTCCCAATCTTCATAAATCTGAAATTGACAATACTAAGAGCTTTTCGTGTCTTTCACACAAATGCTTACCGAGTGAAAACATTATCCTTTGAACTTGAATTTATCCCATCAATTGAGCAGTAAAAACTGGAGAAAAATTCGCATTAACAAAAGAAATATCCCAACCTCAACAAAATATTTACTCATGCACATATGCGTAATGCACACACACAAATTGCGTTGCAAATGATACATTCAACCTCGATTCGTGGCGCTTGCGACCATTGTGAAACATTTTGGAGACAGACACATATGAAACCCATACTATCAATTTCATAGACCTCTCATTCTATTTACAATAATGCCGATATATAACATTTTCAACCCCAAACCCGAGGAGAGCGGCTGTCGAAGCAAAATTGACAGATATTGTGCAGCCGAAGTTCTCACTACACTGGCTTATTTATTTAATTTAAACTCTCAACAACAATCATGAATATGTGTAATGTTCCGTGTAAACCCAAATCCGACATTTCAAAATGGTAAAATGAGCAAAATTGTATGTATTTCCTGGGGTCAACCAGAATCTGCCATTTCCTCACGAATAACGCGTTATACTCATGATTTTACGCGGCACTCCCTGAATAACGCGTAACGCCTAGCCACCGTGAATTTGCATCGATCAAACAGCATAACGTGATTCGCTTTAGCTATGTCTAGGTACACGTTCAATTTAACTGACCCATCGACCGTTTGCACACACTAATAACGATTTTACATATTAATGACATGTATACTGCTTCTCGCCACTCAAAATAATTAATAAACATAAAAACTCCCGATGTGCTTCAGAAGCATTCCACAGGTCAGTAAAGTTTCACCGAGGTGGTAAGTATAAATAATTGTGACATAAACGTCAGACAAATATATTTTTCACCTACCTCAATGTGTTAAAAATAGATCGCCAACCGTTCAAAATTGATCACTAAGCCCGTTGGAAATTATTTTACTGTGCTACCGCTTGTGTACATTGGTGTTTGAAGTGCTCTGGTTTGGTTTGGTACATTTGAATAAATTTAATAATTAACACGAAACTTGATTCAGTTGATCTTGTATTAAATAATCTGACTGTTATCTTATAGTTCAATCTATGCCTCAGAAATACGGTAACTGAGAAAAAAACTCTTGTCAATCAAAGTGAAAAAATCATTTAGGACAGAGCTTATTTTGCCTGTTTGTTGTCAGAAATTTTCTGCTAGCAATTTGTATATTTTTGTGACACACGTCATTATGCCAAGTGTCCATGGACCAGTAGCCTCGGATACAAACTCCATTTAGTCACTAGTCTTTATTTTAGTCAAGTGAACATTGTTGTGTATAGCAAAACATTGGAGTAAGGGGTCC
The DNA here is from genome assembly GCA_949152475.1 of Terebella lapidaria. Taxonomy (NCBI): domain Eukaryota; kingdom Metazoa; phylum Annelida; class Polychaeta; order Terebellida; family Terebellidae; genus Terebella; species Terebella lapidaria. Next base: position 40,041,062 of record OX424564.1, read on the forward strand.
TATCACCTGAGCTTCCCCCCCCCCCCCCCCCAAAGTACTGTATGAAGATTGTTTTATGTCTTGATCCATGTGTGATCTCTGTTTGTTTGAGATGATAGGTTTTTAATGCACACTTGGGACATTGTAATACAGTCTTGTGTACCCCCTGACACAGCAAACACTTCGAACATTGTAGATTTTCAACTGCTATGCTCATAAATATTTCCATATCGTTGTTCTCAACCACCCTCTAGGCTACAGTATATTAATTATATTGGCCATTCAACTCAATGTTAAATGATCTTACTTTGACGGTCCGTAACACCTTCCTAAAAAAAAATCCCAGCCTAACCACTATGCTAGTTTTATCCCTCAACGTATTGGGCATCGCGTGGTAAGCATGAATATATTTGATGACACATGGGATTTTTCGCTATTCTGCCTTAAATGGACCCGGGGTGAAAATACCCAAAATTATGGGTACTGATGCCCATGCAAACCCCTTTGATTCCCCAGCTCCTGAGAAGAACGCCAACAAGATACTGCCTTGAAAACCGGGTCATTATTTCCCAGCAGTGTGTTCTTTCAGGTGAATATACACTCGTCCAGAAGTCTGGCCTAAAAAAAAATATGAGGCGATGTTTAACAACAGTTTCCCTTTAAATTGCCTAAGTGAGGTGAACGCTCTCTGATTGGCTGAGCGACTACCGTACTATGCCCTCTGTTATTTCTCTGTCTTGTACATGTACTTGAGCTATGGCTCTACATTCTGAAATCATGTGACTAGCTGCTGCTTATGTCTAGAACATACAGTGAATAGCGTCCATGTGACAGCAAGCAAACTAGCCAGTTTATCTGCAATGAGTAATGTGCTGAAATGAACATGTTCAGGATACCATGCTTGTACATGTAAGCACTCCAGATCTAAATTTGGAATGAATCGTTAGGAAGAGAGCCTCGTTCTGATCATATGAATATGTCCATGTATAAACTCAACTCGCTTGGATGACATGCTTGATGGAGCACCAGGGGATACACCCAAGGGTCATTTGTGACCGGACTGTCTAGTTCTGTTGGTCATTGTATAATCAAGTTCGGTGGATACTATGGATTTGCGTTCGTCGTCCGCGTCCGCAGAGATTTTCTTGTGAACGCGCTACAGACCGCAATTCTCACCCGATCACCATTATTTTTTGCAGGCACATATATAATGGTAAGATCCCGACACCAATCGATTTTGGTTGCTGTGGCAACTGAATTGGTCGTTTGGGGACACATTTTGCATTGAAAACAGCCTGTTTGAGACACATGGCTTGTGAACGCTCTACAGATGGCAGTTTTTGACGAATCTCAATAATATTCGGAAGTATAATTGTTGGGAAGGGCTGTCACACGAAACCGATCGTTTTTTAGAATGATCATATAAATAATAATATGTTAACAGCTTAACTTATTACAGAATTGTGAGATATCCATTTTGACATGTATGATCATTCCAATAGCCTGTATTATGGAAAGTAATGACACTGGTTTCTTGTTCAGAATGGAGAACTGATGTTTTCAGTGAAAACAGGACAATATTACTGAATAAGTTAACATTAGTTTCACTAGTTAAGTCTATTATTGACCACAATAAAAATAGTTAAGACAAGAAATATTTATTATTAACCTCAACAAGGTAAAGGTTTTGTCCAGTACAAATTTCATGGGTGTAACAGAATAAGTTAACATTATTTTCACTAGTTAAGTCTATTATTGACCACAATAAAAATAGTTAAGTCTATTATTGACCACAATAAAAATAGTTCAGACGAGAAATATTTATTATTAAGCTCAACAAGGTGAAAATTTGTCCAGTACAGATTTCATGGGTGTACTGACTAGTTTAGTCTATTATTGACCACAATAATAATAGTTAAGACAAGAAATATTTATTATTGGGCTCAACAAGGTGAAAGTTTGTCCAGTACAGATTTCATGGGTGTACTGACTAGTTTAGTCTATTATTGACCACAATAATAATAGTTAAGACAAGAAATATTTATTATTGGGCTCAACAAGGTGAAGATTCTGTCAAGTAGACATTTTATGTCTGTTACCAAATAAGTTAACATTTTTTTTGCTAGTTGAGTCTATTATTCACCTCAATAAAAATAGTTAAGATGAGAAACAATTATTATTGAGCTCAACAAGGTTAAGGTTTTGTCCGGTAGAAATTTCTGGGTGTAACCGAATAAGTTAACATTATTTTTACATGTTAAGTCTATTATTGACCACAATGAAAATAGTTAAGACAAGAAATATTTATTATTGGGCTCAACAAGGTAAAGGTTCTGTCCAGTAGAGATTTTTTGGCTGTGACCAAATAAGTTAACATTATTTCTTGCTGGTTAAGTCTATTATTGACCACGATTGCTTTTTATGAAAACACTGATCAACTTTGAGCTTGAATTTCAACTTAAAGCCAAGTTTGGCACATATTATAAGTTGAAATAGAACCCATGGCGAAAAGTTCGATCTGGCTCCAATTTCGTCATCTTGAAATGGAGTTTACATTTACTTTAAATTTCAATTTGAAACCATGTTTGGCACATATTATAAGTTGAAATATAACTTGTGGCGAAAAGTTCCATCTGGCTCCAATTTCGTCATCTTGAAATGTAGTTTTAGTCAACATTTACTTTAAATTTGAAACCATGTTTGGCACATATTATGAGTTGAAATATAACTTGTGGCGAAAAGTTCCATCTGGCTCCAATTTCGTCATCTTGGAATGCAGTTTTGGTCAACTTTTACTTTGAATTTCAACTTGAAAGCATGTTTGGCACATATTATGAGTCGAAATATTACTTATGGTGAAAAGTTCGATCTGGCTCCAATTTCGTCATCTTGATATGCAGTTTTGGTCAACTTTTACTTCGAATTTCAACTTGAAAGCATGTTTGGCACATACATGTATCATGAGTCGAAATATAACTTATGGTGAGAAGTTCGATCTGGCTCCAATTTCGTCATCTTGAAATGCAGTTTTAGTAAACTTTTACTTTGAATTTCAACTTGAAACCATGTTTGGCACATACATGTATCATGAGTCGAAATATAACTTATGGTGAGAAGTTCGATCTGGCTCCAATTTCGTCATCTTGAAATGCAGTTTTGGTCAACTTTTACTTTGAATTTCAATTTGGAACCAAGTTGTAAAACATTCAGAGTTGAAATATGAATAGGTGAAAAGATTGATCTATCTGTATTTTCATTATTTTATCAAACATGTCGAAATGGAAATTCATATGTAGAGATTTCAGTGGTGATTTTTAATTTGACCTTCAATAACCTCGGAAGATCAGTGCAGCAATTTTGTTGGGGAAAAAAAAACAGTTGTGACTTTCTCTGGTAATCTTTTTTAGCCTTGCTCTAGTTTTTCACACCTAATAGTGATAAATTTGGGGCAGCAGAGATGATAGGGCTACGGGGGATACACCCAAGCGGTCGTAGGCGACCGTAAGCATCTAGTTTATTACATTACAAATGTCTGTTTGACAAATGTGATATCACTTACCCGAGATACAAAATGGCATAGGTCTGCATGTGCAATATACAATACTGAGTAAGTCAGAAATATATCATGTATTACGGGGTAAGTTAGAAATATATCATATATAATCATACTGAGTGATTTATTCGATAAGAACATTAACTTTCATTGCTAAGTCTATTCCTGCCATGATGAATGTTGTGGACGCGAGAAACCATTGTTGTTACTGCTGGATGCACGCATGGGTGGGTGGAAGGATGTTATTCGATGATATATATTAATGCATAAATTGTACTTACAGATTGATCAAAGAAATACTGATGCAAATAAAGAATACAGATGAGAACTTTGACTGATGTTGTTTGTCATGTTTATCGAGGCAAGTACATGTAGGGTCATACTATACATCACCAGTCTAAACTGTAATGAACCAGACCATCGCACTACCAGTCAACATGAGAATCTAGATTCAGGGCAAAGAACCGGAAAAATACCTGTAGGCCTAAAAACCAGGCCTAGTATGGAACGATATCAATCGTTAAAGTTGACAGATGTGACTGACCGAACAGATAGCATACAAAGTCTAACACTACTTTTAAAAGGGGGTGGGGGGGGGGATTCAATGCGCCTTCCAACAGACCAAAGGACAAAGACTCTGCACTCAACCTTGTGTGTACTCCTCCAAGTTTGTAAAATATTTTGAGTTGAAATATAACTTTTGTTGCCCTTGAATCGCCGATCTCCATGTAGCGGCCATTTTGAATTTTTGACGAGTCGGCGAAAAAAAATTTGTTCGGCCCAAATCGCATTACAATCCATTTTGGGCCATTTCTAGGCAAAAAAATTTTTTTCACCCTTTGAACAAAATTTTGGACTTGGAAAATTTTCAGCACTTTATTCCTTCATAATGGGTGCTGTCCGGACTGAACTCATAGAACGCTTGAAGATAGAGCTTAGAAATTGGCACTTTTAAATGGGAAGTCATATATGGCGACTTGTGTGGTGACCTTGAATTTGACCTTGGATGACCTTGAAAGGTCAAAACAGCCATTTTGGGGTCAAAAAATGCCCAGATTTGCCTCTATAGATGAAAGGCTTGCAGATAGAGCTCGTGTTTGCATTTTGAACATATAGGAAGACATATATGGCACAACTAATGATGACCTTGAACTTGACGTCAGATGACCTTGAGTGCCAAATGTCTGACTTGGAATGTGTGAATTGACCTGAGTGGCCTAAACGATTCCACCCAGATATATCTTTGTATTATGAACATATAGAATATCGTTTTGGGCGATATCTCGGAAACGGTGTGTCAGAGAGCGAAACCGATGTTATTTTCGGACTCTTCGCCCTAGACAAACATATCGGACTCGTCGCTCTAGACAAACATGTCTGATGGCTGGTATGGATGAACTTTGATCTTGACTTGAAATTTTTTTGCTGAGTCGGCATCTTTCATTTTCATCGATATCTCGGAAACGGTGCATCATAGAGCGAAACGGACGTTATTTTCGGACTCATCGCCCTAGACGAATATGTCTGAGGGGTAGTATGGATGAAGTTTGACCTTGACCTTGAATTTTTCTGCCGAGTCTGCATTTTTCGTTTTCATCGATATCTCGGAAACGGTGTGTCAGAGAGGAAACCGACGTCATTTTCGGACTCGTCGGCCTAGACAAACATTTCTGATGGGGTAGTATGGATGAACTTTGATCTTGACTTGAAATTTTTTTGCTGAGTCGGCATTTTCTGTTTTCGTCGATATCTTGGAGACAGTGCGTCTTAGAGGGAAATGGACGTTATTTTCAGACTCATGGCCCTAGACAACGTGTCTTAAGGGTATTAAGGATGACCTGTGACCTTGACCTTAATTTTGTTTGCCTGGTCGGCATTTTTTGTTCTCGTTGATATTTCAGAAATGGTGTGTCAGAGAGCAAAACAGACGTTATTTTCGGACTCGTTGCTCTAGACAAACATGTCTGAGGGATAGTATGGATGAACTTTGATCTTGACTCGAAATTTTCTGGCTGAGTCGGCATTTTTCGTTTTCTGCGATATCTCAGAAATGGTGCGTCGTAGAGGGAAACCGACGTTATTTTCGGACTTGTCACCCTAGACAAACATTCTAGGGGTATTATAGATGAACTTCGACCTTGACCTGAAATTTTTTTGCCTAGTCGGCATTTTCTATTCTTGTTGATATTTCAGAAACGGTGCATCGTAGAGCGAAATAGACGTTATTTTCGGACTCGTCGCCCTAGGCAAACATGTCTATTATGGATACGTTATTATGGATTATGGATCAAAATTGTCACCCGACGGGGGATGGGGAAGACAGGCAGAATTGCCTATCATCATGGACCGTCGTAAAATAAATCTGATTATCATTATTAGCTTACCGGCCCTTTGGGCCGATAATCTATTGTCGTGGTATTTCGTTCGTCGTCCGTCCGGGTCTGTAACTTTTTTTTGACATGATGAATTTCCCTATAAATATGTCAGAACATACCTTGGGCCAGTGGGCCGGTCTGCGTGTGGCGGCCATTTTGATTTTTTGACGGGTCGGCGAAAAAAAATTTTTTTGTCCCAAATCAAGTCACTACTAGTATTCGTTTTGAGCCATTCCAGCAAAAAAAATAATTTTTTGGACTTTTCACCCAATTTTCCTTCACAATGGGAGCTGTGCAGAGTAAACTCATAGAACACTTGAAGATAGAGCCTAAGTATTGGCACATTCAAATGGGAAATCATATATTGCGGTTTGAGTGATGACCTTGAATTTGACCTTCAATGACCTCGGAAGGTCAAAACGACCTTTTTTGTCGAAAAATGACCAATTTTGGATTGCTGATGGCCATTTTCTCAAAAACTGTCTGATCAGTTTTGAGATTTTTGTTTTCAAACATTCCCCTCATGTAACTCCATGATGTGTATGAAATTCGTTGCCCTTGAATCGCCGGTCTGCGTGTGGTGGCCATTTTGATTTTTTCGACGGGTCGGCAAAAAAAAATTATTTTTGTGTCCAAAATCAAGTCACTATTCGTTTTGAGCCATTTCCAGCCAAAAAAACAAATTTTTTTTTTTTCCATTGAAACATTTTTTGGACTTAGAAAATGTCACCCAATTTTCCTTCATAATGGGAGCTGTGCGGAGTAAACTCATAGAAGACTTCAAAATAGAGCCTAGTATTGGCACATTCAAATGGGAAATCATATATTGGGGTTTGAGTGAAAGGTCAAAAACGATGAATTTTGTCTTTGGTGGCCATTTTGTCAAAATCTATTCAGACAGTTTTTCTCAAAATAATGTATGAGAATCTCTTATCTACCTTTGTGATGTGTAATTTGATTTCGTATTATATTCCATGCAGAAAATGTGTTTCCAGCAACATTTATGAACATGTTTTGACAATTAGAGTTCAAGATCAGTGTAACAATTTATATGTTGGAAAATCAATACTCTGCGTTTCTCATGATTGCCGGTAAGCTACAGCACCCTTGGTGCTATGTTTATTTTTTTTAAGATGATTATTATGATTGGCCTGAATATTTTTTGCTGAGTCAACATTTTACATTTTCGTTGATATCTTGGAAACGGTGTGTCGTAGAGCCCATGGTAAACATGTTATAAATATTATAATTTAGTCTTAACTCCGAAATGCCTCCAAGGCATCTTTAGGCCTTAACGTCTAGTTACCTGGGCAGTTCACCCTCCGTGTGTGGTCACGTGATCTTCTCAGTCCATTGCCGCCTAGTTCTTTTTTGTTTTTGGCGAGCTCGAGTCAACTACGTTCTACTCTTCACTCGGACTTGATGTTTTTAGGTTACCGTACCTATGGTCCGATAATCTATTGCCGTCGCGTTGCGTCCGTCATTCGTTGTTCGTCCACATTTTTATCTTTAAAGTTTACAGGCAGATTTACCTGATATTTTGCACAAAGCTGCCTAAAAATATTTCAATAGGGGTTTTTTTATAGTTTTTTTTATTTTCGCATTTTTCTCAAAATGGCGGCCATTTTGGACTTTGGCGGCCATTTTCTCAAAAACTGTCTGATCAGTTTTGAGATTTTTGTTTCAAAAGATTCCCCTTATGTACCTTTTTGATGTGTATAAGATTTGTTACCCTTGAATCGCCGGTCTCCGTGTGGCGACCATTTTGAATTTTTGATTTTTTGCCCCAAATCGCATTACTATCTATTTTGGGTCATTTCTAGGCAAAAAAAACTTTTTCACCCTTTGAAAAAAAAATTGGACTTGGATGACCTTGAGTGCTAAATGTCTGGCTTGAAATCTCGAAAGTGGCCTCATGAAGTCATATGCAGCATACCTAATGAAGACATTGAAATTCACAAGATGACCTTGACTGGTAAATCTCATAATCAGTCACCTACAATGCTCAAAACCAAAATTGTCCGGTAACCTATCTTAGCCCTTGGGCTAATTAAGGCATTTCGGAAGAAATGCCTTTATGGTTTTAGCAGAATTTTTTTTTTCCTTTTTTTTCTTTTTTCTTTTTTTTCCGCCGTTTTGGTTTCCGACCGATAACTTTAGTTTGCCTTGATGTATCTTCGCCAAATTTTCAGCATTGGTCAGACATATTATGTGGAAGAACTCTATTGTTTTTCAGCCGGATTCGAGGTCCGTGAGGATGAAATCAATGTTGTTTTTTGGACTTTGTTTCCGCGCGATAACTCAAAAAGTATGTAGGCAATGGCTGCAGAACTTTGCAGGGAGGTTCATATATCAATAGGGAAGAAACCTATTGATTTTGGGATCAATCCGTCAAACGACCTTTGACCTAGAGGTCGGAAGAGTTTTCGCCCAGTCATCCTTGAGGTTTCCTGCATATCTTGGAAACGGTGCGTCGTAGAGCGAAACGGACGTTATTTTCAGACTCGTCGCCCTAGACAAACATGTGTAAGGGGTATTAAGGATGACCTTCGACTTTGACCTTGAATTTTTCTGCCGAGTCGGCATTTTTCGTTATCGTCGATATCTCGGAAACGGTGCGTCGTAGAGCGAAACTGACATTATTTTCGGACTCGTGGCACTAGACAAACATATCTAAGAGGTATTATGGATGAACTTTGACCTTGACCTAAGATTTTTTCGCCGAGTCGGCATTTTTCGTTTTCGTCGATATCTCGGAATCGGTGCGTCGTAGAGCGAAACGGACGTTATGTTCGGACTCGTCGCCCTAGACAAACATGTCTAAGGGTTATTAGGGTGACCTTCGACCTTGACCTTGAATTTTTGTGCCGAGTCGGCAATTTTCATTTTCGTCGATATCTCGGAAACAGTGCGAAACAGACATTATTTTTGGACTCGTGGCACTAGACAAACATGTCTAAGGGATATTAAGGATAAACTTTGACCTTGACCTAAAATTTTTTCACCGAGTCGGCATTTTTCATTCTCGTCGATATCTTGGAACAGTGTGTCGTAGAGCATTGTAGAGCCCATGGTAAACATGTTATAAATATTACAAATTAGTCTTAACACCGAAATGCCTCCAAGGCATCTTTAGGCCTTGACATCTAGTTTTTTCAAGTTGTTGGAGTTTTTCGTTTTCTATGATGGATAAGCAGCCTGCGAGGCAGTGTTCGAAGTGTGGATACTTTCTGGTGCCGTTTGAAGTCGATCCACACAAGTGATGTTCATCGTGCAGGCTGTTTGTCTGTTCTGTCGCACAACGATGAAAAAAATTGGACTTGGATGACCTTGAGTGCTAAATGTCTGGCTTAAAATCTCGAAAGTGGCCTCATGAAGTCATATGCAGCATACCTAATGAAGACATTGAAATTCACAAGATGACCTTGACTGGTAAATCTCATAATCAGTCACCTACAATGCTCAAAACCAAAATTGTCCGGTAACCTATCTTAGCCCTTGGGCTAATTAAGGCATTTCGGAAGAAATGCCTTTATGGTTTTAGCAGAATTGTTTTTTTCCTTTTTTTTCTTTTTTCTTTTTTTTCCGCCGTTTTGGTTTCCGACCGATAACTTTAGTTTGCCTTGATGTATCTTCGCCAAATTTTCAGCATTGGTCAGACATATTATGTGGAAGAACTCTATTGTTTTTCAGCCGGATTCGAGCCGTGAGGATGAAATCAATGTTGTTTTTTGGACTTTGTTTCCGCGCGATAACTCAAAAAGTATGTAGGCAATGGCTGCAGAACTTTGCAGGGAGGTTCATATATCAATAGGGAAGAAACCTATTGATTTTGGGATCAATCCGTCAAACGACCTTTGACCTAGAGGTCGGAAGAGTTTTCGCCCAGTCATCCTTGAGGTTTCCTGCATATCTTGGAAACGGTGCGTCGTAGAGCGAAACGGACGTTATTTTCAGACTCGTCGCCCTAGACAAACATGTGTAAGGGGTATTAAGGATGACCTTCGACTTTGACCTTGAATTTTTCTGCCGAGTCGGCATTTTTCGTTATCGTCGATATCTCGGAAACGGTGCGTCGTAGAGCGAAACTGACATTATTTTCGGACTCGTGGCACTAGACAAACATATCTAAGAGGTATTATGGATGAACTTTGACCTTGACCTAAGATTTTTTCGCCGAGTCGGCATTTTTCGTTTTCGTCGATATCTCGGAATCGGTGCGTCGTAGAGCGAAACGGACGTTATGTTCGGACTCGTCGCCCTAGACAAACATGTCTAAGGGTTATTAGGGTGACCTTCGACCTTGACCTTGAATTTTTGTGCCGAGTCGGCAATTTTCATTTTCGTCGATATCTCGGAAACAGTGCGAAACAGACATTATTTTTGGACTCGTGGCACTAGACAAACATGTCTAAGGGATATTAAGGATAAACTTTGACCTTGACCTAAAATTTTTTCACCGAGTCGGCATTTTTCATTCTCGTCGATATCTTGGAACAGTGTGTCGTAGAGCATTGTAGAGCCCATGGTAAACATGTTATAAATATTACAAATTAGTCTTAACACCGAAATGCCTCCAAGGCATCTTTAGGCCTTGACATCTAGTTTTTTCAAGTTGTTGGAGTTTTTCGTTTTCTATGATGGATAAGCAGCCTGCGAGGCAGTGTTCGAAGTGTGGATACTTTCTGGTGCCGTTTGAAGTCGATCCACACAAGTGATGTTCATCGTGCAGGCTGTTTGTCTGTTCTGTCGCACAACGATGAAAAAAATTGGACTTGGATGACCTTGAGTGCTAAATGTCTGGCTTAAAATCTCGAAAGTGGCCTCATGAAGTCATATGCAGCATACCTAATGAAGACATTGAAATTCACAAGATGACCTTGACTGGTATATCTCATAATCAGTCACCTACAATGCTCAAAACCAAAATTGTCCGGTAACCTATCATAGCCCTTGGGCTAATTAAGGCATTTCGGAAGAAATGCCTTTATGGTTTTAGCAGAATTTTTTTTTTCCTTTTTTTTCTTTTTTCTTTTTTTTCCGCCGTTTTGGTTTCCGACCGATAACTTTAGTTTGCCTTGATGTATCTTCGCCAAATTTTCAGCATTGGTCAGACATATTATGTGGAAGAACTCTATTGTTTTTCAGCCGGATTCGAGGTCCGTGAGGATGAAATCAATGTTGTTTTTTGGACTTTGTTTCCGCGTGATAACTCAAAAAGTATGTAGGCAATGGCTGCAGAACTTTGCAGGGAGGTTCATATATCAATAGGGAAGAAACCTATTGATTTTGGGATCAATCCGTCAAACGACCTTTGACCTAGAGGTCGGAAGAGTTTTCGCCCAGTCATCCTTGAGGTTTCCTGCATATCTTGGAAACGGTGCGTCGTAGAGCGAAACGGACGTTATTTTCAGACTCGTCGCCCTAGACAAACATGTCTAAGGGGTATTAAGGATGACCTTCGACTTTGACCTTGAATTTTTCTGCCGAGTCGGCATTTTTCGTTATCGTCGATATCTCGAAAACGGTGCGTCGTAGAGCGAAACTGACATTATTTTCGGACTCGTGGCACTAGACAAACATATCTAAGAGGTATTATGGATGAACTTTGACCTTGACCTAAGATTTTTTCGCCGAGTCGGCATTTTTCGTTTTCGTCGATATCTCGGAATCGGTGCGTCGTAGAGCGAAACGGACGTTATGTTCGGACTCGTCGCCCTAGACAAACATGTCTAAGGGTTATTAGGGTGACCTTCGACCTTGACCTTGAATTTTTGTGCCGAGTCGGCAATTTTCATTTTCGTCGATATCTCGGAAACGGTGCGAAACAGACATTATTTTTGGACTCGTGGCACTAGACAAACATGTCTAAGGGATATTAAGGATAAACTTTGACCTTGACCTAAAATTTTTTCACCGAGTCGGCATTTTTCATTCTCGTCGATATCTTGGAACAGTGTGTCGTAGAGCATTGTAGAGCCCATGGTAAACATGTTATAAATATTACAAATTAGTCTTAACACCGAAATGCCTCCAAGGCATCTTTAGGCCTTGACATCTAGTTTTTTCAAGTTGTTGGAGTTTTTCGTTTTCTATGATGGATAAGCAGCCTGCGAGGCAGTGTTCGAAGTGTGGATACTTTCTGGTGCTGTTTGAAGTCGATCCACACAAGTGATGTTCATCGTGCAGGCTGTTTGTCTGTTCTGTCGCACAACGATGTCTGTTTTTTGAAGATTGGGACGACGGGAAGTTCGAGGAGATCGAGCGTCGTAAGGCGGACAGGGAGAAGAAGATGGCCTAATCGTCTGACAGGCGTTCTGTGGAAGCCAGGATGGATTCGCTTGAGCTACAAGTCGGAAATCTTTAGTCCTTGATCTCTAACCTCAACGCTCTTGTCGCTGCGCTGGTGGGTTAGAACTCGACTACTCCTTCTACGCCCACACTTCACGAGAGGCCGGATTCGCTGATTTCCAAGGACGTTTTTTTCTGGGGGGGGGGGGGGGAACGGACCTGCTTCCAGCCCTGCCAAGTCTACTTCGTCTTAGGGTCTTATGCCATTGAATCCGATTTTTCTGGAGTCGCCTTCCGGGTTTGTCTTATCGGGCCAGGGTAGCCAGTCTGTTGAGATCAGGGGCCCCGTGAGTCATGCCAAGACCGAAACGCCTGACTTTGCGACGGTTCTCCTACCTGACAGGGCTGTGGATGTCGTCATGGTTGATCGACCGTCTAACGACTCTACTCGAGAGGCCATAGATCAGCACCAGCACTGTTCGTCCGCCAGCGGTTCTGACCAGGCCGAGTTTCGGCTAGTCCGGCCAGGTCTATGGACACTGTCACCTCCAAGACTGCTTCTGAGTCAGAAGATGAGACCTTCACGCAGGTTAGGCGCTGGGTTCAGGAAACCTTCCCGGATCTCTTAGAGAAGCCTCAAGCTAAGGAGTCCCACTTCTCTCTCGGGGACAAGGTCCTCGCCTCTCGGGATGCTCTGGAGCCTGATGTCCGTTTCCCATGGGCTGACAGCATCGCCTACGTTCGCTCCCTGGTGGAAGAGAACATTTTCTCCGCATGGCGGTACATCTCTCAAGAACTGACAAGTTCTTTCCAGGGGTTGCTCAAGCATTACCAGACTTCTGAGTCGTCGTCCACCCTGGAGGCAGTGGTGGTGAACTCATCGCCCCTGGGCTCAAGGCCTCGGGCGTGTCGGTGACACTCTCGGACTCCAACCTCTGCAGTTTGGAGTCGTATCCCCGTCGTGTTCAACTGGTAGCCACTCGTTGGACTGGTTATCCGGACTGCTCAGTCACCAGGTGGATCATCTTGATCCCGGTTCTGCCGGTTCGGATGTGGAAGCCAAGAGGCCACAGTGCGGTGCCTGTTGCAGACTTGGTACGCATGAAGAGGACTCTATCTTCATCGAATAAGTGCGTCGCCCAAATTGCCAAGGAGTCTCAAGTGGAGTGGGCCAACGTGGTTCTGCACAGGCGCCTTTCTCAAGAGAATGTCATCCGAACTCTCAGATGCTTTTCAGCTGAAGTTGCTCTCTAAGTTCTCTATCGCCAAGCTGGTAGAACGACAGGACAAGAAACCTTCACAGTCCTCCTCACAGTTAGATCCCAAGCTGAACAAGGCCTCGGACTCTAATTGCCAGTCTTCTCAGGGTTACCAGAAGGCCAAGTATGACAAGGCCAAGAAGTCTTCAGGTTCCTCTCGTGGTGGTCATGATGGGAGCGGTTCATCTTCCGGCTCCAAGGCCACGCCGCGCTCCTGATCAGTTCCAGACGCCCCCACGGTCCCAGCTTACCAGTGTATCCCCCGTGGGAGCACGTCTTCAGGCCTTCTGGCCTCATTGGGATACAGATTTTCGGGACTCCCTAGTGATCGCGATCCTCAAACACTGGTACAGTATTCCGTTTGATCAGACGCCTCCCCTGTCCCCAGTTCCTGTAACGTTCGCGTCCTATGCTCCAGGGTCAGAGAAGTTTCTGGTTTTCGTCAAGTTGATTTCTGAGATGCTCATCAAGCAGGCGACGGGGGTCGTGGCCCAGGTTTCACCAGGGTTTTACAGCTGTCTCTTCATCGTTCTGTAGCTGGAGTCCCATTATAGATCTCAGCCCTCTCAACAAGTTTATTCACATGGAGCGCTTCTCGATGGAGTGTCCTCACTCTGTCCTGTTGTCGCTATGCGAAGGGGATTGGATGACGTCAATAGATGGTTTTCCAGTTCAGAGCACTGTGTTTCGTTCTCTCGACAGCTTTTTTCCTGTTCACCAGGGTCTTTCAGCCAGTTTCCGCGTGGGCTCACCTCAGGGAAATCCGGTTAAATATGTATCTGGACAATGGCTGATCATGGCATCCGAACATTCTAGGGGTATTATGGATGAACTTTGACCTTGACCAGAAATTTTTTTGCCTAGTCGGCATTTTTTATTCTCGTTGATATTTCAGAAACGGTGCATCGTAGAGCGAAATAGACGTTATTTTCAGACTCGTCGCCCTAGACAAACATGTCTATTATGGATACGCTATTATGGATTATGGATCAAAATCGTCACCCGACGGGGGATGGGGAAGACAGGCAGAATTGCCTATCATCATGGACCGTCGTAAAATAAATCTGATTATCATTATTAGCTTACCGGCCCTTTGGGCCGATAATCTATTGTCGTGGTATTTCGTCCGGCGTCCGTCGTCCGTCTGGGTCTGTAACTTTTTTTTGACATGATGAATTTCCCTATAAATATGTCAGAACATACCTTGGGCCAGTGGGCCGGTCTGCGTGTGGCGGCCATTTTGATTTTTTGACGGGTCGGCGAAAAAAAATTTTTTTTTGTCCCAAATCAAGTCACTATTCGTTTTGAGCCATTTCCAGCAAAAAATTTTTTTTGGACTTTTCACCCAATTTTCCTTCATAATGGGAGCTGTGCAGAGTAAACTCATAGAACACTTGAAGATAGAGCCTAAGTATTGGCACATTCAAATGGGAAATCATATATTGCGGTTTGAGTGATGACCTTGAATTTGACCTTCAATGACCTTGGAAGGTCAAAACGACCTTTTTTGTCGAAAAATGACCAATTTTGGATTGCTGATGGCCATTTTCTCAAAACTGTCTGATCAGTTTTGAGATTTTTGTTTTCAAACATTTCCCTCATGTAACTCTATGATGTGTATGAGATACGTTGCCCTTGAATCGCCGGTCTGCGTGTGGCGGCCATTTTGATTTTTTCGACGGGTCGTCAAAAACAAATTTTTTTTTGTCCAAAATCAAGTCACTATTCGTTTTGAGCCATTTCCAGCAAAAAAAATTTTTTTTTGGCCATTGAAAAATTTTTTGGACTTGGAAAATTTCACCCAATTTTCCTTCATAATGGGAGCTGTACGGAGTAAACTCATAGAAGACTTCAAAATAGAGCCTAAGTATTGGCACATTCAAATGGGAAATCATATATTGCGGTTTGAGTGAAAGGTCAAAAACGATGAATTTTGTCTTTGGTGGCCATTTTGTCAAAATCTATTCAGACAGTTTTTCTCAAAATAATGTATGAGAATCTCTTATCTACCTTTGTGATGTGTAATTTGATTTCGTATTATATTCCATGCAGAAAATGTGTTTCCAGCAACATTTATGAACATGTTTTGACAATTAGAGTTCAAGATCAGTGTAACAATTTATATGTTGGAAAATCAATACTCTGCGTTTCTCATGATTGCCGGTAAGCTACAGCACCCTTGGTGCTATGTTTATTTTTTTAAAGTTGATTATTATGATTGGCCTGAATATTTTTTGCTGAGTCAACATTTTACATTTTCGTTGATATCTTGGAAACGGTGTGTCGTAGAGCCCATGGTAAACATGTTATAAATATTATAATTTAGTCTTAACTCCGAAATGCCTCCAAGGCATCTTTAGGCCTTAACGTCTAGTTACCTGGGCAGTTCACCCTCCGTGTGTGGTCACGTGATCTTCTCAGTCCATTGCCGCCTAGTTCTTTTTTGTTTTTGGCGAGCTCGAGTCAACTACGTTCTACTCTTCACTCGGACTTGATGTTTTTAGGTTACCGTACCTATGGTCCGATAATCTATTGCCGTCGCGTTGCGTCCGTCGTCCGTCCGTCATCCGTCATTCGTTGTTCGTTCACATTTTTATCTTTAAAGTTTAAAGGCGGATTTACCTGAAATTTTGCACAAACTGCCTAAAAATATTTCAATAGGGTTTTTTTTATAGTTTTTTTAATTTTCGCATTTTTCTCAAAATGGCGGCCATTTTGGATTTTGGCGGCCATTTTCTCAAAAACTGTCTGATCAGTTTTGAGATTTTTGTTTCAAAAGATTCCCCTTATGTACCTTTTTGATGTGTATAAGATTTGTTACCCTTGAATCGCTGGTCTCCGTGTGGTGGCCATTTTGAATTTTTGACGAGTCGGCGAAAAAAACCTTTTTTTGCCCCAAATCTCATTACTATCTATTTTGGGTCATTTCTAGGCAAAAAAACTTTTTCACCCTTTGAAAAAAAATTTGGACTTAGAAAAGTTTCGGCACTTTTTTTCCGAAATTTTGGACTTGGATGACCTTGAGTGCTAAATGTCTGGCTTGAAATCTCGAAAGTGGCCTCATGAAGTCATATGCAGCATACCAAATGAAGACATTGAAATTCACAAGATGACCTTGACTGGTAAATCTCATAATCAGTCACCTACGATGCTCAAAACCAAAATTGTCCGGTAACCTATCTTAGCCCTTGGGCTAATTTTTTCAAGTTGTTGGAGTTTTTCGTTTTCTATGATGGATAAGCAGCCTGCGAGGCAGTGTTCGAAGTGTGGACACTTTCTGGTGCCGTTTGAAGTCGATCCACACAAGCGATGTTCATCGAGCAGGCCGTTTGTTTGTTCTGTCGCACAACGATGTCTGGTTTTTGAAGATTGGGACGACGGAAAGTTCGAGGAGATCGAGCGTCGTAAGGCGGACAGGGAGAAGAAGATGGCCTGATCGTCTGACAGGCGTTGTGTGGAAGCCAGGATGGATTCGCTTGAGCTACAAGTCGGAAATCTTTAGTCCTTGATCTCTAACCTCAACGCTCTTGTCGCTGCGCTGGTGGGTAAGAACTCGACTACTCCTTCTACGCCCACACTTCACGAGAGGCCGGATTCGCTGGTTTCCAAGGACGTTTTTTCGGGGGGTGGGGGGGGGGGGGGGGTAACGGACCTGCTTCCAGCCCTGCCAAGTCTCCTTCGTCTTGGGGTCTTATGCCATTGAATCCGATTTTTCTGTAGTCGCCTTCCGGGTCTGTCTTATCGGGCCCGGGTAGCCAGTCTGTTGAGATCAGGGGCCCTGTGAGTCATGCCAAGACCGAAACGCCTGACTTTGCCACGGTTCTACTACCTGACAGGCCTGTGGATGTCGTCATGGTTGATCGACCGTCTAACGACACTACTCGAGAGGCCATAGATCAGCACCAGCACTGTTCGTCCGCCAGCGGTTCTGACCAGGCGAGTTTCGGCTAGTCCGGCCAGGTCAATGGACACTGTCACCTCCAAGACTGCTTCTGAGTCAGAAGATGAGACCTTCACGCAGGTTAGGCGCTGGGTTCAGGAAACCTTCCCGGATCTCATAGAGAAGCCTCAAGCTAAGGAGTCCCACTTCTCTCTCGGGGACAAGGTCCTCGCCTCTCGGGATGCTCTGGAGCCTGATGTCCGTTTCCCATGGGCTGACAGCATCGCCTACGTTCGCTCCCTTGTGGAATAGAACATTTCTCCACATGGCGGTACATCTCTCAGAACTGGCAAGTTCTTTCCAGGGGTTGCTCAAGCATTACCAGACTTCTGAGTCGTCGTCCACCCTGGAGGCAGTGGTGGTGAACTCATCGCCCCTGGGCTCAAGGCCTCGGGCGCGTCGGCGACACTCTCGGACTCCAACCTCTGCAGTTTGGAGTCGTATCCCCGTCGTGTTCAACTGGTAGCCACTCGTTGGACTGGTTATCCGGACTGCTCAGTCACCAGGTGGATCATCTTGATCCCGGTTCTGCCGGTTCGGATGTGGAAGCCAAGAGGCCACAGTGCGGTGCCTGTTGCAGACTTGGTACGCATGAAGAGGACTCTATCTTCAGCGAATAAGTGCGTCGCCCAAATTGCCAAGGAGTCTCAAGTGGAGTGGGCCAACGTGGTTCTGCACAGGCACCTTTCTCAAGAGAATGTCATCCGAACTCTCAGATGCTTTTCAGCTGAAGTTGCTCTCTAAGTTCTCTATCGCCAAGCTGGTAGAACGACAGGACAAGAAACCGTCACAGTCCTCGTCACAGTTAGATCCCAAGCAGAACAAGGCCTCGGACTCTAATTGCCAGTCTTCTCAGGGTTACCAGAAGGCCAAGTATGACAAGGCCAAGAAGTCTTCAGGTTCCTCTCGTGGTGGTCATGATGGGAGCGGTTCATCTTCCGGCTCCAAGGCCACGCCGCGCTCCTGATCAGTTCCAGACGCCCCCACGGTCCCAGCTTACCAGTGTATCCCCCATGGGAGCACGTCTTCAGGCCTTCTGGCCTCATTGGGATACAGATTTTCGGGACTCCCTAGTGATCGCGATCCTCAAACACTGGTACAGTATTCCATTTGATCAGACGCCTCCCCTGTCCCCAGTTCCTGTAACGTTCGCGTCCTATGCTCCAGGGTCGGAGAAGTTTCTGGTTCTCGTCAAGTTGATTTCCGAGATGCTCATCAAGCAGGCAACGGGGGTCGTGGCCCAGGTTTCACCAGGGTTTTACAGCTGTCTCTTCATCGTTCTGAAGCTGTGGCTGGAGTCCCATTATAGATCTCAGCCCTCTCAACAAGTTTATTCACATGGAGCGCTTCTCGATGGAGTGTCCTCACTCTGTCCTGTTGTCGCTATGCAAAGGGGATTGGATGACGTCAATAGATGGTTTTCCAGTTCAGAGCACTGTGTTTCGTTCTCTCGACAGCTTTTTTCCTGTTCACCAGGGTCTTTCAGCCAGTTTTCGCGTGGGCTCACCACAGGGGAATCCGGTTAAACATGTATCTGGACAATGGCTGATCATGGCGTCCGACCAGCAGACTGTGGCTTCCCACACCGAGATGATAGTGCAGCTGTGTCAGAGGATGGGGCTTTTCATCAATTTCCAGAAATCAGATTTGGTTCCCGCCCATAGGGTGACTTACCTCGGACTGGACCTGGACACCAGTTCCTTCATGGTCAGGCCAACGGTGGACCGTTTGCGTCAGCTTCAAGGCGTGCTACGGTGTTTCTCTCCTGGTGTTCCAGTCTCGGCGCTGCTCTTCATTCGTCTGATAGGGCACTTGGTCTCTCTCGAGGAGATCGTCTCCGGTAGCTGACTGTGGATGAGGTCATTCCAGCGACATTTCAGGGAGTTCTGGATGGGGCCCGGGACACCGCAACCTTGGTTTCAGTTCTTCCAGTGCTCTAGGATGGGACAATATTGACAACCTGCTGCGCGGTCACCCAATTCATGAACTAGATCCAGATTTTCTTCTCTTTACGGACGCCTCTCGGTAAGGCTGGGGAGCCCATCTGGACGAGCTTCAGGCCTCGGGGTTGTGCTCCGAGACCGATCTTCTTCACCATATCAACTGGCTAGAGTTGAAGGCGGTTTGGCTCGGTTTGCGTCATTTCCAGCAAACGGTAGCAGGCACAACAGTCCTCGCGATGTCAGACAACACCACCTTGGTTGGGTACATCAAGAACAAGGGGGGATGCGTTCAAGGGAGCTAGGCCATGTGATGTAGAACATACTGAGTTGGGCAGAGGCGCAGGAGGTGATTCTCCTCGCCCGTCACATTCCCAGAGCGATGAACACTCTCACAGACGATCTTTCAAGGAGCCCTGTGTCCATGAACTGGTCGCTCAGCCCACAGGTCTGCAACCATTTGTGGCGTCTTTGGATGTCACCCACATCTCGATCTGTTTCCGACACTCCAGAACAATCGTCTTCCACTGTACGTGTCCCCGTTTCCGGATCCTCATGCCTTGGCAGTAGACGCCCTCGCAATCGACTGGACCGGTCTGTAGGCATACGCCTTCCCCCTGTTCTCCCTTCTACCGGTGGTCTTAAAGAAGATTTGGTCGACACAGTGCCAATGCATCCTGGTCGCCCCGAACTGGCCACCCAAGCCATGGGTCCCTGAGCTGCTCGATCTACTGGTGGACGACCCAAGGCAGCTTCCTTGGATTCAAAGTCTGCTTCGTCAGGGGCGCCTGTTCCAAGAGCATCTGGAGGTCCTACACCTTCATGCGTGGAGGCTCTCAGGCGATCCTTCAGAGCGTCAGGTTTTTCGAGGAAGGTCTCCTGTCGTATGTCACGAACAGTCAGATTCACTTCTGAACGCCTCTACTAGTCTAAGTGGTCTGTCTTCTCATCTTGGTGTTCTGGACGGAAGATTGATCCGTGCCATCCCACTCTCCCTCAGGTAGCTTAATTCTTCCTCTGGCTGCGGGACAAGCGGAAGACGGCTCTCTCGACGGTGAAAGGCTATTTTTGGCAGCCATAGCCAACGTTCTCTTAGGGCATGGGCTGGACATCTCCTCGTTTCTGGAAGTCTCAGCTCTTTTTAAGTCATTTGCCCAGGACATTCCAGTCAATATCAAGACACCCAAGTGGGATCTCTCTCTGGTCCTCTCCAGCTTCAACGAAGCCCCGTATGAGCCGTTGGAGGAGGCAGATGTACATTCTTTAACTCATAAGATGGTTAAGGACCTTTCTGCGGAAGCTCTTCACCCTGAGGACGGGTCATATGTCACTCTGCAGTATACCCTCGGCTTCCTTGCCAAGACTGAGGCCCCCTGTTCCCTGGAGACAGGGACCCAAACGTCCTCCGTCCCTTCCCTAGCTAATCTGGCGTCTGAACGGGCTGATCTCAACCTTTGCCCGGTTCGCGCTTTGCGACTCTACCTGAAGACTAAGTTGACTAGACCTGTGGACTCGCGTCTGTTCCTACCACTCTCCACTGCCAGAGGTCGGGTGTCAAAGAATACTATAGCCATGTGGATCAAGGCCATTTTCTCTCCTGTGTACCTTCACGATTGCAGTGATCTCCTTCAACTTCATGGTCATACAGCTCCCGAAGTTCGGCTATTGCTAGTCCCTGGACGTTTTCTCACAATATGTCTCTTCCAGATGTGATGAAGGCAGCTACGTGGAAGAATCACTCTACCTTTTCTTCCTTCTACTTACGAGACGTCTCTCTCCTCGTGGATGATCTCTACCGCCGCGGACCGATCGTCTCAGCTCAAGCTGTTGTTCAGTCTACTGCATCGTCTCTAAACAGTCCTTAAGCGCAGCTCCATCGCCCAGTCACCTGCATGCCGCCTACTCAAGGTCTCTCACAGGTATGTGATCGAAAATCTAATCTGGATTATAATACACTTGCTTTCATACATTTAACCAATCAGAGCTAATATATGGTTAACGCGTATAATAATTAAGTGATGTAGTTATGGTTTTGTCAGAATTCTTCATTTTTTTTTCTTCCACCGTTTTCGTTTCGGCGCCATAACTCGAGAACGCCTCAACAAATCGACTTGAAATTTTCAGCACTGTTCAGATATATCATGTCGATGTGCTGTATAGTTTTTGAGCCGGATCTGAGGTCCGTGAGGATGAAATCGAGGTCATTATTTGGACTTTGTTTCCGCGCGATAACTCAAAAACTATTCAGGCAATGGCTGCAGAACTTTGCATGGAGGTTCATATACCACCAGGGAAGAATCCTATTGATTTTGGGATCAATCCGTGAAACCTTTCACCTAGAGGTCGGAAGAGTTTTTGCCCAATCATCCTTGAAGTTTCCTGCATATCTCAGAAACGGTGCGTCGTAGAGCGAAACGGACGTTATTTTGGGACTCGTCATTCTAGACAAACATGTCTGAGGGGTATTATGGATGAACTTTGACCTTGACCCGAAATTTTTTTGCCGAGTCGAAATTTTTCGTTTTCGCCGATACGGAAACGGTGCATCATAGAGCGAAACGGACGTTATTTTTGGACTCGTCGCCCTAGACAAACATGCCTAAGGGATATTTGGAAAGGAATGACCTTTGACCTTGACCCTAATTTTTATCGCCGAGTCAGCATTTTTCTTTTTCATAGATATCTCAGAAACGGTGCATCGTAGAGCGAAACGGACGTTATTTTCGGACTCGTGGCTCTAGACAATATGCCTAAGGGTTATTACAGATGAACTTTGACCTTGACCTGAATTTGTTTTTTGCTGAGTCGACATTTTTCATTTTCGTCGATATCTAGTATATATTATAAATTATTCTAACATGGTGACGTCACAGCGCTCTTAGCATTTCAGTCATTTCAAAAGGTGTTATATCAGTTGATATACGGCCCTAGGGCCCTAGGGCAACGGCCTACACAAACGTCATGACCGCAACAAACATTTGTAGCCATGGTAATGTTTATTTCCTTACAATCATTTACCATATTAGAATAGAAATAATGTATAGATTTGGAGTAATTGTCTGCAAAATAAACTTCTCGGGACAGGTGATATAGCCATTGACGCCGTCGGCGTCTCGGGACCATATCACCTTGCCCTCGAAGTTTATTGTGCGACAATTACTCCAAATCTATACATTATTCCTTAAATCATCACACCGAAATGCCTCCAAGGTATCTTTAGGCCTTGATGTCTAGTTATTTTAGAAAATGAGCATGTTCTTTTTCTAAGTCGGTAATTATTCTCACTGGTGGTTATGCGTGTTGATCATCTTTCTCTTTTCAGATGACGATCTTGTGCGGGCATACTTACTCTCTGAGGGAATCCACCGCTAGGTGGCCATTACCCAAAATCGGAGGTAAGTATCGCTTAGCATAACAAATCAATTAACTTTTATTTTTACACTATGCATACTTACCTCTGACGCTGGATGGTCCCACCCACCTCCCCACTGATTATTTTCTGATTCTTTTCAGATATACTTCCCTCAGTGGACAAGTTCCGGAGCAAACAAAATTGAACTAGGTGGCAATGAACCGAGACGATCACGTGACCACACACGGAGGGTGAACTGCTCAGGTAACTACCATTTACCGGCTAACTTCCTTTAGCCTTTATTCACCCATATTTCATGTGTAGTTGACGAATGAGGGTTAGCTGATTAATCTCCCCCGAAATCAGAAGTAAGTATGCATAGTATAAAAATAAAAATTAATTCTAAAGCTTTCGATTTTTTTTTGGGGGGGGGGGGCAGTTGTGGCTTAACACTTCACATTTCTTTGGTAACCTTCTTCAGCGCTTGCTCTAATTGTTCACCCTTATCGGTAATAAATTTGGGGCGACAGGGATGATGGGTCTCCGGGGGATACACCCCAGGTGCGTCTAGTTTATTGATACACCCCCAAAGCGTCTAGTTTATTGATACACCCCCAAAGCGTCTAGTTTATTGATACACCCCCAAAGCGTCTAGTTTATTGATACACCCCCAAA
The DNA here is from genome assembly GCA_949152475.1 of Terebella lapidaria. NCBI lineage: Eukaryota > Metazoa > Annelida > Polychaeta > Terebellida > Terebellidae > Terebella > Terebella lapidaria. The sequence goes on from OX424564.1 coordinate 40,064,426, forward strand.
GCGTCTAGTTTATTGGTATACATGTTTGCTCAGCAAGTTTTTTGAAGATGAGTTCAGTGTAGTTTTGAGCGATCTTATACCCTTTACTTATGGGATAAATGAATTGGAGGGTATTTTACTGTAGTAGTTGGTTACTTTGGTTGATTATACCTGTCCACACACGCCTCGTGGGCTGGTGTTCAGTGACGATAAAAGTTATACTCCTGTAACTTCATATACTTCACACGGGAGACAAACATCAATGTTCTACCTATGCGACTCATAATACGAAAATTGAATAAAAATTGGCAATGTATCCCCATTAAAAACATTAGCAAAACATCACGTATGAGGCGTGCGGCGGTCGCATGTGACTGTGCGTGGACAGCATGCTGGTCGTTAACAAGAACGTTACAAACAGTCACTGTGTCGTTCTAGCGACTCTGGTAGTGGCCCGAGCTTGCGCCGATGTGAATGACATTGTCCACACGAATATAATTCATCAAACTACTAGCATGTCGAGTAAACACACAGACGTTTCAAACACAGGTGAAATGAACCTATCCATGGCTCCTTGTGTGGCGAATTCATCTCTGCAATTACCTTTCTAAATCCAAGGCGTTTTGTCTTATGCCGATCGTGACACAGCTACTCAGAATTCAACAAGGTAGGTTTGTGGAGATAGCCCATCCATGGGCATTTCTGGACGACAGGAATCATCAGGCAATGCCGCATCTCTGGGATACACCTCTGCGGTTTTCGCGACCGGAGAGCAACTAGTTTGCATTATAAAGTTGATTTATACACAAACGATAAATACAGGCCTACTGGTATTTATGGTTTACTTTAAAAAATTCAGGAAATGAAATGAAGAGGTGTCAGGAAGAGGTCTGGAAAAGAAGGAAGATCACAAAAGCAAGAAACGCGAATGAAGTCATTTGAATGTGGATATGTTATATTCAAACTTCATTAGTCTAAACAAATTTATTTGGATAACCAACAAGCAGAAATGCTTATAAGTGGTTCTATCGAAAGAGATTCCCCTTCATTCTTAAACAGTTGCCGTTAATTTGCCGAACAAGCAGTTGTGTGCTCCTCTATTGGAGTATCGCGTTGGCTGGGTGCTGAGTTTGTTTTCTCATGGCCATTAGAAGGAAGATTCCACACAAATTAGTTCATTTTATTGCTATTTTTTGTACGAATTCCAAAACGAGTCTATATAAAAAGTGCCACCTTATCAGCACATTAAACTGTCTAGCACTGCCATTATTCATGACAAAGTTCACAGCAGTTTTGAAATCGATTTCCCAAGTAGTAAACAGTTACTATAGTAGATATACTTCCAGTTATCAAAGTTTATAGCATGGCGCAAACCCTTTATTCCCAGCACAAACCTTTCTATCAGGGCGCAAACCATTCTATCAGGGCGCAAACCATTCTATCAGGGTGCAAATCTTTCTAGTAGGGCACACACCTTTCTTTATCAAGGCACAAACAATTTTAACAGGGAACAAATCTTTTTATCCTTGCACAAACCTTTTTATCCTTGCACACACCTTTCGGACAGGGCGCAAATAATTCTAGCGGGGTACAAACCGTTTTAGCTGGGTACAAAGCTTTTCAGCCAGACACAAACCTCTAGCAGCCTCTTTCACCACTCGAAGAGATTTCGATATTCCAGTAGGCAAGAAATTACGGAAGCGTTTCGCTATCAGGGATGTAAAAAATATTATCTCGTACGTACGACTTAATAACCCGTACGTACGACGAGTTAGTAAGTCGTACTTATGAGATACTAAGTCATACGTATGAGTTATTAAGTCGTACATACGAGTTAATAAGTCGTACATACGACTTAACAAGTCGTATGTATGAGAGTTAATAAGTCGTACGTACAAGTTGATAAGTCGTATGTACGAGTTACTAAGTCAAACATACGAGTAAGTAAGTCGTACGTACGAGATACAAATTTTTACACACTTGATAGCAATACGCTTCCGTAAGAAACTAACCCAGCATTTAGATTTGCTTTAGACTTTATATTATTTCGTGACTGTAAATAACAGTAGCACTATATATTTGACTCAGATGGCGCAAATGGCGAAAGGCGTGAATCCTACATGTACTGGACATCGTTTGGTAACTTTGACCTGAGATAACCTTAAATTCTCAAAACAAATGTGATGTCTTAATCTTCAGAAGATATTTAAATTGATCATTGGGGAAAAACACTTCAAGATAGAGCTCTGGTTTGTATTATGAGCATTATTTCAAGTTAGGTATGATGTATATTTTGGTCATGTTGAACTTGTCTTCGCAATAACTAGACTAGGGGCCGGTAATTATTTATCGGGTGGGGTGTTAGATGGATTTTCCGAGAAATGAGTTTTCGAAGTTTGACCCCCGCCCCCACCGATATCGAAAAAAAATGTATAACCCCCCCCCCCCCCCCCCCCCCCTAAGATCAAAAATGAAAGTGTGACCCCCCTAATCCCATGTACATATACAAGGCCATAATACACAAACAAGTTACCTACAGTGGAGGGAAATGTTCTTGTGGCCTGCGATGTTGGGATGGAAGAGTTTATGTGATTAATAACCTTAATTTATTGGATTGAATTGCTCATTATTCTCCATATAACAAAGAAAGAAAAACATATCTATAGGTGTATATCAGAGCAGAGATATTCAATGGTTTTAATGTTGCCCAATGTTTTGGATCAAATTGACAGTTTATGCGTCTATTTTGGTGTAAAAAAATATTTTTCATCACATTTTATCACTTTTATATCGTAAATTATAAAAGTTGGCAACCTTTCGTAATTGTTCTGCCAACATCAGAAATTTAGCTCAATATTTTTGTTGCGATACTGTATGCGTATGTATTACGGTAAATCAACAAATATCGCGAAGCTCTCACAGTATTTGCGTTTATTCACAAGATTAAAATGTAAAACCTCATGGAAATAATCAGAAATAATATTTTTGAAAGTGTTGTGAACCTTTTGTTGAGATTACTATATTTAATAAATGATAGCAGGTCCGGGCCCGCTCATGCCTACCCTCCGTGGGTCTGTTTTTACCCAAATTTAGAAGACCAGCGCGACGCGCTGGCCAATGGTGACGATCAGTGACCTAGATAATAACCAAGTGACCTAGATAAAAAAGGCAATGACCACTAGTTCACTGATGACGATTATAAGGGGCCAGTATCATAATATATATGATATTCAAATGCTGTTTTAACACTTCATTCACATTTCTATTAAACAATTGTGACGTTTGTCGCAAATTGTTTATATTACAAAGTACGTGGATATTATGAATTTGTGGTCGTCGCGTGTCCACCATGTACATTGCTTCAAGTGTGAATGTCATTACAACTGATTCAATTATTATTTGTGGGCATATTATATCGGTATGGTATTGACAGCCTCTGATTGGATGTTGAGGGCAAGAATCAACCCCCCCCCTCCCCCCCCCCATCATGACATCTCCTGATTTTGGGTGTTCTTGGATGATCCTTTCTAGGATTAAATTTGGCCGAGCTATAGTTTCACTGATAATGTGACAAAATGATGGATTCCACATGTTGTATACTCCAATGAACCATCAGTCCAAGTTGAATGGATTGTTTTCACCGAATTCATTATTTCAACATACAGATTTTCCCCAATTAACTAAAATTCAAACTCCGCCCCACCCCCCCCCCCCCCCCTCCCAGTTCCATTGAAGATAAAAATTATGACCCCCCAGGTGACTTTCTTAAACACTCTAGTTTTACGGCCTATTTTTAGACTGCTTCAGTTCGGAGCGTGCGTTGCCCTGGCAACGCACTGTACTCTCCTCGCGCCCAGTAAACTATAACAATGGTTTGACCTAGTTTCTCCTCCCGCCTCTTGTGCCCGATATATATACTCGAGCATTGACTTAATCTGAGAAATTATCCCAGAGCAGACCAAGAGGCAGGACGAGAGGCTCGCCATGAGCTTTACGTCCTCGTATCTTGGGTAAAGGCCCTCACGGGCCTTGGGGACGATTTCCATAGGGGGCCCGGGTTGGGGGAGACTGTGTTGACTCGGGGGCGCCAGCCCTCGCACCAGTTCCTTCTCCACCCGGGGTGGTGTGACACAGGCTCTGGCAGACTGTCGGGCTGGCTCAGAGTTCCATCTCTGTGACAGTGCCTTCGGCGAGGCCGGCCAGCAACATGCCCATGTGTACGGGTTCCGTGGTGCCGCTCCCATGGCATCTCGGGCTCTACATATGGCTAAATTACCATAACTGTGTAATATGCATGTTGAAGATAAGGTGTTGGTGATGATGCATTGATGTGTTATGTTGTAGTGTATGACGGCCGGACTCGTTCCGGGCTGACTGTACCTGGTTGTAGTGTTCCGTAGAGTAGTGCTGGACGCCCTGTAGCGGGCGCTCGCCGAACTTTACATTGGTGCCGTGACCAGGATCAGCCGGACGGCGTTCCATCGCAGCCTAACGTCACAGTGCCTTGCTCCCTCGTCCCTGGGGACCCTCCGCTCCTCCGGGACCAGATACGCGCTGAAACATGAGCGGTAAAGACAACGGGAAGGGAAAGGGTGGTAGCGTTGCGGACCGCACCCGGTCAAGCGACGGCCGTGAGCTGCCCTCGGGCGGCTCCGGCGATAGAGAAAGGAGCGCGGAGCCCTCTGCTGACCGAACCCCGTCCACGGACACGGTCCAACCTGCGGAGTCCCCTCCTGCGGAGTCGGCACCTTTGACTCCGTCTCCGGGCGTAGAGTCGAGCCCTGCGGGGCCGCAACAGGGGTTGCCACCGGGGCCTAGCTCCGGTGATTTAGGCGCGGTTGGTGGAGCCAGGAACGGCTTTACACCGCGCCCACCTATGTCCGGACGCGGGTCGTGGCAGGTGACACTCTTTCAGAGGGCTCCTTCGAGAGCCCCCCGTCTGGATTCCGGACGGTCCGCACCAGGTGTAGTGGACCAACTCACCAACACACTGGGTGCGTTGGCTCTGCTAGGGCGCTATGACCATGCCCGGTCGCCCCATCAGGGACGACCCGACCGAAGGGACCGCTCGCCGTCTCCGCAGTCCAAGAGCCTCTCGGGGTCCTTGTCGGAGAGGGAGAGGTGGCTGATATCTACGTCGCTTGAGCAATTCAAGCAGAGTCAGTCCACCCTGAGCGCTGACCCGACGGTCTCTTACGCTCCGGGGATGATTGGGCCTATGGCTCCTCCTCAAGTCCTGTCGAGTCCGCAGACGCCAGTGGTCCCCGCAATGGGATCCGCGCCTGCTCCGCGACTTGGAGGCACCACGCTGGCTACTGCTTCGACAGTTCCCACGGCCGGAGTTAACGCCGCATGGCCGGCTTTTCCTGGCAGTCAGGGTGCGTCGGGCATGCAGTGGCAACTGGTGGCTTCGGCCCCTAGCTACGTTAGCTATGCCGCCCCGTCTGGAGCCTACCTAGTGGGTTCGACGGGAGTCCCGACCGCACCAAGTCAGGATAGCGTAACTGCGGGAATGTACCCGGCGGCAAGCGTGAGCTTTCCTGCCCCCATGCCAACGGCGTTGATGTCTGCCCCGGCGGACTCCGCTGTGGGAGCGGGTGGTGCACGGACCTTGCCGTCTTATACTGCTGACCCCGGGGCCAGTTCTGCCGGTCGGGTGCGCTCTCCGCGCGACAAGGGGCCCGACCAATCTTCCTGGCGGAAGCGGTTTAACGGGGATAACGCCGACCTGGAGGATTATTTACTCCAGATTTGGCGGACGGCAGTATATGAAGGATGGACCCAGCACGAAGCTGGGCATATCCTCTCGGGGAGCTTGGAGGGTAAGGCTCTCCGTGTGATGCAGTGTCTGCCGGTGGGACCAGTAACTTTCGGCGAGGTTGCTCGGCAACTACCCCTACTGTTCACACCAATGACCAACAGGCGGCAGTTTGAACGGGAGTTCAAAGCGCGGATCCGCCTAACGACTGAGTCCGTTACCGAGTATGCCTTCAATCTGCGCATACTCGGCCGGAGGGCTTATCCGGACATGGAAGCCAGTCGGTTTGAACCGATGCTGATCGATAAGTTCATCGATGGCCAGCCGTACCATATATCCTATGGGCTGGCCATCCATGAAAAACGATCGATGGAGGAGGCAATCAACTCCGCCCTTGCGTTAGAGGTAGCTGTCTGTTCCAGACAGATGCCTCCGGCCCCGGCTTCGGCCTCGGCTGTTCCCGCACAAGCGGTGGCCCCGTCTCCTGCCAAGGCATCACAGGTGACCCCATGGTCGGCCCAGTCCCCCGGGCACCCACCGTGGAGTCCAACCCTCCGTGGGTTGGTTCACCAGCTTCTCCGCAAGGGATGCCTGTTCAAGCGGCACCAGCTGTCACGTCGTGCTCGTCCTCGGACGAGTATGACTATGAGGAGTATGATTTCGGCGCCGCGCAGATGATTGCGTACTGCGCCAGAATTGAGTCTCCGGGCTCCGCAGAGTGTTGTGCGTTCGCCTCTGGACCAGCTCAGAACCGTCCCTGCTATTTCTGCGGAAAACAGGGACACTTTTGGCTGGAATGTCCGGAACTGCTGGAGCGTCTGCGGGCACGTGGATACCAGGGGACTCTTCCCAATTTGCGCCGGAGTATGTATCCTCGGCCTGGTCCTCCGGGACAGCAAGGCCGTCCCTTTCAGAAGGGAAACTGAAACCGGGCGTAGTGGTGACCAACACTGCGTCCGGGGACAGTTGTTCGGTGGCTGCCCCATCTGCGGACAAGCCGGACGAGCCTCAAGTAGATATAACTTCTCCGGAAGTGGTCCTTGAGGATTCGTCTACCCCCTTCGCAGCCGAGGCAGATAACGAGGACTCCGTAGCTGAGCCCAGTGTTTTGGGTGATTCCGATCATCCGGTGAGCGCACTGGTGAGGGACCCTTGCTGGTACCTGCCCCTGTCTTTGGGAGCCGGTCCGGTTCCTCGTACACTCTGGCTCGGAGGTTACCATCGTAGCTACTGGAACATTCAAGCGCGAGCCAGCGCTCCGTGACACGGTGTTGCGGGATCCCGGGCGGTAGGTGCTCCACGGAGCGGGTAACAATAGCATTCGTATCCACGGTATAATCGATCTGCCTATTACTCTTGGGGACAAGGTGTATATCACAGAGGCAATTGTCGCGGATATCGGAGCGCCTGGGATCATTGGGATGAACTTTCTCCGGATCCACCAGGTTATTGCCAACTTTTGCTCTGGCGAACTCCGGATGGGAGAGGACACTCATTTTCTCTTCCGCGCGGGTCCGAGCAAGTCGTTCCAACTTCGGGCGGCGCGCACTACGGTAGTGCCGCCTATGAGCGAGATGATCATTGAGGCGAGGCCGCGTTGTCCCCGCATGCCCCTCGATGGTTGTCCGTGTGTAGTACAGCCGGTGAGCAGTTTTGCCCAAGGAACCAGACTCGTGCTGGGTGGGGCTCTGGTCAAGTCCAACGCCCACACGATGCCCATCCTTGTGGTGAATCCTACGGATGCTCCCATTGTACTGCGGCGCAGCTGTGTGGCGGCTACCGCAACACCCGCGTCGTCGAGTCGTGTCATCCCTGACGATCCTGTCTGCTGCGCTGCGTGCACGGCGGCGGCTGCCAGAGATGATCCGTTCACCCTGCCGGACCATCTGGAATCTAGAGTTCCGAAGGACCGGCTGGATGAAGATCAGCGTCAGGCTCTCCGCAAGCTGCTCCGGCAGTATGCGGATGTGTTCATGAGTCCGGACGGTGCGGTTGGCAAGACAGACGTTGCCAAACACCGCATTGACCTCCTGGACGAGCGTCCTATCAAGCAGCATCTACGACGAAGAGGTCATAGACCGGGAGGTGCAGAAGATGCTCGAGCTAGACATCATCTCCGGCGCAGTTGATTGCGAAGCAGAGAGCTGACAGTGCTCTGGCACCGTAATCAAAGCCCTTGAGGCCGGCCAGGAACCTTTCAAGGATGAGCGAAAAATCTACAGGGAGGAGACCCAGTCTCTGATCTCCCAGTGGGAAAGACTCTCCTTGAGGGGTGGCCTCTTATACCGGCGCTATGAGCCACCGAGACCACTGCCACCCATTTGGCAGTTGGTGCTTCCGGCGGAGCTGCGGAAAGAAGTGCTCCGGGTGACCGGTCACTTGGGAATCCGGAGGACCGTCCATAGGCTACAACAGCGCTTTCGTTGGCCTGGTAGCAGTTTGGACGTGCAACGATGGTGCGCAGCCTGCCCTCGGTGTCAAGCTCGTAAAGGAGTTCCAGCTCCTGGCCGCCACCCCTTAACCACGGTTAAGGCCGGCGCGCCGTTTGATCGGATAGCCTTGGATATACTGGGACCCATCGGGTCGACCCACGTGGTTTCCGGTACATCCTGGTGATTTCCGACTATTTCACCAAATATACCGACGCGTACCCACTGCGCCGCCAGACTGCGGACGAGGTAGCTTGGTTGCTGGTGAATAGGTGGGTGGTATACCATGGTGTACCTAAGCAGGTACATTCGGATCAGAGCACGCAATTTGAAAGCAACCTGTTCCGGAGCCTAGCACAGATGCTAGGAAGTACCAAGGTGTGTACCACCCCTTACAGGCCCCAGTCGGATGGACAGGTTGAATGCTTTAACTGGTCTGTCCTTAACATGCTGGCGGCCTTTGTTAATGATCGTGTGAATGATTGGGATGACCACCTCCCGTATGTCTTAATGGCGTACCGGTCGTCGGTCCACTCTTCGACCGGAGTTACTCCGCATGCGATGTTGTACGGCCGGGAGCTCAATCTGCCACTGGATATTATGTATCCAACTGCGGCAGAGACCGGTGCAGTACCCCAGTGCGGTCCGAAGTACGTTGAGTGGGTTCGCCGCGCCCTGGCGAACGCCCATGATTTCGCGTGAGCGTGCCTGGATAAGTCTGCTATCCGACAGAAGCATGGCTATGACGCCCATGCCAAGGATAGGCCCGCTTTTGCGGAAGGAGATAAGGTGCGCTATTATTATCCACCGCTTAAGCAAGGGAACAAGTTTGCTAAGCCGTGGATAGGCCCATTTACTGTACTTAAACAGGTTACGGACGTGGATTACTGGATCTGGAGGGACTCCGACCCGGATAGGGTTCTCGTGGTTCACATAGATAACCTGAAGAAGTACGAGGGCCCGCTTGTCATGGTTCCGCTCGTACAAGATGCGGAACCAGACGATGCTCCTTTATTGGATCCGTCCGGTCAGCATCCGTGGACTCTGAACGAGCGTGTACGCCGGATGGTGGGTCTCCCTCCCGTAGTTTTTAGCGCTAGAGATGTGCGGCAACCTTATTCGCATCAGTTCGCCTGTAGTCCGGCGTAGTTAACACAGTGGCTACGCTGGCCGGATGACTTTTGTGGATTTGCCGGACACCCTTGGTCCCATCACAGCCTCTTGTATGGCCAGACTGAGGTTGGGATTTACGTCCGCTACGGGAGAAGCGCTTTCCCACGGATTTGGGGAACTGGCTCTGGACGCGGGGCTAGTGTCCAGATGTGAGGACTGATGTCCGCGGTTCGTCCGCGTGACTCGTCCGGCACTCCGGACGCTTTAAGATGACGCACTTCGGTGTGTTATCCCTCGTGAGCCACTACTATAAGATTGTTTATAGTAGGATAAGGTTTCCTGTGGCAGGAAACCGTTAACCATTTTGCGGAATGGACCGACTGGTAAGTCTGCACGTGCGGACCAGCCGCGGCAGTGGGGGACGCTCATTCTCTTCCGGATTGTACCTTACACGGTCCGGCCGGAATGACCGGATCCCCGGCCTTCTCCCAAGGGGGTCGTATTTTACATTGCGTAGCATACTTTGTGGCTTTTAATCCGGATTCTTTATCATCAGATAAGGTCAATATGCCTTCATATGGTAGTCGTCCGGTCTGGACTCTGTTCGCGGGCAGCTCAGGACATCCGCCGGCTGTTGATTTCCTCATGTTTAGGATCCTCTAGATTGGCCGCCGGCATGAAGGGTTCGTCCCCCTAACCATTGTGGTTATGGCCCATGCCGGCTCCGCGTCTAATCTATTGGTTCCGCGCTCCGGTAGTCGTTTGTTTGGGCTCTGGGTTTGACCGGACACTGCTCCGCAGCCGGGCTGTACGTTGGGGTTGCTAGTGGGCGCGTCACAAACGCCCATGGGGCGCCCAACAGTCTGTCCGGTTGCCATGGGCACGTCCAATCGCCTTGTAAGCTTACCAGCGGCTATGGGGAGTGGTTATGTTTATTTTCCATCTCATGTTATAATTCATTGAGTGGATTATATAAGCCACAAGTATGCGTGCATGCCGTGGAAACGCTATTCTTACTCATTGGGGTTGCTAGTGGGCGCGTCACAAACGCCCATGGGGCGCCCAACAGTCTGTCCGGTTGCCATGGGCACGTCCAATCGCCTTGTAAGCTTACCAGCGGCTATGGGGAGTGGTTATGTTTATTTTCCATCTCATGTTATAATTCATTGAGTGGATTATATAAGCCACAAGTATGCGTGCATGCCGTGGAAACGCTATTCTTACTCATTGGGGTTGCTAGTGGGCGCGTCACAAACGCCCATGGGGCGCCCAACAGTCTGTCCGGTTGCCATGGGCACGTCCAATCGCCTTGTAAGCTTACCAGCGGCTATGGGGAGTGGTTATGTTTATTTTCCATCTCATGTTATAATTCATTGAGTGGATTATATAAGCCACAAGTATGCGTGCATGCCGTGGAAACGCTATTCTTACTCATTTAATCGTACATTAAGATAAGTTTAGTGATATGTCTTTTTTCTGGTGCATTAGAGGGGTATAGGAGATTGTGTTGTGTGTATCAGAAGCTTGTTTTGCCGTGATCTATGGAAAAGCAGGCGAACAGTGGTGGATTTGTTTCCATTACTGGTTTGAACAGTGTAGATTTTATTTACATTGTTATAAGGTGGACATACTCGTTACATCCACAAGTAGATCGACTTCTGATACATTGTATGCAATCTCTATCCTGCTGTGGTGATTAACTTCACGTCATTGACCGCCAGTGGGGAAGCGAAGCTAATGACTGATGTTAATTACTGTATTTTAATTGCGGGATCCCCCGGGATGGCTAGTACTTTTTGCCACTCGTATACATGGAGTATAGGCCCATTGTCTACACGGCTGCACTGCCGCGCGTGTAGAATAGCTGCTAACACTTGATGCCTTTAAACTATGTAACTTGAGATTACTGGTCATTCGAGCACTCGGCACTGGTGGAGACAGATCTGCGGATCTGACTCCCAGTGTTTAGCGCTTTAGAGCGCTCGAATTTTGCCATGACAGAGGCAAGTGACGGGGAAAGTACGGGAGGGGAGGTGCCTCCGGACAGTGATCACGAGATCCAGTCCGGAGATGAGTCTCTTGAGCGCGGTAACACGTACTCGGGACGAACTGAGCCTGAGGATGACGGCCGCCAGGCCGACTCCAAAAGCTCGTGCACGGGTTCTGAGGAATCCGACTCCGGCACTAGTGCCGAGAGTGTGGTCACGGTGGACTGCATTGTAGAGAGCAATTTGGCTGCAATAAACGCCGAGAAGCTCCTCGATCTGTCTCCGCTTTCCCGTGTGGAAGCGCTGATGGACTACAGCGAGGTGGGCTCCACTAGTGTGGATATTGAGTTGCATCTGCCCGCGGAGATGCTAGCATCTCTTGGGCCGGATGAGAGTACTCGTCCGGATGGCCACGGCCGTCTGGACACCGGTTCCGGCGAGAACTCCTCGGTGTCCGCACCTTCGAAGTCTAGTCCGCGTGATCAGGGCAAACCTGCGTTTTGGGCTGAACAGGTTTTGGGCTGAACAGCCGGCCCGGAGGATACCGCAAGTAAGGATGACGGGTTTATATCGCCTGTCTCCAAACACACGCGCCTCCAAGCCAAGAAGATTGCCCAGAAGCAGTGGGAGGCCCAACAGAAACTAGAGGCCTCTAACCGCGGGCAATCCGAGTCCGATCCCGACCAGGGAAAGGACTCGTCCGTGCCTCTGCCGAAGAAGAAGAAGAGGAATCACCGGAAACACAAATCCGGTGGTCCCTCGCCTCAGTCCGGACCTAAGTCCGGAGGACCCAAGCCGCTGGCGCCTAAGCCGGACGACAAGTCAGGGTCTTCCGTCAAGTCCGGGGGTACCAAGGCGCGGAATCCTTCGGGAGGCGGTGCGGGCGGTACCTCCGCAAAGTCCGACTGGGGTACGGGAGGTCCCAGCAAGCCGGCGCCTTCCGGGGCACCAAAAGGGACCTCCTCCGGCAAATCCTCCGGACGGTCAAAGCAGTCCAGAGCGGCGGAGAGCGGATCTAGTCCAGTGGACAGAGGGCACCCCTTGCCAAAGAAGGGAGATCTCCGGTTGGAGCTCCTTCGCCGGCAAGCAGAGAAGGACGGGGCTACGGACCTGTCCGATGCCGCACTGGATGCGGGGTGGCAGGTTTACTGCGACGAACAGCAGAAAGCTGCCGCTCAGCACGCGCAGAGTGTGCCTCGACAACCCAGGTCGAGTGGTCGTTCAGGGGCATCCAAGAAGCGACGGACGTCTTCGGAGCAGCCTTCTATCCAGAGGCTGCAGGCTGGTATGGGCCCCGAACTCCCTGGTGTGTGTCAAGGGCACATGTTTCTAGCGCGGTATGGCAGGGACGCGTACACCCAACGTTCGTCGGAGGCGGGTATGGCGGCCGAGACGCCTTTCACTAGGTCTCATCCACTCACGGACGAGGAGCGTGCCGGGCTACCACCTTTGACAGAGGGCGGGGTAACTTGCCCTTTCTGTCCGCCATCCCTGGACGGGTATAAGGACCCGCATCGTGCGCTCAACCGGGATCGTAGGTATCCTTCCTACGACCATTTGAGCCAGCACTTTGCGGGGTACCATTACCTCTGGGTGAAGTTGTTCATCTGTCGACGGTGCTACTCACGTAGCCCTGAGGAGAAATACTTCCCCAGTTTAGAGGCCCTGAACACTCACCACGCGGGTGCACACCGCGGTGAGGGACTTCACACCACCGCTGATGAAGTGGGGCCTGTATTCAATTTTGGATACATTCCACCTCGGGTGGCGACGTCCATGACTACGTCAGGGACGTCGAAGAACCGAACGTTCCCCTTCGGCCCATGGCGCTTTGCACAGCGTGCATGGATGATAACTGGAAGGAGTCTGGCATCGTGTCCACAGGCTCGAGCTACACAGCTCGCCTGACGGCAACCATGGGCCAGACCCCGGCGGAGTACCAGACGGCAGTAGCAGCCGCCCGGACAGCAGCAGAGGCTGTCCGTCAACCGCCGGCAACCCCAGTAGTGGAAGATCGGGACCGGGTCACCATGATCGTGTCTGAGATGCCGCAGATCGCGGCACTGACACGCGTGGCATCCCCCAATCGTCGCGCCCCACCAAAGACTCAGGGGAAGGGCTCGTTCACAGGAACTGATCCGGTCCGGACGACGCCCCTGCAGTCTCCGGGCACTCTGACGCAGGAGGATTTCCCGGGCTTGCTGGAAGTGACAGTCCCTGCGGGTCCGTCAGAGGGACGTGTGGTGTCGGGCACCACCGCCTCCTCGAGTTCCACGTCGGTGGTCTGGTCTAAGACCCCACGTGAGACTCCTTCCATGGCAAGCGGTTCCGGACGTGCGCCACCTCTCTCGAGGTCGACGTCCGCGTCCTCCGTACCGATTGAAGGGACATCAGCGGGATGGCAAAGCATCGTCTCCTTGGACATGGATCCCCTCAATCCGGCGGAGGATGTGCTCTGACAGTTCGGATCTACGGCTGCCAGCGCCCACGAGACTTTCCGCGAGTCTGTGGGCCAGGCGGTCGGCCATCGTTGCAATGGTTTAGATCGGATACCGTCGGACACAGCGTTGGCTAGCCTGCCAGTCCCTTGAGCCATTGGTGACTTGGGGTCCGCGGGTGTAGCCGCATTGGTCCGCGCGAGAGAAGAGCACCTCTGGGATCACCCCCAGCGGGGCAGGCTCACTCAGACCGCGGAGTACCTCGTAGCGCAGATGGACCGCTCTCTGGAACGGCTCAGCTGGTACTGTGAGAGCTACCGGACTTTGTCGGCCGAGTGTGAGCGGAGGGCTTTCGCCCAAGGGCAAGCCGCCGCCAGAGCCGAGCAGTCTGAGAGGACCTTCGTCTCCCCCGAGGTAACCGCTAGGATGCAGCAGTTGGAGGCTGAGAATCAGCAGCTACGGCGTCGTCTCGACGAAGCCGAGGCTGCTAGGACTCGCCTGATCCAGGGCGTTGATGACCTCTCGTTGTTCGCTATGGACCAGTCTGCTGTCCAGCGGGTGGATGCCGCTTTGGAGCTAGCCATCTACCCCATCCTCGTCCGGATGTGGGGAGAGCATATAGCCGGCGTCCAGCGCACCCGCGATACGGTAGAGATGTTCGTCGCCGTGGCCCACCTCGGCACGACAGCTCTACCAGCCTTCTTCGCGTTGGCTCCGTCAGGACCTGGTTTGCGGGGTTCCCCAGTGAAGCCCCTGCAACCGCCACCAGGCCTGTCTCGTCCGCCCGTGCAGCCGGATTATTCCATGCCGGCTCCGCTGCTTCCGCAGCGTAGGAACCCCTCTCCGCCGCTAAGCCCCAAGAAAGGCGGCACGGACGAGGAGCCGATGCAGGAGGAGGAAGGCTAGGTGCTAACCTCGTTGCTGCGGCAAGCAGCGGCGTGCCGGAGCCATTCCTGCGGACCTGAGGCGCCGGCCGGCGGGGCGGCTGGCAACCTTTTTTATAGGTACTATCACTTTTGATCACTCGGTGTGTCGTTTTACAAAATTTCCAAATTTAAAGGTTAACCTTAAAGATATTCTAAAGACTCGACACACCGTTCCTTTCGGCGGATGACCTTCCAAGGTCACCACACCTTTCTGGACCACCTCGGTCAAAATTTTAGCTTGTTTATTAGGGTTTGTTCAAAATTGTGAAGCGCGTTATAGTTTACTCCGTAAGTCCGGGGGTCGTTCCCCATTCTCCCAAAAGGGACCCTTAAGGTCCTAGTCTTTAGCGCAGTGACTTCCGGGTGTTGCCATCTTGCCTTCTTCTGGCCCCCGCCATGCGAAGCCTTCGTCGGGTTTCTAGCATTTTGGGCGCGGGCGGAACATGTTGGGGACCAACATTGTAAGAAGGGGGTAATGTGGCGATTTTGCCCAAAGATCGTGGCAGGTGACTTTCTTAAACACTCTAGTTTTACGGCCTATTTTTAGACTGCTTCAGTTCGGAGCGTGCCCCGGCAACGCACTGTACTCTCCTCGCACCCAGTAAACTATAACAATGGTTTGACCTAGTTTCTCCTCCCGCCTCTTGTGCCCGATATATTTACTTGAGCGTTGGCTTGATCTAAGAGATTGTCCCAGAGCAGGCCAAGAGGTAGGACGAGAGGCTCGCCATGAGCTTCAAGTCCTCGTATCTTGGGTAAAGGCCCTCACGGGCCTTGGGGACGATTTCCATAGGGGGCCCGGGTTGGGGGAGACCGTGTTGACTCGGGGGCGCCAGCCCTCGCACCGGTTCCTTCTCCACCCGGGGTGGTGTGACACAGGCTCTGGCAGACCTTCGGGCTGGCTCAGAGTTCCATCTCTGTGACAGTGCCTTCGGCGAGGCCGGCCAGTGACATGCCCACGTGTACAGGTTCCGTGGTGCCGCTCCCATGGCATCTCGGGCTCTACATTACCATAACTGTGTAATATGCATGTTGTAGATAAGGTTTTGGTGATGATGCATTGATGTGTTATGTTGTAGTGTATGACGGCCGGACTCGTTCCGGGCTGACTGTACCTGGTTGTAGTGTTCCGTAGAGTAGTGCCGGACGCCCTGTAGCGGGCGCCCGCCAAACTTTACATAACGATCACACGTTTCGGGATGTTTGGCAGACATATCGTATCACAGCGAAGAGGCTCAAGAGACATGCGGTTCTCCAGTGCTTGCCAGTATCCTAACGTGATACCCCCCCCCCCCCCCTTTAATTTCAGGAAAAAAAGTCTGAAATTTCGAAGGTTGCTTCCTTTTTATCGTCGCACACGCTCGCATCCGCCCTTGTGAATGTTTTTTCTCGCATTTCCAAGCTCTGAAAAGCTCACTATTCCCGTTAGATCACCCAGAGGTCACTGGCTTCTTGAGCCCTAGGCCGGCCCATGCTGAATATTGTAATGACCTTGAACTTGACCTTGTTAGGTTACCGGACCTTTGGTCCGATAACCTATTGGCATGGCGTTGCGTCCGTCCGTCCGTCCGTCCGTCCGTCCGTCCGGCGTTAACATTTTTATCTTTAAAGTTAACGATCGAATCTTTCTGAAATTTTGCACAAAAATGCCTAAAAATATTTTGAGGAGGTACTTTTTTGTTTTTTGATTTTCGCACTTTTTTCAAAATGGCGGCCGTTTTTGTCGAAAAACGCTCAATTTTGGACTTTGACGGCCATTTTCTCAAAAACTGTCTGATCAGTTTTGAGTTTTTGGTTTCAAAAGATTCCCCTCATATACCTCTGTGATATGTATAAGTTTGGTTGCCCTAAATTCGCCGGTTTCCGTGTGGCGGCCATTTTGAATTTTTGGCGGGTCGGCGAAAAAAATGTTTTTCACCCCAAATCGCATTACTATCGATTTTGGGCCATTTCTAGGGCAAAAAATTTTTTTCACCCTTTGAAAAAATTTTTGGACTTTGAAAATTTTCGGCACTTTTTTCCTTCATAATGGGAGCTGTCCGGACTGTACTCATAGAACGCTTGAAGATAGAGCTTAGAAATTGGCACTTTCAAATGGGAAGTCATATATGGCGACTTGTGTGGTGTCCTTGAATTTGACCTTGGATGACCTTGAAAGGTCAAAACAGCCATTTTTGGGTCGAGAAATGCTCAAATTTGCACCTGGACTGTCTTTTCTCGAAAACTGTCTGATCAGTTTTGAGATTATTGTTTCAAAATATTCCCCTTATGTACCTTTATGATGTCTATAAGTTTTGTTGCCCTTGAATCGCCGGTCTTCGTGTGGCGGCCATTTTGAATTTTTGACGGGTCGGCGAAAAAAATTTTGTTTGCCCCAAATCGCGTTACTATTCATTTTGGGTCATTTGTAGACAAAAAAAAATTTTCACCTTTGAAAAATGTTTTGGACTTGAAAAATATTCGGCACTTTTTTCCCTCATAATGGGAGCTGCCAGGACTGTACTCATAGTACGCTTGAAGATAGAGCTTAGATATTGGCACTTTCAAATAGGAAGTCATATATAGCGATTGGGGAGGGGACCTTGAATTTGACCTTTGATGACCTTGAAAGGTCAAAACAGCCATTTTTGGGTGAAAAAATACCCAAATTTGCCTCTACAGATGAAATGCATGTAGATAGAGCTTCAGTTTGCATTATGAACTTATAGGAAGTCATATATGGAACAACTAATGATGACCTTGATTTTGACCTTGGATGACCTTGAGTGCTAAATGTCTGACTTGAAATCTTGAAAGTGGCCTCTGAAGCATAAACTTTTGCACATACAAGTTAGGATTGTGTATAAGCCTGTAAAAAAGTCGTATAAATGGCACATTTTTAGGTTACCGGACCTTTGGTCCGATAACCTACTGGCATGGCGTTGCGTCCGTCGTCCGTCCGTCCGTCCATCCGTCCGTCCGTCCGTCCGTCCGTCCGTCCGTCCGGCGTTAACATTTTTATCTTTAAAGTTAACGATCGAATCTTTCTGAAATTTTGCACAAAAATGCCTAAAAATATTTTGAGAAGGAGGTATATTTTTGTTTTTTGATTTTCGCATTTTGTTCAAAATGGCGGCCGTTTTTGTCGAAAAACGCTCAATTTTGGACTTTGACGGCCATTTTCTCAAAAACTGTCTGATCAGTTTTGAGTTTTTGGTTTCAAAAGATTCCCCTCATATACCTCTGTGATATGTATAAGTTTGGTTGCCCTAAATCTGCCGGTTTCCGTGTGGCGGCCATTTTGAATTTTTGGCGGGTCGGCGAAAAATTTTTTTTCGCCCCAAATAACATTACTATCCATTTTGGGCCATTTCTAGGCAAAAAAAAATTTCATCCTTTGAAAAAAAATTTGGACTTGGAAAATTTTCGGCACTTTTTTCCTTCATAATGGGAGCTGTCAGGACTGTACTCATAGAACGCTTGAAGATAGAGCTTAGAAATTGGCACTTTCAAATGGGAAGTCATATATGGCGACTTGTGTGGTGACCTTGAATTTGACCTTGGATGACCTTGAAAGGTCAAAACAGCCATTTTGGGGTCAAAAAATGCCCAGATTTGCCTTTGTAGATGAAATGCTTGCAGATAGAGCTCATGTTTGCATTATGAACATATAGGAAGACATATATGGCACAACTAATGATGGCCCTGAACTTGACGTCAGATGACCTTGAGTGCCAAATGTCTGACTTGGAATGTGTAAATTGACCTGAGCAGCCTAAACGATTCCACCCAACATATAGAATATCAAATGCCGCACACATACATGTAATGGTTACATCGAAGTTCATACGGATGACCTTGATTGGTAAATCCCAAGGTCATATGTTTACACTGCGAACCTTGATTGGTAAATCTCAAGGTCTGTTACCTGCCAATGCTGCCATGACCAAACCAAAATTGTCCCGGTAACCTATCTTAGCCTTTGGGCTAATTTTTTTTTTTCACATTTTTTTAACTTGACCTTAAAGACCTTGAAGGGCGAATTTCAAAATCTGAAATTGGCCTCTACACACGAAATACTTGTTGATAAAAACTTATATGTTTGTATTATGAACATGTATACGAAGTCATATGCAGCATATCTGATGGTGACATTGAGATTCACAAAGATGACCTTGACTGGTAAATCTCAAAATCATATGTCACCTACAATGCTTGAAACCAAAATTGTCCGGTAACCTATCTTAGCCCTTGGGCTAATTTTTTCATAGGCAGAGCACAAAATGACAATGAACCGGTCTGATTGTGTACATATAGGAATTGATATAAGCTAAATATTCTCATGAGCTTGAATTTTACCTTTGACATTATTTTCAAGGTCAGAGCACAAATTTACTAATACATGTATCTTGTTTGTTAGCAAATTTACGGTTTAAGAAACAAATTGTATACATTGGAAATGATATATTTGTGAATATTGTTATGACCTTGAATTTGCCCTTTGACCTCATTCTTCCTTCATAATGGTAATTGTATGAGTATAGTCCTAGAACATTTCAAGATCAATACGACAATTTTGATGAAAAAAGTTGTTTCAAAACTAAACATTTTTCCGGTAACCTTTCTTAGCCCTTGGGCTAATTTTATGTTCTGAAGTAATTTTTTGGCCTTTCCAGGGAATAAATTGCACTTACAAATTCATTAATAACTATGTTCTTAAAAATTTAGAAGAGTAGCTGCACATTTGGGCCCCAAAAATCAGAACCTTTTTTTATGTTCTGAATTAATTTAGTGGCCTTCCTGGGTGTAAATTGCACTTAAAAATTCATTGGTGATGTTCTGAAATGTTTGTAAACAAATTGTAGAAGGGAAGCTGCAAATTTGGGCCGGGGAGCTGAGGCCCACTTTACGATCTGTTGTAGCTTCCTGGTCTCTCCTGAATATACATTTCGAACGAACTCACTATGATAAATCTGTTCTCAAACATATTTCGACATCATTTTTTTTTCCAGGCATGAGGCCTGAATCCGTATCTGATTTTCCAAAAACGGGGGGACTTGACCCCAATAGCCAACACCCTACCCCCCCCCCCCAACTGCCCCTCCTCTAAATCCGCTACTGACCGAAGTCATCAAAATATATTCACTATTTTCGCGAAATACTCAACACAGGTTAAGTATTACCGATTATCCGATTTTTTTTAGAACATCATACTTTTGTGAAATTTATGCCTAGATATTTTGTCGGGGGGGGGGGGGGGGGGGGCAGATATAAATTAATGTTATCAATTTTTTTTTGAAATTTTATGCACAGCAAAAGGCAAAACAGCTGTAACACATCTTTTTGAAGAAGAAAAATGACCTAGTCCGAAAAACAATATGAACGACGAACACTGCATGTCCGGGAGACGGACGAGAGAATGGAGGCCGTGGTATGGTATACTGCTCCTTGAAGACGCCCATTTATTGTATCCCCCGAACAGAGTTCGGCGGATACTATGGATTTGGCTTCGTCGTCCGCGTCCGCGTCCGCGTCCGTGTCCGCGTCCTCGTCCGCAGAGATTTTCTTGTGAACGCGCTACAGGCCGCAATTCTCACCCGATCACCATTATTTTTTGCAGGCACATATATAATGGTAAGATCCCGACAGCAATCGATTTTGGTTGTCGTGGCAACTGAATTGGTCGTTTGGGGACACATTTTGCATTGAAAACAGCCTGTTTGAGACACATGGCTTGTGAACGCGCTACAGGCCGCAATTCTCACTCGATCACCATTATTTTTTGCAGGCACATATATTATGGTAAGATCCCGACACCAATCGATTTTGGTTGCCGTGGCAACTGAATTTGTCGTTTGGGGACACATTTTGCATTGAAAACAGCCTGTTTGAGACACATGGCTTGTGAACGCTCTACAGATGGCAATTTTTGACAAATCTCGATAATATTCGGAAGTGTTGTTGGGAAGGGCTGTCACACGAAACCAATCGTTTTTTAGAATGATCATATAAATATTAATATGTTAACAGCCTAACTTATTACAGAATTTTGAAATATCCATTTTGACATGTACGATCATTCCAATAGCCTGTACAATGGAAGGTAATGACACTGGTTTCTTGTTCAGAATGGAGAACTGAAGTTTTCAGTGAAAACAGGACCATATTACTGAATAAGTTAACATTAGTTTTAATAGTTAAGTCTATTATTGTCCACAATAAAAATAGTTAAGACGAGAAACGTTTATTATTAAGCTCAACAAGGTAAAGGTTTTGTCCAGTACAGATTTCATGGGTGTAACTGAATAAGTTAACATTATTTTTACTAGTTAAGTCTATTATTGACCACAATAAAAATAGTTAAGACAAGAAATATTTATTATTAACCTCAACAAGGTAAATGTTTTGTCCAGTACAAATTTCATTGGTGTAACCGAATAAGTTAACATTATTTTCACTAGTTAAGTCTATTATTGACCACAATAAAAATAGTTAAGTCCATTATTGACCACAATAAAAATAGTTAAGACAAGAAATATTTATTATTGGGCTCAACAAGGTGAAAGTATATCCAGTACAGATTTTATGGCTGTGACCAAATAAGTTAACATTATTTTTTTGCTAGTTGAGTCTATTGTTTATCACAATAGCTTTTTATGAAAACATTGATCAACTTTTACTTTGAATTTCAACTTGAGACCATGTTTGGCACAAATTATGAGTTAAAATATAACTTATGGTGAAAAATTCGATCTGGCTCCAATTTCGTCATCTTGAAATGCAGTTTTGGTCAACTTTTACTTTGAATTTCAACTTGAAAGCATGTTTGGCACATATTATAAGTCGAAATATAACTTATGGTGAAAAGTTCGATCTGGCTCCATTTTCGTCATCTTGAAATGCAGTTTTGGTCAATTTTTAGTTTGAATTTCAACTTGAAAGCATGTTTGGCACATATTATAAGTCGAAATATAACTTATGGTGAAAAGTTCGATCTGGCTCCATTTTCGTCATCTTGAAATGCAGTTTTGGTCAATTTTTAGTTTGAATTTCAACTTGAAACCAAGTTTGGCACATATTATGAGTTGAAATATAACTTATGATGAAAAGTTCGATCTGGCTCCAATTTCTTCATCTTGAAATGCAGTTTTGGTAAACTTTTAGCCTGAATTTCAACTTGAAACCAAGCTTGGCACATCTTATGAGTTGAAATATAACTTATGACGAAAAGTTCTATCTGGCTCCAATTTCGTTATCTTGAAATGCAGTTTTGGTCAACTTTTACATTGAATTTCAACTTAATACCAAGTTTGGCACATATCATGGGTTGAAATATAACTCATGGCGAAAAGTTTGATCTGGCTCCAATTTTGTCATATTGAAATGCAGTTTTGATTAACTTTTACTTTGAATTTCAACTTGGAACCATGTTTGGCACATACATGTATTATGAGTCGAAATATAACTTATGGTGAGAAGTTCAATCTGGCTCCAATTTCGTCATCTTGAAATGCATTTTTGGTCAAATTTTATTTTGAATTTCAACTTGGAACCAAGTTTGTAAAATATTCTGAGTTGAAATATAAATAGGTGAAAAGATTGATCTATCTGTATTTTCATTATTTTATCAAACATGTCGAATGGAAATTCATATAAAGAGATTTCAGTGGTGATTTTGAATTCGACCTTCAATAACCTCGGAAAATCAGTGCAGCAATTTTGGTGGGGAAAAGAACACAGTTGTGACTTGAGATTTAACATTTCTCTGGTAATCTTTTTTAGCCCTTGCTCTAGTTTTTCACACTTGATATATTTGGGGAAACAAAGATAATAGGGCGACGGGGGATACACCCAAGCGGTCGTAGGCGACCGGAAGCGTCTAGTTTAAGGGGTAATACTGCTTTTCAAAGACGCCCATTTATTTGAGGGGTAATACTGCTTCTCAAATACGCCCATTTATTTAAGGGGTATACTGCTCATCAAAGACGCACGTTTATTGTATCCCCCGAACAAAGTTCGGCGGATACTATGGATTTGGCTTCGTCGTCCGCGTCTGCGTCTGCAGAGATTTTCTTGTGAACGCGCTACAGGCCGCAATTCTCACCGGATCACCATTATTTTTCGCAGGCACATATATAATGGTAAGATCCCGACACCAATCGATTTTGGTTGCCGTGGCAACTGAATTGGTCGTTTGGGGACACATTTTGCATTGAAAACAGCCTGTTTGAGACACATGGCTTGTGAACACGCTACAGGCCGCAATTCTCAACCGATCACCATTATGTTTCGCAGACACATATATTATGGTAAGATCCCGACACCAATCGATTTTGGTTGCCGTGGTAACTGAATTGGTCGTTTGGGAACACATTTTGCATTGAAAACAGCCTGTTTGAGACACATGGCTTGTGAACGCTCTACAGATGGCAATTTTTGACGAATCTCGATAATATTTGGAAGTGTTGTTGGGAAGGGCTGTCACACGAAACCAATCGTTTTTTAGAATGATCATATAAATATTAATATGTTAACAGCCTAACTTATTACAGAATTTTGAAATATCCATTTTGACATGTACGATCATTCCAATAGCCTGCACAATGGAAGGTAATGACACTGGTTTCTTGTTCAGAATGGAGAACTGAAGTTTTCAGTGAAAACAGGACAATATTACTGAATAAGTTAACATTAGTTTCACTAGTTAAGTCTATTATTGTCCACAATAAAAATAGTTAAGACGAGAAACGTTTATTATTAAGCTCAACAAGGTAAAGGTTTTGTCCAGTACAGATTTCATGGGTGTAACTGAATAAGTTAACATTATTTTTAATAGTTAAGTCTATTAATGAATACAATAAAAATAGTTAAGACAAGAAATATTTATTATTAACCTCAACAAGGTAAATGTTTTGTCCAGTACAAATTTCATTGGTGTAACCGAATAAGTTAACATTATTTTCACTAGTTAAGTCTATTATTGACCACAATAAAAATAGTTAAGTCTATTATTGACCACAATAAAAATAGTTAAGATGAGAAATATTTATTATTAAGCTCAACAAGGTGAAAGTATGTCCAGTACAGATTTCATGGGTGTACTGAATAAGTTAACATTATTTTTACTAGTTGAGTCTATTATTGACCACAATAAAAATAGTTAAGACAAGAAATATTTATTATTGGGCTCAACAAGGTAAAGATTCTGTCCAGTAGACATTTTATGTCTGTAACCAAACAAGTTGACATTTATTTTGCTAGTTAGGTCTATTATTGACCTCAATAAAAATAGTTAAGATGAGAAACAATTATTATTGAACTCAACAAGGTTAAGGTTTTGTCCGGTAGAAATTTCTGGGTGTAACCGAATAAGTTAACTTTATATTTACATGTTAAGTCTATTATTGACCACAATGAAAATAGTTAAGACAAGAAATATTTATTATTGGGCTCAACAAGGTGAAGGCTTTGTCCAGTAGAGATTTTATGGCTGTGACCAAATAAGTTAACATTATTTTTTTGCTAGTTAAGTCTATTATTGATCACAATAGCTTTTTATGAAAACATTGATCAACTTTTACTTTGAATTTCAACTTGAGACCATGTTTGGCACAAATTATGAGTTAAAATATAACTTATGGTGAAAAGTTCGATCTGGCTCCATTTTCGTCATCTTGAAATGCAGTTTTGGTCAATTTTTAGTTTGAATTTCAACTTGAAACCAAGTTTGGCACATATTATGAGTTAAAATATAACTTATGATGAAAAGTTCTATCTGGCTCCAATTTCTTCATCTTGAAATGCAGTTTTAGTAAACTTTTAGCTTGAATTTCAACTTGAAACCAAGTTTGGCACATATTATGAGTTAAAATATAACTTATGATGAAAAGTTTTATCTGGCTCCAATTTCGTCATCTTGAAATGCAGTTTTGGTCAATTTTTACATTGAATTTCAACTTAATACCAAGTTTGGCACATATGATGAGTTGAAATATAACTCATGGCGAAAAGTTTGATCTGGCTCCAATTTCGTCATCTTGAAATGCAGTTTTGGTCAACTTTTAGTTTGAATTCCAACTTGAAATCAAGTTGGGCAGGTATTATGAGTTAAAATATAACTCATGACGAAAAGTTTGATCTGGCTCCAATTTTGTCATCTTGAAATGCAGTTTTTATTAACTTTTACTTTGAATTTCAACTTGAAAGCATGTTTGGCACATACATGTATTATGAGTCGAAATATAACCTATGGTGAGAAGTTCAATCTGGCTCCAATTTCGTCATCTTGAAATGCATTTTTGGTCATATTTTACTTTGAATTTCAACTTGGAACCAAGTTTGTAAAATATTCTGAGTTGAAATATAAATAGGTGAAAAGATTGATCTATCTGTACTTTCGTTATTTTATCAAACATGTCGAAATGGAAATTCTTATAAAGAGATTTCAGTGGTGATTTTGAATTCGACCTTCAATGACCTCGGAAAATCAGTGCAGCAATTTTGGTGGGGAAAGTAAACAGTTGTGACTTGAGATTTAACATTTCTCTGGTAATCTTTTTTAGCCCTTGCTCTAGTTTTTCACACTTGACAATGATATATTTAGGGCAACAGAGATGATAGGGCTACGGGGGATACACCCAAGCGGTCGTAGGCGACCGGAAGCGTCTAGTTTAAGGGGTAATACTGCTTCTCAAATACACCCATTTATTCAAAGGGCAAAACTGCTTATCAAAGACGCCCACAACTTACAAATTCATAAGTTGTAGAGTGCCTCACTACCAATCATTTATTAAAAAAAAAAACACCGACATTTACTTATCGTTATTTATTAAGGTTAACAGTCTACTGACTCTCACTCCACAACTTGTGCTGCAACCAATGTACATTCCAAAACATGTTACAAACGTTAACATCATTAGCCTATAATGTACCTCCAATGATCAATCTGTATGTATCATATGTAAATAGTTTAATGCAGCAGCACGAATAAATTCTATCTCCCCATCTATCTATCTATCTCCCCCCCATCTATCTCCCCATCTATCTATCTATCTATCTATCTCCCCATCCATCTCCCCATCTATCCATCCATCTCCCCATCCATCCATCCATCTATCTATCCATCTATCTATTTATTTAAGGGGTAATATTGTTCATCAAAGACGCCCATTTGTTTAAGGGGGTAATACTGCTCCTTGAAGACGCCCTTTTATTTAAGGGGTAATACTGTTCCTGAAAGACGCCCATTTATTTTAGGGGTATGCTGCTCCTCAAAGACGCTCATTTGTTTAGGGGGGTAATACTGTTCATTAAAGACGCCCATTTATTTAAGGGGGTAATACTGCTACTCAAAGACGCCCATTTATTCATTCATTCATACACATTTCCAATTCTCATCGGATACATGAAAATGCAGCATAATATACCTGAGCCAGTATGACTATAATCTGACATGTTCACCCAATGAAACGGTGAAAAAAATGAGTATAAAACACGGCCGTCTGGCCTACAAAAATAGACCTACAGAAATAGGAGAACTATTTTGGATAACTTTTTTGGAACTAGTTTCTGTCCTCGCTCTTGTACACACGCCACCATTCGTGTCGCCATAAATGGTTGGAACCGGGCCAAAGTTACACCTGGAAACAGTATATTGTGCGCCCAGATTTTTATACGAAAACTGTGAGTGATATTGTGAATGACCAGTGTGTTAATAGCTGTATACCGATAAGATATTGGAATAATATACTAGTACCTGGATTAGTAATCTATTTTCAAGTTTCAAGTTCAACACAAAAATTATGATTTTGTGAATAACTTTGTTTTGCATCATTCGATCAGTTTTTCTTCAAAATTTCAGACTTCTATCTTGAAAACTAAAAAAAGTCATCTCCCCATTATTAACTTTGGGTCCCAAATGAGATCAAATGAATTCTGGCAAATTTGGGAATCTCATGATTTTTACGCCGATGGTGACTGTACTATACTAGTTGTGGTGTTTGTGAATCAGAAAACTTACGGGTGTATTCTGATCAGTAGTCTAACTCAAATAGACAAAATGATATCGGCTTAAACCGCGCGCCTGCAGATAAACGATAGTCATAAAAGATCACTTTTATACGTACAATAAAAACTCGACTGTCTGCCCATCGAACGTCCCGGACTTCATGAGATTCGGGGGAAGTGCGCGCTCGAACTCCAGCCACATCTCAAGCAAGCGAGTGGTTTATTAGTTTTGTGATTAGGATTTGGCGGCAACACTGTGTTGTATACAGTTGCTGTGCTTCGGATAATAGTTACTTCCAACCGTGAGTTTTGTGTTGTTGTTTTTTTCTTTTCTTTTCGATAATGGTTATTATCATTATATTATATATAATGGGAAATGTGCTTGCCAGTAGAAGTAAAACAGACACGTCCAGACGTGTACATACAAGTATTGATATTTATCATTTAGCCACATGCTGGAATGTCGGGGTCAATATAGCTCTTATGTTCTGAATCAATGTTATGTACACATGTTTACTGCGAATAGTTAAATCGTAAAATTGCCTATATCATTCAGCCGCACACCTGTATCCGTATGGTGCAATCGTTATAACTCCAAATCTGTTCCTATTCTCAAATATGACTTCATTTCGAAACAAGTAAAAGTACCACTGAAATGTTCATCTGCCGTGACAAAGTCTACAATATATAGCCAGAGATCAAAACTGACTGTGCAATATCATCAATTATTATTTATTACAATACTAATATCCTATTGCATGCGAAAGTCCAATACCATTAATGCTTGGTCGATGCATACAATAACATAATATGTAACAACTGGTATATATCAGTTATTGTATGACACATTTGATATGCCGGTATAAGCACAAACTTATATTACCCTGTAATACCAATACCCACATAATTGATACGATAGGTCAACATTGTTCTGATATATTGGACTTTTATGTGCACTATTAAAACGGATTATAACCACTGGTGAGGAGAGTGTTACGTAACTAACTTGTATTATCATTTAAAATTCATTTCTAATCATAAATATTCCATCTAAGCATACCGAGGTAGATCTAGTGACATCTTTCAGGCATTCTTCGTCCAGCGCCGGGATGAGCTACCGTAGTTATTACTACTCGAGCTACAGTTCCAGTCGTGACCGGCCGCGGAGTTACCAGGGCCACAGTCTCGGTCAGTATGGGAGAAGTCTGGACCCTCAGCCCGGCAGTTACCTGGCTCGATACGGTATCAGGTAAGATCGAAAAAAAACAATCTCATATACAAGAATGGCAGACATGTCTTATAACCGAGTACTGACAGACATGTCTTATATCCGAGTACTGACAGACATGTCTTATATCCGATTACTGACAGCCATGTCTTATAACCGAGTACTGACAGACATGTCTTATATCCGAGTACTGACAGACATGTTTTATAACCGAGTACTGACAGACATGTCTTATATCCGATTACTGACAGCCATGTCTTATAACCGAGTACTGACAGGCATGTCTTATATCCGAGTACTGACAGACATATTTTATAACCGACTACTGACAGACATGTCTTATATCCGATTACTGACAGCCATGTCTTATAACCGAGTACTGACAGACATGTCTTATATCTGAGTACTGACAGACATGTCTTATAACCGAGTACTGACAGACATGTCTTAAATCCGAGTACTGACAAACATGTCTTATATCTGAGTACTGACAGCCATGTCTTATAACCGAGTACTGACAGCCATGTCTTATATCTGAGTACTGACAGCCATGTCTTATAACCGACTACTGACAGACATGTCTTATATCCGATTACTGACAGCCATGTCTTATAACCGAGTACTGACAGACATGTCTTATATCTGAGTACTGACAGACATGTCTTATAACCGAGTACTGACAGACATGTCTTATATCTGAGTACTGACAGACATGTCTTATAACCGAGTACTGACAGACATGTCTTATATCTGAGTACTGACAGCCATGTCTTATAACCGAGTACTGACAGACATGTCTTATATCCGAGTACTGACAGCCATGTCTTATATCTGAGTACTGACAGCCATGTCTTATAACCGAGTACTGACAGCCATGTCTTATATCCGATTACTGACAGCCATGTCTTATAACCGAGTACTGACAGACATGTCTTATATCCGAGTACTGACAGCCATGTCTTATAACCGAGTACTGACAGGCATGTCTTATATCCGAGTACTGACAGACATATTTTATAACCGAGTACTGACAGACATGTCTTATATCCGAGTACTGACAGACATATTTTATAACCGAGTACTGACAGACATGTCTTATATCCGAGTACTGACAGCCATGTCTTATATCTGAGTACTGACAGCCATGTCTTATAACCGAGTACTGACAGGCATGTCTTATATCCGAGTACTGACAGACATATTTTATAACCGAGTACTGACAGACATGTCTTATATCCGAGTACTGACAGACATATTTTATAACCGAGTACTGACAGACATGTCTTATATCCGAGTACTGACAGCCATGTCTTATATCTGAGTACTGACAGCCATGTCTTATAACCGAGTACTGACAGACATGTCTTATATCCGAGTACTGACAGCCATGTCTTATATCTGAGTACTGACAGCCATGTCTTATAACCGAGTACTGACAGCCATGTCTTATATCTGAGTACTGACAGCCATGTCTTATATCCGAGTACTGACAGCCATGTCTTATAACCGAGTACTGACAGCCATGTCTTATATCTGGGTACTGACAGCCATGTCTTATATCTGAGTACTGACAGACATGTCTTATAACCGAGTACTGACAGCCATGTCTTATATCTGAGTACTGACAGACATGTCTTATAGCCGAGTACTGACAGACATGTCTTAAATCCGAGTACTGACAGCCATGTCTTATAACCGAGTACTGACAGATATGTCTTATATCTGGGTACTGACAGACATGTCTTAAATCCGAGTACTGACAGCCATGTCTTATATCTGAGTACTGACAGCCATGTTTTATATCCGAGTACTGACAGCCATGTCTTATATCCGAGTACTGACAGACATGTCTTATAACCGAGTACTGACAGCCATGTCTTATATCTGAGTACTGACAGATATGTCTTATATCTGAGTACTGACAGATATGTCTTATATCTGAGTACTGACAGACATGTCTTATAACCGAGTACTGACAGCCATGTCTTATATCTGAGTACTGACAGATATGTCTTATATCTGAGTACTGACAGACATGTCTTATATCTGAGTACTGACAGCCATGTTTTATATCCGAGTACTGACAGCCATGTCTTATATCCGAGTACTGACAGACATGTTTTATAACCGAGTACTGACAGACATGTCTTATATCTGAGTACTGACAGCCATGTCTTATATCTGAGTACTGACAGATATGTCTTATATCTGAGTACTGACAGACATGTCTTATAACCGAGTACTGACAGGCATGTCTTATAACCGAGTACTGACAGACATATTTTATAACCGAGTACTGACAGCCATGTCTTATATCTGAGTACTGACAGACATGTCTTATAACCGAGTACTGACAGCCATGTCTTATATCTGAGTACTGACAGACATGTCTTATAACCGAGTACTGACAGACATGTCTTAAATCCGAGTACTGACAGCCATGTCTTATATCTGAGTACTGACAGCCATGTCTTATATCCGAGTACTGACAGCCATGTCTTATAACCGAGTACTGACAGCCATGTCTTATATCTGGGTACTGACAGCCATGTCTTATATCTGAGTACTGACAGACATGTCTTATAACCGAGTACTGACAGACATGTCTTAAATCCGAGTACTGACAGCCATGTCTTATATCTGAGTACTGACAGCCATGTCTTATATCCGAGTACTGACAGCCATGTCTTATAACCGAGTACTGACAGCCATGTCTTATATCTGGGTACTGACAGCCATGTCTTATATCTGAGTACTGACAGACATGTCTTATAACCGAGTACTGACAGACATGTCTTAAATCCGAGTACTGACAGACATGTCTTATATCTGAGTACTGACAGCCATGTCTTATATCCGAGTACTGACAGCCATGTCTTATAACCGAGTACTGACAGCCATGTCTTATATCTGAGTACTGACAGCCATGTCTTATAACCGAGTACTGACAGCCATGTCTTATATCTGGGTACTGACAGCCATGTCTTATAACCGAGTACTGACAGCCATGTCTTATATCTGGGTACTGACAGCCATGTCTTATATCTGAGTACTGACAGACATGTCTTATAACCGAGTACTGACAGCCATGTCTTATATCCGAGTACTGACAGATATGTCTTATATCCGATTACTGACAGCCATGTCTTATTGGATTGGATTGGATTTATTCAGGGGGTGAGCCCTCAGGATAACCCACGAAATTGCACGCACTTATTTCCAGTGGGGTCCTGTATTATGTCATGTGTGTACTGCCATGTCTTATAACCGAGTACTGACAGGCATGTCTTATATCCGATTACTGACAGACATGTCTTATATCCGAGTACTGACAGACATGTTTTATAACCGAGTACTGACAGCCATGTCTTATATCCGATTACTGACAGACATGTCTTATATCCGAGTACTGACAGACATATTTTATAACCGAGTACTGACAGACATGTCTTATATCCGAGTACTGACAGACATATTTTATAACCGAGTACTGACAGACATGTTTTATAACCGAGTACTGACAGGCATGTCTTATATCCGAGTACTGACAGCCATGTCTTATTGGATTGGATTGGATTTATTCAGGGGGTGAGCCCTCAGGATAACCCACGAAATTGCACGCACTTATTTCCAGTGGGGTCATGTATTATGTCATGTGTGTACTGCATTGTCAGAATTTCTATAGCGGCCTGAAGCAGATCAGGGTACATCTATCAGCTTCCCCGTCACCACCGCTGAGAATCCCGGTGCAGCAACCGTAATCCTCACCCAGCACCAAGTTTAATGTCCTTTCCGGGCCGAAGGACAACATATCAAGTGCTAAATTCGCCAGGGAGTGAGCCCTGGGATCGAACCCGGGACCACTCGTTTGTGAGGCGAGCGCTCTACCACTGAGCAACTGACACCCGATATATGAGTACTGAGTACTGACAGGCATATCTAGGCCCAAAATCTAGGCTCAAAATACACAAGAAGGTTTAATATTCAGTTTTTGGCTGTTTTCTCAAAAACTATATGATAGGTTTTGAAATTTTTTGTTTCAAAACATGCTAATTGGGCTCTCTGGCATTGTGTATAGAGATGGAGTGCCTTGAATTGCTCAAAAGGCCCAAAATCTAGGCTCAAGTGACCCAAAAAGGCCAAAAATTCAGTTTTTGGCTGTTTTCTCGAATCCTGTTTGATCAGTTTTGAAAATTTTGTGTTGAAACATGCCAATTGAGGTCCTTAACATTGTATAGAAAGAAAGAGTGAATTGAGTCTCTGAAAAGGCCGGATATGTGGGCTCAATAGGCCCTAAAATACCCAATATGCGCAGATTGAGGTTTTTATAATAAGCATGTAGGAATCATACATGGCACATCTTTTGATGACCTTGAAGTTGGCCTCAGAGACCTTGTAGGCTAAATTTCAAAGTCACAGGGACCTGAGATGTGCGAATTTGCCTCAGTTTGCGGACGATGTTCCAATATATGAAAATACAGGCCGTCACTTCCCGACGCCACTGCCCTGAATACAGGAACAAGGATAAGGGTGCGTCGGACTAGTAAATATTGAAATAATTTAATAAAATGGGAAACTTCTTACCCCATCGCACATCAGTTGTAAGAAAGTTGCCTCGAACTAAGTTCCCTACTCCTCTTATTACTCAGTATATTTATCAGAGATAAAGGTGGCAGACAGATAGAATGGCATCCACATTTAGTGGATCATGGTGTAACATAATAGTAGTATAATTGGGGTGCAAATTCCCAGAGGCCCAAAGAGCATGGTCCCAAAGTCAGTGCCGACATACCAGTATTAATATTTAGCAAGACAAACATGGTTTGTTCTCGATAGGATAAAAGGCCTAGATAGAAAACAAGATGAACGGTGCCACAGGTATGACCCACAGGCCCAACACACTCCTTTTCTGACCTCTATTTTGCCTTCTCTTTCGTATTTTAGGCTTGATTGTTGTCGTGAAAAGGCACCGACATAGCCTACATTAACGGTGATCCATGTTCACACGACAAAAACACCCGTCTGCCTACAGATTCTCTACAAATCGCACTCAAATATCGTCAATTTACGCACAGTGTGACAAGTGACGTTCGCCGCGACCAGATCGCATGCGATTGGCGTGCAACCGAGTCGCTGCAACTCACTCACATAGTCTGAGGGCAAGCTTAAATCAAACCTGCATTGTCTCCGGTTTTGAAATTCCTCAATATTTCTGACAATTAGATGAGGAAATGCACAGATTTGTAAAAATTCAAATGTGGCTTCATGCCAGACCCTGTGTTTAATCGACAACTTGATGTTTCTCATCATGTGTAGCATAGGTCTGAAATAATAACATTGATGGAGTTGCTGACCTGTGTACAGTAATAAAATCGCATATGGGTTTTTTTACATGGATTTGTGATACTAACAGACGATTCGAGAGTTTTCAACACATATATTCTACCCCTCAAATCATTGTTATGTTGACATAGAATTGTGTTTGTGTACGAAAGCCCCATCGCATTACCATAGTCATTAAATTTGCTACAAATCGCATTACCATAGTCTGACATTCGCGTTACCCTAGCCAGGACACAATTGTCCACACTCCGTTTCCACTAATATATCACCAAATGACTCATCGCACATAATCGGGAATAACCTACATGTATGGATATTTATACACGTTATATGCATAGAAATTCACGAGCAAGTTCGAACCACAAGTGCCTGTCGCCATTTTTGACTATGGTAATGCGCGTTACCATAGTCGGTTTCGGCATGATAATTGTCAATGTCACGTCTGACACAAATTGTGTAAATTGGCCTCAGGGGCTGAATCACTTGCACATACTGCTTGGGAATGCATTATCAACATATAGAAATGCATATATATAGTGCATGTTTCGTTGAACTTGAGGTTTACTTCAGACAACTGTAAAATTTGTGATTTTCTCCGTATTCACAAACTTCACAAGTCTGTATTTCTGTCCAGGCCGGACTGGCCAAAGCCAGTCGGCCTGGGTTCTGTGTTTGGAGACAGACAACAACGATGTGGATAGTTTGAAGTCAAATCCAAAACTGACTTTATTGAAAGCCTTGCCGGCATATATATGGACAAGAGCACATTAATTGGATCCTGCCTCCTCCCCTGTACATGTACATTGAATAAACACAGACTAGCTGTGATTACATTCCCCTGGCGGGACTTGGCATCTTAATCAATATCCAGAACAGCAGGGGTTGGAGTCACTCAATGAAACACCTAGCTTCATGTGTACATGACATGCAAGAGCAGATGGCCCATCCTGATTACATTTTCTGATAATAATTAACGAACATTTTGAACTGAATTAATTACTGCAATGTGGATCTTACACAACCTTGAAGGCGAAATTTTGTTCACACACGACCTGATATGTGTAACTGGGCTTCTACAGACAAAATACTTGCAAATAGAGCGTATATGTGCACTATGGATATTCATATGCAGCACACATAATGGTTACATTAAAATACACAATGTCATTTATCATCCACCGTAATAATTGATTTTGGTGCGCATGTGACATGTCCATATGTACTGTGTTGTGGATGCATACATCAATATGTTCTTTCAGCACAGAAAATTTGTTAATATAATTTTTTCAGCTTACCGGACCTATGACCGATATTCTAAATTACTATATACCTGCGATGTTATTCGTCCGCATAACACTGTTTGTGCGCTGTACGATAACAACGCTTAGCGGGCAAATACGAGGTTAAATATCAGGGCAAATACTGGCCGGCCCCCCCTGCCCGCTGTCAACGATCGCGCATGCGCATCTAATGACATTACCATAATACATGCACGTGTCCTATTGGCTATTGCGTTGATCTTTTCACGGTATATAATAAACACAACATCACCTGATTTTTCCAGGATGTGCCCCGATATTTGGCCTTGATCCCGGCATTTGCCCTCGGCCTCCGGCCTCGGTCTAATACTCGGGATCTCGGGCAAATATCAGGTTACATACTGGAAAAACCAGGTAATATTGTCTATATATTGTCTTGGTATTGTGTCCGCCGCACGTCCGTCCGTTTAGCCGTCCGTCTGTCCGCATTTTTAGGTTACCGAACTTTTTGTTGGTCCGATAACCTATTGGCATGGCGTTGCGTCCGTCCCTGAATTTTTTGCTTTATTTAATGATGGAAGGCACGGAAATCCGCTGAAACACATATAGCATGTGAGGCTATCGTCGTAATGATTTATTTTTATCTTGTAAATTTTTGACAAAATAAAATAAATCGTGGCAATTTTTTTCAATTTTTGCTATAGAAGTATGAAAATGGTACACAGTTGCCGTTTGACTCCAAGGTGAAGTATGCCAAATCATAACTCGATATCATTTAGCATCGCACAAATATCAGCAAAAAAATGTGTAAGCGAGTTTTAAAAATCAGAGTATAGTCTGCTGGATGAATTCCCTGGGGCTAAATATAAAAGAAACAAAAAACAAATGGCTAATCATTCTCCAGGCTAATGGGCTCCCTAAAATTTGTGTACTACTTAGATATTCTCAGAGGTCAGCGCAAGTAACAGGTCAACAAATTGTTCAATGTCCGGCCGAAAATATTGGCTTAAATTCAGAATCTCTCTCGATCCTGCCGAAATTGTGGATACAGTTTTTGAAATATCCCAGGCACTATCATTCCGAACGGGTAGAGTATCTTCGATGTCTTGCTTGCTTTTCCGTGCAAGCATCAACGGATACAAGCCAACAAAGGGTCACCTCCCGTTGTCTTGTCTTTCTTCAGGATGGCCTTCATCCGTATCAGACATGATGATATTGATGGATCAGCATACGGACTTGATAAATCATATGTGTCGAGAACAGAGCAATAGTCTCAGCATACGTACCGCACGTTTCAACCTTCAGAAAAACGGTAGTACTCGGTGTGTGCACAAAAAAACGCAAGATTTGATAATCTGACGCATGGACGCACGCTATGAAAATGGACGGTCGGCGGTGGTGGGTTTTGGCCTTTAAAGTTTATGGTTGAATCTTTCTGAAATTTTGCACAAAAAAGTCTAAAAATATTTCCCGAGGGGTGGTATTTTTTATTTTTTTTATTTTCGCATTTTTCTCAAAATGGCGGCCGTTTTCGACGAAAAATGGCCATTTTTTGACTTTATCGGCCATTTTCTCAGAAACTGTTCAGTACTCTTTTTCTATTTTATGCATTAGACTCCCCTTATGTATCTTTGCGACATGTATAAGTTTCATTGCTCTTGAATCGCCGGTCTCCGTGTTGCGGCCATTTTGAATTAAAGACCTAGTGGCATGCTGATGAAAGTGCTTTTCATTTAGTCTATTATGAATAGTTTTCAGTGAATTCAAATGAATTTTACAAATACAATTAATAGGTTTCGAGATATTGAATCAAATAGGCACTCCTTCCGTAATTTGCCGAAGATTTTGATCACGATTTTAGTGTGGGTCACGTGGTTGGTGACGTCAGTTGAGGCAGACTTAAAAGTACATGTAGCCAGCAAGGTAGACTGCATGTCGCATATTCATTCCCCTGGAGTATGTTAGACAATTCAAATGATCGGGTGAGATAGCGGCATTATGACATTTTTTTGTCTTGATATTTAGAATCAGTAGTATTTATTCACCCGGAACGAAGGTTTGTTGAACAGCAGGATGTCCAGTATTTGCTGGTTTTAGCGTGTTTTCATTTGAATCTCATGCGTTTTTGAGTTGTTTTCCATCTTTGAGCTGACCGCCCAAATTACGTATTTTACGTTTTTGGCCAGCCATCGAAACACTTTCTGCCTCAACTGACGTCACGATTACGGAAACTGCCGAAGCTATTTTTTTCATTGGCATGAGAAGGCGATTTCAAAACTGGCTCAATATAATCGATTACATGTCGCTATTATTAATTAGGCATCCCGATTGAAAATCGGGAGGCCTCATGTTTTTGTCTGTTTTTTTTTTTTTTTTTTTCTTTTTTTTTTTTTTTTTTTTTTTTCTTCCGCCGTTTGGTTTCCGGATCATAACTCTTGAACGCCTCGATCTATCTTTCCGAAATTTTCACAGCTCATCCGAAATACTTTGCTTCTAACCCCTATTGTTTTTCGTCGAGATCCGAAATCCAAGATGGCCGCCAGCGGCCATTTTGGAAAAAAAAATCGGGCGATTCCTGTCAATGTCATAATTTGATTCAGGCAATTTCCAGAGGAAAAAAAATTTTGTAGGTGCATTTTTTTTTTTTTTTGGACTTAGAATTTTTCCCTCGCCTGCGCCCATGCAGATGTAATACTGTAACTGAGCCATGCTACTGTATTCACTGACTGCATCCTGCATGTCCAGCATGAGGCTAGGCTCTGCCCTCTCAGCCAGTGCAGGAGATCAGCCAGTCTGTCCAGCACAGCAATGGGCTCTGCCCCTCTCAGCCAGCCCTGCTCAGTCATGCCTTACAAGATCAGCCAGTCTGTCCAGCTCAGAAATAGGCTCCGCCCCTCTCAGCCAGCCCTGCTCAGTCATGCCTGACAAGATCAGCCAGTCTGTCCAGCACAGAAATAGGCTCCACCCCTCTCAGCCAGCCCTGCTCAGTCATGCCTGACAAGTGATACAGCTAGCATGTCCAACATGACCCTAGGCTCATATCCATGCATTATCCCTCACTCCCCCCTCCAAAGCCTGGTTTACTAGTGTGTGTACATAGTAAAAGAATGAAGTTCCATCCCACAGAATACAATAGTTGGTTAATAAGCCAACACACATGACACAACATGCTTGGGGAATGATTTGCCCTGTCTGCATTTATATTGTACAAACATGTATTGTTTGAATGTTTTGTTATTCAACTCTATTTCACATGCAATGACCGAATCATCATTGTTTTAGTTAGCTGGCAAATGTTTGGCTTTGGTTATAATATGAATGCGAAAATTCCGCCGTATTGTACAAGTTTTGAAATCACAAAATTGGCCAAGATGACACAGCATTCTTTTAGTCACGTATCATTTTATATTTGACAGGAGCACCTGAAAAATATCACGAACATTCTGATTAAATATACTAGTACGCTGAATAATATTGACTGGGTAATTGTCCATTCATTTGGGGTGGCAAATGTCTGGTGGGCCAAGTTGTCAAGATGATAAAAAGCAGTTCTGGTAAGAAACTGTCTGATGAGCTCTCACTCTTACCCACATACAATGGCCTATGTATCCTTTTTTCTCAGTCCAGTATGACCATTTGAAATGATAAGAACAAAATGGGGGATGCCACAAAGCCTATAGGCTTTTATGTCTAGTTACCAATTAACGTGAACATCTATTTTATCACCAAATGTTCACAATAGCTTCATCTGGAAATGAATAAAATCATATAACGGTACCTTGCTACTATGACTTTAAGGCATTTCAGCAGAAATGCCTTTATGGTTCTGTCAAAAACCACTTTTTTCTTCTTTTTTTTCACTTTTTGGTTTCCGCCCGATAACTTCGATAACGGACGTTATTTCCGGACACATCGCCCTAGACAAACATGTCTTAAAGGTATTAGGTATGAGCTTTGACCTTGACCTTAAATTTTCTCACCGAGTCGTCATTTTTCGTTTTTGTCGATATCTCGGAAACAGTGCGTCGTAGAGCTAAACGGACGTTATTTTCGGACTCGTGGCACTAGACAAAAATATCTAAGGGGTGAACTTTGTCTTTGACCCGAAATTTTTTTGCCAAGTCGGCATTTTTCATCTTCGTCGTTATCACGGAAACTGTGTGACCTAGAGCAAAACAGACATTAGACAGATAGTCTTTGGAATATCAAGTTTGTCCTTCACATACAAGTAATTGCATAAATGTCTTATAGATCTCATTGGGAGCTTCGTCATGTTTTTCCTGAGTCAGCATTTTGTTTTTTTCATGTTTAACCCTGAAATGCCTCCAAGGCCTTTAGGCCTTGACGTCAAGTTTTTGACAGATCGGCGAAAAATTTTTTTTTTTTGCCCCAAATCGCGTTACTATACATTTCAGGCCATTTCTAGGCAAAACAACCCCCTGAAGAAAAAAATTGGACTTGAAGAATTTTTGGCATGTTGTCCCTGCATAATGGGAGCTGCCAGGACTGTACTCATAGAATGCTTGAAGATAGAGCTTATATTTTGACACTTTCAAATAGGAAGTCATATATGGCAATTTGTGAGGTGAATTTGACCTTCGATGACATTGAAAGGTCAAAACGGCTTTTTTTTTAACAACGCTCGATTTTGGACGGCCATTTGCTCTAGAAACGGTTCAGATGGATTTCAGGTTTTTGTTTCAAATGATCTCTCTTACCTTCGCGACATATATAAGTTGCTTTGCTTGCGAATCGCTCGGAAGTGGGCCATTTTGGCCCAAACTTGGCCCAAATGGGACTTTCCCGTGTTAAATCTTCCTATGCTTTATAATGGGACACATTACTGCTAATATCTCACTTAATATTGAGATTAGAGATTAGGAATTAATTGTGATCATATAGGAAAAATATATGCTGAATATTCTCACGACCTTGAACTTGACCTTTGATCGCATTTTGAAGGTCACATCACAAAATGGCTAATATCCCGCTTATTATCAACTTTACAGCTTAGGAATCAATTGTCGACATATAGAAAATGATATATTTCGATGACTTTGAATTTGACCTTGACCTTATTTCTAAGGTCAGAGCACAAAATGGCTGGTTTCTCACTTATTATCGTCTTTAAAGCTTAGGAATCAACCGCGAACATAGAGGAAATGATATATGCTGAATATTCTCATGATCTTGAACTTGATTTTCGACCTATTTTTTAAGGTCAGATCACAAATGGCTGATATCTCGCTTATTATCAACTTCACAGCTTAGGAATCAATTGTGGTCAAACTCCAAATGATATATGCTGAATATTCTCGTGACTTCGAATTGAGCAATGACCTCATTTTCAAGGTCATGGGACAAAAGACTAATATCTAAAATATAATTGTCCGGTAATCTTTCTTAGCCCTTGGACTAATTTTTATCTTTAAAATTGATAGAACCTCAAAAGAAGGGCATTTTTTTGTGTTTTATGTTACTCAAAATGGCAGTCGTGTTCGTAAAAAAATGCCGATTTTGGAAGTTTGGCGGCCATTTTATCAAAATCAGTCCAATAACCTTTATTCTAATTCATGCATAGGACTCTTAATAGGTCTATACATGTACCCTTCGTGGCGTATATAAATTTCGTTATCCTTGTATCCCCGGTCTGCGCATGAAGCTCTTTTTAGGTTACCGGACCTATGGTCCGATAACCTATTGGCATGGCGTTGCGTCCGTCGTCCGTCCGTCGTCCGTCGTCCGTCGTCCGTCCGTTCACATTTTTATCTTTAAAGTATATGGTCAAATCTTTCTGAAATTTTGCACAAAAATACCTAAAAATATTTCCAGGAAAGGTTTTTTTTAGTTTTCTGATTTCCGCATTTTTTTCAAAATGGCGGCCATTTTTGACGAAAAATGCCTGATTTTGGACTTTGGCGGCCATTCTCTCAAAATCTGTTCGATAACTTTTTTTCTTACTGATGCATAACACTCTTCATATGTACTTCTACGATGTGTATAAGTTTCGTTGTCCTTGAATCGCTCGAAGTGGGCCATTTTGGGCCCAAACTCGGCCCGAATGGGACTTTCCCATGTTAAATTCTCCTATGCTTTATAATGGGACACATTAAGCCTAATATCTCACTTAATATTGAGATTAGAGACTAGGAATCAATTGTGGACATATAGGAAATGATATATGCTGAATATTCTTGTGACCTTGAATTTGACCTCTGACCTCGGTTTCAAGGTCAGAGCGGCCATTTTAGTCGAAAAATGGCCAATTTTGGAGTTTGACGGTCGTTTACTCAAAATCTGTTCAATAACTTTTTTTCTTATTGATGCACAACACTCCTCATATGTACCCCTGTGACATGTATAAATTTCGTCCCCCTCGAATCGCTCTAAGCGGGCCATTTTGGCCCAAACTCGGCCCAAATAGGACTTTCCCATGTTAAATTCTCCTATGCTTTATAATGGGACACATTATGCCTAATATCTCACTTAATATTGAGATTAGAGACTAGGAATCAATTGTGGACATATAGGAAATGATATATGCTGAATATTCTCGTGACCTTGAATTTGATCTCTGACCTCAGTTTCAAGGTCAGAGCACAAAATGGCTTATATCTCGCTTACTATCGACTCTACAGCTTAGGAATCAATTGTGGACATATAGGAAATGATATATGCTGAATATTCTGATGACCTTGAATTTGACCTTTGACCCCATTTTCAAGGTCATAGGACAAAATGGCTTATATCTCGCTTATTATCGACTCTGCAGCTTAGGAATCAATTGTGGACATATAGGAAATGATATATGCTGAATATTCTGATGACCCTAAATTTGACCTTTGACCCCATTTTCAAGGTCATAGGACAAAATAGCTAATATCTCGCTTGTCATCGACTTTACGGCTTACGAATCAGTTCTGAACATATAGGAAATGATATATGCAAATTATTGTCGTGACCTTGATTTTGACCTTTGACCTCATTTTCAAGGTCACAGGACAAAGTGGCTAATATCTCACTTATTATCGATTTTACAGCTTAGGAATCAATTGTGGACATATAGGAAATGATATATGCTGAATATTCTTGTGGCCTTGAATTTGACCTCTGACCTCATTTTCAAGGTCCAAGTACAAACTGGCTCATACATGTATCTTGCTCCTCTATTGACTGTATGGCTTGGGAATCAATTGTTGACATATAAAAAGTGATATACACTGAATATTTTGATTACCTTGAATTTGACCCTTGCCTTCATTTTCAAGGCCACAGCACAAAATTGCTAATATCTCTCTGTTTTGAATTTACAGCTTAGCAATCAACTGTGGACATGATATATGCTCAATATTATATATGCTGAATATTCTCTTGACCTTGAATTTAACCAGTGACCTGGCTAACATCTAAAATATTAAACATTTTCCGGTAACCTATCTTTGGCCCTTGGCCTAATTTTTAGCTTAAAAGAGCCTTTGGGCCGATAAGCTATCGTCGTGGTATTTCGTCCGTCGTCCAGCGTCCGTTGTCCGTCCGTCGTCCGTCCGGGTCTGTAACTTTTTTTTGACATGATGAATTTCCCCATAAATTTGTCAGAACATACCTTGGGTCAGTGTCTAAAGATTTTTTTGATTGAATCGTTTTTGCCTATTTGGCGGCCATTTTTGACGAAAAATTGCCAATTTTGGATTTTGGAGGACATTTTCTCAAAAACTGTCTGATCAGTTTCGAGATTTTTGTTTCAAAACATTCCTCTCATGTACCTTTATGACGTGTATAAGTTTCGTTGCTCTTGAATCGCCGGTCTGCGTGTGGCGGCCATTTTGATTTTTTGACGGGTCGGCGAAAAAAAATTTTTTGTCCCAGATCAAGTCACTATTCGTTTTGAGCCATTTCCAGCAAAAAAAAAAAAACATTTTTTTGGCCATTGAAAAGTTTTTTGGACTCAGAAAATTTCACCCGATTTTTCCTTCATAATGGGAGCTGTGCGGAGTAAACTCATAGAACACTTCAAGATAGAGCCTAAGTATTGGCACTTTCAAATGGGAAATCATATATTGCGGTTTGAGTGATGACCTTGAATTTGACCTTCAATGACCTTGGAAGGTCAAAACTACCTTTTTTGTCGAAAAATGGCCAATTTTGGATTTTTGATGGCCATTTTCTCAAAAACTGTCTGATAAGTTTTGAGATTTTTGTTTTAAAACATTCCCCTCATGTACCTCTACGATGTGTATGAGTTTCGTTGCCCTTGAATCGCCGGTCTGCGTGTGGCGGCCATTTCGATTTTTCGACGGATCGGCAAAAAAAATGTTTTTTGTCCAAAATCAAGTCACTATTCGTTTTGAGCCATTTCCAGCAAAAAAAAAAAACAAATTTTTTTTTTTGGCCATTGAAAAATTTTTTGGACTTCACCCAATTTTTCCTTCATAATGGGAGCTGTGCGGAGTAAACTCATAGAAGACTTCAAAATAGAGCCTAAGTATTGGCACATTCAAATGGGAAATCATATATTACGGTTTGAGTGATGACCTTGAATTTGACCTTCAATGACCTTGAAAGGTCAAAAACGATGAATTTTGTCTTTAGTGGCCATTTTGTCAAAATCTATTCAGACAGTTTTTCTCAAAATAATGTATAAGATTCTCTTTATCTACATTTGTGATGCGTAATTTGATTTCGTATTATAGTCCATGCAGAAAATGTGTTTCCAGTAACATTTACGAATATGTTTTGACAATTAGAGTTCAAGATCAGTGTAACAATTTATGTGTTGGAAAATCAATACTCTGCGTTTGTCTTGTATGCCGGTAAGCCACAGCACCCTTGGTGCTATATTTGTGGTCCGAAATCAAGTCACTTTTTGTTTTTAGCTGTTTCCAGCCAAAAAAAATTTGAAAAAAATTCGGTTATTCTCAGACTTTCAAGCAATCATAAGTGTGACATAGTGTATTCAAAAGCAGAACTTTGGGATTAAATATTCTCATTAATCATGTTAATGTGGAATTGTAGGTCATTTGGACTCCAATACCTGCAAAATCAGTCATTTTGGGTATTTTCTCCAAATAATTTTTCGATAAAAACGACGAGAGGTATCCATATAATCATATAATATATTATCCATATATTATTCATATAATAATAATAATAATAATAATAATAATAATAATAATAATAATAACCATCTTAGTAACTCCACAAATGTATCTCGATTCATTTCTATGGGCCTTTTGGGATGGCGTGAAGCTGAAATGGAATACTGGCTTTTCCTTATTATTATTATTATTATTATTATTATTATTATTATTATTATTATTATTATTATTATTATAATATCGATGGGGAGACATATGTCATGCCATCTTAGTAACACCACAAATGTTTTGGATTCATTTCTATGGGCCTGGGTGTCCTAGTAGAACTAGTGGTTGGGGTTTGGGACGGCGTGAAGCTGAAATGGAAGCTGAAATGAAGCTGAAATGGAATACAACTGAATACTGGCTTTTCCTTATTAAACTTATTATTATTATTATTATTATTATTTTTATTTTTATTATTATTATTATTATTATTATTATTGAAATGGAATACAACTGAATACTGGCTTTTCCTTATTAAACTTATTATTATTATTATTATTATTATTATAATAAGGATCGTAAAAGGCAACCTCTCCTAAAAATTGTTATAACTCCCTCAGATTGTAAAATTTGTCAACAAATATGACATATATTATTGTTCTTGCATAGTTTTAGATGGCTACTGGTTCAAACTTGTTTTCATTTTTGGAGTTTCTGAGATAACTCTCAAAAAGTCTTACGAAACGGGGCATGTCTTGCATTGTGATGAAATACCTTTGAGATGTGCGGATTTCAAATATATTTCAGCATAGAAGCATTATTTGGGTGTCAATAATTTTCATTAACAGCATTTCTCATTATCTACAGCAAGAAAAAAGTTGAAATTTCCGAATTTGAGAACATGCGGTTCCGGGGTAGTATTTGAATCACCATCGAAAGCTTCCGTTGACACGCAAATGTTGTTTAGAACAAAGACATCTATTTACCCTTGACCGATTCACTTTTCATGCACATGAGTGAGTATATACATATGTTCCATACCCAGAGAAGCGGTAATGATGATCATAGGCACTTGGGTGCATTAACATCATTAAAATCTGCATGTTTGGAAAATGGGTACAGGATTCCAGCCGCAGGCGGGGTATGTAAACCTGCCTCGGAAGGGGTATGTAAGCCCGCCTGAGGAGGGATATTGGCATGTATGACATGGAACAAGGTGGGAAGATCGACATTTCGTGCACTTAAA
Organism: Terebella lapidaria; assembly: GCA_949152475.1. NCBI lineage: Eukaryota > Metazoa > Annelida > Polychaeta > Terebellida > Terebellidae > Terebella > Terebella lapidaria. Next base: position 40,109,198 of record OX424564.1, read on the forward strand.
TTAATATATACATACAACACATGCCAAGACAAGCAGATTTAATGACCCTAGACCCTTGCATTTAATATCATGCCCCTTAGGCAGGGGTATGTAAGCCAGCCCAAGGAAGTGTATAGCTGCTAAGGAGGGTAGTTGACCCATGCCAGGAGGCCTAAGTATTGGAGTTGACCCATGCCTAAGGAGGCCTAAGGTGGGGAGGTGACCCATGCCTAAGGAGGCCTAAGGCGTGGAGGTGTCCAATGCTTAAGGAGGCCTAAGGTGGGGAGGTGACCCATGCCTAAGGAGGCCTAGGGTGGGGAGGTGACCCATGCCTAAGGAGGCCTAAGGTTGGGACGTGACCCATGCCTAAGCAGGCCTAAGGTGGGAACGTGACCCATGCCTAAGGAGGCTTAAGGTGGATAGGTGACCCATGCTTCAGGAGGCCTAAGGACAGGAGGTGACCCATGCGTATAAGGATGCGAAAGGAGGTGACCAATATGTAAGCCGGCATAAGGATTGGCATTGGTATGTATGACCTGAAAGGTGGGAAGATCGGCACTTCAAGCACGTAAATGGATATAGACATACGTTAATACATGCCTAGACAAGCAGATTTAATGATCCTAGACTCTTGGGTGCATCTGATGTTATGAAAAATAGTGGACTAGTAGGCCTAAGTTGGGATGACGGGGTATCTAAGCCAGCCTAAGGAGGTGTATTGGCATATATAATAATAATAATAATACTTTATTTTTATATAGCGCATACAAATTAAAATTCTCGATGCGCTTAACAATAAAACCACAAGTTAAACAACACAAAAGTGTACAAAACATTATTAAATAACACAAAAGTGAGTAAAATAGATTAAAATATGCTAGTGGATTATATGACCTGGAGGTGGTAAGATCAACTTTTCAGGCGCGTTAATGAATATATACATACCTTAGACTACATGCCTAGGCAACCAGATTTAAAGCTGACGGAGCCGTATATAAGGGGGGCCCTCCCCCCGCCCACTGCAGAGCATGGGCTGGGGGGACGCCTCCCCTTATATACGGCTACGGCAGCTTTAATGTCCCTAGGGATGATGGGATATGTAAGTCCCAAGTAGGCTGCTGTGTCAGGGCATCAATGGAAAGAAGCATATTATCTCCTTGTAGGGGAGAGACGTGTAATATGGACCACCCCAGATAGAAGCAGCAGGACTGCATATATATCCATGGTGATTGACGTAATTATGACACTCATCAATTGTGTCTTTTTGTCATCGAGGAGAACAACATCACAGAAGGCATGGTGTATTTAATGAAATTTGAGTGAAAATCGCTAAAAAATGATGTTATTTTTTAATCGTAAGTATTATCATCTGGTCAACTATTGTTTATCCCAAGGGCTACGTTGTGATTCCTTATTACATGTCATTAAATATAGTATGTCGAAGGTTAGTTGTAATTATGCCTTCAATTCGTTAGAAACCAAATTACACGAGACGTGGTCCATTATCACTACATGGTGGTCCAGACGAGAGACGTGTAATATGGACCGGTGTGTAATATGGACACCCCTGGTAGAAGCAGCAGGACGGTATATATATTCATGGCGATTGACGTAGTTATGACACTCATCAATTTTAGGGACATGACACAAATTAGTGTCTTTCCAGTATGCCTAACCAGTACATACAACTAGTAATGTGGTTAGAGTTGGTTTGTATGTTAATCGTAGCCTGCAATTCGAGCTCAGTTGGTTTGCTTTGATCTTCCCCAATAAGTATATCAGTCCCTTTTGTTGGGTAAGTAGTACCCTCAGTAGGGGTATGTAGCACCCTCCGATGGGTATGTCAGGCTTTCAAAGGGGGTATGTATCTCCTTGTATGGGGTATCTCCAACTTTCGAAGGGGTATGTCGGGCCCTGAAATGGGCATGTCATGCCTTCAATGGGGGTATGTCTGTCTTGAGAAGGGTATGTCTGACCCTCCGATGGGGTATATCCTGCCTTGCCAGGGGTATATATGACTTTCGTGTGGGGCATGCCCGACCTTCATGTACCCTCATGGGTGGGGTATGTGCGGCCCTTACTTGGAGACCATGGGGGTAGTTCAAGATAATCTGTCGTACATACCCCCACAATTATTGTTATTATTATTATTATTATTATTATTATTATTATTATTATTATTATTATCGAAAGGAAAATTCGATCTGAAATGTACGTTTTCGAATATACACAATGTCATGAAACAAACATACACAATGTTTATTTCCTTTACGTTTAACATTACATGAATGGCAAAGTCTTCTAAACACTACGCATTTCTCCAGTAACCTTTTCTAGCTCTTGGGTGAATTTTTGTTTTCACACTAAAGGAGATCTCTATCAAAACCCAGTTTATGTATGCAAACTCGTATGAACGTGCAAAGTAGTTCTTGTTTAAAAAAACGTTTTACAACAATCTCCGTCAAAAACCTTAGACCTATTGATTCTATCAACACTTATATCAAGTGTTATGATGGATGGTGATATAATGAACGATAAACAAGCAGCTAGTTCTTGTAGCGCTTTGGGTAAAATGTTTCATGTGATGACATAGTGAGTAGTTAAAACTGTTATCGCACCACATGGAACCAATTTGTCATCCGGGGGATAATCCAGATATCAAACAATTACACACTGACACACGTAAGGTTTTATCGCAGTCGTGCACTGAACTGGACTTGTCATAAATCACGATTAGACCTGCAGTGAAGCTTGTGTTCATGACCACCTGGCACAAGAGACCGACCTGGGATGTATGACCTCTCGTTGACCCCAAAGGGCTATTAAAATGCAATCCGAGGTCGAATTCTCTCAAGCCCTTTATTCTCTTTTTGGTTACACTAAACATGAAACTTTGAGAAATTGATGAAGAAGCAACATTTTGATGGGTGATGAAAAAAAACCAATGCGTGATAAAATGATATCACCCGATTACATAGAACAATAACGACACGGAATTGAGACATGGCAAGCTGTCATATTGTGAAAAGTAAGAAAATTATATTGTCAAGGCGTGCTACCATGTCTTTCCATGAAAATTATCTTGAGAAGACGTTTTAACGTGTTATATATAATGGTAAGTCACCTCAAATATCGTTATATTTTTCATGTTAAGATGTCTTGTCGTCATATTTTTTCATAGTTAGACGTGCTATCGTCATAGTTTTTAGGAAGAGCAGGGATCTTCCTCTATGATGTTGTTTTTTTTTTGGATTTTTGAAATTTTTCTTTTGTTTACATTCTTGAAAGTGCCACTTGGAACCACAACAGGCCATTCAACTGTGGCCAATTGGGAGAGCTTTTAGAAAGTTTTTAGCGATAATGATCCCAGGAGACGTGTGTTCCGACCGTTGGTTTTTTTTTTATGTCACCGTTTCATACCCATCACCACTCCCGTTTTGATCTTCACTGAAACAGTGCTTTCTTGCAATCATATGCACTCAAAGTTTTGCATATACATTCCGCACAATATATAGATACAGTATGCTATTGCAAAAATGAAAAACAAGTTGATACGACAACATAATAATTATCGTTTTAGTGGTGGTATTCCACATTCCAGTAGGCAAATTCAATCAGCCTGTGGTCCCTGAGCCAGTCAGCCAGCCAGCCAGCTAGTCACTGAATTGTCCAATCAGGAAGCTGTCTTGGCGGACACACCCACATGTTTATGATTTACACGTGGATATAATTATATGTAAATTATCACGTGAGCATGTCCCGCCAATTAGCGATAAATACTCGCGCACTGGGGTCAAGGTCAAAATGCTCCCACGAGATCGTGGAATCTACTGAGTGCGGTATTTGTGGAAGTACTTATTACGATCCAAATAAATGGTCTTTAATTTCTATGACTCTTTCCTACTTCACTGGGAATACTTCGTAAAAATATCATAATACAGAGCTTGTTTATGGGGAAATTTAATCAGAAATGCCTACTGAAGTGAAGCGAGATTTTACGAGATTTGACTAGATCTAGGAACAGACTCAACAGAGAAACAACAAAACTTGGCAGATTTGCCGAACTTTTACAGTAGATCTACACTTTGTCGGGGGAAAAACTTAGCTTCCTCCTGAAATAAGCAGAAACAAATGGATACTAGCTCATTCATCATGTTTATGATAGTTTGATATTGCCGACGAAAATTGTCAGTCCTGATTTTGATAGCAGTCACGCTAGCGGCAATTTTGGTTGTTTGACAGGTGACGGTCTTTGCTGACAGTGACACTCATTCACTCACATATACGATGATATTCAAACCAGCATTTGGGCAAAGAAAAACATGATCGTAAATTTTTAGCAGTGATGAAAAAAGCTTTCATGCATGTCATAAATCATTGGAGATGCAGAGGAGTTGTTGAAATGTCTCTGCAGTATAAATCAAAACACTGAAAAAAAACATGAAAAAGATTCTGATCTAAAAAAAACAAAACATTGTGCCTCCTAAATAAGAGAAAAATATTCAGAACCTTGAAAATCTTACACATTGGTCCAAATAATAGATCTACTCGGGTGATTTTTATACGGGCTCAATAAGGTACGAGCTGTCAGTCCTAACTTGACCAATTTTTTGGTCATATCCTTCAATAAATCGAAACATATAACGAGTGATGAAACAGGCTTTCTCCCTGTTAAAATTAGGTTCCTTCTACATGTTTTCCACCATGTGCCTGTGTTTGTCATTGCCTATGGATTCTGAGAGGAGTGTCTTAAATCTCGATGTAACATTGGCCGACAGTAGAGCACAAAGTCCCTAATTTGGCCATGCATTTTCTCGTTCAGTTGAAGTCATAATTTAGCTGTATGTTATATCAAATGACAAAACTAATATTTTGTGCCATGACACAAAGCAATTTGCACATCTTTCAGTCACCTACTAAAGATATTTCGACAGATAGAAATACGAATGTTGGGATGAGCACAGTTTCAGGGAAGGAAAGGATACTGGAGCCAATTGACCGCCTTGCCATCAATTAATGTGTAGTATTGTAAACATTTTAATACATATTTCAATATACATTTGTATGAACAATAAATTTCAAGAAAGATTTGTATGATAACATTTTTTAAACTCATGAACTTGGAAATAAATCTCGATAACCAATCAACCCACTTTATGTATCGATCCAGAACTCTTATCACACACACGCAGAAATTTAAAGGTTTTCACAATGGAAGGACATGGTGAGGGATGGAAAAAATGTCTTTGGCTGTACATCTATCTGTTTGAAACCATGATAACAGCATTTCCCCGGGCGCGTAATCAATGGCATAAAACAGTGGACTATATCTCATTCGTATAAAAAAACGTGAGATAATCCTCGGAAAATAAATGAAATTGGACTGTTACAAATCTATACTAAGTAACAATATGCTTTATTAGAAGAAGCAAATCATCTGGAGATGTTACAACAAAAGTAACAAAATATGGCCAAGTTAGGGATGCGGCCAAGTTAGAACTGACAGCTCGTAAAGCTTCTGAATTGTAGAGATTTCATGGCTGTAACTGAATACTAGTAAGGTAACATTAGTTTAACTAATTAAGTCTTATTGGCCACAATAAAAAAAAGTTATGATAATGTGAAGGTTCTAGGGCCGGACGAGTCGACAGGTACCCAAATTCGGGGCGAGTCATATACAATAATCTGGGTCGGAATTTCGTTATCCATAACCGAGAACGAATAAAGATAAATTTTTTAATATTTATGATAAACAGTATTAAAATCACAAGAATGACAAGGAAACTTGCAAAAAAAAAACACTGAAAAAAAAGTGTCAAAGATCTATGTCTGGTGTTTACGTGTTACAAATTGCTCCAGTGAGTATCATTCAAATTTTGTTATATATTTGGACGGGTTGGGTCAGACCACACAGGTACCCGGTTCGGAAATTTTCGACTCGTCCGGGCCCTAAAAAGTTCTAACCAGTCATGACTAACCGAATAGGTTATCATTAGGCATCCCGATTGAAAATCGGGAGGCCTTATGTTTTTTTTTTTTTTTTTTTTTTTTTTTTTCCTTCTTTTTTTTTTTTTTTTTTTTTCTTCCGCCGTTTGGTTTCCGGATCATAACTCTTGAACGCCTCGATCTATCTTTCCGAAATTTTCACAGCTCATCCGAAATACTTTGCTTCTAACCCCTATTGTTTTTCGTCGAGATCCGAAATCCAAGATGGCTGCCAGCGGCCATTTTGGAAAAAAAAATCGGGCGATTCCTGTCAATGTCATAATTTGATTCAGGCAATTTCCAGAGGAAAAAAATTTTGTAGGTGCATTTTTTTTTTTTTGGACTTAGAATTTTTCCCTCGCCTGCGCCCATGCAGATGTAATACTGTGACTGAGCCATGCTACTGTATTCACTGACTGCAGCCTGCATGTCCAGCATGAGGCTAGGCTCTGCCCTCTCAGCCAGTGCAGGAGATCAACCAGTCTGTCCAGCACAGCAATGGGCTCTGCCCCTCTCAGCCAGCCCTGCTTGGTCATGCCTTACAAGATCAGCCAGTCTGTCCAGCTCAGAAATAGGCTCCGCCCCTCTCAGCAAGCCCTGCTCAGTCATGCCTGACAAGATCAGCCAGTCTGTCCAGCACAGAAATAGGCTCCACCCCTCTCAGCCAGCCCTGCTCAGTCATGCCTGACAAGTGATACAGCTAGCATGTCCAACATGACCCTAGGCTCATATCCATGCATTATCCCTCACTCCCCCCTCCAAAGCCTGGTTTACTAGTGTGTGTACATGGTAAAACAATGAAGTTACATCCCACAGAATACAATAGCCAACACACATGACACAACATGCTTGGGGGATGATTTGCCCTGTCTGCATTTATATTGTACAAACATGTATTGTTTGAATGTTTTGTTATTCAACTCTATTTCACATGCAATGACCAAATCATCATTGTTTTAGTTAGCTGGCAAATGTTTGGCTTTGGTTATAATATGAATGCGAAAATTCCGCTGTATTGTACAAGTTTTGAAATCACAAAATTGGCCAAGATGACACAGCATTCTTTTAGTCACGTATCATTTTATATTTGACAGGAGCACCTGAAAAATATCACGAACATTCTGATTAAATATACTAGTACGCTGAATAATATTGGCTGGGTAATTGTCCATTCATTTGGGGTGGCAAATGTCTGGTGGGCCAAGTTGTCAAGATGATAAAAAGCAGTTCTGGTAAGAAACTGTCTGATGAGCTCTCACTCTTACCCACATACAATGGCCTATGTATCCTTTTTTCTCAGTCCAGTATGACCATTTGAAATGATAAGAACAAAATGGGGGATGCCACAAAGCCTATAGGCTTTTATGTCTAGTTAGTTTTACTATAGTTAGGTCTGTTACTGACTACAATAAAAATAGTTACATGACAAGAAACATGACAAGAAAATAGTTACATGACAAATTTATTGGCCCAGCAAGGTATAGATTCTGCCCAGTAGAGTTACAATATGGCCACAACATATATGTACCAAATCAAATACAGTATCCAAGGGTTTTTAAATAGTTCTGTTCAAACATTTTCGAAGCTCTTCCTTTGAGGCCAGTGGCCCTTGTTCATGACAAGACGTCTTATGGTTATAATTTTCCACAATAAGACGCCATATCGTTATATTAGGTTACCGGACCTATGGTCCGTAACCTATTGGCATGGCGATGCGTCCGGCGTCGTCGTCCGTCGTCGTCCGTCAACAATTTTATCTTTAAAGTTTACGATCGAATTTTTCTGAAATTTTGCACAAAAATGCCTAAAAATATTTCGAGAGGGATGTATTTTTTAGTTTTTTGATTTTCGCATTTTTTTCAAAATGGCGGCCGTTTTCGTCGAAAAACGGTCAATTTTGGACTTTGGCGGCCATTTTCTCAAATCTGTTCAGTAACTTTTTTTTTTATTGATGCATAACACTCCTCATATGTACCCCTGTGACATGTATAAATTTCGTTGCGCTTGAATCGCTCGAAGTGGGCCATTTTGGGCCCAAACTCGGCCCAAATGGGACTTTCCCATGTTAAATTCTCCTATGCTTTATGCACACATGAAGCCTAATATCTCACTTAATATTGAAATTAGAGACTAGGAATGAATTGTGGACATATAGGAAATGATATATGCTGAATATTCTCGTGACCTTGAATTTGACTTTTGACCTCATTTTCAAGGTCACAGGACAAAATGGCTAATATCTCGCTTATTACCGACTTTACAGCTTAGGAATCAGTTGTGAACATATAGGAAATGATATATGCTGAATATTCTTGTGACCTTGAATTTGACCTTTGACCTCATTTTCAAGGTCACATGACAAAATGGCTAATATCTCGCTTATTATCGACTTTACAGTTTAGGAATCAATTGTAAACATATAGGAAATGATATATGCTGAATACTCTCGTGATCTTGAATTTGACCTTTGACCTCATTTCCAAGGTCGCAGGACAAAATTGCTAATATCTCGCTTATTATCGACTTTACAGCTTAGGAATCAATTGTGAACATATAGGAAATGATATATGATGAATATTCTCGTGGCCTTGAATTTGAGCTTTGACCTCATTTTCAAGGTCACAGGACAAATGGCCAATATCTTGCTTATTAGCGACTTTACAGCTTAGGAATCTATTGTGAACATATAGGAAATGATATATGCTGAAAATTCTCGTGACCTTGAATTTGACCTTTGACTTCATTTTCAAGGTCACAGGACAAAACGGCCAATATCTTGCTTATTAGCGACTTTACAGCTTAGGAATCAATTGTGAACATATAGGAAATGATATATGCTGAAAATTCTCATGACCTTGAATTTGACCTTTGACCTCATTTTCAAGGTCACATGACAAAATGGCTAATATCTCGCTTATTATCGACTTTACACCTTAGGAATCAATTGTGAACATATAGGAAATGATATATGCTGAATATTCTCATGACCTTGAATTTGACCTTTGACCTCATTTCCAAGGTCACAGGACAAAATTGCTAATATCTCGCTTATTATCGACTTTACAGCTTAGGAATCAATTGTGAACATATAGGAAATGATATATGCTGAATATTCTCATGACCTTGAATTTGACCTTTGACCTCATTTTCAAGGTCACAGGACAAAATGGCCAATATCTTGCTTATTAGCGCCTTTACAGCTTAGAAATCAATTGTGAACATATAGGAAATGATATATGCTGAATATTCTAGTGACCTTGAATTTGACTTTTGACCTCATTTTCAAGGTCAACAGGACAAAATGGCTAATATCTCGCTTATTATCGACTTTACAGATTAGGAAACAATTGTGAACATATAGGAAATGAGATATTCTGAATATTTTAATGATATTGAATTTGACCTTTGACCTAAATTTCAAGGTCAGTCATTTTATTTTCAAAGTCAGATTACAAAATGGCTTATATCTCGCTTATTATCAAATTTACAGCTTAGGGGTCCATAGTGAACATATAGGAAATGATGTATGCTGAATAGTTTGGTGATCTAGAATTTAGCCTTTGATCCCATTTTCAAGGTTAGAGATATGGCGATTTCAGTGGTCACCTTGAATTTGACCTTCAACTTTCTCGGCTTAACTCTGTATATTTCTCCGGTAACCTTTCTAGCCCATTGGGCTAATTTTTTTAGGTTACCGGACCTTTGGTCCGCTAACCTATCGGCATGGCGTTGCGTCCGGCGTCGGCGTCGTCCACATTTTTATCTTTTTTGTTTACGGACCAATCTTTCTGAAATTTTGCACAAAAATGCACAAAAATAATTCAAGAAGGAGGTATTTTTTAGTTTTTTGATTAATTTTTTTCAAAATGGCGGCCGTTTTTGTCGAAAATCTGCCAATTTTGGGCTTTGGTGGCCATTTTCTCAAAATCTGTTCAGTAACTTTTTTCTTTTTGATACATAACACTCCTCATATGTACTCCTATGATGTCTATCAATTTCGTCGCGCTTGAATCGCTCGAAGTGGGCCATTTTGGCCCAAACTCGGCCCAAATGGGACTTTCCCATGTTAAACTCCCCTATGCTTTATAATGGGACACATTAAGCCTAATATCTCACTTAATATTGAGATTAGAGACTAGGAATCAATTGTGGACATATAGGAAATGATATATGCTGAATATTCTCGTGACCTTGAATTTGACCTTTGACCTCATTTTCAAGGTCACAGGACAAAATGGCTAATATCTTGCTTATTATCGACTTTACAGCTTAGAAATCAATTGTGGACATAAAGGAAATGATATATGCTGAATATTCTCGTGACCTTGAATTTGACCTTTGACCTCATTTTTCAAGGTCACAGGGCAAAATGGCTAATATCTCGCTTATTATCGACTTTACAGCTTAGGAATCCATTGTGAACATATAGGAAATGATATATGCTGAATATTCTCGTGACCTTGAATTTGCTCTTTGGCCTCATTCTCAAGGTCACAGGACAAAATGGCTAATATCTCGCTTATTATCGACTTTACAGCTTAGGAATCAATTGTGAACATATAGGAAATGATATATGCTGAATATTCTCGTGACCTTGAATTTGACCTTTGACCTCATTTCCAAGGTCACAGGACAAAATTGCTAATATCTCGCTTATTATCGACTTTACGGCTTAGGAATCAATTGTGAACATATAGGAAATGATATATGCTGAATATTCTCGTGACCTTGAATTTGACCTTTGACCTCATTTTCAAGGTCACAGGACAAAATGGCCAATATCTTGCTTATTAGCAACTTTGCAGCTTAGGAATCAATTGTGAACATATAGGAAATGATATATGCTGAATATTCTAGTGACCTTGAATTTGACCCTTGACCTAAATTTCAAGGTTAGTCATTTTATTTTCAAGGTCAGAATACAAAATGGCTTATATCTCGCTTATTATCAAATTTACAGCTTAGGGGTCCATAGTGAACATATAGGAAATGATGTATGCTGAATATTTTGGTGATCTAGAATTGACCTTTGATCTCATTTTCAGGGTCAGAGAACAAAATGGCTAATATGTCGCTCATAATCAATTTACATCTGCCCCTGATGACGCTAGTATTTCTTTGAATAAAATATTTGGTCGGGCTTTGTTTCTATTGCAAAATGTTGTATTTTACGTTTCTTATTGGCGTCATCAAAATTTGATTGTATTGGTGGTAATAGATTGATACATTTATACCACTGAGTCGGTGTCACTGCTGGCGGACGTTAAATCTGTCCCCGAGGATACCATCAACTCAGTAGCCTTCGGGCTTGTGATTGGGTACTTTTGTACTTGTCATGTATCTATTCCATGGGGTTAGATTCGGATTTCTAAATTATTTTCATAGGTTGTTGGGCAGTTGTATACTAATTCCATCTGGTGTACAGTAGAAACAACTACATTTAACACATTGTCTGCCCCTGAAGACGCCAGTGTGTCTTTGGATAAACTATTGGTCGGGCTTTGTTTGTTTCTATTGCAAAATGTAGTATTTTACGTTTCTCATTGGCGTCATCAAAATCTGATTGTATTGGTGGTAATAGATTGATACTTACATTTACAGCATAGGAATCAATTGCGAATATAGAGGAATGATATATACTGAATATTTCCATGACCTTGAACTTGAACTTTGACCTCATTTTCAAGGTCACATCACAGAATGGCTAATGTCTCACTTATTATCGACTTTACAGCTGAGGAATTTATTGTGGACATACTAGAAGTGATATATTTGTTGAAAATTTCATGGCCTTGAATTTATCAGTGACTTTATTTTCAAGGTCACTGGACAAAAGGCTAATATCTAAAATGTATATTGTCCGGTAACCTTTCTTAGCCCTTGGGCTAATTTTTTACAATAACACGTCTTGTTGTCATAAATTTTCACAGTATGTCCCCTTGTCATTTTAATTCTAGAGATTTTCATAACATGACAACTTGCCATGATATTCAACACGACAAGACGCCTTATTGTGATAGTGTACAAACCAGGTCGTGATATATTATGTGGTTAAGAGGATGGTCAATTAACGCTCCCTTGTACCGTACCCAGGCCAGACTGTAGCGTGTTTTCATTACATGTAGGTCCACGTCACTGGGAACCCACAGAACCCCAAACTTAGAACGCTTCAGATTTCTACGAAACACATGTAGGCCTACATACAAGTTCAAATGAGGGCAGAAAACTGCATCATACTTCGAATTTTCTAATTCGTTTTGAAACTCAGTAGAAAATTGTCTTTTGACTCCCAGGTGAAGCATGCCAAGATATAGTACTTGTCATTGCAAAAATAGCAAAAACTTGTGTAAAGAGCTGGAAAAATCGAACTATAAAAAAGCCAATATCTCCGTCGAGAATGCATAAACTAGGACGTAAAGAGCGAGCCCGCGTTTGCAAGTAGTGCGATTGGTTGCCTGATTTAGGTCAGCCTTTATGAGCCAGCACACCGTATGTTCACTATCTGATCCTGCTGTTGGCGATATATAAACCGGATTAGAGCATGGCTGGTAGCACTAACATCAGCATGGAGGACGTCAGTAACGTCTCGGGCAATATGGAAGTGGAAGGATCACGGGATGGAACATGGTACGTCGTGTTAATGTTCTGTGTGATACGGCCGTACACAACCATACCGTGGCAGTGTACGGGTTCTCTTAGTGTTATCTAGTGCATTTTAACACGTGTTCAAGCATGAAACCACCTAGCACAAGAATAATATTAGATCTACGAGTTAAATATTGCTCGCTGTATATTGATTTTATGATTTTATGCATATGTTTAAACATCCTGTTTGTATGCCTACTGTATGCACTGAATGTAAGCCAACATAATGGTGAAGCCTTCTATACTTGGATATTAATATGTATGTTGCTTGGGTCGGTTCGTGCGATTTTAGTTCATTTTGACATTGACATAATCAACAAGAACGTCGTAGCATTTCTTTGTAAATTACCTTGATTGATCCAGCACCGTACAGGCGATATACTTTGTTTGTCGATCTAAGCATGCTAAAGCTTATTTTTTTATCAAATCATCAGTCCCGACCGGCAGTCGGAAACTTCCATGAAAACATACTAACAGATCTTCCGAGCGGGTTCATATATACTTGAAAGTCATTAGTTATCCAAAATGATAATACATAGGGTATTTGAAATAGATAATAGATAGGGTATTTGAAAGAATTTTAGGCATTTTAAGACTGATAAAACATGAGATTTACATTAGAATATGAATTTTTACATTAGAATATGAATTTTTCTACCAATAAATGGTACCAGACTATGTTGTTTGCGTGAGCACAAAAATACATAACGAGATTCTCTCGTTATCATATTTCTGGTGAGCAGGATTTATATTGTACAAAAGTGTTATCATGTTTCATTGCAGTACACAAAATACTCCAGGATATATTTTGTGATGCGTTACTGCCACAATCAATTAACCCAAATCTATAAACATGAAACAAAATCTGTGGAAGACTTTCAAGTACTTCCAGCATTTTGCTATTTATAAACAGATAAACAAAAAAGGAGCAATAACAGCAGGCAACGTGTACATTGGCTGAATCTAGGTAGATGCTTATGCCGACCTCATACCGTACCAGGTAACAGGTAGCTCTGTAATAGTACTTTGTTTATGTGGATCCACAAATAGTACAAGAAAACATACCTGATTGAAATTAGAGGGGGAAAATAATCCGGTAAACATGTTAAAGTTGGGTATAGATACATGTATGTCTAATAATATAAAATATTATATTGTGTCTGTTATAAACAGTCTGGTGCACTTCACGGGCCTGGAGATTTCGACACCCCAGAGAGAGAACACATACATGTTTTTGTGATGTTTTACTTGTTCTCTAAATATATTTCCAGGAAA